>OW799214.2:12544516-14963550 GCA_941918905.2 Xestia sexstrigata
TCCTTGTCATTGCGATCATTTTTTTGTTCTACAAAATACCTACGAGTAGGAACTTTCTAGTTACGGAGATATTGGGGGTCAAAGTTCCAACCTATTGAGTTTTTTTTTTTAAATACAAGTTTTGAATGTAAGATTTTTATTTTCAACACTTCCACGATCCCCGTACTATTCAGTCCATCCATCAGCACAATGTTTTGAGTGCGTTACATTGAGTTCTACCACAAAACATGATTTTTCACACCAAAAAAAAAAGTCGTTTCCCAGCAATAATTTTTGCGTAAAGTTACTTAGTTTGATGTACAGAAAGCTTGGTTGACGGCTTCGTGATGAGGTCTTTTACACTCTGTATATAGATTGTTTATTTAATTCAAGAGGATAACTAACAATAGGTAGATGAAAGAAGGTACCATTTAGCTCTAAGCACATTAGGTACCCACTACTATTGTAAAAACACCTTATACACATTAATGGCTGTACATATTTTGATTGATTTTTATTTTTTAAATAAACTTTTTACTCCTAAATTTAGTCCGAGAACGAGGACTAAAACAATTTATCGAACTTATATTTTAGTTTACACGCTGGAAATCGGTAAAAGATCAACTTCTATTGACCTCCACAATCCAAACAATGGGGGTGTCACTATCATTCCTGAATCGTAACAGAGGGTTCTACTGGCTATATATATATTGCGCGTGTACACAACACCGCAATGCCGCGGCGTCCACGGCGTAATGATAGAATGTCCCCCAGCGTTGCACGTGATGCGACTGCCAAGCTCACCACAGCTCTGCTTACATCACCGGCCACTGCTTTATAACTCTCTGTGTATTGCCGCTAATATTGATAGGTAGGTACTTTTGTCGGGTTTCCTGTATGGGGAAAAATAAAACCGGAGGAGGTCTTAGAATCAAGCTTTTCAAAACAATTTCTGAAAAAGTTTATGACAACTGGTTTGCCTTCGCTGAGAATCTAACCAGCAAAATCATTAGTAGAGTATAATTTATGCTTTTATAAGAAATTCAACGCTTGCGACAGCTAAAAAGCATCCTATCTTGTAGGTATCTAGTCATTTGGTACCTCATACACCGAATTTCATTCTGAACTTTTTTGAGAAGCCAGAAAATACATTTTAAAATGTGTGATAGAATTCACATCATCTAAGACCTTCTAACTAAAAACAGTTTATCAAACTCATTGGCTTTAAGAGGAGCTCTTCACAAACATTTATGAGCATCGTATGAAGCGAACACTTCGCATCACGTCACGACCGACGCCGTAACGAACTTTGCCCGCCCGAAAGCCGACAACTTCTATAAATAATTGAACAGCCAACTTCGCTGGCGACTTCAGATGATAGCTCCTGCACTATATTATCGGAAGAGGAATCGTTTAAGTGTTCCTGAATATTTGTCGGCTCCAGAAGTTTCGTCTGTAATTTACGTTTCTATATTTTATGAGCGAATAAATTATACGTTCATACGTTATAGGTGTAGTGGTTGTACGTCGGGTATGTATGTAAAAATGAAATGTTTGTTTTAGTTTTAGCTTATTAAATAGACGTGAGACACTGAGAAGTAGCTTTGTAATTATTAGGAGGCTTTAGTTTTTAAGATTATCATGCTTTCTTAAAAAAAATCTATATCGACAGTTTTATTACCTTCTTGCTCAATATCCCAGGAAACTTCTCAGAAACTAAAATAGTTACTTTCAGAAAGCTTCAAAAGGAAACACCCGCGTGTTTCCGTCATTGGTATTCCCGAAAACTTTAGCAATTTCTTTTATCAGCCTCTTTGTAGATCCTTCGGAATGAGCTATTAAATAGATAGCTAGTGGCCCTTACCGCACCGAATAAAAGAGCAGGACCTTCCTTCTATCGCCAACAATGTTCGCAATTGAAAAATAAATCGGGTTCCCTTCGAATATATTTGTTCAGATATTTTGACTGAGACCCTCGTCACATCCTTTGTATTCCATTAATAGATTCACTATCCATTTTCTTCCACCAAATTTTTACAGGTGAAAATAAAACTCGCCAAATTAATTTGACATATTCTTTATTTTAAAAGTTTTTACGAATTTTAAACTAATTGGTAACTCAAATATCACAAAATGAAAAACACATATTAAATTAAAAATAAATATTTCAAAAACAATTAAAAATAACAAAATTGAATACACATCACTATCAAAAGTATAGGATTCAAGCTCGATGGGAATGTGTTACGTAATTCCTATGTATTTATGTACTTGTATAATCGTCTAATATGTACTTTGGTATAAAATGCTGGAGTTAAAAGCTCTGGGTTATTCAGCGTGAGAGTATTGCGTTATCACAGTGTTCGGCAATAAAATACAGCGTGGTTAGTGAACTGTTACAATATTACCCATTTTACCCATAAAAGTCTTTATTACCTACTATCTAAAATTTGGTTGATCAAAAACGATGATAGACCGCTTAAAAATCGCATTGACTAGTTTGACTACTGAAACTTTCATAAGTAAAATGGTCAGAGTGAAAACTAATACGAAAACATTTAAAAATTACACATAATAAACTACCATCCTGTATATTGTGATACAATATCATAAGACAATCAAATGTTTAACTATATTATTATTAAAACTCAGTCTATTTGCTTCCACAAATTCATTTGTCAGTTTTTGATATGCGAATTTGTACAAAATGATATTTGCGTCCGCACAAACTTTGGGTTCAATATTGACGTATGCTATTCCCTTTTTATGTAAACATTGTTGTGGTTAAAGCTACAAAAACACGGGCCTATTGAGTTCCACTGATTGATTGACATTATCAAAATGTCTGTTTGGTCCTCATCATTTACTATGATTGAAACTAGATTTTATATTCGAGCCTCGAATTATTTTAAATCTACTACATAATCAAAGAGCTTTGTCTATGTTTCCTAGATACAAGATTGTCTCCACTTATTTCAAATATCACCATAATAGAATGTAGTGATATTTTATCAATGACTAGTTCAATTATCTTCCTATATTGGACTTAGTGAATCCGTAGTGATACACGTTGCTCCATTACAACATATAGCGTTCAGTTCAACTACCCAAAGGGTCATGACATTTTAACATATTTTCTATTTGAATACGTTGTAGTACAATTGAATATACAATAGGAGGATTCAAGATGAGGACAATGGGATTAACATCTCACGAAAGGAACATGCTCTAACCAAAATAACATTTAGGGTAAAGGACACATTTAGAGCCTTGTCATACAAGCGATGTCTGGGAACTGACGACGAGAGGACATTGTGTCTAAGCTTCACGTTTCAGACCCGATATTTATGATTCAAACCAGAGATATTTGCATTTTGTTTGGAAAGAAAAAACGTCGGACCAAGGATTTATGACTAGGGTTAGGTGGCTCTGTGACGTATTTTTTTCCAGCCCTTACATTTTCGTCGCCCATTGGTTCAAAGATCGCTTCAATGACAAAGCTCTGAACATAACTGACGCAATGGTGTGTTTACACCGGCGCCTTCGTGCAGGCGTTGATGTCCCCGATGCTCTTGACGCGTCGGTGTCGCTTCTGCTTCAACAGAGCGTCGTCTGCCGACTTGGCCGGCAGGGGCGAGCTCACTCGGTGAGCTTGGTCCGCTTTCTGTCCGTACCTTGGGAAAAACGTACAATTTCAGTTCAGTTTCAAAGTTCGCTTCAAAACTGGAAATACCTACCTACCTGCATAAAATAACAGGTAAAAAAGACCAAAATCTAGGGACAAATCTTTACGGACGAAATTCTTTTCCATACGTGGGTAGAAAAACGTGCCACAAGTCGACGATGATCAGGTATAAACGTTCCGATTTTCCCCAAGCCTTAGGCGGAGTCTAAAATACAACAACAACAACAACATCAGCCCATAACGTCCACTGCTGGACATAAGCCTCTCCCATGATGGGAGGAATTTGCCGTAATCTCCACGCTTGGCAGGCGGATTGGAGATCGCAGTAATGAAAGACTAACAGAAAACGCTGCTGCCCGTTCTCAGGTCTACGGAGGCGCAAGGTGTTCTGCCTCAAACATTAGTCGCCTTATACGACACCCGTAAGTGTAATGGGTTGGTTCTATTCTACTCTGCCGGATACCACACGGCTTAAAAATAATCTCACTGTAATAACAAATTTTGGACTTTTTAGTGTGAAAATATAAACTAGTAAAAATAACTAAAAGGAACTAGTAAATAAGACACACACACAATAAGACACAAATAAGACAGAAGTTAGATTACCCTGGCAAACAGCAGACCTTTGTCTCTCACTCTTGTAAATTTAATTAGGTCATCCAATTCTGTTGGCTTTAAAACACGAACTGAATCTAAACAAAAAAAAAACAAAAGAACACCGGCTATTGAATTTTCGCGATTTCTTTCGCGTAAACTTTAATGCAATCTATAGAAATGTGGACTGTTTATTAATTCCGTTTTTGGGTAAAAAGCTAACATGAAAAACAAGCTAAAGTTTTTTAATGGAGAAATAATGAGTTTAACATTCATTATTTTAGCAATTTATGCCGATAAAATTGTTGCTGACGAGAAAAAAAAATGGAAGGAAATTAAAACAGCGTCGTCGTGTGCCAGTTTGAAGGCACCTGTGTTACTTCTGATGCAGAAGAAGTTAATTAGGATTGGAGACTAAATACCAGGTGAGCCATAAGAACTTTTGTATCGACACACTTACCTATGAGTAATACTAGAATTCTCTTTGATATCGTTCAGTCTTGTCAGGCTGTCCCTCGTCGACACGCTGGACTGCGAGTACAAGCTCAGCGGCGTGTATATCGGCTCGTACTCCTGCAGCGTCGGCGGCGGCGCGTACTGCATGCTCAGCTGAGACAGCGTGCGCACGGCTATCGGCGGTGAGTACGAGATCTGATACGGCTGCGTCAGGCTCAACACGCTTGAGCTCTCGCTTGAGCTCGACGGCGAGGTCCGCTCGTGCTTCGGTTTTAGAACACCTAGTGCTCGGGTTATTGAGCCCTGAAACGAATTCAATGTTAGAGGTCCAGTTATAGGTATGAAATTGTTATAACATCATCAATTGTAACCAATTATCTCACCCTCAAACTATGCCTCCTGGAGTCCCCACTAAGATCGATGCCTGGTAACCCAGTAGCAACCGACCTTGAGAACGGTCTACCCAACATCCTGATTTGGTGACCAAACAAGTTTCTGAAAACCAATTACAATGTGATTTCACTACACAACGGAAGCAGTACAAATTTGAGATCACATATAGAAGCCAGGCAGAGCGTAGTTTGCGTTAGTTATGGTCGCTTTAATCTCTCAAATTTGCACTCATTTGTGTTTAATATCTGCTAACACAAAAAGCTCACATGCAAATTCTCGTTAAAGTTATATTTTACAGTCGCAATGTTGGACCTCAATACTGCTTTTTTTATTCCTAGCAGGAAAAAATAACGCAAACATTTTCATATTCACAGATTTATGTTCACTGGAAGCTACGAGAGACAGTTAATAAAAAGTGAATGTAATTCAATAATATTTTGCATAGACATCAAAAGCATGATGCACTTTGCTGGAAATGATACGAATCATGCTGATTGTGTACGAATATATGGATATAAATAAAAAGAAATAACACGAGTAAATATTAATGGATTGGATGACAACGAACAGTACTGGATCCAATATCGGAATTGGAAGCAAATAATGAGATAGAATATTTGTATCTAGCAGTACTCTTCCTTGCACGCTTGAATTAAAAGAACAACAACAATGTATAATCAAAATGTCACTAAATCCATCAAGCACGAAATGTCAACGTTGGAAATCTGTACAAAATAAAAAGGAATGTTACATGGAAGGAGAAAATGTGGACAGAGTCTGATTATTATGTAGTGCGGTCTAATGATAATGACAGAGAGGCATTCATGATGTATCGATAAAATGATCGTTACCGTCTGTCTTGATGCAAGGATCGCCAAGTTTAGGGTGATGGATAATAAAAGTAAACCGACTCGATGTCCCTTAGGTTTATCTTTTTCATCAGGATTTATTCACATTTATAGTTCAATCGATATCGTTACAGGTGAACCTAATATACAATGCTGTCAACTTTACAGTATGAATGTATACAAGTCAAAAACATAGTTATCTTACAGTATTAGTAAATGCTATTATTGTTATAATCCTAAAGCTATGGTGATGGTTCTGTCTTTACACCTATGAATATTCAATTGTAAAGATTTTATTATAATCTTCGACTATTATTACAATTATTCGAAAACGGTCATTAAATTGAAATAAATCCTTTTTAATAACGTTAGTGAATGCAAGTAATGGGATATGAGTTACCCCCTATGAATAATACGAAGCATTTCATGCTTATATCTTTATAATATCAACTAAGTTGTATACATTTACTAGTTTACCAAATTGATCAATCTCGAATTAACATTAACGTGACGAATCTAATCTACGGCAACTTCGGGACTCTAGGGGGTCACAATGTCCAACATTGAATCTAACACTGACGAAGGCGAAGGAACAAAACAAAACGACTGTGAACGTGTCCGATCGCTCCAACTTCTTGATATCCTTTACTTACAAACCACGATCCCTACGATAACTTATCAGTCTTCACCGCTCGTAAAGTTTTCCATCAAAAAAGTTTCAAAAAACGAGCAAGTTTTGACGGTAGGTAGATACAAAATTTTCTTTCGCAAAGAAAATATTTTGTGTAAAAATAGCGAATTTACAAACATTTTGATACAAGGAAATTTTACATAGATACAGGTTTGGGCACCGAAGCGTTAATTTATTTTTTAAACGAGAGTTTTTTGATTTTCGATGGTTTATCTTTGTTTTGTGGACAACATGGATGCTCGGGCAGCCTCCACTTGCAGTTCTTCCACCTGGCAAAATATCGTATACCTGCAGGATTGCACCTCACATTATAATCAACTACAGATGCGCACGTACGGGAGGGGACTCTGCTCAGTGCGCCGGTGCACCGTGTGGGACACTGGTGGCCACTAGGTCACTACTGAGTACTCAAACAACTGGTCACATGCACTGTGCGTCTCACCACGACATCGTTGCACTCGGTCGCCACTCACATACGTCGTACACTCATTTTAACAATGCACTTATGGGACAAACAATCTAAGAACTTGGTTATGATATAATTATAATAATAGATATACTGTGCTCATTGTCACCAAACAAACTGCTAGATATATTCAAGTACATAATATTGTAAATACATAATTCATTCATATCATGTAACATAATAAGAAAATATAACATTTACATGGATACAAAATATAATACAAGAGGTGCGAAACATTACTCGCAAGTTGATTGATGCGATATAGCTCAAATAAATATTAACCGGATAGGGTGCCTCAAGCAAATATTATATTTTCCTGGATTGGCATATAAATGAGTGTGTGGTTGACTCACCTCGCTGGTATGATGAGAGCATCGAATTCAGCTACCAAGTGTCTTCTAATAATGCTCTTGGATGGAGGAATGCCGAGCGCGGTCGCCATTGTCTCTCCGGTGAACGACGGCTCTAGTACGACGAGCCCGCCGTGAACTCCACTGTCTGTTGTAATAAGATTATCAAGTACGTGACCGACTGTTCGGGCGCGGATATCATTAGCAAATAGACAGTATCAAGCCGGGAGAACAAACATACCTTTCAGATTATCCGCAAATTCACCTAAATCAATATTATGAGCCCATCGCATAAACCTCTGATTGGTCCAGACTAAGGGGTCGGCGTCGACGTTCTCGCACTGGTGCCGCCTGACAGCCAGCGCCTACAACAAACAAAGATGTTGTAAAAACTTAACGATGATTGATCAGCTGGGGTAATTTATAACGTTGGAAATAAGAAGGGAAATAATAAACGTGATGTAACAGGTTTTTAGCTAACTGTCGAGCTAGCGAGAGCGGAGTGCACGATGATTAATGGGTGTACATTACGGGGCACGGCAATGCGAGACGGAACATTTTGTTCCAGCTCATTGGATAATCGCTCATTTGCCTTTCGTTATCTCACCCCACTTATCGGAAGGGACGTGGAAAGGTTTCTCATTTCGAGCCACGCAATTTGTAAATGAGATGAAGAGTGTAATTTATGTCATTGTCATCTTTAATCTATCCTTTTATCCTTTTATACAGGGTTACTAGTAACTCGACGTATTCCTTGCCGTCATAGTAGGGTTACAATGAGATAAATTAAGCCACCAAATGTTCTACCAAAATTCAGTAGTTTTTGAGTTAGTTAGATTTTTAGTATTTTTATGAAGAGGAGTGCATCTGCTAGGATACCGCAGCGGACCTTTGTTATCAACAGATAACAAAGGTCCGCTGCGGTATCCTATGATATAATAAGTTAAATTTCAGTACATTCGCGCCCTAAATCGTTTTTAAATTGGCTTTAAATGATTTAATCTGGGATTTTTCATAAAAAAAACTAAAAATCTAACTACCTCAAAAACTACTGAATTTCGGTAGAATATTTGGTGGCTGAATTTCTTGCATTTGAACCCTATACTATGACGTCCTGATACTTCGAGTTACCAGTAACCCTGTATATCTTTTCTTTGGCTGTGTTTGTGTCGTGTTCAAAATCGATTAAAATAAAATGAAGTATTTTCCTCATTAATGCACTTTATCTCTTACTAAATATAGTTGAAAATATTTTTCCGCTCACCTGTCGGTCGTACTTCATTATTCTAAGCAGATGTATGCCGTGCACGATGGAGGCCTGGTGGAACTTCCTCGTCACTCCGAGGTACTTCTCCAACTCCTTCTTGCTGATGGTGTCCAACATGCGAGCATCCACTAAGTTGGCTAGGAACGACTCTGCATACTGTTGGACAATATTAACTCAAATTAGATTTTCTGCGTGTTTTGTTTCTGTGTAGACTGTAAACCATTACATACCGAGTTTCCTCCGTGCCTCGGAAAGCACGTTAAGCAGTTGGTCCCGGTTGTCATTTGTGATCTTTGACAATCGTTACAGGTAGTCAGTGGCCCAAAAAGTCTGACAACCAGTCTTACCAAGGGGTATCGAATTACCCAGTACTAACTGGGTTGTGGAGATCAGATAGGCAGTCGGTCCATGTAAAATACTGGTATACAGCTGCATCCGGTTAGACTGAAAGCCGACCCCAATAAAACTTAGGAAAAGGCTAGGCAGATGATGACCCCCCTCCCTACCCTTCCCCCCCTCAGCCCCCCCCAGTCGTAGCACTGCTACGGGTTGCGCCCCGCTCACCACTAAGTGGTGCTACGCCATAGCGGATCAGCTACGAGTGCTACGAAAAGCGTACGTGAGGGTCACGCGAGTTCCATGATTTTCATTCACCCAAAAACTGCTCAACGCGCCTAAAGAAGTTTTCACTTCAATAATATTTTTCACTGATATAAAATCTATGATGACCTTCTATAAATTAGCTTAGGTTAACCAGATCAAATATTTAACTAATTGGATCCAAAGGTACCTGTGAGAGTCCCAAATCTGGCAGCCATTCAGCGGCGACCCAAGCGTGCGTCAACTGCCCTATACTGGGGTTCCTCACGAGGTCTGGTCTCCTGCGCTCCTCAATGGCGAGCCGCAGCTTCTTGCGGTGCATCGGCTGCGAGATGCCCAGGCCCACCTCCAAGTCCGCGTCAGACAGCTCGAGCAGAACCTGCCCATTCAAAGCACGGATCTAGAACCAACCAGAACACAATATTTGACGCTTAATGCGCGTCTCTCGCTCTACTAAATACATCCCTACCAAATATTATAAACCGATCATGAATAACTTAGACGTTCGTGATTTCCCTTTCATGTTACAAGACTAAAACGCCTACTGAAAAGTCTGATATCAACATATAAATAAGCAAATTCTGCGACGAATTTATCTGGGGGTGGTGTATCGGTCCCCGATTTCCATACAGATCTAATAAAATGAGCGCATTCCGAATAATGAATGGATTTGCGGGTAATGAAAATGGTCTTTTTATTCCATTCGTTACATACGAAAATATAATCCGCGTCGTTTTTATCGAGAGTTATGACCGGCCGAAATGTAAACATTGATTTTAACTTTCACGTAATTCATGCTGAAAATAACCATTTCAATATTACAATTTCAGCAATGCACATCGTTAAACAGGTTCTTTTCATAAAATATATAAGTAATTGCGTATAATATGAGGCTTTTCTACTTTGTTAAATAAATGTAATACTAAGCGGTTAATACGATTTGTGTTGATACCTGCTTGAAGCCTCATACACTGAATGAAACAGAGCATGAGTAACCTCGTTTTGCGAGAATTTACAGACACTAGGTCAATATTAGCTAGTGAGTTTCCTACTAAGACTTTACAGTGTCCTACTTTCATTGTGCTTACCTGCCAAAAATATATCATATTTTAAGTGCTATTCAAGTAACTTTGTGCTTTTCTGAATGCATAAAGAAGTGAAATGTCGTAAAACGGGGCTGTTGTGGCGACTACAGCGGTGTACAAAGCATGATACATAAATTAAACACTTCCTGTAGTACTTTTGAATTTTGATTTTGAAAGCACACGTGGTGGTTTCCCTACCCCCTATAAAGGAGTCGTTACCCGTGGTCCCGCTGGGTTGACCCATTACCGGGTCCACGGGTAATTTTAATTACCCGTGGACCCATGGCATTAGGGATTGTTTTCTGGACTTCTGAATATATCGATAGAAAATACAAATCCATAATAACAGCATATCATATCCCACCGGGACCACGAGTAACGAGTGATTGCAAATGCGCAATGATAAGAAATGTTACAAATTGGACATTAGAAGCACAAACACTCAAAGATTCCTGGCTGACTTGGCTATTTCTGTCGCTAAAACAGCGAGAAACCGCGACATAGTTTGCTACTAAGAACTAGCTCAAAAATGCCAAGCAAGGCATGATGGCACTGTGAAGAGCCTAGAACTACTCGTATACATACCTTGCCACTCTTGACATTATCAGCAACAGCAGCAGCATACTGTGGCATGCCGAGCGCCAGCTCAAGCCACGCGATGATAGCGGGCGCGCGCCATCTCGACAGCGGCAGCGATGCCGCCTCCCGCAGCGCTGCTTCGCTGCCCAGAGGCGACCAAGCGCGAGTGCTACCAGTACCCGAGTAGATCGGCTCTGAACAACAAGCTATATTGAGAAACATTGAAACATATTCATTTGTGACCTGAATAAGTCACCCGAAGGTTCCCAATGTTGTTGCTACCTATATCTATAAACATAAATGGATTATGGATAAACAGTAGGATGTAGTGTAAAAGTTGAGATATAGAAACGCCAATTCGGGTCTGTCCAAAAAGAACTAAATTAATTCTGAGCTGAGAAATTAGTGACAAATTAACTTTAATTACAGTTCTGCGTGTTTTTTTAGCGTGTGGCCGTAATTGAAACTCATGCATGCACTGTTGGTTTTTCAAAACAATAATTCCCTAGGCCAAATTAAAAAATGTTTACAAGCAGTGCATTCTTGACAAAGTCACTCAAGCGGCCAAAGGACCCAGCTCTATAGGAGGACTTTAATTTTGAAAAAGTTGCATACTGTTTATATCCTATGTTTCTAAACTCACCACTCTCATGTCCGCTGATGGCCGCACTGCCGGACTTGGTGCGGTGCCGCGAGCGCGCGAACACGCGTGAGATGGAGCCCCAGGCCGAGCCACGCCCGCGGGCGCCCTTGCTGCCTGCCCCTGAACGACCGCGCACACCGCCAAGCAGAGCTGCCTCACACTCACCTGGGCTTGATAGCTGCTCCACTGACCTAATGGGAGTATAGAAGGTATTGAAATGGAAATTCAAACAAATATAATATTTCGTTTTATATCCTTAGTTTCAAGGTATACGAGTACGTAGGTCTAAGTACGTTACGGACACAGTACATTGGAAGTAATGAAAATGATTCTCTTTCTGAAACCCTGCAGTGAAACATCATGTCTGTCACTTTTGTTAAAAGTTTGCTGTTTTGTAAACGGCAAAGTTGACACTGACAATATGCTTTTCAAGGGACTTAGCAATGACGCTACAAACATTGTGTAAACACTCACTGTGAATGTTCTATATTATTCAAATACTTGTTCAACAGTATGAGCACTATAGAAACCATTAGTTTGCATCAGGTGTACGATCTCTATAATCACTCAAACACCGAATCAAGATTTGACACTCAATCTGTATGCCGTCTTTTCACGTAGCAGCATTGTTCCGGCTTTTAAAATATTGCGAGATGAAAGATATAAAAGGTAGCCTGAGCGAACAGTTGCGGAAAATGAAAAAGAATTAAGCCGGAAGAAAATGTAATTTCAAACAACTATTGATGCTGAATCGTGGACCGAATCGCGTAATGCTCGATAAATTTTACTGTCAAAATTCGATAATATTGCCTGTTGAAATAAAGTATCCCGTAAAAGTAATTGAATGCTAAATGTTATCGTTCCATTTCCTATTAACTTTCAGAGGGCTGTAATGTGCAGCAGGTGAACGATCTATGATTATTCCAATGACACTTGTCAGAATCACATTTCACATCTAAATTGCGAACACCCTTTTTAGCAGCCTTCTTTGATGCGGCAGCCCTTTTAATATTGCAAGACTAGACGAAAGATATTAAAAAGTTGCCCAAGGAAATGGAAAAGAATTAAGTCGAAAGAAAATGTAATTTCGGACAACTATTGCTGAATCGTGACCCAAATCGTGTAATAAGCGATAAATTTTACTGTCAAAATTCGATATTATCGCTTTAAGCAATAAAGAACGCAGCAAATGTAATAGAATTTTATCGCCCAGTTTCTTATTGGCTTCTAAATTTCCGCTATCAAGTGTAATTGACCGCTAGGCTATTTGCAAGATTGTGCTAATGTCAGCAAATAAAGATAGGACGTCATTTGCAGCAAGATAAGTTTTTGCAGGAGTTCAGATTGAATGAAAATGATTAGGTGCCTAAGCAGTAGACCCTTGAATTCGTAATAAGAAAGTTTGAAATTTTGAAGAAACTTTTCGAGGCTATTAACAGGATTAACGCCATTTTTCCGCTCAAATTAGCACCTAAAATGATGCCTCCACAGAATGGCTTGAGGGTAAGTTGTAGAATTAGATCATGATAATGAACATCTCCTCAGCTGAATACTAATATTGTCGGGTCTCCTTGTAACGGCCTTGTCGCTTTCTACAACAGGCTATATATAGCCCACGGGAAGAAATCAGTGTTAGAGCGGTTTCGCACTACGTCCGATCCGAAACCGACCCCTACCCGTAAAAATACACTACAATACAAAATCGGATGACGGAAGCGGGATCTAGTGCGTAAACTAACATTGAAATAGTTCTACGACTACTCCGGATTCGGATCGGACAAAGTGCGAAACCGCTCTTACAAGAAGAAAAAAGAAAAGAAACAAATGATTTAAGAGATGAAAGATGACCGACAAAAGGTGTGATCCAGTATAGGTACCTACTATTAAACTCGTCTGATTGTATAGAAGCGGCTGCAGACCTTGGCAGATAAAGGTGGTACTGAAATATCTTTCAGTTACGGTCTGCATTCTGCCTGTACTAGTTTGAGTGAAACTTACAAGTTGTCAGTTGTCACTGTAGCTAGAATACCGACCTTGATAGTGATCCTGCGTCGATGGAGCGCGTGAAGGGCGAAGCACTGTTGTGTGGCGATAGAGTCGGACTGCAGTCACGAGGTGTGCTCACTAAGAAAACAAAAGAAATACTGTATTTTTCATTCACTGACAAAGTAGATTCGGGCTCCTATCACTGACAACCATTTTATTTTTGTGTGTTTTATCCTGGGCAGGCTAGTAAATGCGTTTTCTTTCTTTCTTTTTTTGAAAAGTCCAACTAAGGCCTTAGACTAAGCCACCGCGGGAGACGCCCCGGGCGTCGGGAGCCACCACGTGGCCCCCGGCCACCGTAGGCGCGGGCCTGTGGACGGTGGGCTATGGGCTAGCTCGCCGTCCGTCCGTCTCATGACGACAGGCCGTGTCGACGGCGCGTTCGTGTTCCACGCGCGCCTCAAAGAGAGTCAGCAAAAGGAAGGGGTCCGCAAGGACCGATGCCTGCCGGGGTTGCGGGACTGTTCGAAAGAGATACCGTGACCCCGGAACACAAAGGGCGATGAAGGAACATGGATGGGTTTTAGTCAGTAAAAGTCTGACACTCCCTCCTGCTCCGCCCAGAGCGGGAGAAGTCATTTGATGACATCCCATCCGAAAAAAAAAAAAAAAAAAAAAAAGGCCTTAGACTAACGATGAAAACATAAAATTCGGAAAAGTTATCGAGTGATCCAATATATGAAATTCTGTAATTTACATAAAGTTTACCAACCAAAAAACTGTATGAAACTAGATAAAAAAATACCATATCCAAATAATGTGCGAGGGAAAATGGAAACTGAAAAAATGCGGTTCACGATCCTCTTCGTATTGAACCCCGCAGTACATTGTCACCATCGAATACTTAGCCCTAATGTTACATAGTATATGTAGAATAGGCGAGGCTTACAAACTACTTTATATTACTCAAGCTTTTATCCCCGGGCGGGATAAAACGTCCCGATGCATCTATCGGAGGCTCGTGTAAGAAAAATGTGTTCGTCGCAAAGTACTGAGGCGTGGAACCAGTATTTGTATCGTTTTTCCGTACACCATTCTCGCAGTCCTATAATTTGGAGGCGTTTAAGTGGAAACTCGACTTCCCTTCCGATTATTCGAAGCGTCAACACAAATATGCACGTTATTGTATTATTTCCTCCTCGATAAAGCTTTGAAGTATGCCAATATTACACAAGGGGATCGTTTGATACCACATAGAGCTGTATAATATAAATAACTGGTTTAAAGATTGTAAAATAACAAGCTGCAGACTCGGGCATCTTTTACGAGCAATATCCATTTCCTGCGGTTGGCTTTTGACGGTTTACACAAGAATAGAGGCAATAGACATTATTTTGTGTTATCAGATCTCAGTATTTTACTGTAACAATTTGAAAACTGTGTTATTTTTTTCAATGATGTTTTCTTGTTTGCAGGGCGTACAAGGCCAGATATCGCACAAGATCGAGAGGTTTGGAAGAAGAAAAGGAAGGCCTTGGCCAGCAGTGGGACACATGACGGTCTCAGAAAAAAATAATAAGAAGTCTGTATTTTGAATAAGTATAATTTAATTACTATCAACTACGTAAGATAAGCATCGCGAAAGAAAATCTATCTTTCGCTGATGTAATTGTTTTTTTTTCTAAATCCATAGCCACTCAGAGAGACAGTTGATAAAATTTCCAATCGTTTTTTTCCATTCGCAGATATACAAAAGAAAATCACTTCAGATATTACAAAAGCTGTGTAAAAGCGAACTCCAATATTTGAAATAAAATTCAATGAATTTGTTCCGCTTATATGAAAAGAATGAAACAAAAACATGGTAAATACAAATGGAATGAAGTTCTGAATTTCCGACCAGTCGTTTTGCAATACTAACGTAGTTGTCAGGAGTTTTATTGTTTGATGTACGCTGAGCATGTTTCGTAAAACAGTATAATATTGACTGCTGCCTCCAGCAATTTTAGTTGTTAAAATGTGCACGATTTAGAATGCAGAATGCGTTACAAATTGTTATTTAGCATATTGTGGAGTTCCGTAATTTGCATTTAACAATGTTTCAATTCGCTGCCATTTTTTGTCGAACAATTACAGACTTAATTTTACGCTACCAACTACATATAAAAGCTGAGAAAAAGTTAAATTTTACACTTGAAAATGCAAACTAAAATAATAAAATTTGTACAAAAGTGACAATATTTATTCCTAGGATTTTATCTGTAAATCTATATAAAACTGAATCTTTTTCTAGAAACCTGACTTGATCGAGTCTTCCAATAAAAATAATGAAGTGAAAAAATATTAACTAAATACAGCAGACTGTGTAGGCTGTAGGACTTTTTTTTTGTTTTTCAATAACAAATGGACGCTTATATTAAAAAAAAAATATGCTTGAAAGTTCGCGTTTATCGTTATTTAACATAAAGCAATATATATTACAAACAAACTCCTTTGTGTGTTAGTTACACAGTGAAAAAAAATTAGAAAGGGAACGGTGAGTGTGTTCGTTAAATAAATACATCTTTTCGTTCTTCATTTATCAGTACTTGTTGTCGCACAACTGTACGAAACAATTTGATTTCGCCGTTATGAAAGTTTTTACTCTGTAATAAAAAACTCATTTCAGCGGCGGAAATTTTTGCTGTTTCAAT
Organism: Xestia sexstrigata; assembly: GCA_941918905.2. Taxonomy (NCBI): domain Eukaryota; kingdom Metazoa; phylum Arthropoda; class Insecta; order Lepidoptera; family Noctuidae; genus Xestia; species Xestia sexstrigata. The sequence continues at coordinate 12,560,832 of OW799214.2, forward strand.
TTTTCTCTCTTAAATGACCTCTGATAAGAATGAGATGGCAAACTTTGTAATGTTTAAATAGACGAGATTTTTTCATATTTACAGCAAGAAACCTCACCTAAATGAGTTATTTCGATGTAAAATATTGCTCAGAATGTAAAAGTTGAACGTTTTCACGCAGCGACAGATATCATTATACTTGTTTTCAACATGAGCGAGTTGCAATCCGCTTTATTTTCCAGCTGAATCATGAAAATCATATTTCACTTCATAACAACAATGCCACGGATGTAACAACGTTAAAAGAGATTCGTTTAAGTTAAATTCGTCAAAAATTAACGACGAAAATTCGACATTCGGATTAATGAACGTGATTTTCTGTTTAATTTGTAGGTATTAAATTATTGTGCCGCATCGTAGCCCCAAATTGTCGAATCAAAAGAGATAATTTAAATGTTGTGGTAGACGTAGAGTAGGCAAGTATCTGATTAAAATAAGTATGTTATATTTTTCATGTAGGTACGGTCGACCAAGCTATTTGGTTTACATTTTACAATGTAATTTGTTGGTTAAACTGTAAACCAAATAGCTTGTTCGACCGTACATTATGTTTGGCCCCTGTTGTGTATCGGACATATTGGCACAGCAGGGATCGAGTGTCTCTATACACTACGTAATAAAAGTACTTACGTTGATAGATATGATGTGCGGACGAGACAAGGGACGCGGCGTCCGTGTCATAAGCGTCAAGCGTGGGTGGCGCCCCTTCGGCTGTGGAGTCCGACAGGTTGCCGCCGCACACTGACGTGGCGCCACCGTCGCTGCTACCTGTCACCGAAGCCGTGGGGAGAAGATTACCTATTTTGGCTTTAATGAATTCTTAGGAACTGTTTAGTTCACAGCCACCAAATAGGCATTTTTCACAAAAAAAATAAAAAATAAATTGTGTAATATACCTAATCTGTTGCCGGATCATAATTTCAACATATTTAATTTTTTAACACGTTTTGGTATTTATTATATGACACTATACTCACAGAGATGACTGGAGGAAGTCATAGCGTCGATTCTAAATATATTAAGTAACGGCAGTAGCTGGATTTACTTCAATACTCGTACATACCTCTAACACCGGAGTCAGCACTGCAGCTTCCCCTATCGCCGATCAAGCCGGAGGGTCCTCCCAGCATCATCGGAGGCCCCATGCCGAGCGAAGCCACACTCTCACCTTCTGATAGACATCCCGCTGCTTGCAGCTGTCTTCGAGCCTATGAAAAAATGTAAACGTATGACGTTATGATGAGTGAAAAAGGAAAAATAAAAAAAAGTTTACAACTAGATCAATTGATGACCATTTCAGATTTGTTGATCGCATGAAATTAGGTCCTATCGGGATGTCATCAACAGACGTCGATCGACTACAGCTGGTAGCATCTATTAATAACGAACCCTATTTAATTGGATCATGTAAGTAGATATACACTTGTCATACATGATCGAAACCCTAGGACCTACGACTAGGCAGAGAAAATATGTGAAAACTTTTGTTTTCAAAGGTACCTCCATTAAATTTTTCGCTCCATTATCAACAGGGTAGCAGGGGGTTTCAACTTCATTTTATGAGCCCGTAAATATTTACTGCGAAACGTTCTGGTTGTATACGGCATCTTCCAATATTTCGCCAATATTCGGTAACTGCAACGCTTGGAAAGTCAAAAGCATATTTACATTATGCTCACAACATAAGCTTACAGGTGGATTCTGTCCGCGCCCACCTTCATGTAATCCCTCCATCACCGTTTACAACACTCGTGTTCCCAAGTTATAGCCCGATACGATCCAACATCACATCCCAAACACGATTATAGTTATACCTCCATCGAAACACCCTTTTAATGCTTCAATTAATTTCGATTGGGGCTTTAATTTGGACAGGATTTGTCCGCTCGAATGGGACATCCCGTTGCGAGCCCGCATCAACGTAATGGTATCGAATGTTCCGCGGTCGCAGGTTAATATCCGGATTATGCGTAACGGAAAATCGTGGAATAACAACCGACTTATAGGTACTAAGTCGAGGAAACAGTTGCGTTTAATTTTCCCTGCAATTTAGATCAGACGGAGCAATTTGAAATGGTAATTAACACAGGCGAGTGATGGATGGTCTTGGTTCGAGCGCACATCACGCCACCTATTCATCATAGTACTGAGCTGTCGATGAAGTTTATTTATTATTTTGGTTGAAGCACTTCATCACCGAAGTTGTTCATCAAAAACAATTTTGTAAAATATCGATGTACCTACTCGTAGTTCCGTTTCGGAATGAACAGGTTTTGAATGAATTGTTTCGGTGATTTTGCAGTCGATAAAAGTGAATGTTATTGAATTTGGGCACTGTGATTGTTATCGTGAGTTCATTATCATTGTTTAATTAAGCATGAACGTTCAATATATGAACATTCAATATAGGCTTTATTAGTTTCAATGTAAATTCGACTCAATGCAGCACCGTCTACTTACAAGCTTTCTGTTTCTGAAAACACGAGGTAGTATTCCTGCATACAATGGTTTCAAAGGCACCATTTCATTAGTTTAGTAAGCCTACCTCAAAGAGTTGTTCCCTGGCATGTCTAAGCTGTGTGTCTCTCGCACTGAGCGCGGCGGCAAGTTGCAGCGACCGTTCAGCTTCGTCGCGAGCGTGGCGGAGTAGTGCCGCTCGCTCCCGTTCCCGCTCAGCTCGCTCCACTCCTAAAGCGGACGACGCACCACCTCGAGAACGCATCTGTACAAATGTGGTACTATACTATAACAAAAACAGTAAAAAAAAGATGCAACATCAACTTTTCGCAAACATTATCTGAAAAAGAATGGGGTGTTACAAGGGTGAAAACTGAAAACGTCATAAGTAAATCACATTCAATTGTAAGTAATTCTCGTTCAGGGAGAAATGTTGGAAAAGATTATTAGGAACGTAGTTGGACTTGATGCGTTTCTAAAGACTCTATTAAAGTCAAGAGTTCATGAATAATTATTAAAAAGTTAGAACTTAATAAAAAGAAAAAGGCTACCAGACTTCGTAACTGAGAACAATGTAGAATAATAACTCATGATGTAAGAGCATTCGTCGAGAACTTTCTGTATGTGTAAAATTCTATAAGCTGGGAAATAACTGGGCAAGTTCTGTGTGACCTAGATCCTATCCGAGCATAATGAGCCTAGCAAACGTTGCTAGATCAAAAGATATGGCATAATAAATTGAGTGACCACAATGTTGGCTTCACACAGTAATGACTTCGTTAATGATACTGGGATATTTTGGAACAAAAGGCCGACCCATCTATTTTTTAATTTTGTAACCCTGTGTCGGAGGTAAAAGACCCTTTTACGTGACAACGCATTTCCCTCGCACCGTCTAACAACATTATTGGATTACTTGTTATGCTAATATTCGCTTTCATAATGCAAAATTATTAAATTTAACCTGTTCATAGTTCCTTATGAAGTCTCGTAGCTCTTTCTCTTTGTCTTCGAGCGTGGCGTAGAGTTGTTTCATTTGGTTTAGTAAATCAAATTTCTCTGCTTTCAACCGCTTTTTGTCTGCCTTCAAAGCTGAAACAAAATGTTTGTACTTTTTATAAAGTCAATGTCATTTTTACGTGTATCTAAAGCCTAATAAGAACATGAAAAGAACATGGATCTCTTGGAAATATTTGCTACAAACGAAGTTGTCGTTTAGAATAAAACATGGTAGACTTGTTTTGCAATACATGGTATGAATCAAATGGCCTGTATGTAGAGATGCACTAGCGAGAGCCATGCCTCAATCCCGAGTGATTCAAACTCTTTGAGCGAAGCTGCTCGCTTTGGGAACCTCTGTCCTTTGTCGCTCGCTCCCTATGCAGATCCCTTCAACACAGACATTTGTACGTTTCCAGCGTTTGATAGGAAAATAAAACGCATCCCAGATTGATCTACATTTTACTGTTTTGCCAACAATTCTAGAGAGACTGTCGATCGTTTTGACGATTGCCATCACTTTGGAAGTTTTGAAATTGGATTTCGGTTCCGGGCTCAGATTTTATTGGCAATCATAAAGTTCATGAATTTTTGAGTTTTTGCACTTCCGGGAATTTGTCGAAGGTTCTCCGTCCAACAGTTTGACGAATGTTAAATGACGAGTGACGTAATAATACTCCAGTATAGTCAGTACGTAGGTACGTTGCTAAAGTTAGTTAGTGGATTAGTGTGGTTTGTGCGTGGAAGGCAACAATCCCTTTGATTGTGGTTTCATCGATCACGTGGAACAGTTACATAAGGTAAACATATTTGGTATACCTTTGTTTGTAGATTGTAGGGCCAAGTCAAATATGCAGCCGTTTGTTCTCGTTATGTGTTTGTTTGTTTATGTATGACCAATTCATGTACGGTCGAACAAGATATTTGGTTTACATTTTACAATGTAATATGTGGGTTAAACTGTAAACCAAACAGCTTGTTCGACCGTACCTATGCTTAATTCTATAATTTAAATCCTCACCCTTTAAACCACCTGCCACAGAAATATGATATGAGCTGAAATTATTAAGTTTTGTAGCACAAAGTGTAGTACATAGAGCAGTTACTTCGGCAAATGTGGTCTAAATAAATGTCAGAAACACTAGATGTTTCTTACTTGGAAAACGGACTAGAGACATAAACACAACTATCCAGGTACTTTTAAAAGGAGCTACTTTTAAAAATAACAGAAAAACTGCCATCAGAGAAAAAAACTTCGTCCAAATAAAAGTAAAGTTTGGTACCTATACTATACCTAATGAGCCAAGTTTGTGACTAGACCAACATCACATCGAAGTGTTCTGCTTATTTACTTCGTTCGGTGGTTGTATCACCACCGAACGTGACTTCGTTATTTTGCTTGACTTCCATCGATCGACCACGAAGAGACGAGGCAGGCTCAACTATACCCGAGGTAAAAGATACCGTAACTTGGCATAACATTTGAAGTTCTGATCGAAACATTCATTATTTTGTCTAGTTCGCTGAAATTGTCCTGGTGACGTTGCTTTACTGTAGTTGAATTTGCCATGTTGTTACTATTACAAAACATAACATCACGCTTGTAATCCCAGAAGAGTAAAGCAGATGTGTATCCAATAGTACGCTCACATTTCGCCAGTTATGTTTAAGTCCCATGCAATAGGGGGCGAGCAACCAACTATTGTTGTATCATTTGCAGCCATTTTTACATCATCGGTTTTACGGCCATTTATGTGTTATGTCGGGCTAAAGATGATTGGTATAGTGACCTACTTATCCGATTATGGCATAACTGAAATGAGGGCAATGAAAATTCAATATGCAGAGTGTAATAAAACGAATAAGATTCAAAACTGTGCTCTAACTTAGATAAATTGGAGAAGTTGCTGTCTGGCTCGTTAAAAACTTTCAAAATGGCTTATTTAAAGTTATTTTCAGTAAAATTGTTATAAAACTACAGAGATATAGAGACTTTCAAAATATTTTTAGCATAAATTCAAATAAAGACTTTAATGTCAGAGTAAATGTTTGTAGTCATGGTACATAATTAGTGAACCGTAAATTTATGTTACACTGCTTTGTTAAACATGATTGATAGTATCACTGGTAGTATCACTAGAGTTATTTACACCGAATAAACATCATAACATAGGTACTTACCAATGTTGTACGATATATACATACGTAACGAATTATTTATCCTTATCTGACACTGGATAAACAACATATTCATGTAATTCACACTTGTTTACCAACGAGCCACTTAAACATAATGAATAACGAATGGTACCAGCTGCTAAAACACATACGGCCGAGGTATTTCTGACAACTTTCGTCAGCATAATGACATTAGTGAAAATGTCAGTCCATGTTACAGCAGCACACCCTTAGTGGGACGTGACCCGTTTACTGATTTGGGTCTGTATGGCAGTCCTTCTGTACCTTGCGAGATATTATGAGCATAGTTTATCAAAATGTCGGCTTACCCACGCTTCCTCCACATCGGGCGGCACTCAACAAATTGCCCACTTTTGTGGGATCGAATCGGATTATTGAGATAAAGCCACTGTAGGTGTAAGTTCTCTATTTATTAGAATGTTCAATTCAAAGGTATTCTGAATAAAACTTCTAGCGCTACGGTTCTATCTATGCGTGGATAAATTTCGTAAAGTACAACCTAAGTTATGTTTATTTAGTACCTATTTACTGTTAAACAACTTCAAAGGGTTTTCTACGAAAGTTCTGCTGTATTAATTGACTAGTAAAGTAGCAGTAAGAACTTTACAAAATATGCCAGTTTTATTCACGTATGATATGCAGACTTATCGTTTTGAACGTGAATCCTATAAGCTTTCACGATTCGACGTTTTCCACGACTAGATTTAAAATAAAGCCAGTAAGATTGAATAGATTTATCAGTGTTATAACTTCTGAACTTCAAACTTAAAATTCGTAATGACTTTTTAATATTGCTGATCCATAATAATTCGATATCAAACTTCACTTTTGACTGTAATAGCTAAGTTTAATACCTACTGTTATTAATGTCTTTACCAAACTAATGCCATAAAAATATAATGGGTAGTGTAATGTCGCCATTAATTTCTTTAGCAAAGTATTACCCGACATAAACCCGACCATTATGTTTTTGGGTAAGATCTAGTTTGATATATGTTTAGAAATGTTTTCTCTCGGATGATGGGAGAATGTCTGGACTTTGTATAATGATTGTTTTTTTTTTATAAACAGGACAGACTCATCACGAAGCCGTCAACCAAGCATTCTATACATCAAACTAAGTAACTTTACGTAAAAAATATTGCTGGGAAACGACTTTTTTTTTGGGGTGAAAGATCATGTTTTGTGGTAGAACTCAATTTAACGCACTCAAAACATTGTGCTAATGGATGGATTGAATACTACGGGGGTCGTGGAGGTGTTTAAACTAAAAATCTTACATAAAAAACTTGTATTTAAAAAAAAACTTGTCATAGAGTTGGAACTTTGACCCCCAATATCTCCGTAACTAGAAGGTTCCCAGGTATGCTGTAGAAGATAAAAATTATCGCAATGACGGGAAAAACAAGTGCCTTTCGGGTCCGTTAAGAGTTACACCCTTTATATCTGAGACTGTAACTATAAGTAAACGTTTATGTATGTTTTTTAAAATGAGCTGTTGCGCAGTGTTACTTAGCTTCATGTACAGTCAGCTTCACGATGTGGGTACCCCCAGCGTACAGAATGCTAGGCTGACGACTTTGTGAAGGGTCCGTTTACATCCTGTATTTAGTTAGTAGTGTTATTAAACTGCGTCCCATCTTTTGTGCTAAGAGATGGGAAGGAATGACTGAAACGTACAATTTTTACTTTCACGAGAGAAACGTAAAAAGTATTCTAAATAATTGATGTAAATAAGAAGATGTCCGAAGGAAAAAACCAGTTAAAAAGAAGTGTCACTTACAGTTCACAGCTTCTCTAGCCAGCAGTAGTTCTTTTTCTAGTTGTTGAGGGTCCAGTTGTGGTCCGTCCTGGGTGTCAGACTTGGCTCGTTCCAGTAAGGCGCTACCAGCTTCTCCTCGTTCGGCGGCCGCTACCAATAGGCGACGTACTCGGGTTAGCTCGGCCTGTACATAAATGGTATACTGTACCTTCACTAGAGCTTAAAAAAATCTTTATTTATTGTTTTCTTTCGTGGAAATTACTACCTACCTACTCCAAGCAAGAGGCTGATTAAATGCGATATAGTTTTCATGGTATTTTAATAAGCATTAGGTCAACCTTTTTCTTTTATCTTCAATGGTGTCGATTCTGTTGTGCACAAACTAAACTTAATTTAGGCTATTGCTATCTTTTTCTCTCTAATAAAACGAGAAAGAGACGGACGTAATTTAGAGCTGTCAAATTTAGTTGGAACTAATATTTTGATACAAATGAAGGGTGCGTAAAAACATGTCGACTAAAAACACGGTGAAGCGCAAGGCATAAACTAGTTTGACATCTCTAACTTAGTTCATAGCTATAGTCGTCCTTTTCTTGCACGGCCTTTTGGTAAAAGATATAGCAATAGCCTAAATTAAGTTTAGTTTGTGCACAACAGAATCGACACCAATGTCAATCAAGGTTTGAAATATGTGTATAAAATTTGCAATAATTGTATAGATGATGACCTTGCTCAAACTTTGAATTTTGGGGTAATATGTATAAGCACTATACACGAAATGGTTGATATCAATAATTAATCCTCAGTATACACAAAACCCATGGAACTGGAACCAAGTGGCTCATTAGAATCTAATATCTTATCACACGAGATAATACTATACTACTATACTACTACTATAACGTCCACTGCTGGACATAAGCCTCTCCCATGATGGGAGGAATTTGCCGTAATCTCCACGCTTGGCAGGCGGATTGGAGATCGCAGTGATGAAAGACTAACAGAAAACGCTGCTGCCCATTCTCTGGTATACGGAGGCGCAAGGTGTTCTGCCTCAGACATTAGTCGCCTTATACGACACCCGTGAGTGTAATGGGTTGGTTCTATTCTACTCTGCAGGATACCACACGGCTAATAACCAAAATCAAGTATCAGAAACCAATAAAGGTTACAAAAATATGTTCTCTTCTCACGTATTCTATCTCTTCTCAAGTATTATATAAAGACAGTCGAATATCATGAAATAGTTATGTATTAACGTAATCGACTTCCCAAAGGTCCATCGAGAGAGTAATAAAGCCACGGTATCTTATTTAACATCAGCCTAAGTCCGTCCGAGTGGAAAAAGGTGAAGTAAAAAATTGATCCTCGAACGCTGGCAGAATCACTAATGACAGTTTATTGAAGAAATATACCTTTATAGCACAGCCTACCTTTCCTGTAGGTTTTGTAATTTGGAATTTTAGGAACATCACGCATCCAGGGTTTCGTGAGGAACCTTTTTTAGAGGAAAGTAACTATATATATTGACGAAATAACGATCGACTCAAAGGCAGCCAACGAATAAGAAGCATTTTATTTTATCACACATACATAGGTACAGAACATTCATCAAAGCGGATAATTGAGGTATCAAACCCAGAAACCCAAAAGCATTAGCTCAAAAGCCGCTCTTTCGGAAATCTAATCAAACGGCAAAATACTGAGCCGATAACCCAAAATTGGTTTGTGTATAAGCTTATTATACCTCTACCTGTAATCTTTCATTTTCCATCCGGAGTCTCCTGGCCACTTGTGCGGCGGTGAGCATCCCAGGGGACGCGGGGACTTCCTCCTGCCGCGACCGGTCGGAGCGACCGCCAGGGGATGCCGCGTCTGTGTCACGAATTATACCATTTGAATGAACGCCACGTCTGCGTTCGACAGGATCATCTAAGACTATCGTATATAATTAATCGTATTCAGAAAAGTAAAAACTGTAAATTCTCTAATTAGTTACACATAGCAACTATATCTTGGCAATTACAATCTTTCAGCAAAATGTCCCAGGACTTTTTGTTTTACAATGTTGTCACACAACGTCAAACTTAATTACCGAAATGATATCCCGTTTTAAAATGATTTCGTGCCTCATATGAGAAATATATTGCTTCACACGGATTTACCACCGGAAGCCAGTTAATTAAAGCTCGTTTGTTTGTACCCTGACTTATTAATTTACGAGGAAACTTTTTATTACTTGCACACGCACCTACTTAAGGTTCTACAGTTAAGGTAGAACCTATATCAAAACAATGATAATTTGACGTTGTTATTTTTTCAGTCCGTGTCAACTCAACACCCTAATTCGAACCTCGTTTACCCAGTATCATTTCTATGTTTATAGCGCTATTTCCACAAAGTTGAATCCTTGTTTAGCGTTGAAGGGCTCACGTTGTAACCCTCATTATTAGCTGTCGTACTATAATATGAAAAGTTTTGTAAAGTACGGTGCTACCGCAGTCGTATAAATGGAATTGGTTATGGCGACGTAAACGTTGTAATAACGCGAAAGTTTCCCGAGTCACGAAAGCCGCGACTCTGGCCGGTCCAGACAAATCGATTGCTCGCATGTAACACGCGTCACAGGACGGCACATGGCACGGCGCGGCGGCAGGTGTGCACGACGCCTACTTTATTGTGCCATCGCTCTCACAGTGACGTATTGACTTCGGGAAAATAACGCCTTCCCGACACCATGTAATTATTCTCTTCCAGACAACCTCTAATTCCATGGAACAAATAGAGTAAGAAAGCGCTCGAGATCTACTGCCTCACATTAATAAACGTACGAGCTCCGCACTCGGATGCGAGGAAAAAGAAATAATAAGCAGAAGGATTAGTAACAAATGGAGCAGTAGCAAATTGGTCGCTGAGCGCCGGCTCTATCGCGAACAAATACAGACAGATTGCAGATAAATTATGCTCGGGCGCACATTGTCCCAATGATCCTATTATCCTGCTTGCTCTGATAAGTCAATACGGTGAGGCATTGCACAATTGTCTCCGGGACCAATTGTTACGGATGAATGCGCAAGTTATAACCGGCTGTATAACAAGCTAAGTTATGGGCATAAGATAGCAGTCGTACGTAGCTAAGACAGAATTAATAAAGTAATAATTGTAAAAATAAAAGACTCAAATAGTAACTTAAATAACAGCTTACTAATTTAAGAACTGAGAAAGGAATTAAATGACAAATTGCAACATCAGGCGGAAAGTTTCTTTCTGGCAGAGTTGGCTGGCTGTGCAGTGTGCAGTTAGTCGGCAAATGAGCTTATTCCCCAAGGCTGCGCGCTCATTAGCAGCGAGGATATTCTGCAGAGAACGGCCCGCACAATATATGGATGTTTTACCAACACATAGTTCATGTCACCTCCTCAGTCGCGATGAGGGAAATATTAATTTAGTTGCACTTGCGCTTAGTAGCTTTTCATAAATTGACTCAAACGAAAATTCACGGAAAAGCTTTTAGACTGCAGTACAAAGAGAACGTACGCAGTTGTTGTTTTCTGTTTATTATAACAAGGAGCGCGACGTCCAATAAATTTTGTTTGTAAATTCATTTTTAAGGGAATTTTCCGACCAAATTCAAATGCAACTCGACTAACTATAACTTTTCGTAAGTACTATTTATTTGTTAAACAGCTTTACAACATTTTCGTAAACTACGACGTCAACGTGAACGTGTTCTGTGTCGTCTATTATAAAGTAAGGAGCCCGTAATTGTATTCAGCGTGTGTAGTCTAAGACAGAGTTGAACGACGCTCATAACATTCTCAGCTTGTAGCAGCACCTATGAAGAATTTCAAACTAAGTCTAACTTACTTCATCAACAAAACAAACATGCCGTCTCGACTAGTTACTAACTATTATCTCTTGGATTACAGACTCTTAAGACAAACTCTAGCTGCCAAGTTTACCTTTTCCGCAGCCCGCTTTGTTTTATTTTATAAATAATTGAGATAAATGTAGATAGACGTGAATTTGTATATTCACTACTATTTATACGAATTTCGTTGGACCGAGCAACCGGGCTTACAATGTTTTGACATCAAGTGACAAACTGAAAACATCACTTCGAAAATGTTTAACAATAAACTATGACGTGTTGGCTGTGAAAGTCGTGGTTTAAAAAACCCGTAAATTAATAAGCGATCAGATTGAAAACACAATAAAGGTTTTTCATACCTCCTTCCAGTGTGGCGGTGATATCAGCTCTAGGTTCGGGTCCATCGCTACTCCTCCCAGGAGACGTAGCATCTGGCAGAGGCACTTCCTCCTCTGAACTGTCTGCTGGGTCCAGAATGTTCCTTTCACTGGCATGACTGTTGCCTCCGTTGCCGATTTCAGCGTATGTTCCACTATCGCTACCGTTTTGTGTTGACCATTTCACCGGTGATTCTAGCTTGCCGTTCGCTTGGTTTTCTTTATTGTCATCGTCTAGGAAAGATATATAAGGACTTATATGATACTCATCATATAAGACATCGTGTAAGAAAACACTCTTTTGTGAAGTGGCGAAGTTAGCATTGGGTGATTACAATCTTTATACGAAGCCTGTGAGTACATTCACAAACTTTTCGACAAAAGGTAGACGCTAAGGAGGTCACGGACACGAAATTCACAACGATAAAATATATGGAATTGTCCGGTTGGGTTGACTACCTGATAATAATAAATTGTCTGTGTAACAGTGTCTGTTATTTCTTTGGGAATACGAGTCCGAATACAAGGGGGTTCTCCTTCAAACTCGGTGTACTTTTTTGTCTACATTTTCCGTGTTTGATATGGCATCCGGATTATTTGGTCGGATGTGCTTTATATATTATGATTAATAAGTGGAATTTTGTAGGATTTTATGTATCAGGCTGCTAATGCCAAGTATCGTTAGTCCTTAATGATATTTAAAAGGTGTGCTGTATGCTTCCGTATCCGTGTACCTACATATTTTGCAGCGTAAGATCCCCAAAAGTTTCAAAACTGTTTATTGTTAGCTTTCAACAATCAGTCTACAAGTAGCGTCGACGAATTCTAATCAGAAAATCAAATTGTCGCAAATAATGTGCTACCTTGCAACGCTAATCCCTGCACCAAGCTGTGACAGCAAACTAAGTAAAGTTCCAAGTGTTACCTATAAAAGGATTATCCTTCCCATTCCTTATAGACAGCCTAGTGGTCCGGTTGAGCGTGCCCTCACCGACGCTGAGCCCCCCATTGCGTTTGTCCAGCGTGCCGATGAGCAGGCGTCTTTCGGGCGGCACGGGTCGGTCTAGCTCAGGTCGCTCGAGTGCCGAGCTGGCTGGCGTGATCAGCGGGTCCGCCGGCTCCGGCTCATCCGCGTCAACCCGAGAGCTGACTGATACTTGCTCGTCGACCATCTTGCGCAGTTTCGCCTGGATGAATTTGGTCAAGGTACATTTTACATCCTGCGTAGAAGATGGTGAATTATGATCTGAATTAGAATTGCAAAAACCTTAATTTAGAAGTTTATATATTGATTACCCTTCCGCTCTTAAGGGTTATTGTACTCATCATCAGAAACAACGTTTTCTACGGGACCTGTAATAGGAAATAAATTTGCTATCTCAACAACATTTGTGTTCGCATAAACGGGAAACACAGTTTTTGGTTCGTGATTTCAGGATTTGTTCGATAGTAAAAGTTGTTTCCCTAAAATTGGAAACTAAAATTGTATATTGTTTGCTTAGCTCAAATCAAAACAGACTGATAAAGGTAATACCAAGGCACAGGATAATTTAAGTACAAAAAAGAAATGTCGTTAATAATATTGAAAGTCTAATTTTAGCTCAACGGTATGTTGGAATTACGTAATTCTTTAATCATGAAGAAGTGTTTGTTTGAGATCTAAACGAATAAAGGTTCCCTTCAGCGATATCCTATACAAACAATAGAATAGTACGAAGGCTATCGGTGAACTTTCCGCCACCCACGTCCACACTCAAACACTAGCTGAAGTACTACATGCGTGCCTGTCTATTGTGTCGCTAATTGGTTTAATTAATTAATTGGTGCGTGCTTCAATCATTCGACATTTACATCCCACGGCAAACTATGTGCTACCATGTCATTATGCAGTAGCTCTCAACTTCATAATGTATACGTAGGTTGTAAAGTCCCAGTAATCCAGTTTATTTATCAACACGCTTTGAGAACAACAGCGATATATTTTGGCCATCCACGACTCCATATCTGTGGCTATTAATCTGAGCAGACCCTCTCGCTTAGTTAATTCACCTGCTACCGTTTGATGTAATAGTCGTTTAATGTCTGCTCGTCGTGGCGTGCGCCTGGGGTGGAAACCGAATCATAGCAACGTCGCCATTAGTGATAACACTTGTGTTTTAATGATAACGAAAACATGAAACCTTTATCTTCAAAATTACAGGTATTATGTAAAATCTCTGATGTATTTCAGTAAAATTAAATTAATTCGTAGTTTAGGTTTCCAAAATGTCGACGTCTTAATAGTCGCACAATCACAAATATCCCCATTTGTAACTATAAACTTTTATTTGCCAACATGCGATAATTTTACCTACTTAGTTCCATTCAATTTACGGCACAAATAGGCAGTCGCGTGTGTAGCTGCGTTGTGTTTTGCGCACGCTACCCGCATGTCATGTAGCAGGATGTTGTCAAGAGTTGCCGTTAAACGCTCTAACAATGGCTTGTCGAAGTCTGGCGTGCGCTAATCGTGCATGCGGTCCTCACCTGGGCGTCGCCTAGTATGCGGCGCACTAGCGCCATCAGGCCGCCGTGGCAGGCGCTGTCATGCTACCCTCCCCCGGCCCGCCGCCTCATTGTCTCCCGCGTGACACCTGCCACACGCTCGTTACACTTCCTATTCACCACTAAACTTTCAATACAAATTGAAACTATTCCACTTTGCCGAGCGCCGCCCTTTGTCTCAGCACTCCGATGACAGCCCGGAATGAGGACGCTTCCCCGGAATTATCTGAAACAAACATATTTCATTGTTAACTTCATGATAGAGCGGCGGCACACTTGTTACAGTTTCAATTAACTACCTCGTCTTCATAATTGTGTCGTAGTTATGTTAGGTCAGCATATTGCAAAACGATTTTAGTTGGTAGACAAACCGGTAACTTTAAGTTCCTAGCAATATTCAGTTTCATTTAATTTGTTTTTCAGACGTCCTCAGTATTTCTATTAGCAAGTTTCCACAAAGTCTGAGTTAAAGTTTGTTTAAAATGAAAAACATTTTTCTGCTACGGAAGCCTTTTGAATCATCGTGCGAACTAATTACAACGTCCACCAAGAAAAATACTAAAGGGCTCTTAATTGCCTGCTAAGTACGAACCGTAATAAAGTTCCGTCAAAATACTTGTGAAACTCATTATTCAGGTCGACGCCGGCGTCTCCTGTTGTACTAACAGCCCTCGTCTTTGACGCCAGCGTCTGATTCTTTTTGTCAATGCCTACTCACGCCGCCCGCGCCGCCGCCGGCACAAAAAGGAAAGGGTTTCTGTTCACTGAAATATAGTCGGGCAGCGAGAAAATAGTCGATGCCACAATAAAAAGCTGTTGTTTATTGAACACCGGAACAGCTGCTGTCGTTGTTACTGGCGACTGACGCAATTACAAAAACGCGGAACGCTATTGCAAACATGAAACATTTTTTTAATGTAATCGAGCCTGTTATGCAAATTTGAAGAACGAATTCTGTGTTTTTAATTTAGGAGCTTTAGCCTGATGAATATAGTCCAAGCAAACACTTTAAGGCGGTAATTTGCGAAGTGCGGCTCGTTGAGCCCGCCCGCTCCAGTTATTGGCCGCAAAATTGATTAAAATTCCAGCTGCGTAAGAGAGTCTCATCTACTTTTTTATTAGATTGCGCTCACTGAAGACTGCTTTAGTAAGTTCCTATTCGTGTTTGACCATTTGATTCTGCCGAGTAATCAGATCGTGGTGTCGTAAGTCGTGGATTCAAGCAGCGAGATTGAGCCGCTCTGTGATGGAAATAAACATCGTAAAGTACCGCCCGTCGCTTGTATTTTTTATGTTTTAATTTAGTATGAATAAAAGCGTACCTGAGTGCTTCCTTTAATGAACATTTTAGATTTACTGTGGGCTGGGAGTACTTATATATTTAATATTAGGTACTTTGAGGCAGCTATAACATTACCAAAGTTATTACCTAATATGTTCAGTTTTCATTTAACAATTTAATAGATGTCATTTCCATTTAAGTCTTTAGTAAAATTTATTCTTCGACCCAATTTATCTTTATTTATTTAATTAATCAACTGAAACAAAAACACTAGAACAAATGGTAATTATACTCACAGCATTCTTCGTTAAAACGATTCGATGTTTCTCTAATTTAAATCAATATAGATACCTAGCATTTAATTTAGATTTACCGCTCCCCCATTCTCGCAAGGGTCGTCACGTCACGAGTGCAATATTCATCAAAGTAATTGCGCTGTTTCATTAAAAGTCCCGGCACATCCTTCAAGATTTGCATAAAAAGGTCTCTAGGCCTCCCATCAGGCCTCCCTGAGGCCTCCCCTCGACTTAACATTTAACCAATTTTTAAATGTCACTTACTTCTAAAAAACGTCACGTTTGAAGAGCAGTGTCCGTAAACGGAGATGGCCAAAGAATTTGTAGTGACATTTTAGAATAACTTGAAAGCTTGGCAGTTTTCATGCACAGTAAATTGCGTTGGTCGTTTAAGTTGATCTCCTTTCAATAAATAAATGAAATGACATTTACAGTAAAACTCATTTCATTTGAACAAGTTTCAATAAGCTTTTCATCTATCGGAAAAGATTTTTTTCAGTGCTTATTTATTGTCGAACATTTTTACTGGAAATTAATTTGTGGGAATATTCGTAAAACTAATCTCAGGCGCGATTACCGTCTTATAAAGAATGTTCGTATTCTAATCTCAGTCCCAATCTGCAAAACAAAACGAATTTACCTTTTTTTAATTAATTTTGGTATTGATTGCTGCTGAGAATTAAGACGTTTAAACATAACTTCATGCCTGTAATCCCCGAAGGGTTAGGCAAAGGTGTACCTAATATTACACCCACATTTCCCTAGTTATGTTTAAGTCCCATGTAATAGGGGTCGAGCCTTTTGCCATCCACCGGGCACAAATCCAGACTCCGTGGTTGCTACTATGAGAAATTCCTGACGGAAAAACCCAATAACACTTTGCTCAACCCTCATGCTCAGCATTCGCACTTGGGACCACTATAGACCAACGAGGGAGTCAACGTTTTTCATACAAAATAAATGGCCTGCTGTTATCCTAATATAAAACAGAAACATTTATGTTTAATTTGATAAAGAACGCACTCGTCGAAAACAATTCGCGAGAGGATGCGGGCTGGGCTCAAAGAACTCGAGTTATACAGAAGTTGTACGTGATGCTACGAAAACACGTAATCCTATGTTCTGAACTTTGTTTTGCGGTGCGTTTTTCGTTTGTAATGTTTTCGGAATAGCTTAATTACATAATTTAGACAGGCACTTTGATGTTTCTATTCCACCCCATTGCCCACAACTCAGTTCGCAGTCAATTATTCAATCCATCGTTGGTCCTCGATTCAGAGTTTCACTAACCCTTTCTATATACATATCTACCAACTTAAACTATAATAATAAAACTTTAGAACTTTATGTTTCCCCCTAATTAATTAACTCTTTATATGTAATTGAAGTTGTGAATTGTCTATCAGTTAATCACAAAGTCAGCTATGGAAAATTGTACCTGAATAATAAATCAATTTTACTTAAACAAGAATGAAATAACAAAATAAGTTGCCTTATACCTGTTTCATAATAAAATGTCATTGCATTCCTCATCTTCATAATTTATCTAAGCTGTCCACAAATACCACAATAAATTGCAAAGCGTAATACAAAAATAGTTTCCCAAGCCTCCGAGCTCAAACCGAGCCACGAAACTGGCGTGGTCTGAACGGTTCGCTAGATGCCGCATATTATTCAGCCTAACCTTCATTCAGCCTACTACAGCCTAGCTATAATTCTACAGAGTGGAGCACTGAGCCTCGTTATTACAGCCTTTGAATACTTCATACTTTAATTAAAACGTAGTCGGAGGGATTTTGTTTTCAGACACCTAAGCAAATAACAATTTTGAGGTTAGTGATACGTGGTTAGGTGCTTGGAGTATTCTGATTTTATTTCAAAGATATTGTAAGATAGTTGTTTGTTACAAAACAGAATATTTACTGAAGTTAACATTAACTACAAACATTATTTAATTTTAAAGAAGATACAAAGAAAATTAAACAACCTATTTTTAGTGTAAACATATTAATTTAAGTCAGAAATATTATCCTACTTACATGAGTAATTTCCAATGCCTCTGGTCGTGGTAATCGCTTACAAAAAAGACATAAAAACAACTAAACTATTATTTTCCCGCCCATTCGTCACTGCACAATGCTGCAGTGCACATGCGGAAAGAAAAAATATAACTTGGGCATCTTCATACAGCTTATTTACTTTATACTAAGAAGGTTAAATTAGAATAGATTGAATATGAAGTAATCAAACTTCATAATATTTTTAATATCAAGTATATTTTCTGCTTTTTAATCTTAATAATATTTTATACTATAGAACGAATTTATGAATATTACTTTTTTTTTAAGCAGACAGCCCGAGCACAGGTGACGGGAATCATCCAAAATGGCGGGGGTCGCACCAAGACTATATTTACGGCGAAACTTACGCTTCGTGCCTCCAACTGTTCCATTATAATAGACCCATAAATAGCTGAAGTTTAAATCTCAATATTAAACTATTTCAGTATAATCTCACTGTATTGCACGATCGTCCTATTGCAATATTGGTAACAAACAATATTAATGTTTTCTCGCCAAACAATTTGTCTGGAGATATACTGCCTTTTACACTAAACATTTATTTGCTGGCTGTTGTTCGTGAAAAAATCGAAGATTAAAAAAAAAGGCTTTTACTTTTTTTTACATAAATGTCCCAGTGTTCATTGTACGATAATTTTGATAAATACTTTTTATTGGTTTCGATATTTATCATAGTACATTAGTGCAGCGGCCAGCAACAGAGGCATCGATGGAATAGAACGTGGAAATGTGGGCCGAGGCGAAGCCGAGGCACACATACGTAAGTCCACCAATGCCTAGTTGTGGCCAAGGCTTGTATAGTACTTTTCTCAAATAATGCGAGGAAATTAAAACTCTCGCGTTGAAGAGTTCATTTGTTTTTTTTTTCACTATACCGATACCGCTTCTTTCTATTTGCAAGCCAATTCGAAATTTAAATAAAACCTTTGTTTGTTTGAATTGTTTATTTTTATTTTGTTACCTGCTTGGTTGCCATGTTTCAGAGTAAAAGATCGTTCCATTTTTAAATAACACGACAGATATGAGTTTACGTAATTTATTTGGCCTATACACATGACAGATATGGATTTTCATACAACTTTTGCCGGTAACTGGTCGCATGTATCTGGCCAGTACAGCAATTTCAATTTATCTCGAAGAAGGTTGTCAAGTCAATGCTAAAATTTCCAAGCAATTTTGAGAAAAATACTTTTTGTTTCGTACAGTCAGGCTTTGTCGACATAAGGGCGAATACAACACATGTATACGCACTAAGATCATATTATTATAATTACACTAAGTTACAGTTGCCTATAACAAACTTTAAATTCGAAAAACTAATTGATAAGGTCTTATTTCTCCACAATTAAATGCGCACCTATTCAACACTGAATTTTAAAATATTTTGTAACCTCAGTCAAATAGCAAACCAAATATTGTCATCCTAACTAATCCCTAACTATTAGTATTATGAAACGTTACGGGTTAGTCTACAGGTGTTACCAAGAATAGAGCAACATTATGTACAGGCAGGCCATTCAATTCAAAATTTTGGAAGCTGCTTAAAGCTTGAAAGGTCACGCCCAATTACGCGCGAACCGCCCTAAGGCTTCGCCCAACAAAGGGAACAGCATTAAACAAGCCATTAATAATACAATCTAGTTATGTATTAAATAAACTCTGTAGTGCGAATAATATGGCCTGTTATATATTCATTTTGTGGAAATGCCGCGACATGAACCGACCTCCTCCATTGTTTCTATAATGAAGATATGTGCGTATTGCGTGCGACGTCAGAATACTAATACATGTTAGCATATAAACATAAGAGACAAGCTGGTCACATAAACAATAAAAGAAAATAATTATAATTTGCGCTGCGGTATGCGCGTCCTTGTGTCCGAGGTCGTCGCAAATGGAGCAGAGTCTTTATTTACACTTTTCTCCTCTCACGACACTCGACGTTTATTTGAACGGAAAATATTCTTATACAGCCAGTATATTCTGGGAAAAACTATTTCGACATCAAAGAAAAAGGTGTCAAGAGGAAGTAAATGGAATGTGCTGAAAGGCAAAATTACCGACCTGACTGTTTCTAAATGTGATAGTAGTCTATGTTTTTATATTTTACGACAAAAATAAGCTGTGTTAACATATCTTTGTTTCTTAGCCTGTCATGTGTTCCACTGCTGGGCAAAGGTCTCCCCTTTCTCCTTCCAATCCTTTCTATCTTGTGCGATATCTGGTCATGTTCTCCCAGCAAACAAGATCAGATCGTCACACTACCTAATCTATCTAATCTACATAAACTAGGCGCCACATTTCTCAAACGAAGCTAGTCACTTTAAACTTTCTCGGAGACATTTGTGAGACACTACGAGCATATAGTGCTAAGCTGGCGAAAGCCAAAGTCGCTAACTTAATCCGTTTGGCGGTCTCTAACCAGCCGTATCTCTCATACGGATGGCCTGACAGGCCACGGGCGGCAAGACCAAGCGTTGACCGCGAGAGACGTACCCGACGAATACATTTACTTATGCCTCCTGAATCTCCTAACTGCCTGGTACACTTGCTTCCTCGTTTCGCTGAATTTGTGGTTGAATCATACAATCTGTTTTCCGTCTAGTTTAATGGACAAGCTGAAATAGTTTGCTGTTTCTATTCATGATGTCCTGGTACCATGGAGATATTTGGAAAGTAAAGAGCGAACTGTAGTTGTACTGAGATTGCTCATACTATTTGTTAGCGGTAGGAACCTAAAATGTAAAATAAAATGTGCACCATTCAGTACCTAAAACACCTAAAGTGCCATATGGTTTCAACATTGAATAAACCATCGGCTCTTGGGAGTAACAAAACGCGACTAAGGAGGCAGTGGCTCCCCTGTGCGTTATAAACTACGATTCTAGAATGTATCCACCAGTTGGTTATTAATATAAATCTGCTATCATGGAACAGCTTGCATGAAATAGCAGTGGAGGCATGGTCATGATTTCATTATCAAATCCTAATTAACTTGCTTCTTTAATTCTGTCATGATCCTACAACCTACTTATCCTGCCTATAATAAATAACACAGTATCAGTGAGAATTTCACCTCTAAAAGTTTTAGGGTTTCCCATACTGACCTATTTTAGAATAGGCCCTGGAACTAAAAGCCAGCGACATTGAAAAAGAATAACACTCTTCTAGATTTCAGGTCTGTGAAATCGATACTTCATACGACAGATAGTAGAAGGATCAATTTAAAAATGTTGCCAACTTAAAAAAGGAAAAAAGCGTTACTCCCGCCGAATATTCCATTCGACTAGTGTAACCAACTTCATCTCTGAATGTCGCGCTTCGTGGTTTGCACAAGCCTACGTAAAATGTTTTCGTTTTAATCGATGAGAACGTTCCACGCAGATCACTGGGTTTTCCGATGTCGATTCGTATGTTCTTGTTGCTTTTAAATGGAAGAACTGCATAAACAAAGCCAAATTGCTTGTGTAGTTGTCAAGGAAAGTTTTGTCGTTTATTATTTATTTTTTGACTTCTAAGAGCAAGGAAATCCTTTATAGTAAGTATAATGCTATTATGATTTCCTATTCATTCGCTTCACGAGTAGCAGGTCAGATGCAGTTCGCATTAGAAATAACGAATAGACAATAAATACAAACAGTATTTTCTAAAAAAAGTGCCGACACAGCCTTTTCCTTCTCATCATCAACTTCCTGCCCTTATCCCATGTTATTTAGGGTCAACGCAACACGTTTTTTTCTTCAATTCTCCCCTGTCAACCGTCACGCTATCATTTACACCTTTTTCATTCATTTCATTCCTCACACAATCCATCCATCGTTTCTTTGGTCTTCCTCTCCCTCTCCATCCATCAACATTTATATTCATCACTCTTTTAGTCACATGTGACTCTTGCCTCCTCATCCATCATCATGTCCATAACAAGACAGTCGATTCCCTTTCAACTTTTCTGTAACTGGCGCAACTTTCAAACTTCCTCTACTATACTCATTCCTTATTTTATCCATTCTTGTCACACCACACACCCACCTCAACATTCTCATCTCCGCTACATGCAATCTTTTTTCATCCATCTTCTTCACAGCCCAGCATTCCGATCCATACAGTACCTTTTCCTTCTCAATACCGAAAACTTTCAATTATGAACACACTTAAAGCCTGAATTATAAATACCAGCAGGTGCCCTTTCCGCCGACGAAAAATAACTTTCTTGACAGTTTGACGCAAGAATTTATAAAGTGTGCCAGCCAGCCTGGCGGTGCCTGTAATAATGCGCGGTTCAGTCGCGTCAGCGGGAAAAGTTGGTGCAAGTTCCCTCAGGAGGCGACGTTGACAGACCCGCAAGTTCCACTCCACACAAACTCACTAACTAGATAGGGGCTTGTCTCGAAGTCCTTCCTAGTTAATTATAAATAAATATGACGTATTCCGTGCCCGCTTGATTTGTTGAACAAACCTGCTCTGTCAACTATTGGAATTGGGGATAAATTAACTAAACAATACCCGGAAATTAGACAAGTATCGCAGGGCTGTTACAAGTTACGATGTAATCCATTGTAATAGATATGCCTATTAGTGTAAACCCATATTGCAGGCATTATAATAGATTGCGTAGTGGAAGCAATGTAATTTAGATAAATGTAAGGTTAATAGTACATTTTGATACAAGTGGAGAAAGTTTGTTATGGTGTTCGAGGTGGAATTAACACCCGAGCCGAAAACGAGGGTTGTTATTAAGCCGAGAACTGCAATAACGAATGCCCACGTGTATCAAACGACGTTTTTCAATACTCTTTTGAAGAAATAAATTAAAAAAACGACAAATATTTTTGTCATGAATTATTAGGAAGCTATGATTTAAATTTTTTTTTTTTTTTCGCACTTTGCTTTTGCCAGGTTGAAGGAGAAGCAAAGAACAGGCACAGGCACAGACTAATATGAAAAATAGAAAATTCAAATATTTTTGATTTTAGAATAGAAATAAATGTTTAAATAAATAATTTGTTCAACGTTTATTTTATTTTAATTATCATGGTTTTTGATGATATTCTATTTATAAATATTATTTAAATATTCAAAAAATGTTAACGCTGTAAAGACGCTTAACTCTTTGCCGAGATTTAAAAAAAAAAACAATCACCGCCGACTATAGGCATTGCATTGAACCAATTTGGACCAAGTATAGGTATACATTCAAATTCAAATTCTTTATTATAGTTATAGCTGCTAGTTATTTTTAGTCTTTGTTATAGGTATAGTTATCTGTGGCAATTTTCATTCCCACACACGTGTTGGAAAATGAGAAAAAACGCACGCGTGTGAAATATATTGCATGTTGAACCTAATCCTTGTGCGAAAAGAACCAGTTTTCGAGGAAGTGTTTTAATAAATAATTTTTTTGAATAGGTCACATGGGCAACGCTAACCATGGGCATGCTGGTATTAAGAAAAACCAACCATATCGAGAAGATAATAAAACTTCACATGATATAGAAGATCAGCAGGCCTAGCCAAGTTACAAACGTTTCGTATCGATTCTCTTTCTACAATCGTAAACGCCTCGGCGTAAGCGATTGTAGAAAGCGCTAAATTGGTAGCCAACTTGACACGACTGAGTCGATCGCTCGTTCTCTAATGTCTGTAGAAAAAACCTACACTTTAGTCTATGGTGAGCGTTCCTACCAAAGAGTTTAGCGATAAACATTGTAGAAACGATAACATTCTATTCTATCATTTTGAACGATGTAAACTTGTCTACGAATTTTCTATTCGTTTGTGTTGATCACGTGATTTAACGTTGAGATGATGTCATTTCCATTAATTTGAATAGTTTTCTACTAGCGTTAACGATTGTAGATTGTCAACTTGGCTAGGGGTGCAGTCTTGAGATCTTCTTCTTAGCGTGTCGATGAGAATCTAAATTGAATCGGCCTAATATTTAGCGATGACCATGGTATTTTCAGTAGCGTCCATCAGCTGCTGTGATGTGACAACAACAGGTCTGGCATCAAGTGTCCAATCGTTTGTAGGACAACACCACATTTACGCTCCAGGGCAGAGTCACCTGTGAATCTCCTGAAACCTGAACAGGATTATGGATAAGTGATGTTACAGAGTTGTTTACTGTATCTACTTTTATTTAAAAAAAAACAATTCATTTAATTTACAGCTACAATAATTTTCAGTGAACAAAAACAACTGAATAACATAACGATATTTCATGAACCATTGACGATTCTCGTCCGGGGCGACAAAAATAATATTTATATAACAAATATTGTGAATTGTAGCTTGTAATACATGAACAAAAAGGTACAAGTTTACATGTTTATTTACACCTGCATGAATAAGGGTTTTATCTTCTTTCACGGTTTTGTTACTTATTATTTTTGCTACGAATAGCATGTGTTTTTGGGAAATGACCATAACAAGCTTCCTATCCTTTTAACTTTGAATGGTTATAATTTTCGCCGTCGCCTGTGAAGCATGGTTTTAATGACAGAATATAACATTACCATTTGTTTCTAAGGAATACGAAGGTACCCCTTTCTGAGGATGTTTATTGTAAGCATTTTTTTCCCTGTGTCAGACTATTACTGACTAAAACCCTTCCATGTTCTTTCATCGCCCTTTGTGTTCCGGGGCCACGGTATCTCTTTCGAACAGTCCCGCAGCCAGCATGCATCGGCCCTTGCGGGCCCCTTCCTTTTTGCTGACTCTCTTTGAGGCGCGTGTGGAACACTCGCGCGCGTGACACGGCCTGTCGTCATGAGACGGACGGACGGCGAGCTAGCCCATAGCTCTCCGTCCACAGGCTCGCGTCTACGGTGGCTTATTAAGAGCCTGACAGAGGGGGGAGCTTAATTATTAAAATGCAAGATATTGTGGTGGAGGACATCTGTTTTGGTAATTTTTGAAGATATATAACACAGCTGTACTGCTCAGTGCTCCTTCATAATGATATCGTAAAATTAACGATTTAATACCTTTTAATAAGTTATCATCATCATAGCTTAGCATTTTCTCAACATGTCGCAGTTGGTTTCCAGTCTCACCGGATGAAACTGATATTTTACATGGAGCGACTGCCTATCTGACCTCCACAACCCAGGTAGTACTAGATACTACGATACCCTTTGGTAAGACTGATAGTCAGACTTTCGGGCCACTAACTACCTGTAACTAGCTATGCCTATATCTGCCTTCTTTGACTGTGTTTTTGGGTTACAAACGCGATGTATATCATCGATCACAGTTTCGCAACAAATCCAATGAAATCAATTAAAGAGGTCTTCACACAACAAAGAACATTAAATCCTCGTCTCATTGCGAAACTTCGGTAATAAAAATAACAAGTAAACAAACTCCGTTGCGGAGCTAAATCCTTTTCACATTCGACTGAGCCGCCATCATTATAGGCATCTAATAAGGCCCGCCGCACACACGCATGTAAATGAGCCCTCTTATGAGCGAATAACTGTAATATAATCGCTCCCATATATCCGTGCGTATAATTGAAATGTCAGGTGGATCTCGCTGTAATCCAATAAAGTCGCGCGCGTGATCATATCATCCGTACCTCTATCTACTTGTATACATACTACTCCTACGTATTTTATTTAGAACCAGGATTTTATTTGGATCCCCGTGTTGATATTTAATTCAGTTTATGAAAAACATTTTCGTAAAATGTTTTGAGTGAGCGTTTTTTTCGCCTGCTCTCATAAATTGTAGTGCCAATCTAGAATATTTTATCTCATATCGCTACCAATATAAATTTGTTTATAAACGTCACATACGGTATACAGTTTAATTTCCTCCAGTAGATTAACAAGTACTTTCAACTTAATCCATTAGTTTTACTTAATCGCAACGATAACTTAAAGTAGCCATTTCCCAAACCCACATATTTTGCGGCTAGCATTATGAAACAGATTGAAATTAATATCCGCAGAGGCTTACAAACTTATGACAGAGTAACCTTTGATATATTAATCCACTTAAGTTGGAGAATTCCCTTAAAACCGATATTAAATACGCCATAGTGACGTAAATCGAGTTTATATAAAACCTCGCTTAGTATAGCTGTATAAAGCGGAGCAACAAGGGTACTGAAGTAGATGAAGATGTTAATTTCCTATGCAAACCTCGCTGAAAGCGCTTTGAGCTCAGGTGCTCGACGCAAATATTGCACTGGCTAGTGTGGCAACACAATTATACGTATAGACAATCAAAACAATGTTGCTTTTCATTACTGAGGACTAAGTTTAGTTTTTGAATTAAGTTATGTTACGTTGCCGACTGTTATTGTTTAAAATTGACACTCGTATCTTTATACTATCTTAGTTTATACATAAAATGTAGTTTCATAAAATGACACGGAAACTTTTTATGAATTATAGGCCCTTGTTTATTTGAATTAGCACAATTGTGTGCAAAATATGGCGAAATGTGAAGAATGTTTTAAACATCTTTTGTGTTACGGCATTTAAATCAAATTATTGTATTTAATGCACTAAATTAAACTTACAAAAATCTCTAAAAGAATAATTTACTAAGGAATTTCATAATTACTTTGTTGAAAGCAAAAAACACCGTTTATAAATAACGATAAAAAACTTGAAAAACGAGGGTTTCCAATTAATGAATCCATTTTCGTGTTTATTTAATGAAACGTTATTAATGAGAGGTGTTTTGGAAAGTTTCAGCTATGGAATAATTTCTGTTAATGACTCTTGTTTTAATATTATCGTCAAAACATTCACAATAAATATTTGATTTAGTATTCATTTCATTATTGAAATGAACTTATTGATTTCTGGATGAAATACGTAGATATTGTAAATGTTAATCAATTTCGAAATCAGAGTTACTTACATAATCAGAGTTCCATAGAAAGAAATTCGAAGTGTTTTATATCACTTATATTTATGTCGAACTCTAATAAACAGAACCACAAATTAGAACATTTATATAGGACCTGAAAAGGTACTATTTAATCCATTTTATTAAAACCAAAAACGAGTACATGATAACAGAGTTAATAAAACAAAATAGCGTTCACCGAAATTGTTAATCCCTAACAAAATTAACGTTCACCCGAAAAACACGATGTTCAACTTATTTTCTAACCTTTAATATTATCGTAAAGGCTTAAAATAATCCTGAATCCTTTTTTAAGTGGGCAACACCGTTTGGACCTCTTTCCTAAGTAATAGCTTTCTAACCGAACGAATGACCACTAATATATTTGAGCCGGCGAGGTAATTAAAATGTTTCTCGTTTATCTAGTAGTCGCAAGCGCGACTATTGAGGATGAGGTCCTGGGTTTGATTCCCAGGTCGGGCAATTTAATATTGGGTTTTTTCATCAAAAATTCTCAGTAGCAGCCACGGAATGTAGATTTGTGCCCTGTTGGCAATAGGCTAGGCCCCTATTACATGCGACTTAAGGGTAACTGGCGAAATGCGGGCGTCCTACTAAGTATCCGTAGTCTTAAGTTCCTAATAGGTATTAACTATATGCCTATCCCTTCGGGGACTACAGGCGTGATGTTATATGATCCTCATTCTTTTAAAAGTGGGCATGACTTTGGACCTCTTTATGAATAAAGTTATGGTTTATAACCGCGCCTCGAATGACCACTAATATTATGTTTAAGCGGTTTGGTAATTAAAATGTTGCATGTCGCTTAGTAATATCTACAATTTAAACGGGTGATTGTTTTAAAATGTGGTGGTTTATAACAATAAATTGACATGAATTGTGTATAATGACGCTTTGTTATGTGTCGTTTAACATCACATATTTGTTATTGTGTCTAGCGGTACAGTTTTTTTTCATAACTTTGCTAATTATGTCTGTACAATTAGAAACAATCGTATTATTCGTTTATCCATTAACTGAAGCTTAAAATGTTGTCAACGTCAATCGTACATAGTTTAGTTCAGAACTTTTTAACGTTATTTTATTTTAGGCAAATGGGCAGAAATTTTCGGTCACTTTTTTTTTCTTTTATGGTTTCCTTCGAAATCAATTGCCAGTATCACCGCACATACTGTTTAAGTAGCCAAGTTGAAAATATTCAACAGCAACATAAAATATAACCCTCCAAAACTCACTGCCAAAGTAAAGACGGCGTGTACGGGTTAAATTTTAAAGAAATCCTGAGTGTATGCTTAGCAGGGCGATAACCCTAAAATGATGATGTCAAAATGTTAATTAGGTACATATGTAAAACGGTCCCACTGCGCTTAGGGTCATGACCTGGGGTAGTCGACCTGTATAGAACAATATTGAGAGATGTTGCACAGATAAGATGCTACTACACTACATACTAGCATAACGTTGGTAATGAGATGGGTGGATGAATATTATGTTATGTGTTACAATTGACGTAGTTGGTGCTGTAACTTTTGTTAGTCCACTTTAGCTTTTAAGCTTTTACTCGTAACAATTATGTCGCACGCTCGATCGGATTTCTCATGGGCTAAAATTACGAACTGCGATGTAAACTTTCATGCTTCATGTAACTCCTTTAGGGGATGGTTTTTGATAAGGAATTGCATGCTCCTTGGCCAAGCGAGCCAAGAGTTTAGGCTGTGCATAGTCTGACAGTGAACCAATATTTTTGTACAGGTTTTACGTTTTCTCGTACTTTATATTAGTACACATAAGAGGCACAGTCTTATGATTTAAACAGTACTCTTGTAAATACAAATATTTCACTGAAAATAAAAACCAAAAAGAGAGTTGTTACGATGCCAACCTGCAAGCTAAGCACATCGTACTGACAAAGCGACCGTTCGTATTACGACACCGCGCTTCAGACGTCACCGACTATTGTTATCGCCTTTTCTTTACCTAACTTCGGTGGGAACGGACACTGATATGTTAAACCTAATTCATAAGAAATCAATTATATAATTTTTTCTGTAATTTGTGAATATTCGAAATATATTTCGTAACCTAAAAGGACTTAGTCATTGGAGAGTTTCCCGACACACGCCCCCACACATATTTGAGTTAATAACATAATTCAGAAATTACCAGAACACAATTAAAAGTGCGTGTACATTAAAAACAAATTTACCTTCTAATAAAACACTAACAAAGAAAGGCCGCAATAAAGACAACAGGTAGATCACAATATTACGGTATACTGTACGGTCCGGTGATAAAGTTTATTTTAACGAGCGCAACACCCTACCACCCGATGTTAGTAACGTTTTAATGTACTACAATGTATGTTTCATTTCACACAAACATGAATAATTTCGTGCTTTTTATATAAATAGAGCACTGTGGTGATTCAATGGTACGCATCCCGACTTACGTGTCGTAAACGTGATTTCAAATCCAAGCACCCAGGCAAATTTCTTTTTGTTATTTTGTTTCATCACAACTGTTCTCAAATCTGCCCCTCTGTTTAACGTTTGTGGACTACGAGAAAGCCTTCGAATAGAATGTTGTGTTTTGATTTCTCTTCGATGACATATTGTACCAAACAAATTACGTCTCTGTTCGTCAGTGTTGCCTGTGAAAGTCATAGTGGTTACGTAGGGTGTAGATCTAATTATTATTTTCTTCATTTATTCTTCACTTATTTGTATATTTTTTTTGTTTACACTTTATGTATATATTATTATTTTATCCGTATCTGACCGTGGCATCACTCTGGGCCCTATCAGAATACCAGCACTGTGACGTTTTTTTTAATGTTACAGCACCATGCTGAGATAGGGGCCTTTTGGCCTAGTACAGGACAAATTTAATTTAATTTTTTTTTTCTCTTTGTCTAATTCTTATTAGTTGTAGTGTTAGTTTAACCATTTTTATTTGTGTGTTTTGTCCCGTGCGGGCTTATAAATGCTTTTTCTTTCTTTTCTTTCTTTCTTCGATTCAATCGAGACCTGGGCTGTACTGCAGTCTCTCCAACGGTGCCAAATCGATTATCGGTACATCGAGGTGTTGAAGTGTTTGTACAAAAACGCCACCATGTCAGTCCAACTTCAGGACCAAGCCTCGGAACCTATCCTCTTGCAGCGCGGTGTGAGACAGGGAGACGTCATACCTCCGAAACTGTTCACCGCTGCACTGGAGGATGTCTTCAAGGTTCTGGACTGGAGAGAGCTAGGCATCAACGTCAATGGCGAGTACATCACTCACCTTCGGTTTGCCAATGATATAGTGGTCATGGCTGAGGCCATGGAGGACCTCAGTACAATGCTCGATGACCTCTGTAGAGATTCCGGAAGAGTGGGTCTTAAAATGAACATGGACAAAACCAAGGTCATGTTGAATGCCCATGTCACACCCACTCCTATCAAGATCGGAGACTCTACACTCGAAGTTGTAGACGATTATGTGTACCTGGGACAAACGGTCCAGTTAGGTAGGTCTAACTTCGAGGAAGAGGTCAATCGACGAATCCGACTCGGCTGGGCAGCGTTCGGGAAGTTGCGCGGAATCTTCTCGTCCAACTTACCGCAGTGTCTGAAGACGAAAGTCTATGACCAGTGTGTGTTGCCAGTGATTACAAACGGGACCGAAACGTGGTCGCTCACAATGGGAATCTTCAGAAGGCTGAAAGTCACCCAAAAGGCAATGAAGAGGGCTATGCTCGGAGTTTCCTGGCGCGATCGAATCAGAAATGAAGACATCCGCAAGAGAACCAAGGTTACCGACGTAGCCCGAAGAATAGCCAAACTTATGTGGCAGTGGGCAGGGCACATTGCTCGCAGAACGGATGGCCGATGGGGCAGAAGGCCTCCCACTAGGTGGACCGATGACCTGGTGAAGGTTGCGGGAATCCGCTGGAGGCGAGTCGCACGGGACCGCTCAATGTGGCCAAACTTAGGGGAGGCCATGTCCAGCAGTGAACGTCTTTCGGCGGAAATGATGATGATGATGTTCTTAAATCCGTGAAGAAAAACATCGTGAGAAACCGGTATGTCCTAGAACCGAAAAATCGAACACATGTGACATCTACCAACATGACCCCTCAACCAGAAGCTTGTGACTCCGCAGCGGTGACATTATGTGCTGATTATGGTAACTTCAGCAGGGTAACTGTAACAAAACCCTTACAGTTTTCCTATCAGGAATTTCTCAGTACAAGCCACGAAATCTGGATTTGTGCACGGCTGATGGCAATATTAAATGGGACTTAAACACATCTGACGAAATGTGGGTGTACTAGGGTAGGTACACCTCCGTCTAACCCTTCGGGAAGTACAAGCGTGATGTTATGTTAAGTCAATAGCAGATATTTAGAAACCTGAAAATCAGAGAACCAATCAGGGGGTACCATACCAAGTGGTATAGTGTTACTCAGTATTTTTGTTGCATATAGGCAGGCACTCCAGTGGAAACCACCCTCAACATAGTTGAGAAAAAGTCGGGCAGGTGGAATATTTTTTGGAGATACTGTTTTCTTTCAATTTATAATATGGTTTTAAAAATAGGCCAAACCTTTTTAAAGTGCCTGCTCATTTATTCATCAATGGGCGTGTGAAGAGGTTAAGGACACGAAGATTTTGAATACTCTGTGCTACGTCTTCTGCAGTAAAAATAAACTCATTAATTCTCGACAGTCGAACAAATTCGACAAAACGACTTTGTTGCCCGCCATACAATGTTTGATGATTGTTTTGTAAAAGCTGTTTTTTTTTAATTTACTTGATATATGGAATACCCCGGTTTTTGAAAATCATCATCTGCCTAGCCTTTTCCAAAGTATGTTTGGGTTGGCTTCCAGTCTAACCGACTGCAGCTGAATACCAGTATTTTCAAATTCAAATTTCAAATTCATTTATTTTGTGAACATAAGTAAAAAATAGGTGGTAAAAATACATAAAATTCAGAACTAACTATGTTCCGCCGGTAGGCATACAAAATGTTTCTGAAATTACATAAAATTAAATTAAATCAAAACAATTAAAATCAATAAATAACAATACAATTTGATTCAGAAAATAATTGAAATAACCAAATAACAATTATTAAATTACATTACACAAAATGTCAGATATAAAAACCAAAAAAGAAATAAAATAAAAGGCATAAAAAATAAAATGGTGTCACTCGTTAAATCAAATTTAAATTAATTACAAAACTCATAAAATAGAATGTCAGCAATGTTACAGTTGTCAAAATAAAAAATAAAAATATAGTACAAAATGTCAAGGATAAATACAATGTCAACAAGCGTTAGAATTATCAAATAATTATAACTGTACCAAATCAATAATAGAATGTCAGAAAAAAATTAAAATAGTCAGAATAAAATAAAATTATACAAAAATTATCATTTCAAAATTTATCAATAAGGTATGCATCGACAGAGTAATATGCCTTGTCACTCAAGAATTTAAAAAGCTGATGTTTAAAAGTATTTAAGTTGTTGGCTAAAATAACTTTATCTGGTAATTTATTGTAAAGTTTTGGAGCCATTGCATATATGCTTTTATGGTAAAAATTGGTTTTTGTGTATAGCAAGTGCAACTTATTTGAGCGTCGTTGACTTTCGACTGGCTTATATAGATGCATATTGGTTTTTACAAAAGTACAGGCTTCATAAATATAAAGTGATGGCTAAGTCAATATTTTCAATTTCTGGAAATGTGGCTTGCATGAATCCGTTCGTTTTATTTTGCACATAGCTCGAATGCATTTTTTCTGTGCTATAAGTACTTGCTCAACTTTAGCACCATTCCCCTAAAATATCAGGCCATATCCCAAGTAGAGGCAACGTAACCATGATATGCTGCCAAGAGTGCGGTCACGTTTGCAATTTTACCTAGCATCTTAAGAGCATAGGAAAACTTACTAAGTTTCCCACACACA
The DNA here is from genome assembly GCA_941918905.2 of Xestia sexstrigata. Lineage (NCBI taxonomy): Eukaryota > Metazoa > Arthropoda > Insecta > Lepidoptera > Noctuidae > Xestia > Xestia sexstrigata. The sequence continues at coordinate 12,593,586 of OW799214.2, forward strand.
TTGTCAATTTGCGTCTTCCAAGACATATCGTTATCAATATGTAGGCCAAGAAATTTTGTTACATTAGATTCAAGAGATTGAAGATTTATTTGAAATTGGGATTGTTTTCTTTGTCTAATTTTAAAATTCATAATTGTAGTTTTGGTTAGATTAATTTTAAGATTGTTAGCTTTTAACCATTCAATAATCGTAGCCAGACTAGCGTTAATGTCACTTTCTATTTCCTTATTACTACCACTATTATATATCACTGTGCTATCGTCTGCAAATAAAGACATCTGGTGTGTAATTGCTTGGGGAAAGTCGTTTATGTAACAGATGAATAGCAAAGGCCCCAATATAGAACCCTGCGGAACACCGTAACGGAGTACTCTAGGGTCAGACGAATATACAATTTCAATCTTTGTGTTAATATCTTTGTGTTCCACTTGGTAAATCTGGGTAATTTGTTTCCTATCCTCCAAGTAGGATTGCATGAGATTGAGTACATTCTCTCTGATGCCAAATCTAGAGAGCTTAGCTAGTAGCACTTTATGGTTAACATAGTCAAAAGCCCTGGTCATGTCCATGTCATGCCATGCCATGACTGGTTTTCTATTGTCCATGTTGTAGTGTATTTTTTCCAGGAAATTATATATGGCCATATTAATGGTTTTATTTTTCCTAGATCTCATCTGTTCCTTGCAAAACATATTATTTTTTTCAAGGTAGTTACTCGTATAAACACTGCTATAAATGGCTTTCTCAACTATTTTAGAGAAAATAGGTATTAACGCTACCGGTCTGTAGTTACTGACTTCTGTTTTATCACCTTTTTTGTGTAAGGGTTTGATAATGGAAACCTTTAACTTTTGTGGAAAAACACCATTTTGGATAATTTTATTTAAAATATAACTTAATACGGGTGCTATAACAGGCGCTGTCGATTTAACTACCCTTGTGTCAATATCGTCATACCCTGTACTGTTGGTGTTTTTAAGATTGCTTATTATTGTAATTACATCTTTTGGTATGGTTGGTTGCATAAATATTGATTTACATGATCCTAATGATGTGTCCGTTTTAGTATTATTCATTATTGGAAAATTATCGGCATTCGATTCAACTGAGACCACAAAATAATTATTAAAAAGCTTCTTCTTGCTATCATTTTAGGATTTGTTATACATTTGTCATTTACGTTAATTACATTTATTGTCTTTTTGGGAATGTTGGATTTCATAGAATTGATAACTTTCCAAGTTGCTTTAGACTTATTAGTGCTAGTTCCTACAAGTTTTACATGGAGCTACTGCCTATCTGACGGTATTCCTTGTTAAGAGTGTTTGTCACACTTTCGGGCCACTAACTACTTAATGACTATCAAAGAACTATAATTGACCGCCGGGACCAACGGCTTAACGTGCTTTCCGAGGCACGGAGGAAACTCGGTATGTAATGTCATCCACGGACCAACAAAAGCAAACTCGGCCTAATCTGAAGATCGACCCGAGTGGCTGGTATTATTTAGCCACGAGCTCCTCCCCAGTTTCTAAAAATCGTCGACCCTTGTTTTGGTCAGGTTGGTATAATTTGTGGAAATTGACCAAAACAATAAGAACCACTCATATAGTGTAAGTACGTTGACAGCACAACAACAGACTAAATTACCACAGAAACCAAAGGATAGCGTAAGCTCTTACATAATTTATATTTCAACGTATTTGCAGTAAAACCACTAATTAATCTCACAAACACTTTAGAAGCAGATTGGCGAAGAGCTTACGAAATAAACTGTGGAAATACAGTGTTGTGATTCAACAAAGTAAATAATCTCTTAGTAATGGAGTTGTTACCTTCTTAGAGAACATTGTTAGTGCGGCTTTGCCGTTCGTTCCCCTGCGATCTACAGCTATACATTATGTGCTAAGTTATAAAAGAGATAGAAATGTAGTATATTTATTTTAAAGATAGAACATATATAATAGAATATTTTAAAGATAGAACATATATAATTTTAAAGATAGAACGTTTGGGTTTGATTGAATGTTGTACTCTTTTTATTAACTTACGCAGCCGGTTCAATTTGATTTACCTACTTAAGTATTTTTCAAATACCATAATCTTGATCAAAGTAAATATTAACAAAACTAAATTTTTAAGAAAAGGTATTTTTTTGGTGGTAATAAAGTATTTATACGTACCTACTATAAAAGATTATTCTTTTTCATAATCACTTTTTGGCTTACAGGGACAGCGAAGCTACAGCTGTCGTAGCTAAAGTGCTACACCACTCGTAGCGATGGCTACGACTGCTACGAGGTTTTGCTACGAATAAATATACTTTTCCGACAGCTCTTGAGTATTTGTTATGCCTGTATCTTTCATGTTGTAAACAATATTTCGTTCAGTTGATTGACCCTACCTATCATTTACTAGAAGACCTCGTTCAAAGCTTCGAGCGTTACGACTTGTGACGCGACTCACTATCACTTGTTTTCTTCGTGTGAGTACCGTCGCTTCACAAAACGCGCGGGGTACTCAGGGATTAAACCTGTGACTTGTAGGCATGCCCTAAACAACAATTTTTTTTTTATTTTTTTTTTCCGCAGTCGCGCGTTTGTTGGTCCAGCGAGTATCACGCGGCTGATGACAAAATGCCACAATGATATAACCTTACTTTAGTGTTCTGGAGAGGCGTAAAGTTCAATTAAAACTTTAATTACATGTATAAAGTAGACCCTTTAGTACGTAACACACATTCGTAATAATATTTTAACAGTGAAAGTTAGAATTGTTACAATTACTTGGACTATAAACATTTACTGCGTGTCTTGGCTGCCTAGTGGGACACTAACGCGGCTGCCAAACGATAAGTACTGGATTCAATTCCTGGCTCGGGTTAAGTAGTAATAAGCTTTCTTATTAGGAAACTTTTCTGGAGTCTTTATTTACATAAATGTCTTCTGTTATTGTCAAAATGTGAAAGTGTTACTCTTGTCTCCTACGATTGTCAGATAAAAGAAAAAAACGTAATCGGCATAAAAAAAACTGATATAATTATTTCGTCTCTTTAGGTATATTGTTTTGGGGATTGTTATTAAACACATACACCTAGAATAATAACCAGCAGGTACAAATCACAAACGAGCAAAAAAAGTGACATATCAAAAAAAAGGTTGTCACACATTTTTTAATACATTGTCGCGTTCGCAATAAAGTTTTATTGTGATACAAAACATTAATTTCCTTGGGGACGACACCCAGGTGACTGTAATTTACGCACACACACATACACACACACATGCAGAAGCATAATACACGCGCGCTTCAAACCCACGTCAATATTGAATTAAGCTTAGGTGGCTTTTTAGCCGTAACTTACGTATTGACACGTGATTTTAGAATTCCGTTTGAAAATGTGTGACGATATCTATAATGCGGTCTGTTTTGGAGGGTAAACATCAAAGCATAGGCGACAGGCATGATCTTATAGAAACTAATTTCATATAGAAAGTCTTCGGTTGTTACTTCTTGTTGCCCATCAGGCAGAAAACGACTCGGTAGGCCCAGGAGATAGTGGGAAGAGCTGGACTTATTTTTCTGCCTTTGTTTTGCAGTGTTACATAGTTACTTAGGCTTATAGAATTAGTAGTTACTTCTCCAAGCAAATGTAATACGTCTTTATGATAAAGATAAAGACTGGTTTGCCAGACAGAAATGTTTATTACTATACTCCAAGAGTTTATATATATATATTATATTTTTTTTAACTTCAAGAAAATTTAAAGGCAACGAAATTTAAAAATGCACACACAGCCTGCAGACATCTTAAATGGCGTTGGACGGGACATATGTTAAGAGAAAGTAAAGAGAAATGGACTAAGTTAGTTAGTAACAGAATGGTATCCAGGAGATAGCAGAAGAAATAGAGGCAAACAAATCAAAAGATGGGAAGATGATCTCAAGAAAATAGCTGGTCTGGTATGGACCCGTTTAGCAAGAGACAGGAATACGTGGAAATCTTTAGAGGAGGCCTTTGTCGACAGACAAGCTGTTTCACAGAAACATCCAGTTGCCAATTCAAAATAATGCAAGTTTTTTAGTACTTCGGCACTTTTTTCAGTACTTAGTAATTGTAAGGAAAGAAACAGCAATAAAGGTTATTTTATTTATTTTATTTTATACTCCAAGAGTTACAATATCAGCCGTCAGCAAAAATAAATTTCTCTCAATAAATAATAAATACGACAAAACTGTTAATAAAACTACACGAATCAAACAATTAAAACACCTTAACCCTCTAAAAATAAACCTCCACAAACACAATTTTCCTTGTAAGATAATAAACTTAACGGAACTAGCGATAAACACCGAATATCACTCGAATAGCGACTCCGATATCTTTCGTATCGTGCATCGAGCTCGTTAAAGAGTAGGGGGCCGGTAAATACACTGCTTGTGATAGTGAACCCACGCGGTGGGGAAGTGGGGGTAAAATGGGGGTAAATGGGGGAAAATCATCTCTCTAACAAGCGCCATCGGAAAACAATTGGAATGAGAGACAATACATGTTTTTTTGTTGATTTACGATTTGTTACACGTTGTGTATAAAAACGTTGGGGCCAAAAGTGGCTGATAATTTTGGTTAGAAAATTTGACAGTTTATGGTAACTTGATGCGCTGGTGACTGTACGTACGTATGAATAAAACATGCTCTGTAATACCTACTATTTTGTGGTAACTACAACTACAACTACAACAGCCCATAACGTCCACTGCTGGACATAAGCCTCTCCCATGATGGGAGGAATTTGCCGTAATCTCCACGCTTGGCAGGCGGATTGGAGATCGCAGTGATGAAAGACTAACAGAAAACGATGCTGCCCATTCTCTGGTCTACGGAGGCGCAAGGTGTTCTACCTCAGACATTAGTCGCCTTATACGACACCCGTGAGTGTAATGGGTTGGTTCTATTCTACTCTGCCGGATTCCACACGGCTAAATTTACGGCTTATTTTGTGGTAAGTTTCAGACATTTAAGCTGGCCAATTGTCTGGCCTGCTACTGATTACCAACACAATTATGCCATTGTCGGCCTAGGAATAGTAGATTTTCAAACATCTGTATAACTCTTTTATGAAATGTGAAATATTCCTCAATTTTTTGTGCCAATATTGCCGTCCCATATGTATTAAGCTATAAAAAAGTCATAAGAATTCATCGTAATATGATAGGCTACAAACATGTTTCCGATTTGATAAAAAAAAAAACTAGTAAAGACTGTTATGATTTTGCGCCGAAACATGCTATAACCCTATGTTTTAGTAGTATTGTTTTTCCTATTGGCATCTAAAATTGTCCATTCGTGAAAATCATATTCGTGCTAATATTATAAACACGAAAGTAACTCTATCCATATACAGAAAGAGTGTATAGATGTCAGTCTATCTGTTACCTTTTCTACTGGATTTTGGATTATTTTGGCAGGATACTTTTTATCTCCGTAGTAGGTACGTTCTCATTTTTCTGATATCAACGCAGGCGAAGTCGCTGATGGAAGCTAGAATTTTATTGTTGTCTATAAAATGGCTTTTGAATGTCACGAAAAAAAAAAACTCAAAAATAAGGAAATAATATAAATTAAATACTACTACTTTTATTACAATTCAAAACATGCACTAAAAAGGCCTCAATCATCCTATATTATATTCAGCACTATGAAATACGATTCCCTCAAAGTTCATACATTTGATCTTTTTACGAGGGACGATTTTAGTACGCGATATTTTGTTTATTTTGATAATAATAAAAAAGAAACCATTTCAAGTAGGTAGTAAAATAAAGCCTTAAAGACTCTTTATTTTTATTGGGTAGTTTGCCATCATAATATAAGGGTTAACAATATATTGTACGTAATTGTTTGGCCATATAATTAGGCGTAACTATTTAATTATTTATTTGTATACTAAACCTGTACCCAAAAGGTCAAGGAACAATAGCAATAATAAACTCTGTTACAGAAAATTCTTATGCCAATTATAGACTTAAATATCGCGAGCCACTTCTAATGTTTCCTTTCAATTTGAATAACAAAATCTGTATCAGTACACATTGTTTTGAATTACAACGCTTTTGTAGTCTATTTATAGAATTTTGGAAGTCTAAACATTTAGTAAACCGGGTGGAAGTGCGGGGGCGTCCGTTACGGGTGCCTCGACCACTGGGGCCCTAAGCCACGGACCTGTGCGGACGCGTAACCGGACGCCGAACTGTCTCAGTTAACGTACTGAAGTACGTAGTGTTCGTTGACAGCAGCCAGTCCACAATTGTCCGTATCGATTTCACACGGCGATCATAAGCGGTATTTTACGGTAAAAGTTCACACAATCAACAATCCTACTGTTAAAATGACGCTGCTGACGGCACAGTTGGCGCAGTGGCTGAGCGTTTAAGTGCCGCGCTGCGTGTCGCGAGTTCCAACAATATTTGTATGACCTACACGTAGTTGTTCCAGGTCTAGCTGTTTGTGTATGTTGGCTCAGGAGATATTTTAAGGTGTAGGACATTGAATAAAAAAAAAGACAAATACAGTGTGAAAATGTTATTTGGTCCCAAAACTATACAGTTAAGTCGCGTACTAATTGGAGCCATGTGAGTAGGACCTTAAGCTCCTCAAAGAGTGTCCGACAGCAGTTAACGCCAACGCGCTCACCCACATTATAACCTTTTAGTTTCTTATATTAATATTAAGTTACAATCAAACTCAAACTCAAACTCAAACTCAAAGCATTTATTTCAATTAGACCATTACGGCACTTTTGAATGTCAAAAATACAAAAAAGAAAATCAAAGCTACAGTCCCAGTCACAAGGCATAATAACTTGAGAAAGTACTGTAGTTGCCCATTCCCTAGCGTAGATCTCTATGGAGAAGAACGGGCAAGAAACTCCATGGACACTCTTTTAAAAACAAAATATTGTTACAAAATCTTGGTTACATCTTTAATTTTGAGATTATACATATATGTGAGAACGATGTAGAAAGACGTGCACACTAAGAGCGTCCAGAGTAAAAGATTAGATCAACAGTTTACGAATAAAGTAATTAAAATGAACCTTGGCAGCTAAGAGATGACCAGTCCCAACTGACAGCGCCCGTTCACGAACATGACGCATGTACCGGCGCCATTCAACTCAACCATATTGAAGGGAACTAAATGACCCGACACACCCGCCACCATCAGCGAGACATTTAAGTGAGCATGACATTCTCTCAGCCACCAAGGCATATTCAGGTCAATGAAATATAAATAAATGTAAATGGTGGCTGAACAGTACAAAGTACTCACACATGTGCTATGCAATTATATAATATTATGAACTGGAATCTATATAATGCAAGTATATTTTTACAATCTTCTGCAGCTTCCACAAAACATTAACATGGGAATCAATTCTTCATCTTCTTCTTTACGTGTCGATGGACTCAAATAATGCCCGACCCAAACAATCAATTAATTTGCCGCCCCCCCCCCCCCCCCCCCTATGGTTGTGGAGCAGGACCAGCATTTAGCCAAGCATTTTTATCATCAATGTAATCCCCCAACTTATAATATGCTTGCCTACATAGTGTGCGTTTTATACAAGATTTAAATTTCGTCTCGTTCAGTTGAAGAATGTGGGGAGGTATTTTATTGTAACATAACGTAGAAACCATATTGCGTCTCACGAATCCATAAAAAATCGAATTAAAGGGTGCAAATATAACCCAAACAACTGAATGTGTCAATATAACTTAAAATGTCAATGTAGTAATATTAATTATAATAGTATCAGATTACGGCCTTACTTTTGAGGGCTGAAATATAGGATATGCCTCGTTCGGCCCCAAATGTTAATACTTTTATACACTTTATGAGTAAGTTTAGATTAAGCACGACTCTTGTAAAAAAACATATATTATGTGAATAAACGATATTATTATTTTTTTAGTCCTTTATTTGTTTCTATTCACATTGATTACATTTTTAATCTAAAATAATAATAAAAAATATATACTAAAAAACAGTTATTATTATTATTTATTACTTAAGCAGGTCTTCTAAAATTACTTGGAAAATACAGATGTGCCTACATCTGCCCACCTCTACGGGGAACATAGACGTACTAATCCTTCGTAGCCCGACCGAATCGGTCTGTCTCCATTGTTTAACGTCTACTTCGCTAACAGATGAAGGTATTATTATGGGATAACGATTGTCTGCGCCTTTTCTGACAAGCTTTGATCCCAAAGAAAGATTCAGACTTGGTTGAATCAAATCACTAAATACCTCAGAGATAATCATCATTCTCCTAGCCTTATCACAATTTATTTGAGGTCGGCGCAGCATGTCTTTTAATTCGATACTCTATATTATTACTCGTCATCTCATCAGACACCTCATTTCTTGCCACATCATTCTATACACAGTCCATCCATCGTTTCTTTGGTCTTCCTCTACTCTTATACCCATCCAAATTCACTCGAAACTTTCCATACGACAATTTCCTCATCCCTCCGCATCACATGCCCGTACCATGACAAGCGATTACCACACAACTTTTCAGTCATCGGCGCCACTTTCAGTTTTTCTTTGAGATTAGTATGTATGTATTAATGTATTTTGCTATCACCCAAAAAAAAGCCAGGCTACATATAAATAGTACTCATATAAAGGTAAACGTTACCCAATATGTCAGGCAGGGTCAGTCGTAAAGATATATGGAAAAGTTGAGCAGAACCGTTCAAGATGAAAGAGAAGCCGCTCAAGTGTGAGGTACGTTTTGCTTCATCCGAAGATTATGCGTAAGTATGTTTTCTGAAAAGGTTGACTTTGACTTGCGTGACACAGAAATGGAAGCTAAAAGAACAGTTCTGCTTCACTTGTGTGGAAAACAAATCGTTTTAATAAATTTTTTTCTTGCCTTTAAAAAATGTCTTAGTCATTTTCAATAATAATCAACCTCTAAACAAAACGTTCCAGTTTAGGGTCTTTAGAATTATAGGAAAATGCACACTTGTTTAAGTGATATAAACATTTGTAATCTTGATACTGGGAAAGTTATTTTACGGTCTATAACTTCACGTAGGCTTGAAAGCATCTGTAATTTCAACTTAGAACCAAAAAACCCTTTGGGGAGTCGTAAGACAAGACTTATTACCATAACAGCGAGTAGATAGAGTAGAGTAGTAGATAAGTGCTAATTAACATAAAACATCTGATTATTGCTTCATTGACCGATGCGTAGACCGGCTCGTAGCATTTTCGTAGCAGCGTGCTACGCGCTACAAAACGAGTCAAGCGTCTGTTACTCATTTCATAACGTTAATTATTATTATTAATTTGTGAGACATGAGTTTTGTAAGACATATTTTTTTCTGGAATCCATAAATCCTTTTGTTTACTAAGTCTGCTTTACGTACTATTGAGAATTTCAGTCAGCAACCAATTTGACAACAATAAGCTCTACTCTTGTAGGTACCTGCAGGTTACCTATCTAATACTGTTCTGATATTGCACAAAGTATCTAGTAAAATGCATAGCCATACACGCTGGGTCCGGTTTGTCCTTTACGCAGCTCAAGTTAACCCTATTAACCTGTACAGTTTTGTAACATACACGCTCCGGTTTACCTGTACAGGCCAACTGTACAGGCAAACCTGTTAGGTACACCCTGGCTTTGTATGGCTACCTTTAGAGATACCATTTCACATCTCTGACTTCAAACAACATACTTTCAGCGCTCACTATACTCAATTACTAAATTATCTTGTATCACGTGTAATTCAAATTGCTCGTAACATCCACACACATAATTATGTACTACATAAAGTCACGGCTTTTTCCCATGGGGTTAGGCAAAAATCACAGAACGCCATTTGCTACGATCCTTACTTAAACGTGGACCTTTATGCATCTATTCATACACGCACGCCGGTTGCGACTACTACTCACCTGACCTTTCTGAAGAACCTCACCGATAAGGTCAGTGTATGTCCTTCTAGGGCGTCCGTCCCGGCGTTGCCACTCACATCTGCCTTGTAAATACCTTTTGTTAGTCATACTGTCTCTCTGTCATCAGTCATACGTCATCTTCTTTTAAACCGCAACGTTCCCGTATAATCTCAAACAACAACAAAACATCGCAACATATGCAAAATATCTAATATCTGGACTACAAGACGTTATTGCAGCAAACCAACCTGATAGATTAATAATGCCTATACGATATTGCTATTCCACTTAGATAGCGCTGCTACAACATCTGTAATATTCAGAATATACTCAGAGTATACCAATAGCGTTTAGCATAGTTATTGAAATATGTTGCAATGTCTATGAATAAACAGATAATTGCCTCGTTGGTCAAGTAGCCGAAAGCGCGACTGCTGAGAATGACGTCCTGGGTTCGATTCCCAGATCGGGCAAGTGTTATTGGGTTTTTCAATCAGAAATCTATTAGTAGCAGCCATGGAGTCTGTATTTGTGCCCGGTTGATGTTAGTAGGCTCGCCTCCTATTATATAACATAACCGGCAAAAGTACTATTAGGATCACCTCTGCCTATCCCTTCGGGATTTGTAGGCGTGATATTATGTCTATGAATAACCAAGTTTTGAGAGAATATGGAAGTTTATGACCAGAATATACTTAAGTCTCAAAGCCTTGTATTATGCGAAGCTACGAGTATATTGATTAAGTACTTCCTAATCATTTATTTGTTCTGCTTTATTGAATAAACTATAAATGTCGATCTTTTTATGGAAAGTGTAATGAAATGCACACTTATGTCTAACCCTTCGATTACAGGCATGTTGTCATGTTAAGTGTGTAGATAATGTTCAGAAGTTCAGCTGAACGCAGACCGGGACGGCGGCTTGTCAAGGGATTTAATTTTTTACCAATGGACAATCAAACGTATTGATATAGAAATACAACATAGATTGCTATGCTTTAAAATTATACCGTGTCATGCCGCGGCATCGAAAGGGATTTATATAGAAAGACGCGCCACGGTCGTGTTTCTATATCAATACGTTTGAATATCCATTGGCAAAAATTTAAATCCCTTGCCATGCCGTCCCGGTGTGCGTTCAGCTTTATTGTGTTATGGATACCTACGAGTATAATTTCTGTCTGGGCTAGACTGTTCAGTAACTGAATAAACAAGTGCCAAGGCTTCGATCCTGAACTGTAAAAGGACGTGTGTTCTGTTTTATTAAATGTATTACTTTATTTTACAGACGCTTACACAACATAGCATAACATCAAACCTGTAATCCTCGAAGAGTAAGGCAGAGGTGTACTTCATATTACTCAATACACTGGAATGTATATTGTGAAATTGCCTGTATACCTCATCCAGTACCCGCAAGCGGTACTGCATGTAGTATTAGGTTCGATTTCCAGCTCAGGCAATAAGGTATTATTGGGTGTTTTCATCCGGAATTTTTCAATAGCAGCCTGGAAGCTGTTTTGTGCCCAATTGATGGCAATAAGCTCGCCTCTTACTTTAAACTACATTAGGAAAATTTAAATGTCCTTCTTCTTAGAGTATCGATGGGAAAAAGTTCAAATGTGCTTAGCCCAAAAACCAGCAACGCGAAACTTGAATGTCCTAAGGCACTCTTCTGCCTAACTCAGTAGGTATTAAAGACGGGATACTACGTCACAATATAACGACTATAGTTAGACTATAGGTAGACTAACTATAGTTTGGCGGCTGAGAGAAAGCGTTCCTGACAGGTCGTGAGCGAAAGGACGATGTAACTTTGAAGTGGCGAAGAATTTACGATAAACATATAACTGTCGTTTGTTTGCCCTATTAACAAATAATATTAATAAAAACGATATCATTAAATCAAGTAACAATAAATGTTGTAATTATTTAATTTATGTACCTACTGACTACTAAAACCGCAATTCTTGCACACATCACAAGATAAGAATTAATTGCAGAACGCACAAACAATCGTATTCCCCGCGTTAACCATACAAATTAATTAAAAAGCTCAACTCTCAAGTGGCCAGTAATAGGGCAGCACAACACCGCTCCCCACGTGCTGGCAGCTAGTACTCGAGTCAAGTACTCGCTTACTTGCCTACGGTACTGTTGTGTTTAGGGGAGTAATCTGTATCTGAAGCATGACTTGCAAGCAGCGTGCAAAGAGAAACCGGAATATAATAAATTGCAAGGTATGAGTATGTGAGTGTCAGCGACTAAAATAAAGCTACAATTTTTTTTTATGTTTTTAATGGGTTTACGTCTGTACTTCTAAATAGGACTACAAACGTTGTTTATAATGATGAATGACGTACCTAACATAAGAAAGGACAAACAGTCACTTTCTCCCCTGAACTGAGTACTGTTTAAAGGGAGTTTGTAACTGAATTTTTAAGTCTTTTGCGAAAAAAGCAGCCCTTTTAGTACGAAAATCTTTACATTGAAGCATACACCAGCCTGATAATGTTCTTTGTTAAAAAGGGCCGAATTTCGCAAAAATAAAAATCACACAAAACTCTTTAATGTTTCAGAATAACGGCTCGTAAATTCAATTTATTTCCCGATTGAATAGAGGCACAGTGATGCGAGGCTTCCACACAAAAACGCTTTTAGCACCGGCACTGTGGCCTCACAGTAAAACTCAGTTCGAACATTCTTTGTGGCCATAAAATGAGAAAGAGGAACGTGTGAATACCTCTAATATCACGGAAGTTATGTTCAAGTAAAATTATTTGCTCCAGAATTTATGTAATCGCACCTCGGCTTCTTACGAAATTAGTAATTTTCGTGAGATGTGTAAAATTATGTTACAATAATCTTGTTAAATGGATCGCTTCAGTCAAGCAGAGTATGAAAACATAATACTTTTTCTTTGACCCACTTTGACTTGACGTTAAGTGAAAATAATCTAACCCCCACGGAATGACAAAATGACAAATTGAATTTTTAATGCCAAGCTCCATCCGACGAAGAGGAATAAAAAAGAAAGCTATACTTTAATTAGCTCGACGTTAATTGGTCACAAAAACAGAGGCGTGACGTAATTTCTTTAATTCTTCGCAAAGGCAACGGGAACATTTTCTTTTTAATCAGTGGGTCCTTCCGCGCGGGATTTAATTAACGCTCCTAAACATTTTACATTGGCAATAATTGTGCCCGAGGAAATTACAAATCTGTTTGTATCAATTAACACCAAGTGCTACTTGTTATAAGCATCTGAATTTCACATCCGAACACTGATTTTGTATTAATTTTAAATATAAGTAACTTTTGAATGACTGCAAATATGTTCGTGTGCTATGTGTCCACAAAGCAAATGAAAATTATGCTGAATATTTTAAATTGTTCAAAATTTATGAAATTCTCATGTTACACTAATTTGTTTCGTATGAGTTTAATTTGTACAGTTTACTCAACCGAACGTGAAATGCGCAAACATTGTTTCGTTTATCAATTAATATTTTTGTTCAAAACACAAACTGTTTTCATTTTAATGTTGTCCATTAAAACTGTTTTAGTAAAACAAATAGATGAAATGTTTCGACAAACAACAGATATTCGCGGAATTAATGAGATCAAAAAAGGTCGAATAAACAAGCCACAATTACTCTGGGGATGCCTTATTTTTCATCGAAAGAAAATTATATTTATAAAAAGAATAGTATGAGTACTAAAAGCCTAAAGTGGTTGGTGGTGAAAACGGAATATAAATTAAACAAAATGCCATTAGGGTCATGTACGCGTGGGCGCGCATTTGACAGGGTTTTGTGAAAGTTTTAATGACAGCTAGCTAATAAACGCGAAGCCAAAGGGGATTAAAGAATAAGTGAACTGTAAAGCATTGAGAGTTACAAATTGTTGCCAGTGAACACTGGAGATATTAATATAAGGGTGCTTGTACAGAGAGCAAGATTTTGATCTCGCTCGATTTATGAATGCTGGTTGACACATTATTAAAATCAGTAAGATTACATCGGAGATTTCAATAAAAAAAGAAAAAGAAAATTCTCATTATCTTCTGACATAAAATAACAATCACAGGCGTGGTTTGTATTCTTAAGTAAATTTTCATATAGTATCTTGCTTTCCACACTGATCAAAGTAAACATTTTGAAATAGCATCGTCCATTTATCTGGAAATGTAGGTATGCACCCTAATTCAATTGTTCCAGCTGCGATAAGTTCGTTCCAACCCGCTTTAACTTTGTCACTGCTGGAATTAGAGAGATTAATTATTATCATTTCGCTCTTTCTCGTTCTTGAACAGAACTCTCAGCTAATATCCATGAAATTCATTGCTACATTTTAGTTCCAACTTCTTTTAAGGGCCCCTCTTAAATTTCGGCTTTCGCTAATTTTACAATTTACAAAGGCATAGCGAAAATGTATTTTATTATTGTAAAAGCATAGGATATTTGTGAGATGAAGCGAAAATGTTATGGTGTTTATTCAAAAGATCTACAAATTCGAGGTCCCAAATCAGGTCTCCGTGAATTTTTGTCTAAACATGCATCGAGAGAATCACTATTAAATTATTAAATACGCTGTCTAAAATTCGTTTTATTATTATTGTAGTAGAAAAAACGAACTGTTTTTAACAAGTAGTTGTACGAACGAAAAACATACAATTTCAACGAGGAAAGCAAATATGATGAATGATTTGGTTCAACTTCTTTTGAAAACCTTGCAAACTTCTTTTACGTAAAGCAAGACATAAAACAGCTCCATGTATATTGTACACAGTTTTTCTGTTACCTCTGTTCAGTTCACTCCCCACAATTTTCCTGCCTGCTTACAAAACGGTCTTGCAGCACTCTAAAACCGGTCACTTTTGAGCGCAGCATTAAAGCGGTTAGCCCCGGTTAACCCGTGTGTGGCACAACAAACACTCCACTATTCACTGCGAGGCCTTCTAGAGATAAATTAAGATGGAAGTGGCACCCGGGTGCAGTCTCCGGTCGCCGTCGCCTGCCGCACAGATTTATCACTTTACCTCCTGACCTTTTGAATAAGGACAGCCTTTGTTTTATGATGATGTAGAAGAGAAATATATTAGTATTGGACATTTTGTTTGCATAGTGATGTGATGTTGTTCTAGTGTTGAACGTTACGTGGGGTGACTGGCGAAGTATGTTTTTATGTGTAGGCGTAAATGGAAAATGTAAAATAAAGTCATGGGTTTAAATATTTATTTTTATTCATTAACATTTGTTTTACCAGGTAAAACCCCAGCTAGCAAAAGTAGTCATAAATTGCTAATTATCTAGTCCCAAGTAACGGGTCTGGGTAGAAACACAAATAACACAGTGGACCACAAACTAAGTGTCACCCTCTGGAATTCTGCCAAAGAGCAAGAAAATATCTCTAAAAGCTGAAAGACGTTATTAAGTATTCTTACTGCACGAATCGCTCACTGGTGCAAACTTTAATAAGTTTGTACGGGTTGCTGGAACTTTAAACACATAAAAATAAAAACTTTAAAATGCCTGCTAGTGTCAAATTCATGCCACATTTACTACTAAGTACTAAGTTTAACATGGCGATTATAACAATATTTGCCTATGTTAAACTTAGTACTCTGGTTATATTTTGAGCCATTCTTCATAAAACTTCCTCTCATTAACATTATCATCTAAACGTTAACTGATCTCAAAATTTAATAACCTGTAACTAATTTCATAATGAAGGTTATCCATAAATACTTGACATTTTAAACGATCTAATTTAATAAAGTCGTCAGGTTTGCTGAGCCCATCGAATATTTCACAAGATTAACGTTTTTCGATTAACTTGAAAGCGAAACGGGTGGATCTGTCCGACAAATTATATTTATATTGCAATAACATTCGGAGGGGTGCTTTAAGAGCACCTAAGGGGAAAACATGCGAAACGCACCTTTTTATGTTGATAATTTTCGCTGATGTTGTTTTCGATTATAAATCTATGATAACTGGGTATATTTTTATATTAATGTGCAAAAATAAAGGAGCTTAGGGTAAAATCTTTGAAAGAATTAACTTTTTCAGAGATTTTACAGATTTTTATTTTAAAGATAGCACTCGAATGCGTTTAAACGTATTCGAGTGCTATCTTTAAAAACAAACATATCTTTAGCTTAAAAATATACATGATGAGGCTCCAAAGAATATTTGCATAAAAGATGTTTGACTGCGTCTGTCTGCATCTTTCGTCTAATGTAGAAACCTTTTTCTTTTATTTTACTACGCTTTAGTGCAGTGCACTACATGGAGTAGTTTCAAGAAAAGAGTTTTAATTTTACGCGTCAAACTACTGGCGTTGTGTGTTCTGACAACCACTGGCAGACTGCCAGACCTGTACAGTCTGCCATGATTGAATAAAATCCTATGTTATACTGTCCTACATCAAAGTAATTGCTATAAACAAAAGGAAGCATATATAGGAAGATTCTCTGGTTTCTTTTCGACTCTATTGTTTATCTTATTACTATAAACGGATTAGTGAACACACTGTTAACATCACATGAGAAAATATTGGTTTCCATCAATTTGTCAAAACGTAATTATGATAAAATATCACCAATCATCATTTGCCTAGCTTGGGGTCGGCTTCCAGTGTAACCGGATGCAGCTGAATACCAGTTTTTGTTATAATATCACCAATATCAGAAGAAAAATATTAGACAAGTGCCGTAATCATGACCTATGTATTAATTACGTTAGTTAAACTTTAGTTTCTATATTATTATACTGAGTGCAAGATATACCGATGTTAAAACTAAACGTAATTAAAAAAAAACAGCTTCTCCATACATTTTGACCGTGCAGGTATTGCAGTTTTGCAATAACCGACGACCAATTTCCATGCACACACATTGCATGGAAGACGTTTCGTTGGAAGGCCTCCCACTAGGTGGACCGATGACTTGGCGAAGGTTGTGGGAATCCGCTGGATGCGAGTCGCACGGGACCGGTCAATGTGGCGACACTTGGGGGAGGCCTCTGTTCAGCAGTGGACGTCTTGCGGCTGAAATGATGATGATGAATTTCCAAGGGGGGTTCAGAATGATGTACTGTATACGTGGTAACCGGTTTGCCCTTCCAGCCTGTCCTGTTTTGTGCTGATGTTGACCAACAGAACTGTGAACACTTACTAAATCCATAACAGAACAACGCTGCTCATGAAATTCTGTGTCCCAGTTGTCACAAAAATCTAAACCAGCACAGTCCGAATAAAAATCGAAATGACGACTACTGAAGAAACACATCCAATCGAATTTCCTACAAGCACAGAAACATCAATATTTTCAGTTGTCTTTTATTTTCTGTGTGCTGACAACTAGAGAAATAGTGGGCAAGCCATAGTTCATAAGTTCTAGGCAACATCTGTGATTTATAGGTCAAAAGCGGTTATGTAAACGATCATAACTATAAAAAAAGGTTTATGAAACTGCGTACTGAAATCTGCGTAGGAAACAATTTTTTGTTTCGAATTTATAAACACGTGCTAGTGAATATTTCATGGGGATGGAATAAAAATAATGAGAAATTATCAAGGTTCGAATAAATAGTGGGCTAAGATTCATGTTATATGTCCAAGCCAACCAAAATAGTATAATGGCCATCACGAGTATTTCAATTTCACAAGAGTAGAAATGCGTAAACTTGTGAGCAATAATAAATTGAATAATATGTTAACGATTTTCATTAGTTTTAGTTTCAGTATCATAATGGTCTGAACTGAACACTTTCAAGAAACAACGACATTTAAATAAATTTTTACCAATATTATAAAGAGGTAAAGTTTGTAAGTTTTTATGTTTGGACGTTTGGATATAAGGGGTAATCTTCGGAATTACTGATCCAGTTAGGAAAATCCTTTTAGTTTTGGAAACTACAACATCTCCGAGTGTCGTAGGCTACATTTAAAACCTTCTAGTGGGATAACTTCAGACTATAACGTGGGCAAAAGCTCATAATAGTACTGTAATTTGGAACACAAAACAAAACAACATTTCTATTTAGTCTGCACTGTACCTCTCTGCAGCATCTACACTACAAACATACACATTACATAGTAAAGCTAATAGAATATTCATTTGATGTCAAGTTTAGCCCATTAGTGTACTCACGAGCCCAAAGTTGTTTCACAAAACCTTTTACAATAAATTATAACGTTGTTTTCTGAACATATCTATATAATATGCATTTTAGTGGTAATAGAAAAAGCTTTTATGTTGTAGTACTTTTGTTTGTAAATGTACATATTCAAATGGATACGTAAACCCTTTCCAAAACCGTCTGTCCTTTGCATTTTTTATATGCTTGAGTAGTTTTAAAACTTTACTTAGAATTCCCATTTTTCTGTGTTTAATTTTCAGACGAATTTCAGAGGGAGGTTTACTGTAATCTCGAAGTATATTATCGCACGTTTTCCATGTAATTATACCCTCGGATGAATAAGCATGTACCTACCTATCATGTTCTGTACGCTTATAGTCATAAGGGTTCTGTAACCTGTATCTGCAAGTTTTACAGTTTAAAGATAAACACATCCCGGAAAACGACTTCCAACTCCGTAAACAGATTCGATTTATGAAAGTCGAATAATTAATAAAAAGAATACGTTTACTTAAAGTCCCTTTTTTTATAAGCTACACATACTAAAAACAACAAAACAAATTTCCAAAACGATTTCACGACAATAATTCACACCTCAAAACTACACGAAGATTTAAAATATTGCTGTAATTGTAAAAAGTCGTAATTGCAATAAACCATCAGTTCTAAAGTGGACAATCCTGCAGTACCACGGATTCATTACTATAATCCTAGCTAATTTAAACCTGTCGGATACTAAGACAATGGAACCGTATCGAACCGAATGTCCACTTCAATGGCTTTTAAAAGAATTTTCTTACAATTGGATTAACTATGCTGTGGTTATTTTATTCTGAGATTGGTTGTAGAATAAAATATACCCAATAAGTATGAACCAAGGTTTAAAATTATATGCTATATCAAATAACTGCGATTGCGACTGGACACGTATTACCGGGATTAGATTCGGGCCTAATTTTATCGAAATTCATTCAGCCGTTATGGCGTGGCAAACAAAAGGAAAAATAATTCCTTCATCGAAACTAGTTACGAAACTACGTTTTCGTAGACGGCCGAAGGGAAACAATCATCCCTATTCATTTTGATATTTATAATAACTAGAGACCGGATTACATGCAACTTTAAAACGTCGAAATATGCATGGAAAAGGCATCACAGATGCTTGAAATATGCAACAAAAGTGCAATCCACTGAGGTCAGTGGGCTTAATTCGGATTGAGGCGTTTATAACCGATGCCTGCCGGGGCTGCGGGACTGTTCGAAAGAGATACCGTGGCCCCGGAACACAAAGGGCGATGAAGGAACATGGATGGGTTTTAGTCAGTAAAAGTCTGACACTCCCTCCTGCTCCGCCCAGAGCGGGAGGAGTCATTTAATGATTTCCAATCCGAAAAAAAAAAGGCACATTTTAGCATTTTTTCAGTTAGATACACACATCAAAAATGTCTAGGGATCAAGCATTTTTATGCGGATTTCTTGAGATTGAGATGTGGCTTTGTAATAAATTTATGATTTTATAAATTTATATGGATCCTTTTTGGTGCATTTCATAATTTGAATCAGGAACTCTCAATCAAATTCGAGTAAAAGATGAAAATAAGCTGTCAATATTTTCCCTATAAAAACATACAACGCATTGAAGACATTATTAGTGCTACTGTTTCCCTACTACTGATTAAAACCAACGTTATTATGGAGCGGCGACGTCATTTAAGCAGGGAAGAAATGCTCAGAGCCGTGGGAATGATAGAAGCTGGTTCCCGGCAACGTACTGTAGCTTTAGCTCTGAATACAAGTCAGAGTGTTATCAGTCGACTTTGGACACGTTACCGAAGCACTGGTACCGTGGCTGAGCGCCATGGAGGACGGTATCGCTGCACCACACGGAGACAAGACCGATACATTCAAATCTTAACTCGAAGAGCTCCAACAATAACCGCCATGATGTTAGCCGTGAGGCTTCATCACTCTTCAGGGAACTTAATTAGCGACCAAACAGTCAGAAACCGCTTGCATGACGTGAACCTTCATTCCCGAAGACCGCTACGGGTACCACCTATAGCAATGCACAATCGTAGGATTCGATATCAATGGGCTCTTGAACACAGAAATTGGGCAGAAGAACAATGGCGTTTCGTGTGCTTTTCTGATGAGTCTCGTTTTGGTATGAGACCGGATACAAGACGTATACGACACTGGAGAACCCCTGGACGCCAACAGCGATTAAAATCCTGCCAGGAAGTCCATCCTTATAGTGGTGGAACCATCATGGTATGGGCGGGTATTTGGATCGGCGGAAGAACTGAGTTGATTTGGATCAGAGGCAACCTCAACGCTCAAATTTATGCTGAGACGATTGTATCAGACGTCATCGTTCCTCTACAAGTGCAAATCGGTCCCTTATTTCAGTTAATGCATGATAATGCACGACCGCACACCGCAAGAGTTGTAAGACAGACTCTCGCCGCAGCTAACATCAATGTCCTGCCCTGGCCTGCTCAGTCGCCAGACTTGAACCCGATTGAGCATGCATGGGATATGCTACAGAGAAGAGCTCTGCCGAATATGGAGGGTATCCAGTCGCAAGAAGACCTTTTTTTGTTGTTGCAACGAACATGGGCGGCCATTCCACAGCGTGATTTGGATGAACTCATTTTGAGTATGCCAAACCGATGTTCTTGTGTTGTTAGTGTTCGCGGTAGAAACACGGATTATTAATTGTTTAAGTTACCCAATAAAATTTTAAAGAAAACTGTTATTTCAGTCTTTTTTTCGAACTTTAATGTTAGTGGTTCAAATGTCAAAAATCCCTTTATTAGGAAAATGGCAAATTTCTTTATTAATGCAAAGGTGACTTGGTTTATCGTTACTGTGACAAACGAAAACACTTTATTTGATGAATCCTTAAAGAAAATTTTAATTAATATCAATCAGGAGAAAAGTTGTTGCAAAAATATATGTTGATCCCTAGATACTTTTGATGTGTGTACATGTAAAATTAAGGAAAGTAATATGCACGATCAATAAAGACAAAAAATTCAAAATAATAACAATTTTCATTCGCTAGGATTCAGGGCGACAGCTTGAGACTTGGCAATTAGGACGTCTACCTGAAAGTCCTTAAAACCCACCGAGGTGTTCATCCTAATACTGTGAAAATATTTCTAAGGGGTAAGACAGACGGTAATCAGCAAGGACATTTTATTTAAGGTAGGTATAGCCTGGTGTGAAATTAAACTCAAGCGAATTTAACCTTACTTGTCGAACAAGGTCAAGGGACTAGACTAAAATGCCTTGTCCAAAATTAAATACCTTGTTCTACATATCTTGGGCTTAAAGCATATTTTTTTATTACTAATAAACTTTTGCCCGCGGCGTCATCCGCGTGGAGATGAGAAATTATTCCACGGGGGCGTACTACCGGGTTATAAAGTCCTAGCTATCCTATGTCTAAACCAAAAGCCAAATTTCACCGAAATCAGTTCATCCGTTAACTAAGTAAAAAGGTAACAGACACCTTTCGTAGTTATAATATTTAGTATGAATTTTTAACACGAAATGGGATTAAACAAACAGATTCTGTTTATTTAATAACGTTATAGTTATTTCAATTTTGTTTTTAAACATCAAAACATAACCAGCCAGAACAAAATAAATAATAACAAAACCCAAAACAAATTTACATAACTCCCTATTATTCAGAAATCACACCACATTTATTTAATATACAATTTAAACATTGGAATGGCAAATATTTAAATATAAAGCGAAGCTTCTGAAGCGCTCATCATTTTCGATGGCAGTAATTATAGGCATAATTAACGGTAACAATATTTACCGTGAAATATTTGCCACATCGATGGACATATTCGTAAGTTAAAACACCTGAATTAATCAATCGTATTATTTAAATCAGTTCAATAGGATATTTCGCATCGATGTGAATGCTTATCAGGAGATATACCTACATAATTACATACATATTTTCGAGTATAAGTCATACGTAACATAATCAACACACATGTGACTAAAAGAGTAATGAATATGGACGTTCATGGATAGATTACGTGAGCAATGATATGAAGGAAAAAGGAGTAAATGGTAGCGTGACGGTTGACAGGCGAGAATGGAAGAAAAAAACGTGTTGTTCCGACCCCAAGTAACATGGGACAAAGGCAGGAAGTTGACGTAACATAATTAGGCTATAGTCTGCGCCAGATAAGTAGGAAATAAAGGTCCATAACCCGCATACATTTATTCAAATACATAATTCCGAAAACAGACATAATGACATAAACTTGTCCCGAAACTACCTTTATCGTGATCCTTGACTTTTTCTAGTAATAAAAAACGATTCATAATGTATTGTCGGGGTACCTACGCAGAGAAATTAATGAAAGAGCAATGACCTTTAATTCCTACTTATCTGGCGCAGACTATAGAATGTTCCCTATGGTGGGAAACAGGCCTCTTCGCTACGAAAGGGAGTGGGTTTCACAGCGGCAGTCATTATGTATTCGAATTTTTAATTGTGGGTCATGCCGGTCCCGTTTCCTTAAAATCTTTTTCTTTGCTGAGAGCTATTAAGGCATGACTATTGTAAAACTTTACCAAATCTTAAGTACTTACAAGCTTGGTTTGTTTTCTTTTTTGTAACATAGATAAGTAAAACAGCCGAAAATTCCCTGTGTTGAGACTTTACCTTTATAAGAAGAGGATTCGTTTTAAAAGTTTGCGAAGGCTATATTCGAAGTGTCCTAAACCTAAAATTGAATGTGCGAACGTCTCTAGAAATGTCTGCATAGATTTTATCTTCAGAATTTCAACTAAGTTTAAACCACTTCACCTTGAAAGAAGTACGTTTAGTTCAGTCCAAGGTCGTATTTAATCAAAACGAAATTAAAAGACTTTCTGTTCTGTCGCACAGATCATCATCTGCCTAGTCTTTTCCTCACTTGGGTAGGGTCGGCTTCCAGTCTAACCAGATGCAGCTGAATACCAGTATTTTACATAGAGCGACTGCCTATCTGACCTCCACAACCCAGTTAGTACTGGGTAATACGATACTCCTTTGCAAGACTGGTTGTTAGACTTTCGGGCTACTGTAACCTGTAACGACTGTCAAAGATCTACAAATGATAGCCGGGAACAACGGCTTAACGTGCTCTCCAAGGCACGGAAGAAATTCGGTAGGTATTGTAGTGTGTGACCACTATTACGTACATATATTAATCATGTTTATCCCAAATATATTCAGTGTATCTCAACTCGTCTTTCATTCCACTCGCCTCACAATACATGGCGACCCTGCCAGGATCTGCCTCGGGTGTGCATTCCATTGCCCATATTAAGAGTACGACACATCTACATGATCTAAAATTACGAACTTAGCTACAATGATTAATTACAATATCGAACTTTGTGCTGCTATCCTGCGTACAACTGCAAATACGAGTCCCAATTGCCAGTCACCATTATGGGAGGTTCTACATCCAAGACAGAGGAAGTGATCTTGGCGCAAACTAGGAGGAGGAGGAGGAGGAGGTTTTTCTAAAAATCGATGTGCCATATTATCAGTAGAATAGGTACTGTAACACTAACAAATTGGCACCTCGTACTTCTTCACACTTCTAATGTAATTCGAACACGAAAAAAGTAGATACTTAAGACAAGTTTTGTACGAGTTCCAACGCCATCTGGTGCGAATTGGGAGAACTGCCAAAACAAACTAACTGTTAAGTTGCGAGAAAATCGGATACCAACTTGAGGAACGTACTTAAAGGAAGCCAGCTTACAGTCTCGACATTATTTTGTGAAACAATATCCTGAATTAAATAGATCATTTTAAGAAACTGGGTATTGGTCAAAAGCCATTTTTCTTGGGAAAGTCTACCACATTTGCTCAATGTTGGCGATTAAAACATCTACTACTCTCTATTTAATGTTTTTGTACTAATTTGATTTTTGTTGTAGTTGTTACTAGATTTATTTTATTTTAAAACTTTTACTGACCTAATTAAATTATGCAATGTAAAGTGATGAACCTAGATCAGGCAGGTCGCTACCTAACATTTGAATTCGACATTTTCGTTACTTGCAACTGTTATATTATATACAGAGTGTAAAAGACCTTATCACGAAGCCGTTAACCAAGCATTCTGTACATCAAACTAAATAACTTTACGCAAAAATTATTGCTGGGAAACGACTTTGTTTTTTGGGGTGAAAAATCATATTTGGTGGTAGAACTCTATGTAACGCACTCAAAACATTGTGCTGATGGATGGATTGAATAGTGTAGGGGTCGTGGAGGTGTTAAAAGTAAAAATCTTACAATAAAAACTTGGATTTTAAAAAAAACTTGTCAATAAGTTGGAAATTTGACCCCCAATATCTCCGTAACTAGAAGGTTCCCAGGTATGGTGTAGAACAAAAAAATGATCGCATTGACGAGGAGAATAAGTGTCTTTCGGCTTCGTTAAGAGGTGTTTTACACCCTTTATTGTAGTTATAGTTAGACTCAACTAAACAATGGTCCAGAGCTACAACGACTCTACTACATAAAAAAAGAGATAGAGATAACCTGAACAATTATAGGCTAATTAGTCTAATGAGTAAAGTCTACAAAGTTTTTTCAAAAATCATTCTGAACAGGCTCTTCAAAATCTTGGACGAGAATCAACCACGTGAACAAGCAGGATTTAGAAAACATTTTTCAACGATCGATCATATCCACGTCATGACACAACTAATTGAGGAAAGTAAAGAATATGGAAAGACCCTGTTCATAGGTTTCATAGATTTCTCCAAGGCTTTCGACTCTTTGGAACACACTCACAACCAAAAACTCAAAAAAAAAACTCAAAGCATTTATTTTAATTAGACCATTACGGCACTGCCATCTGGAAAGCACTAATACAACAAAGCTTAGACATAGAGTACATTGAGCTCCTATACAGCATATATTCTAAGAGTGTGGCTAAAATACGACTGGAAAGAGATGGACCGGAATTCCGCATAGGAAAAGGCGTAAGACAGGGCGACCCCCTCTCACCCAAAATATTCTCAGCAGTTCTGGAGATGGTTTTTAGAAACATCAATTGGGAAAAACAAGGCATCAAAATAGATGGAGAATACTTAAGCCACCTACGGTTCGCGGACGATATCGCTATATTTGCT
This sequence comes from Xestia sexstrigata, assembly GCA_941918905.2. Taxonomy (NCBI): domain Eukaryota; kingdom Metazoa; phylum Arthropoda; class Insecta; order Lepidoptera; family Noctuidae; genus Xestia; species Xestia sexstrigata. Next base: position 12,618,888 of record OW799214.2, read on the forward strand.
AAGGAGAGGATTCAGCTAGACAGCGTGGTAAACGATTTAGTGAGAGAGAGCAGCAAGGTTGGTTTATCGTTAAACCCCTCAAAAACAAAAATAATTACGAATGGTAGTGTTAAAACCATCAGAGTGAACGGAGAAAGCATTGAGTATGTAACGGAATATATTTACCTAGATCAGTCAATTTCATTCCAAGACCTTACAGAAAAAAAAATAAACAGACGGATTGCAATAGCTTGGAAAAAGTATTGGAGCTTGAAGGAAATTATGAAAAACAGAGACATAATTATCGAAATAAAAAGGAAACTGTACGACACAGTATTCCTACCATGTCTAACATAATTACCAAACATGGTCGTTGAGAGAGATAGACGAATACAAATTAGTCATACACCAGCGTAAACTGGAGAGAAGTTAGGAATAAAACTCTCGGATAAAATAAAAAACGAAGCAATAAGAAGGAAAACCAAAGTAATTGACATTCTCGAAAAAATAAGAAATTTAAAATGGCAATGGGCAGGCCATGTATGCAGGATGACCAACGACAGATGGACCAAGAAACTGACCGAATGGGTACCAAGAGAAGGAAAAAGAAGTAGAGGCAGACCGAAAAAACGATGGGGGGACATATTTAAGGAAAGATGTGGACCAGACTGTAGAAGACAAACTATGGACAGAGACAACTGGAGGAAGCTGGGGGAGGCCTACGCCGAAGAGGCGACTTCTACAAATTTAATAAACGAAAATATATAATAACTACAATTCTCTATAATAATGCATGAAAATGATAATTTTTAAATTAAATTCAATAATGAAATTCATTAATTTATGAAAAATGGTAATTTACATTTTTTTATTCGTTAATGAAATAAATTTATGTATGAAAGTGATGATTTATAAATTTGTATTTAATATTGAAATTAATTTATAGAAAGTGATAATTTATATGTTTATTCAATAATGTCTTAAATGCAACTGTACTAAATATAATAATTAAATAAATTGTGATTATTTTGAAAGCTACGTTCAAATAAGCAATTGTTAAAGTGTGGTAGAATAAAGGCTATTTTTATTTTTATTTTATTTAGTTATAGTTTACTTTTATGCACTAATTATACAATACTTTAAGAAATAACACTGCTGCAACTAAATGTATACACTTTTGTAATATCTATTTTTTAAATAAATTATTCTTATTCTAATAAACTCACGCCTTTTTCTCATGGGGGTAGGCAGAAACCACAGAACGCCATCTGTTACAACCATTACATACTCCCTTTGCCTCGTTCACGTTCATTCATCTGCTCATTCAGGTATTGTATATCCAACTTAGTACAAAACTAGATTTTAAATTAAAAAGTCACAATGATAGTTGCCAGGATTTGTACAGTTTCGAACAAAATGTATTTCCTGTCCTTTGATAACAAAGAAAACTGTAATCTACAAAGCTCCTGTCAAACCAACAAGATCGAAGTTTTTGTATCCACTGTCTGTAACTCACTTCCGGGAAGATTTTACTGAGAGAAAAACGGATACGGTTCGAAAGAAAACTTGTATTATAAATCTTAGATTGCTACCGTCAAACTGCCAACTTGAATATATCAGATGACCTTTGTAACACTTCCGGTACTACCGTAATACTGTTTTTCCAGTTGTTCAGTTCAAACAGCTGGTTAACACGACATTTTTGTATGGAGATTAACGTAAGGCTGACATAAGGCACGGGTTGAAGTGTTACTTCTATAATGTATGGTTAGTGTCTATTCTGGTGTCTGAGTTTTTATGCCGCCAATGGGCCTCTGATTTGGCTTGTTGACCAAGTGTCTAAAGTAGTTCAAATCAAGTGTTACAGGCACCTTATAATACTTTTCCTTCACAATTCTTAAAATGAAAAATTATCGATAGACTCGTTAAAAAAGCATTTGTTAGCCTTTAGTAGGTATACACCATTATAGGCTATCAAATGTTTACTTTCAAATTACAGTGAAAATATCTTAAGTAGGTAACTGCAATAACAATAGGCGCGCTCCCTATTAGATTGGTCTAAAACATAAATGGTGGAATGTGGTTGTAATACAGCTCTGCCTAACCTTTCGGGGAGAACAAGCGAGATGGTATATTATATCTTACATATGTAAAAACCTGCCTACTGTGTCTTGTAAAAAACTAAACGTACTTTTGTACATCCGTAAACCTACACAAAAAAAAAATATTTTCGTTTCAAAAGGCACGTATAACGGTCCTTTATTAAATATAAAAGTCAGGTGAGGCTACGTGCTCGTATTTTTCCCAACTTCCAACGCCTACACAACATTTTCCCCTTTTCCTTGTCAATACAAATTTGAATTCGTCGTAGTTAAGTACGACGATACAACTTTTGCTCGCAGAAATCAACAAGAAAACTCGGCGACCCAAAAGTTATATTACACCTATATCAAGTTCCGAAGAACAATAAAGCTTTTTGGCAACTCGTGTCAATCAAGAGTTCGCCTTTCTTGAGCGCTTACATTAGTGTGGAGTAGGCATTTCTTGTAATAACACTTCAGTGAACCGTTTTCATGTACAAACAGATATAATATTTCATTATCACAAAGGATATGTGTCTATCTATGTATTCATGTACAAAACTAACTACCCTGGTTCTGCTTATTTAACAACATTCTATCCTAAGATTGCCTGGAAGTAATTACCGTGGAGTTATGACCGTTAATTTTTCTCTTAAATACTAAATAATAAAATCACCTATTTCATTTATGACGTACGCTATGTTCACATATTAGTTCATTGTAAGTGTTTACTTAAACAAGTAAACAAGGCTGCTAATTAATTTTCAATCAAATCATTATTTGCAAGTATAGGCGAGAATTATTGGTTATAATAAGAAAACAATATACCCAATACAAAACGTACGCTGTATTAAATGTAAAAGTAACTATTACGTGATTTAATTGTGCTTTTAAATTAGAAGAGAATTATGAGGCAACTTAGGATGTTTATGTTTAGCATTGAACTGCAAAAGCTTTATATAAATCATTATAGACTTTTTAGGTAAGTTGGCCAAAATATACTTAACGCAAGTCCGCCAACACTCATTCCACTTATTAATAAATACGCTGCTATCCTCGCTCTCAAGACAAGTAATGATTACGGACTACGCTTCCTAATAACATAAGAAAACCTTTTTAAATTACGAGAATTCTCTTCCGAAATGAGGAGAAATGGCCTCTGGAGTTATAATAATGCCAGTGAATTAGGTGCGTGGGTGAGGAATTCTTGATTCAAGATATAAACGAACTTAAATTAGAGAGAATACCTAACTTAACATTTACGTCCAACGCAAATTATTCAATCTAAGTTGCTCCGTGATTTCAGCCGGATGACATCTACAATTCTACATTCATATATGTATATTAGTCTAGGTCGTTTAGAAGAGAAGAATGTCCAATTCGCAAGTATCTGAGTACAAAAACACGCTTGAACAATGTCTTTAGAGAATCGACTCTAATCTAAGAAACAAAGAGATGACAATCGATCCTCATTATCCTGCTTTTGGTCAAGTTATAGAATCCTTTAACGCACCTCATTTGTCTTTCCCGAAAACCCACGAAAACGAGACCATTTTATCGGCCAAACATAAGAGTGCTTATCTTCATAAGGCTTACACTGAGCCTCTTTCTATTTACTTTGAGCTGTAAAACTGAAATGTATCTAAGCTAGCCTACCTTTAAAATATTAACAGCCATCAATCTTATCTGTAAAACGATTCCAAGTTTACCAAAACAACATTACACAGAAAGAAAACTAATAAATAAGCAACTAAACTTAAGTTACGAGACTAAACGTAGCTTAATATGCGTTCAATATTGCCTGTCTGGATTCAATATTAAACTGTTTAGTCGGAGCAGTGCAAGAGCCACTCAGGAGCCAAATAATAGCAGACATAATATACTCTTCAATAATTAAAGGGGAATTAAATCGGGAGTGCTCCCTCTCGCGGCAATCTGTGTGGATATGGTTTCACGACATCAATAATCCGTCGACAGTATACGATACGGCTCCTCTCGTCTCGCGGCTAAATGAGATTTCAGAGGCTGTAAGCCTACAATTTCATGAGACAAGCGTATGGCATTTTGTGTCGTATACAAGGTGTTGTATTGTGGCTTTTGTCTGCTTTGTTGGCAGCTAGTTTGGAAACGGTTTTGGCGAGATGGTTTTACTGAGTTTTAGGTACACTTACGGGTTGATATAAATAATAAGCTTATGGTGAAAAACAAAACATTTCAAAAACAAGCTTTAGCTTTAAATATGACATTATGTGGGACATTCTATCTTTTTCGCCACCTTCTCAGCAAATCCTTTTAATTGATACCCATATCATAGGAGTGTACAAAAAATAACTAGTCCGCCATCTGTGGGAATCCACCATATTGGATTTAGAATGACATCGATTTGTCATCCAAACTAAACGACCTTGTATGCAAAATTTCAGGTCAATTGGTTGGGGCTGTTTTGAAATTCAGAAGCCAACTTGGACCTAAGCATAAAACAAACATAAACAAACATTACAAGTTAAATAAAAGCTTGTAAAAAAAACACAATTTATTAAAAAAAAAATACCTTTGTTCTAAAAATGAGCTTTCTGCAATTTAAAATTCATAAACGTGAAAAATGTAGATCAACAAAATTCAGGCCTATTCAAATTCTCTCATCTTAAAATTTACCGCTCGCAACACTAGATTCCGGACTCTGAGCGCAGTCTATGTTAACTTATCTCTGTAAAATTCAGATCTGAGAGCAAGTTTACTGAAAGTTACGGGCCACGTGAATTATAAATGAAAGCAATATGTTTAAGTAGGCCAACCCTTCAGATTCGAGAGTACACAAAACTTTCATAAACACCTATTCAAACAGAATTTATAATTGATGTAACAATAAGTATAAAGGCGAACAAGTTTTGAACTCTCTTTGTGATTTCTCGGAACTTTCCTTTTCAATTATTTTTCTCCCTGTCAGATGTTTTGTTTGTAAAAATAAATCATTACAAATGGATTTAAATTGTTAAATTTTCAGTAAGTTAAGTCATCATCAGCTTATAATGTTCCCACTGCTGGGACACGGTCTCCTCTCAATGAGAAGGAATGGGCTATAATCCACCACGCGGGCCCAGAACGGATTGGTGTTGGTTAAGTAATTGACAACAATGTTTTCAATGTCAATCATTAGTTAAACAGAAATAGCACGGTAGACCAACAGGAGTTATTTTAGGGTTAGCATTTGCATATTTTGCTATTTCACAAGGGAATCAAAACCTATACTGCTTGTACCTGTACTTCCCGTTGACCTAGAATCATGAAATTTAGCAAAAGAATGTAAAGGAAAACATCTGAAAACGCGTACATTTATGTAGTTGAATAACAAAATACTTACAAGTTTATACGGAACGTATTTATAATATGTGTATCAGAAAATTCAAGCCACTTAGTAAATTTTCTCTCACTTTATGGTATAAACCACAGCTGTAATGGAGTAAAAAATATTCCCCATTTATCCATGTCATTATGTTAACTGGGGCTGTTTTGTGAACTCAAGTTTCCACAGATACCTTTCTCTTCTTCACAACAGATTTAATTCAAAAATCTACGTCAAAAGATCCTTTCTTTTTACTCTTATTTCTTCTGACATAAGAATCAAGTTCGCTCAGCGCACTCAATGTCGTTTTTAATCAAAGACCTTCGAACTTCTGTTTTGTTTTCTTGTTTGTTTTACGTTAATAGAAAAGTTTTTAATTGATACCACTCTTTGTTTGTTCTGCGCGGAGATCGATAGGCTACCTGAAAGGAGGCTTGAAGGGTATTTCTGTACCTTTGCAAACTATTTTAAATATGAAAACAAATAGGCTTTGTTTGAAGTTCAGCGAGTTTTCATCCTGAATTATGTGGCATTAAATTGATAGAGGGAATTCGTGAAAACTTAGTTCAACTTAATGAGAGATGAAAGTGACACGTACAGTCTAATACAAAAAAACCGTTCAAGTGCAAGTCAGACTCGCGCATGAAGGGTTCCGTACCATCGGAGTAGGGGAATCCCCTTTAATTTCTTTTTTGCTGTTATAGCGGCAACAGAAATACACATTCTGTGAAAAATTTCAACTGTCTACCTATTACGAATCATTAGATACAGCCCGCTGACAGACAGATGGACGGACGGACGGCCAGCGGAGGCTTAGCAATAGATCGATAGATAGCAAAAACGAAGAAAATCTATAAAGAGCGTATTTGATTTTGTAACAGAAATTATTGTTTCGATTCATACATTTCTATTATAAATACAGAAACCCTCTCTATAATTTCCAACACGTAAAACTAAGTACTATCTAAAACAAATCACTAGCTCACAAACGTTTACAGCGAATGTTTTTATCTCGCCAGGCCAAGGAGCAACCCATTTCAAAACAACGAACAAAAAACGGCACTCCCAAATAGCCCTACTCACCCTTTTCAGTATTCAACAAGCACTTTAAAAGTTTTGGTGAAAATATTCAATGAGGCCCAGTCGCCTCAGTTCATATGTGGGCGTATACGTGCCAACAACAGGCGAAGCCCGGGGCTGCGAACTCCGAGCCGAGGTGTACTCGCTGGTAGCTATGCCCTGTTTACATACGACTTGCTTATCGGTCTCACGTATTAAAGGAAGCTTAAATGAAAGTGGAAAGGTTTTGTTTTCTTCATAATGTCACTTATATTTTTTGGAAATATGTTACTTTTACATTTTTACAAGAAAACTCTATTATAAAAGATCAGACAATCAGGCTTAAACATAGACAGAAATAGGTTAATGTTTATTTCAAACCAAATAACAAGTCAACCAATTACGCTTTTCTAAATGATTAAACAACAAAGTCTTCTTCTTAATTATCAAAGTTCGCTCTATTGTTTCAATCAACAACACAGCTATGTAATCACAAAGATTGTTTGTGAAGTTATTGATTTGACTTGTTAGGTTAGTTACCTATTAGTTTTAGAAAGTAATTATTAGTTATAATAAAGACTAGCTGTTCAAATATATAGTTTTTTTTTATTCATTTCACGCGGACTAAAATATAGAGAGTATATCTATATTTTAGTCCGCGTGAAATGAATAAAAAAATCTATATATTTGAATCGGATTTTGTTAACAATTTCTAGGGGTTTTTTTTTCACGGAACCCTAATTGCTTAAGTTACTCCTTAAGATCAGCTATCTGCCATTAAAAGTCGTGTCAATTACGGGCTGGACCGTGTTTGACACGACTTTTACTGGCAGATTGGCTGGCGACTGGCGTTTCGGAGATTAGCCGGAAAAAACAGACAGACAGTCAGACATACAAACCGACAGAAAGACCAATATTTGTAAAAAAGTTTTTTTTTTTTGTTATAAGTACCGTATATACTTTCATATGCATTCCGTAAAAAGCTGTTATTTTAAAACTACAAACATACCCTTCAAATTTATTTCTTTGTATAGATATATCAGTAGATAGATAATTCTATGTTTTCAGTGGTTGAGTAATGATACGATTTACGGCAACTTTCTCTTGGAAGTATGTTTCAATTTTCAATTCATTAAATATGGAATAGATATTCCCATAAACAACAACGAACACAAAAGTCGGTTTAAGCTTTATAAATAAAGAGGACATGAGTATAAATCTAAAATATTACATTCCCGCTAAGTTACAGCATGTTTATTTATCAAAGCATAAAACTAATGTTGCCGCACAATTTCTAATGCAGTTTGTTCGCGAGTGTACATAGAGTTGTGCCGACACTGACTTGTTTGCTTGGAGTTTATGCACGAGTGCGGGCGGGTACAGGTAGTCACACAACTCAAACTACAAAATCTCATCGCTCACTGAACGACTTCGCTGTAGGGACATAATATTTCTGTGAACGATTTAGTGAGTCGTCCAAATACCGTATACTGCAACGAGAATAGGGCTGGCAGAATCAATATCAAAAGCGTGGAGATATGTATTTTCATTTGGCTTCGAATTTTAAATCAAAAGTTGGTTATATCCTACTTATTGTATGGTGTTCTGACATGCCCGGTTTGGGCTCGGAATTTATCGGCCTAAAGGCCTAAAGGCCCAGTTACGCGACACCACACATTTTACATTGGCATTGACGGCGGTGACCCCGCTGACAGCGAGCTGTCTGCTAATTTATGTTGCCAATGTAAAGTATATCTAAAGAGCAATACATAAAGCCCATATTTGAATTATATTCTTTTTGCCGGGTGGGAGCGGAGTCGTATAGGTGGGCTAAAACCTAAAGTTGGATATGCTAGCCACTTGAGCGCACACCAAAGCCCCTAAAGCAGACAACTAGAAAGCCATCGAATGCAATAGCTTTGGCCGAAATCGGCTAGATGGCATCATCCTCATGATCATCAACATTATCATCACTCTTAGCTTAAAAAAATCCTGATCTTTCATAATTTTTTTCCCGCTGACTTTGTACCACTGTAAAGGTAACAGTAATCTTTATTTTCTTTACGATAAGGTTGCTGTTACGTTGCTAACAGTATCACATCTATCATAATCACAAGGATCTTTACGCACGTTACTATAAGGTTGTGACTGGGTTGCTCGTGCCACAAGGAAAGTAACTGTATAAAACGTCTGCAAATATGATTTCATCTTTGAAGTTTTTGGCATCCATCTTCTAAACTTCATTTGATTCTGATATTAGAAGACATAAGTCCCTAAACCAAAGATATAGATATACTTAGATATTGCAAGTGCACCTACTTCGCGTGCCTGGCTTATGCTTAACGTGGCTACTGTCGCAGCAAATTTATTTGTTTAAAACAATGATTCAAGAGCCTAATTCTAGTTATTTATAGAATGACAACGTAGTTTATTTTGTATAAGAACTTATTTGTGTGAGTACCAATACAAACCATGTCTGGTTTAATGGTACAAAACAAACACAACCTGTACTAAGACTATGATTAAATAAAAAAATAAAAAAATAAAAAAAAATTGTACATTGCACAGTAACTAAATGATTCTTATGACGTCATAGAAGGTAGTCAAATACGTAATGCCTGCTCACTTAATTTACATACGGATCGTAATTCTAGCGTTATCTAGGTACATCTACGATTGTGCCCTAATAAAATTCTTGATAAAGCTTAATTTTACATTTAAGCTCTATTTTCACTAAAGACGTGGCAACCCTTGTCATGTGTTGCCAGTGTTGCCACGCTTGAATTTATTGCGAAATTTTAAAATGCCGAAAAGGATTTTCATTTTGGTCACGTCATGGTAAGCCTTGTATGCTAATATGTTGGAGATAAATGTATCTGACCGATAGCTTTCATGTGAATATCGGAAGCTATGTATAAGAGATGATCGTTCTTCTTTTTCGTGTGGTTAGTACCTAACCTGGTGTCAGAGTTTTTATGCCGTCCATGGGCCTCTGACTGACTTTACATGCCGTCGAGAAATATATCTCAGCGTGCTGGTTTCCTCACGATGTTTTCCTTCACCGAAGCAAGTGATAATTATACAATACGCACATGAAGCCGAAAAATCAATGGTCCTTGTCTTGGGTTTGAACTCGAGATCCATGACTTGGTGGTCACACCATTAGGCTATCACTGCCTACAAGATAAAGAAGCAAAAATAAACAAACTTACGTATGAAGGCGAAAACTATTCAGAAATGAGCTTAATTTACCTCTTTTTACTTCTCCTCTGCTTTACAGTAATACTGACCTGAAAAAAAGAAAACTTTACTGTAATTTCAATATAAATTGGAAATTAATATGCTCGTTAATCTTGCATTTATTGAATTCGGTTAATGGGGTCATACGGTAACCTCAAATATAATTATTAGCAATTTTATCGCTTACTGTTGCTTTATTTTTTCAAATATATTTAATGTTTTCAGTAATATAATATATGAAATAATTAATTAGTATGTACAATTTTCCCGTTTTCCGAATTAAATTCCTCGAATTCTGGAAATATTCTCTACATTGTTATTGGATTTGCAGCTGAATCAGGTCAGATTTGAAGCCGAACCCAACATAATTAGGAATACCCAAGGCAGATACTGGTTATTTATATCATAACATCACGCCTGTGGTCTTCGAACGGTTAGGCAGAGGTGTACCTAATAGTACACCCACATTTCGCCAGTTATGTTTAAGTTCCATATAATAAAGGGCAAGCCTATTGCCATCAACTGGGCAAATAGCTAGATTCCGTAGCTGCTATTAAGAAATATCTGATGGAGAAACCCAATAACACTTTGCCGCCTGAACATCGAACCCAAACCTCAATTAATCGTCTAGCATACCAGACATACATTATTCATATAACCAACCAACACGTCAAACAATAGTCAAATTAAGGTCTAAATTACCCAATTTACTTTCATGACAAAGTCTTCAGATATCTGCCAAGCCTTTCCACAACAATGTTGTCGGCTTACAGTGTAACCGGATGCAGCTGAATACCAGTATTTTACATGTACCGACTGCCTTTCAACCTCCATAACCCAGTTGGTACATGGTAATACGGTACCCCCTGATAAGACAGGTTGTCAGACTTTCGAGCCATTGACTACCTGTAACGACTGTCAAAGATCTACAAATGCCAGCCGAAATCAACGGTTTAACGTGATTTCTGAGGCACGGGGGAAACTTGGTCTGCCAAAGATCGACCCGAACTCCTGTTATTATTTAGCCATGAACTCCTTTATAATACACACACACAATCTATACATACCTACATTATAACATAATTATATTATACATTATAACACTACAACCCTAACCATTGATCTAAACATACTCGTAAAGTTCAATGCCCTAGCTTGTCAATACATAGGTGCGTTTGTGACAAAGGTGACAGGAGTCCATTGGCTAGTCGGGCCAGTTAAGCGGCGGGCTCGAGCTCGCTCCAAGAACATTAATTGTCAATGGAACTGTAGTTTAACGAAACTACTGACTTATAACTGTATACCAGTATATTCTTGCAAGCTTTTATTTTTCCTGCAAAATTCGCAAATAATTTTTCGACCACTCTTTGGTATCCGATTGAGCTGTAATTTTGCACACACTTTTGGTTCAGTGACAATCATTTTTTTGACAGACATGACTTGATCCTGCAGCCAGGATCACTTCCTCAAAAAATAACTCCTCAACGGTTAACAGCACGGACACGTTTGTATATGCGTTCGATGTTGATAGATAAACCTAATTGTCTTCCTTTCTAATAATTGGGGATGAGATATACCTACATAAATATGTTTGCAAACAAAGCAAATATCATTCAACAATTCATAATGTTAGAGGTTCAATGTGTTTTGTAGTGGTTCAATTTATGGCTGAATTATTATACCATTGTTAAATTACATTACTAAAATATGATGCAATGATTGCCCAAAACACAAATGTAATTAGTTTTGCTTGTCTCCTATGTTATTAATTTCGTACATTTTACCAATTTGTAGCACAATTTAATGTATTAATATTACCAGACTGTTATTGCACAAGCCTGTAATAGCTCACCAACAACCACCACCAACAGCAAAAATATTTTAGTTCATTTACCTCAATGTTATTAAATGATGAATTGTGATAAGTTTTAAATTGTTAAACACTACCTCAAAGAAAATGGATCGTCTTTTGTAATTGGATCCATATCTATTTAAATAAAAACAAAAGGCCTGACTCACTGACTGACAAACTGACTGACTCATCAATACTCAGCCCAAACCCTTGGACCTAGAAAGCTGAAATTTTGCAAAGTGGTTCCCTTTATAATGTAGACAAGGAATAACGAAGGATTTTAGAAATTCGACCCCTAAGGGAGTTAAATAGGGGATGGAAGTTTGTATGGAAAATCGTTTTTTTTTTTTTTTAATTTCAACCCACAGGGGTTGTTAAGGGGGATGAAGTTTTGTATGACGACGTGGGTCATTCGCTAAAGGAGAAACCCAAACTCCATAGAAACTTGGGCCTGGCGTTACAGGGCTAGAATTTTGCCATAAATTAGAGCATTTGGGAAGGTTTCACGAAATCAATTATCACGTCTCCCAGCAATGGCCAAATTGGTAAAATCAGACATGTTTACATTTTAGGTTACTTTACTATTTCAGTTATTGTGATATAAACAGTTTATAATTATCTTTTAAAAGAGTTACTTATAGTTGGCTTTCTTATTAGACAAGGCTGATTTATGTTAATCCAGGAGGAAACACTTGACTTAGAAAATTGATCTCATAATACGTAGTTTGAAAACGACATTTTTAATTAAAAGAGATATTTTAACGAAATGTGTCAAAAGGTAGGTCTATATTTAAAACCAATAGCACAAAAGGATTGACGTAGACAACTTCATTAGTTTAGGAAATCTATTAAAAATTGTAAAGTGTTTCATCCAGATTAGATTTTTAAACAAGTTAATGTTCTAGGAATTTTTATTTCATTGTAATTTTTATTGGCTCCGAGGGTTGACATAACTTCTAGCTTTACCCAGTAGAGTACCTTAAGTAGTTTTAGGAATTTGCAGAAGCTTTGCTGTTGACAATCGATCATCTGAGGGTCTGGGTCATCTGGTCCTAAGTTTGAAACTGCTTATTTTTTACACTTGGCCATTGAAATTGAGACTAAGATTTAAATGGGTTGATTAAGCAAAATAGTAGATTTTTTTGTACATTTATCTGATTCGTGTAACGGCTATGCTCAGGAACGGGTTTCTACAAATGCATTCAAGTAAAATTAATATAAGTTCACGTGTACCATTTCTAACTTTTCATAGAATGAAGAGATTGCGATGAAACAAAAATTAAATGTTACTCTTAACTACTCTTAACTTATACACAAAATTTATTTAAATATAAGGTCGCGGACACAAAGTCAGAAAGCGCGGGGCGGCGGCGGCAACGCACCGGTCTAGACTGGTGCGTTACCGCGTTACAGCACAAAGATTACTTATTATCCTGGGATAATAAGTAATCTTTCTCTCAAATCTCCTGGGATAGTAATCCAAACGCAGGCATAAGCTAGTTTCTTATTAGAAACAAAACTGAAAAATGCTGTGTAAATTAGTCCATAGTTAAATAAATCATCATCATCATCATCATCATCTATGTTCCCACTGCTGGGACACGGCCTCCTCTCAATGAGAGGAAAAGAAATAAAAAAACGAAAGAAATAATATACCAATATATAGCTTCTGCCAGCGACTTCGTTCCTGTTGAAAAAATATAACATATGGGTCTCGGTAATCATGTAGCTTTGTTTCGTGTAGTTTTGAAGATTACCTCCTACATCCAAACATACAAACTTTACCTTATTATTTTGTATGTTACTATAACTTTAACTTGTAAGGTACTGAGAAACCATAAGCTTTATTTTATTCACCTATATTATTTTGGACACCAAAATCCAATCTCCGATGACAGCATTCGAATCAGATTCTTTCATGTACTTAATCGACTAAACTGTATTACAAAGAAGACATAGCATGGTGTCTAAACACATATCCATAGTCTAGACCAGCCTTTCCCAAAGTGGGCGATAACGCCCCCTTGTGGGCGCTGCAGGCCTAAAGGGGGGCAGTGAGAGACCCAGAAAAAAAATGGGGGCGTTGTGTAGAGGCTTACGGGGCGATTTGTAATTTCATCTAGGAGGACTCTAGTAACGGACCAAGCTCTCGACTCTCGACTACAGCTTGTGAACATCAACTATATATTAATTAAGAGATCGAGATCGTTAGAAGAATAGATTATGTTTGTTTTATTTTGAATAAAATATACTCTGTCGCAATACAATAAAGTTGCGTTTCAATAATTATTCTCATTGGCAGGTGTAGCCCGTAAGAGTAAACTTGAGACCTGAGCACCGTTGTGTACTACCTACTGCGCTCAGGTCTCAAGTTAACTCTTGCGGGTTATAGTAAGTCTAGTTTAGAATGAATGTTTAATCTCCGCTAATATAGCTCACAAAAATTTTAATTTGAAGTTAAAGTATTTTTTAAATAGGTAAAAAGTGGGGGGCGCTAAAAAGTATATTTTTCTCTAAGTGGGCAGTAGACAAAATAAGTTTGGGAACCCCTGGTCTAGACTAACCGACGACGGGGCTTACACTACGGCGGGCATTAGTTTCAGCTTAGCACGCAATCCTCTCATTTCTGACAGCACTATAAATTTTGTTTGTTTAGACCAGACGACCTGCTAAACACTTATTAACTATTAGTTTCAAAACTACAAGAATGTTATGCGCTTTTTTAACAGTTCGTTGACAAGTAAATTAAAGTTGGAGTCGACGACAAGAAATAATGTTTCGGTAAAACAAATGCACATAAGAATGTAGACATTGCATGTTGTTATAAACTAAACATTTGTTTAAAGTTATGATTGTGTGCTTGTTATACTTTGTTAATTGCTAAAGCTACAAACTCATGATTAATAAAATTAAGTCTTTAAAACAATAGCCATTTGTATGAATAACTGAAACGCTCATTACGCTGACTCTGATTGAACTCACGGTCCGTTTCTTTATATCACATAACTTAACATCACACCTGTAATCCCTGAAGGAATAGGCAGAGGTATACCTTTTTTTTTTTCGGATGGGACATCATCAAATGACTTCTCCCGCTCTGGGCGGAGCAGGAGGGAGTGTCAGACTTTTACTGACTAAAACCCATCCATGTTCCTTCATCGCCCTTTGTGTTCCGGGGCCACGGTATCTCTTTCGAGCAACCCCGGCAGGCACCGGTCCTTTCGGACCCCTTCCTTTTTGCTGACTCTCTTTGAGGCGCGCGTGGAACACGAACGCGCCGTCGACACGGCCTGTCGTCATGAGACGGACGGACGGCGAGCTAGCCCATAGCCCACCGTCCACAGGCCCGCGCCTACGGTGGCCGGGGGCCACGTGGTGGCCCCCGACGCCCGGGGCGTCTCCCGCGGCGGCCGGGACGCTGTGAGGTTCTCTCCCTCTCTGGTTCCGCCACCTCCTTCTCTAGCATTACTGCTTCGCAGAAGGAGGTGACGGCGTCCCATTCCGTCTCGCTCCGGACCATGGCTTGCACCAGGGCCGGACGCGAGAGGTCGCCGCCGCCAATCGCCGCTTCGAGAACACGGCGGTGCTCCGCCCACGCGGGGCACACCTCTACCGTGTGCTCCACCGTGTCCTCCGGTCGATCCTCGCAGTGGAAACACACACCGATTCGGTGCAGGAACCTCCCGAAAACACCGTGTCCGGTGAGGACCTGCGTCAGGCGGAAGGTGAGGACGCCGTGGCGTCTCTCAAGCCACTCCTCAAAGAGGGGACTTACCGCCACTATTGTGGCGTGCCCTGCACGGGGTTGCGACAGTCGCTCTCTCCATGTCGCCATGAGGGCAGAGGTATACCTAACAGTACACCCATATTTAGCCAGTAAAATTTAAGTCCCATGTAATGAGCCTATTGCCATTAACTTGGCGCAAATCCAGACCCGTGGGGATGGAAAACTTAATAACATTTTGCCCGACCTGAGAATCGAACCCACTAGCCACTAGACCAACGAGCCAGTCAGTTCCTTTATGTAGATAACTAAAGAGTACTTTACAGAAACTCATGACTGAAGAAGGACCCATAACATTTCTCTCCAAACTGTCGAATGAATCCGGAGGCAAAAGCTGATGTTCTATTAAACTTTTAAGTAGATGATATTTTATAAAGAACGGGCGCACAAATTAGATTAATACAAAATTTTCAATTATGAATCCTTTTAGCCTACTTAGTTAATTGTTTCGAAAGTACTTACTTTAAGGGAAGTAGATTGAGGGGGGGATGTTGACGAAATATCGAATCTTATGGACGATGTAATTCGCATTGACTTGCGACCTTGCCATGTCAGCTTACGTTAACATTGACATGCTATATTGTAACATTATCAGCTTACGATTGGAGGGCCTGTTTGTATTTCGAACTCGTCGGGAAATCCAGAAAGAAACATCGATAATTTTCTGTAATATTTTCTTGAAAATATAGTACTAATACATGACAAAAGCATGTAATCTCAAAACAACAAAAGAATTAATATTGTAGAGAGTTTAAAGTTGGAACCAAGATTTAAAAAACCTGCTTTGTTATTCGAGTGGCCGTAAGTGCGACTGTTGAACATGAGGTCCTGGTCAATTCCCGGGTCGGGCAAAGCATTATTGGGTTTTTCTATCAGAAATTTCTTAGTAGCAGCCACGGAGTCTGGATTTGTGACCGGCTCATGGCAATTGACTCGCCCCCAATGACATAAGACGTAAACATTAGTGGCGAAATGTGGGTGTACCAATGAGTACACCTCTGCCTAACCCTTCGGGGATTACAGGCGTGAGGTTATGTTTTATGTTACAAATATAATACTAACTAGCTGATGCCAGCGGCTTCGCCCGCGTGGATATCGGTTATCGCGACCAAAAGTAAAGCTCCCAGACGGCTTATTTTTTTTACGACACCTCCAACAAATATCATTAGGTATATTTTAGCCAATGTATACAAAAACTTGACAAATTACTAAAACCTTCCTCGAGAACCACTATATCCATTGGTGACAACAGCATGAAAATCGGTGCACTATTTTTTGAGTTAATCGCGAGGAGACAGACAGACAGACAGACACGGCCAAGGACTTTGTTTTATAATATGTTAGTGATTTGATACATGAACTTATAGCATTTAATCTCCAAACAACAAAAGAAATATATGGAGATTAAACATAGAACCAAGTTTAAAAAAAAAAACGTAAAATACGTATTCACAGTCAAAGAATCATATGATGATATCATCATAAAATAAGAAAAACCGTTTCTCTTTATCCCATCCCATTAAACGAAGTGAAAAAGGAAAAATGTCTAGTAGCAGATACCTAATTGGAAATGTGAAAATGCAAAATGTCATACGCGATAGAAATCGTGCCCTGCCTTCAAATATATCTGTAACGAGTGGTCACGTACCGGCTTCAATTTTATACCTGTGACTGCGAAACTGTCTCATACTAAACTAATGTCGAAAGGCCATGAGCTTCTTTCTTATCTTGGACCATTGATTTTGTAAGCAGATTTTTTTTTAATTTATATCTTTTTGATTTCATACCAATGTTCACTCAGATAAGAGTTTAAAGTCAAGCCCTTTAGTCGGCAAGGTAATAAATTTTTATCATCGTATCTTAACTTAAGAATAGTACGTGTCTGCCTTTCCCGTGGCTAAACAATAATAGCCACTCGGGTCGATCTTTATGTTAAGCCGTGCTTGCCTAGGTTGGTCTGTGGATGGGTGACCACCTATTACATACCGGGTTTCCTCCGTGCCGCGAAAAGCACGTTAAGCCGTTGGTCCCGGCTGCCATTTGCAGATCTTTGACAGTCGTTACAGGTAGTCAGTGGCCCAAAAAGTCTGACAACCAGTACGTACTAACTGGGTTTTGGAGGTCAGATAGGCAGTCGCTCCATGTAAAATACAGGTATTCAGCTGCATCCGGTTAGACTGGAAGCCGACCCCAACATAGTTGGGTAAAGGCTGCGCAGATGAGGAGTGCCTGGCCTTCTGACCAGGCATTCTGGTGCCAGTATAAATTAAACACCAAAACCGTAACTTGTAAAGTTTCTTTAAGTTTTCTTTCAAATGAAAATCTTAATATGCAATAAATTTAAGTAGCATTAGCATATCACACAATGTTAAAGTTACATTCAAAAGTATCTGGCTAAGATTGAAACCAAACTCCAATAATGTTCAGAAATCTAGGCAGACGGCGATAATAAACTAGGCCAGCAGAACTCTAAAACAAAGTAGAAGATTAATTAACGCAATTTGAGTTCTAACACTAATTAGCTGGAAGTTTGCATATCTAAAGAGATTTACTGCAACAACTTGAAAGTTCGGTAGATTTATCTACCACTTACTAACTTACAATTTTGTGTATTCTGATGTGTTATAAGACTTTCAGTCCCAAAACTTTGTAACATATTTTTTTTTTATTGCATCAACCTGTTAGTTTCGGTTTTTAACCCAACATACGTAGAATTTTCCTATTTCTGGTGGAATACAACGGTAAAAAAAAACTTGGTGCAATAATTACTATAGTGTAGTGTCTAATTTTTTCAGGAATCTCATCTTAATGGAATCATAGATTTTAACGGTGACTTTTTTACTCAACTGATAGCAACCAGAAACTACATGTTTTTATTATTTACTAGCTTTTACCAGCGGCTTCGCCTGCGTGGAGTTTGATAATTATCCCATAGGATCTTACTACCCGGATAAAAAGTATCCTCTATGTTAATCCATCATAAACTATCTGTGTGCAAAATTTCATCCAAATCCGTTTAGTAGTTTTTGTGCGAAAGAGTTACAAACATCCTTACATCCATACTCACAAACTTTCGCATATAAAATACTAGTAGGATTTGTGTCTATATTAAAACATTAAGTTATTACTACAATTAACTACCTACTAACTCTATGTACTAAATGATACTTTTACGATCAAAAATAATAATAATATATCAAAAATCTAGATTGCCAAAGATAAAGACTCATAATAAACTTCTTCATTATAACAAACTTTTCCATTATAAACTCTCAACTATTTAATATTTCTATCCATCTCAATTTACAAAAGTTTTAGACATCTTCATTAACAGTTACAAGAGAAAAGGTACTTGAATATTGAAATTTCTGACATTATTTAAAGTACTATCAGTCACTGAGATCGTCTTCGAAAAATTTTCATAGACAATTATCTTTCTTATTGTTTTCTGTTTTTCGAGAATTTTCCAATTACTTTTTTTCATCTAGTTCTCATGAATAAGAGGGCATAACTAGACTAAAGCTTATCGTGTACCTAGAAATAGTAAAATTCTAACAGCGATAAAATAACGATGACGAATAGGTCAAAATAAAGAAAGAAAAGAAGGAAAAGAAAAGAAAGAAAGGAAAGAAAGGAAATAAACGAAAGAAAGAAAGAAAGGAAAGTAAAGAAATAAAACAAGAAGGAAAAGAAAGAAAAGAAAGAAAAGGATGAAAAGAAAGAAAAAAAAGTAAATAAGGAAAAGGAAGAAAAGAAAGACAAGTGTATTTATTGACATTAAAACAAAAAACATTATAAAACTAATCAAAATAAATAAACGAAGTTTCAACACAAGTAAAAAAATAAAAACTTATTGACTGTTTTCAAAAGGCAACATTGCTTAACATTTACTAACAATAATAACACTTGGAAACGTTGCTCTACAAAAAGTAACTGCGCTGTGGATGATCATATATTTTTTTATACTATATATTATCACCATTAATTACAATGCAGAAAAACTACAATGTGTCAGAAAAGTAACAAGGTGCAAAACCTAAAAATTCTAAGAAAGCATTTAAAAACATGATCACTCTCTAAAAAGTCGTGTTCGATATTGTACATGACCTGGATCTCATGAACAAGGACCCTTCTAGTCTGAAAACATTCGCGAAAACCAAAAGTTACAAGAAACTTTCAATCATTGACAACAACGTGAACCACTTTGTACATTAAAAATGAAATACATAGAAATAACAATGTGTCACGAAAGTAACAATGTAAAAACATATCAATTTCAAGAAAACGTTACCCAACAATTGGCTGCATTTAAAAACATGGGCGCTCCCTAAAAAGGCGTGTTCGGTATAGTGCAGGGACGACGTGGGAGCGGCGGAGTCGCGTTACATTTTATGAGCCCATCAAACGCCAGAGCGCAGTCAACCGGAACTTAGGAAATATTATGTAATACCTTACCGACTCACTTATTAAATATGTGTGAAAATTTTGGTAACATCTAAGACGTGTTTGGTAGAAAAGATATTGGTTTTAGTTTTGGATAGGTTCATATTCTGGTATAGGTAGAGGAAGACCAAAGAAACGATGGATGGACTGTGGAGGTGACAGCTGGGATGACGAGTAATAGAGAAGTATGGAAGAAGAAGACATGCTGCGCCGACCACAAATAAATTGGGGTGAGGGCAGTAAAATGTTGATCATAAAGTACAATTTTAAGATTATCGTGTCTTAATTTTCATTACATAATGTTAACAAGATCTAAAACAGCTAAGGTACAGTCACGGACCCATTAGTATTACCTAAGTACATGAAAATAATTGCTATTTTGAGCTGTGGTGACAGAAGCATAGATCGTAAGAATCTCTTTTCAAACCAGAATTTAGCTATGTATATGGAGTTGATTGCGGGAATCCGTTGGATGCGAGTCGCACGGGACCGGTCAATGTGGCGACACTTGGGGGAGGCCTATGTCCAGCAGTGGACGTCATTCGGCTGAAATGATAATGATGATGATGGAGTTGAAATGTTTTTAAGAACGCTAACGGCATTTTTATTTCAGCAGTTACGCTTCAATAACATCCAAAACATACAATTGTCAAAATATTTGCACTAATCCTTAATGTTCTTGCTTAAATTATTTTCCCCTTCACAAGAGACGCTTAACTAAATATCGCATGTAAACATTTCATAACATTCAATATCACGAAATGTAATAATGCTTAAACAGACAGTACCGCACTCGGTACTATAAGATAAATCTTAAAAGCCTCATCGCGTCGCGGAATTTTCCCATTAGATTTTATGGATTTCTCTCTTGTCCGCGCATTAAATTATAACCGGAGGGTAAACTGTTCTAGGGAACAGAGATTGAAATTTAATTTCACCATTCCGCAGAAAAACATATTTCACAGTGAGTGGCACCTTCTAGGATTTAAACGAAGCCTACGACAGAGCTGTGCAGGTGGCAATATACTGGTCGGGTATTATTTGAGTCTATCGACACGCAAAGAGAAGAAGAAGTTAGTGGAGAAGACGGTGATCCCTTTTTACCTGAATTGTTTATAAATATGTAAATTAACTAGACCTAAAACACGCCTAAATCCATTAGGAGATAATGTAAACATTGTGAACACAGTCCCACAATACGCAGTGCAAACAAATCTCGGTCACGCGAAGCTTGGCGAGTATTTCGCGAAACAAAAGACTTTATTTATTTAAGGAAGCACTCAGCAGTAATTATGTTATGAGGTTGTACAAGGTCAGGTCGGGTAACGAGCGACGACGCGGGACAAAGCACTGTGACCGGGATTACTAAATGAGGGCCGATGGTTGCATCTCTTCAGACGGGATTATAACAGTGTTAAGTCTTTCAACTTAACGAAGATTTTAAAGTGTCTTTAATTTAAAAGGCTAAGACACGGGTAAGATTGCACTTAAGAGAATGTCTACTTACGCTTTTAAAACTTGAGATAGGTACTGTCCTAATCGTTATTGCTTTGCTATTTTTTTAAAGACAAATATTTTGAAGAACAGTCTTCAGCGAAAATGAATCAAAGCAATCTTGGTGCGCTACGGTAAGGATGCCTGACTAAGGGGAGTGCCATGTTTGAAAACGGCCACTTTTTCCCGTCTCAGAAATGCAGTCGACAAACAAATTCCAAAAGTAAATGAAAATTTTCATGCAGCCGTATTTACAGAAATTTAATTAGAGTCGCCCTCTAGAGGTGCCCTCGGCATGATTCCACGCATTTCGTTGATGTTTTCCTGCATATTCCCCCTTTTCATTACTTCCAGAGCGTTTTTTGTTTTTACAAAAATAAAATATTCAGCTACCAAAGAAGACTTGAATAGTAAAATAGGTTCTGTTGAACTATTACCGTATAAAACGGGGTTAACTTTATTTAAATTGGACCGTCGGGTAAGTAGAATAGTAATGTATTTTGGTTGGAGCAATGGGTATCCATCAGTCCCTTTAATGATGTAATTCTTGTAGACAAATTGCATTTCTATTTTATTCAATTTCGTCTACGTTCTAAAGCTTGGAGATCAATGGTGTGGGACTATCGGGGCTTGGGACATAACAAATGGTAATGCCCTCGAGAGTTGGTCAGGGTTTTGACCTTTTGTCAGTATAGGCTGGTCGGTGGAGTCCCATGGGTCTACGTAAGACTCTCTTCTCTTGGCTTAGTAGGAGGGTCAGAGGCGCATAAGCTATTTGTTTGGGGTTTACAGTATATGATCCTTTCAAAAACATACAAATCCATTGCCAGGGTTCAAGACGCGCTTTGTAAAGCCCCTTGTCGTTGAATGTCGTATGCCAGGTTCATTGATGTCATTGCCTAAGGCCTGCAGGTAAAGTAATTAATTTGATTCATCTCGAAATGGGGTAGTCTGTTCATTTATTAAACTACAAAGGAGGGTCGGAAAGCCATGCTGACTTCAATCAACTGTCTATATTTCGTGACAAGAGCATGGAGGTTTCATACCAATCCCAGGTACTTTTATCGACAACTCTGTATTAGTAAAGTTATATAAAAAAAAAACGAGCAATATGTACTTTATAAGAATTCGCTCTTTGTTTCACTAACTTTCTTACTGATAAACACATCCCGGTTGCTAATTTGTAAGCAAAAACAGTTTTCAAAAAAAAAACAGCATTTAAAGCAAATGTTAGGTTTTTGTACAACCCTGCCCCTGCAGTAATTATTTTTACTTGCGCTTTACAACGAGGTCAACAGCGCATTTAAGGAAACGTTTACTTCGTGGAACAATTAAAAACGATGAGTTTTACAAGTCATCGGGAAAAGTAATTAACCCAAATAATTCTGTACAAGGCTTATACAGCGTGTGTAGTACAAGGTTTGATACAGGGTGTGTTAAATTATCAGCCTTGCTTGATGGTATTATAATAAATAAATAATTAATGGGGTTTTCAACCTTACGTCAAGGTAACAAGGTTAATGATGTTGTACTTACACGTAAAAGGCTTGATCTGACCATGAGCTAAGGGACTTGACATGTTGAATTAATTCGTGTTTTTCGGCTTTTTTTCAAAAAAGCTTTATGTGTGCAATGTATTGGTAAATAGCCCGGACACATGTAATCCACAAAGGGTTATGCGGGGATTCCCTTAATCCTCAGTTCACCGATGAAGGCATTACCGTTGACAAAAAGGCGTGAGCCATGAATTGTCAAAAAAAAAGTGACAATCGACTTTGATGCACCTACCATAACTTTTGTGCTTGTTTCATTTCAGTTTGAATCAATCCTCTTTGGTTTCCTATTTTGATATACCTACCTAATAATCACGGAATCACATCAATCACGTTTTAATTATTACCATTGTATCTCACAGAAAAAAGGCCTTTGCTCTAGCCCTTCGGGAACGTTGTACGCTGATTATATAACGTATGTATGTGTGTTTGTTTGTATAACTCATAAATATCTGACAGTAGCAGCAATAACAGCCAATCACTAAGTTTATTAACCAATTGAACAGCAAAATAAGTATTGCAATAAAAAGTCGTGGGTACACAACCCTGCAATCTTTTAAAATGTTTGTTCGGTTCTATTTGGCCTCTGTAAGATACAAACAAGTCTAATTAAATTATTTATCATCACCAGCAACGTAGGTACAGTTTTTTATTAAAAAAGGCGACACGGCTCGTCTGCCGTTATATTAATTAATTACAGAATATAATGTCGTTCTCTATTAAAGTGTACCATCTGTAGCAAGAAATCTGTTTAAAGTAAAATAGTTGAACAAAAAAATGTACATGGGTCAGAAATGTTACCCCCTGGATGTCAAAAATGAGACAAACAATGGGAACCTTCCTTTTCTGGGGATACTTAAAGATACTCAAAGTTGGTAACATTCTGTGTGGCAACACAGAATGTTACCAACTTTGATGAGGGACTAATATTTTAACCATGTTATGAGTTAATGTTATCCAACTTACACACAATATAAGATTAAAATTAATTTTCAAATGTATCCTACAAAATAATATTATAAAAGCCAAAGTTTGTGAGGACGGATGGTTGAATATTTGTTACTTTTTGGAATTTGGCACACAGATAGTCCTTAACCTGGATTACCACTTAGGATACTTTTTATCCCGGTAATATGACCCAGTGAGACGATTATCGAACTCCACGCAGGCGTAGCCGCGGGAATAAGTTAGTGTTATCTAACCTACACACAATACAAGATTAAAAAGTCATTTCAAAATGTTACCTTTACAAAGTAGGTACGCGTTAGATGTTTACATAGTAATTTTGATATAACGCTGCCCAATTGAGTTTCACCCCAAGTTACATCCTTACATAATATCCTACAAGCAAGGGTTGAGAGCACTGGTACCTAATCATTTTGTTAATTACTTCTCGTTTCTAGAGCCTGAGGTGGCTCTTCAATATCTCATTATTATTTCATGCTCGAGTGCCCATTTAAATAGAGACACAGTGAAGTTTTAGTAACCTTTATTAAATGCCAGTACTTGACAGTCTGGGAGGTTTTATTGAAGAAAATGTCCTTGAAAAACGGTCGATACAAATGCATTTATACCTACGTGACTATATAGTCACGTAGGTATAAATGCATTTGTATCGACCGTTTGAATTGAATTGCTTTAGCCTGGTCTGTGTGCACATCTATATAGATGTGCACACAGACCAGGCTAAAGCAATTTTGAAAGTATAATTCGGTTCAAACTTAATGGCGGCTCGGAAGTTAGCTGCGAGTGACGGTCTGACCAGGAATAACGCTTTAAACTTTATGGCGATTCGGAACATCTAACGTAAAGCTGCGCAGACAATAATTTTAGGTATCAACGGGCGATGGCGATGACGCATCGTTTTGTCTGTTTAATGCGCAGACCGTCACTTGCCGCTAACTTCCGAGCTGCCATTAAGTTTAAACCGAACTGTATTAGAGTAAATAGGTCCGTCCTGCACTATTATTATAATTATTAATAAAACTGCCTTGTTGGTCTAATGATCGCAAGCCTGACTACGGAGCATGATAGACATGATCTTTATTAACCTATAGACAAAATAAGGAACCAACGTATATTTTGACAACACAAAAATGACGAAAAAAAAAGGTCAAAATATACGTTGATTCCTTATTTTGTCTATCTAAACACACAAAGGAAAATGAAATCTTTCAGAATATTTTTGCGAAAAAATATGATAGAGTGATATTTCTTAGTAGAATGTGTCGAGATAGGCCGATACCTTGGAAGGTTCTGTCGCGTTCGATATATTGCTAATATTTAGGGACTGACGGCACGCGAAGTTATGAGTGTGCCTTGATCGATGGCCCACATAACTGAAGTCACAGTATAAAGGTGAGCAGTAAACCAATCATACAACAGATACCAGTAAAGATTAAAATTGAATCCTCAATTTTTAGCAACGCACCACAGTTTAAAATTAACTCCTTTTATATACTAGTGTATAATAAATAACCTAGAACATTTTTGTTTTGAAATAAAAGGCCAAAAGCCTTGACCACTAAACTTTTAGTTATGAAGCACAACACACATAAAACGTAACCTCTTATCTCGATGCGACAGAACCGACTTACTTACGAGTAACCTGTTACCTGAAGCATCCTATGTGTGTGAATCTATTCCGAATCATTTGTTCCTAGTTGAAATACTGTATGTCTAGTTGTCTACTGTGCTGACTATATTCTACCCAAGCATGGTTTATTGGTGAAAGTCTATGTGACTTGGGAGCCGATTGACTGGGCCCACAAGATCGATCGCATGTCTAAATGAATATTATATCGTTTTGCGATAAGAGAAATGGATCACTACCGTTCTCACACCATTTACGAATACTCGACGTTTTGAGTGAAATGTGATCGTCTATTTTTATAACTTATGTAGTAAAAACATTTCGGATTGTCACAAAAAAAAAAAGCCATAAAAGTGCTACAAGAAGTTTTAAGCGATTGAATGACAAAAGAGCGTCGTTTGTAAACATTTGAGAATTTACCTAACATCACGCTTGTAACCGCTGAAGGGTTAGCCAGAGGTGTACTTCATAGTACACCCACATTTCACCAGTTATGTTTTAAATCTCATGGGGGCGAGCCTATTGCCATCAACCGGGCACAAATCCAGGCTCCGTGGTTGCTACTGAGAAATTCGTGATGGAAAAACCCAATAACACTTTGCTCCTTTCACTACCTCTTTCCACAACCCAGGAATCGAATGCAGGACCTCACGTTCAATGTAGTCGATCTTGCGACCACTCCACCAACAGAACAGTCATTTGAGAATTTGTTTAGTGACATATTATAAAAACGAGATGATATTTCCATTTTATCCACGTGCTGAAAGGTCCTTGAACAAAAACTGTAGTATTTTCTAGAGCCATTACTAGCACAAATCACGTGCATGGACAGCTAGACATAAAACAAACAAACGTACAATCCGTATAAATGTTTGACCTGACACGTAGATCGAATCCGTTTCCCTTAGCGTAGATGGCAAGCGCTCTGCTTCCAATTGGATCCTAGATTACTCCACTAGAATACGCTTTGGATATTTATTTGTGTATCTACATAAAATAATCCATACTAATCAATAACATAAAATAAAACCACGCCTGTAATCCCCAAAGAGTTTGGCAGAGGCGTACCTCATACAGTACACCCACATTGCGCCAGTTATGTTTAAGTCCAATAATTTAATAGGGGACGAGCATATTGCCATCACCCGGGCACAAATCCAGACTCCGTGGCTGCTACTGAGAAATTCCTGATGAAAAAACCCAATAACACTATGCTCGACCGAGGAATCGAACCCAGGACCTCATCATGCTCAGCAGTCGTTCTTGCGACCACTTAAGACCAACGAGATAGTCATCAATAACAATACTAACATTATCTATGCGAAAGTAATTATCTCTCCGTCTGTCTGTTACCTTTTCATGATATACCTAACAACTGAATGGAGTTAAATGTTTGGCATCCGGATATACCATAATGTTTACCATAAATTATCCCATATATAAATATGGCCTCATATTACATACTTTCTATCTTCGAGGGATAATTTCCGACCACTACACAGGCAAATCCGCGAGCAAAGATTAACACACGATAACTCACAAATGCTGGAACGTTAATATAATTATTCCCAAACCCGCAAATACTTCAAAACAGCTAATTGACCAACGAACAGATGCCCCAAAATCAATACAGCCGGTGGTCATTCGACGAACGTGATACGAAATAATGATCGCATTAAATACCCAGGTACCTAACTATTAGGCCGTGGTCACATACGTGCGCCGCAGTGAAACACCGCCTTTGTCCACATATCGTGCTAATTGCGCATTGATCGCTTTGTTAATTATATAGCTGTGCACATTATGGCACTTCAACGTGAATAGGGGATTTAAAAAAATAAATGCGTCAATTAGACGGTAAATATATTAATAGCCTATCAATAAAGGCATGCAAATTATGTTTTCACATACTTAATTAATCCGTGAAAGCCCGGTTTGATTAAAAACGCAATATAAATGAATTAATATCATATAATACGATTAAGTGCAATTCGTTAAATTGTACAAAGAATATGAATACAAATTTGCAACTGAATATTTGTATTAGTTAACGATCGGTTTTTCATTTTAATATCTGACCGTTAAATTCTGTATAAACGCTACATTTTTCTCTCGCGATCGTGAACTAATTTAATCATGAAAAATAAAATATATATTTTATCGCAATACCAATTGAAAACGAACAAAAACTTTTGGAAAAGCTCTGCATAAAATAAATTTTATTGTAGCATTGAATGTATTAGAAGTACATTTAATACGCCGTTCTTATTTTCTCATTATAGGTTTCGGCGTTAGGGTCCCCATCATATAATCATATGAAATATTCGAGGAAGGGTCGTAGCTGACCGTAATTATATGGGGAGGCTGGACGGTCGATCTATAGAAACATTATTGGGTCTCTACTCTTTGACGGCGTATTCCGATCGGCACAGCTCGGGAAGGATATAAATAGCCTTACTATACATATATGATTGCAACATGGGAAAGCTTTCATTTTCCGTCTTTATATGACACGTAAACTTGGTATTTGAGTGGAATATTAATACTGACGGCCTCGTGGGTTCAGTAGTCGCAAGCCTAAGCCAAGTCCTGGGTTCGATTCTCGGGTTAGACAAAGTGTTATTGGATTAATAGGGATTATGCATAAATTCGGCCAAACAACACAAAAGTTATAACCATTTAAACTTTTGTTTCTATCTCTTTCTAGATAAACGGATTTTAGTATGGATTTTGTACGTCGATGCAGCAAATGACGTCATTCGCTTTATCGGATCTTTCTGTCTAATCAGCAGTTTCAAATGCTTATAACTTAGTATTTTTTATAGATATTAAAAAAATAATTTTACTTTGCTGTTTCTGATGTTAATACGCTTTGATAAAAAAAAATGCCGGTTTCCTCACGATGTTTTCCTTCACCGTTTTGAGAGCAGTGGTGATAAAATAAATTACACAAAGTAATGCCGCCTGCCTGGGTTTGAACCCACGACTTACTGTTCGTAAGTCTGGGCCGCCACCACTGGGCCACCGCTGCTCTCCATCAATACAATAGATCCACTCTGATTCATTTGAAATCGTTTGATTGATTACAAAATAAAACTGGCATTATCGTCTGCCTAGCCTTTACAAAACTATGTTGGGGTCGGCTTTCAGTCCAACTGGATGCATCTGAATACCAGTAGTTATTTTACATGGAGTGACTGCCTATCTGACCTCTACAACTCAGTTGGTTAATACGATACACCTTGGTATGATTGGTTGCCAGACTTTCGGGCCACTAACAATATAAAAAAACCGGCCAAGTGCGAGTCGAACTCGCGCATGAAGGGTTTCGTACTATCGTTTATTTTTTTCATTATTTGTTGTTATAGCGGCAACAGAAATACACATTCTGTGAAAATTTCTACTGCCTAGCTATCACGGTTCATGAAATACAGCCTGATAACAGACAGACGGACAGTGGAGTCTGAGCAGGTGCTGTCTGAGTCTGGTCTCGTTTTTACCCTTTGGTTACGGAACCCTAAAAAAAAAAGTCATTGGAAGACCAGCGTCAGACAGCATCACCTGTCTGGCATGAATACCAAAAAGGCATATATTATGTTTTCCTCCTAATTTTGTATCTTTTTTTTAAATATTATTGTGTGTGTGCTTAACTGACGTCAAAAAAATATTTTTCTTTCTTATCCTAACATTGGAACAGAAACTCGTTTTGCTAAGCATGTTATAAACAAGTTTGGGTCTACCAAAAAAAAATGGTATTTTCTAAAACCTTTAATAATTAACAACAATAAAATTAAACTCAAATGTGACCTGAAGTGTAAAATAAGAATTTAACACAAAGTTAAGTACAATGTTTTAAAGTGATCCGCTTAAAGTCAACACCAGAGCTAACCGGCTTATGTATAACGACGAACAAGTTCAAACGCCCCCTAAACCTTTTCAGTTGTTAACAGTAAACCTAAACTATTGCGCAACCCTACAAGTTAGATATGTAATACCTTGGAAAAGTTATTCAACAACTATTTGATATCGATGAAAATTAAAAACCACATTGGTCTAGTATGAGGTCCTGGGTTTGATTCCCCGGTCGGCAAAGTGTTATTGGGTTTTTCCATCAGGAATTTCTCAGTGCAGCCACGGAATCTAGATTTGTGCACGGTTGATTGCAATTGACTCGTCCCCATAAGACTTAAAACATAACTGGCGAAATGTGGCTGTACTATTAGGTACACCTCTGCCTAACCCTTCGGGATTACAAACGTGATGTTATGTTACAAAAGTACAAAAAACGATGTCGAGATGGTTTGCTGAGTGGATTTGCTTTGATTTCAATTCTTTGTTACAAGCATAATAGGTGGAGGAGCTCGTGGCTAAATAATAACAGCCACTCGGGTCGATCTTTAGGTTAAGCCGTGCTTGCCTAGGTTGGTCGGTGGATGGGTGACCACCAATTACATACCGAGTTTCCTCCGTGCCTCGGAAAGCACGTTAAGCAGTTGGTCCCGGCTGTCATTTGTGAACTTTGACAGTCATTACAGGTAGTCAGTGGCCCAAAAAGTCTGACAACCAGTCTTACCAAGGGATATCGTATTACCCAGTACTAACTGGGTTGTGGAGGTCAATTAGGCAGTCGCTCCATGTAAAATACTGGTATTTAGCTGCATCCGGTTAGACTGGAAGCCGAGCCCAATAAAACTTTGGAAAAGGCTAGGCAGATGATATTAAAATCATAATAGGTAAGCCATACCTAAGAAGGAACACTGTGGAATGTTTATGTACAGGTCGGCTATAGAAATAATTTAATAATAAACTCAACAAAATACATTTCCTTAAAGGTCTTGTTAAATTGAATAAAAATATCGTCAAAGGTAATGTCGAATCCACTGAGTTGTTATGGAGTTAACCGAGCATTCATTACAGAGCTAATTAGTCATACTTCAGTTTCTTCAATGAAATACGATTTACTCAACGTTTTTTTTTTTAAATGCCTACTTATTGATTGTTGAACTGAGGAGTGAAAAACACATATTTTCTTTTGACAACAAAAATAAATAAATTTCAAACAACGGTTCATAAAGAAATACATCGTATTTTATTTGGACAAAGCTCCTACATTCTCTTTACAGACATTTTTAGGTACGTTCTATCTGTAGACAAGCTACACAAGATAAATTTAGAGGTTCAAGGGCGAGCCCAAAGCATACATATTTTATCAGCGAGCCGAATGAAACACGTAGAGATTTCCTTTTTTAAGATGAAAATGAAATCGTTATCAGTGAGTTCTTACTTTGTACCCCCATAATGTCTTACTGCCGTTGTTATGTTATTTAAAACTCACATCCCATCGAGTAAGGGCTTTTTACATGGGACTTTTACGACCGCATACGAAATACTAAAGAGGTTTGCACAGAATAAATTCTATATGACTTGAAATGTCCTTGTCAGAAGGTTTAATATATTTTAAAGTGGTCTGAAGTAACATCAATAACACACGCTAAGAAAGAAAGTACCAACTACAAATCATTGGAAAGCGAGTTAGTTTCCCGTTAGATTAAAACCTGCTTTAAAAATTCGCCATAGAGAATCTACAATGAAGCAAAAATATAATCGATAACATATTGCTAAAGTTAACCCGTTGGATGCATGTGTACTCACAGCTACGCCGGATTCCTGTGAGCGGCGAGGTTACAATTTTCGCACCCACTCAACCTTGAGTGAGGCGGGGCAGGCGGCATTAGTGGGGGAAATATTAGATTGAACCCCGACACCGTGCACAGAGCGTCGCCGGAGAATGCTTACCTACACATCTATGACCCTTTTAGCTAGTAGTCCCTCCCCAACAGTTTATCCTTTTTTATATTTCCTCTCGGCATCAAAGAATGACTTTGGTATATTTCTTAATTTGAAACAGGGGAAGCGGACAGATAAGTTTGCTTGTTTTCATTTTGTTATTCTTTTGTGCCCGAAAGTAGCCCCCAGTTGCAACGTGAACAACTGCTTTTGTTAATTTAGGCTTGTATACTTGCTATTGATTTATACGACAAAAATGAGGGCTGTATTTGTAAGCCTCGTATTGTGGAGAAGTGGAAATTCCGGATTTTTCATACTCCTCCAGAATACTTTTCTGATTAATTTCGTTGCGGGATCCAAGACAGTTAAATTCATTCTCTGGGACTTCGTCGAGCTTCATTGTCTCGGCGCTTTTCTGGTGGACGCCACTGTTGATTCTGGCTTTCAGGAGTTACAGTGATTTAGGAATAGGGCGGCGGGCTTGTCCCAAAAAAAAAAAAGAAAAAAAAAGCCTCGTATTGTTGTGGAAATTGGAAGTGTCTACATATTTTATGGGCTGACTTTATCGCTTGAATATCATTGTTGTTTTTTTATGAATGTGCTAAATAATTTGCATTACAACGCCTGCCTCATATTGTGTGTAATTTAAAAGCATGATTAAAAAAGTTTAGAGGGTAGCAACCACTGAAAAAAAGACCGTAAACCCCACATTACGTGGCTCTGCATCCGTAGGTTCAGCGCAATTTATTTTAGTTAAATTCCTAGCCGGACTGCATAATTGAATTTGTAGGTGCAAAGAAAACAATTTTGGTGGCAAATTAACATTTACGCAATAATATGTTAACGGGTGGGTGAAACGGGGTGTTTACGACCCACCCTTTGTTCTCCAACTAAAAGGGTTAAGTTTAAACATCGCAGCTCTTAACCCTGCCTACGCGTACGTGTGAACATATGTTGAACAATATTTTCCCCGCTCTCGCTGTGACATGTTGTTTTATAAAAGCGATCGTGTTTTTTTTCCCTTTTGAGTATTAACGCGTGGAAATTGCGTGTGACTATTTTCGTATGAATGCGATGTTTTTGTATGGAAATGGCTGGTAATTGTATACGTGTGTGAATGGATTAACGGCTGTGTAGGTATGTAGGGTTGTACGTAGACAGGGGATGGGTGTATGGATTAAGTTATAAACAAGGACGCGTTTCTTTGTGTAGCTCTTCTTTTGTTCTGAAGTTGTTTTTGTGTCAGGACTTTTAGGTGTAAATTACTTTACACGTCGACTTTACGCATTTATTTTAAGATCACATGGAAAATACACGAATATGGGAAACCAGAGCTCTAATCTCCTTACATCTCGTTCTATTATCAATTGTTAGTAAAGGAAAGCAATAGTTTAAGTTAAGTGTGTATTGAACTTAATAAGCACCAGTACTGGGTTGTATTGGCTCTAAAGTTTACCCATTGTATATATAGGAGTCGGCCATTTCTTTCATTGGGTCTAATAGCTTTTATCTCAATGGCTTCGTCTTGGCCACGCTGAGACGGCAACTGAAAGATTATACTTACTTAAGTATAATAATATTGCTTATGTACGAGCATTTAAAGGATTACTTAGGTATTTTTAGAAAGAAAACTGTAATTTTCAATTCGTTAGCAATGTGTGGTGATATTGGCAATAATTTTCTTCTCTTAGGAAAATTCACTAAAGAGTTATTTAAAAAAAAAAGCAAAGAAATTATTGACATCGTAATTGTTTTGATATATTGATACTTCGAGAACGCCTGAAATCTTCGCTTTATACTCAATACGTATAATTGTTATAGCTGCTCAATTAAGCCTAGAATTAAGACATTAGATTGAGCGCCCCAAAAACAGAGCTTAAGTGAATATAGACATTGCCTATCGACACATAAGATCGCAAATCGATAAGCCAGCACGTGGAATTACACAGACAATTCCGAAGCCCTTTATCCTTAACGAATCTATCGACGTAGTACGCGCTAAGTTCATTGTTTTGTATTAAACAGCCTATCGCCCCGGTCAGCTAAGGCAGGGATTAGTCGCTCGCTTCATTTTACGGGTCAATGCTTTTCAAACAAGACGGGCGCATGGGTAGGCTTAAGTTACATCCGAAATGTAAGATATTGTTCTTTGACATCAGGAATTTGATACATCCTCTAAGGACATTACAATTTCGTACACGATTGATCAGAAATGTGATACCATGTTGAAAGTAGATTAGGAGGCCACGATAATCGATTTAATGTTCATGAATAGTATTTGTGAAAGTTAATTTATTGAGCAGGCATTTTAGCATCGTGTTCGAAAGAAGGGTTAGGAATTATTCTTCTTCATAGAATGATTGGTTCTTGAATATTGTCAAAAGTTTGGCACCTTCAGTAGCATCCATGAGTAAGATCTAATAAGCAAAAAAAACCCGAGAATCAGGTTTTTAGTTTAAGCACAAGATTTCATGAGATTTCACAAAATTAAAAACTTTTTACGTAAGACCTGACCAGACGCTAGTAGACTTTCGGCTTCCGTTTCGGTAATATTCCAATGCATTGATGGTGGAGTATTTCAGTTAAAACCAATGAACCCGAACAGAAACTGGGTAGAGGTCACAGTGAGCGAACAATCTAATCTAATTTCGAACCATTATGAAATACGTGTTTTAGACTTTATTCAATCTATGAGTATGTACTTGTGGAAAAAAAATATGTAAACCAACATGCATAGTTACATTTTTGATTAAAAAATTGTTCAAAAATTCGATAAGAGGGTATATAATTGAGGTACTAATACCTACCTCAATACCTGTGCGTAAGAACAGTGTCTATCAAAGTCTTGATTTTATATTAATGTATGTAGCAAAGTGAGAAGGCACTTATCTTAAGTGCGGAACTAATATTTTGAGTTAAGTGCTTAATTTCTGATAGTTACTTAATGTAATGTAGTCTATTATCCTTCGTTTGTGAATGCTAACACCGCTTTAATTTTAACATCGGAATTGTAGTTTTCTATCAGGTCGGATATTATAACTATCAAGCTAATTATCACTTCGAACCCCACTCTCCTGTAAATACGATTGAAATCATTGGCAGGCTCATAGCCTAAACTTCTGGGTCCAAAATACAATTGTGTACAAGAGTTCCTTATGTAACTAATTCAGGCACGAAGGAAAAATATTGATTATATAGGTGATGACTGTTAGTCATTTTTGCCATCAGACACTGCTTCGTATACCAAATTACCAAATACAAAGATTAAAAAAAACGTTCATCATCTGCCTAGCCTTTTCCCAACTATGTTGGGGTCGGCTTCCAGTCTAACCGGTTGCAGCTGAAATACCAGTATTTTACATGGAGCGACTGCCTATCTGACCTCCACATCGCAGTTAGTACTGGGTTATACGATATCCCTTGGTAAGACTGGTTGTCAGATTTTTTGGGCCACTGACTATGTAACGGCTGTCAAAGATCTACAAATGACAGCCGGGACCAACAGCTTAACGTGCTTTCCGAGGCACGGAGGAAACTCGGTATGTAAGGGTGGTCACCCATCCACAGACCAACCTAGGCAAGCACAGCTTAACCTAAAGATCGACCCGAGCGGCTGTTATTATTTAGCCACGAGCTCCTACTAAAGATTTAAAAAAACGTTGTCATTCGAAAAGACTGCCACAGCTAAATTTAGAAACAACAGCTTTGTTTCTAAATTTAGCTGTGGCAGTCTTTTCGAATGACAACGTTTTTTTCATTCCGGTTCAACCGGTCATTTCAACGTCTTCTGAGATTGTTGTAATCCCAAAATGCGTCTTGTAAACCCGCGTACTTATAAACAAACTTATCTTCGCACAATATTAACATCGTTGCAGCCTCCTACTTACTAAGAGTATTGCGAACAAAGATCCTAATCAAACGTTCGCGGGAGCTCAGCGCACCCTGGGGACTTGACGCCTTCATAAAAACTGCTCACTATTCCATGGACCTCAAATATTAACCCTAACTTCTTGGCCACGACCTACCCGATCAAGCGAAAAGCGTCTTGCGACCTGCGTGACGGCGCACCACGCATGCGGAATCCGCGGTGCACGAAACGAGTGCCGAATTGTTACGGCCAGAGCATGCGCGCGCTCGACTTTTCTCTGGTAGTTTCAAACTTGCCGTATGTTTGCATCAGGCGCCGCGTATTCCACATATACGCAATGCGCCTACACTGAGGACGCACACTGACTCCGGAGAAAATGAATGA
Source organism: Xestia sexstrigata (assembly GCA_941918905.2). NCBI lineage: Eukaryota > Metazoa > Arthropoda > Insecta > Lepidoptera > Noctuidae > Xestia > Xestia sexstrigata. The sequence goes on from OW799214.2 coordinate 12,654,348, forward strand.
AAGAATTTGTTTACTCCATACCACTATTCACCGCAACCCACGTGACTAGCACTACGACGATACTCATGCGACAGTAACAATTGACGCGCGTGCGTTTTCTCTGTGGCAAGTTACATCGCCCGAGGACGTGAACGAGGCCAAAGAATAAGGCTAGCTTCTTAGCGGCAGATTTCAATTACCGAAACCCTCCGAGGGATAATATTGTTTCGTTTACCTATCTACTCCCTACCTAGTCGTGTTTACCTGAGCTTGGCACTTGGTAGTAAGGCAGTACCTACTCCCTTCGTGTCGATATTAACATGGGTGCGCCGGTTAACCGACTATTTATAACACAGGCCGGAGTTAATGGAAAAAATAACGGAAGAATACATAATGTTTTATGAACAGACTTATGTAGTTAAGAGTGAACGGTTTACTGACTTTTCCAAGCTCCTGAATGGAATAATTTGAAAGAACGATAACTCCTTATCCCCCTGGTTCATAATAAAATGTAGCAGGTCAAAGCATGCTAACGAGGTAGTTAGGCTTGGAACTTCTAATACTAGTTGCGATTGACTGGTCTAGTTCTTCTCCTTATCGTATCGATGTTCCTTCCAATAACACGGTTTGGGCCCAGTAGGTGGCCACGTTTATTGCAGTGGTAGAAGCGCTATACAGGTCGTCAAGAGTGCAGGTAAACGGACACCTGGGACACTCCAGCAGGTGGGATATTGTTTGGTCCGGAGCGCCGCACCCTCACTCGGTGTTGGAAGAACCAATAATACCCATTTTGACAGGTTATGTTTGCAGCGGCCTTATACTTGGGTATGCAATCGATTCAGACCTTTCCAAATAGGCCACTGTAGTTCACTGTCGGGAGCCAGGTTTTCTTGGGGCTTTAAGAAGTCGTGTGGTGGTGGACACTTCTCTTGCCATAACTTGCTTCTTACTTTAAGTGGCCTGCTCTAGTTGTCAACTAGTAGTCTAGATCTACGCAGCTTTCTAGATACTTCTGTGTACTGACTGAGCTTTCACTGAAATTACTGAAACCTCTGCACGTACTGAAGTTATATATTTCGTACTACTTTACAATATTACGTGTCTTCAATAGCAAACTACGAAACTCTTGCGAAAAATTTTCTGCCCAAAAATATGGAACTCTGCTTCTTACTGTTGCATCTTAGCGAGAATGAAAGAAAAGGTATATTTTATAGGAATTCAATACTTTAGGAATATTACAATAGTAATATTCTATACCTTAAATGACCGATGACCTGGTGAAGGTTGCGGGGATTCGATGGATGCGAGACGCACGGGACCGGTCAATGTGGCGACACTTGGGGGAGGCCTATGTCCAGCAGTGGACGTCTTTCGGCTGCAATGATGATGATGATGATAATACCTTAAATTTTGTACTTTTTTTCTTTTTCGTGTATTAGTGTCTAACCTGGTGTTACCCGGTCCAACGGTCACACCAATAGGCTATCACTGCTCTCAGTGGTTTACTTTATGGGACCAGTTTACTACGGGCGCAAGCGCCTAATGTAAACAGCCGCTGCGGCCACAGTCAACATACCGGCTCTGAGAGCAAATTCGTACTGAAGATCTGCGCCGGCGCTCACTGTTTTTATAGTGTGCGAGCAGACCGCGCTATACGCCGCATACGTGCCAGAGTGAGATGGGTGCTCGTTCGTATATTATATTATAAATTAGTGTTTATTATGTAAGGTAATTGTCTATTGGTCGTTTGTAAATTTTAACTACGTAGCTTTGCAGTGATTTGCAACCCCCTATCTGTGGATGTAAGGCAGGAATTAAAATAAATAAGGAATTATTAGTAATTTAGGAGTAACTTTGTATCTCATCATAAGTGAACTGTTATTTATTAAGTTCTTATGAGAAATAAATATCTTCAAACCTATTATTATTCCCTTCAATAGTCTTTTACTCGCCTAACCAAAAGGCTCCAACAACTTTATTATGCTTTCGAAATACACAATGGTAATTCATTTCAAAAAGATAGTAAAAATAAGTTCTATTCTAAGCGCTTTAAGAGCATCATCAATTCGATAAGTATATTACCAACATTTATTCCACGAGCACATTTCATAAATATCTCAGTACTTATTGGAAAACATCTATTTTCAATAAATACTCCGTGTGTAATATAATCGAGCTGAAAGCATCACTTTGGTACGTAAATAGTGAATCAATTGTGTAAGTACATAATATACAGAGACATAATTACATTGAACCATACTTATTTTCCTTCAGGATTCAGGATTCAATTATGTTGAAAATGCTTTATGAAACCGAATTTTCCGTTAATGATTACTGAGGCTATCTTCACCATTAGATATTGAGAGATGGTAGTCAACCTTTTAGGAGACACAGTTTGTGCAGTTACTTTTGCATGTTTTCCACTGACTGTCGCAGGTTCAATTCCCATCATCATCACCCGTACCTATAGCCCTTTGCCAACTATGATGGGGTCGGCTTCCAGTCTCACCGGATGCAGCTTATACTGGGTAAGTAATATTTGATATAATTACAAAATCTCTAATATTTACAAGACTAACCCCCGAATACTGAAACGTCACTCAAAATTTAAGGGCTGCTTAACATTTGAGCAGCTCCTAAACTTTAAATTTCGTATGGCCAAACGTCACTTTTGAGTATCAATTGAATATCATCGAGTAAAAGTACTACTTAAATTTTGAGTGACGTTTCAGTTTTCGGGGGTAAAACCACTGTATCTATAATTTTATTCGATATAACTATCAGTTAATATAATAAACGATTGAAAAAATTTTAAAGTTACTAATTTTTATAAGCATAACCTACATTAAATATAAAATCGTTTGATATACCACTCAGAAGACATAAAACTTATTCAGTCTAATATGATAAAACGCATGGGTTTTTAATTCTCTGTAAAACAAGCATACACCATGCATGCAGCAGGCATGCAATCAAGCATGCAGCATGCAAGCAAGCATGCAGCAAGCAGCAGGCATGGTTTCTGTCACGGTTCCGGTGCTGCGGAGCTCCGGCGGTCCCATGCGAGCTTAACGTCGCAGATGTGGTTCACGCCCACCGCGGCGGCTGAGGCTGGTCCGGAGCCGGCCAGCAAGCCGAAGCCTGTTAGAACCACCTGCTCCTCAGCTCGCGGGCCGCCTCAACCGTCCGCGCCTACGCGATTTTAAATAACACTCTAGGGGTAGGGCCGACGTTAAGTCGGTTTTGCAGCGATTCGTTTCTGTCACGCTTTTAGATAATAAACGTTATATTATATAATGATTTTCGATTAAATAAACGTTATATTATATAATGATTTTCGATTAAATAAACGTTATATCCAATAACGTTATACGAAATAAGTTTTAGAGTATATAAATGTTATATCTGAAGAAATTATACCAACAGTTGGTATAATTCACGTTTATTATATCTTGTGAACGTTATTGAAATGAAAATATACCAAATAACTTTATATGTTATGAGACGCACCCGCTTACACTAGTATTTTACATGGAGCAACCGCCTATTTGACCTTCACAAACCAAAGTTAGTACTGGGTAATACGATATCCCTTAGTATGACTGGTTTTCAGACTTTCGCGCCACTAAACACCTGTAACGACTGTCAAAGATCTACAAATGACAGCCGGGCCCAACGGCTAGCCGCACCGGCACCGCTCCAACCCAGCAATTAACTGGCCATTCAAATTAGGACTTTAAATCGTGTGTTGTATAGCATATTTTATAATGTCTATATGAAAAAGCTTACGGCGGGCAGTCAGCGCGCTTGCCGCTACCATACAACTCGGATCGTATGCAAGCCGTTTTACTTCCAAATGTTTTACTCATAAGGATAACCTACCATCCTACTTCCCACGAAAGTGTGTGCGGATGGATGGATGTTTGTTACTCTTTCACACAAAAACTACTGAACGAATTTGGATGAAATATTGCAAACAGATAGTTTATAACCTGTATTAACACATAGGATACTTTTTATCCTGGTAATATGATCCCGTGGAACAATTATCGAACTCCACGCGGGCGAAGCTGCGGGCATAAACTAGTATTATATACATACTTAATTAAAACACAGCCGAGTGTCAACTGCAATATTGCCTACTGATATTGCATGCAAATGTCACCGTACCAAGCCAGCCTACCTACCTACTTATGTAGGTAACCACGTTCCAATAATGGCGGGCCATTTTAAGCCTGAAATCAATAATTCATTCATTCTCATATGTGACAACGCCGGTGTCAATCAATTAACGTTAAAGGCTTCATGAACTTACTCTGGTTTTCATTATAATGAAGTTGAGCTACAAAAGCAACGTTAATGTAATCGAAAAAAATAGGGATTACTATCAATGTACCGCGTGTATATTTTTGAGATTAGCTAAGTATGTAGTTTTGCCTTTAGAGGCAACGAAATATGAAGATTCAATCATAAATTCTAAAATGTTGATTTTTTTTCCTTGTTGTTCCTCAAGGTAATAGATTTTAAGAGTGTTAGCACGTATGGAAGAAAAACAAAATAAAATCCCTACCTGAACTGGAAACAACGAAAAACAAAAATATTTATGGATTACCTATTTTATTTCTTTTTCGTGTATAGCTATCAATAACCGTCATGGACTCCGCTGGCTAATTTTATTTGACCTTCTAAATAACTTGATAAATCTGAGAGCAAAAGACAAAGAAATGGAATATTCCACAACAGTTGGGAGCAGTTGGCTGGCTTTCTTCTCCTAACCCATAGAACTCCATGACGTGCAAGTTTACGCTCCCCACAATTCAAATTTTCAGAAAAACATTTCCTTATCGCCCCTCTACATTTGTGGAAACAATAAAAATGCCCCCAATTTCAATTTGTACAGGCTTTGTTTGTGCAACGTGTACAGACAATACAGTCAACTGCACGTGTTTGATAAAAAATTGAAATTGACACAGCGTATTTATGACGTTGCAGTAAGAATGGTTTTCGTGTAACCACTGACGTTCGATATGACCGTACTTTTGACTTAAGTCGCACGTGGTGTAGACATCCCTCGCTTGAACTACCCTTCCCAAGAATATATTTAGCGTAAAGATGCGGTTTGCAGAAACATCAGTGGGCCTAGTATGAACACGCGGAGGAACATAATGGAAATTCGACTGATTTGGTTTCGCATACAAATCTTCAGTACCTGGATGACCGAGCTTTGCTCGGACTTTTTTCTTTGGTGACGTTTTCTAAAATTGAAACCTAGTTAGATCGATTTGTCGCCCCCGAAACCCCCTGCATACTAAATTTCATCAAAATCGTTGGAGGTTTCCGAGATTCAGATTATATATTTACATCTATTCAAAAATTTCTCGTTTAGGTATTAGATCAGATATTTAGCGTTGTGCCTTCGTGCTAGGGCCTCTGAGTCCCCTAACGTATCTTGTTTATGGTAATATTTTGCACGCAAAGAGGCGCAGCCGTCAAAGGAAGACTTTTGGCTCGTCCGATAAAATCGGTCAATAATTTAAGTAGTCGGTTACCCCCAAAAATAGGTCAGCTGTGATTTTCCTTTAAAACTTTTTATCAAATATCGTTTATGTATTTTATAGGTCTGTGTACTTAAATGCCAAATAAATTTTGTTCTTTGTGTTTTCGCCATTATTTTGTAGCGAAACATGTTTTAAGGCCACAATAGAAATGAAACTTTTCATTGTTTTGACACATTGTCTGGTAGACTTATTGGTTTCACAGTTCCTTTTATTTCACATTGATATTTCCGTGGGTTTCCCGAAAAGGCACGTTATATTAAAATATCACAATTTCAACATTCTGCTATTCACGCTACTACAATAGACACGGATAAGCGCAAAAACATGTAGGTAATCTACCTAAATATATACCAACCTATATAAATGTAACTACAATATATCTGAAACTCGTCGTACATTACAATGGTGGTATATTTACTCAAATAACTGACGAAATAGAAGAACGATATTGAACGAGTTCCACAAAATATGGCCTCAATAGTAACCGGCAAAAGTCCCAAAGAATCTCTTAGAAGCAATGGAGGCAATAAATAGCTTTGAAAAATTATTAACACGTAATTATTTTTCAATCCGATTAAATTAATTATTCTGTACAAAACATTAGTAATAGCAGTAGGTGCTGATAATAAATATCGAATGCAATAGAGCGACAATAATCTACTCGTACAATTTTACGGTTTCATTATCATCATCAGCCTATTAATGTTCCCACTGCTGGGACACAGGCCTCCTCTCTATGAGAGGGAATGGGCTATAATCCACCACGCGGGCCCAGTGCGGGTTGGTAGATGTCACATGTCTTCGAATTTTTTGGTTCTAGGACATGCCGGTTTCCTCACGATGTTTTCCTTCACCGTTTTGAGAGCAGTGGTGATGAAATAAATTACACAAAGTAATGCGCCTAAATGGTTTCGAACCCACGACTTACTGTTTACGGTTTCACTTCGACATATTATAATCTACCGGAAAATAATGCGTTATATTATAAGTATGTATGTTCAGTAAGTTCAGTTGACAATATTTCGACACTTTACAATCTCGCTAGATAGATTAAAATCTAACGGTTTTTACAATTTTACGCTGACATATCGATAGTGTTACGTCTAAAATGTATCGATAGAAATAAAACTTGAAACTACAAAGCTATGCAAGTGATTTTGATTCATAGTACCACGTAAACATTTCATAATCAACATCTGCCTAGTTTTTTTCTATGTTGGGATAAGCTTCATGTCTAACCAGATGCAATTGAATACCAGGTTTTTTACATGGAGCGACTGCCTATCTGACCTCCACAACCCGTTTAGTTTTGGGTAAAACGATACCCCTGGTAAAATTCATAATTATCATGGTCATAAAAAACAAAATCCCCACTCACATGGTGTAGACAAATCTGGTGTTTGCATTGAAAATTAGTTTTCATAGACGAAAACAAAGTTCCCTTAGTTAAACAACCACAAAGTAAGATTTAATATAGCCGCAGGAACCGAGTAAACAATGCCACTTACTTCGAAAGGGAAATTGTTTTCTGAATATTGAAAATGACGTGATATGAAGTTAGGGTAGGTAGACAGTATGGTTGAGAGCCGATTTATTGGAGACAATGTCTTTCACGAAATCACACTAATATTATAAAGTATGTAAACTTGCTGTGCCCCGGGATTTCACCAGCCGTTTCTTCTTTTGCTCAGCTCCTAAGGGTCGTAGCGTGATGTTAAATAGCCAATAACCCACTCCAAGAATTGGAAATCAAATGCTAACATATTTTTTTCAAATCCGGAAATTTCAATGGCACTCCCAGAGATTAGCGGGTTAACACAAAAGTCGTAAAGTAGTTCTTCATGATATAAGTAATAGTATAAATATGAAAGTCTAGGTGTTTCTGAGTTTATGCACTTGGATGTGCCAACCAAAGGGTAACCCGCAAAATTCAAATTTTCTTACATTTTTTTTTAAATCGCCGGCTGTTTTGGCGCATCCTCCTTAACAGTTGAACTGATACGTAGTAGATTAGATGAAGACTTGACCATGTCTCGGCTTGAGATAAATTATACTTTTAATTCCAGTAATGTGTTCCCATGAGTTGATATTTTTAATGAAATGATATCTCCACGGGGAAACCTTGTACAAAAACTAGTAAAACCTATAACTTTATAATCCTACAAACAATTCCTACACATAATTTGGCTAGCCAATCTATTGTCCATGAAATAATATTAGAACATTCGAATAGTGAATGTCACCGATGTATCGGACACTCAGTCGGTTGTTACCGGTATCTGTGGTGGCACGGTACACATAATTATATTAAACGATAACACTGAATTAACTAGAATTGTCATTGACTAATGTATTCCATTATCTGCAACTTAATATTTGGTAGGCCATTGAATGATTCGTTGGGCTCAAAATGCCTATATTAGTAATTTAAAATGAATTTGTAATGTTTAGAATTCCATTCAATTGGACATTGCATAGTTTCAATAGGATGTTAATACATTTACACTTAGCGATTTTGAGAATCTAAACCTTTGTACATCAGCAAAATACCAATATGTACGATTCGATAATAAATCCATTGAAGGGAGCAATTTAATTATCTCAAAAATGCTTATAATACCATCAGAGCATGGACTGTTAAATATGGCCATCTGCTCTAGGAGTCATTATTTTCATTCCAGCAAAGATTCTCGATTGTCCCGACAGAGATTCGAAGAAAAAACCTTTGTAACAGACAATTAACTGCAGCGTCGAGGAATTAATTCCTTCCAGGGCCGGGACCGAACAAGGATCCTTTATATTTCTTTTGTGGGACATAAAAAAACATAATACTAGATTGAAGTCTGTACTGAGGACAAAATAAGGTCGATATTAGTGTAATTCTCTGTGCGGTTCACGCATTTCACGCCGTAGAATGGACGGATCAGTATGAAAATAAGGATTATCTCAGTTATTCCACGCTGGCTAACACCTAATTTGCGAATGAATTCCTTATTCCTTTGCTGAAAATATTTCCTTCGGCTACGACGAAGTTTTTTTATGAAAATTCTTCAGGAAATAAAACGGAATCACGCAATATTATAACACCACCACCATCACCATCTCTGCACCTTTATTTTTCTAAAATTGCATCTAAGGAATAATTTCTTGCAAAAAAGTCGTTTACAATTCCGTTTACTCTTTCTACGAACAATGAATTGTTTGTGCTCTCATCTTCGTAGATCTCTTCATCACAATGCTCATATTTCATTTCAGTCATTTTGAGGGCGTCCTCATATGGGGCCGTTATTATCATCATTGAGACTAGAGCCTCTATCAACCCAAGCACCGAATATTCGTTTAGATGTTTTTGAAAAATACTCCTTGGGTATACTACCTCAACGTCCAAATTACAATGTCGAAGGACAGCTGTTAATGTTCCGTAGTACATGTCGAGGACTTGATCATAGTGTTTGTTGAGGAATTCGCCGTCGGTTGACATGTACAAGAAGTAGGCTATGTCGGTGACCGGCGATGCGAGCCGGACCAGCTGGTAGTCAATAAATATCACTTCCACTGGCTTGCAACCCTGCGAGCAATGAAAATTGATGTGATGAATCTATTTTAACAAATCCTAAGATATTTTACAGTAATTCTGATAGTGCTGTCTTTACTCCTAAAAATATCAATAATTCAATATTTACATGATCCATGTTCACATTTTCCACAAAACTGTTCAGTTCTTGAAGTTCTTACCTTAACTTTGTAAAGTATGTTGTTATTCCAGCAGTCACCGTGACAAATAGTCCTGTAGGAATCTGGCCGAGTGCATTTATACAAAACCGTCAGTATGTCTGGTGCGAGTCGGTTCAGCTTATCTCTCGCGGATGCGTCTAGTACTACGTTAACAGACGCCTCGTAATATGAGCTCATACTCTTCGGCGCGGGCCCAGGATTACAATATTGCACATCGTCATGGCACAAACGAGCTATCTCCTCGAATTCTCTCGGATTTGTTTTCTCCAGCACAAAGGACAGCGCATGCAATTTCGCTAAATTTTTCATCACGAGTGTAACATAATCCAAATTCGCCTTGAAGAGTCTGTCGCGCAGTTTGTACCCATCTTCTTTTAATCCCTGCACGGCGATGGTTTCTTTGTCATATTCGGCACAAGCTAAAATGCAGTTTGGAAATTTGATTTTCAATCCTTCAACGTTTTTCATTTTATTTTGAACTTCCAGCAGTTTCGGCACGATCTGTTGGTAAAAGATGAATTCTCGTTTGTACGATTCTCTGAAGCATGCACGCATTTTTGGTTCTGGATGCCACTTTATCATTATGTTCTTTCTGATTTTCTGTCCATCAACAATTCCTTTAAGCTGCACTTTGAACATACCGGTCAGAAAACTGTCGACCTCTTCACATCCTAACTGTACTACATAGTCAGTTAGTTGCATATTACTTAGTTCTGCCGTTTTGTAAATTAAGTCAATAAAGTCTTGCTGACACCGTGATATTTTCTTTGGTGGCATTATTCACTGATTTCACTTTTGAATCTATTTTCACAAGTACCGATTTCGTAGACTGAATATTGACATTTCACGGTCAGATGACGACTGACTTATCACCAGCAATCCTATACCTACACTATCAATAGTTAAACTGTCAAATTTTGGTATCTGTAAGATAAATTACAGGAACTAGATGAAAAAAACATCATCTTATTGTTTGTTTCCACTGATAATATAGGTACCTAGTTGAATATATCTCCTATTATCAAGGATTGGAAACCCACAATCTGAAAGGCATTTCTGCGATGATTTGTATATTTATTCACTTTGAGTCAGCACTCGTGCCAAAGTATAAAACTATGATAATGAGACGAGATTGGTGTTTAGCTGTTTACGGGCGTGTTATCAGTGATGCGGCGGGTACACAGATGACAGACGTTTTGAGCGTTATCAGCGCGGAACAGTCTCAACGAATGGCCGCGAGATAAACTAGTCCCGGCGCACACAATACCTTTTGTAATGCCACTCAATGGCCGTCCTGCCTGCCTACAGAGTCGCCGATGTGTGTGTGCGTCATACAACTGGTTTTATGCATTCAATGTCGTATTGTGCGCTATTGTCGTACTCCTGACCACGGGTGTGCTACGGATCTTGGAATATGCACGGTGAAAATATGTGCATGAAATGGACCGTCCGCTATTCTGTCTGCTTTGCGAAAATATGGAATAGTATTCCATATTCATTTTTTGAGACGATCGGTCCGTGTGTAGGTCTAGGTTTCATGAAGGAATATTGTTGGTTGTAAGTTGTATTGAATAAAATTGTCTTTCATAATTGTCCTAGGTTTTCTGTGTTTATTGGATCTTGTCTACGATAAGATTTTCTTTACTGTATCTTTGGGTTTTGCACTAAATTTATTATAACTAAGAAAATAACTAAATCTTAAATGAATACCGTAGGAAAAACTACTATATAAAAACACTTAAAGAAGTCTCTTTAATCAGCATTTTGGAGTCCCCGCCGGGCTGGTACTAAAACCAACCATTGAAATTTACGAAAACTAACTCATTCCACATTTCACAGAGACAGACGAGTGACGTCATAAAGTTTTTCACCTTTGTGATAAAATAGCAATTAAAACAGACCCTTAGTTCCCTTAATAACAACTACGTAGGTTAACTATCTGATTAAATACCTAAGGCTCAATTTAAATTGCCGCGGACGCGATTTTTGTAACGAAATTTTACAAATAATTAACACATAACATCACGCTTGTAATCCTCGAAGGGTTAGGCAGAGCTGTTACTAATAGTACACCCACATTTTGCCAGTTATGCTTAAGTCACATTTAAGGTGAAAGCGTCAGAGGCCCTACTCTGTAACGTTTCGTCCGTATATTCGGATCTATCCGTTTCTCTCACATGCACTCGATCATCTGCAGACGTGCGCGAGAGAGACGGATAGATCCGAATGTACGGACGAAACGTAACAAAGTAGGGCCCCAGGGTACCCCCGACATTCAAATTTTCTTATGTTTTTTGCAATTTGCAGGCGAGTGCTAGGTTGTATGTTGATTAAAATATTGTTCGCGACTGTAAGACGTATGTAGTTACAGAATTATAATCATCAAAATCATAATATCAATACAATCCTCCAAGTTCATAAAGGTGTAGGAACCAAAAAATAACAGAAAAAGTAATTTCTACGTTTTACAGCCGCGAATAATATTTTAATCAACAGACACCCATGCACTGCAAATTGCAAAAAACGTAAGAAATTTTGAATTTCGCGGGCTGGTTGGAGCATCACCTTAATAGGGGCGAGCCTATTGCTATCAACCGGGCACATGCCTGCTACTGAAAAATTCCTCATAGAAAAACCCAATAACACTTTGGCCGACCCAGGATGTACCTAATGTGCGACCACTAGGACTTAAGAAGGCAGTCAAGTATTTAAATTAATTGTGATGTTGAAACTAGATCCAAAATCATGAGAATGCGCGAGAATTCTTATTCTTATACTTATTTCAACACACTGCACTGCCACAGTTTCACTTCACATTTTGCAGTAAATTATATCAAACCGCGATCGCTCATTTCTTTTTGACATTACCAGCGTCCGATGAAAGTTTCTCATTACGTGAAACATATTTCCTAAAACCTGTATCGGAGCATACAGGTCTCATTTTACGCAATCATGTAATTTCTTTCTCTTTAGCAAATGTCAACATTTCGCTCTAAAGGGCAATTAAAGTGGTCCACTGTAAGTATTTAATCTTTTAATTGAATAACAGAAAATAAGAGAAATCGTAATGAATCTGTTTAATGTTATCATTAAATTAAATTTTGATAAGTATCAGCTAATTCTATATTCTAGCTTCGCATCTAGTCTGTACGTTACACACCATTAACATAAAGTACATTATGCTTTTTACAAAAAAATATTTCCTTTTGATTCCGTGCCAATGTAAAATGAGCTTTACTCTCTACCATATAAATCGCTACTCTTTGACGTCAGGTGTATTGTTTATTTGGTCAATTTTCAGTTACCTGGAGCCATTTTGAATTATTTAACAATAAAATTAAACTAACTACTACATTTAGGAGGCACTAACAATTCTGTTTGATGCCGAATCGTATTTAATGTTACTATCAAATTGAAAACTGTTTCTATTCACTGCCTCTGTTCCATTTGGTGTGCCCATTATCTATGTTATGTAAGTACTCCTAATTTATTTATGCTGGATGGATTTTCGATGTGTGGAACATAATAGATAGAGGTGAATCTCTGTAGATAATTAAGGATTGCATTCCAGCCAAGTTGGATACTAAACAATTATTTATTATTACATAGTATTTTTACAAATACCTATTTATTGTCATGATGTTGATGGTCGGAAAATAAAAGGAAGGCCAAAGAAAAGATGGGTGGATTGTGTGAGGAATGATATGAAAGAGAAAGGAGTAAATGATGCCGTGACGTCTGACAGGGGGGAATGGAAGGAGAAATCGTGTTGCGCCGACCCCGAGTAGAATAGAAAGGAGTAAATGATGCCGTGACGTCTGACAGGAAGGAATGGAAGGAGAAATCGTGTTGCGCAGACCCCGAGTAGAATAGAAAGGAGTAAATGATGCCGTGACGTCTGACAGGGGGGAATGGAAGGAGAAATCGTGTTGCGCCGACCCCGAGTAGAATAGAAAGGAGTAAATGATGCCGTGACGTCTGACAGGAAGGAATGGAAGGCGAAATCGTGTTGCGCAGACCCCGAGTAGAATAGAAAGGAGTAAATGATGCCGTGACGTCTGACAGGGGGGAATGGAAGGAGAAATCGTGTTGCGCCGACCCCGAGTAGAATAGAAAGGAGTAAATGATGCCGTGACGTCTGACAGGGGGAAATAGAAGGAGAAATCGTGTTGCGCCGACCCCGAGTAGAATAGAAAGGAGTAACAGATGCCGTGACGTCTGACAGGGGGGAATGGAAGAAGAAATCGTGTTGCACCGACCCCGAGTAGAATAGAAAGGAGTAAATGATGCCGTGACGTCTGACAGGGGGGAATGGAAGGAGAAATCGTGTTGCGCCGACTCCGAGTAGAATAGAAAGGAGTAAATGATGCCGTGACGCCTGACAGGGGGAAATGGAAGGAGAAATCGTGTTGCACCGACCCCGAGTAGAATAGAAAGGAGTAAATGATGCCTTGACGCCTGACAGGGGGGAATGGAAGGAGAAATCGTGTTGCGCCGACCCCGAGTAGAATAGAAAGGAGTAAATGATGCCGTGACGTCTGACAGGGGGGAATGGAAGGAGAAATCGTGTTGCGCCGACCCCGAGTAGAATAGAAAGGAGTAAATGATGCCGTGACGCCTGACAGGGGGGAATGGAAGGAGAAATCGTGTTGAGCCGACCCCGAGTAGAATAGGACAAGGGCAGGAAGGTGATGATTAGGATTTGATTATTATAATTAACTATGATTATATATTTGATTACTATATTACTAGAAACATTTCAACATTATATTCAACTACCATGTAGCTCGTGGCTAAATAATAACAGCCGCTCGGGTCGATCGTTAGGTTAAGCCGTGCTTGCCTAGGTTGGTCTGTGGATGGGTGACCGCCCACTTCATACCGAGTTTCCTCCGTGCCAAGGAAAGCACGCTGAGCCTCGGTCCCGGCTGTCATTTGTAGATCTTTGACAGTCGTTATCGTAGTCAGAGGTGTAATGTGTGTTTTTACATGGTTTTTTTTACTTCATTTTTGGACATTATTAACCTGAAAATTTAAGCATTCGTCCTCCCTAGGTAGCTTCATGCTGCACCATGTAATTCATGTTATTTAAGTTTTTCTGAAGATTTTTATCTCTCTTGAATCTTTGTTTACCTTTGTAATGTCAGTTAGTGACAGGCCTAGTTTTATTTTTATTTTTTTTGCTGGAGCTAGTTGTAGGTCGTATAGGTAAATCACATCGACCTCATTATCTTTTCTTTTTATTATGTTCTAGAAATTCTTTCTAAATTATAAAATGTCAATCATCTGGAGATGACAGGAGCCAGATGGTGGAATTTTCAGTCTACGTCTGGAGCTGAAAGGCATCACAACTCTTGAATGTTATGAGAGTGACCAGAGGAAGTTTCCCTCTACTGTGATTTATAAGTTAACGCGTACCTGTGCCATGTCTTAGCATCTGTTGCCCAGGCTATATATAACCTGACGTCTTCCGGCTCAGCAGAAAGAAAACTGACGTCCTCCGGCCCTCCGAGAGGACGATTGACGGCCTCCGCTCCTCGGCTGCAATGACGAAGCCTGATGTCCCTCGGCCACTACTACAGCCCAGAGGCCCGCCTGATGTACCTCGATCAGTATCGCTGAAGGAAGACTGAAGCCTGACGTTCCTCGGCCACTACTACAGCTCAGAGGCCCGCCTTTCTCCAGTTCATCTCACGTTCATATTCATTTTCATTCACCAGCTTCTCTGGCCTAGTGAGGGTTTAGTTCACTTCTAGCTCCGAATAGGTAAGCCCTAGGTTATTTCTTAATAATAAATTCTTATAACTCGTCCCCTTGACTATTTCTTTGAACAGTGCTCCCCTCCAGACTGAAAGTTAGGTAGGTGAGTGCTGTGTGACCTTACAGTTTTCTGGCTCGTACCAGGAAAAATCTTACCAAGGGGTATCGTATTACCCGGTACTGACTGGGTTGTGGAGGTCAGATAGGCAGTCGCTCCATGTAAAATACTGTATTCAGCTGAAGCCGACCCCAACATAGTTGGGAAAAGGCTAGGCAGATGATGTAATAGGCGACGAGCCTTTTATCATCAACCAGGTACAAATCAACCTCAAGCTGCTACTGAGAACTCCTAATGGAAAAACCCACTATTCTCGACCAAGGTATGAAACCCAGGACCTTATAGTCAGTAGTAACGCTAACGAACATACGAACTACAGTTTAGTTTTAAACATTTTTTTTCATCATCATCATCATCAGCCTATAATGTTCCCACTGCTGGGACACAGACCTCCTCCTTACGAGGGGGCCTGTGTCCACCACGCGGGCCCAGTGCGGATTGGTAGACAACATTTTTGTTGATTTCAGTAAAAGTACCTAACCTTCAAAAACAATATGATGTACATCCTGCACCATAATTTGGCATGGGGGGGAAACATGTCTAGACGTACAGGAAATCAGTTTTCCGTCCGACATCGACGTTGACGCCGGTTGCCCGCTTCAATTGACTCACTTTTTCATTTTATTTTTATTGGCAACACTTAGATTTTGATTTCATGTTCGAAGTACTTGTGCTACTAAAGAAAACTAGCCATGATCGAGAGATTAAACGCAGGAACAAGTAAATGTCGCGATAAGCGTTGATATCATATTATTACAAATTGTATAATGTAATACATTGATGGGTTTTATTTACTTTAAAGTAAATTTTCGTCTTTTCAGAGCATTTAAGTAAAAGCTTGTTTTTTTTTATTATTACTTTATGATTTCAATACATTTCACAGTGTGTTTAGCAGCGCTGCCCTCGGCATCATTTGATCGTCAAAAGTTCTTTCAGTATTACAGATTAGTTCCACGAAATATCTCTTTGTTCCTATATCGAAGCCTGGAAGATATTCCCAGAAGTTCCCTGAATTTCATTCCTTTGAGATAAGTCAAATAAAATGTAATATCAGATACATCGAGTATCATAACAACTGGAATCAGTGCCTGCTATAGAGAAAGTCAAGTAGAACACTTCTAACGTAATAAGTTCTGCTACTTATTGTTCCTACTTTTCATGTAGAGGGTGCTTGCGTCAGTGCAATACTAGAGAATTTATTTGTAAAGAATATTGTAACCTTCTTGTAT
The DNA here is from genome assembly GCA_941918905.2 of Xestia sexstrigata. Classification (NCBI taxonomy): domain Eukaryota; kingdom Metazoa; phylum Arthropoda; class Insecta; order Lepidoptera; family Noctuidae; genus Xestia; species Xestia sexstrigata. Next base: position 12,670,727 of record OW799214.2, read on the forward strand.
TTTCACGTACCCTGGTATTATGACTCCTACAGTAAATTAATAACTAGATTTAAGTTTTTTCTAACTGTAAAACAAGTTACTGCACTGAACTCTGAAACTGGTTTTAATTGCACAGGCGTCGTGTACAACTAAGCGTTTTATTTAGTAATTATCGTTTGTTAGGAAACACACACGCGAGTATTGTACAACAATATGGTTTAAAAATTACATCAGTGAGGCGGAACACATCGCTACCGAGACTTTAATAGATTATTTATAACGACGTCTGCTTCGCCGCGTTTAATCTGAACGATCACTATCACCCTCGACAGAACACAATGCCTTTAAAACAGCTAATCGTCTCTCCAGATCATATTAAAGGAAAATAAAAAAAAAACTTTTCAAAAGAAGGTAAATATATATGACAAACGCACATAAAACACTAATGTAAGAACCACCTTTTATCGCTTTTATAATTTTTTTTCAAAAGCTTAAATTTTTCGGCGAAGCGGTGAAAGCACTTCAAAGGGGAATTACCTAATGAAAGAAAAATGAGGAATGATTTAATAACTGCCTCTTCGTGTTACATTTATCTGTTATGTGCATGGGAACCGTTCCGATACTCTTTAATGTTTTGGAAGCAAAAATTCTTCTTCTTAAAATATTCTTGGATTTGTTTTTAGGTCAGTAGCAACCGAAAACTTTGAACAGAATTTCAATTGAGTCAATTTGTGTCGAGAGAGACTCTTTGTGTAAGATAATGTACTTACTGATAGTAGAAGCAAAATCACTACGCCCGAAGCTCTATAATAACTCTGACATCGTAAAAACCAAAATATTTTAGTTCAAAATATATCAACCCTTCAATATAACACTGACACGCCCACTCCGCAGAGATATGAAAGAAATATTTTCGCCAACATTTTTAACAAATAAATCCAAACGCGTCGGCGGTAAAAATATGAGTGCAATTTTCTAACTGGACGAAATTGGAATACATTTTATGCGGGCAAAACCGGCGTATCAGCTAGATATTTCATAAAAACGTTTTATAAAATATAAAGTTTCATTTCGGAGGCGGTCAGCGCGCCGGGCAGCGCACGGGGACGTCTCCAATGTAATAGTGGCTTATTTTACATTCAAAGCTTTGGGAGGCCCTTTTAAGGGTCAGATAATATTTAAAATTTTTTTTACCGCACAATCTGTTTCTCTGCGTGTGTTTTTAACAAAGTAGCCTGGAGTCTGCTGGCTATGCAAATAACCCGGTTTTGAGCTGGGAACACAGAGAGTGTATGGTTTCCATGCCGTTGCGTTGCTGCGTGCTCGAGCAGTGTACCGCCGTGTTAGGGGTGCATTAGGCCGGGCAGAGCAGGGGTGCGTATCGATTGGCGACCCCCACCCGCCGCCCTCGTACTACACAATATTACTCTCTGCACTCCGAAACCCACCCTTAAGTTACATTTGCAACGTTTACTTGGTAGCCGAGATCATATTGTTTTAAAATATTTGACTTCAAAATATGTTTTGCATATTATTATACACTTTGGTTTGTACTGTGTTATAATATTTATCTGGGTTCACTCTTCCGATATATTCTTAAGAAAATCAAAATATGTTGTTTAAGGAGATAATAACGTTGATTTATATGTGAGTGACTATTATTACTATATCATTATTATTTAAAACGCCGACTTATTTGTTTCTTTTTGAACATAATGAACAAAAAAAGCTAAGAATCATCCCGAATTTTTTGACAATAAAATACAATATTGTAACCCCTAAATTCATAGAGCGGACAAAAGCGCTGTCAGGCGCACGCGTCGAATGATACAATACACAATACAACCACGGTGATTGCATGTAGATAACTATACATCTAGGGGCATCGCATCTAGGGGTATCGAGGGCACTTTTATATCACGCGGCTCAAATTGTTTTATCTCGCAGCACAAGAGGGTTAGCTACGACACTGGTTTTCTTTTATTTTATTTTATTCACAAAGTATGAATTGCTTTTTTTTGTGGTCCTACTCATGTTTGGTAAAAAGATGAGTATTTTATTTATGCTTACTAAAATTATGCGAGCATGTTATATTTTTTTGCTTGTTCACCTTTATGATTTCGTGAAGAGTTGAATGATGCAGGGGTGTGTCAATCTTCATTTTATTGCATGTGATGTTCTTGTTTTGATTACGTGACATTTTGACGGATTGCATTATGCATAGCATGCAAAATCATCCAGGCTTGTGTCACGTGTGATTTTTTAAAGTGACACACGGTTTTTTTATTATTTATTTCGAAATTTTATTAAGGCCATGATCAATCACGATTATGGACGGGGAGAACATTGAAATCAAAGTCGCAATACGTCTTTGTTTTATAAATTAAAGTAAGTTTGTTGTTATCTTTGTCTATGGAGATTTCTGCAATCAATCAGTAATAACGACACCCAAGGGAGAGCGATAAGAAATCTTGTTGATATCCAGGTTTTTTTTCTAAATGTAATATATTATAACGATGTTATACTTTTATTCATAGCGGTGCTTTTGAGAAGGTTAGAATAAGGTGCAGCGAATGCCAGAGGGAGAGAACTTCACGTTCCAGCCGCCGCGGGAGACGAACCGGGCGTCGGGGCCACGTGGTGGCCCCCGGCCACCGTAGGTGTGTGGACGGTGAGCTATGGGCTAGCTCGCCGTCCGTCCGTCTTATGACGACAGGCCGTGTCGACGGCGCGTTCGTGTTCCACGCGCGCCTCAAAGAGATGTCAGCAAAAGGAAGGAGTCCACGAAGGCCGATGCCTGCCGGGGCTTCGGGACTGTTCGAAAGAGATACCGTGGCCCCGGAACTCAACGGGTGAAGAAGGAACATGGATGGATTTTAGTCAGTAAAAGTCTGACATTCTCTCACGCTCCGCCCAGAGCGAGAGGGTCATTTGATGATATTCCATCCGTAAAAAAAAAAGAACGTATCGTATACGCTTACGTAAGGCTATTGACATTAGCCGCCCCGGTCACAACACATCGGGTTACAACTCATACAATCCTAATAGAAATTCCAATAACAGCCAATCCAAACTGGAACCCAACCTAAGACCTTATGTTGATAATTCACGGTGCAACAACAATACCAAAGAGACAATTATACATTGTATACTGGTTTGTAGTTCCACTTCCCTATCATTTAAACACCTAAATATCGTGTACCTATACATTCTGACTGGCAATAAATAAACAGATAAGCCAGCCAAATCAGGTACGTCAAACAACGCGTGTAGCGCCGCCAGTGACGCCACCGCGGATGTTCAACGAGCGTATCGTCCATCGCCGCCCGCTTCTGTAGGTACAGTCACGGGAAAAAATACCATACTGAAAAGCTTTTATGCTTGCGTAAATACGCAAGCATAAAAGCTTTTCAGCCGCAAGACGTCCACTGCTGGACATAGGCCTCCCCAAGTGTCGCCACATAAAACCAGACTATGTCGTAAAAGCTATTTAAAAGAAAATCTGTTGAATTTTGCACGTAAATGTACCTATAGTTAACGCACAATTGCATCAACTGCCCGCCGCCCCGCCCCGGTCGGTCGGTTCTGATGAATCAAGCGACAACTGGTTTACACTTAAAACAATCGTAGGTAAATTTGCTGTAACGTGTTCGTTGAAACGTATTTTAAGTTTCATTTATTTTGAAACTGCTTACAGGGCCTAGACAAAGTGATATTCTATGCTATTTTTAACACGCTTTTATTAGCTTCAACTGTTACCTCTAACATCTTCTTAACTCTATCATCGACTGTACAGATACGAATCCTCAAATACTTCGGCCGTATTGTTCGAAATGAACGCTCCATGCAACGACTAGCTGTCCAGGTGCAAGTAGAAGGCAAGAGGTCACGCGGTCGATCACCTACGCGTTGGACAGACCTTATAAAAGCTGCAACACAAACGTCCATAGTCTAAAGCTCCCGAGACGCTGAAGACCGCAACAAGTCGAGGCGCATCGCAAGGGCTACGTCATCCAAAGAAAATGCATCGTCTTCAACCACGACCATTCTGTCGAGAATGCACGACTGAGGAGGAGGTTACTTAGAAAAAAGATGGCGGAGTAGTTATTTTTATGCATTCCCATGATGTGGGTATCAAATGAAAGGGTTTTGCTAAGTAGAATACGACAAGTAAAATGACGTCACTCTATTGCGTATTTTTTTTTTTTGTTTTAAGTATAAAATACTTTTTTATTTAACAACAAATGGCTGAAAGTGAGCAAGCTTATTTCGATTATGAATTAGTTTCGACACCTTAAATGATTCATTCATACATTTATCACTTTGATCAGTCAAAAGAAGAAATTGCACATTGTTGATCATAGAATGACGGTATTACCCATCCTAGTGATGTAACGTAAGTCTCTTCAACACGCACACGTCTAAAGGGATGGTGAATAATGGCAGATATACAGTGTGTTCGTAGCTTATAACACCGAACAAGTTTGAAAACTTCAAGGAATCGTGGAACTTTTAATAGTGCTTTTAAGCGATGAATCAGCAAGCTGTCGATATTTTCTATACCACCTTGGTATCTCCCGACATAGGTCGGTACCTAAATCAGTGATAGTTTGTGGTAAATTGTGGTTGAAATAGCGTCTTGTCTCTCTAAGGTCACTTGGAATTAAAACAGGTTAATTTTGGTGTCACTGCTGATGCTAAGATGGAGACAGACACCATTAAAAATATTTCGTTACCTCATTTTTCTTGATTCGCCGGGCAAACAATCCTCAACGACATTTACTATGTCTGTTACTGTAATTACGGGTTTTCCTATTTCTGATTCATCATAATATCAACTATTAATGAAATCGTGAAATTAAAATTGTTTATTTAAATAATTGAAATACAAAAATAATTAAAAGGTACACACAATACGTACGGTACGTACAACAATAATTGGATTCTACCTGAACAAGGAATAAAAAGTATAACTCACGTTAAAATTTACTAAACGACAGGGATAAATACGTATGTCATTCTGGCCTTCTCATTACGCATAAACCTACATTATAGTTGCCGTAGGTGTATTCTGTCATTCTGTCACAAACGTGACGTCACAGTTTGCGGTCACAGTTAAATGTGGTCAGACTCGCAGCGCAAGCGACGCATTCAACATCACTCAGGATTTGTAGCACCCATCCTGCTTTGTATACGGGAGATAGGCCCTTTGAGCCTCTCTTATCTATGTATATCTACATACTAATTAAGATTTAAGAGCACATATACGTCCACTAATCTAATAGGCACAATCTATGTGTGTTTGTGCTCAATTGTTTTGATTATAAAACAGACACACCTATCGATACTCTATCGTCTGAAACATTGGCGTTGATTGCGGTAATTATATTTGTTGACGGGACTCACATCCACGGTTGCGGTCTTAAAACGTGCTGCAGGTATTAATACAGGCTGAATCACGTAAGTACTGTGTAGGTAGTATAGTTGTCAATGTTGATGAGAAAATGTTTATTTCAATCAAATCAAATCATTTTATTTTTGCAAACATGGGTAATTGGTACATAAATGTTTTCTTATATAATATAGTCCTCCATATTCTACCGTTGCATAGGCATGCAAATATACAATTCTAAAATCAAAGAATTGTATTGATACTGAAGAAATTAAGATGCCAGATCTAATGATCTGGCATCTTAATTTCGTATTTTAATTTTGTGTTTGTAATTTGTATTGTAATTCTAATGAATTACAATACAAATTACAAACACAAAATTAAATGTAAAAAAATCAATAATGTCAATCGGAATGATACGTATGTCAATAAGAAGGATAAAAAAATAATGTCAGAATAGTAACTGCATGTCAATCTTAATAATAGTTTGTCAATCAGTACAGCGATTTATCCTTAAGGAAATCGTCAATTGTGTAATAACATTTCTCAATTAATATTTGGTTTAGAGCCCATTTTATTACAGTCATATTTTTTATTACATCAGGTACTTTATTATAAATGCGTGGGGCGATACCAAAAAAACTTTTCTGCATTAGTGCGGAAGAGTGAGTGAGTGAGTGAGTTTCATTCATATAAACATAATGGTTGTAATGCCCGAAGGTTTAAGCCCCTGAATACTCTGCTATCAAGTTTTCATGCTGAATATTCTTGCTGGAAAACCCTCTGTGCTACTTGCCATTTAGTTTTAGGGTTGAATATAAAATTTTCAAGAGCAGCAGGCTGCTCTGCAGGCCTAAAATGGCCGCTTTAGCAGAATCATAACATAAATCACGTTTAAAAAATAAATTCTTGAAATGGAGTTTATGGTCATAAACATAAAGTCCATTTTAAGAATTTTAAAATTTAAACGTATCTATGATTCTGCTAAAGAGGGCATTTTAGACCCCCTGAAACAAAACTCCCAACTCCCAGCTGCTCTCTCTTACATAATCTAGGGTCCTTAGACCCACATCCGGCATCTAGAGTCCTTGGATTCTAGATTTATTCCCAGTTGATAATTTGTCTGTCCCTAATTACTCTCGGACAAAAACGCTACTAGCGAAATGCACATCTCTGCCATTGCCGTCAGGGAATACAATGGTGACTGTAATGCTACAGATATACTTTGTGTGGGGCTATACAATTTGAGTCTTATCGCGAAAACATACCGTTCAATTGAGGTTTTCTTTCTTCCGTCACACAACTCACAACGAAATAAAATATTTGAGTCTTTCCATTTATTTTACACCCATCGGTCGCGGTAGCCGTGCTCGAAGGCGTGTGTCACGTCATGACGTCACCGATGTGGTTGCAACTTGATCCAAAATGTGGTGTACCGTACATCGCGTGCGGAACTCTGCCACATTCGATCGCAATTTATTGTCAACCAACAATGTATGACTTTATTGGGGAATTGTCGTTGCAAAGTATTTATTGTGAGTACGACTGTTAAAGGATGTGACTACTGCTTACGTTGTATAAACATGACAAATCTTAAAAATATTTAGTGCAGATGTCCTACAAGCGCTTAGAACAGACAAGCAGTTGATTTTACAGAAAACATGTAATCATACTTGTAATGTTAAATATGTCACGGTAAATATGATTAATTGAAAATTATTAATAATCCATCATTATTCATAATTACCTCATGATTTGGTAAATGTGAATATAAAATAGAAATTCATCACTTTTATCGGTTGTTATCGCTCGTTGGTAAAAGTAATAAAATAAGATTCTAAAATATTTCTCTAGTAGGTTTTTATTTATAATAAATCGTTTATTCTTTGAAAGGAGACCATAGGGAGCAAGAGCGAGCAAAGCGAGCTCGGGACTTGTGGCACCCCGACTCGAACAGGTTAGGTTCGAAATGGATGGCGGGGTCTAGAAAGCGAGCGAATTACCTTGAACGTTCTGTTCAGTCCGACCAAATAGGTTAGGTTAGGTTAGAACTGTGGCCAACTACGTCGAAATTGGTTTCAGTAATAAAATTAAGGCACTCCGACAATTATGAACCGCAAAATAAACACAGTACATACGTACGTGCATTAGCACTTAGAATTGCAACAAACGCGCATTTTTCGGCATTTACAGGGTTTATTTATTACATTTTTCGGTACTAAGGTTGCATTATTAATAATCACCGATAAATGTGATTAATTTCTTACTTTTACCTTGACTTTCGGTAATTAATAATAATGATGGATAATTATTAATAATTTTCAATTAATCACACTTACCGTAACATATCTATAACAAGCAGTGATAGCCTAGTAGACTGTTAAGTCATAGGTCTCAACTTCTCAAGTTCGGACCCAAGACACGCACCTCTGATGTTTCGGATTCATGTGCGTATTGTATAATTATCACTTGCCGAAGCAAGTGAAGGAAAATATCGTTAGGAAACCAGCATGCCTGAGAGATATTTCTCGACGGCATGTAAAGCCAAGTCACCCATGGGCGCCATAAAAACTCTGACACCAGGTTAGGTACTAACCACACGAGGAAGAAAGAAAGAAGAATGGTAAATATAGACGGATACGCCTACAAATAAATTAAACACCTCATCATCTCGTGGAAAAAAAAAAGACAAATAAAAATATTCTGCTCCGTAACAGCGTAAAAAGAAAAACAGGATCCGCAGACTCAGATACCTTTCAAAGATAGACGATATAACAACATACCGTTAACAAGAGCCTTTTTAAACAGGTGTATCGGTAATTAGTTTCCTCGTTCCTCGTCAGAAACCTTTGTTTTCTTTCATACCTCCCTTTTCTCCCATCTCTAAAGCAACATCATATAAAAAGGTTTTAAATGTTAAAATAATAAATCTCACAATTTTGTTCACCATTAATCAAAAGATTCCCCCGATTTTAAGTGCCGTTTCGATCCCTCTTATTTATGTAAAAGATAACATTGCGAACAAATTAGCGGACTAATTAACCGTCTGAATTTCATGTTATCGAATATTTTTCAAGTAAATCCTACGCAATGAGACGCCTACCGATGCCCGTATAATTATTATTTGTTAAATACAGGCAAGTGGTTCCTCTAATTTAAGACCAAATTATACGAAACCAATTTGGTAACTTCAGTATAAATTATCTGTGATCACTCACTCGGATGTGATATAATTGGCAATATTGTTTGAGTGCCAGCACTTCACCGCAAAACGTATTTTGTATATTGTTGATTTTAATTTGATTGCCCTCAAACGGCCTACTCGTGAAGACGATATGAAAATAGAGTGCCTACCTTAATTTGAAATTCATGTTCCCATTTCCATTATAAGGGAGAAATAAAGTATGTAAATACTGAACCGTTTAAAGATCAATACAACCTTCTTCAAACGATCCTTATGTGTCACGTACCGTATCTTCCCAATGCATATATGTATAGCGAAAAGCATACCCGCCATACATTCGCACAATATACCAATTACGAAATTCCGACCGAAAAAAGTGTTTCCACAAAATTTACAATGGCGAGTGCACCGCTCGCCGCGGCACGTCTGCGGAACAAATAAAAAGTTCGCCCTTCCTACGAAACGCGAAACGCGACGAAATGTATTATGGAACCTTTTCCACGTCGATAAGTAAACGTTACCCTTGTCCCTACGAGTTATGAACCCTCAACAGAAGGGTACATAAGCGTATTTTTCCTGAGGCTCTTCAATTCCTACTCTCCTCTGTAGACGGATTACAGCCAGCGGTCGAGTGACAGAGCTAGCAACTTTAAGAAGCTATTAGGATAATAGGATTGAATCACATTGTATCATCGCTGGATTATCTATCTTTCTGATTGGGACTTCCCACGAAACTATCAACAGGTAGCGGCAAGTTGTCGTCGTCAAAGTAATTGCTTTTCGAAATTGGGCGCACTGAATTGACCTATTTTGGACAATTAATGCAGGCGACCTAGTAAGCACCCAACATATACTACACAAAGTGCATTTTCAGGTCCAGGACAACAAGAAAATGGGAATAAAAATCTACAGAAAGTACTTTACTTCTCAGTACATTGATCTGAATTGATTTATTTAGGTAAACATCCGCTTCACACGGGAACGTACCAGGGACGCATAATTGAAAAGGCGTCGTGTCGCGTCTAAGCATTCGTCCGTCTGTTTGCTAGGCCTCCCCTCGTGCGCCCGGAAATATCGATTGTACCTGTTGTGCTCTCAAACCGAAGAACACCCCCTGCCTGGCAGCCTCGTCTGTGTCCAAATAATGGAAATTATTATTTAATTGAAAAAGGATGAGTTTTGTGGGTTTTAGAATTTGTCGGCGTCAAAAACGATGGAAGTAATACTTTTTGTATACCTATGATAACTGAGACTTTCTTTATTGATATCGACAAGGAAATTTTACTGGAAAAACAACTCAACGTTATTTTATTCATTCGTTATAATAATTTTAATATCGGTTTTTCTGTAAGTGTAAATATTTTTCGAATATTCTGTTGGTCACAGCTACTTCGATATAAGCCCTGCGAGGTTTTCAATGTGTGGCTAAAACCAAATTGTAATAGATTAAGTTTTTAGATATTAAAATAAATATTATTAAAAAAAAAAAACAACCAACAACAGAGTGAAATCCTTGAAGTATTTCGCCACAATATACAACAGACGGTCCCCCGTTCATCTCACATTTCTTATCAAATAATCGGATGCATATTCTGGAACAGATAAATCTTTGAATCCGTTTAAAACGCTTGTTACGTCCACCAAGGGATAAAAGTTTTTCAATTTCCATTCAAATCTCGACTTGACGACTTTTACTCACCAAAATATTGTTCAGAATCTTTCCTGTATAATAAGTCTTGCTATTCTTTAAGTGCTTGTTTATGTTTGCATTTATTTTACAAGATTTTTTATCCTTGCCTCGTGTTCGTGAATTTTATTCACTAATTCTGATCTTTTCTCTATTCGGTTTCAAAACTTATTTGGTATCACACAGATGGGTTTCACGTTATTTTACATTTTGATAAATTTTTTGATAACATGTTTAGAGACGTTAATTAAATGTAACATGGAAACGAATTCCGATAATTTAATTTTTTTGACTGTTTTTCTATGTATTAACATCGCATGAAAATACATTCATTTATCACTGTGTGTCACAAAAGGGTTGCGATTGTACATGGGGTCACTGTGTTAATAAAAGGTCCCAAGTGCGTTTATATAGGGAGTTGTAATATGCTATATATAACTGGTTTCCTCCACCATTTAAAGGGGTTTTGCTCTAACGTTTAGCCTGAGGCCTGATATGATGTTAGTGAGATTCACCAGACTTATCTTGAGGGTGAAATTGATTTTTCTGTACTCCATCAGTAATCTAAGAAACCTGCACAATAATTTAAAACCAAAACATTAAAAAAGTGCCCACGGAGTTTCTTGCCGGTTCTTCTACATACGAAACAACCAACCCAAACCGTGAACCTTTTCTCGATGTTTAAGGGCCTATACTAACTCAAATGGCTCAGCATGATCCTCCGTTACGCCTAAAATACTGCAGCATTAATTTTGAAATAAATATATGGTAAAGTTGAGGATTAATGCTAAGTACTAAGTATGACGAAAACACGATTCCATAACTTTTCTTGATAGGAAAAAAATCCAAAGTTACCTCCAAATCGAACAATAAACCGCTGGTATTCAAAAAGAACTTCAAATTAGATCATTAAACTTTGCATACTAACTGAACTAACTATAAAGCAGATCTTATGTGTATTATTTTTTTAGTTCAATCAATAGATTTTTTGTAAATCGCAAAAACCACTCATTTCGCACTATTCGGCCCGCAGTGACTGACTTAACAACCACTTTGTAGTGTAAGCTGATTAGAACTTTATTCTAACAGTATTTTAAACGAAGTTTAAACCACCACAAATAGAGTTGCTAATTTAGCTGCTGTAGTCGCCTTAAGTGAAATTTTTTTTTTTTTTTTTTGATTCTGTTGTTTGTACATTACAGGAGCTGATGGACGCTACTGAAAGTGCCGAACCTGTCACCAAACTTTGGGCTGATTCCATTTAGATTGCCATCGACACGCTGACAAGAAAAAAAGTAACCAAAGTAGAAAGGTTGTTAAAACTCAGTCTTTTTCAAGACCTTCGTCTCTGTCACCTTTGAATGTCAAACTTTACAAAGATAATTAGAATTGATTTTAGTTGACAAACCTGTTCTACCTGCACTGCACTGTCAATCAACAAAACAATTATAAATATCCTGACATGGCTCAATGCAATTTGACAACTTAATGCATCGTACTTAATGAAAACGATATAAATTATATTAACTGTCTGTCTGTATTGTCGAGTGATCGCAATCGCGACTTCTGAGCATAAGGTTCTGGGTTCGATTCCCAGGTCAGGCAAAGTGTTTTAGGGTTTTCCATCACGAATTTCTCAGTAACAGTCACAGAGTCTGGATTTGCACCTGGTCGATGGCAATAGGCTCGCCATAAACCTAATGTGGGTGGACTATTAGGTACACCTCTGCCTATCTCTTCGGGGATTACAGTCGTAATGGTATGTTATGTTATTTAAAACAGCCGGTCGTACAATATATACTTACCCAATAAACCCAATTTTTCATAACTCAAACCGTGTACCTACCTAACCAAATCGGTTTTCAGGAAACATTGCCAATATCTTAATGCCCTAAATCGAGAATGTTCGTCGCCCGGCGGCGGTACTCTTAGGCCCACTCCCTGGAGTATCCTGAGCAGTAAAGTGTCTCTTGATTCGAACCTCCTCGACTCGTAAAAGTCTGCACAGTTCAGGAATACCCAAGGAAAATATAAGACTAGCTAGGTGAATGGAAATACTCCGTTTTATTGACTGAGTGTTGAGTTAGGAGGTATGGTGTGCGGAATTATATTATGATAATAAGACATTTTATTTGCTCAAACATGTGTAATACTAATAGAATTAAAATAATACATACATGCAAGATCTTAAATAAGAGTGGCTCTCGACATGTCGAAAGAAGCTTATACCTTTGTTTATCTAAGAAAATATTTTTTTATCAGCTTTCTTGTTAACTGTACTTTACCTTTTTTTTCTTGTGGTACCTAAATACCACTCAAAAATATTTAGGGGGAATCCGGGACAGCGGTCCCGGTCCCAAAAGCCCCACGATCCAGTCATACACCGTATAACGAACACAGAACCAAAGAGTCTCAAATCTGGTAAATTGATCTTTTAAATCTAGTTAAAAAGATTTTTAACTTCGTGTAGAGTACTTTATTCACTCGAGAAAAGTGACGTGTCTTGAAAAATACTTGTGTTAGATAGATAACCCATTTATTCAGTGCACACAAAAGACAGCACAACACACAGAAGCACAATCAAATGATACAAATTACATAACTGTTGTTGTGAGGTTCTAATCATAAAATCATTATTAAAGTCTTAATGTAAATCACTAACAAGTAAAAAAGCTTATTTGAAATGATCTATTGGTTCTCCTAACATTCAACACACAACTGTGGTCTCTAAAACGTTCCGAATGTTATCTCATGACGCGCCTGCCATGTGCACAAAGGCTAATACCTCACTAGCGGAACAACCCCCTATTTGCTGAGCGACGAGCGTGTCACCCCGTGACAACGCACCCTATCTGCACACCGCCTTACTTTCAACCCATCGGCTATATGGTAATGCATTACGGCTTTTTACTCCGACTTATTGCATATGCATACCATTCTAATAGAAACCCTATTGCGGAGCACTAAAGTTTAAATCTAAACGTGGGAGGTTAATAGGGAAATGTAAGGCCACAGTAATAATATCAGTGTTGTGATTTAGCCGAAACTCAGAACGGGTTAAAGGTCATGTCTAGGTTAATAAGGTCGGTCTATTATTGAGATGAGGACGTTGTGTTATAATACGTGACGTCGGTTTATGATATTGATTGCGGAGAAATTGGATGAAAGAGAATGTTTGTTTGGTGAGGTTTAATTATTCATTTGATTGGTCTTATGAGATCCATAAAGAGTCTGCCCTCTACACGTACCGTACCATACAAATACCGTGCTATGAACGTATCAAGCACGGAAAGAAACAACATCCACTGCTATGCTGACTATACCGTAACTGCAGCGTTTTATACCCGTTTGTAACGGGCTTAGAACCGTCACCATACGCGGTTAAACCCAATTAGATACTCTTTGTATTGTAAAGTATTAGACTATACCCACTAGATCGTACCGTAGCGGTCGCGTGCCATGCACAGAGCGTAAACAATTGACGGCGAGAATATTTTACCGGTGCCGATACGCTACGTGCATGGCAAGCGACAATGTTGGTCGGTGACGGAACGGTCAAGCGTCGACTTTGTCAATAAAAAGAATATTTTTTTGCTTGATACGTTCACGTTCATAGATCGGTCATGGTATGGTATGGTGTGGTGGGCAAAAGCCTTCAAACTTTGCCTTCAAACGTTCAAAATTCTTGCACAATAACAGACACCCCATTGCGATAACTTTGAGAGTAGACAATACTTTTAATAAGATTCTGTTACTTATGGCTCCGGTTAGGTAATAAATCTGCAACTTCGCTACTTATTCTTCATGAAACTACAATGAAAATGGAACACATACCGGAGTTGAAGACAACAAGAATAACTTACTTTCTTCTTAGGAAGAAATCGCCCATTCAAAAATGAGATCTCACTTACCCATACCCGTCATTTAAGGTTCAAGGTTCATTGGAAGACCAGCGTCAGACAGCATCACCTGTCTGACATGAATGCTGAAATCGACCTTTTTAGCGCAGCCGTGAGGCACACCGGACATACTATGTTTTCCTCCATATTTTGTTTCTCTTTTTAAATACTATTGTGTGAGTACTTTAGTAACTGACGTCAAATAAATATTTTTCTTTCTTTCTTTTCTTTACCTTTTTTGCTGTTAATTTATTTCTTTCGGTTTTCATAAAACATTTTCACTAACAAACCTTCAAGTAATTTAAAACAAGGTAGATTATAATATCCAATAATACTCTGTTTGATAACAACAAATCTAGTTAATTTACCGTATAGTCACTTCAACAAGTAATCAAATGGCATTATTCGCATGAAAATGCTAAAAATTCAAAGGGTTTTGACTATTCATAGAATTGCAGATATTCTAAACACACGCCGACAAATAAATACAAAATGTATGTCAATACATCAAATAACACAATTGTCGGGCAGTGTTTCCTAAAACGTACACGTACGTTCGACTATCGAGCACAATGGAAAACAAACAAACATAAAACGCTTTAATTAAGTACAAAATAAAAACGTTTTTCATTCGTTTCGTTCAAACATTTGGTCTGAATATTGATAAAACCATTGCATTTATAAATATTCGCGGGAAATCGGAGCTATTTTCAATTATTTTCGTGGAAACAATTGCGTGTTTACGTTATATGAACTTTAGCCATTTAAATAAATAAAGATAAATAGGCATTGTTTTTAAACAAAGAGAATACCGTTTAATTTTTCAGTACGTACAACTATACCTACTGACTTTATTTGCTTGCAGATTCACAAAAGTTTATTAATGTAGGTAAATGACCCATTAATTTGACTGCTATGGGTAAATGACACCCATTCACTGTAACTGCTACGGGTCAGTATTTTCATTTATTCAATGGTATGCACAAAAATATATTGTACTATTCCATTTGTTTACCTGTCGACGTTTTGTTCATGCAAAGACAAATCATAATAACGGTACTTAATTGCGTAACGTTTTGGTGAATAACTGGTGGTTGGAGCCCTAATATTTACTCGTTGTAAATAGTATTTCTTTTATAACTCTGTCCGCGCACACACTTGGACACTATTTGACGCCGGAGATATTAATCTCCCGCTGCTGAGATAGACCGCCGTGGCAAAAATTCGGTCGGTAGGACTATTATTATTCCAAACAATACAATACATTATAATATAATAATAATACGCATACATAAGTTCATACCTTTGGCACATAGAGGTATAAGCTACAGAATGCCACGTGCTACAATCCTTGCATAGGTACAGCTTTCGCCTAGTCGACGTTCATACATCTGGCCATAAACGCACGCGCCTGATCTTTTGAAGATCTTCACCATGTCAGTGTATGTCCTTATTTACTAATTAGTAAACACTCATAAAACATTATTGTACCATGAGATTGCAGTGTCAAATATCATAAGACGCCCAAGTGGGTGTATAATTATGATGAAGATTTATGTTCAAACATTATCTTTACGTGCGAGGTAAGTGATCCCAAAATAGCTGTCAGTGTAGCTGTCAAATGTGTATCGAAAGGACACCAATCACGACATTTATTACCGTTATCAACATTTTTACGGGCGACCCCATTTTGTTGCTAATGGATTCTTCCTCTTATTATGTTTCGTACACACAATAACAACAAGAAAATGATCTTGATTACATCTTGGAAAATATACAGAAAAAATATAGGAATAATATCGTATCAAGGACTCGTATGAAAGCTTGAAATACGCTTTTTGAATTAATGAATTCTTGGTAGGATGGGAATATGAGTGTAGTGAAATGAATATAAAACGAATATCTACTCGGTAATTCTCAGAAGTGTCACATGTCATTTCATTAATAAACGGAATATGCGAAAGATAATTCTGTTGTAATGATTTTAATTAATTGCAAGTTTTAACATAACATAACATCACGCCTGTAATCTCCGTAGGGTTAGGCAGAGGTGTACCTAATAGTACATTCACATTTAGACGGTAACGTTTAAGTTGTTGTCGAATGTAATAGGGGGCGAGCTTATTGCCATCAACCGGGCACGAATCCAGACACCGTGGCTGCTACTGACAAATTCTTGATGGAAAAACTCAATAGCACTTGGCCCGACCCGGGAATTGAACCCAGGACCTCTTGCTCAGCAGTCGTGTTTGCTACCACTCAACGAGACAATCATCAACAACGAGGCAACGAAGTATTCGCGTTAAACTTAATAATAAACATCTCAATGATACTTTATAGCCAATGTTTTATGCTATATTATAGATAAAAGTTATCTATGAAAAGGAAAATCTCAAGGGATGACATTAAGAAGCGATCGGTCATCATACCCCGCCCAGAACCCATATTACATCCACAAAAGAAACCTAAGATAGCAAAAATAGCAAACTTATTTATTTTTTCTTAGTCGAGAAAAAACAAGGTCATTATTAAATGAACTGTGAAAGATACATACGTTTAAGAAGTAACACTTTGTTTCATTCGTAATTGTTTATTTTGATATGTAAAAATAAATTTGTATATTCCGGATTATACAAATTTATTTTTATACGAAATATATAAGTATGTAAACCGACCCACTTTTTGGACGTAGTTAAGCGAAAAGAATCCAATCCACAACATGGTCCAAAATCACTAAGTGCGCTAAACTGATTCTAAATATCGATATGCTTTTCTCTAAATAAGATTTCGGTCTAATTATCTTTTCAGTACCAACATAATGTGTACCAAAGCAAATTATTGAAGCCTAGACGAGCAAGCGACACAATGTAATTTGAGTCTTGAGGCCAGTAGGGCGGATGCTGCATTCGGGCGACGCTGTAATGTGCACTCTACCTAACGACTTGTCCTCTCGACAACAGCTGTAAAATGTATTTTAAACTATTTTAAAAGCTCTTCAGTAAGTCTTTCTCTCATCAGTAAGTTATTTTTCTGTCCCTAATATTTGGCCAGTCTGACTGTGGGACTAAAAGAGTGATGGGTATGAATGCTGATGGATTAAGAGAAAGAGAAAGGAGTGAATGATGCCGTGACGTGTGACAGGGGAGAATGGAAGGAGAAATCATGTTGCGCTGACCCCAAGTAGAATAGGACAAGGACAGGAAGGTGATACTGATGTCATCATCAGCATGATTTGGGCAGTCTAAAGAAGAACAGTTAGACTTAATTTCAATGTTTTTCATGAATCAAATTCCACTATCGTAATTGATGCACAGAGCTGCGGTCTAGGACCACATAATTGAGTTGGTAAATGAATATATTTAGTCATGAACATAAACTCATCTGCATGACTCAAAACGCTGAAGAAGTTTGTACGTTGTGAGGAAACCGGCAAGGCGTGGGACCTAAAAATAATAAAAAGTAATGTGACATGAACCAACCCGCACTGGGCTCACACGGTGTTGCACTTGATATGTCCCAGCAGTGGGAATATTGTAGACTAATTATGCGTATCATGATAGCTCTATCTAGGTTTACCTACGCGTGTAAAAGGTATCACTTAGGGAACCACCTAAGTGCCCATTCACGGTGCTATGGAGTGTTTCAAACTTTGCAGACCAATAAATCAGTCTGCAATTTTTTTTAAACAAGCCAATTTCTGTTACAACAAAGTCTTACCCTCTTCAAATTTATTACTCTAAATACAATACTTCACACATAGCCTTAACCGCTGGGCCGAAAAGCATGACATTTTACATCTAAAGTCCTTAAATAACGTAGGTGTGACCTGTGATGAGCGATAACGAATGATATTTGAAAATTCATCCCCTGTAGGGGTCAAATATGGGAAGAACCCGTGTAAAATAATTCTTAATTTTTGTCGATAGTGAGAACATCGTGCTCATGGCAAGTTATAAAATCGTTAAAGAAACAACAAGCCTGTTGCTTGACTATGTAGACATTGAAGCTTTCCTCTCGAGGCCACTAGGGCGTGCAGAGTACTAGGGCAGCTCCGTAATGTGCACTCTGCCTAACGACTTGTATTCACGCGCCGACATCTGTATACGACACCTTGCTGCAACGTAGTTATGACAGATGACGTCATAATTAAGACAGTGATACTGGCTGAAAATTAAAAAAAAGTATTTTAAATTTGATATTTTTGTAAGCTCCAAATTCAAATTATACAGTATGTATGTGAACTGGCTCTGCCCCGCCTAACACTTTTTTCGGTGGTTTTGTAGGTGTATAACATATCTGTTTAGAATATCATTGTTGAGTAAGCTTTGGCTTATAAGGTTTTATAATTTAGCATACAAAGAGAAGGTTGATTAACATTTTGTATATTAAGTTTAATCCTCAATTCGCTATTAGCTCCTTCCCGCGGTTTCGTCCACGTGGAGGATGGAAATTATCCTATGAGAACGTACTACCAGGTTCAAATGCATCCTAAGTCCTAACCTAAGTCATGGTCCATCCAAGTGCTAAATCCGTTCAACGTTAAAGCTTGAAAAGATAACAAACAGACAGAACAACAGACATTCAGACAAACCAAAACACTGGCAGAGTTACTTTTGCATTTATATTATTATTATGGATGCTTGTCAATACCTTATTAAATGAAACCGTTTACGAGATACATATGCAATAGTCATTGTAAAAAAAGGTCCACGTAAAACCCTCCTTCCTCCCATCTTCCTTCAATGGAAAAACTGTGTTTTTTATCTTTTTACCTCGGGCTTTTCTTGTGTAGCCTTTGGAGTACGTTCAGGTTCTTTCCGAAAAAGAAAGAATAAGAAATGTGATTAAAGACCGTTAATGCCCGTACGTGTTATAAGAAAGAGATTATGTACCAAAACGTGTTAAGTATATGGTGTATTTTTGTTTGTAACTAAATATGTTTGACGAAAACTAATTTGTTAAAGATTGTGTGCCACTGTGGCCTACATACCTAAGTTGGGCCGTAAGCATTAGGTCAAGATGATGCTAATCTAGATTTTTAAAGTTCTCAGAAAGGTTTGGTTTAAATCTAGGCAGCTACGGCTGTGTGGAAACGCACACAAAAACATATCATATTTAAATTTGTGTTTATCTAGGGATAAAGGCGAATTAATCTACACGTGTTAGCAAAGCCTTGTTTATAAAGATTAAACTTTGAATAAACAAAGAAAACAAAGCATGTTATTTATCTACGAAAAAAATCACGTAAGAAAAGCAAAAAGCTCACAGATTACCTATTCACTTTTTTAGTCTAAAATCTTCCCTAAAAGTAGCTTAATTCAGAAATTGATACCCACAATTTTTCTTCAGGTTCGTGGTATTAGAATTCAGGAATAAAGTGAAGCGAGGTGTATAGCCGTAACAATAATTCACTGAATGAAATATTGCTAACACCCACCGCGGTACATTCCGGCGTTTTCATCTGAATTCCAAATATGCTTAATGTTAGTAGTGGTAAAAGTATTTTAGTGTTGTTTAATGTCGTGGGGGTATTACGTATACAAAAAATTAATAATGGTACAGGAAATAGGTTTTTTTGTGGGTATAAACGGGTGTAAACCACGTGAATTACATTTAGCTTAACTGTCCAACCTCCCAAAGTTGGTCAATCTCGACGCAAGGCAGAGTGTAGACTTCGGAGTTTTGTCGCACGATGAAGTGGAAATACTACCTATTGTTTAATTTCCAACTGCAGTACTTTCCCAGTGACTATAATTATATAGCTTCATTTTATTGTTGTCTTTGAATCGACAATTCAAAAGTCCCTGTAACTGGCCTTCTTGAAATAAATGCTTCGATTTTATTAATTTTGATTTTCCTTTTTCTGTTTCGTGGGCCGAACATATTTTTTTAACATTACCCATTGGTTGCATCATACAAGAGTTATACCTCATTATTCCACTAAAAGTAGTAATTATTTTGCTTCACCAGTAAATCTATTTGCTACATAAGAATTTTCCACAGCAAAGTGATGTGAAGGCAGAGTATATAAAGGTGTCTTGAAGCGGTATGCAAATGTGACGTCATGCAGATCGACCACTGATGCATGGCCGGGGCAACCTCGCTGCTAACATTTCCTTTATTATACAACAGTATATACCTATTATACTTAAATGAGTTTGTATAAGACATCGAACTGTAGACCAAGAGGTCATGAGATTGAACCTTTGTCTATTGCTGGCAAACTTACCGAAGCGTGTTATCAAAGTTAGATAACGTTGTGCTAAGATAGATTCATCTATACATACTTGTATATACAAATAAATAAAATTAAACTATCTGGTTCTAATTTCAAAAAAACATAGTTTTAAATTGTTGTCTATCTGTTTGTTCCAGCTAATCTCCAAAACCGCTGGACCGATTTGGCGGGACTTTTACGAGCAGATAGTTGATGTTATAAGGACTAACTTAGACTACTTTTATTTTAGAAAAAAGATTAGGGTTCTGTGAAAAAAAAAACTTGAAATTGTTATCAAATTCCGGTTCAAGTAGGGAAGTAATATTTTTATAATAATTTCACGCCGTCGAAAGTCGCGAGGCAGAGCTAGTCTTGCATAAATCTTTCGGGAAAGTATGTAAAAGGTTAATTGCCATTTATTATGTACCTACCTTTTATTATATTTAATTACTGGAGTAGACGTAGCGGAAATGAACTTGCGGTTATGTAATAAGAACCTCGCGAATCAATCTTGTTCAGATCGGTACGAGGATGGGTGACCACACAAGACACATCTCATACCTTAACAGTCTTTAAGGATAGTCAGAAGCCAGAAAGTCTGACTACCAGTTACCAAAAGGTCTCGTGTTGCCCAGTGGGTTGTGCATGTGAAATCGCTCCATATAAAATCTTGGAACTCAGCTACATCAGGTCAGACTGGAAGCCGACCCCAACATGGTTGAGAAAAGACTAAGCAGATGATGATGAATTAGAGAAGACAAAGACCTGATACTCAATTAATAAGCTATCTGATTACGCAACATATCTGCCTAGGCAATCTAAGGGTGTTTTTTTCAAACTTCTTATTTTCGAATATTAATATTAATTAGTGGTCAGACAAGCCTTGTCATTAGCGATTGATTGATGGTCGGCGCTGCGTCCCAGATAATAACTAACATTTTAATCGAATTAGTAGACAAAATAATAAATGTTTTCGAGATTTATCTATTATCTTGAATAAGAAAATCTTTAACTCCATTCTCATGACTATGTAGGAGTTATGAACGGATAATAATATGATAATGAAAATTGGGCCGTATTTTATAAGCAATGGATCTTATATATTCCTTACAAAATACAGCCCAGATAACATTGTGCCCTGCGGACGTTTTTATTACAAACCTATAAATGGATAAATCCAAACCTATGAAAATAATAAATGTACGATAGACAGACACATATTACTCGTGATGAATAGTGATAAAGAAGCTTATTGTATCTTAATTTATTTCAATTTGCACCCGCTTTGTACGTTTGTGAACACAATGTAGAACATTTTATATATCACGTCGTTCAATAAAGTCCAAAATTAAATAATTAACATAAAGGAAGTGTAACAAAAAAGACGAAATGTGTATTCGTTGTAAAAACAG
The DNA here is from genome assembly GCA_941918905.2 of Xestia sexstrigata. Lineage (NCBI taxonomy): Eukaryota > Metazoa > Arthropoda > Insecta > Lepidoptera > Noctuidae > Xestia > Xestia sexstrigata. The sequence continues at coordinate 12,692,497 of OW799214.2, forward strand.
CTCCTTTGAAAGTTTGTTCAACCTCAAAACTGAAGTTTGAACAGTGCCTTTATGAACGCAGGAACGCCAATGTAATAAAGGTTTATTGAAACTTATTATATCCAGGAGCGAGTTCAATTACCTGTTTTAATACCTACACATATCCATCATGTGATGTCCCTGACAAAGGGCAACGAACCCTCTGCGATCAATTACCGTAAAGGTCAGCACTAATGTCCTACAGATCACTTAACGTTTATTCAACAACGTCTTACTTATAAAAGAAATAAAACCTTTAACATTTTTATAAGCATTCTCAACATTTCTAATTCATGAAACTTGTAACGCAAGGTGGCACCTATCCTCATAAATTATTCTGTAGCCCACGCCGGATCCCATCCCTTTGTTGCGTATTACTTTTAACGGCCTTTTCAAAGACTGTTTCATGTATAAGCTACGAACTCTTTTTGTTCTTCAGTACAAATGTGTCTTGACATAAACACAATTGGGAAACGGAATAAGTAAACTCTGAAAGTGACAAATGTGCGAATGGGACGAACGTGTTCGTTGGTAAATACGTCGGTAAAACAAACAGTGAGAGTAAACAAAGTAGTCTTAGCATCTGGTGCTTGATCAATATCCGTGTCCTTGACATTAGAGCAAACCACTCGCATCCGAGCTCTCAATACCTATTCAGATCTCGTTATTCAATATTCACCCACCTTATAGTCCAGCGGCGAAATAATTCAGCACTTCTATTTCAGTAACAGAGGTAGCACACCACTGGCTTGCACTAAATAATTCCGTTTAATTGAATATCCTTGCACGAGTCACTGGCGAATAATTTTCGGGTCGGCGTAGCGGCGTAGTCGCGAGTGCTACGAGTCGTAGCGGCGCGTAGCTCGCGGTCGTAGCAGCGCGCGGGAGCGAGTCGACTGGCCGCCCGCCTGCTTCGCGGACACGGATTGCCGTACACAGGGTACTTACGGTGTAGAGATAAATTTTCCTTTGCCGTACGGCAGTATGGTAGGTTAGTTTGATTACTCGACGCTGGTCTTTGAATAAGTTTGCATTAAATAGACGAAATATTTATTTGATTGAATGATTATGTGATTTTTGCCAAATATAAAGTTGTAATTATGGAATATAGTTGTAATATGAATTGTATGATAGTAATTTACTATTTGATTTTGGGCATTATAGTATCAGTTCTTTGTGTGTTCTTAAAAAAAGTTATAAAGGGATCTAAATAAATGATTTTCTCATGAACAATGGTTGCTACTTTCGGCTTTATCCAGCACTAAATACATAACAATATTTAAAAATACAATCCCTCTGCATTGTTCTATTTTAAGTCCATAATCATAACCACGAACACGATAAAATATTTCAACGTTCTCCGACCGCGGAATAATTTAGCAACTCTGCGAGCATCTGTGTTGGTTTCCTACTCTGTGCATCAAGGAGCCGCGCGGTGCGCAGGCGCGCGTGACGTCAGCGCGGGCTCCCGCTCTCCCTCCTCGCAGCAGTCCCCTCGCCGCCCACACCGAGCCGAACCGCGGCGTGAACCGCTGGCTCCATACATCACTGCCCGACACACGATCAGCGTGATAGAATGCTACTGAAGAAAAAATGCAATGGAAAATGTACTCACAGACAAATTATTACGTACATAAACAGATGCTTTTCCTAGAACAAGACTGTAAATGAAACGTTTTAGTTTGACCGATGAATTTCAATTGACCAAACCAATGAATGCGATAAAACAATGTTTTTCGTTGATCTACATACACACTTTGTTTATTTCATTTCGTTGACAGGTGCTCAGTAACTTGATCTTACTTAACTTGTATGTCAAAGTTTCATGTAACCTTGCTAAGAACTTGTAAGTTCTTTGAATATTCTGATATATTCCGGGAAGTACATTACATTAAAGTTGTTAAAGCAATCTGAAGTCAGGAAAATTGTAGATCACATTTCCAAGTGGAGATATAAACTCGTATTCAGATTGGTAGGAGTAATCCATCAAGTTGAGTGACTATAAAATTTAAATATATGTGCCTGAGTATTTTTATTTCGTTGCTAGAAAACTTCAATATTTAAGTGTATCTTAATTTAGCTGATGTTGTGCAAAGATATTCCCAACAAAAGTTATCACACTGTCGAAACTTTGAACTTCACTATCGAAGCTGGACAAAGGCCGCTTTCCATGACTTCCAGTTCTTTCCATCCAAGAATAATGTGGACCATAGTGACTTGGTTTTCTCCAGCACGTCCCACAATCTTCTACGAGCTCTGTTGTGTTGGCTTTTGGCCATCACTGTCAATAAACGATTCTTGCTTTATCGCGTGGTTAAAGGCCTAACCTGGTGTCAAAGTCTTCATGCCGCCCATGGGCCTCTATAGGTCATGGGCCTCTATAGGCCATGGGCCTCTAGGCATTTGCAAGAGATCTGGCTATTGAGCAGAGCCAGCTCACGAAACTGAAGGATGGTAGATGGTAGATCTTATCCGCCAAACCGGAGCTTCTGAGGGAGATCGAGAGCTTCAATGGACAGTTGTACACGTCAACCAGTCAACCCGTTGTAGGTCTAGCAAACGACCCAAGAGCTAGACTGATCCGACACTATACCGGACGTCAGCCTGTACGAGATTAGCATGGCTCTGAAACAGCTCAAAAACAACAAGGCACCGGGTGATGACGGAATTACGGCCGAACTCCTGAATGCGGGTGGAAAACCGGTACTTAAGGCCCTTCAGAATCTCTTTAATTCCGTCATACTCGAGGGAAAAATGCCACAAGCATGGTGCAGGGGTGTGGTGGTACTCTTCTTCAAGAAGGGCGACAATGCCCGGTTGAAGATTTATAGGCCCATCTCACTTCTAAGCCATGTCTACAAGTTGTTTTCAAGAGTCATCACAAATTGTCTCGCGCACAGGTTTGACGATTTATTGTCATAGCTGAGACCATGGAAGACCTCAGTACAATGCTCGATGACTTCAGTAGAGATTCCGGAAGAGTGGGTCTTAAAATTAACATGGACTAACCAAGGTCATGTTCAATGCCCATGTCACACCCACTCCTATCAAGATCGGAGACTCTACACTCGAAGTTGTCGACGATTATGTGTACCTGGGGCAAACGGTCCAGTTAGGTAGGTCTAACTTCGAGGAAGAGGTCAATCGTCGAATCCGACTCGGCTGGGCAGCGTTCGGGAAGTTGCGCGGAATCTTCTCGTCCAACTTACCGCAGCGTCTCAAGACGAAAGTCTGTGACCAGTGTGTGTGTGTTGCCAGTGATTACACACGGGACGTTAGTGACGTTACATACGGGCACGCTCACAATGGGCCTCATCAGAAGGCTAAAGGCTTAAAGTCACCCAAAGGGCAATGGAGGACGTTGCGTTGGAAGGCCTCCCACTAGGTGGACCGATGACCTGGTGAAGGTTGCGGGAATCCGCTGGATGTGAGTCGCACGGGACCGGTCAATGTGGTGACACTTGGGGAAGGCCTTTGGACGTCTTTCGGCTGAAATTATGATAAACGATAATGATGATGGGCCTCTGACTTGGCTTTACATGCCATTGTGTATCTCTCAGGCATGCTGTTCCTACACGATGTTTCATAGTCAAGTGTTCAAATGATAATTATAAACACATGAATCCACAAAATGAGAGAAAGGTGCGTGTCCTGGATTCAAACTTAAGACTGACAGTCTGACTTGGCAGTCACACAGCTAGACTTTCACTGTTTGTTGAATCGTTAATAAACGATTAAAAAACGATTACTGTCAAAAATTTTAACTTTCTTCTACCCGAAAGTGCTTATGCTATAAATTGTAATATATCGGTAATATATCGGTACTTAAATGCACAGGTGATAGGGAGCACTTGCATTTATCCTGTCAGTCACAGTCGCTCAGTCTCACGCTCGCCGCAGACATGTGATATCTGACATAGCTCACACATGGTGTTGTTATTTCCTTGAAGTATTTAGCTGAGGATTTGAAGAGAATTTTATAAGTTTAAGATCGTGAGTTCAGTTTGGTCTCAATAAAAACTGTGTGATCATTTCAGGTCAATTTCAGGTCGTAAAATCTCCTTCTCAAGTTCAAATCAAGATTGAAATTATGAATTGAAAACTTATGAAACTACTTTAGCTTAGCTTAACTTAGGAAACTTACCTTTGGAATTCATAATTTATTCGGCAAAAATGTACAGAGGCTACATTGAAAAACTGAAGTTGAAAACTTGGCAAACGCCTCGTGCGTTTGCCAAGTTTTCAACTTCAGTTTTTAAAATCAGGTGTAGGTCTACACTAATATTATAAAGAGGCAAAACTTGTATGTACGTAATCTTCGGAACTACTGACCTGATCCCGAAATTTCCAACCAACCATGGGAAGCTAAATTATTCCCGAGTGTCATAGACTATATGCAAAACGTTGTCGTGGGATAATTTACAACCATAAGGTGAGTGAAGCCTTTTGGCCAAACCTAGTATTTGATAAACACAATCTGGAAGTATTAATATCGACAAACACGCAGTTTTAAACTACTAAGAAGCTACACACACACACACACACACACACACAAAAACTGCACAGTCACAAAAATGTTTTGCTATTTACTATATACTAAGCCATGAGTAATGCCACATTGTGGGACAATTTCTAAGAGACCTTTAGAACCTCGCTTCCTCGTAAACACGACGACACACAAAAGCGTATCTTTGTGAGGCTAATATTCTAAGAAAATAAGAGCATTACTCTTCAACACACACAAATCTTGCTTCTACAAACCTCATACAACTTCAATAAGATCTTTCATCCGAGTAATGTGCTCTGTTTTCAGAAACAAGAGAAAATAAACTAAAATACGGCGCGGCGGCGAGTGTGAGCGGCGCAATGTATGGTGTTGAGACGCATCTGAGCGGAATTCTATGATGGTCATATAAAAGGGACGAAGTTTTCTGTGAGAGCCCTTTCTATTTGGGGATGTCGGACCCCCGCTGTTACACTGACCCTCCGAGGGGTGAGCGGTGCAAGTGAACTACTTATGTCATAAAACGATTTGGTTTTTTTTACTTTTATTGGGCGTTCTTTTGTTTTGCTATTTTATAGTTATGGTTTGAATCGAAAGCAAGTTTTTTTTGTAGTAGCTCGCTGTTATGAATTAATTTTGAAATAAAATAGGGTTTGAACTTAAATAAGTGCTTTACGATGCGGTTTCTCTAAATTCTTTAAATTAAGACTCCAGTGTAGTTCCAAGAAAAGACAAAATACTTAAAGTGCCGCCATAACGATAAAAGAAAAAGATGTTCCAAAAAATTTTGCCGCACGAATTATGTTTAACACGAAAATAAAGAAGCAAGCATTTAAGCTGCTGTATTTACGAGTATTACTATTACGAAATCTATTATTATTATTTCTATTATTTTTCTCCGCGACATAATTTTTCATGCTAATAAATAATAATAATAATAATTTATTCATGAAAAACATTGTAGTACATGTCACAATTAACAGAATCGCTTATATAATAGTGTACAAAGACTACAATAAAATGGTGGGTGAGGTGCTGTATTCCTAGCTAGGTTAACAGATAACCTGTGTTAAGGAGTACAGTGCCGGTCCCCAAGGAAAGAAACAATAAAATGGTACACATTATGCATTATAGTACATTATGATGTGCTTACTACAAACAAATGTTGATGTTTAACTATACGATCTAAGATGGCTTAAAAGTAAAAATAAGTAAATTAACAAGTATAGAAAATATAATGATAGGGTAAATATCTGTATAAACTAAAAGTAAATCATGTAACAAGTGGGTAGGTGAATATTTTTTGTGACCAAATGTGTATAAATGGCTCGAAATATTATGTCTGATGTTTTTCGCGTAAAGTAATAAATTCAATGGCAAAAATAGTTTTCTTGGGGAGGACAGATCTTTGGTTAGCTAGATCACACACTCCACGACTCCTGTTTTGTAAGTCCGTCACCTGTGATGTATGTAGGTATATTTGACTCTTGTTCCGTCATTAGTATTAAAATTTATTACAAAATCTCAACATATCTACCTACTAAAATAGTTGTCGTAATAGTTGATCGACATAATGACCAACACACAATGATCTACCCTCCATTAATGTTCATCATCAATCATCTCCTCTCTCCATCAATTAGGTTCAGCGCAACATGCTTCTTCTTCCATACTTCTCTACTCGTCAATCTCAGCATTCACATCCTTTCTAGGCAGATCAACCTTGAACCTACACACAGTACATCCATCGTTTTCTTGGTCTTCCTCTACTCAATAACCAAAACTGTCCTCAACGCATAGTCCTCATTCCTCCGCATCATTAACACCATGTAAAACCACAACAATGCAGTAATATTTAGGCATTCATTTAAGTGCCACTTAGTCTTAATACAAACGGACAGTGCCTTCTCAGATTTTATGACGCATTGATCACCTTAAAGGCCCATCGTACAATCAATAACAACACAAATGACGTATAAAAAATACATCACAAATACATTAATCATGAGTAGTATCCTTCCCCGCTAGCTCTTACGTCGGGGACCTCGTAGGATCGGGGACTATTAACAGAAATGCGCTAGTGATCGCGTGATATCGTTCCCCGAACTCGCCCCGTCACCGACGCATTGTATCAACTGTTGTCAGCCCTTATTAATGCGTAAGTATCGTCAACTGGTACAATGAAACAGATTTTGAGAAGATTAGAAGAGAATAGAAAGCATAATATGATGTAATGTTGTATTATAATCCAAATTATTCCATTGTCAGTGTGTACTCGTATTTGAATATAACTGATAATAGTTTGTTAATTCGTGATCCGTCAAAAATCTGCTATCGTTTGTCGGTTGTCTGCACTTTTCTTTTTAATTATTATGAATTATTATAATTTAATATTAAGTTAAAAATTCAAACACATCACAATATTCTTCTAAAAAAACGCTTAATTGTTGTTCTTCTTACAATTGTGTGCTTAAATTATTGTGAATCCTAACGTCATTATCGGCTTCCAGTCTAATCGGGTGCAGCTGAATGCCAGTATTTACGACGACCCGAATGGCGTAGTGGTGGTGAGGCTGCCTTACGTTCTTAGGGTCCCGGGTTCGAATCCCGGTAGAAGCAAATGTTTGTGTGATGAGCATGGACATTTGTTTCCGAGTTATGGATGTTTATATGTATAATAAGTATGTATTTACAAACAAAAAGTATCTATGTAGTATATCAACTATCTGGTGTCCACGACACAAGCCTCGTTGCTTACTGTGGCACTAGATGGCGCTGTGTGTTCATGTCCAGCGACTGTCTATCTGACCTCCACAACCCAATTAGTACTGGGTAACTGGGTTGTCATACTATTAATACCTAATTGTGTGGATACTATTAATACGTATTAACCGAGTTTGGCTAGCTACTCGTCCATCAACACGTAGGTACACATGTGCATAACTATGCACAGTCGCATGCAATTTAATCCTAATGGCTCCTGCAGACACTCGAACATCAATTATACTATTGATGGATTATTTAATAATCAATGGTAATCTTGTATGCAAGCGGAGTACGTTCGGTAGAATGTAGCTTATGTGTGAGCCATTAAATTGGATGTCAGTGCAACTATGTAACGTACACGTTCTCTGGCTTGGTTACTTTGTATGAGGAACTAAAGACTTAACCTGTAACATTATTAATTAATGTTAATTTTGAAAGTATTGTGGTAATCATAGAGTGCCATTAAATTGGATGTCAATGCAACTATCTAGCATCTACACGTTCTTTGGCTTGATAACTTTGACAGAGGGCCCATACCATTAATGAAGATGTACTTTATGTAGGAAGTAGTACCCTCAGGGGAAATTAATTATTAAGTACGAGTAAATAGATACCCTATGACGATTTAGTGTCTTACCTATAGCCATTACATACATGTTAAAAGGAAATATTGAAATGATTGCAAAAAAAAAACAAATAATTTTAATTAGTACCTAGTCATTTTGATTAATTATTAATTTCTGTTACTATACTTACAGTACCATACAACCTATTGTAGTTCATTGAACTTCCAGTTCATTCAATTTAACAGATCTATTTTTGTTTTCATCTGAAAATGGAAGATAGAAAAACATTTAAGTAGTTTAGTTTAGTCGGTAACCAACATGCTAACTTCGTAGAATACCCCAAAAGTTTTCTATGCTATTGCGGTTTCAAACAAATTCCGTTTCAGTAATACCTTGTTTAACTAGGAATTTTAGATAACTTTCTCGGAAAATGAAAACAGAACTGTTCAGGTAGGTACCTATAAGTTCTGCCGTCTGCCTGTGTACCTGCACTATGTTTTGAACGTTGGCTGTAGTTCTGGAATCTATAATGTAAATATTACTTAAAAATAAAATTAATATCGCTAGACATTACACAAACCGCCATCTAGTGCAACATTATGCAACGAGCTTGTGTCGTGGACACCAGATAGTTGATATACTACAAAGATACTTTTCATTGTAAATACATACTAATCATAAATATAAACATCCATGACTCAGTAAATTAACTCTTCAAGGCATCCACAGGATTATTAGCCCGGTTAAACAGAAGCCAGCCTCTCTAGGCTCAACTGCTAGATGCCATTCATAAATAAAATAAAATAAAATACTCAGTAAATTAAATGGAGTTTTTACCAACTATAACAGTGATAGCGTATTGGTGTAACCGTCGGTCTGCCAAGTCATAGGTCTCAAGTTCGAACCCAAGACACACACCTTTGACTTTTCGGATTCATGTGAGTATTGTATAATTATCACTTGATTCGGTGAAGAAGAACATCGTGAGGAAACCAGCATGTCTGGAAGATATTTATCGACGGCATTCAAAACCAAGTCAGAGGCATACCAAAACAAAACCAAGTCTGACACCAGGTTAGGCACTAACCACACGATAAAGAAAAAAAGACCAATTTTTTGGTGTTTGGATGCGCTAAACACTTTTGCATACCTTTTGGAGACGCGACGAAGTTCACAGTTTTCATCATTAATATTTTATACCTAGAACATCACACAAACACACAGAGTAACATAATTACAACTCATTCAAGCCACCTCACACGTACTCCCCTTCACAAGCCGAGTGCCGCTAAACTAGTACACAATCTAATTCAAATATCTTCAGTAAAGCTTTGACTACATCCACGTCTTTGCGACTTCAGCGAACTGACAGTTTTTAATGAGTTGCCTTGCGATTACACTGTCTTGAAGTTCTTGGTACACATCGTAAACAGTCTGTGCTAGTTTCTAGCTTTTTAATGTTTTATTATTTTATTTTTAGGGTTCCATAGACAAATGGTAAAAAACCAAACCCTTATGGATTCGTCATGTCTGTCTGTCTGTCCGTCCGTATGTCACAGCCACTTTTTTCCGAAACTATAAGAACTATGCTGTTACTAAACTTGGTAGGTAGATGTATTCTGTGAACCGCATTAAGATTTTCACACAAAATAGAAAAAAAACAATAAATTTTGGGGGTTTCCCATACTTAGAACTGAAACTCAAGCATTTTTTTTCATCAAACCCATACGTGTTGGGTATTTATGGATAGGTCTTCAAAAATGACATTGAGGTTTCTAATATCATTTTTTTCTAAACTGAATAATTTGCGCGAGAGACACTTCTAAAGTGGTAAAATGTGTCCCCCCCCCTGTAACTTCTAAAATAAGAGGATGATAAAACTAAAATAATATATGATGCACATTACCACACTTCCACCAAAATTGGTTTGAACGAGATCTAGTAAGTAGTTTTTTCGTCATAAATCGTAAACCGCAATCTACCTTTCATTCAATAAAGTTTGTGCGGAACCCTCGGTGTGTTAGTTCGACTCTCTCTTGGCCGTTTTTTTAATGAGTGTTACTTTTATTGGGATTGGGTTAGTCGAGTTTTGTAGGAAAAACCAACATAACATTATGAATTCTCGTCTTTATTATATATTTTATCCCATGGTTAGGCAGAGGTGTGTACATCCACATTTTGCTACTTATGTTTTTTAAGTCTCATGTAGCGAGGGAGCGAACCTGTTGCCATTAACCGGCGATGAATCCAGACTCCTGATGGGAAAAATGCAATAACAGTTTGCCCGATCCGGGAATCGAATCCAGGACCGCATACTCAGCAGTTGTGATTGTAACCACTAGACCAAGGAGGCAGTCACAGGAAAAAGTAGTATATATATACAGGGTGTAAAAGACCTCATCACGAGGCCGTCAACCAAGCATTCTGTACATCAAACTAAGTAACTTTACGCAAAAATTATTGCTGGGAAACGACTTTTTTTGGTGAAAAATCATGTTTTGTGGTAGAACTCAATGTAACGCACTCAAAACATTGTGCTGATGGATGGATTGAATAGTACGGGGATCGTGAGATTCGTTAAGAGGTGTTTTACACCCTTTATACATAGACTTTACATGTCCGTCCGTCCATGCATGGAATCAATGAAAATAATAAAGCGCAAACCTATTAGGTCCGTTTAATTGATATTCTTTTGTTGTTGCTCCATAAAAACTGTTGTAACGCCTTTCACACGGCTGATCCGTTGTTCTTAATGGACCGTTAATTTCAATATCCCATTTTATTTGTGGTGATCGCGATTTTATTCGCATGGTGTATTCACACGAGCCGACGACATCGGATACGATACTGATACTGATACTGTTAGCCTGCTTCATCCCACTGCTGGGCAAAGGCCTCGACCCATGACTTCCAGTTTTTTCTATCCAATGCCAATGTGGACCACTGGTCGTTGGTTTTATCCAGCTCGTCCCGCCATCTTCTACGAGGTCTGCCGCGACGCCTTCTGGTTGTGTCAGGGCTCCAGAAAGTGGTTATTTTGGCCCGCAGCTCATTCGGCATGCGGCAGGCGTGGCCAGTCCAGTCCCACTTCAGCTTAACGGCTTTTTGAGCAACGTCAGTAATTTGTGTTTTGGAGCGCAGTGTGGTGTTGCGTACACGGTCGGTTAGTTTAACGCCTAGAATGCTGCGCTCCATTGCACGCTGGCAGACCTTGAGTTTGGACTTTTGATTATTTGTCAAAGACCAAGTTTGGGATCCATAGGTCAAAATGGGAAGAATGCACATGTCCATGATTTTTCGCTTTAGTGACAACGGAAGGTTTCCCTTCATAAGCTCCTTCATGGACCAGTAGCTCTTCCAGGCATTTTCAGTCCGTCTTGTGATTTCCTTGTCTTGCCTGGACTGGAAAGAAACTAGCTGACCTAAGTAAATGTATTCATGGACATATTGCAATTCTTCACCATTCACTCTGATCCTATGCTTAGTGGTGTTTGACATCAGTTTGGTCTTTGACATGTTCATCGCCAGTCCAACCTCAAGGCTTGCATTACTGAGTTGATTTAACATTAGCTCTAGTTCTGCCGCTGTGGAAGAGAATACGACAATGTCGTCAGCGAAGCGAAGGTTTGTTAACCGCGCCCCACCGGTTTCAAAATAAAATAAAATAAAATACGATAAAATAACATTATTCGATTCAGACTCGTGCTAACTCGCTCATACAAATACGCGTGCCAAAAACTGATCTGACATTAATGGCACTAAAATAACAGATGGTTCTGTGTGAACAGGCTTTAATATGTCAATTGGTTAAAAAGAATAGAACTCAAAGGTAATTTTTTCAACTTGTTTCAACTACTTTTCTGTTATTTATTTTTTCTTCACAATATCTGACACGAACAGACAAAGGGACGGTGAAATATGTCTGAGCCTATACCAGGATTGCATGACTGAAGCGAATCCCTCAAAAATTGACGTTTATTACGGAACATCAGATACTCCACCTTTTATGTTCTTAGATTAACAAATACGCCAGGTAACCGGGTCAGGCATTATAGATTGTTCCACATTCTAATTTGCATCCTGTAAAAAAGTACAGGCTGGTATAATGACTTCTTGAAACAATATCAACGATAGGATTTAAAGTAAGAACACTCCATTCGATATTAATCGCCATTGTTGATATCAAAAGGACTGATGAAAAGAACAATATTGCTTGCAATGCTGCAGCAAATTTTGAAATATTATGTCTTCCTGTCCATAAAACTCATAAATTGCAATAATTTCTCAGTAAAACTGCTCGGCGATATAATATTATGCGAAGATGCTTCTCAGTACGAGCTACATCACAAGGAGCTCTAGAAATACACTCTATCGTAGATAATATAACAGGAATTCCACTTTGCCTACCATGCATTTTTCCTTTGACTGCCACGTCGGTAAGTGGTTGCAAGCGCGACTTCTGAGCACGAGGTCCTGGGTTCCATTCCCAAGTCGGGTTAAGTGCTATTGGGTTTTACCATCAGGAATTTCTCATTAGTACACATTTGATCGCAATAGGCTTGTTATACCATAGGACTTACATGTAACTGGCGAACTGTGGGTTCTATTAGGTAGACCTCTGCCTAAGCCTTCGGGGAACAGGAGTTATGTTCATGGATCAGTGTGTCCATAGATTATATTATTATCGACTTGTTAAAAAACTAATTTTCTTACGATCGCCCGACCTCGCTCCAGTTGTGACTTCCAGCTAGGTCAGTGATATGTACAGCGAGTGCAGTGTGTTGTTCCGAACTGTATCCGTTAATTGAACACCTGAGAACTACGCTCCATTTCACGCTCGCAAACCTTGAAGTGTTTGCAGGTAACTTTAAACCAGTATACGGTTGGAAAAGTCATTCTCTATTGGATTCTCTAAAAGGTTTACAATGAAGTTTGAACTTTAGCTTGAAGGTAGGTTAATCTAAATAACTTAGTTTTGATTAGATAGGGAACGAAGTCAGAAGTTTTCTTGGTGTTCATACATACGCTCCAGTCTGCCAGATTTGTGTAAACGCGCTGTTCCGGAAATCAATAGATCAGTACCAGACCTTATTAAACTTACCTATAGCTTATTTTTATCCCATATTAAACCAACAAAAATATTTATAAGTATAGGTACTGGGAGACTAATTAAATACTTAATAAGACAGTACACTAATTGCAAATGTTAACAAGGCAGGAACACACACATTAACAATCACCTTGATTGAAAACATCAATCAGAAACACAGCGTTTGACGATATGCTCGGAATCTCTCCGAGGCACGGACATGGCGGCTATCCGCGGCCCGTAATGAAGATTTATCGGTGACCTCCGAACGACCCCGCAAATTACCCACCGACACATTGGAATGCCGTTGTTGCGCCAAAATGGACCAAAAATATACCCGCGGCGAAATTAATAGCCCCCACGATCAATTAAGCATTAAACAAGGTCATGAGTTAATGATTTGAACTCATTTCTTGACCTTTCGAAGAAGAAAAAGCCAGTTTTTGCTTTTTCTTCCCATTTTCCTGTAAATTACAGACTTAGAGGTTTTTTCAGCGCAGAATTTACGTTGTTCCCTTATCCTAAGTAACTCCATTATCAAATGCCGGTTAGTGTAAAGCTCTGTAGGAAAAAAATGGGGTTTTATAGGTAAATATTTGCTTCATTTTCTTGTATTTGCTTTAATTTGACCTCAGTCGGGATTTCCTAACTAGGACGAGGGAAATTGATAATGATGATAATAGGCTGCCGTAATAATGCTGGGTACAGACCTGAGGGAGGCATGCGTTTCGATTTTTAAGGAGCGAAGCTAATGTCCGCAAAGTCAAAAGTAAATTGCATTCATTTCTAATAGGTAAGACGATAATTATGACATTACCAGCCCTTTATTATAATTTATTTTTTATTTATTTGTTAGTAGGTAATAGGTGCATTTACGTGTCATTATTTACAATATTACAAAATTTGACATTACTAGCCTTATAAATAATTTACCGTTGACATGCATAAAACATAAATTATAATTGATTCCTTAATGATTAATAATAGCTACATTGAATTCTCATTATTTACTCGAATCTGACTTTGTATTGTATAAATCCAGACTTATTACTAAAAAACAATATTTGTACACCAATTGGTAGGACATAGAGCTCAACTAAAATGTATGAATAAGACCTTTATTCCAATACCTGTGTTCACAAATAAAGATGATTTGATTTGGTTTGATTTTGATTTGATTTTTTTTGATTCGTTGGTGTACATAAGTCGATTGAAGTTATAGGTACCTACATTGGTTCAATCAAACTTGGGCTTCGTATCCCGCTCAATAACCAAGCGCACGCCATTAAAGGCTGATGGAACTTCACCCGATTTCCGCGAGCCAATTCAATTTAATCTGTTCTCAAATTTTCAGTAAAGCTCATGTCAAGTCTTGTGATCGATTGTCCGTTGTCAGGCAATCAGCGTGGCTATCAGGAAGAAATATTAAGAAACCTAACCACGCTTTTAAAATCTAGATGTCCAAGTAAGTACATAATAGGCTTGTAGTACTTTACGATACGATACAACTGTACGATAAAGCAATAACTTACAAACATGTGTCTTCTCTCTCAAAACTGATAATTTTCATTTTAGAAAGGTAGAAATATCATTAAAAGAAAACAAAAGCGAAATCACCCAGGGGGAAACATAAAAAAAACACTACCTTCTTTATAAACATGCCCACAAACTTTGTCATGATAAAATAAAAAAAATACCTGCATTCAAAGGCATTTCTTTTAAGGAAAATATGTTAAAGGTAGATGATATTTTCATAGAACATAAATGAAGATGAAAAAAACTGTGACTTTTACGACGACACGCCGCGGAAATTATTTGTCATAAAAATATGACTTTGATGTTATAAAGGGTACTTTCTGAAGAAGTGGGACTTTTTCCAGAAAACTGAAGGTCTGCTAGGTTGTTTACTCAGCATTTCATATTCAGTGATCTACGAATTTTAAACTGATGTTTATTTTTTGAATTAGGAACGTGAACATGACAACACTCTGGAAAAAAAATTGCCTTCTAAATATGAATAAAAAATGACTACGGTCATCAATGAGTTGCATAAGAAAAGTCAATATAGCATTTTCTTTATTTTAATGGTCATAGTGATAGACAGCACTATGACCACTAAAATAAAGAAAATGCTATATTGGATTTTCTTACTTAACATATAGATGTTGACAGGCTGATAAAATATATGGACTTATAAAACTTAAACGGCCGTCAGATTTATCTTGTTATTCTAAAAACCTTGGAACCTCACTTGCCTAGCAAAAAGGCACTCCAAACAAAAAGTAAAATTACTCCCTCACCATTTGATCCGTTTATTTTTCGGCTCAGCCTTGCTTTGTGTACGCGGGCTCATTTAAATCACCTTGTTTATCTTTTTTATTATTTATTATTTATTTATTTAAACTTCATGTACAATAGTGGTACATAGGCGGACTTAATGCCACAAGGCATTCTTCATTTTTTTCTTCTTCTTTTACATTTTTACTCTGTATTATTTATGATAATAACTAATTTACTCTATGACTGGTACTGGTATATTGTCTAAGAGCCATCCTTTGTTTTAGAGAGTATCTTGTAAGACTGAATAAAATAACTGCAGACTAAAAAAGATGATCGATGATCGGTGATTTCTGAAGCAAAAATATTTTCCCCCAGAAAGCATGATGTTCCGGACCTTAGTACATAACACTACACAACACACATACATACACAACACACACACACACGTACATACGTACATAATACTAGCAGGGCAACGTTTAATAGCACAATCATGTACTAACCAAGCGCTTGGAAAATGAAAACCCATAAATACCCCAGTACCCAATTGGACCATTCTGTACAAAGACCATCAGACAAGATTACCTCGCCAACATTTACAATAATTTCTCCTGAGAAAATCTGCTAATAGCCGGTGTAAATAACGGTAAATACTAAATTGATTCAATAACTCTTGTCATATTCCCTTCTCGAAGCAACCATTATTTACTCTTCTTAGTCACCAATAGCCATTATAGAAATAGAGTCAGGAATTGGAGTTCATATTTAAAACACTTTTGTACCTACAGCATGGAACAAGAGCAATAGAATA
Organism: Xestia sexstrigata; assembly: GCA_941918905.2. Classification (NCBI taxonomy): domain Eukaryota; kingdom Metazoa; phylum Arthropoda; class Insecta; order Lepidoptera; family Noctuidae; genus Xestia; species Xestia sexstrigata. The sequence continues at coordinate 12,708,531 of OW799214.2, forward strand.
GGCAGAAGGTTAAGTATTGAAAAAGTTGAATAGGGCAACATAGAGACAAATTCGAAGGCAAAAGCAATACATAAACTGCAGTGACAAAGCCGCCCAAGCGTTATAGCAAACCGTAACGAAGTGACTGGGTATGAAAACTATGAAGCATTTTGGAACCTATTCTAAGGTTTTCACCTGTTCTTATTATTTATTGTTATTGGGTTTTTCCATTACGAATTTCTCAATAGCAGCTACGGTGTTTAGAATTGCGACCGGTTGATGGCAATAGGCTCGCCCCTTATTAGATAGGACTTAGAACATTACTGGTGAAATTTAGGTCAACTACTAGGTCCACCTTTGCTAAACCCATTGGGGATTACAGGCGTGCTGTTATGTTATCACCATTTATATTATTTCCAGCAATATTGTTTTTCGCAATTTCTTTTGTATTTAATTATTTTGTCCCATTTCACTGGCTGTTTGCGTTTCGTTACAGCATGTTTCTTCTTTAGAGGTCCATTATACGTTAAAATGATCTCTCATCAGAAGGTTAATAATGCAGTCAACGCTTCCACGTCGCCACGCGTCAATTCACATAAAAACACCACTAACACCGCGATTTAGTTGGTCACACACATACTCAAGAAACTTGATAAGATGAACCATCGATACGAAAGTAGAAGAACGGCAACGTTCTCTGTTGAAGTGGACCTTCTTCAAATGTAGTTGTGTTATCACAGGGAAGTATAGGGCCCTGGCAGTGCCCCCAGTGCTGAGCCGGCCGGCTGTCTCATTCGATAACAATTTGCTTCGGCCGTGATTTATGGTCGTAATACCCGGTGCGGTTACTTAACCGATGTGGCTGTATTAACTTTTGACTGTATACACTGCCGGCACTGATACAAAATCCTCAAGATTTTGTATCAGTGCCGGCTGTGCTCATTTCTTTAGAGACGAAATTAAATTGGTGAAAGTACTGGTATCTCTTGCCTAATTAATGTAGTGCACATTTATTAGATGTGGTACACCTCTGCCTTACCCTTTAGGTAAAACGGGCGTGGTGTAATATGGTGTTGTTTTACTTATCTTATTTTCAAAAACTAACTAACTAACTATTCAGGTTAAAAGAAATCCAAGAAATTGATTATGGAAACCAATTATACTTTATTTTAATTGATATATCGGAATATCAGCAATTGCACATACCATCAACGTTTTATAGAAAATTTGAAACCACTAATTTTCTTTGAACCCACTTTGGAGGAAACTTTCGTGTCTCAAAAACTGCATCAATCAACAAACAATTACTTTCACATAACAACACCAATTTTCTCCCCCACCTACTTTTGATGACGTAGCAATTCTAAAATCATTCGCCATTTCTTTGCAGCACAATTGCTCATCAATTGCGCGGGGCTGATCATTAGGGTCCACATAAATCAGGCGGCTCTTCCGACGCACGATACGATCTCAATGATGTCGCCTTCCGACTTCTTTCGCTCCCTAAAGCAAATGTAGACTAGGACTGTCAAGTGTGTTTTGTTTTTTAACTTGGTGTGGTGGAAATGTAGTGAGAGGTGAATTTAATAAAATAAATAATAAATAAAAATCTTTATTTATACAAAACCTTCAACATTGATTTAAGACTAGATCACATGAATTTCAGTGAAATAAAGGTAATACAGATAGAGTAACCCTGACTCCCAAACTAGGAGATCCTGTGACTTAGGAGTCAGTGTTCTGCTGTCACTATGATACAAAAACCTTTTACTAAAAAGTGTGTTAACAAAATCTTGGCAAAATAGAAACAAATTTGAAAGTACAATTTTAACAGAAATTAAAAACTAGGAGTGAAGGAGTTTATTAAATTTAGTTGATAATGTTTATTAATAAGAACTTAATGGGGCTTATTCCACAAATCCCCCCTAAGACAATCCCCCTCAAGGGGGAAAACTGGACTTCAATGTAAAAATAGTCCAGAAAGTCCCCTTTTCATTTTGAGTTATTCCACTATTCCCCCCTGAGAGAATCTTCCTCAAAAACTGAACCATGATTTAATAAAGTCAAAAAATTTAAATGTTAATACACAGTTATGCAATAAATATATATTTCTTGAACTTTGGTCTATTCCGATCAAAGTTTGATAATGAGATAGTTTATATCTGAGTGACATTGAATCGGGAAAATGGTTAAAGGTCAGTTTTTTTTTTACAAAAACAAAAGTTAATTGGTGCAATGAATTGTAACTATACGAAATCTGTTCACGTCTTAGTAAAAATCATAAATACAACATTTGAAGAACGCCAGATGTAGGTAAAATTATTTTCCTGAACCTAGTCTACCTAGACCTAGGGTCCTAGTCTGCCTAGGTACCTACTGCAAACTGGAACTTTCGTGGAAAATTGCACTGCTCTTCTTGCTCCTTGCATTTTACATGGTATTGCGACTTCACTCACCAGACGTCAGAACCATCTGAAACGTAGCAAAAACATACTTTATCATTATACAAATAACAATAAGTAAGTTACAATAACTAACAGAGGGTAAAGACCTTGACATCACCAGGCTAGATCAAAAGTAAGGATTGCTACGCACGTTGCTTTTTCGAGAGAGAGATTCGGCGATATTTTATTGAACAACTAAGTCGATTTGAAGCAATTACAACACATATTCGAGTTTCGTTCGGCTCGTAATGTGCTGATTAACGAGTTTTGTTCGACATTTACTATCACTGAATCATATTCGAGTCGGCTCGGCATAATTCAAGCTAAATCGAGCGGCTTTTTCCCGAACTAATCTTAATATTATTATTATAAATGCCAAAGTTTGTAAGGATGGATAGATGGATGGATGATTTTTACTCTTTCCCGCAATAACTATTTTTTATAACCTGGATTACCACATAGGATACTTTTTATCCCGGTACTATGATAGCCGCGACCATAAGCTAGATCTTCATAATTAAGTTCGAAAATCAAAATCAAAATCAAAATCAGCTCCTTGCAGCCTGCTGGCGATCAGAATATTAAGTCCAGATTTCCTCTCATAGGTTTCCTGTACCATGCTAGACTAAAAACAAATCGATAGGTATTAAGTAAGTAGGGCGAGACGAAGAATAACTCATCCGTAATCTTCTGCTACAAAACTCTTCAACAGTGCGGTATTAAACGTGAAAGTTTCCGGTAGCTACCATAAACTATGTGCAAACACTGAACCATGCTTTACATAGACTATTATAATATTCATATACATATGCTGTAGCTTTACCATGGTGAGGTGGGAAAGATTATGCAACGAGTATTTTGCCTTACTTGCATACAACCATTCGGTGTGAAAAATATAAATTATACAAGTATAAATTAAAACCACTTCTGGGAATCGCTTAAAACAATATCGATTTTAGGGTCATATTGAATTCAGATTGCTTAGTTTGATGTTATATTTACTAAAATATCTTTCCGTAATTGGCTAAATGGATACCTTTTTACCAGAGAAATATTTACTTCCCCCGAAAACCCCGTAACGTAAATAGTGTAAGATTTATCTTTCATTACAAGATTAGCTCCCATTCTTACTGATTCTCAAAATTACGATCCCCTTGATGAACGAAAATTGGCAATTTGAACCGAAAAGTTTTGCACCCCTGTAAACGGATGTGTAACTAAAAGAAAAATGGCGAATATTCCCCTATTGTGAACATACTGATACGGGGCCCTCGTCTCAGCTAATTTAATTTTTCTCTGTTACCTCATATACTGGGGGAAAGAGGGCTTTCCTGTACATTCCCCCAAAACAAAGACGTGCCGAAACACAAAATCTTTCTGGGAATACGGTTTTGAAACTCCAATTAGGTACGACTTTGCGGTTGGTCGTGTTTGTCGCATTATTCTTATAAAATATAAGCTTATTTTTCTGCCTTTTACCTAAACATAATATAAGTTAATTCGTTTATAGGATTAAGTTTAAATAGTTGGGGAAAAGTTGTGGCTGAAAACGCTTGGGGAAATAGGTTACTATCACTTTGTGACGGTTAAAAAAGGGAAAAAACTATTACGCGCTGAAGAAGACAATTAGGTACCTAACTACCTACTTAATTAAGTACATGAGTTTTTAACGTAGGTCGATCGATCGACAGAATATCTGAATAACGTACAAAATTTAGTTTTATGACGCGTATGGTAAGGCTTAGTTGCAGCGAAATAGTTGCCATTTTCATCCAATTAAAATTTAATTCAACCTAACTCTCCGTACGAACGTTTATCTCAATTGTTGTATGTTAAGGCTCGTTAAACTGGCTGTTCCTATTCTTAGTTGATAAATCGACATCCTAAGGAAACGTTCGCAGCACTCCACAAGATTTATTTGCCGAGTTTTTTCATTTGTTCTTATTTCTTCATTATTTTGTGAAAATTACTGGAAATCTCCGGAGATTACGAAGGAAGAAGTTCTCACAATAAGAATGGTTAACAAATTGTACTTCTTGCAAGGTCAGGCTAGGTTATTTAGGCTGAGGCCAAACGAGCGTAATCATTTGAGCTGTGAATCGCGTGGTACAACTCATTTGGCCGTGTTTAAGAAATAATGCATCAATTTAAAAACACAAGTGTGTACCTATTCATGCTTCATCCATGCTTGATGTGAGTTCACGTCAATGCAGCCAGTTCCACAACTTAGAATAGAATTGAATATACCGTAAAATTTTGCTCACAAGAAAAAACCTAGTCTAGAATAATATTAAACGTGAAGTTAGAAGCACCTGACGAGCAAATACGTGATGAGACGGGACGTCTGTAAGATGGCAGACAGGGACATTTACAAACATGTATACCAGCTGAATTTAATATAAGCTGCTAACAGAAATAAATTATATTCAGGGTGTACACAACCTCATCACGAAGCTGTCAACCAAGCATTCTGTACATCAAACTAAGTAACTTTACGAAAAAAATATTGCTGGGAAACGACTTTTTGTTTTGGGGTCAAAAATCATGTTTTAAGGCAGAACTCAATGTAACGCACTCAAAACATTGTGCTGATGGATAAATTGAATAGTACGGGGGTCGTGGAGGTGTTTAAAGTAAAAATTTAACATTAAAAACTTGCATTTAAAAAAGAAATTGTCAAAAAGTTGGAACTTTGAACCCCAATATCTCCGTAACTAGAAGGTTCCCAGGTATGGTGTAGAACAAAAAAATGATCGCAATGACGGGGAGAACAAGTACCTTTCGGCTTCGTTAAGAGGTGTTACACCCTTTAAGTTAACAAGCTGCGTGCTCGGTGGATTATCTTAAATTTCTTTTTTTATTTGAAAGCTGGTGCTTCCCGTGTTTTTTCATTTCAATTTGGTGACAATGGAACTCTTCAAAAATTGACGGCAAATCTGCAGTGATTGCTGGAATCGCTTGGATGTTTATTGTTAATACAACATCATGACGTAACATCACGCCTGTATGCTCTGAGGGAGTACGCAGAAGTGTACAATACACCCAGATTTCGACAGGTTTAGGTAAGTTAATTTCCATTTATTGGGGATAAGCCTAATAAGATATATTTTATTTGGTCAAAACATGTGTCACATACAATAATAAAAAAAAAGTGCATGTGTTTTCTTTATTTATGTTATCCTAACATAAATAAAGAAAAAATCACAACCACATACTATGGCGTGCAAATGTTTTGAAATTCTAAAATTGAGATTTTTAAATATATCGTTTCCAACGTAAACATGACACAATACCATGACATGTATTGTTTTTTTATTTGAAAGGATGTACTTCAAGGGTAGTTTGATGAGAGTTTGGTTAGGTTCTGATTATGGGATCCATGACAAAGTAACGGAACTCTTCAATTCTTAGGAACAAATTAACGATACTCGGCCGAATCTTTTATAGGCTATCCGGATATTTGAGTCACCTACCGTAACGTCGTTATGGTCAAGTTATTGTCGTATATATAGTCGAATATGATAATCAATGGAACTCCTGAACGTCTTACAGTAAGGGTGATCTGTGGCAGAATTTCTAACTGTCGTAAATTGCAATGCGCTTACGTTCATTGATATTTAATGTAAAATAAATTCATGGCAAATATTTGTTTGAGAATAACTAAAAATGGAAAAATAAAAAACGTTTTTTGCAAAAAATAAAACAGACTTCAAAAAACACAAAAAAGTGAAAAATAACTTTAGCTTCTGAATTCGGTGACAAAAAAACTAAATCAATCAAACAAAGGTCACCACTTCTGAAGCTAAAGTTATTTTTCACTTTTTTGTGTTTTTTGAATGACGCATAATTTAGGTGGATATCCATTGTCTTAGGCAAAACACATTTCATGTAAAAGTATTTTAGTACTAAAACGCTGAAACCAAAACGTAATAATTATAAAATCTTATTATAACTGTAAACACATCTTGGAAGTATGCAAATTCTGCTTTAGGATACTGAGAACGGATACCTAAAGATATAAGGGATATTAGCATAAACGGAACCGCGTGAACTTCGCACAAACAATGTTAGCGTGTTACGTTGTTGGGGTAAGCAGAATTATGTGTGTTAAACACTCGTCTATATTCCATACATTGTGTTTGCTTAATTGCGTTGCGTTATTGGCTTACAATTTCTTAGGTATGGGTTTTTGTTTAACTGATAAAGTTGGCGGTCTGACTTTTGAGGCTTTTCGACATGTGTCACACAAAGAAAATATTTCAGCGGAATACCATTGAAAGATTTCAGCTCTGCAGGATTATTGAACTTAAATATCTGATTTCTTTTCACATTTTAGTTGGTCCTGCACATATTTATTTCAGTATCATCTGCCTAGCCTTTTTCCAACTATGTTGGGGTCGGCTTCCAGTCTAACCGGTTGCAGCTGAATACCAGTATTTTACATGGACCGTCTGTCTATCTGACCTCCACAACCCAGTTTGTACTAGGCAATACAGTACCCCTTGGTACAACAAGAAAATGTTGACAGACTTTCGGGCAACTGACTACCTATAACGACTGTCAGGGATTTACAAATGACAGCCGGAACCAACGACTTAACGTGCTTTCTGAGGCACGGAGAAAACTCGGTATGTAATGGGTGGTCATGGTCATCCATCCATGGACCAACCTAAGCAAGCACGGCTTAACCTAAAGAGCGACCCTAGTGGCTGTTATTATTTAGCCACGAGCTCCTGCACTTATTTAAAGTAAGAAAGGACCACCATTCGGAATTTTCGTAAAGGATAATTTTCTGCTACTACACTAGTCTTTGTTTTATTTACTTCATTAAATTTTTAACCTTCCGGCAAGGAGAACCTACAGTTGGGGAAAATGTTTAATTATTCTAAAGCGTTAATGTAAATTTCGTGTTTAGGGACTAACTGTCATTAATTCAGCGGGTCCGTTCGAAAAATTCTCAGGCTAATTGCTAGAACAGTCGAGTCCTGTACTTATGTTTATTTGAATAAAGTCTTAGTACTCAAGTCCTGATAAATGAGAGTATGAATCTGTGGAGTGGTTTTTAGCAGGGTTCGTAATTTAATTGTTATCAAAATAATTCTTTGCTTTATATCTTTTTATCCATGATCGGATTTTTAATGCGATTTCTTAAAAAAAATCTTTTTTATATCGCACTTGCATTCAGTCCAGACAGGGTCTTTATGAAAGCGTAAAGAGGGACGCTCTCAGGCTCGTTGGCTGGTAGCACCTGGATGAGAGTTGCTGAGAATCGAGGTGAAAGGCGTGTCCAACAGTGGACTGTTGTAGGCTGATGATGATGATGAGGGTCTTTATTTTTCATCATTTTAAATGTACTAAAACAATCGGGGCAGTCTTTGGGGACTGCCGATAGAAGTGAAAACAAAAAGTACACAGGCCCCTCCCCAGTCGTAGCACTGGTTATGCCCCGCGCATGCCTATGTGGTGCTACACCGTAGCGGATCGCCTACGAGTGCTACGAAGCGTAACCGCACGTTACGTCAAGTGACGATGAGTTCAATGTTTTTCCTTCACCCAAAAAGTGCTCAACGCGCCTGAAGAAGTTTTCTCTTCAAAAATTTAGTTTATTGATTAAAAATATTTTTTGTGACCTATTTTAACTACTGTTTCTATGTACTATGATACTTAATTCGTTTAAATACTCGTAGAAGCTCCAAAACGCGTTGTATCGAATACTGGATAACTAACTACACAAAATAAAAATCAATTTTATTTGAAAAGCCTAGCTATGTTTTTATCTTTTCCTTTTTGCTGGGCTGTAGTTGAGCCGTCCATCCCTGGGGCCCGGCCAGGATGTAATATCGGGATGGATTGCCCTATTTCCACACTGGTGTGTACTGGAAGCTCTAAATCCAGTAGTTTAGCCTATCTTGTATCTATATACAGATGTTACGTAATTGGTTCTGAAATAGGTAAATGTTTCGTAAACGTATTTCTGCGTAAACTTATTGGTTATTAACGTACCTATTTGTATAAAGCTTTTTACTGCTTAAGTTTATTGCTTATTATGGGGCAAAGTGTTATTGGGTTTTTCCATCAGGAATTTCTCAGTAGCAGCCACGGAGTCTGATTTGTGCCCGGTTGATAACAATAGGCTCGCCCCCTATTACATGGGACTTAAAACATAACTGAGAGAAGCGGTGGCGAAGTGGTGGCGGTCCCGATTTACGAACAGTAAGTCGTGGGTTCGAACTCAGACAGGCGCATTACTTTGTGTAATTTTAATTTGATCACCACTGCTCTCAAAACGGTGAAGGAAAACATCGTGAGGAAACCGGCATGTCCTAGAACCAAAAATTCGAAGACATGTGGCATCTACCAATCCGCACTGGGCCCGGTGATGGATTATAGCCCATTCCCTTTCATTGATTGAGAGGAGGCCGTGTCCTAGCAGTGGGGAACATTATAGGCTGATGATGATGATGAAACATAACTGGTGAAATGTGGGTGTACTATTACACCTCTTCCCAACCCTTCTGGAATTAAAGGTGTGATGTTATGTTATGTTCATTATCATTGAAACTGGTTATGAAAATCGTAAAGGCACACAGACTCACACTAATGACTCTCTAGTGAAGTGTCACTAGAGAGTCATTAGTGTCATTGCCTTTCTGCCCTTGTCACATTTTACTTGGGGTCGCACGTTTTCTTCTGCCATTCTCCCCCGTCAACCGTCACGCTATCATTCACTACCTTTCCATTCATATCATTCCACACACAACCCATCCATCTTATTTTTAACGGTATATGCTTCACTTTTTTTATCACATGCGTTTCATCCGTCCTAATCACATGCTATGTGATGTGATTAGGACGGATGGACGGACCAAGCAAAAGGATTTCTTTTCAACTTTTCTGTCACAGGCGCCACTTTCAAACTTCCTCTTATACAAGTATAGGTACTCATTACACTAGACAATTTTACATATTTAACATGAAAGTATTAATCTTGTGCTACGAAAATGACACGTGTAGTCTATGCTTTTCCAACGACATGAATTTTTAAACAAATATTAATGTTAGTGATTTCAAACTACGTAAAACTTAAAAAATAAAAGATTTTCGGGACCCTTGACACCATTTGAACATTTCTTATCCAAAAATAATCTCCAGCGATTAATTTTTACTAGAATTTATTTCACTTTTGTATTGTTATCCTTTGAACCCAAAATAATAAAACAGAACCATTTCCAGTCTATTTCCTTTTCCGGAAAAAGAATTAACAACAAAGCCTTTACCTTAACGCGCCTGAAACTTAAGTGAAGTACACACTACACCTAGCATTGACCCTGAATGAACGAGCAGGTAAACACAACACGCTCAATCCCTCATGGGCTCAACCAAGATTAAATATGTAGGCCAGGTACAGACCATTGTAATGGGTAATGGCAACCTAAGATGGAATGGTAATTTCCGGGTTGTGGTTTGTATTTGTACCAATGCGCAATGTGTGTACAGCTCATACCTATTGTGGCTTCATAGTAGAGGTACATATACATACACTGCGTTGTATATTTACTCCTGTATACATTGCTGGACATTGAACATTAAACGATCTTTAAAAGATGCTTTATGTGAAGGGGGGGAAGGGTGAATGTAAAGGAGTACGTCTATTTAGACATACGCTATTTCTCATTCTACCACATCAATTTTTGTCGCATATAAATAGGCAAACAGTCTACTGCTGGACATAGGCCTCTTCAATCGCACGCCTCTTAACTCGATTCTCGGCAACTTTCATCCAGTTGTCCAGCCACCCTACGGTGATCGTTGCTCCACCGATCCCGAGGGCGTCTCACCTTACGTTTGCCGATTCGCGGTCTCCACTCAAGAACACGTCTACCCCAACGGTTATCGGTTCTACGGCTAATATTGCCACTTCAGCTAACATATTCTGTAAGCTATGTCGACAACTCTGATTCTCTGGCGCAATAAGTATCGATACTTAAACACGATTAAACAAAAAGAAATACTGACTATCTCAGCTCAATGGTTATTGTAGTATATTATGCATTAGTCGTAACCCCAAAAAAAAACATCAAATCTTTTCTTTGTTTGTTTTATCATGTTGATTTTTTTTCATCACTCTGCGGAATTTCGCCAGTTCAATTGACTTTATATAATTTAATTTAACACGCTTCTATAGCATCTACCGACATAAGTCAACGCCAGAATATAGGCAATAATTAAACGAAAGAGCAAATTCCTTTTTTAATCAATTCAAGCGGTATCCCGCAAAGGCCCACAAAGTAAAAGGCAAAATTCCGAAACAAATCTACATTTTAAATTGTTCTAGTACATGAGGCGGCTCGATGTGTTTGATTGTGCCTCGAACCTGAGTCCTGATTAGTTATCTTAGATCAGTACAAACAATTACGGCAAATGTTCATGCCGTAAACCTAGCGTCAACTTCTAGGGTCCGTGTGATGAATTTAAAATATAGAACAGACAGATTTTGTAATGAAACCGATTTTGTCGGCCGATGGCGGACAGAACTACCCTGACGAGTAACTCGGACGTGTATGTGCTTACATTGCAACAGTGTTACCACTTGTGCCGACATTGGACGTTGCCGGTATTGCTTAACAGAGTGAAAACGTTTTTTTAAAATGGAGGAATTCGAAGAAATGAATCTTCAGCACCTAGGTACTTCAGCCCGTAACCGTTTCGAAACATCTCGGTTATTGTAATTTTTTCAATGTTTATCCCATAGGATTGGTCAATTATAAACACAACTAATTAATTTTTAAATATCCATAATCGATTAGGTAGATAACAACAAAATTAAAAAATACACTCAATTTGCACTGTAGACGCCAGCAGACGGGCGAGAAATCCCAACAAGTTCGGACTCGACGATTGATCGGCCGTTATCCGGGCATCATCGGACGATGACGGTCGTGTTTGTGTACGCGCTCTCTTTTTTTTACAAGTGTTTGATTCAATCGTCCGAGTTCGGCCGTCAAACCGACCGGCCGTCATCGGCCGAGCAAACTTCGGCCGATGACGGATTAGGTGCACGCGAGCCTTCCGCCTAAGGCCGACCTTCACTCATCTGTTTAAATACCGAATGAAAAATATACCTCTAAAAAGTCCTACAGGGATGCCTGTAGGGCTTTGTAGAGGTGTTATACAGGTTATGATGATTTGTGATGCAAGCAGGTCGTGATCTAGGTTCACGCTTGAGTACACGGGCCTAAGTCACTTAAGGTGCTGCTACCGGCCATTTTCATTTACACAAAGCTTTGTTAACATACACAACCATACAGTATTAGGTATCTATATCTGGAGACACTCAACCCTCAACTACGTTGACACGATCAGTCACCAGTGTCCCGGGAAATATGTAAATTTGTTTTGAAAAAGTTATGCGGCCAATCTGCGGAATCCTTCAGTGACGGATTATGAGGGCGGCGCGGCACCAGAGGGATTTAAAAAGGCTTTTGTATCAAAATCGCTTGGTCCGTGGTCACTGGTCGCAATCAGCCTCTCATTTATCTTCATCTCGTTCGCTGTAATTACAATGATTATTGAGATTACAGATATTATTATAATTTGCATGTTGTTTAACTATTGAGACTTGATAGATTTAATATGTTTTCTACGTAACTTCATCAGTGTTACTTCTCTTGCATTCTCATTTTGAATGCCTGCATCTTTACTTTCATCTTAGCCAGAAAGCCTTGAATTGATTTTTTTACCTCGCCCATAAATACAATGGATACCTACATATCTAGGTATTCAGTATATTTGGAACGCTTGCTACGTAATTATGATTAAGCTATATGCTACGCTACGTAATTAAGCTAAGCTACGCTACGTAATTAAGCTAAGCAACGTAATTATTAATCCCGATTCGGCAACTAAACAAAAGACGTGCAAAACAAGTGAAAAAAAAGGTGCCTTTTCGTAACTCTGCATTCAGTCCCGTTTCGCCAACAACTTTTAAATGTTTTTGTAAGGTACAGTCAGCTTCCAAACGTCATGTTGATGTTGCTATTTTTTGTAGGTACCTACAGAGGAATACCATTATCGTAAAATAAGACCTGGTTTCGAACGCAGGCTTTCGAACGCCTGTCTATACGTTACTCCAGATTGGGGTATTTATGGTCACGTTAGGTTTCTCTCCAGTGAATACCTTGAACCCTTCAATTTACAGAATATCCAGAATAATTCAGTATACCTCAAGGCATTAAATCTGTCAAAGACCACTAGTTTACGTGAAGTTTAAGTTATAAATAACACCGTTACCCAATTTTGTACTGTTGTACACAATAATCATCATAGCTAATCAATTCTTTTAACATAATACCTACGTCACGACTGAAACTCTCAAGGGTTAGGCAGAGGTGTACCATTAGTTCTGGTCACCCATATTCCGACAGTTATGTATAGTCCTTTGTAAAAAGGGGTGAACCTTTTGCCGTCAACCGGGCACAGATCCAGATTTCAGGCTGCTACACAAAAATCGTGATAGAAATCCCATATGACTTCCTCCGGCCTAGGACTCGAACCCATAATGAGTACCTCATAAATAGATATTGGGTTCCACGTTTTCATGTTCTATTAACAGTAAAATTTTAAGCTTTTTTTTTTTTCAGAAAACCCATTAATCTTTAAAAACAAAATCAGCGTAAAGACTGTTCAGCACCTTTTATCGTTAAACGTAACAGTCGAATGAGAGCAAATCATTAGCAAGTAGCGACGCAAAGCTGATAATCTGATTGTTGGAAACTTTAAAGTGCTTCCCACCATTACGGTTTTTAGTCCTCTTTGAAGTAAATAAACATGGCAACACAGTCTACGGTCAACGGTTTGCATAATATACGGATTATAGCAAGTATTTGATTCATTGTTTTCTTTTTGCAAACATGAAAATAAACCTCTGAGACATTCAAGCTTATGCATTCCAAATGACCAGAAAAGGTAAGGGGTCCTAATCCTCAGCAGTCGCGATTGCGACCACTACTTGCGGGTTCGATTCCCGGGTCGGGCAAAGTGTTATTAGACTTTTTCATCAGGACTTTCTCAGTAGCAGCCACTGAGTCTCAAGTGACCGGTTGATGGCAATAGACTCGGCCCCTATTACATGGGACTTAAACATAACTGGCGAAATGTATATAGGTACACCTCAGCCTAACCCTTCGAGAATTACAGGCGTGATGTTATTTTATGTATACGGAGTGTAAAAACCTCATCACGAAGCCGTCAACCAAGCATTCTGTACATCAAACTAAGTAACTTTACGCAAAAATTGTTGCTGGGAAACAACTTTTTTTTTAGGGTGAAAATCATGTTTTGTGGTAGAACTCAATGTACTCAATGAACTCACTCAAAACATTGTGCTGGTGGATGGATTGAATAGTACGAGGGTCGTGGAGGTGTCTAAAGTAAAAATCTTATATAAAAAAAATAACTTGTCAAAAAGTTGGAACTTTGACACCCAATATCTCCGTAACTAGAAGGTTTCCAGGTATGGTGTAGAACAAAAAAAATATCACATTGACGGGAACAACAAGTGCTTTTCGGCTTCGTTAAAAGGTTTTTTAACACCCTTTATTAAGGAAAAAATATTCATCAAACTACATGATCCCAACTGACGGTACACAAGTTTGGCGCTGTGCCATGAATGGCAACGACGTGTCGGATTTAAGGCCACAACTGCACTGGCCAGCTAAAGGCTAGGACTCAAACAAGACACAAAGGCTATATTCATCTATCACAGTGTTCCAGATGTAACTACAAATACATGTATTGGTTGCCTTTGGGTGAACTCAAAACTGACCCTTACGTGCAGGAAAGTAGTGATTTTTTTTAAGGACATTATCAAAGTAAGGTTCAAATAAGCTTTAAAACAACATGATCATGGACAGGTCACCTTAAGGACCTGAGACTAGACCATAAATAAATGGAACATTTTAAAGCCTAAATCTTCACATGAAATTAAGTAAGTGCTCATGTCAGTGATCGCGCCAGTGCTGGAAGCAAGTGCTCGTGCTAGTCAGTGCTGGAAGGCTGCAGACTAGACTTTAAAAGGAATACTTTGAGAGTCTAAGCCACCACGAGTAGAGATGTAATGTGCCTCGGATTAGACTTGAATCTTACATCGGCAACAAAAACAAGTATGCTCGCGCCATTGCTATGTGAAGATATGTAAACTTACAAACCAGATTAAGTATCAGTTACAGAGAAGAAGATTTATCTAGTTAAAACTAAAATAAAAATCAACTAAAAAAACTAAGAAAAACAAATTAATATACAAGATATTCATGTAGACAACCTAGAAAATTTATTTCACCAATTTACATGAATTTCGATCCACAATAAATAAACCGAAATAGCGTTCAATTTTTATGCTAATTAAGTCATAATTTTTCTAGACACCTATTTATACCAAAAACACATATATTTTTAGACAAAGCTGAGCAACATTCCTCTTGTATTGTACCTATTTATATAACATCACGGCTGTATTTCCCAGAGGAGACAGGGGTAGAAAGGTACACGGCACACCTGCTGTACATTTGTATGTACGCCCTATACCGCTATCAGTTCCTATTAATTGGGGCAAGCCTATACACGGCTATTTGTCGGGCATGTTCCCTTGATAAAACCAACAAGTTACCTACTTGGTCTGTTCTGGGATCGAACCCGGAACATAAGCAACCGCTACAATCTTCTAAAATAATTATTTCACTAACAAACAACACACATCTTGCACTGCTTTATGAAGAAGATAGGTTGCCCAGGAGTTCTCCTCTTTCTTTCTTAGCGTATTGGTGGCAAAAAGTTCAAAATGTGTTTAGCCCAAAATTCAGCTACGCGAACTCCGCTCACTGATGCAGTCAATAGATCATCAAACGCGCATATGCGATGCAAGATGGAAGGTGGGCTATCCTCTGTATGGAGCCGCCGCATACGCTCTTGAAATTTCAGCCGAAATATAAGAGTTCTTCAGGTCCCTCTTTTAATTTAAGTAAGCACAAATAAAAGATTACGAAAATTCACCTCTGGGTAAAACTGATATGGGATGAAAGTTTTTATAAAAGTCCGTCATATGTATAGGGCATTCATACATAAATCGAAAACACGGCATTAATATTGTTTTATAAAGAGTTACAAGCTCTAAAATTAAGCATAAAAGAGTCTTGAAGTTCGATAAACTTTAAATAAACATGCAATTATTCTTAGACGAAAATACAACACAGAACAAAGTACCTACATAAATAATTCACATCGTACAAGACGTTTGACGGATTATTTCAAGATACATGAATACATGAAAGCCATCGTGTATTTTCCACACGTGATGCAGAAGCATTGAGATGCACTGAAAGGGTGTTGATCCAGACCCTTCCATTGTCGGCACGTTCCTTCAAAAGATGAGTGCGATTTAGTTTACAAAACTAGCGGTAAGACTCACTACACGAGAATCCTTGTTTATGAAAGGTTCTGCATTGAAAAGCGCTACTTACGATGGCTGGTGACACCTGTTTATTCTCAGTTAGTATAAAAAGACGAAGAAATAAATGCCGTAGAAAAACGTGCATATAACAAGATGAAATATTAACAATATTCAGTAGTAAGTATGTAGTACAATCGATCTTGGTACCCAGTCATTAATTTAATCCATGAATGAGATTTATCATCAAGATTCAAGATTCTTTATTTGCATGAAATATGATAAATTATGGTCTTACTAATAAAAAGGTTTCACATATTTCGCTGACTTCATTCAGCATGCAAACTTAAAATTAAAATACCTAATACAATGTGAAAACCGCACAGAGAGAAGAATAGAAGGCTATGGGGGAGGCCTTTGCCTAGCAGTGGGACAACATAGACTAAGGAAACAAAGAAAAAAAAACACTATGTACTCGTAATGGAAAATTATCAAAATATTCCAAACGCGTCCTAATTAGATTGTTCTGAATTATCAGAATAATTTCTGAATGGGCAAGTAGTTACGAGTATGTACATTTATTTTACCTCTAACCTCAAAAGTACATTCACATAACGTATTAATTAACGTGAATTTACCAGACGTGCCCAAAGAAGTGGTTCTCCAGCCCAGTTAATAGTTAAGGAAGTATGCGCAATGGCCGACAGCTGACCTCTCTTGTGCTCCAAATTGATTCCATGCCCGAAGAGGCCCTTTGTTATCGGCCAATAGGTAATGGAGCTCTGAGCAACGCTTACACAACGCTCACTATGAATATTCTGGACGTAATTTAATTTTCTGAAGGAACTGCTTGCATTACACATTGTTCTCTGACAAAGCATTCTCCATTTTCAATCTGGATTACGGACGATGTTGAAGATGATGTGATCTTAGCCACGTTAAACTTATCTAATAATTCTGTGCTACATACTACAAAATATTGACGACGTTGGTGAGTGATCTAATTGTCATTTTTACCAATAATGAGGGTATTTCATAATGGCATAGAAAAAACATTATTCTTCCATGCCACACTGATCTAAGTGCTCTTCAGCGCTTTCGTCCTTGAGGGATCACAACATGTCATTATAGAATTGGTGCGGTCTGCAAAGTTAAGGCATGCCACACTAATCTAGAAAATAATAAATTCATTTATTTCAGACATGGTCCATAGTTCCATACAGAATATAAAAAAATAAAAACACATGTACATTCAAATAACCAATAAAAATAAAATAACACATACACATTCGATTACAATTGAATTGAGTAATGAGGTACACTTAATACTGTTGTGCCCTATATCGCTCTGGTTCCAACGTCTTCAATTCAGCTTGCCACAATTTTCACGTTTTACCATTTGTATAGCCAATCAGATTTACGATAGATCAATTAAACAAGTTATCGAATCTAAAAATTGAATTCTAACTGTACTGGTGAAATTCAATCAAAAATTTTGTGTGAATTGACCGAACACTGTGGATTTCAATTTGAGGACCGCACAAGCGAATCGTTTTTCAAGATCGGAACCCATTTAAACCACAATACCGGTAATCGGGTGGTGGCCATTCCAGTCAAAATTACGTTTACAGCCGCTCTCACGACCCCGGTCACTTCAACTGGAGGGCTTGCTATATTTAAAATTGATTTATTGTATTTATATATTTTTCTGACGTTTAGGGTCGTGATTTCGAGAGCGAGCTGACCCAGCAATTAGAGGCATAATGTTAGGTGAACTGAATAAAAATACCTACATAGGGTCTTCAGATGAAATGTAGTATGTTACGTACTGTAATTTTGCAAAACCTACTTGAAGTAGTTCTCGAATCACAATCTACGAGTACATGTCAACATTAATTTGGGAGACCAATTATGTATTTAACGCTACCTATATCGATTATCAGATAATTATGTGGTATATTCTAAAAGAGCTCAAGGAACCTCGTGTGTTGAATGGTGGTTCTCAGTGCAAAATCAAGGTTTTCCGAAACGGAATCCAAGAAATAAATAAAATCACAGATGCACGAACAATTATCACACAATGGTGCCGATTCCCTTGTTCAAAAACTAAACTAAATTTAAGTTGAATGCATCTTTTTCTTTCTATTTCATTATGAAAAGGACAGAAGATAAAATTAGTTTAATCCTGTCAAATTAGTCAGCACCTGACGTAATTTGATGTAATTTTAGTAGTCAACTTTTTAATCGCGTCTAAAAGTTGTATGGCGCTGATTAATTTGACAGAACGTAACTAAAATTTATCTTCTGTCCTTTTCTTAATGAAATAGAAAGAAAAAGATGCACTGAACTTAAATTTGGTTTAGTTTGTAAACAAGGGAATCGGCACCAATTACTAATTATTTTCCATACTAACGCTTTAACACAGCTTAAAACCCAACAACATGTCATTGTGAATAATCCACCATTACAATAAAGCAACGAACAAGCTTAAACCCCTTAAAAACGGTAAACCAGTTAAAGCACAAGCCCGCGGTAAATCGAATAATAAACAAGCTGAAAAAATATGAAATCTTTTATCTGTATCGGCTGAAAGCTGTCACTGACTGAACACGATACGGAATTATCGTCGAGGTGGAAAAATCAGGCTGGTCTCGGTTCTACAGCCTCCTCAAAATAAAATCTCCGTTTCACGCCCCAGTTACCCGACCGGAAGATTCGCCATTCATTTCGTTCACATGTGTTTACGCTACGAATCCGAATGTATTCGAGCGCGACGATACGCCTGCAATCTTCGCTCTTTAGCCAGATTATTACTGTTACTGTCACCGCGTTTTTCTGGTTTTTGGTAATGGGTTTTCGAGCGTACCTTTTGATGCATTTGTGTTTTTAACTGCAACTCAGGTGATCACTTCTCCAAAAGGTTTATAAAGGTTTTGCCTGTCTTTATGGAACCGCTGAAAAGTGACTTCAGAAAAGCTCAGTTATGCCTTTAGAGAACATTGTAACGATTTCGCAGCATTGCACTCTTTTCTTGTTTTGGCATGATTCGAGTTCTACTTTGCATACTCACTATTGTGAAAAAATTAGCCAAGTGATCAAAGTGGTAGCAAGATTAACTGCCCAGGGTGCGCCCACAGTACTTAAGTAGATATTGACACTCGTAGAGCCTATTTTATGACCCTCATTAAGTTAGGTCGTTTTCGTGACTCCGATATAGGTGCTCTTTTTACAGTAATTTGTACATAATGAGTAAAGATATTAAGGTAGATAACCAGTCATCAAGTTGCACTTGAAAAAGCTAGGTAGACAACAAAGTACTACTTCTAATTATTTTCGAGTTGATGGTATGGTGTTCTTTAAGACCACATTACAGAGAAAACTTATATGATTTTGTGTAGGCTTTATTTCTAAATAGATTCTACGACCAAGACTTTGATATTTGTTTTTACGAGTTCGATACAACAAACGTTTTACGATCACCCTTTCCCAGCCTAATCGAGCAACTTCAATGGTAATCAGAATCCGATTCATTTACGATCTCATTGTCTTAACATAAAAAGGAATCTATTCGAATGGTCGAACATTCTTGTAAGAAATTACCAACTGTAGATAGGTAGTTAGGTCTTCTTTGGATCTGGCTTTGGTCTTGTATACGAAGGTTAGCTAATATCAAAGGCATTATGCAGCCGAACTGTATCACCTATAATCTTTTGAACTGTTAAGGCAGCTACCGCTTGGCTTCTATTTTATATGTTCTAACGTTTATCTATCTTCAAATAATTGTTTCATTAAAATGTCCTATCAACCCGTTTGGAGAACTCGACGCCATGGTTTTCGAAATTTGCAGGGGAATGTTGCCATAATCGCAATTGCAAAAAAAATCTGTAATGTTACCTAAACATTTGAAAAGACACAACATTTTAATACAACTGTAACAGTCTAGTTCATTACATTTGGAATTTAATAATCTGTCCACCAGATCTGGTGTTGCCAGCAAACTAAACCGTGGTCCGCCTCTGCGGAAATTACTAGCCACGATGGATTCCGCCCAACGCCACGTCTGCAGCGCAATAAGACCCGAGGATAAATGGACGGTTACGGCCACGATATATCCTAAATATCGTATGGGAAATGTTATTAAATGTCCGACTAACATGCTTGCTTACTTACACAGAGGATTATAGAACTGGGTAGTGGGTGGATTTATTTCTTGTATCGTGTTATTAATACTTGCTTCTATCATGGTTTCGTATGTAAACTGTCTTCATAATAAGGACATATAGACAGTAGATACCTACATATAATCACATCTTTGTAAGTAATATGAAGACAAGTAAGATAAATTAATATTAACTATAGCGAGAAGCGACTAATTCTTTTTAAATAATTATAACTGATGGTTTTTAGGTACCTCTAACTATTTTTTACTTATGTACATTAATTCTAAGAAAGCATATGTATCTTCCCAAAGGAATGCACATGCCTCCACTAGGAACAAGTTTATCAAGAAACATACTTATACTTATCCGAAAGTTATCCTATAAACTAAAATCAAAACCCAAAGTAGACGTGACTAACACTTAATTACCCAAATAAACACGTGACGAACGAGTTCATCTAGATCCCTAAACATGAACCAATGAACCAATTAACAAATATTCTGAACCGATTTACTTTGCATAGCTAATGTGTGTTTACAATACAATGAACTCTTACGAAACGTGATGCCCTAGTTTATTTACTTATGTATTTACTTGCATTATTTGAAATGCAAATCATTTGCTTTGTATCCTATAAATATACTAGGACAACAGGAATAGGGAATCAGTGTGTGTCCAAGTGTTGTTACAATAAGATATATTTCAGTGGTTTTTCTACTACAAAGGAGGTAGGTGATTTGGTTTATTTAAACTTCATGGTACATAGTCGGACTTAATGCCACAAGGCGTTCTCTACCAGTGATAATACCGTACAATAGCATAATACAAAGATAATGAGTAGATTTTTTGGAACATATCATTCCCCGCTGCAATTTTTGTATCGAAGAGCATACCGGGACCAGTTCACAATTTATTTAGATTCAAATGAACATTTAGCGGTAAGCCTAGAACACCATTCGTTTTTAAACTGTAATAAAGGCTGGTTTTCTAATCCGTTCTTGGAACTTTTCACAAAGAATATGTTTTAAGTGCTTTGTTTGGACCTAAGACTACTAAGTCGTTTCGTACTTAATGTTACAGATATCCGCACTATTTTCTTTGGAAAACGTTTCATTATAGTCTTCTTTTGTACAAAAAGCTTTCAATTACCTTCATCTTGCCTTATAAAAGTTCTTACTTGCAAGAAATGTTAAATTTGATTCAAAACTCTTAATGAGGTAATCAAATGCATCTGGCGTTTTAACAAGTGCAATTATTAGACTTAACACGTTAAACAAGTTTGATCTTTCTTGCAATAATTCATCCTCCAAAGCAAAGCCTGTTTAATTTGTATCGTTAAGTCTAGCATTAAATAGCGTTGGATGTAGCTAGAGCCAGATTAACTAGATTTTCTTAGAGATTTCGTGAAAAAAGAACTGAGAAAAGAACTTTAATAAAGAGTATAGTATAGTTTTTGTTTTAACAAATATTTAAAAATGTGTGTAGTAGAAAATATTTTTAAAGGAGAACTAATAATATGTACGGAGAAACAGTTTTCCCAGCAGCACCTAATATAGTTAGACGTACGCAAAAGTTCTCCTCGCAAAGACAAGGTACAGACCTTGTCTTTGGAACACAGTTTCCAACAGTCGAAACTTTACAGGTTGACAGGTGATTCATTGCGATAAGTTCGTCTTTTTTTTCGTTTTGTTTTTAATCAATAATATCGTTTCTTTTTAGACCATGCCTCCTCAAGTGGATCCCGTTCCCAGTGGTGTAGTCTTTGAATCAGATACACAGACCTCGGACCTGGGGCTCGATAAAGATGTCTCAGTACTAAAACATGCCAGTCCCAGGAAACACGAATATGTGTGGTTCAACATCTTCTGGTTCCTCTACTTGCATATTGCGTCGGTGTACGGATTGTATCTCGTCTTCACTTCGGCCAAATGGCAGACTAATGTGTTTGGTGAGTAGTCTTCTAAGTGTTATAATATCGATCTTCAAGCGTTATAGTGTTGATTATGTGCATACATTGCTAAATATGGATACCTACCAAAAGCATCATATACCTATGGACGAAAAGCAATAAGTAAGGCGTTCACTAATAGGTACTAAGTGATAGTAAGTGGTAATAAGTCGAATGTCAACGTTATAATAGCGCTCTTTTATTTAAGCACTAGCAGACGTCACGCGGTTTTACCCGCGTAGCTCCCGTTCCCGTGGGAGTACGGGTATAAAATATAGCCTATGTTACTCAGTAAAGACGTGGCTTTCTAATGGTTAAAGAATTTTTTAAATCGGTCGAGTAGTTTTATAGTTAAATCGTAACAAACACACAAACAAAAAATCTAATCTTTCCTCTTTTTAATATTATAAGTATAGATTTATACCTACTACGTTTACCCTAACTTGAAATTGTTGCATAGGCACTTTGTCTGTTAAGACACAATCTACGATAAAACTATTTTCAAGTTATTTAAACCGAATAGTGCATTGAACATAGAAAAGAAAATGCTTACTGAATTGTTTTCCAGCATTCGCCGTGCACCTAATGTGCGCCATTGGTATCGGCGCAGGATCTCATCGTCTTTGGACTCACAGATGTTTCAAGGCTCGCACTCCGCTCCGCGTAGTGCTCATGCTGTGGCAAACTATGGGCTTTCAGGTGAGCATAATATACCTACTTCTTCATAGTCATATATTGTACACAATTACACATGGTTGTTTGGATCCTCGCTTCTATAAAACCCGGTTCTTACGATCCGCATCTATTCTGCCAGCCTGCACTACATGTTTTTGAATACTGTTTATGCTTTTGTGCCCACCACTGCTAGACACTACTACGACTATCGATGTCAAAGCCTAGGTGAGTAGAACAATAAAACACGAGTAAAAATAATTATTAAAAAGCTTTTTAGACGACGAACGCTTTTTTGTTCCTTCCCAAAAGATATCTCGCTGCACTTTTCTTTGTTTTATTCTGGATGGAAGAGTGATTTACTTTTTTTGTAATGTGTATTTCAGTGCATAAAAAGTTTGTTGGTACAATTAGTTAAATGTTCAACTTATATCCATAAATAATAAGTGATAGAAATGCTAATTGTATTGTCAAACCAGCCTCTCACGTTTGCGTTTGCTCAAATCATTACCAGTGCTCATCAAGTCAATTAATGATAAGTATCTACGCTGTTATGTCAAGAACTTGACTGTTTACTTAGTTAATGTGCAAATTGATGAACCAGACCCTGAAAGGGTCGATTAAAGGATCATTAAGGGCTATGTTATGTCTTGTAATAATCTCGTATAGGCTAATAAACTAAGTTTTCACATACGCAAGCAGCTTACCTACTCTCTACAACATTTTGTCAATTTCAGTCATCTTTTGGACTTTTGAATCTTTAGTATTCTCACATCACAAAAAAAACACATTTAACATCAAGAAAACCAGTTATGTTTAATTGACATGTAAGTTTGATTCATTCTATTGAAAAATTTTTGAAGAAAATTCTCAATAACACTATGCCCCAGAGTCGGGTAATGGAACTCAGGCTATGCTCAAAAGTAACGGATGAACGATGAATGAGAAAGTTTTCTAGTTGTTTCCCATTTTCATCAGATCTTCTGCGACCCGGGTTCCTATAATTTAGTCATTTCCATGTACCAGGACTCCATATTCGAGTGGGCTCGCGATCATCGCACCCACCACAAGTACGCCGACACCGACGCAGACCCTCACAATGCTGAGCGAGGCCTCTTCTTTTCCCACATGGGCTGGCTCTGCTGCAAGAAGAGTCCAGAAGTCATCGAAGGTGGAAAGCGCATTGATCTCACCGACTTGTATGCTGATCCAGTTGTAATGTTCCAGAGGAAGTGAGTAAAAAAATATATGGTCATGACACATATCCATTTTACAAAGAGTAGCGATTTTCTCACGCATAGAAATCCCAATCATCATTTTATCCCAATTTATTTGTGGTCGGCGCAACATGTCTTCTACCATACTTCTCTTTTACTCGTCATCTCATCAGACACCTCCTTTCTTGCCATATCATCCTTCACACAGCTCAGTTAACCTTCTCACGCGTAGAAATATGTCAGTTTAATATTTTGTTTCCCCGAATTTGTTCTAGACTATTTTAATCGTAACCTAACCAGCCTCATGCCGAGTTCAACGAAAAGCTTTTCTTAGAACAAATAATCCTATTACAACTCAATAAAAAAAATCCAACATACAAAATAGTGTCCCTACAAATATAAGCCTCTCCGATTATCTAATATCCTGCAGAATTCTGTGTTGTAAGTGAAACCATAAGTCTCCGGGAGCGGTTGTCGCCAGATCTGTCTCCAATATATTTATACGGATGCTCACAAAAGCCACTGCTGTACTCGGTATTAAAAAGAAAAGCAAAACATATTTTTCTAAGATCTTTGTGTCTTTTAACTGAGGGAGGAAAATAAAGAAACACGACGGATCAACCACCCACAGCCACCCGTTCTCTGAAAGTTAGGTCAAATAACATTTATTTCTAGTGAAGCAGAGATTTTCATTTTATCACGTAGGTCCCTATTTCAACAAGCGTCAGGCCGAGGGTATTATGAAGTGTGAAACAAAGTTGATGTCGGCATAAATATTACAACTTTTTATGATGAAATGTTGATAGTCTGCCATGAGGGAGTTGAAGGTTGCGTGTTTTAAAACGGGACTCTCGTTATGTTGATGTAATGACACAGTAATTTAAATGTACATTTTACGTAAGTACTTCCTTTTGGTTTTAACTAGATGTTAAAAAGAGGGTTCAGCATTATCCGTGTCACTAAAAGCTGGGCATTAGTATTGTTCTAAACTAAGACGCTGACATTGATGCCGAGCGGACTTAGCTTAAGAACAATAAATTAATTAACGAACCTTAATGAATAATGAATGAATAAGCAAGGATAAAGAAAAATAAAATGGAAACATGGTGCAGAAATCGGCTATCATTATCATACTAATCTTAAAAAGAGGTAAAGTTTGTGAGGTTGTAGGGGGTAATCTCTGGATCTACTGAACCGATTCTTTTACCAATAGAAAGCCACGTTATTTGTGAGTGTCATAAGCTATATTTAAAACGTTCTCGTGGGATAATTTCCGAACAAAACGCGAGCGAAGCCGCGGGCAAAATCTAGTTATTCATATCGACGAAGTATGCCTTGTTCTTCCATAAGTCTCTATAAGTCGTCATCTTAGCCTTCACCCCCATTTCTAGACATAATTATCAACGATTATTTATTGCGGGCTCCACATTCGCGCCGCGAACAACCGTGAACGCCGCGAACCGTGAATGTGGATGGCTTGTTCGCCTTGTTCCCCTTTCAGCGTCGGTATTTGTGCCCGCTTCAAAGGGTTTGAGAAGCGCGAACCTCCCGTGAACGCAAGCGCATCCACACTCGCGCGTGAATTCAGTAACGCGCGAGACTCGGTGCCGTAAGGTCGTGCTCATTTGTATTTGTTTACGTTTGCGTCAAAATGAGCGTCAGCTGGACGAATGAGCTGGAACTCGTATTGATCGAGTGCTACCACGCCGAACCCATTTTATGGGATCCTAAACACAAAGAAATTAAAGGACAAACTTAACTTTTCTGTTCGATCCCTAAAAACGGCTATTGCACCAACCGCAAAAAATAAGTTTGTAATAGTGAAATCGCTTTTTTTGTTATTAAACTACATATTTACGGTTTTCAGATTTTTCCCTTTACATGTGCTGTAAGACCTTGCTTTTTGCCAAATTACGTGATTCTAAGTCAACGGGAACTACCATATAGGTTTTCAACCCAAAACCTATAGGGTACTTCCGGTTGACCTAGAACTGTCGATTTTAGTTAAAAGCAAGGTCTTACAGCACAAGTAAAGGGAATAGGTCTAAAAAGAAAATGAAAATTAAGGTAAATTTTGGTACTCTTAAGTTTTTGCGTTTTTCCTTCTCATAGAGACGAGGCCTGTGTCCCAGCACTGGGAACATTAATAGGCTGATGATGATGAAGTTTTTGCGAAAATTTAGATTTTCTCATTTCTATTTATGATGTTGACTCAGGACCTTGATTTTTATACACCTAATAGGGACTATACCAGATATATATACCAGATACTGAGGGTATCTGGTATAAATTTCAACATGCTAGGTCCACCTGTTCCTGAGAAAATCGGTGGTGACAGACGGACAGACGGACAAGAAAGTGATCTTATAAGGGTTCCTTTATTACCTTTTGAGGTACGGAACCCTAAAAACGAAAGTACGTGATGCTTGGATGCGAATACAGGAACTTAAGAATATAGCAATGACTGAATAAAAAAAAAAGAAAATCGAATGTCCAGTTACAGGACTTTTAAAAAAAGGTGAAAGATTCTTTAAAGTTCATCTTCGTCTTATCTATATTTTTTATAACTTTTTTAAACACGTAATTGTAGTGAGCTAAAGCGCATAGCGTCACAGCGATAGCAGTACCTAATTCGTCGTCCATTCTCTACGAGCGCGCGAACTAAACTGTGAACGATTGCGAATGTGGAGGGACATGTTTTTCGCGACGTTTCGCGGCAAAATTACGGGCGCGAATTTGACAGTTGTTCGCAGTGCGAATGTGGAGCCCGCATATCATCTTTTACCCAAATGCCATCCATCGTTTTTTTCGTTTGCAGAAATAATTATTACGAGTTTTTTTCAACAGGCACTATTTGAAAATGATGCCGCTGCTGTGCTTCGTGCTGCCCACTGTGGTACCGGTCTACTTCTGGGGCGAGACCTGGACTAACGCCTTCTTCATCCCTACCATCTTAAGATACACCTGTGGGATCAACGTCGTGTGGAGCGTGAACAGCTTCGCGCATGTCTTCGGATACAGGCCTTATGACAAGTAAGTGCCTCAATCGGGTAGTTGATACTTTTTCAGTTGTCAAAATGCTAATTGCCCATAGATCATAACTAATAGTCTATGGCAATAGTAAGTACCTATTACATCACTAATTTACAAAATAAATGACTAAACTATTTATTGATTTAAAGCAAGTAAAAACTCAATTTTACTATTCTCTTTTTAGAGAAATTGTGTCTGCTGGCAAGTATCCAATTCAAAATTTAACCTAAAATCTCTATTTATTGAACAATTTCGAGTGGTACGGAATAATAAGCAAGTCTTGTTATGTACAACAACCTTGGCAAAACTTGAGAGATAAATAAGCAATATTACGGAGTTCCACCTGAATATTACACCACCTTCAGATTGGTTTGATTGAAGTAGGTAGACAAAGTACCTATTCTGGCGAGAGATCGACAAACTAAACTTTACTACTAAGTATATTTGCATAGTTTTGCAAAGTCCACCACCGACAGATTCTGAACTTAGCCACAGACATAACTTAGGTACATAGTCCACGTCACGTACATGAAAATAACGGGATACGAAAATAATAGTGCCCTAATTGCTAATAATACTCGTAGGTGAATCTTCATCTTTAACCTAACATAAAATCTCAAACACAAGCAAAGTATAAAAAATATAAATAAATAGGTACAAACTAGGTCACCCTCCTTTTATGCTCCGCTACAGTCGGGTAAAATGCACAAGTGAACAGATAATTTGGTTACTTGAATCAATTAATAGCAATAATGGTTCATGAATTATGCAAGGCGATCAAGTAGCCAATCCACCTACTAGTAATTAATTACATTGTTATTGTTGGTGATAAGCCGATTAACGATATAGGATAAATATTGGTACCTAGGAGGTGACGTAGCGTATAATACCGTACTATATTTGGTATGGATAGCCAAGTCACTTCTGCGAGATTCTACACGGAAAATAACGAATGCAAAAACCCAATAATACTTTGGGTCAGGACTTCCGCGCTCACCAATCCCTCTTGCAACTGCACTGGACCAACGATGATAGAACCCAATGGATATTTTAAACAATTTTATATGCTCTCCACATTGATAACTCTTTACCTCACTATCACCATTTGAGTTTGACTGCTTATAAGTTAATGTTAACCCCCAGGAAAATTATGCGGGTAACTTTTCCACTAGTTACACAACTCGTTTTTAATATAATTAGGAGAGCAGCGGTGGCACAGTGGTGGCGGCCCCGACTTACGAACAGTAAGTCGTAGGTTCGAACCCAGACAGGCGCATTACTTTGTGTAATTTATTTCATCACCACTGCTCTCAAAACGGTGAGGGAAATCATCGTGAGGAAACCGGCATGTCCTAGAACCAAAAATTCGAAGACATGTGACATCTACCAACCCGCACTGGGCCCGCGTGGTGGATTATAGCATTCCCTCTCATTGAGAGGGGGCCGTGTCCCAGCAGTGGGAACATTATAGGCTGATGATGATGACACAACTCATTTTTAATCAGTGGGGCTTCAAACTATAAGTCCCCTTACAGTTTTATTAAACGCCACAATCCTCTTATTGAGAGAAAACGTAAAAGCGTCTCGGACTTCACTCCTCAGATTAAATTGTAAAAAATATATTTTTCTCCTAAGGTCACTGAACCCGCGCGAAAACATTGGCGTTTGGCTGATCTGTGTGGAAGGCTTCCACAACTACCACCACACATTCCCCTGGGACTACCGCGCGACTGAGCTTCCCCTCTACAACATGCTCACACCCACCATCGTGTTCATCGAGCTCATGGCAAAGGTATGTATTCATTGGGCCCCTTTTAACAAAGTGTACCTACAGCGGAAAAATAAATAGGCTAACCCTTGCGCGGTCAACCTCGGATTAGGGTTGCCAACTAATTGTAAAAAAAAAAACAAATGAAATCTATGCTGAACGTAAACGTTGTCTTTTTATAAGACCAAGCAATGATATTCTAATAAAATATCATTGAGACCAAGTTTAAAATATCACTAACTGAACATTAAAGTAAGGCAGCCTAAATGCCGACCTGATTGAGCGCTAGTAATAGCCACTTATTTCCTTGAACTACGCTGCTCGCAAAACTTTAACTTGGAGCTGGAAACTTGCTATAAGACTTTATTGGCAAAAGTTTAAATTTTGGCACCGAGACATGAAAACACGTGGTTGCATCGTCAGTGATTATTATTCGGTTAATATTATCATCTACTGGACGAACTTCAGTTTATACCTACGATTATTTTAAATTTAGAATAATAAACAGCGGTGGTAAATTTATTTCAGTTTTTGTTTGCCTTTTCTGTCCCACTGCCGGGCAAATGCCTGCCTTTCCATAGGGGATCACGTATCTGTCATCATTATCTGCTCAGCCTTTTGTTATTATTTCTGTTTTCTTGTTTTTTCTTAATCACTCTGAGAATATTTATTGATCGACTTGCTTTGACATCCTTGTTTTTTGTAATTTTAATTGATAATGGTATTTGTTGCACGTAATTAACTGAATGTAATATGTAAATTGATGATAGTATTTCTATGCCAAATATCAAAACGTAGAGACAAAAAAAAATGTAACATCTCACACACTCTGTAACTACCTATGTTAGCAAATAAACATTATGATTCTGATATGTTGGGGTCGGTTTCCAGTCTAACTGGATGCAGCTGAATACCAGTATTTTACATGGAACATGCCTATCGGACGTGGTGGCCTACCATGACGTCTTAAAGCAGAATCGTTTTAATCTTGTTCCAATGTGGGTAAGAGACGGAGCTATAGAGGGCGTCTAGCGCCATCTCTTTCCCACACTGGAACAAGATTAAAACGATCCTGCTTTAAGACGTCATGGTAGGCCACCTGTACTACTTTTCAACAATTTCTCGATAATTTAATCAAAATATAATAATACTTTTTGTTTTCTTTTTTACATAGATAGGACAAGCATACGACTTAAAATACGTGTCCCCCGAAATTATAAAGCAGCGGACACACCGCACAGGGGATGGCTCACACCACCTATGGGGATGGGACGACCCTGAATTCAATGAGAAACTCAAAGCGAAATACGGCGCGGTCAGCCACAGTGAAGACAGGACACAGGCATAATTTATTTGCCGCTCCGTTTTTACTTTTAATGAAGACTGTAGTAGAAATAAGGGTGTAGAATTTTACTCGACAAATTAACATAAGCATTAATGTCAAAAACAAAATAAAAAAATAAATATAATAATAATCTTATTATAAACAGAATTCAAATTGTTGTTTTACTTTTCTTGTTGGCCGATTTTCTTAAACGCATCCAAAGGTAAGTTAATTTATCTTAAAAGTCCATAATCTGTTCTCATCGATAAAATACAATAGAATTTGTACCCTATCAGCTCTGCACATAAATGAGTAATGAAACAAGCTTGAAATCTTTTTCCAATGGTTCGCAGCTGGCGCCGTCGTAAGCGATAAGCGAAAATCGATATTGGCCTCTTCCATTAGCAAGGTATAATTAATGCAATGCAATCGTGTGCTTACTAAAGTGGAGTACGCGAGCGTCAGTTGTAAATTATAAATTAACCGCATCATTACCGATCACACGGAAAACAGCTATTCCAAAACTTACGACTTGATATTTAATGGCCACATGCATAGTTCACACAGATACAAAGTAGGCAGTTTCTACTTTCAAATTATAAAATTCCTGAAGCTAAGGCATTTCAAAAGGCACCAGTGTTGATTCAGACTATCTAGGTTTATATATTGTACTAGTATTTGCGTGGGTGCGCGAGCTGCGCGCAGCTCGCGTATCATCGTGTTCTTGAGAAGTAGTCCTTACCCATATAAAATTTTGAGAATATCCATAAGAATCCTTAAACGAATTGGAAAATCCATTAAAGTCCTTAAAAGATTTTGTAAATTTTATAAAATCTTTTAAATATTTCGAAAACCCTTAAGAACCCCTAAAAAACTCTAAAAAGTAATTAATAAAATAAAAAAAACAATACCTGAAAATCCTAATAAATGTATGTAAAAACCTTAATTAAAAACTCAGACCTTTTCCCATTAAAAAAACATTACCATAAAGTTTGCTTGTCGTCGCCCCTGAGTTACGCTTCACCCACTCAACCTTCGTTACGCTACGTATCACCGGACAGGTTTCGACGCCTACTATAATATTTGTTCAAACACCCAATGGCTATCTCTAACCGTTATGAAGTTACAGCCCTTTCAATTTTAGGGGAGGGGAGGGTATACAAATGATTTTGATCTCTCTAGGCCCCTCCTTACGATTCTGCAAAAAAAAATGTTCCAAGTCTCTCAACTTCCGAGATCCGCCTAAAGGGGGGAGAAGTGGGACAAGTGGGTCAATTTTTAAAACTGGTTTTTACTTTTCCGAGCCTCCTCTATACGAATCGGAAAAAAAAATGTTCCAAGTCTCTTGGTTTCCAAGATAGGGTAGGGAGGGGGAGAAAGGGGGGCGAAAAGGGGAGGTTTGGCACTTTTCCCATACTCGCGGGAGTTACTTGTTTACGAATCTGTCAAAATATACCCACCTCCCCATCCACAATCTGGGAGAACAATTATATCAGTGAGTGGTAATCGAGCTTTATATAATATAACTAGTATTTGCGTGTTGCGCGAGGTGCAAGCACCTCGCGTGCTTATCCTTGTAGATATTCACTTTTAAAACCCCTAATTGTCGTAAAACTGTCAAACATAACCCTAAAAGAGTCTTTCACTTTTCAAAGTCAAATGCCAAATAAAGCAGTAAAGGACCCCAAAGGTTTCCACTTGAATAATCTGTTAATCATTCTAAATCAGCACCTCCAAATTTATTGTAAACGATTTCCACATTCAAATTTTTGAATAAAATTAAAGTCCGCCATCTTGGATTAAAAAACGCATGTCATATTCTAAATCAGCACACCCAAAATCACTCGAAAATGATACCTATGTCAACATTTTGTTGATAAAGTCAAGTCCCCCATTTGAGAAGTAGATACCCTTCTAAAATGTTGAGAATCCATTATCAACAGCAAGAGAATCCATAGCAGTACAAAAACCCTTAGGAACCCCTAAATCAGTATGAAGCAGTGTAAGAACCCTTAAGATCCCCTAAAACAATCTAAAACCTTATTTAAAAACTCAGACATTTTCCTATTAAAAAAAACACTACCCTAAAGTTTTCTTGTCGGCGCCCCTGAGTTACGCTTCACCCACTCGGACTTCGTTACGCTACGGAGGTCGCCGGCTCGCTTCCCTCGCCACCTCCTGCATCGCTCCACTCGGTCTCGCAGGTTCGCTCCACTCAGGACCTACCTACCACCGGAAGGCTATGGTGACCTTATCCCTACGCTACGGGGGCTCGCTTCGGTCGCCCTTCGCTTTACCGGGACCACAACCGGACAGGTTTCAACACCTTCTATAATATTTGTTTAAATACCAAATAGCTATCTCTAACCGTTATAAAGTTACAGCCCTTTTAATTTTAGGGGAGGGTGCGGAGGGGAGGGTAGGATATATAAATTTCAACGCGCCTCAATAGTTTTAAGTAGGAATCAAAAGATTTTTTGGTTATAAAAAAACTGAGGTAAGAGAGGGGGTGTGAAGGGGGGGAGAAGGGGGAGTTTTAAAAAATGATTTTGACTAACGCATTGCCCCTTAAAATGAATCTGAAAAAAAAATGTTCCAAGTCTCTTAATTTTCGAGATCTGTTTAAAGACAGGGAGAAGGGGGTCAAACAGGGTAAGTTTGAAAATAGATTTATACTTCCCCGAGCCTCCTCTAAACGAATCCGTAAAAAAACAGAACGATGTTCTCTTAATTTTCGAGATACGACACGGAGAGATGGGAAGGGGGGCTAAAAGGGGAGGTTTGGCACTTTTCCCCTACTTGTGAGAGTTACTTGTTTACGAATCTGTCAAAATATACCCCGCTCCCACTCCACCATCTGGGAGAACAATTACGTCAGTGAGTGAGTGGTAATAAACCGGAAATGGCACGGCCGCCATCTTGAATTCCTAAAATGTCAAAAATTTTCATAAGTAACCAGGATACAAGCTACCTGTCCGTGAAAACACGGTGTCTGTGAGTTGACTTTGGTAGAAAAAAAGAATTCGCCAAAGTCGGGTCTGACCCGAAAATTCAAGCCCCAATCGCTCTCGGGGTTGCCAGCTGAGAGTGATGAAAATGGTCAAAAGTTATTTTGGGCACCCGATTCTAGCTCAGACCTTTTCCCATTAAAAAAAACACTACCCTAAAGTTTGCTTGTCGTCGCCCCTGAGTTACGCTTCACCCACTCAGCCTTCGTTACGCTACGGAGGTCGCCGGCTCGCTTCGCTCGCCACCTCCCGCTTCGCTCCACTCGGTCTCGCAGGTTCGGTCCACTCAGGAGCTACCTACCACCGGAAGGCTATCGTGACCTTATCCCTACGCTACGGGGGCTCGCTTCGGTCATCCTTCGCTTTACGGGTACCACTACCGGATAGGTTTCAACACCTATAATATTTGTTTAAATACCAAATGGCTATCTCTAACTGTTATTAAGTTACAGCCCTTTCAATTTTAGGGGAGGTTGTGGAGGGAAGGATACAAATTTCAACGCCCCTCAATAGTTTTAGGTAAAAATCAAAAGATTCTTCAGTAGTAGTAAGTCAGTAGTAAAAAAAGGGGTGAAGAGGGTGGTGCTGAATGGGGGAGAGGGGGAGTTTTGAAAAATGATATTGACTAACGCATTGCCCTTTGAATGAATCTGAAAAAAAAAATGGACCAAGTGTCTTAACTTCCGATATCCGCCTAAAGGGGGGGAGAATGGGGGCAAAAGAGGCAACTTTAAAAACTGCGTTTTACTTTTCCGTGTCTCCTCTATACGAATCCGTAAAAAAAACAAAATACGAGTCTCTTAGTTTCCGAGATACGATATGGAGGGGGAGGAAAGGGGGCAAAAAGGAGAGGTTTGGCACTTTTCCCCTACTCGTGAGAGTTACTTGTTTATGAATCTGTCAAAATATACCCCCCTCCCCTTCCACCACCTGGGAGAACAATATGACAGTGAGTGAGGTTTCTGAAACCGGAAATGGCACGGCCGCCATCTTGAATTTCTGAAATATTACAATTTTCCTAAAGTAACCTGGATACAAGCTACCTGTCAGTAAAAACAAGGTGGCTATACGTTGACTTTGGTAGAACAAAAGAATTCGCCAAAGTCGGGTCTGACCCGAAAATTTAAGCCACAATGGCTCTCGGGGTTGCCAGCTGATAATGATGAAAATGGTCAAATGTCATTTGAGGACCCCAATGTTGCCGGCTAGTCAAAGTCTTCATTCAAAATATCGTTATTACTCTACTTTTCATGTTTTTGGGGAAAATCTGGGGAAATTACCTTAAAAGTGGTTAGTGGAACCATTAAATGCAGAATTGTTCACAAACCCAATTATACATATTTTGGGTACCTGTCCTAAGAATATATTATCAAGAGTTTTTCCTTGAACACCCGATGGAATTGTTAAAACTTTTACTTCAACTCGAGTAATAGGATATTTAGCAGTAGTAGAAGCTAAAACTTTCTGATGTGCAAGTAATACACTTGGATTAATTCGTGCTCTTCGGACAATAAGAGTTGCATCTGTAATGAAAACTTTAAACTTTACATCGTTTGACCCAGCAATTAAATTAAAACTCTCTCTTGATCGAACTAATTTTACACTCATTTCCACGGATTTTTTTCCGAATGGGTTTATGTAATGTGTATGTTTCTTGTGATTGTAACCATTCCCTTACTTGCTTTTTATCCATTTTACCCTTCATGGCTTTTGATAATTTATCAATACTGCTAAAACCAGCGGGATTAGATGGATCATAATAAATTCTATTAATTTCTTCTAGTATGGGGTCCATTTTTCCCAATCGATCTTTTTACGTATTTTATTTATAAATTTTTTATCTCCACTGTTCGGTGTAGAAAACTCTTGATCTTCAATCTCAGAGGTTTTGTTCAGATCTTTTGTTTGAAGCTGAATAATAAACTCACATCTTTTTGGGTTTCCAATATATGTAAGTGGTACTTTAATATTAATGCAAATCTATCCCACCCTATCGGATCACTTCTTTTTAAGGGTCTTAGTGAATCATTTATTAAATCAACAATATTACTTCCAGGAATTTTTTCATTATCAATTATGACTGTGCCTTCATTATCCCAATGTATTTTACTTTTATTTGTTCCAACTAAGTTTAATAATAACTGACCTTTTTTATTATAACTTTTTGGTATTAAACTGAGTATTTGAGTTGGTGTGTAAAGTGGATTTGCATCATTTTCTTTACTTTTCATGGACCCATTATCGTCCAACAAAGAATCAGCATCAACTATGCTTTTTAGTTCTCTATCTTTATTTTTAAAGTCAATTTTAGACTCATTTAGATCTTCACTAAATGTATCAGAATAAATTGGTAATCTGAGTGGTTGTCGATCCTCTTCGGTAAAGTGAAGGTATCTTTGTAGTGTTTGTAAATATAACATCCAGTTCTTACGGTCTTCTGTCTTACTATTCATAATATTTTGCATTTCAATATCTAATCGAGACAAATTATTATTAACCTTATTTTCTTGTTTTAATTTTTCAATCAATTCAGGTTCAATAAGTATCATTTTCTTTGCATTTTCCATGTTAACTGGCTAGTCCACTTACTAATCCACTCAATATTGCACCTAATATTATTGGTAAGAAAGCCCCTCCTTTTTGTATGATTATATTTTTTCTTAGTTTATGTTTACACTTATGCACCAGTTTACGGAGTATATTTTTGTGTTTATTCAATTTTTGTTTATCTTGATCTTTTTCATTCACAAATACAGTTTATTTCTTCTTCATCACATGTTTTAAGTAACGCTCTTTGATATTTTGGTTTAAGCGTATGCAAAGCGCTTAGCAAATGTTTATGCGTTGTGAGTCGACGATGCATCATTTAGAAATGATTTGAATTGTTTGATTCTTGGTGTATTTAAACTCTTTTGTGGGGACGTAGACTGTACAGTGGCCATTAAATGGAAAGACATTTGTCTTGATACGACAAAAATCATTGGTATTCTGTTTTCAATCTACCATTAAATATCCATGCGCTTCTAAAGTTGCATCCCTGTAAGCATCTTCAATGAATTTTGGGTTATCTGGTGAAACTTGTCGAGCTAAATATCTTATTTGAGTTTTATCTCGAGGGTTTTTAAAATATATTATATAACTTGAGTTTAAAGAAATGTCTCTTTGACCTTTACCCTGATGAAATAAATTTTGTGTTAAATAAAATACACTAAGATTCCTATGATGACTACCTTTTGTAAATATATCCACAATTCTTCCGTCGGACTCTCTCATTAGATCATCAATAATAACAAGATGTGGATTTTCACCATCAAACATATTAAGATTTGGAATTCCTTGATGATAGATAACATTCGGTAAATTATATAAAGGTTGCATTTCATCGAAG
The DNA here is from genome assembly GCA_941918905.2 of Xestia sexstrigata. NCBI lineage: Eukaryota > Metazoa > Arthropoda > Insecta > Lepidoptera > Noctuidae > Xestia > Xestia sexstrigata. Next base: position 12,744,913 of record OW799214.2, read on the forward strand.
CACCATGTGATCCGATTAAAATCACAATTACATATTTCTTTAACTGATTTTATAAAATTTGTTACAAAATTTGACTTCCCACATCCTCTTGGTCCTGCCACAATAGCAGTAAACGGATGGATAAAGTGAAACATTACACACGTCTAGAGTTCAAAGGGATGAAATAAAAAATGAACATTTTCATTTTTTATTTCATCCCTTTGAACTCTAACTCTTTTGTAAAAAATAAATATATATAAGTAGGTACCTATTGCTAAAATAATATAAAACACCACCATACGTACGTATACTATTTCTAAAACAATTAGTACTTATCAGAATTTTACAATCTTCTCAAAAGTATGTCCACAGTTTTATCATTACTTATAAAACATTATTTACAATCGAATAATCATAACTCAAACACAATTATTAGTACATCAGAATTTTACAATCACCTCAACCTAAAATATATATACACACAAATGAAAAACTACAATTATCTTACATTATTTACAATCAAACAATACATTTGAAATACCCATGTAATAAACAATAATTTTACAATCATTACAATTTTTTGTATGCACACAGAAATAAAAGTAAAAACTATCAACGCTTAGCGTAATTTATAATGCCCCCAAGCCAATGTATCAATGTTGTTGTTCATAATACATCGTTTGGTGTCATTATATGATAAAGATGCTTTATTTATTTTTTGTGTAAAAATAGTGTGTTTGATTGACTTAAATCGAAGCATACTACAATATTGTACATTTTTATTAAACAAACACGATTTGTAATTTTCCATATTCATTTTTTTGGTAACACTTTTGTTAACCCCTTTTGCCTTTGCTGTAAATTTATCTTCTACTTAAAAGGCATACATTTTTGATCGCAACCCTACAAATTCCTTTAATACTTTACCATTATTCTCGTCTTTAAAAAAACCTAACTTTTTTTTATTTATTTTTGGATAACCGTAAATATTATTTTCTGGAAAATCTGATGTATCAAAATAGTGAAGTAGATCTGGTTTTATATCCTCATAAAAATTGTCTGTAAAAATTTGATATATCAAACTATCGGTATCGGTGTACAGTAACTTAATTTTGTTATTAAACTTTTTAATCATATAGTTAGTTATAATGAAATTCATACATAAGGGTCTTAGATATATCTAAAATAAAAAATCCTAAATAAATTAGTTTATCATAAATTAATTTTGTTTTTCGTAATTGTATTGCGACTAAATGTTCAGAAAATATTGATAAACTATGAAATTCTGGTTTTTCAATCAAATCCTGAGCACCTAAAACCACGATTACGATATTTACCACGATTATCCCAGTGAGTTAGTAATTTAACGTTTACTTTTTTTTCAATATTTTCCATTGTTTTACCGAAGACAGAATTGTTCATTAATTTAAAAAAGTCTTTTTCAAAGTTTGATGTAGCTAACGTTCTCAAACTAGTATTTAAGTCTATATATTTCTTTAACCAAGAACTTTGTTTAAATTTTAAAATTCTATGTACTTTAATTAATTTTATTCCCATTTCAATACATTGTTTTAAATTCCTATAGTGAATGATGTATTTATTTTTATTATATAAATTAGGAACTAATTTAGTTTCTTTAGTATTACCCACACATATGTTTTCAGGACATAACGGAAAGTCAGAATGCAAATTATGAAGTTCATCAGGATATTCCAAATCAACTTCTAAAACATAACCAAAATCTGACGTATCCAACACATTATAATCTGTTTTACCCATTCGAAACCACCAACAGGAAGGGATTGGGACATTGCCCAACCATATAAATTATTCGCATCAAAATATGTTAGATATGAATTAGGTTTTTCACTATCATAATCCTCCATGAATTTATTATTTGCTCTAGCAAAACGATTGCTACACTGGGATACACCCCCTCTAATACCAGCTTTAAAAAAAGCAATTTTGTCATAGTCCGTTAACAATTCTAATTCTATTTTCGTAAATTTTAACATTGCATCCCAACTTAAACCCGGAGCAGTATAGTAATGAGCAGGATCTAATCCATAAGTTTTAATATAAAGCTTTCTAAAGTTTTCGAATACATCAGTCAAAAGTAAAACATCAGTTTTTAAATACAAATTGGAATAATCAGACATACTACTACACTTAAAATGTTGCCAAATATCTTTTGCGTGATTATAATCATCATTTGAGATATTTGAATCTGTAAGTGAACTATAAAATTGGTGTTGATCAGGAAGTGATGGATGTTTCAAGAAATCACTATTACGCATAAATTCATAAGGATAAATACCTTTCCGTCTTAAACGTAAAAAATCTTCATTATTAGGATAGTTTCTTTTTAGTTCTGTAAACTGATCATCATTAAGATTTTTAGCTAGTTGGTCTAAACTACACGATAAAAATTTCAACGAATCTACGAATCTTAAACTCACTGGTTGATTATTTATTGTTAACTGTTTTGAAAATGATATGTATCGTTCTTTATTTTGTGGAATAACTTCATCTTTTCCATCATCGAGGTTTAATGCATGAACAATAAAATGAGCATCGTAGTGACTGAGGTTATGTAAAAATATTGGAACATGACGAGGGGTTCTGAACTTAGAACTACACACTTCATGTGCAACACCCCTAAAACTGCCAGTGTGCCAATCAAAATCGTAAAAAGGATCTTCATTTAACTCAGTTTCACAAATATGACATATGTTTGAATTTGAAATTTTAATTTTATCTTCATCTGTTAATGGAACGGGGCATTTTTGGAAACTATTTTTTTTTAACTATTGTTTTCACATCTTCACAAAGGCGATTCATAAACACCTGTGCACAGTTTGGTCCACTATACGTCTCATATTTTGACAATCTGTTATCATATGAACATTTAATGTAATATCCGAAACTATACACTTCATGTTTTTGAATATTAATTGTACTTGGCTTGGATGGATCGTTACTACATGATTCTATCGGGTTCAAAAATGCCTCAAAGTCTGCATAAACCACAAAGGGCATTTCCAACTTTTTCATGAATTTATCAAATTTTAATTTATTATTTGATGTTGCTTTACCAAACCAATCCTTTTTGGAATCTTCACCGTTTGGTAATTCCGTACAAATGTGAGCGCAATCATATTGTTGATGGTTATTAAGTCTTTCCTCTGATGGGAAATGAAGTAAACATGAATCGCATAATTATATAAACTGCATGATGATGACTTGATATTTGTGAACTAACTAATCGCGATAAGTTTTTAATATAACAGTAATGATTGTTAGTACCATTCGATATATATAGTAGGTTGATATGATTAGGCGTACGACATTTTGTTAAATATAAAGGACCTACAACAGAATTAAAAACTGTGGACATACTTTTGAGAAGATTGTAAAATTCTGAAAAGTACTAATTGTTTTAGAAATAGTATACGTACGTATGGTGGTGTTTTATATTATTTTAGCCATAGGTACCTACTTATATATATTTATTTTTTACAAAAACATTTTCATTTTTTATCTCATCCCTTTGAACTCTAGACGTGTGTAATGTTTCACTTTATCCATCCGTTTACTGCTATTGTGGCAGGACCAAGTGGATGTGGGAAGTCAAATTTTGAATAGATAAAATAATTGACTCTCGTTATTCGGGCAACAGAAAAGAAGTATTAGTGAAGTGGAAAGGTTATCCAGATAAATTTAACAGTTGGATTTTAGCATCTAGTTTAAAAGAAATATGAATAAAGAAAGTTTTTATTTAACTTTGCTCAGCAATAGTTCAATGGACTACTTTCCTGATAACAAGACCACAAATTTTTCAACAAAATTACCAAAAGCTATAAAATTAGAAGGTGAATGGTCGGTTGGGGTTGTCGAGTTTCAATATCCCTGTACCATGTTTACTGTTCAAGACCATGAAAATGTTATATACATTACAAAAACCATGACAATGCCTAATGAAGATAAACCCTCAACAGTGTACTACAAAAAACATATTCCAGCTACCAACTATGATAACGTTGACCATATTTTAAAAGCGTTGAATGGTATCAGAGAGAACTTAAGATTTCATTATGATGAAATAACAAAATTTGTGCATGTTTCTGTTTTGGATAAAAATATATTATCCGTAACATTATCACCCAAATTAAGTTTACAACTAGGTTATGAGCCAAATAAAAATCTTTTAGAGAGAAATTTTGGAAAGTGTCCTGCTAATTTACACTTAGGGTTACCATCTCAACTTTTTGTATATTGCGACATAATCGATCCTCAGATCGTGGGTGATGTTATGACTCCTTTATTAAGAATAATTTCATTAGATCCTTCAAAATACATTTATGGTGCAAATAAAATGCATGTTTTCTCTCCACCTCACTACTTACCTGTTATGCGAAGAGAGTTCGATACGCTGGAAATAGATATAAGATCGAGCACAGGACAAAAAATACCATTCCAGTTTGGAACCGTGTGTATTAAACTACATTTCCGAAAATTATAATAATGTATTCTCTTCGTGACCATCATAAATGTCCATATGAAAATTATTATACACATCAAGCTGGATCAGGAGTTGGAGTAATTTATAAGGGTTCACCATATCAACGCGGTCATGGTATTGGGAGCTTCTTAGGGGGTTTATTTAGATCAGTTTTACCTTTACTTTCAAGTGGTGCTCGAGTGATTGGTAAGGAGGCATTAAACGCTGGAGTTGGTCTTTTATCGGATATGGCTCAAGCTCAATAAAAGATCGTCTAAAGCAAGTTAGTACGAACTTAAAACGAAAGGCGGACGACAAAATTGATCGATTTAACATGACAGGATCTGGGTATATAACTAAAAGAAAACGACTGCCCTCGTTCATTTCACCATTAGCTGCTAAAGTGAAAGCTGCGAAAAAACTTGGTCTAAAACCAAAGAATATCAAAGATATATTTTCAAATTAAATATGTCTTTTCTTCATAATCATTCTTGTGAGTGCGCTAAGTCAGAATTGGATTTGTTTGCACTACCGTCTACACAAACAAGCATTGAAAATGGATTGTGGATTCACTATAAACCAATTTCATCTCTTGCTGATGATGGACCTATCGAGTTTCAAGTTCCTGGTACAGGCGATGACTACATGGATTTGTCTCATACATTACTCCACATAAAGACAAAAATATTAAATCAAGATTCAACTAACTTGGTATCGGCTACAGTAGTAGCACCTGTAAATAATTGGTTGCACTCACTTTTTAGTCAACTTGATGTTTATTTGAACCAAAAACTTGTATCGCCACCTAATAATACCTATGCCTATCGAGCATACATGGAAACCCTTTTAAACTATGCTCCTGCTGCTAAACAATCTCATCTTACTTGTAGTCTTTGGTATGAGGATACAGCAGGAAAAATGGATTCTACAGATGACAAAAACATGGGATTTGTTAAAAGGCAGGAATTAGTTACTGAAAGTAAGGAAATAGAAATGATTGGTCATCTTCATGGTGACATTTTCAATCAAGATAAATTTTTAATTAATGGTGTGGAAATGAGTGTAAAATTAGTTCGATCAAGAGAGAGTTTTAATTTAATTGCTGGGTCAAACGATGTAAAGTTTAAAGTTTGCATTACAGATGCAACTCTTATTGTCCGAAGAGCACGAATTAATCCAAGTGTATTACTTGCACATCAGAAAGTTTTAGCTTCTACTACTGCTAAATATCCTATTACTCGAGCTGAAGTAAAAGTTTTAACAATTCCATCGGGTGTTCAAGGAAAAACTCTTGATAATATATTCTTAGGACAGGTACCCAAAAGATGTATAATTGGGTTTGTGAACAATTCTGCATTTAATGGTTCCCTTACTAAAAATCCATTTAATTTTGCAAACTATCGTATTAATTCTTTCAGCTTATATATTGATGGTCAACAGATGCCTTCAAAAGCTTTGCAACCATCTTTTAATAATAGTATATTTACATCAGCATATCATACTCTGTTCTCGGGAACTGGTATTCACTTTCTTAATGAAGGAAATGCAATATCTCATGAACAATATGCCAAAGGTTACTGTCTATTAGCATTTGACTTAACTCCTGATTTATCAGCTAACTCATCAACTCATTGGAATCTCATAAAGCATGGTAGTGTAAGATTAGAAGTATGATTTGAATCCTCACTAATACAAACAATTAACTGTATAGTTTATGCTGAGTTTTGATAACATTATTGAAATAGACAAAAACAGAAATGTTACTGTAGACTATAGTAGTTAAAGTTATAATGTATGTTGTGTGTTAGATTTATGTGTAATGCATGTTGTGTGTTTGTAACTATAGGAAACATTATAAAATTAAATTAAACAAATTGTATTACGTAGTATACCATTTTTTATTTCTATAAAACCTCCATTTAATCTTATACAAAACACTGTTCGAGTTTAAACTTTACATAAGCACACTGACTAAACCACTGAACATGTTGCTGCCAAGGATCATCATCATCTTCCCAATCTTTTAAACCGCCACCACAATGGAAACACTTGGTCCTGTCTCCATGACCAGTATAAAAGAAACCGGCTTCTGCAAGATCTTCAGGCTTCTGTCGCTTAACGAGTGGCCAGACTTCGAAACTGAGCAACCGCCTAGATTTTGAGCTGAAGAATGGATATTCAGCTGTTGGGTATTGCATATTCTTCTCATTTTCTTCTCCACTCAGTGTTGTAGCTTTGCTATTCAATGACGTGTTCTGTACACGTACACCACATTCGTCTCTTCCTTTTGCTGTTGGCTTTCTCTCAACATCACAAGACGACAGCTTCCTGTACACACCTCATTATTAATATAATAGTCTAGGAAAGGATTAGAATCTAATGAGTACACAGAAGTAATTTAAGTAAACAGAATCACATTGACTAATCAGCTAATGAGTGTCATTGTTAAAAAAGTATTTTTTAACTTTTTCGCTTTCTGCTATTGTCTTTGTAATATTGTATACGAGGCCGTTTGTGTTGTCGTAGATGCTATCCTTATTATTCTTTACATAATATTTAATCCTCGTGGTAGCGTGCTTCCAATGATCAGTAGTTGGAATCTTACATAGCTTCTTCATATCGTACATTTCAATTTTTATGAGATGCGTCGCTTGGTCTCCGTCGTCAGAATTAGTAGAAATGTATGATACACCATCTCTAGCGGCTCGTGCCACGGTTGACGATAACAGTTTCTTCTTTTTTATTTTTGGTGCCACTTCAAAAAAATGATCGATCGGTTGTGATTTCCTTTTTCCACCATCGCATGTGTTATTAATGACGATGTCATCACTCTCTTCTTCGTGTTGAGGGGAGAGCGGTGAGTAGTAATACTTTTTATAGGTATTTTCATTATCGTCTGCGAAGCTAAATGATCTCTGCAACAACAGAGTTATCATGTTAAAATAAATTTCTACAATTACCAATTTGTCAAACACACGCACACGTTAGGAAACAACAACAGAAAAGTTTGTCAATAGAATAAACACTTACCTCCATGGTCATTGATGCGTTGAAGTGACACAAACGTAGTATTGGTAGACATATACAATCAACTGCGGTCAAACAACCATAGACTGGCTGCATGACTGCAACTGTTTGGTCTTATATAGCACCATTCTTATCTAAAACAAATTCCTAAGTACAACGAAACTGATAGTAACTCTATGAGTCAACAAACTTATCTCACATTGCTTCGCAACAGGCATCATCCTGTTTTGTGACTCCCACAAAAGAATGCGATTTAATATTTACAAATCACTATAATTGAACATTCCTATGACAACCACTGAATAGATTGGTACTGTAATAATCTGCTAATAGCAGTAATATCATGGATACACTAGAAAACAACATCTGAAAAAGATTCAACCCAGTCTAGAAAATAATGTTTATGCTGCTAATAGACTGCCTATGTATACCCATGTACCAACGTATATAATATGCAATTTGGATGCGGATGATAAACCAGGTTCACACCGGGTAGCTGTACATATCGATACGAATGGCATCGGTCAATATTTTGATTCATATGGGCGAACACCTGCGCGATATCATCTCGAGTTTTTAAAAAGGAATTGTAAAAGATGGGACTGGAATGTTGATAGGATTCAGAATGATTGGACTTCAGTTTGTGGTGAATATTACTTAATGTATTTGCTATATAAGTTTCAGGGATGTTCAATGCATAGTTTTACAAACATATTTGCGGGGAACACGCTGTACAATGATATTTTAGTGGATGAGATGTTCCGCTCATATTTTGTAGAAAATAAGTAATAAAATGTATAATTAAAAGTGAAGGAATGTGTTTTATTGATGATCCAGAAAAGCACTCATAATGAGGGTCAACAATGAGTTATAATAAGAACGCCAAAGCAAACGTAATGAGGGTGTTCGAGGTGCGATAGATAAGAAGATTAGGTGAACAATAGAACGCTAATGAGTGTGCAAGACCACCGGATATCAATTAGATATTAGTTAATTGATCTGCACATCTCCGGAACCGCGCATCCTACGCATAAACGGACCCCAGAAACGTGATCAGAGCATGCCAAAACCTTTTTTTTTTGTTGTTTTTTTTTTTTTTTTTTAGGTTTTGACACATCCTGGACCGCCCACGAGATCGGTGCGCCAGAACCGGCGAATCCCCACTACTGATATAGTTAGTAAAACTATATAATAGCGTAAGTTATTCCTATCTATAGTTATTTCGGTCTTGATATGTAAATCATAAAGCACCGACCTAGATATTGCAGTTATGCTTAGTATTAAAACCTGCTACGTCATAGATACGTAAAAAGTGTCTAAAAAGAATGTATAGATCTCGTTCTGCAGATTCCGAATATGTACTTAACTCAATTTGGGGCAAAACTCGAGGACGGCAGTATAGGTTTAGCTAATTTTTTTTGAATCAAAATCATCATATCTTTTTAATTATTAGCTAAAATAAAAACATTTGCGATTTCTTCATACATTATGCACTCGCGGTTCATCATTCCGCGCATAGATAATCTAAATATATAAAAGAAGAAACTGACTGACTGACTGACTCATCTATCAACGCACAGCCCAAACCGCTGGGTCTACAGATTCCAAATTTGGCACATATGTTCCTTAAGTGGTCTAGGAGTACATTAACAAAGGGTTTTTCAAAAGTTACCCCCTAAGGGGGTAAAACGGGGCTCTAAAGTTTGTATGGAGAAACGAGATTAATTAGACTATTTTATTAACAATTTCACAGGAGTACTCCTATTGATAAATGAGTAGAAATGAGTTTCAGGATTTTTCAGAATTCAGATAACGATAATGATGATTGTGATAACGAGGATGGAGATTGTAATGATGATGTTTGTAATTACGATGATAATGGTTGTGATTACGATGATAATGATGATGGTGATTGTGATGGTGATGGTGATTGTGATGGTTATAGTGATTGTGACTGTGATAGTGATGGTGATGGTGATTGTGACAGTGATAGTGTTTGTGATAATGATGATGATGATTGTAATATCGATGATGGTGATTGTGATGGTGATGGTGATTGTGATAGTGACGGTGATTGTGATGGTGATAGCGATGGTAATGGTTATTGTGATGGTGATAGTGATTGTGACTGTGATAGTGATGGTGATTGTGATAGTGATTGTGATGGTGCTTGTGACGGTGATGGTGTTTGTGGTAATGATGATGCGTGTGATAACGATAATGATGATTTTGATAGCGAGGATGGCTATTGTGATAGTGACGGTGATTGTGATGGTTATAGCGATGGCGATGGTTATTGTGATGGTGATAGTGATTGTGACTGTGATAGTGATGGTGATTGTGATAATGATTGTGATAATGATGGTGGTTGTGAGAGTGATGTTGATTGTGATAATGATGGTGATTGTGATAGTGATGGTGATTGTAATAATGATTGTGATAATAATGGTGGTTGTGATGATTATGAAATTTGGCACATAGATAGTTCATACCTTTTTTTTTTTTTTTTCGGATCGGAAATCCCCCCCGAATCCCTCGGAATCTTCTCCCGCTCTGGGCGGAGCAAGAGGGAGTGTCAAACTTTTACTGACTAAAACCCATCCATGTTCCTTCAACGCCCTTTGTGTTCCGGGGCCACGGTATCTCTTTCGAACAGTCCCGCAACCCCGGCAAGCATCGGTCCTTGCGGACCCTTTCCTTTTGCTGACTCTCTTTGGAGCGCGCGTGGAACACGAACGCGCCGTCGACACGGCCTGTTGTCATGAGACGGACGGACGGCGAGCTAGCCCATAGCCCACCATCCACAGGCTCGCGCCTACGGTGGCCGACGCCCGGGGCGTCTCCCGCAGCGGCCGGGACGCTGTGAGATTCTCTCCCTCTCACGTTCCGCCATCTCCTTCTCTAGCATTACTGCTTTGCAGAAGGAGGTGACGGCATCCCATTCGGTCTCGATAGTTCATAACCTGGATTAACAAGTAGGACACTATTATTATTTATCCCTTTAATATGATCCAGTGGGGCGGTTACCGAACTTTACACGGGCGAAGCCGCGGGCAACAGCTAGTACACTATATACGATATAAGATAGATGTGCAACTGAGGGTTTCGTTTTGCCTGCTGGGGTTGCGGGACTGTTCGAAAGAGATACCGTGGCCCCGGAACACAAAGGGCGATGAAGGAACATGGATGGGTTTTAGTCACAACTAAGCTCACACTACACAATCCAACGTTGAAAGGTTTGACGAATCCGAGATCCTCGAAAACATGATAAAACTAAAGTTAGAAAAATGCCCAGGACCAGATGGTATCAGAAACGAACATATCAAACATGCTAAGGAATTTTTGGTTGCCCCACTGACATGTCTATTTAATCAAATACTTATCGAAGAGAAAGTGCCAGAAGGCTGGACTAAATCAGAAATTGTCCTACTCTACAAGAAAGGCGATCCAGCAGACATTGGTAACTACTGACCAGGCCTTATGCCATGTCTGTACAAGTTGTTCGCATAATGCCTACTAAAAAGAATATCCGTGAACATCGATAGCCACCAACCCTACAAATAAGCCGGTTTTAGATCAGGCTTCAGCACCATTAACCACATCCACGTAGTTGAACAGGCAATAGAAAAATATGTTGAGGTTCGCAGACCGCTATATTTAGCATTCATAGACTATAAAAAAACATTTGATTCCATTTCTCACAATAGCATCTGGGAGGCGCTTACCAATCAAAACATAGATGCCAAATATATAAAAATTCTGAAAGACATTTACAGCAAAAGCACAAGCAGAGAGGTTGGAGAAATCCGGTGAACGCATAAAAATCAACAGAGGGGTAAGAAACATGATGAGTGAGGGAAACTGACCAGTGTTACGCGGACTCGACAAGGCGACCCAATATCACCTAAATAGCAGAATATAATGAAGGATCTAACCACAGACAAAATGATTGCAATTTTAATAGGGAATGAACCATTGGAATATGTACTCCTGTACATATTCCAATGGTTCATTCCCTATTAAATGTTATTATGTCTATCTAGGAAAACAATTATCTTTCAAAACTAGAAGAAACAGAAGAAATAGACAGACGTATAGCCTCAACGTGGAAGAAGTTATGGGCCCAAAAAGAGATTCTAAAAACTCAACTCCCAATGAGACTGAAGAAAACTGTTATGGACTCGGCAATACTACCATGTCCAACCTACGGCTGCGAAACATGGATATTCAATAAGAAAGCAATGATGAAAATTCAAGCCACGCAGAGAGCAATGGAGAGAAGTTGTCTGGGAATCACCTTGAGAGACAGAACAAAAGCTACGAAATAGAACCAATGTATCTGACGCAATAATCTTCGCCCAGAGACTAAAGTAGAAATAAGCTGGCCATGTAGCAAGGTTCACTGACGATAGATGGACATTAATAATTACTACATGGAAGGGACCACAGGGAATCAGATGCAGAGGTCGACCATGCTCCAGGTGGCAAGATGAAATAAAGGAAATTGCGGGCAAGAATTGGACTGAGAGAACGAGAGACAGGGACGTTTGGCACTCATTGGAGGAGGCTTTTACCCAACAGGGGTCCATGCATAGAAATTAACCATTTATTATTTATTTTCAAAGTACTTATTAATCAATTTTTAACTTATATTCTTAAATTTACTGTAATTTATTATCAAATGCATGTGAAATTGTATTTCATTATTATTTATTTTACTTTACAATTGGTTATTTTCATTTTTAAATTCTATTTTTGCGATTATTTACAGTTGATTATTTTATCCTAATTATTGCGATTAACTGTAATTGAATACTTTTTGTGATTATGCATGGAATTAATAAAGCTATTCTGATTTTGATTTGATTTTGATACTGAGGTCTATAGTCCCTGTTAGGTGTAAAAATCAAGGTCCTGAGTCAACACGATAAAAAGATATGGGCAAATTTAGATTTTCGCGAAAACTTGTAAGTACCTACCAAAATTTACCTTAATTTTCTATTTTTCTAACCTTGCTCTAAGCTTGCTTGCAATATTGACAATTCTAGGTCAACAAGTACCTTAAAGGTTTTAGGTCGTTGGTAGTTCCCGTTGACCTAGAATCACGAAATTTGGCGAGAAGCAATGTCTTACAGTACATGTAAAGGGAAAAATCTGAAAACCGTAAATATTTAGTTTAATAACAAAAAAAAGCGATTTTACTATTACAAACTTATTATTTGCGGTTGGTGCAATAGCCGTTTCTGGGGATCGAACAGCAAAATTAAGTTTGTCCTTTAAAAAGTTTGTACAGAACCCTCGGTGTGCGAGTCCAACTCGCACTTTTTATAGTTTTGTAAAATGTTTAAATGTACCTAGATAAATTCTTAAAATACAAAATTAAACCATTTTTATTTTGATTGTGATAAATACACTGTACAAACATTCCAGACTTTTATTTCTAAGCCGTACTGACTTTATAATTATGTATCTTAAAATAATATCGTCTACACCTACAGGATCAAAATTGTTTAAGCGATCACTACGCTCGATCATCACCCTTGTGTGCGTGTATCTGCATGAACAATGCACTCAAACATAGGATCGCAACGAATTTGCCTTAGAAACTCTAGCTAGTGAATTTTCTGCACGGACTCATAAAGAGCCATACCAATAAATGAATGACAGATAGAAAATAAAAATAAAAAATGTTTTTTTTTAAGAATTTATTTCCTGTATTTACAATGTGGTATTTACCAATATTCACTGTTGGAACTGCATTTTTGTTAAGATATTCAGTGGGTGTTCGGTAAAACTCTTCAAAATGGTGATTGCATATGTAAACGGACGTTGTTTCTTATGTAATTATGACCCCTTTTTCGATCTATTTCGCTCAACACCATTTTCCACTGATCAAATTTTTCCGTGTATTGCTGTGGTGGAAAGCGGTGAACTTTTTCTGAAAGATAATATTATTGTCAACTTGTAAAACAGGTTGCATGAGCAAAATATAGTGTGTCAAAAGAATTTTGTTAGATGTTATTAATAATTATGAGAACCATAAATTTGGAACATACATCCAAAATAGCACTAAAGGCCGTCTTGCTCGGCATTTTTCAAGATTCATCGAATTCAAATCAAAAAGGCAAAATAGGTCCACTAAAAACGGCGTTAAGTCAACTTTTACGTATTCTAACACAGGGTCCAAGAGAGAAGCAGGGTCAAACGTTTAAAGCAAATATCAAGAAAACAAACAAAGTATAGATCGTAAAAGAGCACAAAACAGATCACCTATATATTACTTTACTCTATGAGATCACCGGAACGAAAAATAGTTTTCAAATAATAATAATAATAATAGTACCCGACTGCTACTGTTTCTGCCGTGATTACACACTACTTGAAGTGAAAAGGTGTTATTTAGTTTGCTGTAATATTTTAAAATGTATTTGTCATGTAAAACATGTATCTAAAATATAATACTTATTCATTAATATTTAGGTTTACATAAATTGTACTGTTATCAAATATCAACTAGCTCTATCTATTGGCAAAAATTTAAAACTATGACTAAACTTAGCGTTCCTAACCACACAGATGGCAGCCCTATCTATGGAAATTTTGTTTGAAGCCAATGTATAGAAGTTTCACCCCCCTGATTCCGCGCTCAGAAGCGCTCGTGGAAGGACGGGTGTATCGCACTCTCGAAAAAACCAAAAATAAAAGGCTTTTTTATTATTTTTTTATTATTGAATCTATCCTAGAAAATAGAAAATCATGATCAAATAATAAATATTTGCTCATCGTTTTATCCTGGTGACTACGAATTTGCTACCAACAACTCCCACCTTGGGGGATGCTGGGAACGACTGGATGGCAGTTTATTTTAGATCGTGTTTTACGTAACCAAGTTTGGAGAAAGAGTAAAGTTCATGTGAATACCAACAGTCCTTCATACTTAAGAAGCATACAATAAAAATAAATTTCTAAAAATCAAAAGAGCGTCCGGAGTGGAGTTTTAGATTTCACTAAAGCTGATGAAGTTGAAAGTTCGCACAAACGATCCACTGACACTAATCCACTGCATTGTTCTTCTATTCTAGCTACAATCTCATACTTTCTAGCGGTGACATGACATCGTATGGACTTCTGTGTAATATCAAAAAAATGTACAGAATATAATTGTACGCTAAATAAAAAAAAAAGAGTACCCTATAGACTTCACAGAAAACAATATCAACGTTTAACCGCCAGGAAGTATTCTTTCTAGCGGGCGCTATGTATTTCACTAAGTATATAGTTTTCCACTTCTAGACTTTTTTATGGGCCAAGAAAAATGTACGGAAAGTGTATGTTCAATTCCTTTAATTTATGTATGGTCGTAAGTATATTATGTAATCTGGTAGTGAAAGTGGACGAGGCAAATGGAGTATGTGAGGATCGTAGCAGGTGGCGTTTTGTGGTTTCTGCCTACCCCACAAACAACATAACCTGTGCACACAACTGTCATTTTTGAAAGCGCCCACGGGGATATTTATTTGGGGCATTATCGGTTTGATCGCAAGATGGCGCATCTCATGACGATTTAAGGGACATCGATATCGCGCTCATGGTAATGCGAGGTTTTCTTTTTGAGGTATTAAAAAAACTTAGTTTCCAAGAACTCTATAGATGGCGTTGAACTGACTACAATAGTTGGTGCCAAAGCCAAAAAAAACGCTTGGGGAAAAAAATCATTGCGTGCGGCACGTCACTTACGCTCGTTGACTGACACTTTCGTTTGCTTAACCTTCCAAATTTAACCTAGTTTTCTCGCGCTTTGTTAAAATCAGTTTTTTTAGGTTCCGTTCCTTGCATTAACGTACTAAGTTCAGCGCCAACTATCCAGCGACTAGGGAAGAGCTAAAAAGAAAATCCCTCATTCGGAACGGGTTTATGGACGCTCAAATCGATTACAGCGTAATTCGGAACGCAGCATTTATCGTTTATGATTTACAACACCACACCACTTCTGAACGAATTTTAATAAAACGAAATGTCACTGGTCTGTCACAACTCAAATCACAAAAATATTAGAGAATATCGTCGTATTGTTGTGGACTGTGGTATTAGATTGTAAACTGTGAATTACTGTTAATATTCTTCTAAACTAAACATTAGGAGCAAGTTCCTACACAGTATACAGGCTGCTTAGCCAAGTCTAAAAAAATATTAAGAGAACGTAACAAAAACATTCCATAGATTTACCATGCTATCTTCATTAATAAAGGAACACCAAGTAAAACAAGCTTCAAAAAGAGTTATACAAGGTAAATATTTAAGTAAAATGTATCGAATAATGATAGGTACATAATGGATAATATTCACACTTTTCGTCTATTGAACAATAACAAAACTGAAACAGCACTTTCTCATTCCAGAACAAAAACGCAAAGAATGTATAGCTGCAGCTAACGATTTGACTCAGGCACTCGTCGACCATCTCAATGTTGGGTTTGTAAATTAAACCTTCTAAACTTTAAGACACATAATCTAAATCAAAACCTAGAAAATGAATTAAAATTTTCTAGGTTTTGATTTGAATTTACATCCACTTTACTGAATCTATTAGGATGCAGTAAAATGGATGTATACTGTTCACTTCAAAATAACAATAATAATTGGAAAAAATTAAAAACAATCATGTGAAAATTGCCTCTACATAGACCAAGCATCACCCAAATAATTAAATCCAAATGGGATAAAACAGTAGTGCATGATTAACCTATTGACCGCCATAGTCACAGATACGTGACAAGCAAGCGCGTGCCCTGAACACCATAAGACATAAATATGTGACAAAATCGTAGGTAAAATTGTGGCTTGGTGTGGAGGGTATGCGCGTGTGTTAATGCTCTGGCAGCCAAAAGGTTAAAAGTAAATGCCCAGCACTTTACAAGTACCCAGAAAAAAAAGCATTAATGTAACATCACATAGTGCAATAGTGTTCTTGATAATATAACAAAAATAAAGCTTGTAATTTTATCCTTTCAGAGTGGCACAGGCATACCTAAATCAAAAGAAGCTTGATGCTGAAGCAAAACTCTTGCATCAGGGAGCTATAAATTTTGCTAAACAGACACAGCAATGGCTTGCTCTTGTTGAGAACTTCAGCAGTGCCCTTAAAGAAATTGGGGATGTAGAAAACTGGGCCAGAAGTATTGAAAATGATATGAAGATTGTCACCGATACTTTAGAAAGAGCATATGAAATGTCCCAAGAACAACCTAGCATTGTTAGTAGTACCAGTAATCAATAAATCCTAATAGCACTAAATATTCTTGTTTCATTTATTAATGTTTAGATATTTTAAGGCCAGCTGACTCACAGGACCAGAGAGAGATCAGGCGCAGGACAAATGTCTTAACATGATTTCTGAGGCACAGGGATATTATACCGCCAAATTTCAAAGTACAGGCTGCTATTTCGTCATTTCAAATGAAAACATTTTAGTTCAAACTTGAACCTAATGTTTTGGCGATATAGTTGAAAATCATAACAGAAATTTGACATATTGTAGTAGCTTGATGTGCTGGTGGTCTGTAGTTTCGCAGAGGGTAAGTCCAGCTATACCAACTCCAGGGCTATTTTATTAGCTAGAAAAAAAGACGAAATAGTACTGGGTTGTGGAACTTGTGGAGGTCAGACAGGCAGTCGCTCCATGTAAAATATTGGTGTTCAGCTGAGACTGGAACCCGACCCCTACGTAAGTAGTTGGCAAAAAGCTAGCCAAATGATGATGATTTAAGGTGAACGCAGACTTAGCCGCACCGCATTCGCATTCTTCGTATAAAGTTCTATGCAATCTATGCCTGTGCAGTCTATGTCTGTGTGCGAGATTCCATTGAAGAATTCGAATGCGGCGACTGCGGTGCGGCTAAATCTGCGTTCACCTTTAAATAACTGACCAATCGTGAGGTGGTTGGTAGGCTAGCCCTTGAACAAATGAATGCCAACTAAAACCGTTTTAGGTTTTTAAAAGTTGCAATGTTCATACTATGTACGGTCTACCAAGCAATTAATAAATTATTTTCGATCTCTAGATAATTGTAAATAAAGCTTATAATGGTGAAATAAAAAAATGAAGTTGCAATGTTGCCATTCTAAAACATTTGACTGTTATTACTGTCACTGTGTCACATTGACTTGACGGATCTACGGATCAGTCACTGCCACTGAAGTACAAGTCATATGGACATGAAATGTTTGACTATAGAAAATACTGTTATACAAATATGAGGGATATCGACACCGAAATCATAAAAATACTGTCATCTCTTTTTAACTTTTATAATTTTGCGTAAGTAAAAAAAAGATGTGTTTCTGACAGTTACTATAATGGCAACCCTTCATTCCAAGCGTCATTAAAATACCTGTTTGCGGCCGGTTCGCCATTTTATTTTCTCGTTGTTTGGTAACAAAGTTGGGGTATGTCAACTGTCAAATGCTCTTGAGCTGTGGATAAAATTGTGAATTTTGGAGTAATTTTACCGTGTTACTGCGTTTGAACTCGGTTCTCGAGTGGAAATCGTCAATTGCAAGATGCCCAATTGCAATATAATCGGATGTGGCATTAAAAGAAGCGGAAATCACCCGAATATAACTTTGCACAAGTACGTACATAGTTTCAGCTGTAATATCTTTAAATTTAGATAATAAACAAAAGATTCTGCATTTGTTGAAGAATTTCAACAGCATTCACAAAATTTCCCTTTTGCGTCTAATATCAACAGTTTATATTGTAATTCATGAAATCATTTTCTTGTTATTATAAGGATAGAGTAGTGCATGCATGACATTTTTATATTTATCGATAATGCTTTAAATATGGTTATTTGTTTTACTTTCAAGGCTACCTGGTAATAAAGGAAAAAAGAAAATTTGGCTGGAAACAATCGGTGTTGAAAGTTTAAAGATGTCAACAAAAACAATCTTTATTTGTTCTCTTCACTTTAAAGAATCTTGTTTCAACCGAACACTGAATAAAGTAACATTGCGTGACGATGCTTTACCTTCACGAATCTTATTGGTAAGTAACATTGCTTGTTGTAAATTTGTCCAACATAAAATAAAATAAATAAATAAATAAAAATTTGTTTATTTCTTAACTAAATCAGAAACAACAAGTTGATGATTTTAGCAAGTTGTCTTTTAAGCAAAGAAAAAGCCTGTATTAGGAGACTCCGCTCTTTCTTATCTAGACATTATTTTTTTTTTTTAACGTAACAGAATCCTTACATAACATTTATATAATTTTTATATTATAGGTACACATGTAAGTGTATGGGGATGGAGGGGTTGTGTGTACTTAGTGCGTGTGTATTTCATGTACGTGTGGTACTTAGAGCGTGTGTGTGTGTAGGTGAGTGTGTGTGTAGAGAGAAATGGGTGAGTTAAACTATGTGTTTTAAAAGTGCCTCAGTATCATCATAAGTAAAAGGTTTTATCCAATTTGTTACCAATTTTTTACATTCATGTAGTTGTTTAGTGTATATGTATATCTCCTTGTTTATCCTATTATAGAGCTGAGCAGAGCGTTTGTTGTATTGTGTAGCAGCAAATTTTGATTTAGTTTGTGGGATTTGAGCAACTATGTCTTTCCTTCTTTTTGATAGTGTGTTTGCATTATAAGGAAGTGCCTTATGTTTTTTTAGGACTGTGTAAGAGATGTATAGTTTTCTGACAGAAAGCAGGCTACTCATCTGGTAAAGACTTTCAGTTGGGTATCTTTTCTTTTTGAAGTACATTATTTTTATTAGTGCTCGTTGTGCTCGTTCTACATCTATAAATCTAGTTTTTGCCGCACCGCCCCAAATGGGGATACAGTAAATTAATACAGATTGTACAAGTGCCACATAAACTTCATTAAGGAGATTTCTATGAGAGTCTACTTTTTTATTTATATTTGTGGGGAGGACATATCGTAATGATTTAAATATCCATCCTAGCTTCCTAACTCTTCCTGTAACATGCTCAAGATGAGCATACCATGATAATTTTTGGTCAATTATGACGCCCAAGTATTTGGTTTGTGAGACTTTACTAATTGCAGGACACCTACAGTTATTATTCGAAACTTTATCACATGCGTGTAATTTAAGGCTAAAATCTTTATTTGGTTGTGAACGATTCGAGATGGTAAAACAGATGTAGTTCGTTTTTACTGTGTTTAGTGTGAGTAAGTTGTCGTTGAGCCAATTAGTTATTTGGACCATGCCCATCTCTGCACTGCGCTTAACATCGGACCAGTTATTCCCGGAAAAGACAACGGCAGTGTCATCAGCGTAAGAGAAGATTTTTGCTTTATCGACTTTTAAGTTACAGAGGTCGTTAATATACGTTAGAAAAAGTGTGGGGCCTAACACGCTACCTTGCGGTACGCCGAAAGACACATCCGCATCATCACTAACATATGCTCCTATCTTAACCCTCTGCGTTCTATTTGATAGGTAATCTTTGAAAAAATTCAATGGGTCTCCTCTTATTCCGAGTCTTTCCAGCTTGGTCACAAGGGTTGGAACAGAGACGGTGTCAAAAGCCTTTTTTAGATCTATAAATACCGTCAGGCATTTCCTTCCTGTATCGAGATGTTCTGTAACTAATGAACTGAGGGCTGTAACTGCGTCCTCGGTGGATACTCCCTGTCTAAAACCAAACTGTGTAGACGATAGTACATTAAATTTGTTGAGGTAGTTTATGAGTCTAGTATTAGTTAATTTTTCAATAATTTTAGACAGGGCTGGTAGGACGGAGATAGGTCTATAGTTATTGACATCATCTCTGCTCCCTCCCTTGTGTACCGGTGTAATAATTGATTTTTTCAAGGGGGCTGGGAAAGTTCCATTTTTGAAACAAAGGTTGGCCAGGTGGGTAATGATGGGAACAACTTCTTTGTTAACATATTTTAAGAAACTAGTAGAGATATTATCCCATCCAGGGGCACTGGACGATTTCAGGCTCATCAGAATTCTTTTAACTTCTTTTGGGTCAGTGTCCAAGAGAACAAAGGAATTTGTTTGCGCAGGAGAAATGCTAGTCCGATCAGCAGAGATTTTATTAGTCCCGGATTGAATTTGCTGAGCTAAGTCTTTCCCAATATTCACAAAGTAATCGTTTACGAAGTTGACTGATTCAGTTGGAGATGGTCTGATACTTAACAGTTCCGTGCTTTGGCTGTTTATTTTATTTGAGTAGGTGATAGATTTTAAATGCTTTTCCAGAGTAACTTGGTGTTTTTATCTGATTTACTAACTAATTCCCTTTCATATTTTCTTTTTAATTTTTTGATGAGATTATTACAATAATTTCTGTATCGACAGTATGTGATTTTTAAAATTTCATTAAACGGGTCGGAACGAAAGTTTTTTTGCAGTTTATTTCAATTTTTAATGCAGCGTAGTATTCCCGGGGAGATCCAAGGTTTGATTATGCGTTTACTATTTGGGATGCTTGTTAATGTACTATTATTATTAATAGTGTCAGTCAGATTCTGTATGAGTAAGTCAGTTAGGAGATTTGGGTCATTACAAAATAACAACTCGGCAAGATTCTTTTCCTGTAGATATTTTAATGCTTGTTCAAAATTTATTTTAGTAGAGGTTTTATTTATAACCGCTTTGTTTATTATTTTAGAAAGTGATAAAAACGTAGTATAGTGATCAGTAATTGTGGTTTGTAAGATAGCAATTGAAGCAGATGTCTTCTTTTTATGAATTCGTAGCATGAAGTGGTCCAGGCAGTTCAGTTCTCTGGTGGGTAGGGTATGACCAGGTAGTATGCCATAGGCCGACAACATATTAAGGTAACTATTTCGGTTTTTTCGGTCGTGAGCCAATTCTGCATCTTTGGGCCTAATGTTAATATTTATGTCACCCGCTATCACTAAATTTTTATGTGAAGCTAATGAGTCCAAGTGTAAACTAAGTGAATCCAAAAAAATATCGGGGTTTGGGTTTGACGGGGATCGATAAATGCACAAGACAGTATTATTTAGTATGTCCAGTTGGAGACAAGATGCCCCGTTCAGGTTTATTTCTTGAACTTTTGGTTCTAGCGTGTTTTTTACATAAATGACTACACCATCATTTTGGTTGATCTGCCGTGTTGTTACATAAGAGTGATAATTGGTAAGTTGAGGTAATGGTTTATTTGTATTTAATCTGCATTCCGTTAATATTATTACATCGGTTTCGAACTTGAAAGTGGACAACATAACAACAAAAGCATCAAAATTGCAATATAGGTACTTCTTATATTTTGTGAAAATATAGTCAAATCATTTTTCTTTATATAAATATGTTTGGTAAGATTCAAGCAGTCGCATTCAATTGTGCTCGCATTTTCAAGTTTGTCTATCTCATGAACTGTCTGTAGTGTGTCACTCATAAGAATTGTTTCTTAATAGAATGAAAATCACTGCAAGATATTCGTAAACATCTCTGCAAAGTCTAGTGAGTTTGAAGTATGTAAGAAGACAACGAGACTGTTTCATTTTCCGTAACCTAATGCATGATATTAATAACTTAAAAATTAGAATTTTAATATGTTTGTATATGATTATTTGTGTGGTGTGGGTATTAGAATTGTGTGAATTGCATATATTTTCAAGAATTTTGTTTATGTAAGCTATGAAAGTTTGAGAAGTGTATGTATGTTTATTGTTTCGTATTTGTGTTATAGTGAGGGTGTTAGTCGTGTGTGATGAATTTATGTATGGGTTTATATATATTTTCGGGAGGTATGGGTTGTAAGGGCTGAAATTATATAGATTTAAAGCGAAATTGAACTGTGTTAAAGGTTTAGTGTGGATATTTGGTATATGAGGGTCTATGAAAGTCTGTAAGTTTACAAAGTGAAAAAGTGGGCACCTTGTTACTACTACGTCCATGGTAATATGATAACACAACATCGCACTATACCGTATACAACTCGGTGGGATTATCACTCAAAACACTATGAATATCGGTATGAATGACGTCATCGCAGTTTTACACATAAGGCAAAAAGAGTAAACGGTAAAAAGTCATATTTTCACTAACAGCTGATGAATTTGTTCTTCGCTTCTAACAGTTATAAATAGTTGGTGCCAGGTCCTCCTTCTTTACATAAACTCTTCCATAAGCAGTCCAGCAGTATTTATATGCTCCCGATTTTATAAGATCACGGGCAAGGAAATACAGGCGAGATCCCTTAGGGGTCAGATGCTCAGACAGGAAGATGGGTGCATCTTCTTGTGTTTTAAAGCCGAGATGCTTGCAGCATAACTTGGACTTGTTTTTAATGTTGAAATTCTTCCCCGATTTCATAATTTCATTTTTTAGCAAAGTGGATCCGGTTTCAACAACAATGGGCATCTTTTGGCTCTCATTGCTTTTTCCCCGCACTCTGTAGACGTCCTTAATGTCGTACTTGGCCATGGAACAATCTATATTCTAAGAAAGGGTCAAAACCATATCTATTAGATCCTGCTTAGACTCACTGGCAATTTTTGGTACATTTTATAACGAAGTTGCCCTTACGACTTCCTGTTTCAATTTCTTCAATTTTATTCTCTAAAAGTGTGATATACTTTTTGTCTTCTTTCGACTGATTTTCCAACTGCGAATTTTTTTTTTCAAGATCTTGATTCTGTGACATAAGGTGTATAATCGTATTTTCTATGTTAATGTTGGATTGATGTATTTCTTTTAATGTAGTCGAAACCTGCTGTGTTTCATTTTTCTGACTAGTCAAGAAGAGATCCATCATTTCTTTTATTTCCTTTTTAAATTCTTCCAGCTGCTCACCAATTGAGATATCTTCCCGACTTCTTTTAGCTCTCAGAAATACATAATTAGGCGGCGTTTTGTTATCGTCGATTCCCATCAAGGTAACCTCTGATTCTGAGACAGATTTATTCATTGTTGCAGCTGGCGATTTTGATTTTAGCTAAGTATTCTTGGTATATCCTTTCGAGGCGTAGGCGTAGCAAGCTTGAGCTGTTAACACAGGAGAATGTCCGCGTGTGAGCTTCGTTTCGGAGACCAATTATTTCTCGTAGAAGGTACTTCGATTTGTCTTTCTTCACGTAGTAAGTAGTTTGTCCGGCCCGCTCAGCGGTGTGTCGTCAGTGAGAAGCGATGACGTCGCGCGACAGGTCTCGGATGGCGGCGCAAGAGCAGGATGGCAATTATGGCGGAGGTTCTCGTTCCCTCGAGACGCGCGGGTGGAAAGGGGCGCACCTCCGCGGCGTCAGAGACCCGGTAATTAGCGTCGGCAATAATGAACAATTTGCAATCAGGATAAGGTCGATTGTTGTACGGAGGTAAATAATTTGCGTTGAGCGGCAGTGAGACACACGTCTGTTCTCAATGCTGGTTTGGACGAACATGATTGTGTAGTGGCTGCTAGATGATGGTGATGTCCTCAATTGCAACACTTGCCTAATGGGCACAAAGAGTGATGTAAAGAATGTGTTTGAGTGTGGTCCTTAGATGAATAATTCCTTTTATAAGGAATTTATGAATGTTTAATTACAAATGTCACCAGTAGCCTGCTTTTTGAATAGTACTTTTCAGTTTACTTTTAAATAGTATAATAACAGTGCTATTCTGTAAAAATCGCCATGTGAAAATTTGGATGAGGTAAATGTGAAGTGAGCTTACGTTCGATTATTTAGCTCATTATCACTCGAGAGCTACTAAACTAGCGAGCGAGTGAGAAGTGAAAAGAGACTCTTCTCAACCCAACAATTGCAAATCAAATGGGGTCCTTTATAATAATAAATAAACCTATTAATTAAAACAAGAAACACCAAAAATACTAACAATTTTATTGCTTGTTTACAGCCTGTGATTCGATCAAACACTTCTGGCATTTTAATTGAAAATGACCAAAGTCAGATGAACTCACAATCAATATCTGGATGTGGTGCTCTTACTTTGGTAATATTTTTTGAAATTTTAAGCAGTAGGATCACTTGTTTTTGAAGTGTCATAAAATTTTTGAGTATTTACTTTTCTTTGTGGTTTTTAGGTCAAAGCTGTTTGTGTGCCTACCATTCAATATCAACCTGGAGAGATTTCAAAGAGGAGTGGCATAGATTTAGCCTCTAGCACATCTGCTACGCTAGATTTATCGGTATGACTAGCTTCAGTTTTTCCTGTCATCATTATTTGCGAATTTGATCTCAATGATAACATCTCATCCACTGAATTGAGATTGGGTAGGAGGTATCTCTCGCGAGACTTCAATATCTAATAAAGCTTACTTTTATTTTATTTGATTTCAGGTACACACTATTAAAATGATTACAAAGCTAAAGAACACATGTCAAAAACAAAACAAGAAGATAAAAAGACTTAATGAGAGAGTTAGAAGACAGAAAAAAAAAATTGCTCATTTTAGTAATATTATTAAAGATTTAAGGGAAAGAAATTTATTAAATTCAGAATCCCAAGCTTTGCTTGCAGAATGTGCAGGACCCCAAGACTTCTTAAAAAGACAAGTTGCAAAATCTAAAGGTTTGCCAGTAGAGAGGCAATATTCTTAAGAAATCAGAAAATTTGCTCTCACCTTAATTTTTTTTCCCCAAAAGCTTATCAGTTTGTGCGTACTACTTATAATACCTGTCTTCGACATCCACATACCCTGAGTAAATGGTATCAACACATAAATGCTGAGCCTGGCTTTTGCAGTCAAGTATTTGACACTTTAAAAGCAAAAGTTCAAAGTAGTCATTTTCCAGTACTTTGTGCATTAATGTTCGATGAAATGGCAATAAGAAAGTCGCTGTGCTGGGATCCGCAAACAAAAAAATACTATGGGCGCGTAAACTGCGGTATGGATTGCGACAGTGATGCTCTCGAAGTCGCCAATCAGTGCCTCCTTATATTACTGAATAGCATAAATGGAAGATGGAAACTGCCTGTAGGAAATTTTTTATCACGTCTTTAACGGGAGAACAAAATTCGATATTGGTGGAAATGTGTATCCGAAGGTGTGAGGAAGTGGGTGCCAAAGTAGTGAGCATAACATGTGACGGACCTGCTGCAAATTTCAGCATGTTTTGTTCACTAGGCTGTGATCTCATGAAGGATCAAAATGTCACTCTATTCGAAAGAGGTGAAAATAGAATACACATTTTTATAGATCCATGTAGAAACCCTTTTGGAGAAATGAAAGTATTTTTTGACAATTATGGCAGGAAAATAGATTTCAACTATTTTGAACAGTTATTAAAACTGCAAGATCGATCGATCGATCGATATTAAAGATGCAAGGTTTGCACATGGCCACCAAGTTGACGAAGACAGATTTGATGTTCGACAAACAAAAAATGAAGGTTCGTTTGGCTACTCAACTGTTAAGCAATTCTGTCGCTGACGCCTTGGACTACTGCGAGAATGAATTAAAGCTTAAAGAATTTGAAGGTTGTACAGCGACAACCAACTTCATACGAATATTAAATGATGTGTTTGAAGTCTTGAACAGTCACTCAGTTCGACCGCCAGGCTGGAAAAAAGCTGTATGCCCTGAAAACATTGGACTTATAGAAGCGCTGTTTGAAGGATCCATTGCTTACTTTCGCAATTTAACGCGGCTATCTGGTCAGTTAGTCATTAGTTCTTGTAGAAAAACGTGGATTTATTGGCTTGATTACAAACATGCTGAGTACAATCAAGCTATTCAAATATCTAGTTGGAGAAATTAAGGTATTAAAATATCTTCCTTTATATAAAGTGAGCCAGGATCACCTAGAATTGTTTTTTTCGGCCATCAGAGCTCGTGGTGGATTTAATAATAATCCGAATGCAGTCCAGTTCAAAGCTGCGTTTAAGAGACTTTTAATATGAACTGAAATTCGCGATGGTGGTGTCGGTAGCTGTATTCCTCTTGAACAAAAAAATATATTAACTTGTTCCAGTAAAGTTGGCCCAGTCACTACTATAAATAATTTAACAGCAAAAAAATCCTTTGTAGAAATTCCGGAGGATGATAGCGACTTGTACGAAGAGTTACTTGATTGGATGTACAGTAATCTTTCAGGATATACAGAAAGTGTGATAACATAAATATTGCTGGCTTTGTGGCTAGAAAATTGTCACGTTCACTGAAATGCGAAACTTGCAACAAACTTCTTTTTGGAGTTTCTGACCAATTTAAAACAAGTTTAATTACTTTAAAATCTCGGAGTGGTCTGGTTTATCCTTCGAAAGACGTTATAAACATTTTGAAAAATGTCGAAAAAATATTAAAAGGTGTTTTACATGACAAACAGACAGGAAAATTACTATTTGTATGTTTTTAAGTTTTTAATAGATTACTATGCCGAACTAAATAATTTATTTGATTCTAGGGATTGTGAACATGAGACAAATCATAAATATTTATTAATTAAAAGTGTAATAGAGGTACCTATACATGAATTTCAGATACAAATATTATGGGAAGAAATCTACTGAAAGAATGTCACACAGAAATTACCTGAACAAAATTGTATTGTTCAGAAATGAATGAGATTAATTTGTTTAATAATATATTACTTTATTATAAATAATTATTGTTGACTTTTAATTTATACCCAAAATCATCGGCATGTTAAAAAAGATAGGTGTTGGAGACGTCCGTTTCGGGAGCCCATCGCGGATGCAGCGCAGGTAATAGGTACCCTACGTAGTACTAAATCATATACGATGGTAAGAAACCCTTGATGCGCGAGTCCGACTCGCACTTGTTCATACACACTGGTTTATTTTTTCGTGTTCTTCTCAGCAAAGCCTTTCATTTCATACCCCTATCATGGGAATCTCGCTTATTAAATATGTTCTGTGATGGGGAATATACAAAATAACTAGTCCGCCATCTTTGAGAGTCCGCTTTATTGGATTTAGAATGACGGCAGTTAGCTCACCATGCATTGGTGTCGATTCTGTTGTGCACAAACTAAACTTAATTTAGGCTATTCCTATCTTTTTCTCTCTAATAGAACGAGAAAGAGACGGATTTAATTTAGAGCTGTCAAATTTAATTGAACTAATATTTTCATAGAGGGTAAAAAATGTAGACTAAAAACACGATGAAACGAAAAGGGATAAACTAGTTTGACATCTATATCTTAGTTCATAGATATAGCCGTACTTTTCTCGCACTTGCTTTTAGTAAAAGATAGCGATTCTCTAAATTTAGATTAGTTACTGAACCAGAGAATCGGCAGCAATATCATCCAAACTAAACATGCAAAATGTTAGCTTAATCAAAAACCGGGAAGTGTTTCAAAAATAGTGATGGGATTTTACCCGGTAAAAACCCAAACGGGTAAATTCGAGGGAAAATACCCGATTGGGAAAATATGCGGCTTTTTTTAAATTTAGCTTATAAAATATATAGATACACATTAAATAGTACATAGTTTTTAAGCTTTATTACTACTAGCTTGTCTAAGTTGAAATGACGTACTCCGCTACCGTACCGTTATACGTACATAAGCAAATTTAAAGTATGGATAATTAAGTAGTAGGTCACGTCATTTTAACATATATAAGCAATACTGCTAGTAAGTTTAGGCAAGTTTGTATTTTTTAGTTAAATACATATAAAATGTAATGTTATGTTCATTCGCTATTGGCGACCAAAAAGCCCTAGCCGCTCGAAACTACCTGCTTCCACCCCGGGAGCAGGTAGTTTGAAACCGGACAATTAGCTGGTAGTAATTGTCGCGTAAGTGATCTATCATACACATGTTGTTTTAGCTTGGTACCGTGCGCACTTGTGTAAGTTTGTTTGATTTATTGATGACCTGAATTTTGTTTTGTGGACTTTTATCTTTGATCCGAGATCGCAAGGCATTGAACTGGATGAAGAGCATGAAGTAGATGCCATGGAGTTTATACATGAAGTGAGCCAATCACTTCATATTGATGTTGGTGTAGATTTAGCCAATTAAAGAGCTAAACAGGGTTTATGGGGCAGATCATTTATATGGAAAAATGTCGCAGAAATGGACCTAGTTGTTTAGTGGAGGGGACTTTGTAGCTCCAAACTGCTGAGTAGAGTGGCAGTACGCCTTCTGACTGCTCCCTTGAATTGGAATCTTTTACACATAAAGATACATATTTTAGACATAAAGATGATGACAACGACGAAGATGACGAGCCTTTATCAACCCCTAGACACGTGTCTAGCCCGATGAATAGCCCAATGTATGACCAACAACCCTCAACATTTCGTGGAAGCCAAGAAGAAATAAATTTCTGTGATATTGATGATTTCTACGGTGATCATGACAGTAGCGAAAGTAGCGATAGCGATTAAAATTTTAGAGCGAATGATTGAAAAAATACTTTAGTAATTATTTTCTATTGTTTATAATAAATAATAATTGTGATTGTCTATGTTTTGTTTTATTTTTTACATGTTTTACAATCCGACTAGTACTTCCATAAATTACCGCGTTTGAACAAACAAAAAATCTCTTCAGCTTTATTGTATTAGTGTAGATAATGAAAATACCTGGTGGTATTTTCCCACATAAATACCCGGTTTTTACCCAAACGGGTAAAAACCTGGGTTTTTTCTCACCGCCCATCTCCAGTCAAAAATAACTTTTAAGATTTGTTTACATAGTTATTTTGTTAGTTCTAAACAAGTGAAGCTAAGAAAAGTGTGTTAAAAATACTTACTTACCCGTTGATATAGGACCGTGACAACGTGAAAACATTCTCACAATCTTTTATCGATGTTATTGTAGAGAAATATCGATATGGGCTACCCTATTAGCCGCCATTTTATTTTCTCTCTCTAGTGTAGGTACGTCCACGTTTTTTTTGTAGGTATGCCAATTTAGGGTTCTTACAGATGAGCGGCACGTTGCCAACGGCAGATAAACTGCAGCCGTCGTCACCTGTCGACGGATGCCGTCGACGCTTGCAGTTGTGGCGTCGGCGGCTGCCGTCGGCGCGTCGACGGCAGCCGTCGACACACATTTACGCGGCATGCCACAATTGCAAGCGTCGACGGCAGTCGTCGGCGCTGCGGCGGCTGCCGTCCGGCGCTTTAGCGGCTGCCGCCCGGCGTGTCGACAGCAGCCGTCGGCAGGCGGCGACGGCTGCAGTTTATGTGCAGTTGGCAACGTGCCGCTCGTCTGTAAGAACCCTTATAGGATGTATTTATACGTCAGTGGTCACTACCATGCCACACGGTTATTAGTGTTCTGTGATCATGCCCCATAGGCCCATACTGTCAGTGTCAACGTCATTCTTAATGTTTCTTGATAAGAATTGAAGACCACTGTTCTTATCACTTCTTAAATGTCTTTCTGAGACTTAATAGAGCTGTTGATGGATAAGCGGGTATATATATATATATATATATATATGTTAGTTTCATTCGGTCTCCTGGCGCGTCAAGTTCTGTGTAGTCCGCTGGCTTGAACAAAGCTAAAAGTAACTCGCACATAGTCTAACTTAATTGAAATTCTCAAGGATGTCTTCAGATACTACCCCAAGAGTACTGTCTATCCAGAGCCATGTGGTGCATGGCTACGTTGGAAATAAAAGTGCTGTTTTTCCACTGCAGGTAATCATAACATCTCATTTAAAACATGATAAAATCTTGAAGTAAACAACAACAATACTAATTATTTAGCGCGGAAATGCTATTCTTTACAATAATCTTTATATACTCTAACGGTGTCTGAAACGGCTCGACCGATTTTAATGAACATTAAGTGTAGGTATATTTGGTAGGTATGAGAATAGGTCGTAAAGTATATTTCACACCATAGGTATTTTACATGGCAGAAGAACGTTTGTGGGGCCAGCTAATGTGCGTATAAATATTTTTTTTACAATAGGCACATTGCTGTATTTATATTAAATTATTGTGATATGGTTCAGTAAATGGAATGTAATTTTTTTACCCTTCACCTACTATTAAAATTCTTAACTGTGGTCACCCTTGTTCTTATTATTTCATTGCTCAACAATTTTTACAAATTATTCTTGTAGGCATATAACTAAGTGTACTAATTTATTTATTAAGGAAATATGCACCTAACATGTTCAGTTTAAAATACAGTTTGTGCTACGCCTGTCGCATGTTTTAGTACATAACAGTCAATCCAAAATCAACATAATTTACACTGGCATGAAGTTAACATCCATTAGAAAAGGATATTATTAAATAGACCTTAGTTATTTGCAACCAACATTGATAATGAAATATACTAAATTAATATTTATTTGCAGAACCTAAATGTGGTACATAGACATAGTAAAAATAATATGTAGTGCAATGTCAATACAAAACAAAAGTTTGCTGATAAATACTACTTACAAAAAAAAAATAAATACAACAAATTGTTAACATCCCCTCTGCCCAACATGAACATGGCATCCCCTGCCTCTGCCCTCTGCCCCACCTAGGGGTCATAGGACATTAAGTGAAAAAGATATTGTTAAAATACACAAACACAAATCATTTATTGTTTAGTATACTAAAAATAATAGTTTTGGTTTCAGGTACTAGGTTTTGAAGTGGACTCTATAAATACAGTACAGTTCTCAACCCACACAGCATACAAACATATCAAAGGGACCATATTAAAAAACGAAGAGTTGGATGAACTTATAGAAGGACTGGCATTGAATGATGTTGACTATTACACACACTTCTTGACAGGATACTCTAGATCCCCCGAGTCTTTAATAAAGATTGCAGAACTTCTGAAAAAGCTGAGACAAAAGAATCCTTGTCTAACCTATGGTAAGTGCAATTAAAAGCAACTAGTTAATAGTTATTTTTCCTCTATTTATTACAAGTAGAGGAAAATGTATGTACCCTACCTATGTATCACGACTACCTATGTAAACGAGTTCGAAAAGTTATAAATACAAATCAAAACGTTTCCTTATACAAAACTTCTCCTAAAGTATGTATGTACCTTTAAATTTTTATCAACATCATTTAAAAGTACTTAAGTTTTATTGTACCTATCACTGTAGTTGTAACATTTTGTAAAATTTAAACGAACGGCTCGCCAGCACACAGATAAGCCCTGAGAGGTTTTCGATGTGTGGCTAAAACCAAACTGTAATAGATTAAGTTTTTTTAGATATTTAAATAAATAAATAAAATAATCAAATGGAAATCCAAGCATATAGTTTTAT
Organism: Xestia sexstrigata; assembly: GCA_941918905.2. Lineage (NCBI taxonomy): Eukaryota > Metazoa > Arthropoda > Insecta > Lepidoptera > Noctuidae > Xestia > Xestia sexstrigata. Next base: position 12,776,584 of record OW799214.2, read on the forward strand.
GGATGAGACATGAGTCAAAAACAATCTTGTATGTCTGAGTACTTAAAGCCTAAGAGCTGTTGAACAACGAACGACCTTCACCGATCTGATAACTGGATGAGACATATTTTTTATCAAATATAATTTCTTAACAAACAGTGCAATTGTTTATACCATACATATGAGCGGTAAACTCCTGAACGGCCTTATTTTTTAATTTATGAAAATATCACACAGACCTCGGACTCTCTACTTTCTCTGTCGCACCTATCAAATAGCTCCAATTCTAAAACTTTATAGCTTGGCAATAATATTTCATGAACGATTTTTTGCAGGCAAGCCTATACAATTGGTTTTGTAATTAAAATATCTTACTTATAATATCAATTTCGATTGGTTATCCGATTGGTGTAGTTACTTATACCTATTGACTTACCTGTTCACATCTGCTTGCCAGGTAGACATGCACAGAAACAAGTAGGCAAGCCTACCTAGGCATATCCTGTGTGTTAAAAACTATCAGTTGAGATAAAATTCATTAGGTTATCAAAAGAGTGAAGGTGATGAAAGAAAATTGATTAAAATTAATTCAAGCTATGAACACTTTTCGATAGGCTTGTTTGTTTTGATAAAAAATATGTCTCATCCAGTTATCAGATCGGTGAAGGTCGTTGTTCCACGTCTCCTCTACTAATAAGGAAGCAAAAAAATAAGGTGTGTCAACGTAAAACATGGAGTTATGGACAGTGAACAAAATACAGGAAACCAAAATTTGAAAAACAAAGCGATGCAAACCATATTGCCAAACCAAGATCAAAAAAAAGTCAGTATTGTGGTGTTAATAGTAGTAGTATTGTGGTAAATGTTTATCATTTATTTTTAGCTTGGCTTGGCTTTGCTCTTGGCTGTTTTCATGTTGAAGTTCCATAGATAAGACATAGGTACTATAAAACATGTAATAATGTCTTATACCTACTGATGATAAAAGGTTTTTATACACAATGTCTTGTCTTCACAAGGTTTCAATTTGGTCATGCAACTTGCTTCATTTCCTGGTTCAATGCCATGTTCATGTTGGTTGTCTTTCGTCATCATTCTCCTTATCCCAATTTATTTGGGGTCGGCGCATGTCTTCTCCCATACTTCTCTATTAGTCGTCACGTCATAACTCTCATGACATAGCCATATCATCATAATTATGGCCTATTGTGGCCAATTATGATAAAAATAGGTTAATAAACATTGAACAGGCCAATAAAGATCCGACTGTTGGTTTACGGAATGTTGCGTCACACGAGACTATTTGTGCAGTCGTTAAGTTGATTATAATAGTGTGGCAGTCCGTGAAATACTGATAAGAGTTTATTTGAATTGAAATTATTGTTTAGCAACATACATTAATACATAAACGATACGACCCTATAAACAACTACGATCCTTACATAACATAACAATGATATTCTAGAAGTAAACCTTTCGCCTTGTCCACGTTTCTACATCTGGTCATTCACGCCGCCGCCGCCGCCGGTTGATTATTGGAAATATCCCAACGTATTATTTGGGCAACAGATCCCTGATAGAATCGGGCAAAACTCTTCAAGTACAAACTCAGACCAAATAAAAAACCAAGACAGCGCTGCGAATAATAAAGTGAAGCCAGCGTAAAGCCAAGTAAGCTCCGCTCTGTGCGTACACGCACACGCTCACACGCACACATTAACATCAAACTACAATTAAATAAGCTCAAAAAATGCACACATGTATAAGAAACCGGCATCACTTTATTGTTCGCGCGCTGTGTCTTGGTTTTTTATTTGGTCTGAGAACACAAAGGTACCTTCATAATGGCTTCACGATGATTTTGACATCGCTAAATCTGCGATGTATCTGACTGCAACAGTCGAGGTTTAGCCATTTAGCAGTTATAAATACAAGGTGTAACAGAATAATAAGGCCAACACATCTAAGGTGGTGACAACTTTTACAAAAGAAAAAGGGTCGAAAAACTACATAAGTATAATTTGGACTTCTCATACAAATCATAGCATCGACAGACGCAATTAGTATGAGTACAATTTTTTTTTTTCGGGCCAAAGCTTATTCTGTCTGTATCACCCTCTGTATACAGTCAGTATGAAAATCGCCTTTACTGCTACGATGTAAAGTGACTGTCGATGTCAAAATCAAAATCAAAGCATTTATTTCAAGTAAGCCAGTTACAGGCACTTTTGAATTGTCGAAACAAAGATGAAAATTAAATGTAGCTACAGTCCCAGTCACAAGACATAAAAACTGTGAAAGTACTGTAGTTGCCCATTCCCTAGCGTAGATCTCTATGGAGAAGAACGGGCAAGAAACTCCATGGACACTCTCAGAATATTGTTACAAAATCTTGGTTACATCATTCATGTTGAGATGGTATATTATGTGAGAACAATGTAGCAAGATGTGCACGTTAAAAGTGTCCACAGCAAAAACACTCAAACAAAAAAAATACAATTCAAAATAATTCATTCAAATAAGCCATGGCACAACTGACAGCGCCCGTTCACGGACATGACGCATGGATCAGCACCATTCAACTCAACCATTTTGAAGGGAACTAAATGATCCGACACATGCGCCACCATCAGCGAGACATTTGAGTGAGCATGACATACTCTAAACCGCCAGCCCACATTCAAGTCAAGAAAAGACGTAGGTTTCCAGTGCGATAGCTTTCTAGTACATAGTACTCACACAATATGGGCTATGCATTTATATAATACTAAAGAGATTGAATCTATACAATGCAAAGATAGTTGTACAATCTTCAGCAGCTCCAATAATACATTTTAATGCTATAAATTTATGCACCCCTGTCTTTGTGGAGCAAGACCAGCATTGAGCCAAGCATTTTTATCAGCGATATAATCGCTCAACTTGTAATATGCTTGCTTACATAGTGTGCGTTAAATGCATGTTTTAAATTTCGTCTCATTCAGTTCAAGAATACTTTGTGGAATTTTATTATAGCATCTCAAACAGTACCCCATGAAAGATGAGTCTACTTTAGCGAGTCTGAAACCTGGCTGAACTAGTTGGTCCCTATTTCTAGTACTGTAATTATGTCTGTCACCCCTTTTACCAAAAAGGTGCAGATTTTTTCTGACGTACATTATGTTTTCGTAGATGTATTGACAATGTACCGTCATGATGCCAATATCCTTAAACAGTTCCCTTAGAGAATCGCGCTTACGAAGATTATATATGGCTCTGATGGCTCTTTTCTGCAGAATAAATATAAACTCAATATCTGCAGCCCGTCCCCACAGTAAAATGCCATAAGACATTATACTATGAAAGTAACTAAAATAAACCAGTCTAGTTGTATCTACATCAGTATACTGACGGATTTTTCTAATGGCATAGGCTGCTGAACTTAGCCGCCCCGCAAGAGATGTCAAATGAGAACCCCATTGTAGCCTTGAATCAAGCGTAATCCCCAGGAAAACCGTTTTATCTACGAATTCAAGTTTCTCTTTGTTCAATATTATATCACAATCACTACTTTTAACATTCGGTAAAGCAAATCTTATGCATTTGGTTTTTTTTTCATTTAATACCAAATTGTTTGCTGTGAACCAATTTTGGACCTGAAGTAGGGCATTATTCACGTCATCTAGATTTTGGGCCCGCCTATTTATCTTAAAAATTAGGGAAGTGTCATCAGCAAATAACACCATATTTTGAGGTTGGTTTTTCAGTAAATAGGTTAGATCATTTATATATACTAGAAAGAGAAAAGGACCCAATATTGAGCCTTGTGGAACCCCCATTTTTACTTTTAAACCCTGTGAATTAACACCATTTATTTGAACATGTTGTCTATCATTCAAATAAGATTTTACCAAACTAAGTGCAAGTTTACCCAGTCCGTAATGCTCAAGTTTCAAAAGTAATGTGTCGTGATTTACGCAATCAAACGCTTTGGAAAGGTCACAAAAAATTCCTATGGCGTCTTGAGACTCTTCCCACGCAGTAAATATGTGCTTTAATAAGGTTACACCGGCGTCAGTTGTACAACGTCCCTTGGTGAAGCCATACTGTTGATCATGTAAGATCCTGTTGGTGTTAAAATGATAGAGCATTTGATTAAGCATTACTTTTTCGAAAACCTTGCTAAAAACTGGTAACACGGATACAGGTCTATAATTATTAGTATCTTTACTGTCTCCGGATTTGAAAAGAGGTATTACTTTACTGTATTTCATTAAATCAGGGAAAACTCCTTGGTCTACACATAAATTAAAATTAAAGCTAAGTAAGGGGCTATAGTCTCAAGTATGGATGTACAAACTTTGACAGACATTCCCCATAGATCTTCGGTTAGTTTAATTTTTATTTGCCGGAAAGTTTTAATAACTATCATAGGGTTAATGTGTTTAAATTTAAATTCAGCCAGGCAGCCAGACACATTCGCCTTTAATAAGTCAATTGAGAGTTCAGGTGAGGAAATAAGAGCCTCCGTTGTTTTTAGTGGTATATCGGTAAAATTGTTACTACTGATGTACGGTTGGCTGTACCTAAATACAGGGTGTCAACAACCTCATCACGAAGTCGTCAACCAAGCATTCTGTACGTCAAACTAAGTAACTTTACGCAAAAATTATTGCTGGGAAACGACTTTTCTTTTGGGGTGAAAAGTCACAAATGCACAATGGGCATAATGTTTTGAGTGTGTTACATTGAGTGTGTTCTAACTCACTCAATGTAACACACTCAAAACATTGTGCTGATGGATGGATTGAATAGTACGGGGGTCGTGGAGGTGTTTCAAGTAAAAATATTACATTAAAAACTTGTATTAAAAAAAAAAACGTGTCGAATAGTTGGGACTTTGACCCCCTATATCTCCGTAACTAGAAGATTCCCCAGGGTATATGGTGTAGAACAAAAAAAATATCGCAATGACGGAGAGAACCTTTCGGCTTCGGTAAGAGGTATTTTACACCCTTTAAAAATAGGAACTCGCGGTCGAATCACCAAGATAGATATACATATATAAGATTGAAGAAGCTAGATGTGAAAATAAACATTATTCCCAAGAGAATCAGTTTATAAACACGATGGAAATATTTTAGCAGAATTGTAATCTACCATCTATGATAGGCGTCAGATTGCCAATGGATGCGAATTCGAAACAATGGAAGTAATAAAATAACATCAGCTATGATAAGTACTACCGCGGTCATTCTGACGGTTGACCACTTATCACCCTTATGCTCTGAGTAATAAGGTTGAAAACGGGTCGACCTTCAGCGAGCGCGGTACTACATCAGCTTATGTATTTGATAACCTTGTTAGTTTTAGTATGGTTTCACCTTCTAGCTGAAGGATTATTCAATTAATTCTATGCTCACACTGATATTAACGGCATAATCTTAGGTATGACTAGCTGTGCCCCCTTCGTCCGCGTGAAATTGTAATAAAAAAACAATCGGGGCAGTCTTTGGGGACTACCGATAGAAGTGAAAACAAAAAGTACACAGGCCTCTCCCCAGTCGTAGCACTAGTTATGCCCCGCGCATGCCTATGTGGTGCTACGCCGTAGCGGATCGCCTACGAGTACTACGAAGTGTGACCGCACGTTACGTCAAGTGACGACGAGTTCAATGTTTTTACTTCACCCAAAAAGTGCTCAACGCGCCTAAAGAAGTATTCACTTAAAAAAAAAATATACTTCTAAAATAAAAGTCGCCTAAGTGACACTGTTGGCGACAGATCTGGCAACCCCGTTTGCTAGGGGCTTGTTGTTGTTGGTTGGCTAGCGATGGGGCAGCTTACGTTATTTTCTAAATATTGTAACTTATTTCTTATGACCCAATTATTACACCTAATTGCACCTTTTACTGTGTCCGTTACCCAGGCCAGATGTTGTCGAAAATGGTCATTTGAATCTTATAGATAATTAGTTTTACGGCTTCTGTAATTGTTGCGCACATTTTTAAATTTGTTGCGCTTATAGTTTTTTAATTATTTCACAAAAACATGTCCTGCTGGGGTAACGTTACCCCAGCCAGACCTTTTTCTTTCTAGTGGGAATATTTAAATAAATACTAGCTATAAAATTAGTTGTCTAGTTGAAGTAAATGTTGTGCCTTATTTTGTATTTGTTCTTTCTTCGGTTGCGAAGTTATTCGAGATTTTGCTGGGGTAACGTTTTTGGTTTTGCTAGATCTTTGAAATGGTTAAGCGGATTCCTATCATATTTTGTACAAGACTTCTTAGGAATTAGTTTAAATTTGTTCTGCAATAAAAAAACCAAAATAATACATAGCTTAAAGGATATTTCATTAAATAGAAAAACACTTCAATCGGTCCCAGCACTCTCAATAAGAGGTCTAAAGACTTACTTCAAACGTTATTTTAAAGCTTGTAACTGCCTTCAAATGTATGTGAAGTTTCATTAGTATTCAAAAAAAGCAAAATTACTATCTGTAATTTTAATCTGTGATTGTTTTTAAGTATAAGTTTACTAATACTTTAAAAGTTCAATTGAAATGATTATTTTACCTGTCAATAAAAATTCTTTAATAATCATGTAGTTTTTTTTTAAACTTGTGTACATGTCTGTACTAAGTTTGTAACATTATCCTACATATTTTAGAAGGTACCATAATGTTCTGCGTTTTCGCTTTTTCGTAACCACCTAAACTTGGTCGGGTTACGACGGTCATTCACTTCCTAATGACTTTAATCGTATTATCTCATTAATTATCCAATGTACTACGCTGAAATTTTACTGATATACAACTGAACTAAAAAACTAATAATTGACATAACATTCAGTTCATATATCCAATCCAGTGGCCAAATAACACCGCGCGCATCAAGACCGTGCCCGTGAAGAACTGAATATCATCATAACTTGTTAAATACTTACAGGATACTAATGAAACTTCACATACATTTAAAGGCAGTTACAAGCTTTAAAATAACGTTTAAAGTAAGTCTTTAGACTTCTTATTGAGAGTGCTGGGACCAATTGAAGTGTTTTTCTATTTAATGAAATAACCTTTAAGCTATGTATTATTTTGGTTTTTTATTGCAGAACAAATTTAAACTAATTCCTAAGAAGTCATGTACAAAATATGTTAAGAATCCGCTTAACCATTTCAAAGATCTAGCAAAACCAAAAACGTTACCCCAGCAAAATCTCGAATAACTTCGCAACCGATGAAAGAACAAATACAAAATAAGGCACAACATTTACTTCAACTAGACAACTAATTTTATAGCTAGTATTTATTTAAATATTCCCATGAGAAAGAAAAAGGTCTGGCCGGGGTAACGTTACCCCAGCAGGAAATGTTTTTGTGAAATAATTAAAAAACTATAAGCGCAACAAATTTAAAAACGTTCGCAACAATTACAGAAGCCGCAAAACTAATTATCTATAAGATTCAAATGACCATTTTCGACAACATCTGGCCTGGGTAACGGACACCCTTTTACTGTCTTTAATTTGGTGCCTAAAGACACCTTTTATATAACATCAGCAGCCAGTAAAAGTTCCGTAAAAATCGGTCAAGCCGTTTCAGAAATTAGCCCAAACAAACAGAGAAACAGATAGACAAAAATTAAAAAAAAAATGTTTTAAGTACCGTATTATATACATTTTATATGCATTCAGTAAAAACTTGTTATTTAGAAATCACAAACAGACATTTTAATTTTATTTATTTGTGTAGATGTACTATGATGTTATTATATGATCATTCTCAGAGGATCATTGGCCAGATCCATGATGGATCTAGTGAGAAATGTTATTCTCATTGGATCCTGATTTCAAGATATGGATCTAAGTACTGATTTTTTTTTCTCAAAAGGCCCATTAGTCAGACCCATAATAGATATCACATTGAGGGATATATGGCACAAATTATGTACCCCAAAAAGTACTAGAGCATAACAGCATCATTAGTATAACGTTACGCCTTTTTCCAATGAGGGTAGGCAGTTAGACACTAGGCAGTAACTTATTAGTATTTTTTTTTACTTTCCAGTATGCGATCCAGTTATGGGTGACAACGGACAAATGTACGTTCCTGAAGAGATCCTGCCCGTCTACCGAGACATCCTGGTTCCCCTAGCTGACGTGGTCACCCCGAACCAGTTCGAGGCTGAGTTGATGACAGGGCTCAAAGTCCATGACCTTGACGGTGCTTTGAAGGTCATCCAAGCACTTCACGACAAGGGTGTCAAAACTGTTGTTCTGTCCAGTACTGATCTAGGAGACGAGACCCACATGATTGGTATTGCGAGTACAGCAGGTAAGGGCGTATAGCAGTAGTCGCCTATAATATGGGTTGGAAGGAATATTTTATTTTTATTTTATTAATTTTAAGAAAACTTACAGCTAATACATTCGAGTAGTCAGAAGTAATACGTAGAAGAAAGCCAATTACAAGTTTCCACTTATATAATATCAACGCTCAAAAGATTACCATGTACAGTCGTGGTCTTTTCCGCCTGATCAGTAAATTTTTTTTCGCTTAAATCATTCGGAGGCGCCGAGCCACGCCCCCTTAAAGTTAAGGCCTATTAGGAAAGCGTCAACTTTGGCGCGCAAAATAACAATAACTCTCGTTTGGCGTGCGTCGTCAGTGCGCTCGGCCGATCGGTATCTTTTCATTCATTATTTTTCTATACAAAGTCAACGGGGCGGGGCTAGAGAGCGTTTCTATGTTGTAAGTGCAAGCAAAAATTAGCTTAATGGTGATCAGGCGGGAGTGTCCTCGATAGTACCTATTCACTAAGTACAGAGATAATTCCGAACGCAGTCAGAAATTTTTCATCAGTAATTTAAAAAGGCAAATGTCCGGAATAACTGAAAACGACGTGCCGCGATGTCCCCTTCCACCACATACAGGACGTAAACTTTAGCAATGGGGAGACACAGGCAAAAATAATCCAAGATGGCGCCACCATAGCTGGTCTCAATCTGACCAATGAGGTTAAGCTATTTTGAAATATATTATATTTGCCGAACAAATTAAAAATACGAAATATCGTGACAGATTACGCGCCCGACAGCTGTCACGTATTTTTAATTTGAGTTGTGCCATAATATCCTTTTCACTTCTCATGCTCTGAAAGTGCTTGTTTGTGCAGGATATAGCTGCACAAAATCGAATTTTGTGCATAAGGGCATTAACGTATCTACTCATAAATGTATCTGTATTAAGAATAGACCCTTATGTGTTTTTTAAGACATAAAAGATATAAATATATATAATATATATATATAATATACCTACGGTAGGTTATTTAATGTCACAACGCTTCAGTATATGTCAATAGATAGCGCTGATCAGCTTTGGGAATATTTTTTCAAGCGGCGTTCTAGTAAAATCCAACGAAAAAAGAATTTACTACTTTATTATATTATAGGTCAATGGTAAAATCTTTTAGCAGGACAAAAAAAACTGTTAGACACATTAATTTAAGAAAATTATTATTACAAAATTAATGTAATAGTAGGCTGTATAGGTCTGCAGCCCAAGCCTAATATCAATGTCGTAAGATTAAAAAAAAAAAAAACTCGTTTTTCGTGCGTTTATTAATTTCTTCAATTTATACTATTGTTTTATTTCCTCGCAATTGAAGTGAAAAGCTGAGTTTATAACTCGTCCACAAAACCATTTTATCCTCGACATTACTATCAGCCCGAGCCGACTCGGATAAAAATGGTTCGTTTTGTGCACTTGTTGTAAAATCTACTATTAATGGGTAATCTTTACTTTTACTCAATAACTAATGCTTCTCTTTATTTTACAGGCTCGTGTTACCAGATTACAATTCCGAAGGTGGATGCTGCATTTACTGGGACGGGTGACTTGTTTGCCGCGCTGTTCTTGGCGTGGTGGCATAAAACAAACAACAATTTGAAAAAGACCCTTGAAAATACAATTTCAACGCTTCAGAATATTGTGCAAGATACTTACCAAAAAGCTAGAGGTAAGATCAATGATATTATGTTCTTTCTGTCAAGTTTTTAGTGAACATACGAACGAGCAAGCATAGACTCACTTCACGGGAATCGTCTCTTTCGGCTATTTTGAACCCTATTTCAGTTGTGATAAAGTTCTAATGCTGTGTTTGCACTGACCCGCTAACCCAGTCTTCTTCAAAAATCGCATCAAACTATAGCGTGTTGTTTTTTTTCAGCCGTTCATGCATCAGGCAAGATTCCCCCAAAACTGAGAGAACTCAGACTTATTCAAAATAAAAATCTGATTGAGGACCCAAAAATAACTATTTCTGCACTAGAGGTAACAAAAATACTATAATTAAGTAAAACGTTTATTAGGACGAATTGCCAATGTTATTATTTTATACGAATAAGGCATTATTAAATATTTATGTATATCGTGCGCGTGTACCTACTTAAAAGACAATAAAATAATATTGTATCAAATAAATGTTGAATAATGTTAAATTAATATTATCATATAAAATAATATTTAGTGACCATACAATATTGTATGTATAAGTACTAAATGTTAATTTATGTAATTTGTGAGTTTTAAATATGAACAATGCAATATCGTTATTAATTAGATTTTGACCAATGTCTAATGTCTTCCATAGTTAAATTAAGTTTTTAGATTAACATAGGTTTCTGTGATAAACTGATAAGACATTATAATTGTTATCATTTTGTTTTTGTTGACTAAGCACAGCTCATGAATATTATGAAGTGATTTGCCTTGTCGTGCAATATGTGCTTTTTATGGTACCTATCTGTTTTATAATAATATATTAGAGATGCATTAATAAAAGTTATTGATTGAAAATATCTTGTTCTATACATAAGATACCTACTTTTCCTTTGAAATTTATTTTCTAAAGCCGGGTCCGCCACGCCATGTTATCGTGTTATATTAACACAAAACATGTTTTTCTAACATAAAGGGGGCGTGGCTTAACACAAAATGTTTGCCGCGACAATTCATGTTAATATAACATGTTTTGTTAGAAAATGTACGCAGCTAGCCCGCATTAAGTAGGAAGTACCAACCTACAGGTAATATAAAAATAGAAAAATAATCGGCTTATAAAAAAAAAGAACAGTGACTTGCAATAATTTATTAACATGAAAACACACGTTATGATTTGTACTACCTTTCAGCAGAATCTGTTCACACCATCATCTGATTTTTATGAAGAGCCACGACGCCTAAGATTAATAGTAATAAAATGATATGGTACACCCAATATATGGAGTTGTAGTAGCGAAGTACCACGGCGTAGTCATCCAGAACGAGGCACGGTGTTAGGTAGATCAGGCAGAACATGCGCATGATCGAGAAACCGATGTCCCATGGCGTTTTCATCTGAATAATGTGAATTACGATAATATAATCGCTATCATTGAACACTGTACATATTTTATGCACATATCTTCGTAAGTGTTAGCTAAACAAGAGATAATTTTACAACGCCGCTGTATTCTAATAGATAAAATTTATATTATGAACCTAATAACAAAAGACGTTTGTTGTGGAGTCGTAAAATTGTATAATAAAATTGTTATGGGCAAATTCGAACTTTTATACCCGTGTAGATTAATTATTTAAAAAACGTTTCACGGTAAACTCATCAGTAATTAGTGGTGCAAACAAGCCAGTGGCCCTTTGAATAAATTTAGTTTTTTTTAGTTTTAGCGTGGCGCCGACAATACGACAATAAATTAAACTGCCCATGACGTTCCCACTCTGCATACAAAAATTCAATCAAATATATCCGGTAGTTTAAGACACAGGACATTATTTTAATTTACAGTATTTTCTACATAGCACCGACAGGTTAGTGCCGCCGCTAGCTGTTTCGTCGCCCGCGTGCAATACCGATTATGCCGCCCTACGACCAGGCCCCGAACTGGGACCCGAAACCGGCCCGGGCATTGACACAGAAGAGACGGCCGGCCCTCCACTCTCAATTCAGAAATAGACGTTACTTAATCGACTTAAAAAGACAATTTTATAAACATAAAGAAGTACCTAAGCCTCCAAGAGCGAGCGAGGCGAGCTCGGAAATTTTAACACCCTACCTTGGACAGGTTAGAATTGTTTCGACCAAGAGTTACTTGGTCGACTTGCAGACAAAGCCAAGAATCAAGGTGATGTAGCCTGCAAGCGAGCGAAGCGAGCTCGAAAATTTTTTGAAACCTTGCCTTAAACAAGTTATAATTGTTTCGACCTATTGGTTCCTTGGTCGACTTATAATCGACAATGTAAAGATCCAAGAGAATGTAGGTTGCAAGAGCGAGCGAAGCGAGCTCGAAAATTTTTACATCTTGCCTCGAAATTCAGATATTAGTCTATTAAGGCGCTGTCAACACCAAAATCGCGCACACTGTCTATTTGTATGGGAGTAAACGAGACGACACTATAACTGGGCGGCCAGGTTTTAGAAGAAAATAATAAATTAATAATGAAAAAAAAAAAAGTGTGGATTATTTGTGAAATATGACTCGTTAGTGGTTTAGGTATGAATATGTTGACTTCACGTTTTTAATTGCAGACCCATACGTCAAAAAAATAAAGACATAGGACCGTTAATGATGATTTTAAGAACAATCTTTGCAATTATTTTCTATCGAGCCGATTTCGTCCAATTAAGTATCGAGTCCGTCCAAGGTCTTTGAAATATGATGAATATTAACTTTTTTTTTTTGATGTGCTAGAACAAACAGTTTTTCTTAAAAAACTGCTTAAATAACATCAATTTCAACAAATTTGGTGTTGTCAGCCCCTTAATATGTAATGCGCTCGATTTGCCGCCCCCTGGGTGTGCCGCCCGTGTGCGCTGCACGCTTTGCACGCCCGTTTACGGCGGCCCTGCCGATCGGTTTATACACTCTTTGCCAATGAACCAATATTAAAAATGGTGTTCTATTTCGTCAACAGTTATATGCTATTTAGTGTTTGAAAAAAATATATTTTATATTTGTATGTTAGGATTTATTTGATATAATTGTAAATATTCCTATGAACTAACTATTACCAATGTTTTCATTTATTCAGCCTAAATCAGCCTTACATTTTGTAAGATTTCTGATTCGTACAGACGCCAGCACATCAAGCTACCCGAAACTGTAAAATTTTCCCAATCAACCTTGAACCTAATCTAGTGCTTCAGCGATAAAGTTAAAAATCTATTAAAGAAATTTGACAGATTGTAGTAGCTTTGATGTGCTGGCGTCTGTATAAACAGTACGTAAGTGAGTATTCTTAAGTACATTAATTAATGTCGTTGGATGCGAACGAAAAAAGTACGACTACCCACGTCTTTGTGACAAGGACGTGGTTAGTCTTAAGCGTGGGCAAATAGTAGGTAATATATTATGGAAAGCGTGGGCCAGACTGTTGTTGTAAACAAGCCCTCCACACACCTTAGGGCTTGTTTACAACATTCTGGCACGGGCATTAGACGTAGGTTTTTTGCGTAGCAGGTAGGTAACTTGTGACCATATCGCGTGCTGCCGTTCTCCTGACGCAAAACAACACTTAAAACTATTCAAAGAAAAAAGTTCAACCTACCTCAACATTCGCGCTGTACGTTTTGCTATATTCGTGTTCTAGTCGGACATGGACCCACATAGTGCTGCAGATAATTATTCTTTGAATGGTGAAGCCGCACCACACCCCCCATGCCAGAAACGATAGCGCGCTTCTGGAAAATATATCAATAGAGCAATCAATGATATTTACTTATGTATCATATAAAATGACGACCCGAATGGCGCAGCAGTAGTTAGGCTGCCTTACGTTCTTAGGGTCCCGGGTTCGAATCCCGGTTGGAGCAAATGTTTGTGTGATGAGCATGGACATTTGTTTCCGAGTCATGGATGTTTATATGTATAATAAGTATGTATTTACAAACAAAAAGTATCTATGTAGTATATCAACTGTCTGGTGTCCACGACACAAGCCTCGTTGCTTAGTGTGGCACTAGGTGGCACTGTGTGTTAATGTCCAGAGATATTTATAAAAAAAAAGAAAAACATGAGGCAGATATTTTACTAGCGAGCGCATTGTAATACCTACACATCGTAGACATCTTGTCTTTAGTCCACGTCGAGGTAATCATATAATCCATTCCCCCCTAACAACACAATATTTGAAGCTCAATTATTATTGTTCAAATGAGCTATCATATCATAGTATCATATACATCAATAAATAAGTAGTACAAAAGTTATGAAGGATGCGCACGTAAGTAAACGAGATATAGCTATCTCGTTTACTTTTCGTTTCGTCGTCTTTTCTTGTCTCGTTTTTCTGTGTAAAATATCACTAAGCCAAGTAAGTGTAGTATAATAATTATACGTATCTACATACGTGGGACTGTAGGTAGACCGTTTCTTGGTGCAGCGTGAAATTCCGCTGCACGCTGTAAAAAACGCTCCTCCGAATTTGCGGCCTAATAGTGAATCAGGGCCAACCCTGATCGAAGTGTAGCAAAGACTATGCAAGGTAACTTGACTGAATTTATTTAATTTCTAATCACGTAAAAGGTTAAATACTAAACTTGAGACCGTCACGGGATTTATTTCTTTACGTCACCCACATCCCACCGAGTCACGACCCACGAAGGCTCAATTAGGCGATGTATTGGTAAAATTCAAATTGATATCGATCGTTACAATTACAAATCAGTTACGAAAATGAGACAACCCGCCCTTATGATGATAAAGGCTTGAAGGTAGGTATTATAGATACCTTATCGAACACACACCTCACGTCCTTATTCGCCCTGATCATGTTGTGGTACGTGTATGTCCAGAACCAGTATCGAGTGGACATGTCCCAGCCCCTCAACGTATCGCTCAGTCGGGGCCCCATCAGCAGCTTCTCGTTTTCGAAAGTTCTTAACATGGCGAAATTGTATTCATGTGATAATGCAACCTCATCCCAAACTGTACTGAAATGAAATTTTATTTTTAAATTTTTAGTTTTGTCGTTTTAAAAAAAATCGTGTCCGCGCCATGAAGTGTTGAGGAGTTCCCTCGTGAAAATACAATCCTGGCTGTAGGATCAGGTCATGATAGAAATCATGTTTATCTATCAAATATGAGCACGTCTACAAATTTTCATATTCGTGCTATTTACCGTTGAGGAGTTACCTCGTGAGAAGACGATTCTGCCTGCAGGATGGGGTCTTGATAGAAATCATGTTTTCTATCAAATATGAACGCGTCTACAAATTTTCGTATCCGTACCGTTAACCGTTAATGAGTTCCCTTTTAGGGAGACGATCCTGGCTGCAGAATTAAACCATGTCTATCATAAAAAATTTGTAACCAGAACCAAAGGTGTGTGCAAAATTTCAGGTCAATCGGTTTGGGGAAACTGGTTTGAAATTCAGTTCCCAGATTTGTCTAACTAACCTGACACGGCAAGAGCTTTTATACCTAAAAATAGAAAACTCCGCTGCAATGACAAAGTTTCCCCACTTGTATCAAAATGTACTGTAACAGACCTTACAAGAAGGGCTAAATGGCTAACAGTTTAGTATAGCTTTTTTTTTGTTTTCTGATGTGAAATCATCAAATGACTCCTACATCTCTTTGAGGCGCGTGTGGAACACGAACGCGCCGTCGACACGGCCTGTCGTCATAAGACGAACGGACGGCGAGCTAGCCCATAGCTCTCCGTCCACAGGGCCGAGTTTAGTATATCTAAACTGTTAAATTGTTAATAGTCGCTTAAAGTCTTGGCTACCTACTTTTGTAGAAAAACATCCTTTTTGGCAAATAATAAAACCTACTTAAAAAACACAAAAAAGTGAAAATAACTTTAGCTCCAGACAGAAAAGTCTGTGACTTTTGTTAGTTTGATTCAGTATTTTTGTCACCGACTTTTAGAATTTTGAGAATCAGTCAACAAATGGGGGAGAAATCGGTGAACATACATAAAAAAAAAATACATGAAGTCGAACATAGGACCTCCTCCTTTTTTGAAGTCGTTTAAAATGTTTAGGGTTCCGGGCAAAAAAATTAAAACCCATGAAGTTGTTAAGCAAATCCGATCTAATACCTATGTCTTTAAACACGCGGACGAAGGCCACGGGGCACAGCTAAAGTATGTACCTACCTACCTAATAAACCATAATCAGAAAACAATTCCTGCTCTTTTAATTTAAGTTAATCTAAAAGAAATTTTTGTATCTCGTGTTTTTAAGCATGTTTTAAGCGCACGCGGTTAGGCAGACCGAGCCGGGGTCGCAATTTAAACTTAGGAATGTACAGAATATTCGACAAACGTTTACGAGACAACTTACGAGATTTGTAGCATACTCCATCCTGTGGTGGGTCCATAACCGGGTACCGCCTGCATCTTAGCGGGGTAAACACCGAAGCCGGCCTCAGTGCAAACACTTGTGCACAAACTCATCAGTATTTGGTACTCAAGCGCGTAAATTAAAATTTGCGTAATGTTGTACAGGTAGCGATAGTCTGTGCCGTGGTTATAATAGAAGTCGTTCTGATAATATACCTGTAATCAATGACGAGAACAAGATGAAGCGGTAGGAACAGCAAAAACTGCTCATTGTTCCGCACGAGGTCCTGGGAGCGAATTCCCAAGTCGTGCAATGTGATTGAGGTTTTTCCATCAGGAATTTCACAGTAGCAGCCCCGGAGTCTATTTATGACCGGTTGATGGCATAATAATATTCTATTTTACACACCTACCTAAAACGTATAATTTCATGTATCGTACCTCATCAGGAAATAACAAAGTTAACACCACAAATAGTACGCCAAATGCGAAAGCCTTTTTCAACTTTTGTACAGTTATTATCCGCCAACTGCCTAGCATGCCAAAGGGTACATTAAAGTGTTCATTAAATGTTTTCCACCTGTAATAAGGCCCTGAAAAGGACAAGAACTGTAAAAACAATCAGTTATTTCAGGTCAGGGTGGATTTTTGAACTGAGGTAGCAAAGGTAGGTAATCACTTGAACCGTAGTAACTACAGGAAAGCGTCCTTAAAAGACTGTTCTTAACTTTTTACAGTATGTAACGGATTTCTACCACCACCTTTGTGTGACCAGTTATGTAGTTCTATGCACCAATGATCAATTCGAATGAAGATTTTAAGGGATGTAAAAAGTAGGTACTCCATAAAATTGTAGATATACCTAGCTAACGCAAGTATAATAAAATCAAGCGTACCATTTTTTTACAACCTACTATTACGTCATAAACACTATCCATTTACCATACAAACTAGTTCTTATGTTAAAACAAAAAAAACCCTACGTTTGTATCCAAATGTTTAGAACTAATTTCTTGAGTTGTAACGTTGTTGTTTTAAACAAATTAGCTTGCTGCGACTGTAGCCACTGCGGGCCAGCCCACTACCACACTTATTCAGCTCTATTCAGCTTATGCCCATAGAAAACAACCATTTTGTATGAGACGCGTCGCGTCGCGCGCGCTGAAGGGATGCGTACGCGTCTCATACTAAATCGTTGTCTTCTATGGGCATAAACTGAAGCAGAATAAGTGTGAGTAGTCCCTTAGCCGGGCACGCGAAGTAAGTACTTAGGTGGTCTCGCGTTATCTAGGTATATTAAAGCCTCAAATTTTCTAGGGGACAAATAGAGCCACATGTTGCGGAACATGTCCCTCAGCAACTACGTGGAATGTCCCGAGACATGTCGCGGAACATTTTGCAGGCCACACTAGTCATGTCTCGCCCAAGGAGGTTTCATTTCCCCATACTACTGACATGTTTCAATTTAAGGCACGTTGCGCACACGACTACACCTGGTAGCAAATGGCGCGACATTGACGCGGTACGTGGGAGCAAGCAAAATGTCCCGCGTCACGTAAAATGTTGCGGGTCACTATGCAACGTTGCAGCGTCACGTAAATAGAGTGTTCAACGGCATTTTTCGGGAGAAAACGTAGTGTATCCGGGGCTTTATAACTGAGTTTGAAACCTTACGAACTCAAATCTTCGTGACAATGATTACGACTAACTAGGTAATTCTAAGGCCCAGTGGTGGCGGCCCCGACTTACGAACAGTAAGTCGTGGGTTCGAACCCAGACAGGCGCATTACTTTGTGTAATTTATTTCATCACCACTGCTCTCAAGACGGTGAAGGAAAACAACGTGAGGAAACCGGGCATGTCCTAGAACCAAAAATTCGAAGACATGTGACATCTACCAATCCGCACTGGGCCCGCGTGGTGGATTATAGCCCATTCCCTCTCATAGAGAGGAGACCGTGTCCCAGCAGTGGGAACATTATAGGCTGATGATGATGATGAAGATGAGGTAATTCTTGATTCTACGTAGGTACCTTTGTGCAAGCCAATAAAGAAAAAGGCATATGAGATTACATCCAGAATGCTGGGTTCCAAAGGCTCACTAGCCAATTCTACCATTATCTTTTCATTAATCTTGGGCAGTGTAGATAAACTGCCCATAGATAGACGCCTAGACTTCTCAGCCATAGTTATCTCAAATGCTAGTCCTACCAGACGTAGTGCTATCGCCTGGTGGATCCAAAAGACGTAGTTGGCATGGTTGCTTGGATCGTCAATGTTTGAGTGCAGGTACATTAGATAAAGCCATGTGTAAGCTAAGCTTAAATGATGAATGTATCTGGAAAGAGATTCATTACAATAAGACTATTGGATTTAGAAAACATCGTGAGGAGACAAAAATAGCGTTAGGGAGTAGGCTCCCTAACGCTTCGTCCGTAATTTGGATCTATCCGTCCCTCTCACTCGCACTCATCTACAGACGTGCGCGAGAGAGACGGATAGATCCGAATCTCGGACGAAGCGTTAGAGAGTAGGGCCTGCTTGTCCATTCTCAAAGTTTATGTGTACCACAAGTTATAATTTGAGAAAACTTACATTTTTTTGCAGCATTTGATAATGACGATGTTCCCCCAGACCATTAGAATGGAGTGCTGTATGAATTGCCCGCATATCATGAGAATTACGAGTATGCCGAGGCCCGTCCCGTAGTTGCGTTTTGTGGCCGGATCTTCGATGTCCTTGTAGTACCCACCTAATGATATGCATCCTAGTAGAGAAAAATAGTATATTAAGTCAGAGCACGAGACCATTTTATTCGTTGCCTAACGGATAACATTTTCGATGTTTATTTTTATTGCTGATTGTTTGTTATTGTTTAAATGACAGTGACAACAGTTGCCAAACATGTAAAGATTTTGTTTAAAAACGGGTTTCCAAAGAGTTCATCTAGTTTCATATCGGCGGATGATTAAACTAACAGGGCGTTTACAGATGGAAGGTCCTTCATGATTTATCCACTTGAACAGCTCATAGTCAGTTTGTACGCGTTATATTTTAAGCAAACTACGTTGATTCCTTTAGGCTAGACTCATATTTATGAGTTTATAAATAATAGTCTGCGTGTGAAAAAACAGCGAGTATGTGTTGATTGCGTGGATGAATAATCAACATTTAAAGACAGAGAATACTGGGAGGATCTGTTCCTTACTTTAGTGTGGGTGTACTACACCCGTATATAATATGATGCTCTATGGTGTACTATTAGTACCTACACCTCTGCCTTCCCCTTCAGGGATTACAGGCGTGATGTTATGTTATTGTGTTCCTTATTTTTTGTATCAGCAAATGTAACTCACGAAAAATTGTGATGATACTATTCAGCTGAAACTTACCTAAGAACAGGTTTAGAGATAACTGCACTAGAAATTAAAACAACCAGGTGATTAAATAAACAATTTACTACACATAATGTAGGTTCACAATAAAAATATTTCTAACAGAGGTATGTAACAGTTTGTCTGATGCAGACATAGCCGGTGCCTATCCACATTACAATTTAAACTCTTTTGTAAGTCAGCGATGTATTAGCTCTCAACAAATGGGGCGAACTATGCGCGGTAAATAAATAAAAAACTTTTAAATGCATCATATTACCACCATTATAATCTAATTTGGCATACCGGAATGTTGATTATCCCCGACTACTTTGGCCTTCAAATTCATAAAGGATTTTGCAAACGCAACTCAAGTTTTAGTTTTTTTTTATGTGCTAACTAATACTACGTCTCATAGCCAATATGCTTGTTTTCTAAAGCAATTAAATAATTTTAAAGCGGTATAATTACGCGAAAATTAGCAACTAAGCTCGTACTAGATATATTGGTATATGAAGAAACTATACCAGGAGGAAGATTACTACTGTCACAGATACATCTATTCTATGCAAACGTTTGAAACATATCACAATAGAAAGATTTTATCAAGAAAACAACTAACCTATAATACTGTTTAGCTGTAAAAGCTATTACATTATACATATAAATTACTTAGTTTCATTAAAATCAATAAATGTAGTAAAATTTATTTGACTAGCATCTAAATTCTATAACAAAACGATGTAATATAATTTATCCATGGATTACTTTTTAGATATGCATCGCCCGCATGCTGAATCAATGCATACGTTAATAAATTGTAAAAGTAAGAAGCAAAGCAATCCCAAGGGTACTAGTTACTATAATATTCACCGACTATAATACTATTAAATATTCAGTAAACAATTCTTAGTAATTTAGTATTGGAAGAGCATTAAAATGAAGACGATACGAGTTGCAATTTACATCTCACCCTGATAACCATGTTCTAAGTATTGCTCAGCTTCTTACATTACGTCAATGTCCGTCATTGACTCACCATGAATATGAAAAATCATAAGATAAAATATATAAAAGCCTATAAAACAATCATGGCAATGAATGTACACCATCATGATTATAAAATAAACTAAATCTGCATCAGACTCAAAACAAGTAATAACTAAAATTTGCATTGCTATACAATTATTATAAAACATACACAACATACAAATGTCATCGTGGCCAGGCCATGATAAATCGTCTATGGAATAAACACTAACTAAACTGGTTCCCACATAAATTCATGGACATTAAACATGCTTTAATTATTTTTCATCTAAATATTGCCTTTACAACTATTGTTATTAATCACACCTAAATGTTGTTAGAAAAGTATTGCCTCTAAATATTATATATGAAAAAGAGATTTTTATTAGATCTACTTACATTTTTTCTATTTATATAAATGTTGAAACTTAATATGAACAGTTGGTTCCGAACACAACAGAGAAGTGTTATATTTAAGTACCATTATAATAAATAAAGAAATTGTTCCGCGTTACGTTATATTTAAAGGAACTATCTGTAACAGTTAACTTAGACAACACTGAGTAAGAGAGCAACCGGAGACAACACAAACCTAGCCCGTAGAACATCTCCACTGTGTGCAATATATTATCAGAGTCGTAACCAAGGTGCTAGAATTTCTAATTACGATATAAATCGATTAATTTGAAGCTTCTATATTATACGCACAACGAACAATCCAATTGCATTAAAATTGTCAAGATTTTCACTAATTTTAATTTTAACCGACTCGACCGATTACTCATTACATTTTATTACTTTATTTAATATATTTTTGATCTATTGCACAAACACATATAGGTAGTCGCTATGCTTATCTACTCGAATTATAAGTTATTAAATTTTTACAATACCTACCACAGAGTTAAATACAACATCCAGAACGTTATGTTAATAATTACAAAATTCAATCGGTGCAAACGATTACAAAAGTTACTATTTATCCACAATCGAAAATCACTGGAGGTAAACGAAATATATATTTATATATCGTACTCTTTAATTTGATCGGTCCTATCACATTAATTCGTACAACAATAAAATGCGGTCAGCATTCATTTTATTAATAATTGGCAGTCCTAAAGAGTCACTAAGAGTTCATCGCGCACGCGGCGGGTGGCGGCGCGGTACGCGTCAACTGTACGTGCGGGAGCGATGCGAGCGCACCGAGCGGCGCGAGCGGCACGAGCGGAGCGAGCGGGGAGCGCGCTGGGGGCGCGGCCGAGCGCGAGCTCACTTGATGAGTTGCGCCGCACTCTTGGAGCGGCGGAACATCTTCGCGCCCTTGTTGGGCGCGGGAAGCTCATGCTAGTTGGACCCGTTGGGCGCGCGAGCGAGCGCGGGCGAGGGCTGCGGCGCGGGCGGCCGCACCAGCGACATGGCGTCCTTGGCGCCGTCCGTGCCGTAGATCTTGCCCGCCTTGCGCGCCATGGACGCCAGCAGCTCCTGCGAGCACTTGTGCGCCGACCGCAGCGACAGCGCCCACTCCTTGAGCCCGATTTCATCCTAATAAAACACATTAGGGACTTAGAAATATTGAAAATCACTAATATGAAAAAGTGTAATGAATAAACAGGAGTCACTTCATACATCCAAATACAACTTCCCTTTTGCCAAGAGCAAGAGTTTGGATCGAGAAGTAGAATAACAAAACACATCTTAAAATCCTTACAGTATTAGTGAGCACGATCTTAGTGTCGTTTCTGGTCCGCAGCACGATGCACTGTTCGCCCTTGATGGACACGAGATCCGAGGAGACATCCTCGACGGAGTCCAGCAGGATCATCTCGGGCTTGGCGCTGTTCTCGAGGTGCAGCTCCAACCGGTTGGGGTACAGCTTGGCGTAGCGCGTCTGCCAGGCGCTTGCGAACGGACCGCCCAGCTTCTTGATGTATCCGTGCAGTATACAGTCCGATTCTGAAAGGTTTGCCTTACATTAATAAAGTAATACGAAACTAAAACGCGTTGTAGGTCGAACCGCGACTGCTAAGAAGCTGTATGGACAATGACCAGCACGTGTAGCATGACTTGGAGAACATGGAAACGGGTTTTGTCGACGGAAGAATCGACAAAATTAGAGATTGTGTGTGGAATTTTTCCCTACTTTTGACACTTGGAGGTAGAAAACATTTCTTTTCAACAAAATATGTCAAATAGGTGTCATCACATCGGAACTAGACAAGATTCTTTTTATTACCTACCTACCGTTAAGAGTCCTACCGTCGCCGTCTCCTTGGTTTTTAGGCCTAGAAGAATGAAAGTAACTCCGAAAGGAATGCTGTACGAGCATTAACCGAGTTTCTTGATCTATCTGCTGTGTACGGCAAAGATTTTACCAGACAATGCCTAACTGTCCGTTTTCACTAACACTACTTGTCACCTAACTGGATGTCTAATTCCTGTTTTCACCAACAAAGCACATACCTAAACCACATTATAATATTTGGAATTTCCACTTCCTCTTCACTAGACATTTTTTAATACAATTTTGTTGTGTTTAACTCTTCTAGGATACCCATGCATCATTGAACATTAAAGTTGAACTACTCAATATATTTTCCATACTCAAACTCAAACTCAAACTCAAAACATTTATTTCAATTAGACCATTACGGCACTTTTGAATGTCAAAATTACAAATAAAAAACAAAGCTACAGTCCCAGTCACAAGGCATAATAACTTGAGAAAGTACTGTAGTTGCCCATTCCCTAGCGTAGATCTCTATGGAGAAGAACGGGCAAGAAACTCCATGGACATTTTTTTGAATCAAAATATTGTTACAAAATCTTGGTTACATCATTAGTTTTGAAATTATACATATATGAGAGAACGATGTAGAAAGACGTGCACATTAAGAGCGTCCAGAGTAGAAAACGACAACAATTTAACAACAAACGAATTAAAATGAACCCTGGCAGCCAAGAGATGACCAGTCGCAACTGACAGCGCCCGCTCACGAACATGACGCGCGCATCGGCGCCATTCAACTCAACCATATTGAAGGGAATTAAATGACCCGACACACCCGCCACCATCAGCGAAACATTTGAGTGAGCATGACATTCTCTCAGCCACCAAGGCATATTCAAGTCAATGAAAGATAACTAAATGTAAATGGTGGCTGCACAATACAAAGTACTCGCACATGTGCTATGCAATTATATAATACTAAGAACTGGAATCTACACAATGCAAGTAGGTATATTTTTACAATCTTCTGCCGCTTCCACAATACATCAACATGGGAATCAATTCTTCTTCTTCTTCTTTGCGTGTCGATAGACTCAAATAATGCCCGACCAGTACAATCAATTTAGTTTGCCCCTATAGTTGTGGAGCAGGACCAGCATTTAGCCAAGCATTTTTATCATCAATGTAATCCCCCAACTTATAATATGCTTGCCTACATAGTGTACAAATACAAATTTCGGGGGGGTATTACTCTAATGTTTGACATGGTACATCTAAAGTTAAACATGATATCGTTTTGTCTCATTATTAATTGTATCTGTGCGGAAACAGAATAGTAAAATAAAAAGCCATTCAAAAGTTACGAGCTACCAAAGATTCGTTTTTATTGCCAATTTTAACGCAACTTTGGGCGTAAATTAGTAATAAAAGAAGGGGAGGACGACGCTCACGCACACATGAACAATATTTCACACGCGATATTGACATGTCCTTTGTTTGATAGAAGAACAAGAACTATATTTCTGTCCTTTTCATTTCATGCATGACGTCAGTGACGTGTCATTGTTTGTTGTCAATTGTTTTTCGCTGAAGTTGAAGGGCCTGTGCATTTATATTTTCTGGTATTGCACTCCTATAATGTGTGCGTTTCGATGGCGCGACCATGGCGTTTTTTTTTAAAAAAGAACTGGAAAGATTTTGTAAAAATTTGAATTTAAAATTTAATTAATTAATTAATTTCAATTATTTTAAATTTCACATTCAGAACGTTTTGAAGGTTATAAGCAATACCGTACTACAGCTCCTGAAATATAAACCTAGGATTTTTTGTGTATTTTGACAAATTCAAATCTAGGTTTTACATAAACTTCAGACCTCTGCGATGCTTTTTCAGCGAGATATCGGCGATAACGTGTTTTTCACCGTTTCAACGGCGCGGCCATGGGGTTTTAGTCTTACAGCTCCTAAAATTATAAACCTAAATTTTTTTATTTTTTTTACAAATTCTATCTGTTATTTACCAAAATTTCCTGAAATAACGCAACGCCGTCTCTGCAACGCTTAGTTTTTAAGATTTCCGTGGCCGCGCGGTTCTCCGCATTTCGATGGCGTGGCCATGTTCAAAACCTTATAACTTTTTAACCATAACTTTGACAAATTTAAGGTTTTGGGAAATTTGAACCAAATTTTACATATTTTTACAAAATCATGGCATAGTTATTAAAAAAAAAACGCCGTGGTTGCGCCATCGAAACGCCCTATAATATGGTGTAGCGACCTACTTATTTAGAAACTTTATATACAAAATCCTTCACAATATGATTTTTACTTTTCTTCTGATCTGTCACTTCTCTGTCTTGTGTTGACTAAATTTATATTGAATTATGAAAAATTATAATTTAATTTAATTAGTGTACAACAACCACTAAATTGGTGACCCCTACGTGATACGCCCTGAAAAGGAAATCCTAAATTTTATCAGGCCAAGAAAATCCACAGTACCGCGATGACATATACAGCAGTCGTCTGCCGACCAACGCCCGGACTCTGCTGGATTCACAGCCATTTATTCCTCTCGAGGGATTAGCAGACCTGGCGG
The DNA here is from genome assembly GCA_941918905.2 of Xestia sexstrigata. Classification (NCBI taxonomy): domain Eukaryota; kingdom Metazoa; phylum Arthropoda; class Insecta; order Lepidoptera; family Noctuidae; genus Xestia; species Xestia sexstrigata. The sequence goes on from OW799214.2 coordinate 12,802,126, forward strand.
AAAGCGTCCCAGAACATCGTGACCCCAGGCCAACAATAACAAACAATATAGTTATACAATATTATTGTTGCCACTAATCTCGCGAATTGTGTAATGACGTTTATCTACACCCATGCTATAAATCCTCTATAAAAGTATCTAAAACAGTTAGCTTAAGGCCAACATTAAAACAGCCAGTGTCATAATAATCATTATAACACCCAAACGGGTGTTATAATGTATTAAATTTTATTATGCACCTCGTTTTAAAAAAAGAACATTGTCTAGCATGTGCGATTCACTACCACAGCACCGTAATTAAAAAAAACTTATAGGTTAATTCGAATTCAAGTCGAATCCCGCCATTTTTGTTCGATATTAGTATTGCATTACTTTGTTGTTTACAAAAATTAGTGATATAAGCTTTGTGTATTTTAATAATTGTACAATCCAAAATGTAAATAATTATATTATTACCTATACATGGTTTGTTTGTATTAAATACTCAGCAATTCAACTTTCCATGAATTTACATAGACTTCTTACAACACTACAACAACCTATAGTTTCAGAACCTTTTATGGAGGATTCTATCATGGATGTAGATAAAGTCTTGTATGCAACTGTACATAATTAGGTATTAAAACACTCATGTGATACTATTATCACACTCGGCTTCGCCTCGTGTGATAAACCCACATTCGTGTTTTAATACCCCTCATTATACAACAGTTGCATAAATAACTATTAGTGCATTTAAATAAAAGGTCAGACGAAAGTATTATAAGAAAAATATATTGTTGGCGAGTGTTGAGCGGCGTCGAATAGCATTGTGTGTATGGTGTAACTTCGTTTTAGTTCGGAACGGTTCGGAACGGTTCGGAACGCTGTGTGTGTGCGTACGAACTAGACGTGAGTGAAGACTAGCGTCTAACTGCTCATCACTGATACTATCTCTGTCGGGCACGATACCAGGTGAGACAGCGTGCTTTTTGGCCACGCCCACCAGTGAGTTCGAGCCCGTGACTTGTCACCTTAATATCCTAAAACTACTTGCACCCAACGTTATTGGAGTTCTCTAACCAGATGCAGTTAAATATCAGTATTTTAAACAGAGCGACTATCCACTGAATACTGAATAACACGATACCCCATAAAATCCTTGACACTGGCCAGCACATCGAAATTGAAGCCAACAAGTTTTAGTGCTACTGCTAACAGAAGTGATACGGACCTTTCTCATCAGCATCGAACTTCTGTTTCTGCTTGGACTTCTTCTTCTGCTCATTCTTATCGGCTTCTTGGTTGATGGTTTCGAACACCGTCTCCGCCACCTCGGACTGCCAGCGCTCCGAGATCACCAGCGGGAAGTCTTTATATTGCATCTGATCCGCTTCTGTCAGCTGGAACATAATCACATTTTATTTTTTGACATACCGTGTGCTCGATGGGATTTCCCATCACTCAAAATCCCTTACTTCCATGCAAACTTGCGAATCCTAGCAGCAGGCAGAATAGGGTATTTCACTCTTTATGAGGAAAAATATAAAAATATATTATTGAGATAGCTTATGCAAAAAGCAGTAGGAAAACGTTAGTTTTAGTTCATAAAATAGCAAACTAAATTTTAAAATTCAATTCATAGGTTTCAGCTTTTTTTTTTCATCAAATTACGCGCGAAATTTGAAAATGCAAAATTTAAATGCATTTTTATGGCATCAATAAATTTTTTGTGAAATTTTTAGTGGTTCATTAGCACTAAAGAATCTAATTGAGACAATTTTTTAAAATGGGTGTAATACAGAATGCCACCAGTTACTATCATGGGATCTATTTTTATTCTTCCCTAAATTATTTCTTATCTCAGACTTCTAGATAGTCATACTCAGTGATGCAAGAAAGGAGGGTAATCATTTTTTATTATGATAAATCATATTAAGTTAATAGGCGTTATAAACTTTGTCTCTTATATAATTTGGGTAGATTATAAAGACTACTTGGTCGGGTTGGCCTGATTAGATAAACTCGGGGGCAAAATAAATTACCAACAAGCTGTGCCGAATCATGAAGATCCGAACAAGTAACACGCCTTAAACTATGTCAACAATAGGCTTGTGTACTGAAAAAATCTAATTAGTCCGTCAGTTAGATTATCAAAAAATATTTGACCCGTATTTTTGTTACGTAAGGGTTCTTAAAGACGAGCGGCACGTTGCCACCGGCAGATAAACTGCCGTCGACGCGCCGGGCGGCAGCCGCCGAAGCGCCGACGACTGCCGTCGACGGGTGGCGACGCTTGCAGTTGTCGCATGCCGCGTAAATGCGTGTCGACGGCTGCCGTCGACGCGCCGGCGGCAGCCGCCGACGCCACAACTGCAAGCTTCGACGGCAGCCGTCGACAGGTGGCGACGGCTGCAGTATATCTGCAGTTGGCAAAGTGCCGCTCGTGTGTAAGAAACCTAAACCAAAATTGACGAAGATACGACGCTTTTAAAACTCTCAATACGTCACGCCGTGGTATAATTTTTAGTGCGTTCTGACGTCACGAGTCTTGATCACTCACACTCCCGAGTTTTGATGCGTTTTATCTTTGTCAATATTCATTGATATACAAAAACAAAAAATACGTGTCCATTATTTTCCAATGCTCTAACTGACGGACTAAATAGATTTGCAATTTATTGATGGTGGAAACTAGTTTATTACCTTAATGCCCTTAGTATCCTCCTCGTCAAAGCTGCCGATATCGAAGGCGTCTGCGGCATTGACCTCGCCGCGCGGCGGGATCAGTGGCGGCGTGTACTTCTGGTGGTACACCTGCTGCCAGTCGATACCCGCGAAGAACACGTGCTCCTTCACTTCTTCCGCACTGGAATTTCAAAAAAGAAAAATGTTAAAAAAAAAGGCGAAATGGGGAACCTCTTTCTTAGAAACAAGATCTATTTAATCCACTTTAGTATATCACAGTTCACTGTTGGTTGTTGTGTAGCTGTTCCACAACACCTGGTTCTCAATACGTAGGAAATAAACATAACTCGCGAAATGTACGAGCACTGTTGGAACACCTCTGCCCCTCAAGAATTACAAGTGTGATGTTATTAGTTATGTGGGAAAGTGAATCTTATGTTGAGTTAAGCAACCACTCAAAATTTAAGAAGCACTTATATTTAACAGACACTCAAAAGTGACGTTTGGCCATCCGAAATTTAAAGTTTAGGAGCTGCTCAAACGTTAAGCAACCCTTAAATTTTGAGTGACATTTCAGTATTCGAGGTTTCTACTACTAAATAGTTAAATACGAATAACGTTTTCAAGCCAATAAATGCTGAATGGATAACTTGATAGCACGTTTACAAAAATCATACTTCCCACAAAAGTTGTTATAAATCTATGTTCACCAAATTTCTGAAATGATTTACTAATCCGGTTTTCCATACCTTCGCAAAGATCTGCATATGACGGTCTTGTCTTATCGTTCGTCATAAGTAAGCGAATGACTTTCCTTCCTCCAAGAATACGGATCTTAATTAAAAACGGAATGAGTGGATTCTGAGAAAGTTACTTTTGCGTCAGAAATACAGTGACCAGGAAAAAAATGCAGATCAAAGCACAGACTCATATGTTTTATAGAAAGTCCAATATTGCAAAAAGTACCGCTACCATATGACAAACTCCTTTCCCTAGAAATACGTTTTAAGATGAACGAACAAAACTCAAACTCAAATAAACAAACAACTCAAAACAACAAACTCAAACTCAAACTCAAACTCTCTCTCTCTCTCTCTGAACTGGCAAAAGAAGCGTGGGTCGTCCGGCGGCAAGATGGGCCGACGACATAGTTGCCTTAGGGGGAAAATCTGGATGAAGCTGGCACGAGACCGTGGAGATTGGCACAAGAGAGAGAGACATATCCCAGCAGTGGGTGAGTTTGGGCTGTGGATTAGGATGATAAACTTTTTCAATGCACTTCCTCGAAGACTGGTTCTTTTCGCACTACTGTGCGGGAATGAAAATTTCCACAGATAACTACCTACCTTAGTCCAAATTGGTTCAATGCTAGTCGGAGGTGAATGTTTTTTTTTTTAATTTCGGCAAAGCAATAATGCGTCTTCACGGCGTAATTATTTTTTGAATGTTCAAATTGTGTTTATAAATAGAATATCATAGATAAACATGATTATTTAATACTAATATTTACTTTTTTAAACAAATTAACATTTATATGTTTAAATTCAAAAATATAAAAAATATATTTATATATATTAGGCTGTTTGTGTTATACCTTTGCTTCTCTTTCAATCTGGCGGAAGCAAAGCGCGGAAAAACGAAAATTAAAATCTTAGTTTCATAATAATTCATGACAAAAATATTTTTCGTTCTTTTATTTTATTTCTTCAAAAGTGTATTGAAAAACGTCGTTTGATACACGTGGACATTTGTTATTGCAGTTCTCGGCTCAAAAACACCCTCGCCTACCGCTCGGGAGTTAATTCCGCCTCGGATGCAATAACAAACTTTCTCCACTTGTATCAAAATGTACTATTTATGATTATTTTTACCTTATTAGCCAGTAACATTCTATTGCTGTGAAAATTACATTGCCTATAGTGTTGTTTAAGACGCTGTTAACACCAAAATGCGCGCACACTTTCTATTTGTTTCGGAGTAAACGAGAGCAAGAGAATTACTGGGCGGCCAGGTCTTAGAAGATAATAATAAATAAATATTGAAATAAAAAAAGTGTGGATTATTTGTAAAATATGACTCGTTAGCGGTTTAAGTATGAATATGTTGACTTCATGTTTTTAATTGCAGACCCATACGTCAAAAAAATAAAGGCAGAACCGTATAATGTTGATTTTAAGACCGCTCTTTGCAATCATTTTCTATCGAGCCGATTTCGTTCAATTATGTATCGATTCCGTCCAAATCGTCCGAAATATGATGAATTTTACAATTCTTTTTTTTGGATGTACTAGAACAAATAGTTTTTCTTAAAAAACTGCTTAAATAACATCAATTAGGTGTTGTCAGCCTCTTAAGTTTGTCGCTACTATCGACAGCTCAGCCGTAATAGGCGTCGCGTTTGCGCAACCACTATCCGCGTCCAGTAGATTCCCGTGACCTTAATATGGTCGTTGATAGTCTTGTGGGAGATCTATTCAAGCTGCGCGTTCAGGTTCGCGCGGGGCTTATTTTTGCCAATTACAACGTTGACTGCCCCATTTGGGTAGTGATCGTATCCGCGTCTACAAAACATGGAGTCTTGCGTTCGTTTCTCCGGTCGAAAAAAATGTTTCAATTATGGAATTTCTGAGTAGTAGAACCCGAGATTCGATGGGTGCCTGGTCAATAGGCTCACCCCCTAATACATGAGTGATGGGATGAAACTTCTGTCTACAGTATGGGAATACAGGAGGGATGTTTTGTATTATTATTAAACTATAGGAAGTATATAGAAGTCAAAATTTCTGACCGTATAAGAAACAGTTTACTTCGTATCCGAGACGAAAATCACAGACGTTGGCAAAACAGCCGACAAATTAAAATGGAACTGGGCAGGCGACTACTGCCGCATGTCGCATCAAAATTGGGCGAAAGTGGAAACTGGAACATGGAACCCAGCGACGTTATAGGCCGTGAAGGAGATGGCGAGACGACTTGGGACTCTTACCAAAGGGTTGGACCCAAATAGCCACAGACAGAGAAAAATGGAAAGTAGGAAGGAAGGCCTTTGCTCTGCCGTGGGTTACATCAGGCTCGTTATCAATAGTATTATTAGTGCATACATACCCCCGTCCCTTGCACCCGAGCCGCTTGTTGATGTCCCTCTGCAGCAACCCTTCGAGCAAGCTCTTGAGGCTGGGGCTGAACGACTCCGGCAGCTCCACGTTCTGAAATACATCGTAATTCTATTGCAGACATGATTCCATCTTTTACTTTCAACATAGAAATTTTGACAAAATTGTATCTTATCTCATATTTTTTTAAGATTAGGCCAATTCCAATTTCTTTTGCAATTTCAGCGCGTATGCTCAAGTAAATATGAAAAAGCCAAAGCGCCATTTTTAGGGGTTCCGTAGGCAATTGAAAAAATAACGAAACCCTGATTTTAATTTATCGCAACTTTTCTTTGATGCGATTTAAGACTCAGTTTATTTCCAATTCTCGATGGTATTTTAATAATTGAAAACATGGAATCAAGTCATAATAATCATTAATACAGGTAGAAATATAAAATCTCAGTACCTTGGCTGAGCATTATCAAAGTGCATGGAAGCGAATAAAAAGAGATAGACATAGGGAGAGAAAGAGACATCGCCACATCTTTAGTCTTTTCACAGTTACATTGACAAAATCCTAATGATCTTTATTTTCCGTGCTATAATTTTGATGTTGGGTTGCTACCACTAAATCATTGAGATCATTATCCCAGTTACAATAAGGTCGCAGTTCGTTTGCTGCCTTCAGAGGAAAAAATAACAGTGAAAGGACCGTACATGTGGCTGTACATAAATATGTTCATTCAAAGAATTTTACCATGGTAAGCGTCATCCGGTCGATCTCATGTTTGTCCTTGGTCTTGTGTTGGCGGAAGGGCGAGTGTCCCTTCAGCAGCTTGTACAGCATGCAGCCGAAGCTGAACCAGTCAGCGGAAGAGTCGTAGCCAGTGCCTTTCGAGAGGACCTCGGGCGCCATGTAGCCGTGAGTACCCCTGAAAATGAGTGGAATATACGGTTATTTCAAAGAAATCTTTGTCTACACAGTACATTTCTCATTAGAGGGACACAGCTATAAAACAAATCAACGTCCAACAATATGGCAACGATCTGGTCGAGACTCATCAAACTTAATCATCAACACGACAACGAGGAACATCCTTTGATCATCATCATAACAGCCGAAAAACGTCCAGTGCTGGGTGTAGGCCTCTCCAAGCGTCGCCACATCGACCGGTATTTTTGCTTTACCTTCCCGCATGAAGTGCATTTTTGGAACTTCACCATCGGACCACCTTATGGGAGTTCTCTACGTTACTGGACTCCACTCGACCATGGAGTTTCTTGCCGGTGCTTCTACATAGGAAACGACCAACCCGAACCGATATCTTTTCGTCGATGTTTTATAAGTGCCTATGCAGGCCTATGTAAAGCAAGATATATTAATTTTTTATTTTGATCGACCAATCGACATTGTCTTACGACCCGACCTTGACAGATCCAGGACAAGTACTTAAGTCTCCCAATGTGATGTCACTGAAACATTTTTAGTACTTGACATCATCAAACATTTAATATTCGCGCGACAATGTTTTGGTATCTTCATTCAAACTTGTGACCACAAACTTATTAGTCTTGTGGTCACAATAACCAACGTGTTATTTTTAGCACAAAATTCTCCTGTATAGTTTTACGTCAACTATTAATATCCGTAGGTATATGGGACTCCCATGGTTCCCAGAACAATCAAATACGGAAAATGAAAATGTGAGAAGCGGCTTTTTGAGGTAAAACCACTACGTCAAACAATTATCTGAATTATTTTATCACATAGCTGCTGGCTTAGTAGCCACTAGTCAACGATTGCGGATGATTGGTTTGATTTTAAAGAAGGGGACTGCCCCTCTGACCAACCAATGATTGTGTCGGTCGAATCCGAAACAATCACTGATTGCATATTAACCGAACCCAAATTCGGACCTCACTCTATAATCCTCGAACATTTTTTCACAACAATCATTAATTGATAATCATTTAATTACAAGTCAAGGCAATTCGAATAATTATGATTGTATTACATAAGAGCGCATATTGTGTGTATAAGGTCCAATTAAAACAATTAACATAGTGCATTACGTCAATTGATTCTTAAACAGGACCATTATATTGACTATAAATAGTAATATTATCCTCAATTATTCCGTATCGATATTATGCAGTGGTCATGTGGGTTGTGTTTAATTAATAATAACAACAAATTGAATAGTCTAATTATTTGTTTACGTTTGTCGCAGCCCGAAGGACAATAGTGGGAAGAGGAGTGTTTGTAGCAGGGTCAATTTATTATTACACACATCAAAAATGTCTAGGGATCAAGCATTTTTATGCGGATTTCTTGAGATTGAGATGTGGCTTTGTAATAAATTTATGATTTTATAAATTTATATGGATCCTTTTTGGTGCATTTCATAATTTGAATCAGGAACTCTCAATCAAATTCGAGTAAAAGATGAAAATAAGCTGTCAATATTTTCCCTATAAAAACATACAACGCATTGAAGACATTATTAGTGCTACTGTTTCCCTACTACTGATTAAAACCAACGTTATTATGGAGCGGCGACGTCATTTAAGCAGGGAAGAAATGCTCAGAGCCGTGGGAATGATAGAAGCTGGTTCCCGGCAACGTACTGTAGCTTTAGCTCTGAATACAAGTCAGAGTGTTATCAGTCGACTTTGGACACGTTACCGAAGCACTGGTACCGTGGCTGAGCGCCATGGAGGACGGTATCGCTGCACCACACGGAGACAAGACCGATACATTCAAATCTTAACTCGAAGAGCTCCAACAATAACCGCCATGATGTTAGCCGTGAGGCTTCATCACTCTTCAGGGAACTTAATTAGCGACCAAACAGTCAGAAACCGCTTGCATGAAGTGAACCTTCATTCCCGAAGACCGCTACGGGTACCACCTATAGCAATGCACAATCGTAGGATTCGATATCAATGGGCTCTTGAACACAGAAATTGGGCAGAAGAACAATGGCGTTTCGTGTGCTTTTCTGATGAGTCTCGTTTTGGTATGAGACCGGATACAAGACGTATACGACACTGGAGAACCCCTGGACGCCAACAGCGATTAAAATCCTGCCAGGAAGTCCATCCTTATAGTGGTGGAACCATCATGGTATGGGCGGGTATTTGGATCGGCGGAAGAACTGAGTTGATTTGGATCAGAGGCAACCTCAACGCTCAAATTTATGCTGAGACGATTGTATCAGACGTCATCGTTCCTCTACAAGTGCAAATCGGTCCCTTATTTCAGTTAATGCATGATAATGCACGACCGCACACCGCAAGAGTTGTAAGACAGACTCTCGCCGCAGCTAACATCAATGTCCTGCCCTGGCCTGCTCAGTCGCCAGACTTGAACCCGATTGAGCATGCATGGGATATGCTACAGAGAAGAGCTCTGCCGAATATGGAGGGTATCCAGTCGCAAGAAGACCTTTTTTTGTTGTTGCAACGAACATGGGCGGCCATTCCACAGCGTGATTTGGATGAACTCATTTTGAGTATGCCAAACCGATGTTCTTGTGTTGTTAGTGTTCGCGGTAGAAACACGGATTATTAATTGTTTAAGTTACCCAATAAAATTTTAAAGAAAACTGTTATTTCAGTCTTTTTTTCGAACTTTAATGTTAGTGGTTCAAATGTCAAAAATCCCTTTATTAGGAAAATGGCAAATTTCTTTATTAATGCAAAGGTGACTTGGTTTATCGTTACTGTGACAAACGAAAACACTTTATTTGATGAATCCAATCCAATCCAATAAAGAAAATTTTAATTAATATCAATCAGGAGAAAAGTTATTGCAAAAATATATGTTGATCCCTAGATACTTTTGATGTGTGTATTTATGTTTTGAATTAGCAGGTCCGGAACGCGCAGCGGTACACTTGAGAAGACGAGATGATGGCAGAAGGTGTAGAGCCCTTATTGAATGGCTCCCGGGAGACATTAGAAAAAGAGTTGGCAGACCAATAGCCAGATGGGACAGAAGATCGCGGTTAAGACCTGGTTGAGACTCGCGCAGACCAGGCATTCATGGCACAAAAATAGGAAGGAAATATCGCAGTATAAGAAACAATGCTGCAATGAATTGTCGAATAACAATGTGACGGAAATTAAATTCATCATTTTTGCGTCCATACAGATTAAATATAAGGATACTTACACACTAGCGTGCGGTTTCTTTTTGGAGAAGTCGCAAGCGAGTCCGAGATCCGATATTCTGACGTGTCCATGCTCGTCGAGGAGAATGTTCGCCGGCTTCAGATCTCTGTACACTATGTGACGCTTGTGCATGTGTTCCAAACCTTAGGGGAAAAAATAACACTGTTAAATGTCATGGTTGTCAGTAATTAGGCTGCAGGATGGTGTTTACGTGGCCGCGTTTATTTTCGTTGTGTGAATATAAAATGATAATTCTGAAGGACTTGTTGAAACACAAATATGAACCATGACACCAATTTTATCCAAACTACGCCTAAATAATAAAGCATTGTGTATTTTGGCAGCTAGGCTGAATTTAACCATGAGTAATTCTATTTAGTTAAAATTAAATAAACGAGAAAATAAAATTTAATTTACTCAGATAACATACATTCTCAGTAAATAACTCATCATGCAGTATTATAATCGCCTGATTAAAATAAGTCATCATTAACAAAAACAATAAATAATTTATGTATGCACGTCATTTATTTATTTCCTTGCGTCAATTTTTAAATACAGTAATACTGCGTCTAAAATTATATTCTGATGATAGTGCAGATATTATTTATAGGTACTTGTGTTATGACTCATTGATATATGACTGCAATAACAATATTAACAAGTAGCGTTGGCTGGTTTCACTTGGGTGGCCTTCGGATAGCGTAATGTTTCACTATGTCGATCGACGAATCTGCATAATTATGACGTAATAATTCTTTGGGTTTAAAATGCTGGAAATATGTTCACCCTATTCAGTGTTACAGCGCGGCGTAAGAGAAATGGGTCATACGTTGATCCGATTAACGCATCGGATACAAGAACTGTCGCGCATTAGGGTTGTATAATGGTCGCAAGTCGCAATCATTCAAAAAAGCTCTTCAACAGATAGATTAGCATAACATACTTTGAAGTGTTTTATAAATGAAGTAAGGAAAAAGTGATGTGAATTAACGAATGTTTTAAATAATAAGCCAAATCCTACTAAGATTTTATTTATTTTTTAGATTTGACTACTTATAAGTTCTTCTACAACAACATTTGTGATGTGAAGTAATGAAATTGAATCTGTTTTTTACCCATATTAAAATATTGTTGGAGATCTCCAAATGAAGGGGACTAAAATAATGCATACTGATGTCGACATACATTTTTTCATCCAAAAACTAAACGACATTTTACATGAATTACGATACCTAATATTACTTCAGCAGCATAGAACTTCATCTCGGCCTCGTTAAAGACGCCATGTTGTGACAGATGATAGTGCAGGTCTCCTCCATTCATCAGGTCCAGGATGAAGCACAGTTTGTCAGGCGTGTGGAAGGCGTAAGTCATGCACACGATGAATGGGCAGTCGACCTGGTGAACAAAACAGAGAAGAATATTAATAAAGAAATTTAAAAATATTGACTGCTTTGGACTAGGATTGGGTGCGTTCCTCGGGTCAGTGTTTTATATAGGTACGGTTTTCCGTCAGCAAAATACAATACTGTGATTATGTAATAGTTTTTTCATCTTGGTCGTATTATTTTATTTCAAATTCTCAGTGGCAGCCAGGGGGGTACTTATTTAAGATTGTGCCCGGTTTATAGAGCAATAGGCTCGACCATATTATATGGTACTTATAACGTAACTGGCGGAATGTGGATGTGCAGTACATTCACATTCCGCCTTTACACAATTATCTTTGTTTAAGTACTGGAAATGCAAGAAACAACTTTGTCAATCTATACATTCCTGAAAACATCAATAATACTATTTGGGCTGTGGACATAACTAATAACGTCTCATTATATCTACTAAGGGTTCTTACAGACGAGCGGCACGTTGCCAACTGCAGATAAACTGCAGCCATCGCCACCTGTCGACGGCTGCCGTCGACGCTTGCAGTTGTGGCGTCGGTGGCAGCCGCCGGCGCGTCGACGGCAGCCGTCGACATACATTTACGCGGCATGCCACAACTACAAGCGTCGCCACCCGTCGACGGCTGCAGTTGGCAACGTGCCGCTCGTCTGTAAGAACCCTAAGCTAAATACGCTTGTGATAAGAGTGGGCTTATGTCAAGGATGCGACAGTTGGAGGGCTTACCGATCACTCGGGCCATTTCATTGGCTTCTCTTTCTTATCAACGGTTCATATATTTTTTTAATAAGGCGTAGGCCCTAGATTCCTCGATATTATCAGGGGCCTGTCCTAATTACCCGACTGCGAGAAAGCCCAAATAGAGGGTTATGTGTTTCTGAAAGCCCAAATAGAGGGTTATGTCTTTCTGAAAGCGATCTTCACGCGAATACGTGAGCGTCGCGTTCATATGTCACTCATTTGTTCGAAAACCGGAAGGTGTCCTCTGTCCTGTCCCAGTCACCTTGAAGCTTGAAGGGATGCTATAGTGACGGATGGTTGTATATAGTACATACCAATCCGGTGACGAGGAATCATATACCGTATCAAGATGTTATGTTCATCAGAACTTCGCAGATGGGTAGGTATCTCGTGTCATTAGTAATTTCTTTCTACGTACAAATATTCTGATACTACTTTCGAGTTAATTCGGCATTTTAAGCTGATGACGTCACTAAAGCTTACCTACGTTGGTTGTGCCAACAAGATTAGACCCGGGTTAGGTGAGGTGAGCATTGAAGCTGGAAGGTATTGTGAACGCCAGATCTATGAAGTAATGTTTGATTTATTCATTTGTGCTCATGATTTGGGAATGATATATTGCTAAACACTACAAACACGTGAGACGTATTGTTTTGATTACAACCCTAAATGGGATGTTATCTTTTGGCGAATTGGAAAGGAAACCATTTTCAATTTTGCCAGAAATTAGCTGCTAAATAGCGTTGTACAAAAGTATTCATTGACAGCGAATGACCTTTAACTAACAAAAAAAAACATGACACGCGTGCGACAGCGCGGGGTAATTAATTAATTATGAAGTGCACTAGAAATGGGGCAGGAAACAAACATAACAAAATTTATAAAATTAATTCCGGTACATAATCAATTGTATTTATGCTTGCACCCACACATAAACAGTAATGGGAAATTGGCATAATCGTTTGAAGGCTGGTGACAAATATAACTTGGGTGTTACTACTGTTAGTCATACGGAATGTAAAATAGCATTAAAAGCTATAAACCACAGTTGAAATGCCACGATATTATGGCAGACGGAAATATTTAAGTATACAAATGTTGTGATGAATGCACTCCTTTGTTTATCCGGCCCGGTGCGCGGTGGCTACGCGGTAACAACGTTCAGAATCGTATTGATTACAGTGGCAACTTTGGTGGCAAGAGATGAGCTAAGTAACAGAATATTTTCTAGATTTCTGTATGTACAAAACATGGTAAGTCGGTCACCGCTGTGTGTCTTTATGTAAGTATGTAATAAATAACACGGCATCATCTAAGGTTTCATATATTTTCCTTTTGATATCATCGTCCTGGAACAGAACCAAAAAAGTTGGACTTACTTTTCTGGTTTGTTTCCAGGACTCTTGAACTGATAACGGTCACATTTGCTAGTGTTACAGAGAAACAGGGCGAGACGATAGTGGTGCTCCGAAGAACCCCGAAACCGTTCGTAAGACACGGACGGACGAAGCGGCGCCGCCCCGACACCAGACCAACGCTCATAAATGATAAACTAACCCGTATAAAGTAACATTACCGTGTGGTCTCGCCGAACAGACCGTCACTTACCGCGACTGACGTTAGAGGCGAGCAGGGATTTTATCTGGAAGATGAATGGCCAGCAGCATCTATGTACTTGTACTTATAATATCATACTGCGAACCGTAATACTGCCAAAAACATTGGTCTTAGTACCCTCTGTAAATTGTGATTATGACGTTTACTAGTTGATGACATTGAGTAAAACGGAGAGGGGCGTGTTCAAATCTCAATATGTAATTATTTCGGAGTGAGCGGATGACAAAGCCTTCACAGTGTGCCGCCTTTTCCACGTGAACGCCATTTTATTCGCTTACATTCATTGGCTCCGCAAAACATACGATATACAGGGAGAAATAAATGAATATATTGAAGAAACATGATTTTATCAAATGCCCTACTTTTGGTTATAAAAATAATCGCTGAAATGTTAAACAAATCAGCCATTTAACAAGCGTTTATTTGAATCGAATCCGCGTACAAGTCCATGCGAAATTATGAAGTGATTAAGAATGGTTCATGCTTCGTCCAAACAGCAGTCATAAACGTTTACAAATAAGAAGGAATCGATGCTGAGATGGACTATTGGACATGTATGATCGAACATCGATAAAATTTGTCATCCAGATCGGACCGTCCCGTCCTATAAACCAGAGTTTGCTTACCCGTAAACATAAAATAAAAACGTTTTATTACCGCACAGCATAAAGTTTTAAAACAAGGTCACAGTAAAAGAAAATTCATGTCGAAAGTTGACTACATATAAATGTTGTAACAGAACGACTGACAGTTTCTCGTTTTATATAAACTTTGCTTCGGAAACCGACGGCCTTGTTAAACTTTGGGGAAGCCTTTTAGGTCACGAAGAATAAAATTGTACACATGTTACATAAGGTACGTGTTACATATTATGAATAACTTCAGCCCTGAATGTAAAATAAAAAACACTAATCGTCGGGATGAAACAGCAAAACAAAATGCAGCGGAAGCGGATTGTACATTTGTACTACGACGACAAATTGAGGGCGATCCAATTCGTTTCAGTCCAATTGGCTGGATATCGTTTATGTCCCCGATACCATATCACACATAAAAACGTAGGTATATCACTGCTATATTGCACCGAATCAAAGCAGTTTGCATTCGATAAGCAATCGGATACTATCATTAATTTAGCCGTGCTTAGCGAATGCTCACGAACAAATACTACTAAACGGTTTGAACACCATCTCCAAAAGCAATGTAATGTCACTAATAGTATAATGCAATACCACCCCAAGCAATAACCCGTTTAAGTCAATTTACTGCATTTTGCTTTTATTTCCAAATCAATAGATTCAATAGCATTTTCTCCCGCCCCGCCCCTTCTATTCGTGGAGACTGGAGCACTGCAAAGTATCTTAGAACTTGTTCAACTAACGTGTGCCAATATCGTGCTGAGGTTTAAAGCTTTAAGCAGTCTTCTGAAAACTATCTTTACCGGTAACGCTTTAAAATTCTGTCGAAAGAAGAGGTCACAGGTGACACCTAGCCGGATAGACAGTATATAGGTAGATATACCCAGCAAACGATGGTAAGGATAATCTACTACAAGGTGGCTACACCACGGCACTTTCCGACGGAGTTTGCGCAAAGCCACTTCGTTCTTAACTTATTTTGTAGGAGACGTTCGAAAGTGCTCATCGAGAACGAAATGCTCATATCAACTCTTCAGATAACATAATATTACTGACGATGGATGTCTGCTTGACGAGTGTGACTAGTCGAAAAAAAGTCATTTTCTACATACAAAGTTGCCTCATACACAAGTCAAGTTAAATTTGTTGGAGAGTGAACTCATCGGCTGATAAACTCAACCGTCTCTTCAAATAAGAATGTGTACTTTGCTATGTTAATACGTTGCCCTTGTTTGTTATGATATTCCGTGCTGCCGTGAATTACAAACATAATTTGCATAACTACATGTGAGCATGTCAGGAAGTTGATCAGGATATGTTAGAACAAATTAGATCAAAACGAACACTTTGCCCAAGGCTTAACCGATCCTTTATGAATATTCTAGTGCTCCAGTTGCATCTGAAATTCCATTGTTTCTGAATATTATATTTTTTTACTATCCGTCTATTTTTCTTAGTAGATCGCTGAGATTACTTACTATTGAAATCACTATGATGTTTATCCAGCGCACACAATGGCGGGACAGAAAACAGTTCCAAGCATTGAATTGCGAGTAGCGCAAGAAAGTTGTCCAAGAATGTCATGTAAAAAAGCATTTCCTTAGAAAAGAAAACGCAACAAAAGAAGAAGCTGTTTAAGCGCTTGAATGAAAAGGAAAGTTACTCAAAGACTACCTGCTTTTTCTGAATAAATACCTATAAGCTGTGATAGATTTCAATGGGGGAAAATATAATGACCACCAAAAATAACTTTGCATAGCATAAGTTTAATTTCTGGTGGCAAACTTAAAAATAATTTTTGGTTCTAATTTTACGATAAAATGGGGATTAATTTTGGGATGGATGGATTTTGTTGCCGTTACATTTTGCTAATATGGTGGTTCGTTAATTGTATGCCGATTTCAATATCACAATACTAAACGAGTGTAAAAAACGACAAATGCAGTCATTACATAGTTTGATGCTAGATGAACTACCTACTAGCAGATGTTCCAGATGTGTTGAGCTAAACAAGATGCTCGGATTCACCTGTTCCATGTATTTTTAAACGCATAACCTACTGTTTTTTGTGGATGATAGCATCATCATTAAATGTATTCGCCAGCTTTTCCGTATTGCTAACATGTGTTCTTTAATTTCCGTGAGAAAGTTGTCGGAACTATTAAAACCCGTTTCTTAAATACATAGTTTGTAAGTAATGTTTTCCTCGTAGAAGGCGAAGGCGGTGGGAAAGAAGTATAAGGCAATTATTTGAGTTATTAAATTTTATCGGTAGAACAAGTAATAAAGTCCAGAACATATATACCATCATCCGTTTTGTCGTCGTTCACATTTTATTGATAATTTGTAACACATTAGCCACTGATAACGTTGATCCAATAATAAAATCTGCGTATAAATCAACTATGTATTACGCCATTAATCTGTAAATACATAACAGGCTATGACGGAGTATTTAAACGTGTTGTTTGTGCAGTAACTTGGTGGTGTGATACTAAACCAACGTATGAAGAATTATGTATGTTTGTCGCGAGTCGGTGATTTCATTGAAACGAACGATCCTCTCGTCGCTGTATACCATCGCAGAGAAACAAACAACATCGTTATGCATGCCATTCATATAATAACAACGATGGTGAGATCAATAGAAAATTCCGAATCATTGAAATGTTTCGTATCTATTGATTACATTACGCGCGTCAATTGCTTTTGATGCGCAATGGAATCATAAATTCATCATTTATAATGTACAGAACTTTTCGAGAATAAATTTTATAAATACTTTTGGAATCATTATTTGGGCAACAGCCTTACAAAAAAGGACTGACCCCATGACCCATCCCGTTTTATTTCATTACAATGAATTCCTCAAATTTTTCGCTCGCGAGTTGTGGGCAAGAAAGGCAATAATAAAGATATTTGGCGAATTACCCGGGCTAGGGGGCTGAAACTAATTAAAATTGATACGAGAGTTTGGAGTATTTGGGGGCGATCGCAATAGACGGAAGTATCTTTGCATGTAGCGTGGGTGGTGACGTTAACAAGCGGATATTAAATTCAGTTTAGTTCGGGAACCCGTTAAATCACATTCACCGCTAACAAAGCTTTGTGAGAACTGAACATGTAAAATGTAAATAGGAAGCTATAGTGGAGGGAACTGGAGGAATTAAAGACGTTTGAATTTTGAAGATAATACATACTGTAGTATGCGAAACAAAAACATTATGTCTTTAGGCACACAAAATGACTAATGAGAGTTAACGAGTGCAATCGGGCAAAAACATGTCACCATAAAATAGTTTGATATTTTCAAGAAGAAATATTAAGTAAGAAACAGACAATGTCTATACGAACATAGCTGATCGATGTTTAATTAAAGACACTTATATTCTATAGAACCTAACAACACAATTTTATTATTGTCCTTATACTTGGGTTAATCGATCAACTGCAACAATTAATCTACACCAACATTATTAAGGGCCATGTTCACCGAAAAGATAACAATCTGATTATCTAAAAACAGCTGTTTAAAACACATTTTCATGTTCACCAAAGCAAATCAACCGATTAAACACGCTAATCAACTGTTTTCTCTAACCGGGGTGGAAGAGGTTGTTTAAAGTCCCGGTTAGTAGTTAATCGGTGTATTTTGACGTTTGTAAATTGCAATTATAATAAATTTTAAGGTTACATCCAGACATTATTGTGAGAATTTAACATGCAGTCTGCTTTGAATAATATTTTGGAAGATGATGACCCTTCTAACCCTAAAATTAGCAACTCTATTTGTGGTGGTTCAAACTTTGTTTGAAATACTGTTAGAATAAGCGGTTGTTACGTCAGTCACTGCGGCCGAATAGTGCAAAATGAGTGGTTTTTTGCGATTTACAAAAAAATCTATGGATTGCATTAAAAAAATAAAACACATAAGACCTGCTTTATAGTTAGTTCAGTTAGTATGCAAAGTTTCATGATCTAATTTCAAGTACTTTTTGAATACCAGCGGTTTATTGTTCGATTTGGTACCTCCAAATCGAACAATAAACTTTGAAATTTTTTTCTATCGAGAAAAGTTTATGGAATCGTGTTTTCGTCACACATAGGACTTAGCATTAATCCTCAACTTTACCATATATTTATTTCAATATTTATTAATTATATTTCATTATATTTATATATTATTATTAATTTTATTTCGATTTCAAATTAATGCTGCAGTATTTTAGGAGTAACGGAGGATCATGCTAAGCCATTTAAGGGATATATAGCCCTTAAAACAAGAAACTTTACGCGGCCGAGTCACAGATAAAAGCTAGACTAATAATAATATAATATCTTTTAACATAATTAACAGCCATAAAGTTCATATTTACGAATAAAGTCCCGCGTTTTGATTTCCTATTTTTGTCCTGAATATTTTCTCGGTCCATTCGTACTGATTCTGCTACAATGGTTCTTTGATAGGGATAACTCTATAAAGTTTTGTGCTTATCTCACAATAGCAGAACATGCACTTTGTTCCATTCCAGTATCTAAAAACATCGGACGTAGTTATGAGTGGGCGTTTCTCTGTATTGTATCACATATGCACCTATATTATATCTATAGGAATTATTATGTTGTTTATCCTATAGAGCAGTGTATATATGTGATTTTCTTTCCCCATACAAAAGCCCTGTTTG
The DNA here is from genome assembly GCA_941918905.2 of Xestia sexstrigata. NCBI lineage: Eukaryota > Metazoa > Arthropoda > Insecta > Lepidoptera > Noctuidae > Xestia > Xestia sexstrigata. The sequence continues at coordinate 12,821,149 of OW799214.2, forward strand.
ATACAGTAAACTACGGGAATACAGTGTCAGTTTTAACAATCTTTATCTCTGTTGGAACACGAAGACGGACACATGCATTGTGGAAAATGATTATGGCGATACTCATGCACTAACAACCACACGCGTAACAGAAAACAGTCATTTTCCACAATGTATGTCCCGTACGTCATGGTGTTCGGTATGATGTACTTACTGAATACGTGGTAAGGTAACTGTTAGTGCGTCGATGGACCCTTCCACCCTGTATTGTAACGATGATTTCAGCTTGTGACTTTGCGATTAAAAGCTCGTCACCATCAACTTTTAAATATAAGCAGCCCGAGAAGGATAAGTAGCGTGAAGTTGGTTGGATCTGCAAAAACTTAGCCCCACGGCCGACCTCGTATTTTTGACAGGTTTCTTTTTGGAAAACATCTTAATGCCTTAGTAGAATGTGAGGAGTTGAGGACCAAATCGGTACATGGTAAAAAAAACACATAGTAAGAAAATATTCCTCTTAGATATTTGAAAGGTAAGTAGTCCACCCACAAGATGATGCGGTTGTTACAATTTGGCGAAACATATTCGTCACACAGCTAAACTTCAAGAACACACACAATCCGACACGCAATAACGTCGAAATGGCGACAAAGTCATAAACAAATACAAATGTAATAAAGTACTTACCCCAGTACTGACTAGAGAGAGCATAATCCTCTCGTTGAGGGCGAGAGTCTCCCCTTGCTTCATTTTTATACGCTTCTTGTCGAGGCACTTCATCGCGTACATTTTGCCCGTATCCGCCTTCCGACACCCGTACACCTGTATACAAGATACATGTAAATAAGGTATTTATCTGTACGCGCCGTGAGCATAACGTGCCGTTGCCAAATTGTACCTATGTGTACATACTCTTAAAAGGTTGTGTTCGGGATGTCTGCTCGTTACATCATTGGATTGTGATATCATCGTGCAAAGTTAACTCTGTTTAAGCGTCGGGGAACCTAATTGCGTTAAAGACAATGATGAAGTTTGGCTTTTGAGCTTCTGATTCGGGATGTAAAGGGTAAATTGGGGATTTTTGTAAGCCCATAAGTAGTTCAGGGATTGGATTAGGCATTGTGACATTCAAAGTAATCAGCACCGTATAACTAGCAACTAACAACATAGCTACAATTAGAGCAATAATCGATATAAGTACCATAGAATTTCCCCTCATAAAGTCTACCGCCTTCAACGTCGCAAGGGAGTAAAAGCGTGACTATAATGACGAAAAAACTCAAAATAACGAAACATTTACAGCTTGGTAAAGTGCAGAACTGAATAGGAAGTCGCGTGTGAACTGATTTATGACAAGCACTTCATGTCGCTTCCTGACATAAGTGCTCGAATTGATTCGTACAACACACGAACACGGTGAACATACATTTTATTTTAAATATTATTTAAGCACACATTCATGTTTACGAACTTTAAGAAAATAATGTAGGTATATAGGAAACGTTCAGCTTTTCTTTTTTAGAAAAATAAACATATCAAAACGTTTGTGAAGCGTAAAAATGACCTAACGTCGATCAGATAAATCTTGACTGTTCACAACAATGTAAGTTTTCTATATTTGTGGCAGTATCCGCGATCAAAATAGGATATTTTGTGAAACGTGAACTACATACATATCGAAGTAGATAACTACGGCAGAACGTAGACCTTTTTCAGGCCGCAACGACGGATCTCTTGCCAGATATACTGAGGTTTGGGAAGGGATTACCGAATATATGTAGCGTTACATCCAGTGAGAAGTATTTTAATATGCTTAAATGAAATCTTTCCTGCTGAACTGAGTCCTAACTCGACTTTATAACATAACGAACAGATTTTTTCGGGCACCAAAAAGACCACAAACCTTCTGATTTTAATACAATGTAAACTTTGTAAAACATAACATATTTAAGTGATCACGTAGTACTTATAAGTGTTATATTAAAATACAGGCGTTAAAATCCATCACTATTCCAGTGGGGGAACAGGACGGCTTTATTACACCTACGTAGCGGCTTTCTGTTCGTCGAGATGAATATGAATATAGTAAACACGTTCACGCTGCAAGCCCAGAATGCTAATGATATTAGGTTTGGGACTTACATCGAGACTTGCGTAACTAACTTTGTGCTTTGAGTGTATTTATTTACGGGTAATATTTTAATGGCGGCTCTTACCTCGCCGAACCCGCCTCGCCCAATGATACGGTGCACGCTGAAATCGTTCATTGTGAGCTGAATGTTTAATTCTAAATTTTTCCATTGACAAAATCTTGTGTATTTGTCGCTGAAACAAAGGAGGTGTGTTATAATAGTGATCAGACTTGGCAGTAATTAAGCGAATCGGAATCATTTTTACCTTTCTAAGAACAATTTAAATGGTTCCCCTCGTAGATGTTGGAAGATTTCCTCAATGTAGGGCTGAAAAAAGATTGATTGTTAAAAATTTTGAAGATTAATAAACAGCTCAATTTTCTTTTTCAATAGTTTGGTAGAACATACCTCGAATAGATTCGGTGGTACTTCATGCTTCATTAAATATTTTTGTACATGCGCTACACACTCTTTAGAATAATCCTGAAAAAATACGCATATGATTTACAAGTGAAATAAACAAATACGGTATCGAGGTTAGATATAAATAAATTATGTTACTGGGAATGTGTACACATCACGCATGTTATAGAATAATGTATGAAACTTAGGTGCATACATTACTGTTTTATTTATAAAATAATAACACTAGACAGGATTTTTATAAGCTATTTTTTTTAGTTAACGTTTAAATAATTCATAAAAAGGTTTTCATCAAAGTTTCAATTATCTGTCTCTATCTAGTCAATTACAATCGGTCAAAAGCTTCATGTGCCCAATATTTAAATAGTTCACCTATCACGAAACTTAGATATGTCTATTAAGCTATCACAAAACAACATCGATTTGTAATTATGCCAGACCAACTTTTACCACAAAACAATATCAGATAATCGGATCTATACATTTCCAAATACACACATCAACACGGTCTAGGGATATTTCATACTCAATTAAATAACTCGAAAAGTACTGGCCGCATTGGAATCTTTTATACACCGATTTGTTTGTAATTTATCTCAGACTAATTCCAAATTCAAATTTTTGAAAATTCTTTTGTTTCGGTGGCATAAAAATGTCTTGATGTATAGGAGAGGGAATTTTCATTTGTGCGAAATTTAGAAAACAATACGAATTACGTTTAGTTACAGTTTTTTTTCATTTTTAAACGAAAGATAAAGTTAAAATTGAGGTATTGTAGCCATGCAACGCCGACATTTGACGAGGGCGGAGATGTTACGAGCTGTGGGAATGCTGGAAGCTGGGTCTGTTCAGCGTAATGTTGCTGAGGCCATAGGGACCCATCAAAATGTAATTTCAAGATTGTGGACACGCTATCGTGCCACAGGTGAAGTAGCGGAGAGGCACCGGGGGCCAAGTCGCATCACTACCCCCAGACAAGACCGATTTTTGCAAATTACTGCGCGAGCACAACCAAATGCAACGGCGACTCAATTGGTCCAAAGGCTGCGAGTGGAACACCAAGTGCTTGTGAGTGACCAAACTGTAAGAAGGCGACTGCATGAAAGCAATCTACGCTCTCGTAGACCACTCCGGGTCCCACCTTTACGGAGAGGCAATCGTGGACGACGATTAGAATGGGTTCGGAACCACGTGGACTAGGGCCGTGACCAATGGTCCAATGTGCTGTTCACGGATGAATCCAGGTTCGGCTTCCATCCAGATTCACGAAGGACGCGTGTTTGGCGAGTTCCTGGACGATGGAGCCGTCTCCAGAACCCTCAGGAAGTTCACCCATACCAAGGAGGAACAATTATGGTTTGGGCAGGAATTCGTCTTGGAGGACGGACGGATCTCGTTTGGGTGCGGGGCAATATGACGGCAGAACGATACGTCCAACAGGTGCTGGGGCCCGTAATCTTGCCCCACAGAACACAAATGGGGCAAGATTTCCTGCTCATGCACGACAATGCCCGGGCACACACGGCGAGAACGGTAGCAGCTTGGTTACATACACATAATGTTAGGGCCTTAGACTGGCCTGCTCAATCGCCAAATCTAAATCCCATTGAGCATGCGTGGGATATGCTGCAAAGAAGAGCTCTGAAGGAAGTTCCTGAAAATCTGGCTACAGAAGATCAACTTTTTGCGCACCTCAGAAGGACATGGGACAATATTCCGCAGCAAGACATTGACAACCTTGTTCTGAGCATGCCGAATCGTTGCCGATGTGTTATGAACATCATGGGCGCTTTCTCAGACTACTAACTTCAAGTTTATAAACACAAATTAAATGATTTTTCTATTTTTTTCAGTTTTTACTCACAAATTAAAAGTTCATTCATATACGGTTTCCGTCTATGCTTCATTTTTTTTCCATAAAATCCTGAAATTTTAATCTATACCTTAACCATTATTAAAAAATGGTAGAATATTAAATAACGTATCTTTTAAATACCTATATACATGTCATATAAATAATTAACACATTGATAGTAATTCGCTTTTTTAAAAATATCCCTAGACCGTGTTGATGTGTGTAGATAATTGAGCGGAATAGATCACTGAAGCTTCCGTGGTCTATCCAGTGATAAACGAAACTGCACTACTTTTATGTGAAAACCTATAATTTCAGAAACACGACAGTGCTAGTAAAACGGAGCTGCATTTTACGGTATGGAACAAACCTATGAAAGCGCAGAACTTAAGAATCGTCGTCAAATCACCACCATCATTGTTTACTGACAAGTTTTGCCTGTATACACGAATGCACGAATACTTAAAGCAATAAAACCACGAGGTGATAAAATCCAGAGTATTCTGTTGAAGTTCAGACAGTTTCTCAACTAGTCTGATTAGAAATCAATAGAGACGTCATTGTTTATGAACGTTTTTGTTTTTATTGTCACCCGCTGTGAATGCGACCTCTAGTCGTTGCAGAAACTATTTAGCTTTCTTTTTCTCTCTAAGGTGGCTCGATGTAGGTGAAAATCGGAAACGTCACTTTGACTCTTGTGATTCATAATACGAGCCCGCGATCATGGCGCTTGCAACAGCGTCGTATGTTATCTACAATGGATCCAGGAGCAATATTGGATCAGGAAGTACCTATTTGTCTCTAGACTAATCAGGTTATGCCCATGGGGAAGGGCTCGTTCGGAGGTCTTTTAGCAAAGAGAGGGAAAAAGCTGATTGGTTTAGAATAAGAGATTGGGAGACTCATTATTCTCAACATACCGATGATATCATTGATATCGTATTACGTTTACGGGGCTAAAGGGTAACATTTGAAATAATGAGTGGCCAACTCTAAGCTATTTATCGGAAGGTTCAAGCGCCTGGGCAGCACGCCAACACTCCACTAACGAGGCTCATTATACAAACAAGTCGTTCTAGTCGGATACACCGGTTACGACCTCTTGTTTCGCAATTTCTATACTAACTTCATACAGATTTTGAATTGTAACCATTTTATTTTTACAAAATGCTAAACATTCTCGTTGAAATGCAAACAGCAGCTTGCCTGCCGAGTAACGCAATGCAACTTCTTTATTTATGGACGATATTTTTATGTTCATTTGCAAGTACCTCTTGCATTATAGTTTCATCAAAAACTTTTGCCCCAAAAAAGAGAAAACAGAATCATGTCGGAACTCGGAATACATAACCGCCATATGCGGCGATGTTTGGAAACAAGAAGGTCCAATAACAAAGGCGCCGTCGTCGGCCTGATCTATAGGGACGTTTACCCTACAACTTACGTATAGCATACAGAGAGATGAGAGATGTTAGATTAGAAACTATTTGAAAACGAAAACCGCGACGCTATATGGACCAAGTAGATCGTATCACTTTGTAGTCACTCATTTCATCGGGTTAAAAGCTTTTACATAATTGAAATATGGTTTACAAAGACTGCTCGTTGGACTGAATATCACAGCGCGCAGGTAAAGTAAACCAAATCAATGATTTTGTAGAGTTTAGATGTTTGTTTCAAGGTTTCTTTGAAAGAATACTTAATATTATTTCATCTTCATTGCTGTCCATAAAAAGTTTTTGCATTTTATTAAGCCTGTTTCAGACTTTTCGTCTGTTTTGATACAGCAGAGCTGCAATAATAGAAAGTTTATAAAAACAGCGCAGCTCAATTGCTTCTGGTTATTATTTCTGTATGCAACTGAACCAAATATTTGTTCTAGCTTCGGAATAAATCCACATAACGATAGTTATGCAAGTGAAGCTGAGTGCAAATCTCCTAGAACAACTGAGATAATCCCAAGAATTAAAACCGAACGGACGCCGAACGACGAGCCTGTGGGCAAAGCACAGAAGCTTACTACGATATTTCTACTAATAAACATTATGTAGGTTTATGAACTTATATACTGGATTTTAATATGACAATACAATATGAAATGACCTGTGAAGGTTAGACATGGTTATCTACACATTAGATTTAATGATGTCTTGCTCGTGGGTAGGGTTACCAGGGCCTAAAATCGGAAATCCGGTATTAGAGGAAGAAAAATCCTGATTTTCGACAGAAAGTCCGGCCTAGCCTAAATTTTACCTACAATCATACGAATTTTTATTCTTAGTTATAAAATAAACAATAGTTCATGATAAGTCACCAAAAGTTAAGGGAAAAGTGTTAATTATATTTTTTATTACTAGAATTATTAAAAGCTAGTTTTAATAATTTGGTTTTGACCGCAAATATGATTGAAGAATTGCTCACAACCTTAATCTTTCCAGTTATACTTCGTAAGTACGATGGCTCTAATGGACTCCACTGATAGTCTGTTTCTTCCTTTCGTCCGGCATGAGTCGAAAAATCCGGTCTGGCACAAAATCCGGGCGAAATCCGGTATTGGCAATAAAAATCCGATCAAGACCCTAGAAGATGGTAACCCTACTCGTGGGGCAGAATTATGTCTGGCAGCAAGGCATAATTATGCATTATGCATAACAAAAAGGCTACGCTGTATTGGCTTATCTGCACTTACGTATGTAACGTATGTACTTTGTCTTGGCTATAGCAACCTCGGTGCTAAGAGCATTGCTTGCATTTAAGAAGACAAAGGATATCATCTAGGTAATCAATTATAGTCTAAACTGTGTTGAATGTTGCGCCGTCAGATCGATTAAACATAAGTATTGATCATAATTTTCCTTTACTTACATGTGAATGTGCTAGAAGTTCTTTCATAATAAAATTGTCATAAATATCCCTTGCGATCCGTCGTCTTTCTTCAATACATTCTTGCTTTTCGTATAATTTAATCTGCCAGAGAAAATACACATGAAAAACATATATCAACACCGTTTCAAATGAAAATGCCCATACATGACTCATGTTTACCTCTTCATAAAATTTTAATTGTGGCACTGGTTCGTCAGAAGTCTGTTCACAAAATTCCTTAAATAATAAATAACCTGAAACAATACAGAAATACGTTAAAATTATGTTTTTGTTTACGTAACACCTCAAAGGTTGGTTTCACGCGTATTTTTAACATGTGCATGTAAATTAATACGTATGATGTCAATTGATTGTGTTGTGTGGCATCTGCTAATGTAGTCATAAGTGGTGTGCGTAACATGTAATAATCGTTGGGTACGACAGCAGTCCATGTTTTGCGTCAAAATGGTATCACTGAGTACAAAATAAAAATGACAAATACGTATTTTGGTACTGACAATGTATAAACTTGTAATTTATACCTATTTCGGTACTGAAACGACGTAATAACCAAAAAACATGTGATTGCGTAACTCTGAATTATAAATCGCTCTTCATATTATGTAATATTTTCGAGTACTTACTTACTTACTACTACGTACTTACTACTTACTTACTAAGATAGGTCCTAAGTACAACTTGAATGAAAATCCTGTAGCTCCGAGAGCTCGCTCGTATGTACATGAGATGCAATTACGTCGTTAGAGAATAGGAACAATGTCACCATTGTCAAGGATTCTCATCATGACTCAAGAAATATAAAAAATGTGCTAGCTCTACAATTACATCATTCAAACCAATTAATTTTATTCTAAATTCATAAAGATGTCTAGATTAAATGTGCTCTCATTTTCTTTGGCTTATCTCTTTCAACGAGTAGTAAATCTGATAGATTAAAGTAGAGACAGGCCACTTTTCCATCTAGTTCTAGATTCAACAGAGACAATAAAAGACGATCAAATTGTATACGTGCTCTGAACTGGACGCTCCTTTACCATTCTTGGCATGGAAAACTTGAAAATTATCGCAGAAACTACTTTAATCGACATAAAACCCAAACAGCTATTGTCTACTTGGGAACGAGCGACGGCGACGTGCCCCTACAATGTCCAGTCCACTGCAGCCGATAAAGTTATTTACTGCAAGTCGAAGTGGGGCCACCGTAAATTGCGTTTGTACCTTGTTCCCGAGAGCCTCGCTGCAATATAGCCCTCTCGACCAACTATCAAGACTCATTGAAATTACAGCAATTTCTAGAAAAGTGCGCGACAAGTTGGCTTAATGAAAAATAAATTGGCGTGATCATTTCTGCTTGGATTACATTTTTAAAATGGGTTTTTCATTGCAAGCTTAGGTCTGGTTTGTGTTGTATGATTTAACATAAACACGTTTCGAATACTAATGTACTTTAGTGCATCACAGTACAAGGAAGACTGCTTTATATTGACCGATCTTTGAACATGCAAGTACGAAGTACGTATCAGGGCCTTTAGTAATTTGGCGAAACTTTACATATTGCTTGCTATTTGATACCGATACCACGTCTGTGAAGCAAATCAAAGACCTATTTCTTCCTGTCTTCCTACATTTCTCTTAATAAATTATCTCAGATTAAGAACTAAAACGCGACACGACAATGGCAGGTTTTCTTTTTGAGGGATTAAAAAAAAATAGTTTCCAAGAACTCTCTAGATGGCGTTGAACTGACTACGTTACTTGGTGCCAAAGCCAAAACGCTTGAAAAAAAACATTGCGTCACGTCACATACGCTCGTTGACTGACACTTTCGTTTGCTTATGCTTCCGAATATAACCTAGTATTCTCGCGCTTTGTAAAAATCGATGTTTTTACGTTCCGTTCCTTGCAGTAACGTAACAAGTTCAGCGCCATCTATCCAGCGACTAGGGAAGGGCTAAAAAGAAAATCCCTCATTGTGTTGACAAGGAATATGTATAGCGGCATAACATTCATTCCGGTAATGTCACACAGTAAATCACGATCTATTCTACGGGAATTCACCAATCACAATTATAGTAGCACTAAATAGTTAATTAAAAACAACGAGGGGTATTTAAAAGTGGACGGATGTGAAATAGTCAATTTTTTTTTAGTGAGCCCGTATTGTCCCACTCCTGAGCAAAGGTCTCCCCCATTCCTTCCACTTCTCACGATGGTGTGCTTCAACTCGCCAATTCGCGAGGAAGCCATCCAAGACGTCCCGCCATCTCTTTGTTCTGCCGCGACCCCGTCTAGCTGTCTCAGGGCTCCAGTCCTGCGATATTCGGGCCCACAGCTGTGCTAACATCCGGCAGACATGGCCTGCCCAGTCCCATTTTAGTCTCGCAGCTTTATAAACTACGTCGGTAATTTGCGATCTGGAGAGCAGTGTGGTGTTCCTTTTCCGGTTAGTTATTCTTACATTTAGTATGCTGCGCTCCATCTCCCGTTGGCAAACCTTGGGTTTGGACTCGGACGTTAGTCAAAGATCAAGTCTGTGCACCATATGTCAGGATGGGGAGAATACAATGTCCATAAGCTTGTGTTTTAAGGGTACCTATGGGTAGGGCACGCCACGATAGTGGCGATAAGTCCCCTCTTTGAGGAGTAGCTGGGAGACGCCACGGCGTCCTCACCTTCCGCCTGACGTAGGTCCTCACCGGACACGGTGTTTTCGGGAGGTTCCTGCACCGAATCGGGCGGGAGGAAACGCCCGGGTGTTTCCACTGCGAGGATCGACCGGAGGACACGGTGGAGCACACGGTGGAGGTGTGCCCCGCGTGGGCGGAGCACCGCCGTGTCCTCGAAGCGGCGATTGGCGGCGGCGACCTCTCGCGTCCGGCCCTGGTGCAAGCCATGGTCCGGAGCGAGACGGAATGGGACGCCGTCACCACCTTCTGCGAAGCAGTAATGCTAGAGAAGGAGGTGGCGAAACGTGAGAGGGAGAGAACCTCACAGCGTCCCGGCCGCCGCGGGAGACGCCCCGGGCGTCGGGGGCCACCACGTGGCCCCCGGCCACCGTAGGCGCGGGCCTGTGGACGGTGGGCTATGGGCTAACTCGCCGTCCGTCCGTCTCATGACGACAGGCCGTGTCGACGGCGCGTTCGTGTTCCACGCGCGCCTCAAAGAGAGTCAGCAAAAAGGAAGGGGTCCGCAAGGACCGATGCCTGCCGGGGTTGCGGGACTGTTCGAAAGAGATACCGTGGCCCCGGAACACAAAGGGCGGTGAAGGAACATGGATGGGTTTTAGTCTGTAAAAGTCTGACACTCCCTCCTGCTCCGCCCAGAGCGGGAGAAGTCATTAGATGATTTCCCATCCGAAAAAAAAAACAAAAAAAAAAGGGTACCTATGGGTGAATCGCCCTTGAATAGCTCTTTCAAGGACCAGTAGCTCTTCCAGGCGTTTTCCGTGCGTCTTGCCACTTCTTTATCTTGTCTCGCCTGGAAGGAGACTACTTGGCCCAGCCTAGGTAGATGTATTCTTGGACATAGTGTATGCACGTTGGTAGGTGTGCTGTGGGTCATGCATGAGCTTGGTCCTTGACATGTTCATCTTCAGTCCAACCTCAAGGCTTGCTTTGCTGAGATCTTGATTTCGCCTCACCGAGACAGATACGTCTCTCTTCCCAAATACATCTAAATTCTAGTTCAACAAACTCAATCTAAACAGTGCTCCGAAGCATCTTACCTTACATTTTCTACGATAATCTACTTTATTTCCTACGTAAGTAAACTCACAACGCAACTGCTCATGTCTGGAGAGTAGGTAGTCTCCTGGCTTTCAGAAATGCCTCTCAATGGTATTGTCTTTTGATCCGCTGTGGGTCACTGATATATAGGGCAGATAAGGATCCTCTCGTATTATCCCCGTGCTCTATCTCCGTAAACGTAACCCCTAATCACCTAGGCTTTCGAAACTCTCAAAAAAGACGAATCTGTTTGTCCTACATTCAAATTGTTGACGTGCGTGACAGTCAGATTTAGCTGACTGAACGATGTACATTATTAATACTCATGAAAGCATAAATTATATAATATAAAAGCTGCTGATACGTGTAAATGAGTAACGTATGTGTTGCAAACATGTAGTAGGAACCTTTGACGGACCCGGAGAAGTTGTTAATAATTTGTAAGGCATAATTGAGATAGAAAACTTTTAGGTTGCAATATACTCAGAAAACGCACACTTTGTAACCTGATTAATTAACTGAGTAAGTACCAACCAACGCTTTAATCAAATACTCGATTGCTGATTCACGCAAATGTCATGGTACTGTTGCAAACAATAAAAAATATGGAATGAAGTTAAATAAAATATTGCCCTATTGTACAGGCTTGGAGTGAAGTTTCGTGTTCACTTAACTGCCAGAAAAGAGCATTGTGTATTACCATAATTAGTAGTTTAATATAGAAACACATGAGGTAGGCTAGTTTGAGTTTTTTATAAATGTAAAAATACTAGTTGTTCAATGCGACACTTGTAAAGCCTGAGACCTGCGAGTGTGCCATAAACCTACATGTTCCCTCAAGAGAAATCTTCGATATTGAAGTGTGCGCCCCAGCGGGCACACAGATGCAGTGCAATCTCTATCTAACAAATTGACACTTATGTCAACACCAGGCTTTGGTTTCATCAAGCTCCAAATAACTAGACCTAGGCTGACATGTATTTCTAATCAACTTGTGCGTAGATAAGTTTTAGAGTGGATGCTGAATATTTCATCCTTTTTTTTTTTCGGATGGGAAATCATCAAATGACTTCTCCCGCTCTGGGCGGAGCAGGAGGGAGTGTCAGACTTTTACTGACTAAAACCCATCCATGTTCCTTCATCGCCCTTTGTGTTCCGGGGCCACGGTATCTCTTTCGAACAGTCCCGCAACCCCGGCAGGCATCGGTCCTTTCGCGCCTCAAAGAGAGTCAGCAAAAAGGAAGGGGTCCCCCTTCCTTTTTGCTGACTCTCTTTGAGGCGCGCGTGGAACACGAACGCGCCGTCGACACGGCCTGTCGTCATGAGACGGACGGACGGCGAGCTTGCCCATAGCCCACCATCCACAGGCCCGCGCCTACGGTGGCCGGGGGCCACGTGGTGGCCCCCGACGCCCAGGGCGTCTCCCGCAACATATTTCATCCTCAGAGCATCATCATCTGCCTAGCCTTTTCCCAACTCTTTTTGGGGTCGGCTTCCAGTCTAACCGGATGCAGCTGAGTACCAGTATTTTACATGGAGCGACTGCCTATCTGACCTCTACAACCCAGTTCATACTGGGTAATACGATACCACTTTGGTAAGACTGGTTGTCAGACTTTTTGGGCCACTGACTACCTGTAACGACTATCAAAGATCACAAATGACAGCCGGGACCAACAGCTTAACTTAACGTGCTTTCTGACGCACGGAAGAAACTCGGTATGTAAGGATGGTCACCCATCCACAGACCAACCTAGGGAAGCACGGCTAAACCTAAAGATCGACCCGAGCGGCTGTGATTATTTAGCCACGAGCTCCTTCATCCTCAGAGCATACTTATTTAAAAAACGACTATGCTAGGCAGATAGCAGAAGGAGAAAGGCACTCGGAAAAACAAAGTCCAGGACTGACAAAATTATCTTTAGCGACATGAGACAACTTCATTAGAGGGAAAGCAATTGTACGCAGAGCGGCAATAATCCGGCGTGCGGAGCTGTGCGCGGAACCAACGACGCGGCCTACCCTGCCCGCTTACGTTTAATCTTGTTTACGATACAAATCCCCGCAAGAAAGTTGTTACGAAAGTGAATTTGAATTAAACTTGTCTGGAATACTTAAATCAATGGCGTCCTACGCCTGATTGCGATACACACCGGTTCAAACCGATACAATTAGCAAATGGTATGCACGTTGCATATTTTTATCTTCGTTGTAGACTCGTGAGAATCTTTGTTTACAAAGAGCATACATTATAATGCACGAGAACACATAACATGAGCGAAATTTATTAATAATGAAAAAGGCAATTTGAGGTAAAAATGTGGAAAGAGTTTCACGAGTTTTAATTTAAACACTCATTTTAACTAACGCATTTTGTAAGAGCAAAACGTTTTTTATTTTTAGTTAGAATAGAACACAAAACAAACATCAAAGACGCATAATAGCAAACATGGACGTGTGATCAGACGACATAAGAGCTCGTTCAATCTACGAAGCAATTGTAAAAGCGCAGACGTAAATCGCTTGAAAAGAAACGGCTCAAAGGGCCCTCGTGTTTACACAACACTGTTTTTTTAAGCGTCGACCAACCAATAATGTTGCCGAACTGCCGAGGACTTGGAAAGACGTGGAGGATTAAACGAGACGGAACACTATTTTCGTTCGATAAAATGTTGTATTGAAATCGGCGTCATAATGTAAAGCTTTGTTATAATTTCAGCGAATACGTTTGGGAGTTTTTAGTGTCATGCTGATTTGCAGACGGCATGCAAGCTAATCCGCAACCGCAAGTCAAGTCCCGTGAGTGTAGAATCCACGCATCATAATAAACACTACATGATACGTGGTTGCTCCTGAGGAGGAACCTTGTTTAAATTAGTACCTATTAGGATCGGCGTCCACATAAAAATATGCTGAACCATGGCCGACAAAACCCGTATATTATGGATGGGCAGTCAGCGACCCTTGCCGGGAAACGCAAACAAGGTTGGTTTTGTCAAATGACATAACGCCCCAGAACTTGCATGAGCCTACCCCGTATTCCACTGTCTCCTCAAAACGGTACGTTGTGCGTACCGTTTTCCATGCCTCCTGTACACTTTCCTGCGCCTGTCGTTGCAGAAAAGACCCAGTCTCGTCACACTTGAAAAGAGAACATTCCTCCATTGGTCGATCGTCCAATCGACATGGTCGCGGGCAAACTGCAACCGGTCTCTGCGATGCTGGGCAGTACATTTTAGGCCTGTAGCAGCTCTGTGGGCCGTAATTTTCTCTCAATTTCCTCCTAACGCTACAGACGCTAACGGTTGTTTTGCAAGCTGATCGGAGCTGCTGTTGTACTTCAACAGCATTAGAAAACCGATTGGGGTCGACACAATGAAGCGATCGTCTCTTTGCAGCGTTGTCCTAGATCCACGCCTTGGGATATAGCCACCACTCTTCTGGAACCGTTGGAACACTCGTCGAACGGAAAGACGGCTCAAATTCAGTTGCCGAGCAACATCACAATGCCCCATTCCTGATTGCAGAACTACAGCGGCTTTATCAGCCGTGGTATCCACCTTGAGGACTGTTTTCTTGCTTGAGCTGTTCACGTGTGTCTGTCTGGATAGTTAATGACTCACGCCCGATTGCCACCGAGCTGCGCTGGCGGGGTATGGACCTCGTCCTTGGTCCCGCGGATTTTGCCTTCCTTATTATTTGGCCAACCTTCATCATTTGACCTTATAGAAACGGCTAGAGGCAAGCGCGCACACGAGATATGTGTGATTTCTTTTGTGTTCGGTTGGAGCGCCACGGTGCTATATCATAGCGCCGCTTCGGCCCGGCGGGTAACGACCAGCGGCAGAGGTGGCTCAGGTGCTCCCTACCGAAGATGTTGACTCCCGTCTGCAGACGCTTTCAGATCGGGCCGATCACGCTCCAGACTGAGGGGCCGTTATGTTTATATCTGAGCGGCAATGTAGATGTACGGTCGAACAAGCTATTTGGTTTACATTTTAACATGCAAATTACATTGTAAAATGTAAATCAAATAGCTTGGTCGACCGTACTTGGGTAACACCGCTCATGTCAGCGATGGAATTGAAAACCCGCGCGCGCCGCGCCGCACAATCGTCGCGTGAGTTTGATTCGCATGTGGAGACATGTGTGTAGTGTGGTGCTCGTCATGACTATATTAGAATGACCCACATTGACCTGTATCGGCGTTTTATACCCCTTTAGGGTGGTACAACTAGTGGCCCCTTTAACGTATTTGCAACAGTTATTTAAACGTCTCCTAATCAGAAGGCTTGTTTTGTTTATGATTTCAAATGATTGTTAATTTAAAGTTGACGAGTTGTTGAGTTGAGTATAGGTACGTACTTATTTAAGTATGTTATAAATATCTTTAAACGACCAATTCTTGTTTATATGTATAAATATATAATCTGAATCTCGGAAACGGTTCCAACGATTTACATGAAATTTAGTATGCACGGGGTTTCGGTGGTGATAAATCGATGTTTAGGTTTAATTTTTAGCAAAAAAAAAACGAGCAAAGCTCGGTTATCCAGATATTACGTAATAATCCCCCGAATACTGAAACGTCACTCAAAATTTAAGTAGTACTTATATTTAACAGATACTCAAAAGTGACGTTTGGCCATACGAAATTTAAAGTTTAGGAGCTGCTCAAATGTTAAGCAGCCCTTAAATTTTGAGTGACGTTTCAGTATTCGGGGGAATGAGTGTTAAATGTATATGCTAAAGGCAAGGTACGTTTAAAGCTTATTATAGAAAAAGGTGCGATTTTTGTGCGACATACAACATGGTACGTTAATGTCTATTACAATTAGCATTTAAGATACTGCACCCATTAAACAAGATAAGGCTGTGCAAACATTAGGAAGTGCCATTTCAAGTTGTGCCCATTAGTCCTGGCATGGACTGTTAGTTAAACTAATCGAAATAGTCTCCAAAATAGTATGAGGGGTAATTAACCGTTCAACGATCGCGGAAGACGGATACTGCTGATCAAAACATTCTAGACGCGATCGTGCAGTTACGTTCTCCGCGTTATACAGTCACAAAGACCGTGCATTATTTTTACGAATGGCCGTAATTCCTGTTGTAATTGCCCGATTTATTT
The DNA here is from genome assembly GCA_941918905.2 of Xestia sexstrigata. Classification (NCBI taxonomy): domain Eukaryota; kingdom Metazoa; phylum Arthropoda; class Insecta; order Lepidoptera; family Noctuidae; genus Xestia; species Xestia sexstrigata. The sequence goes on from OW799214.2 coordinate 12,837,280, forward strand.
CTTTAGCTCCATTGGAAAACTTTTTACTGTTTCATCTACAAATTATTTACCTCCAGCTACACTATAAATTTTCACTGTGCGTTAGCGATTTAAGTACCCATCAATTTTATAATAAAGTTAGGAAGTGCGAAATTGGCACATTCTTGACATTTATCTTTTTCTTTCGTGTCAGCACGAACTTTATTTAGTAAGACCGTTCGAACGGTCATATCAGAAATTGCGGTACGCCATCATGCTTTCAGAAATTCATAGTTTAATTGGATGTTCAAATTCAAACAGTACTCACCTAAGACTTGATTGAATATTTTGTCAAAATTTACTTCATTCTTCTTTTCCATATATTTGTGCATTACACTTCGAACACTGAAACAAATAAAAAAGTAGGTTTAAAATATGTTTTAGAGCGGTCACAAGAATTTGGTTTACGCTAGTTACTGACAAAACATAGGATAATTTATTTGATAAAAAAATCTGTATGAAAGTAGTCAGATATTCAGCTGCATCCGTTGACTGGAAGCCGACCCTAACAAAGTTGGGAAAAGGCTAGACAGATAATGATGATTAAAGTAGTCGGATTAGGACTCAGGTTATTATCAGGCAGAAATGTAAAAGTGTTCAGTTTTGGCCACGATGCAATGGTTCTTTCTCGCACATAATTATGTAATGGCATGGCGTGTCTCTAATATGACATGTTATAACTTGTCTTCTCATATTCAGGTAGATATTCAAGAGTACTTATTATATAATATTAGGTATATACCACTAATTCCGCAACAAATTCCCCAATAAAATGTATAACAATGCCTCAGAGTCGCGACTTAAATAAAATGTTAGTTTATCGTTTTGTTTACCGTGTCGCGACCACCATATTTTTTGTGAGGACGTGCCTTTGAACTTTTTACGAGCCCGTCTGTAACGCGACGGTAAACTTAGTAAAGTGCTTACTTCGCATCATGAAGTGATGTTGGCTACAATATTAGCAATAGCTGATTTTGGAGACAACAGCCAGGCTGAAGTGGACCACTCCCAGTTTAGCATGGCTGTTTTTTCTCTTGCTGGCCACGTCGCATGAATGCGCCCTGAATGATAGGCGAAGATCGTTCATTCACTGGATGCCTGAAGGAGGACATCGCCTGAGGAGGATTAGGTCGACCGCGATGAAGGTGGTGTGACTATCTGATCATGAATTGATGTTTGCGGGGAAAACTGGGCCAGAGATCGCACAAAGTAGAGGTTAGGTGAAAAGAAAACCCTTTGCCCAGCAATGGGACACCAAGTAGGGTAGCAAAATAAAACATTTACGTCTCTAGCTAGAATCTAAAACCAACAAAAATCTCTGTCAAGTGAAAATAAAATCGGTAGTTCTGCAAATTAATATTGTCTCTATTTTCCTGGTAAAATGGATAATGAAGCAAACATTTCATACATCAAAAATGATATTATGTAAACGCATCGAGATCAGAAATAATCAAATTGATGCACTTACGACCTTCGTGAATATTCAGACCGAGTATTGATTATTCGATTCGTTAATAAGTTACGAAAAACCTTTGCCCTCGTTGTCATTTTGAACAGAATGAGGATTGCAGGCAGGTCCGATAGCAGTCGTCCAAAACAACGCCTCTCGCCAAGAGGCGGTCCGTAAGTTAGTCCAGAACAACTAGGCAAAGTCCTTTCATAAGCAAGAATCTAGGACTCCTGGCTTTTCGTTAACGTTTCTATGGACAAAAACATGGTTAAATACAGAATGTCCTTACAGAATAGTGTATGCTATAAAAAAGATCTACCCTAACAAAGAATGTGGTGCCTCGAACAGGCAGATCATAGATTTGCCGCGACTAGACCAATACGCAGTTTTCCCATTTCATATATAATTTTTAATTTACTAGGTATGTGGCCTGCGAGTGCGATTCTCTTTGAATACTTATATTCATCCTGAGCTAAAATGTGATCTTACAGCTGATGTAGGGACATCAGCACTGCGGGAGCCTGTAGAGTTGCTACCTAGTCTAAATAAGGTACCTACAAATCTTGAGGTTTTCTTTTAAGTGTCTATCCTGAAATCAAATACCTACTGTACTCGTATAGTCCCATGTGATGCGATGTGTTCAAGTTGGAAACTTTCCTCGCATGTACTGTCACAACTTTTCAAAGAAGTTTTAAACTAGTTTGATTCGTTCTAAGCTGTGCACCGAAGAATTTTCTCCACAGAGACAGAATCATCGTCTACGAACGTAATAACGGTATCCAGTAATCGAAATATTTACAAGGAAATGCGATTTTCTCAAGGACTCATTGGCACTTATTGTTTAATGAGCGTGAAAAGTGGTGCATCCACCGAAGATATCCTTGCAAATTTATTTGTATGTTACGCATATTCATTGAAAGCCCGACTTGGAGACTGGCGCGGCTCAGTTGATCGCTGCTTAGTTAGCTGCATAAGAAGAATCATCTTACTTACAGAAACATTATTATTTATATATTATAGCGACACTTTCGAAGACGATCATCGCGAAAGTGAGCGTTTAGATTGTGTGGGGGAAAAACGGACAGGGAACGCGAACATACGCCGAAAATCTTGGAAATCCATCGAACTCGTTTCATCCTCCACGAATGCCCGAATCGCTACGAGTTTGATTTAAATTGGCTCTTATTTAACACGAAGGAAAGTAGGGTTTAGTTCGAAAGGACAATACTTTCGAGCTCAGTGTTCGAGTTTTATCAAAATCATCAATACAACCCTCCAAGTTCATAAAGGTCGAGAAACGATTTTTTCAAGGTCAAAGTCATTGCTAGACCTTTATGAACTTGGAGGGTTATATTGATGATTTTGATGATTATAATTCTGTAACTACATACGTCTTACAATCGCGAACAATATTTTAATCATCATACAACCTAGCACTGGCCTGCAAATTGCAAAAAACGTAAGAAATTTTGAATTTCGCGGGCTACCCTGGAGCATCAGCCTTAACTGAACTAACTACTTAAGGTTCTGGTTAACCTGTATTTTATTAACATTTTTTTTATGTATGTAAAATATTATGTATTGTTGTCATTTTGACAGACATGCTGCATTTTACAATATAAATAATATACTTATCAGAGTGCACATGTTAGTGAACAATGATAGAAACCTGATAAAAATGATTAGAGTAAGACAAAGAATGGCTGGCTACAATAATAATACTGTTTATTAGTCTGTAATTAGTTATTGTATTACTGTGGCAATTTTTTACTGTTCTGTACACAAGGAAGAAAAACATTACATCAGAGTAACAGAAAAAATAAAAAAGTAGAAAAAATGATTTTTTAAGTAGGTACTTTAATCATGTTTATTTTTGCACTAAGTAGGTAGATATTTACATAGTTACCATGGGACGAAAAACCTGGATGAGGCTGGCACGAGACTGTGGAGATTGGCACAAGAAAAGAGAGACTTAACCCAGCAGTGGGTGAGTTTGGGCTGTGGATTATAATGATGATATTTAATTACTTATATTTTACTGTCACAAAAGAATGTTTAAATTGGCCATAAGTACCCAGGCAGGCTACAATTGAAAACCCACCAAAAATTATTGACCTAATTTTTTTTTGCCATGGTATAAATTCAACCTTTTTGGTATCAAAACCAGAGATGATAATAATCTGTTGAAAGTTTAAATAGCATCTGTTAAGTAATACACTTTAAAACTGACTTCTTTTAAAAACAAAACCAGTTACAAAGTGTATCATCCAAAGAATCTAATTATGCTGACCCAAAACATCTGTTAGTAGCCTCAATTCACGAATGAGTCACTTAAATGAATCAGAGGCCATGTAGTCTGTTCACTTGGGGTAACAGAATTGTGAGTAACAATCAAATTGTCACATTCCTTCCTGTTTAAAATGTAAGAGGTCAAACTAGGCTATTAAACTGGATGTCTAGTTGTTTTTTGAGCATAGAGTATTGAACTAGCATTAAGTTTTGTTTGTCGGAGAATTCTGAGGGTACTGAAGACATCAGATGGATTTTGAAGTATTCTTGTTAGCTTCAGAATCTTCAGAATATACCTGGCATAGTCCTCACGTTGATAAGATCAAGACAATGAGACTGTTTGCCTACAATTTTGTATCTGTAATTATTCTTTGTATTCAGATAGTAGACATTGAGTTAAAAATATGTATTTGTACAAAGTGCCACATATGTCATTTGTCAATATAACAGAATTTTAACTAACAATTACCAATATTATGTAGGAAGTGTTTGCACTATTTATGTGTACATTGTTATAAATACAAAAGTTGAAGCTTAACAATGGTTATTAAGCCATACAGCAAGTTGCAGCATAATATTTATATTTCAGTTTTTGTTGTGTTTTTCCTTAAAAACTATAATAATTTTATTTTACATAACCTTAAACTTATTTAGAACATCACTAATGTAAATCCAGTACTAAATGTGACACTTCTTATCTTTGATTCATAATCTTTTTATTTATTTCAAGGATGACCCAAAAGCGAAATTTGTGTTTCCATCTTCACATCAAAAATCCTTGCTCTAAAATACTATTAAAAAATATTTTTTTACCTATTTATATTCCAAGATAATGAATGATTCCCTAGATTAACATACATGACATAATGCTTATCAATGAAATAAAAAATTTCATTTGTGACATTTTGGTTAAATCTACATGATCTGAGTGCAATGACCTCAACAGATGTTAATGACCTAAATTTATTTCCGTTTTGTTTACTATCAATAAATGAACAAAACATTGGTCCTAGACTCATTCATTTTGTCTTCCTCATACTATTAATAGTTCTTCCAAACTCAATTTTACTATTTAAAATTGTATTAAAACTTCTAGAACACAAACTTTGATCTGAATAATTAATCTTAATTATGAAATGTAATTTCAAGAGATTATCTCATAAATTCTCCCATTCAATAAACAGAATTCCTAATAATCGTACTAAAATCAATTTTGTAAACAAGTTCAGGAGTCTTTCTTTGAATCGTGTAAACACGATCGACCGAGCTACCATGTCGTAGTTTTACGCCTGGGGACATTACCTTGGGTCTGGCAGAACTATCTTTTTACTAGCTCGTGCTGCTGGAGTGCATTTCGACTTCTCCATAGCCATCAAGTAGCTGACGTCGGCCAGCACAGCCTCGAGGTCCGCCATTTTGAGTCTCAATTTATCACCTTCACCAGACAAAAAATAAATAACACTGGTTCGCAACACAAACACTAACTAACTCAAGTCGATTTCAGCTGATAGTCATAACTTTCCTCACATCGCGACTGTTCACCGTTTCACAGAATTTGTTGATGAGTGGTGACACATGCTGATCATTCACATTCGAAGAATATTTTTTTACTAACATATGACCACGTAACTTATTTGCAAACTATCATTAAAGATAAATGTTCAGTTTGTAATTAATTTTAGCAGATATTACACGGAAAGAAGCTTTATCAAATAATGATTTACAATATCGCTAAAAACGTAATCTAATCCAACACCCGTCACTCCGCGACTACGCACACATCCAGACTCTGCACTCACACTAATGAATCTTGTTGTAAACACGTACAAATAATATACGGTTTCCTACACACACCCTCTTACCGAGTTTTCTGTGCTTCGTTCAGAAACACGATTAATTAGAATAAAGAAACTTTTTTTTGAATAAACCACTTTGTTTAAAATATGCCAAAATCAATTTTCGTTATGCTGTCTTTTATTCTGGCTACTTTTTCAATGAGGGATTTTCTTTTTCAACTCTTCTCTAGTCGCTGGATAGATGGCGCTGAACTTTGTAAGTTACTGCAAGGAACGAAACGTCACATTAGAGATGAGTCGTACTAGGTAAATGTTGTACTAAGTGCATCCAGTCTGATTCCGTACAAATACTTGATCCAAATACCTATTCCACCTAGTCCATTAAGTACGCGTACATTAAAGTATGCTTACTGCTTAGTCTTTCATCATCAGCCGATTAATTGTTCCCACTGCTGGGACACAGGCCTCCTCTCTATGAGAGGGAATGGGCTATAATATACCACGCGGGCCCAATGCGGATTGGTAGATGTCACATGTCTTCGAATTTTTTGGTTCTAGAACAGGCCGGTTTCCTCACGATGTTTTCCTTCACCGTTTTTAGAGCATTGGTGATGAAATAAATTACACAAAGTAATGCGCCTGTCTGGGTTCGAACCCACAACTTACTGTTCGTAAGTCGGGGCCGCCACCAATGGGCCACCGCTCTGCTTAGTCTTTGCGTACAACCAATACGTGCAGGTAGTAATAAATTGTTGTGTTATTATAGACAGGTTTACGAATGTCAGAATAAAGTGGTATCTACATTGTAGATTGTTGGCGTATTTAGAAGATTCAATTAATTTTTCAAAGTAGTCATTTTTTTTTGCCTTTTTTGTACTTTATTTTTATTTTTGTTTTTTTTTGTCACCTTTCTTCAATCATTGTTTTTTTTTTATATACAAAATCAGCCTTACTATTGGCGATGCAAAGATTATCCGCGCGCCTCTAGCGGCGAAATTTAGAAGTTGTCTAAGAACGACACTTTGCTATTAACTATATATTGAGGTTAAGTTTAGACATAATCAGAAGGATCACGATTACATACACAAACCTTTACGAAATATTGTTGCGTTCCTCAATGTAGTAAGGACTTAATGAGATTCGGAAATAAGTTTTCATTTGTTTCCAAAAGACAAAATTATGAAGAAAAAATTAATAGGCAAGCCGATTTCACTTTTTTTGGATTAGCTCCTTATTTTGATGATATTTTAATATTCATAGCAGTACCGTCTAGATTTCTCCGGAACGCATTGGTTTTGTGTATCCTGCAGACGCTTTAATAACATTGACTATTGATAACATAATTATTGTCTCGTCCAGCAAGAAACCACATAAATCTGATTAGTATTTATTTAATAAATTTTTCCGTGACGTAAATTGTATCGAAAACTGTCAAAGTGTCGTTCTTAGACAGCTTCACAATTTTGACACTTGAGGCGCTAGTTAGAATCTTTGCGTCGCCAATACTATTCATATTTTAATAAAAATAAAATCAAAAGTTCTATAAACACACAAAACTTCGTTACGAAAAACGTTTGCTTTAGTCCGATACGCGTATCGAATACGAGACGTCAAGTAGGTATCAACATGGCGAGCCGGCAGCCACCGAGATCATATCCTAATGTACTCTGTGCGTACAATAATGTACTCTGTGTCATATCCGCACGAGTCCGTATTTGATACTCGACGTCTTTGTACTCGACTAGTGCAAGTGAATCATAAAGTCTTCATTCACATCGAGTATTTACAAGTACATAGAAGACTGTGGAATAATGGAGTGTATTCTTGCACAACAGCAGTGCACGTCGCGTTACTGTTATTTGTATTGGAATATGGTTCAAATTCAAATGACTGGCACACGAATGATTTTAGGCAAACAGGAGTGAGCGGCAAAGCAGACTAGTAACTATGGAAACAAAATGCTATCTCGCTTCGCCGCGTAATACCTAGTGCCTGGATCTGTTCTAGTATATACGGTTCATCTCTACGTCACATCATTTCACTTGGATATGTTGGATGTAATGTTTATATTCGGAAGCTACGGCAAACGAAAGCAAATACAACGAACGTGTCAATTAGGGATGGGCGTTGAATCAACGAACTAGTTGAATCAACCGTTAATCTCCTGTCAACGTATTAACGTTAACTGTTTATGAATCAACTAGTTGAATTCGTCAACGACGTTGAATTTAACTCGTGCGTCTCGTTCAATAATCGAGAACGCAAACGCAACGAATTAAAAAACTTACGTTGAAAATAACGTCATAGTAGCTTGCGAGAGACGGTCATGTCATATAATTTGAACTCTATGTTACGTGCTACAGAGTTGATTTTCGAAATATTTATTTTAAGAATAGTACATAAGATGATATTGATAGAATAGCGCGCCCCGCTCTTGCCGCATGTCACCGGTTAATACTAGTCTGTTTGTTTTCGTCATCGTCAGCCTATTAATGTTCCCACTGCTGGGACACAGGCCTCCTCTCTATGAGTTACGTTTCTATTGTTTACGTGTTTATAGCTAATTGTATTCTATTCAGTCACTCCTTATGAGGAGTGACTTAGGCATATGTGCCTGATGAAAAAGTATGAAGGGAAGGTCATCTATGAAGTAGAACCATCAAATCAAACGTTTTCCAATACAAACATTGAATCAAATTGTTTCTAACTAAAATTGAACATCGCAGCGTTGAATAAAAACCGTTAAATTAATTAACGGTTTACGTTGCAAGTTGACATTAGTAGTACGTTAACTCGTTGACGAATTTGACTCGTTGACGAATTTAACTAGTTGATTAACCAGTTGACAAACGTAAATCAACATTAACGGAAATGTTTCACTAGTGAACGTTTTTTTTCCAAGCGTTTTGGTTTTGGCATCTAGTAATGTAATGTAGTCAGTTCAACGCCATCTACAGAGTTCTTGGAAACTATGTATTTTTTTTATATACACTTAAAAGAAAACCTCTCACTAACACACCCCCTATGCAACGCCCTGAAGACTTTTTATCTACATCTACACCTAACAGAAGGGGCGTGATCCGCGTGAAAAAATTAACGTAAGCGCAAGCATCCGTGGACTTAGCTGCGAGTCTGTGATTGATTTTTATATGTTGCGATTACCGCACATGACAATAAAACTGCGGCTCGGGCCTATGCATCATTACTGACTATAGGACATTTTCATGTTTAAAAATTGTTATTGTCTAGGCTAGGTGATAAAAATGCTCGCATCGTATGTTGCAATGCAACGTTCGCTGCAACGGTTTGGAAATCTTCCAAAATAAAGCGGCCCATTCGATATTCCATCCGGCCTGCGGGAAACGATGAAAATTTCGGTTCACATCAAATCTTATTAAACGATCAAAAATTAGGATAGCGAATAATTGCAGTGCGGACTGCAATTATTCGCTATCCTAATTTTTGATCGTTTTTCAGACAGGCGTAGCAGACTGCGAAATGTCGGATCATGAATGGATCGCTTTATTTTCTTGTCTATGTCAGCAAAACGGCAAGCTGGGCTGAATAGCTTTTGATACTTTTGGCCGCTTGGAAAAAAATAGCTGCCAAAGAAATGTCAATGGAGCTGTCAAAATAAGTTAAATTTTAATTTTCAATTTAATGATTATGGCATTTTGATAAGGCAATATGACCTAGCCGGCAGTGTGTTTTGAAGAAATTTTAAGCAAAAACCGCGTTGTAAACTTAACCACAATGTAAGTAATATTGTCTAGGCTTAATAAAGATTGACAATTATTTTTGCTTTGTAATTTCTGTATAATTAAATTTTTGCACGAACACTACGTAGTGCGCGTATGTCGATGCGCGTTAGATGTTTCTATGATATTGTAATACATTTTGAGTAACAGAACGACATAATAAAATCTTGCAATCCACTTCCAATTTAAAATCATCATGTCTGTAATAACTTCAAGAATTTGTATTAATATGTGAAATATTTGCAGCAACATGATGGGATATTGCCCCCCCAACGTGACCCTGGGAGAGATATGGGTGGACCACGGAATATCCCAATGTTTTATGGAGACAATCTCTGCTATTTTCATTGGTGGATTCCTGTTAATTTTTGGACTGATACAGATTGTTATGTATAAGAGGTATGTATACTATTTATTTAAATTATTAAAACTTTATGCACATAATGTACAAAGACGGACTTAATGCCTTGGGCATTTTCTACCAGTCTATGTTAGGGTGATGCAGAGACAAAACAGTAGGTGCAACAGTACAGAAAATTTTGAAGAATAAAATATAATAATAAATACTTATATACATACATACAACAAATTATACAAAGTGAGGAAAGATAAAAATAATATAAAAAACAGATGAAAAAAACCAACAAATGAATTGTGGGACATGTCTACCAACTTCAGGAAGTGTTCGCAAGCGTTTACTATTCATCTTGATAAGATCGTACTCTGATGTATTATATACATCATTCATCATCATCCTCCTATTGATTTCTGAAGAAATATATAGATTCTATTTTTACACCTAATTTTGAAATTAAACTCTTTCTCAGTCAAAAATTTCAATATTAAAATCCTGTACACAACATATTAAAAATAAAATATTCAGAAATGCAAGCATACTCAACAATATTTTCTAGTGAAAATTATGTTAATTTTATTCAAAGTGTGTCAATATTTTACACAAAACCTTTTAGAAACAATGTTCTTCAAAACTTCTGAAATAAGTCTTGTCATATTTAGTTGCAATTTACAATAAATTGCTCAAAACTTATTGAAGTTTAGAGCAATTGTATAAGTCATAATTTGCCTAGCCTTTTACTTAAATTTTCTGGGGTCGACTTCCAATGGGACCAAATGCAGCTGAATACCAGTATTTTATATGGAGCGGCTGCCTAGAGGCAAAATGTTAATTTTGCATTTTATAACTAAATAAGTCAATTAAGGAAAAGAAGAAAGAACAATTAGGAGAGGAACAAGGAAACTTTTTGAGGATATTATTAACCAATCTTAAGTATGCTAGGTAATGTTTTCTCTGATAATGATAACACTGACATATTATACCCAAGTGTTATCAGTTAATTTATACAAAGCCTAGTTATTTCATTAATCACATCTATTGTTATCCACTCCATTTATATACTAGTCATGTTGATATTATGTAATTGATCTAATAAAATGTATATTGGCATTTTCTGCTATTAAATTTTTAATTAATCTGGCTGAATTGGCCGATTATTATATTTGAATGCAATGATAAGAATGGTAATTAATGTGAGATTATTATTATAATTTCCTAATTAAGTTTACTTTATTATGCTAAAACTAAAATAGATTTATTTAAAAAGGCTTATAAATATTTGTTATGTTTTTTAAATAATGATTGATGAATACTTCCTCAAATATTATGAATGGCATAGCTAGTCCGACAATAGACCCTGTATTAAAATTGGCGTATCCCTTTAACTTGCTTATGCTCTGATTGTGGTGAGTCCAAAAGGAGGCTAATGCTTGTTAATCAAATCCAATCATATATTTCTTTGCAAACATGGGTAATAGGTACATAGATTTATTTATTTATTTTTATTCATTAACACATAGGTACATTTGTTTTAACAGGTAAAACCCAAGCTAACAAAAGTAGTAATAAATTGCTAATTATCTAGTCCCATATAACGGGTCTGGGTAGAAACAAATTACACAGTGGACAACAAACTAAGTGTCACCCTCTGGAATTCCACCAAAGAGCAAGAAAATATGTCTAAACGCCGAGAGACATTATTAAACATCACATCACACATTACACCATTATATGACATCACATGACATCATTAGATGTTCTTTTACAATAAGGTTCTCCACATTTTGCTGTCACGTGGGTGCAAATGGTTAGTTTACAATGTCAATGTGGTCAAAGTAATGAAAAATAAATAATATTTATAAAAAAATATTATTAATAATGTCAAAATGGAATATGCCAACTAGAATAACAATATGTCAATAAGAGCAACATTAAGTAGGTATATTATAAATCAGTCAATAACAATAGGTGTATAGCGTAACAATAAACTAGTATATCAATCAGTCATTGAATCATCATTTTAAAAGTAAAAGTCAAATAAAAATTAAACGTTTTTGTTTACTTTTTATTTGAGTTGCATATTATATACAAAACTAGCGACCCGTCCTGGCTATGCACGGGTGGACATTTATTTTCCGCTAATTCCCCCACCTCCTTATTTTTTCTAGTAATAAAATATAGCCTATGACACTCACCAATAATGTGGTTTCTATTGGTAAAAGAATTTTCAAAATCGGTTCAGCAGATCCAGAGATTACTCCCTACAACCCCCCAAACTCCCTACCAACTCCCTAGTTTTACCTCTTTATAATATTAGTATAGTTATGTAATTTGTATTGTTGAAGGTCCAGTCGTCAATTTAGGGAGTCCCACAGCAAAATAAAGGTTTTCAAAATTCAATTATCAAACATACGCAAGGCTAGAACAAAAGTAAACATTTGTTCTTTGTATATGAAAGTCTAATGTTTTAAAGGTAGGGCTTAGGGCCGAAACTAACCAATTTCACCCACAATTTTACGAATAGATAATCATTTTGATTCATACCAGGTGTATCTATTCATACACGATTTTTTTTCAGAGAATCATATACCTAACAGCTAAAAAGAAGCCATTTCAACTATACAAATTTTATCAAAGTATATAAAAAAAAAAAAAAAACCTGACCCACAAAATAAATACTGGCTCCTTATTTTTCAACCTAATTTACTATGTCGCGTCGTCGCGTCGTATACGTCATACTACGTCGTAGTAAAAGTTTTATGCAAAATGTCTCAAGAAATTAGAAGAAGGTTTTTAATTACACCTCATCGATACAAACAATGCAGTGGATACAGCTGCTCGTGACTTTCAAATTTATCCATACATAAAAAAAACTGTTTTCTTTCTTTCATGCATAAACCCACGCCTTTTTCTCATAGGGGCAAGGTCAAGGCAGAAACTACAGAATAGGATCCTTACTTATTACTCTTGCTTTGTCCATGTTTATACATCATGTTTATATAGTTGAACCTTTTCATAATGTAACAATTAATAATTAGCTGTAAATTTTCAGATATGCTACAGAAGTGGTTGATGTCAGAAGGTCACGGCTTTTCGCCGTGCAGTTGTTTTTCACGTTGTTTGTACCAGTGCTAGCTGTGATAAGATTCCTGCTACAGGCTTTTGTATTTAAGGGAGGATCTATTTATGGTTACATGGTATGTGCTATTTACCCACGTATATAATTTTACATACATTCTTAAGATCTATTTTGGAAAATGATAGACGATCTATTGTGAATAATGAAAGATGATCTTTTGTGAATAATGATAGATGATCTATTTTGAATAATGATATTTATTTAAATTGTTGCTATGTTTGACAACCCACTCTTAAACATGAAAGGCTTCTAGAATGAATGCAAGAAGACACCCTCAGCGGATTTTCATAAATGCGACATTTCATTTATCGTAACTATGTTTATTTAAAAAACGATGTCGCAAATATGCGTTAGGTATTTGTCTGCCAGACGTTGACCTTTCACTTAAAAAGTACCGTTATTTCTATTGTATGATAGTACTTCTCTATATTTTTATTATTTATCAATGTTTTTTTTTTTCAGATATTAGCTTTAGTGATAACTTTAGTAGTGTTTCCTCTATCGGCCTACTTAGCAGTACTGGAGAGGAGGTTCCTCCTGCCGTCTGTCCCTCCGAAAGGGCACGGATTTGTACTGCTTGTCTTCTGGGCTATGATATTTGTTTCTGAAAACCTTTCATTCCTGAATCTTAATAAAGAAGGATGGTGGTGGCATTTGAAAAAGTGAGTATAATTATTTCCTCTAATGTTAATTAATACACCATTATTCAATATACTATTGAGCACAAAAAAGCAAATTATATCGAGTGAACTTGAAGTTAAGACCGACATAAAGACGCATTTCTAGTTTTCTCTGTTTAAGTAAAATTACATGTATTGCCTGGCAGAGGTCACGACATGTTAGAAAGAACGCATAAGTATTTTAGCTCACCCACAACAAAAGTTGGTCTATTTAGTCTTAATTCTACAAATCTTGAAACTTCTCTGCTGTCCCCAGTCTTCAAGACCGCCTGGAGATGTCCCTGTTTGTGGGACGTTATGTGTCATGCATGATAATGTTCGTGCTTGGCCTGAAGGGGCCAGGCATCATGCACCAGTTTGAGTTCCTTGAGGGCGAGGATGATAATCGCAGGAATATACCTCCTAGAGTGAGTATTTTCATTTTTTATTTTGTTATTGTTCATACCAGGATAATCAAATGATTTTGCATGGAAGCCAGGCTTGGTGTGATTTGATTCCAAAAGCATTAAATTTAATGGGCTATCAGCCATCAGGGTGTCGTCGTGTCGTTACGAAATCTCTTTAGGAGTCATTGTACTCATCATTATGAACAACTTTTACTATGGGACCAACCCTGAATCGCGAAAAAAAAATCAGCTGTTCCAAAGTTGTTTTAGGAAGACTTGAAATTGTTTAAGGATGATTCCAGACTAAAAAAAATATGATTCTGATCAAATTAATAAAAATTGACGAAGATAAAACGTGTCAAAGATCATGAGGCGGGGCTTGTGACGTCACACGAGTTTTCGACGCACTGTATCGTCTTCATTTTTTGTTTACGTGAAAAAATAAAAAATACGTATATTTTTTGGAAATCTATCTGACGGACTTATTAGATTTTTTTTGTCATTGGATTCGTTTTGAATGAAGTAGGTAGCTAGGTCCTGAGCTCGGAAAAGCATTTCCATTATTGGCTTTATTTCCCAAGGCAAATCAGGCAGACGAGCTAACGACTCTTTTCTCACACGAGATACGTAGGCACAAAAGATTTTTGATCCGGTGTCCGTAAAAGACTTGCTAACTGTATTTTTTTTGGAAATCTGTGAATGGGGATCTAAATTGATGATTGAGCACCACACCCAGCCAGGAGCAAGCCTGACCCGGACAAGCCGGATACACTAGGGGGCACTTTTTTGTAAGGAAAGACATGCTCTGGGATGGGAAAGGAAGCCCGACCAACCGCAGCCAGTCGGGCACAATCAGCCGACTATGCAGCCTAGAGCCAATATAGGAATAGTGGTAAAGACAGGTACAATCCATAGGAATGAGCATTGGTGTTTTGACCTTCGTTTGGTTGGTCTCTTCTAACATTGGAGAATCATGTTCGTTTCTAATGGTTGCGATTCCATTCGTTTTTGACACGTTATTTAAACATTATTTTCGTGTATATGTTTCGTCGTCAGTAGTATGTTTCACTGTCAGTTTCGCTGAGGTGATATATTTCCTGGGTGGCCGACTTGAATTTTTCTCTATCTGCTGCTAGCTGAATCCATTCTTCTTTGCTTTTATTGAAATATTCCATGTCTTGTTGGAGTGACTCGTTCCATGTATATATTGGTCTTCCTACTTTTAACCGTTTCGCCTTGTATCTAATAGCTGCGTGTAGTAAGTGAGGCTCTGGTCGTCGAGAGGATGTGCCCGTAGTGGCATAGCCGTAGACATTTTTTTTTTTTTAAATTGTTTTTCCCATAAGAATTTCGCGTGTTTTCTTATTCGGGGGGTTTCGCGTGCTCTTTATCATATCTTTAAGAATGAGTCTTTCGTACCTTCTGAGTTTCGATCGGTTTGCCTTTGTGAGTGCCGCTGCCTTAAGGCCGTAAGTCATTGCCGGTTCTATGACCATTTTATAGATAAGACGCGCAATTTTCCACTCCATTTTCGAGTTTTTTAAGAGTTACGCATCGCTTGTTTGCATCTGGCCTTAACTGTGTTGTTTCGATTAAGTGTCGATGTTATATACGTGCCAAGGTACTTAATCTCGTCTGCCGGTTGAATACTGGTTCCTTCAATTCTAATAAGACTTCGGGTTGCGGTGTTGAGTGGGTGTCTGATTACTAGTTTTGTTTTCGTTTCATTAATGTAGAGTCCAACTGATTCCAGCAACAGTTTGATTTTGGTGACTATTTCGTCCAGTTAACTGAGATTATTTGTTGCTATTATCACGTCATCTGCAAAGGACATTATAATAGGGAGTTGAATCTCATGGTCCTGGTCTAGATGAAGGTATTCTATTTCTTCTTCTAATGGGGATCTAAATTTCACGAAAATTTATGGATTAGAGCTCCTCCTACTGCTCCGCTGAAATTTTAGACCCTGTATTATTTTAAGAAGAAGCCATAGAATTATTGTGTAGCCGGCTGTTATGTATGCGCGGGGGAGGGGAAGGTTTGATGAATTACTTCATTGTGCGATATGGAATTAAGTACTCTGTGTTTCTCGAACTGTAGTTATTATTTCCCCTAAACCGGAGCCGAGCAGTACTGTAGTTGTCACCTAAAGAATAAAAACTTTTTTGTGACAAACTTTACTAGTGATGATATAATTATTTCCTTTACATTACTCTTGTCACTTACGTCATTTTGTTAATTTTTTGTAGTTCATTTCTAGGTTAAGATGTCATGCCCATATCAAAATCATTTAATTGTCTCAACAGGCGAAAAAGATATATTTAAATTAAAAAAGGTGATCAAATTATCAAGTGTATTGACCTCTGTTACATTATTTCAACATTTTAGAACTGCTGTAACGTGATGCCATATTTTCAAATAGGGTGAGTACTTACAAGTAAACAGTCTGAATAGTTATTGAGATATATATTTCCTTTGAGAATAATTAAACTCGGGAGTAGTAAAGCAACATAATTTAAGTAAAGGTTTAATTAAAATAAATGTTTTCATTTTGAATTAGATTCTTTTCGCCCCAGATCTTTTTCCTCAAAGAATGAGACAATTTTATATTTTCAAAAGTTGTTTATTTTCAGACTGTTTAACTGGTTTACTCAACAAACATGCAGGAAATGGGGAAATACTTTCACGTCTACAACCCTGTGAGATTATAGTCATTTGTTATTGTTAGTTTTGTATCTTATAACTTGAACCCAGACTTTATCGGATAGAACATTTCATACAGTTACATCGTATTCGGATCGGTTCGGTTGCAGCCCATTTTCGGTAACCGAATACGAATGTAACCAAGCCAATTCGATTAAGAAATCCGGCTGATTCGATTGCGATTAAATCGAATACGGTCACCATTGAATCATTATAAATGCTTCAAAAAGAATCTCTCGCAACTGACTCCGACAGCTGAAACCGTTGTCATCAGACACCTAAATAAAACTGAAAAACTACTACTACTACAACAGCCCATAACGTCCACTGCTGGACATAAGCCTCTCCCATGATGGGAGGAATTTGCCGTAATCTCCACGCTTGGCAGGCGGATTGGAGATCGCAGTGATGAAAGACCAACAGAAAAAAACGCTGCTGCCCATTCTCTGGTCTACGGAGGCGCAAGGTGTTCTGCCTCAGACATTAGTCGCCTTATACGACACCCGTGAGTGTAGTGGGTTGGTGAACAACTGAAAAAGCTGCAAAGCAATACGCGGTCTGCCAGTGCAAATGTTCCCGGGCGTTAATATGGCATACAGTGTGTAAGAAAAAAAATATGGTAATAAAATCATGGTCATATTGGTATTAGGTGGAGTGGTATAGGGACAACGAACTAAAGCCGAACTTTACAAAAAAAATGCTATATCCAAGGCCACGTACCGTATGTATTTTCAAAAAGTATCTTTTAACATATTTTTTTTTCTCCATAGCCGGATGATAACAGATCGACATTCCGCAATGTTTTTGGCAAGCTGCGAACGCTTCTGCCCTTCCTGTGGCCAAGGAAGAGTGGATGCCTACAAATCTACGTTCTCATATGCGTCCTGGCCCTCATCGCTGGCCGAGCTGTTAACCTTTTCGTGCCTATTTATAGTAAAAAGATAGGTAAGTTAACATACATACATAACATCACGCCATCCCCGAAGCGTTAGGCAGAGGTGTACCTAATAATACACCTACATATCGCCACTTATGTTTAAGTCCCATATAATAGGGAGCGAGCCTTTTCCCAGCAACCGGGCACGAATTAAGACTCCATGGCTGCTACGGAATAATTCTTGAAACCCAATAACAATTTCGTCGTTAGTGCTACTTATATTTTGTGAAAAGATCGAAGACATCTTTAACCTTTGAACGCCATTGTCACATATACGTGACAAGCAAGCGCGTGCCCTGTGCGCCAAACGACACAAATCTGTGACAAAAATAGTAGGTGAAATTGTGGCTTGGCGTGAAGGGCACTCGCGTGCGTTCATGCTGTGAATCCATTCCAATCTCTAATCTTTAACTGGTTACAATGTTAATTTATCACAAGGCGAGAATGAGGTCGAATAAACAAAAAAGAGTCCTAATTATCAATAACCAACACGATTCTAAATAAAACCACTTTCGTTTCAGTGGATAGTATTTCCGTCCCTCCATTCTACTTCCGATGGGACCTGGTGCTAATCTACGTGTTCTTCAAGTTCCTGCAAGGCGGAGGCACTGGGGGGATGGGACTTCTCAACAATCTTCGCTCATTTTTGTGGATCAAAGTGCAGCAGTACACTACAAGAGAGTTACAGGTATGAACATAAAATTGTTTTTTCTTCATGTAGATCTTCATACTGTCGTTATGGGGATTTAGAACCCCGAAAGTCTGTCTTTTTATATAAGTGAAAACTTGTCATTGACTGTCAGTCTTACGTACTATTTTTAATCATGATTTGTTAGCTGCTAGTCTTCCATAGATGATATGTAAATAAATAAATAGTTCTACCAAGGCTTGTCGTGGAGCGCGTCGGGTAACTGAGTTCTGAAGGTCGGATAGGCAGGCAGTCTGGTTAGACCGGAACCCGACCCAAACTTAAAAAAAAGTTTAGGCTGGTGATGAGTAGACGAGCTTGACTCCTACCGAAATGAACGGTCCACATTAGCAGAAAACAGAAGAAATGTGTGGAAAGAAGAGTAATCAGATCACGTCGAGACTAATACTAGAATGCCACAAGGCCCTAGAACGAATCACGGTACTAAATCACAACACGGTAACGCTACAATGGATTAAAGGTCACAGTGGATCACTTGGAAACGATGCGGCTGACGAACTTGCCAGAAGAGGATCCAGCACAAAACCCTACGGACCCGAACCCATTGTGCCAATTCCTTTCAAGCAGCTAAGAAACTGGTTAAAGGATCACACTCGAATACAAGCGGAGAAATGTTCGACCTCGACACCAGGGTGCAGGCAATCCAAGGAAGCTATGCCATCCCTGGATACAAAGCTGACCAGGCGCCTTCTGCGCCTGGACAGAGATAGCCTGCGTCTGATGGCGGGGACCATCACTGGACACTGTTCACTGAATAAACACTTCCACACCCTAGGAATCACTGACAGTCCCCTGTGCAGAGCATGCATGGAGGCGGAGGAAACGGTGGCGCATGTGCTCCTTGAGTGCACAGGCTTTACCAAGATTCGCGAGGAGACCCTGGGAGCACCAAGATCCCTTGTGGATGCCCTGAGGAGACCGGGAAGTCTGATCTGCTTCTGGAGGGTGGTGGGCTGGTTGGAGTAATCGGCCACCATGGCTCGCACAATGGCCCACTTCAAGGACTAAGTGCGGAAACCTAAACCCCATGATAGATGATAGATAGAATGTGTGGAAAAGGGCGAGAAATTCCTTTATCCTACATTATGATAATGTAGATAGATAGAAGATGATTCGTTATGATTATGACCCATTGAAACATTTAAATAATGATTGTTGTATGAATCAGATGTTTCATAACATAATGTCATACGGGTATTCTGTTTCGCTTACAGCTGACACAGTAATCGTGACTAATATGCTATTATAATTTTATTATGCAATGAGTGAGAGATACGCCTGTGGCTTCATGAAGCCTTTTCAAACAAATATGGTGTCTAATGTCAAGATCATTTTATTTTTGTTGTTTCAAGTTAAATGTTTAATTTAATACGATGTATGATGTTATAGCACGAAAGAAGGTGTCTGATGAGATGACGAGTAATAGTGAAGTATGGAAGAAGAAGACATGCGCCGACCACAAATGAATTGGAAATTGGGCAGGTTTCAAGGGCCCATTTCAGATAGCGCCGCGCGGTTATACAGTATGGCGCCGGTTGTATGAACATACGCAACTAACGAGACTGCTTTATTTCTTTCCAAATTTTTTTTTTTTTTTAATACTCATCTGCCTAGCCTTTTCCCAAGTTTTATTGGGGTTGGCTTCCAGCTTAGCCGGATGCAGTGAATACCAGTATTTTACATGAAGCGACTGCCTATCTGACCTCCACAACCCAGTAAGTGCTGGGTAATACGATACCCCTTGGTAAGACATCGTTTAAATATACCTCTGTTTCAGTTAGAACTATTCAGACACCTTCACGACTTGCCCCTGCGGTGGCACTTGTCGCGGAAGACGGGAGAGGTCCTCAGAGTAATGGACCGGGGAACGGACTCCATAGACAACTTGCTGTCGTACATACTGTTCTCAATCACACCGACGCTCATCGATATCGTTGTGGCTGTCATATATTTTGTAACGCAGTTCAACGTGTGGTTCGGACTCATCGTGTTTTCTACGATGGTGCTTTATATACGTAAGTATTTTAACGTATGAATACCAGCCTATTGCTTTCCCACTGCTGGGCACAAGCCTTTTACGCTTGCTCAACTCGGGTTGGGGATTTCAGACTTCTATTAATTATACATAAGTTCAGGTTTCTTCACCTGCGTCAATATTTTTAACCGACTTCAAAAAGGTTAACTAAAGTAAGGTTACTATGTTCGACTGTATGTATTTTTATTTATTTTATTTTACTTATTAATTTTTTTACAAGCTCACTTGTAGTAGTACAAATTGTGACTGAACGTTTTGCACAAGCTTGCTTGCAAGTTGGATTTTTAACGGATTGTTACTCTCGCTCCACCCAGAGCAAGGGGAGTCATTTGATGATTTGCAATCCGAAAAAAAAAGGTGCGCTTTTATTTAAGCGTTCATTTAGGTGTAGGCTAGTGTTTG
This sequence comes from Xestia sexstrigata, assembly GCA_941918905.2. Classification (NCBI taxonomy): domain Eukaryota; kingdom Metazoa; phylum Arthropoda; class Insecta; order Lepidoptera; family Noctuidae; genus Xestia; species Xestia sexstrigata. The sequence continues at coordinate 12,857,937 of OW799214.2, forward strand.
CAAAAACCGGCGTTTAAAAAATGTTCAGTTTGCTCTGCCATTTAGAGTTTGTCACAAACTTGCAAAAGTCCGTCGGCCCTACTTGAGGCATTTATAGGGCTTAATGTGCAATATAATATAGGATGAGTGTCTGCTGTGCTGTCTTACTAATTAGAGATGACCCGATGTTGTAGTAAGTATCCTCACTTTACGAAAATTCTTGAGCTGCTACTTAAATAAATTACTGAACACCCGACAATAGGCTTTTCAACTGAAAAAATCTAATTAGTCCGTCAGTTAGATTATCAAAAAATATTTGACCTGTTTGTTTTTCTTTTGTTTCGTAAAACAAAATTGACGAAGACGCTTTAAAAATTCTCAATACTTCACGCCATGGTATAATATTTAGTGCGTTTTGAAGTCACGAGCCCCCATTCCCGAGTTTTGATGCGTTTTATCTTTGTCAATATTCATTGATTTACAAAAACAAAAAATACGTGTCCATTATTTTCCAATACTCTAACTGACGGACTAAATAGATTTGTCATTTATTGATGGTGGAAACTAGCCTATTGTGTATGCTTGACACTGTGAAGTTTCAACGTATTGATATTCGCTAGCATAATGTAATCTTTTAATCAGCAAACTGCATTAAAACAATTAGTTCAAATTACCTTTTTCCTATTGATATCATTTCATGTTTCATTGTTATTTTCATTGAGTTTGATATCGCAAAAACGGTCGCCAGTAAATAGCGATCGATTCTAAGGCTTAGTGCTTATCTTACAATAAGTTGCTAGTAAGTTGTAAATTTTGCGATACGTTTATCGTTATTAACGTTCGAATTATATCTTTTTTTATGTAAAAGTAATGTAAGTAAACAGTAGTCTCAATGACTATTTATCGGACTATGTTATCGTAAATAGGTTTTCGGTCGCGTGCAAATAATTGTCTGGTAATATTTTTTCATCGCTTCAAGCGTTTGTTGTATTGATTTTGAGCTACAATCAATTGCAATGCATCGCGTGTTTGATAACAATATTAGGCCTAATCTAGGTAAATCGATCATTAAGATTTGTCCTCCGCTATATCATTTTAATTGGCACAAGGTCTCGGCATAACAACCAAAATTGAAACTTACAACTAGTATCAGAACTAGACAGTAAAGAAATGATGTGTCTACGAGACGGCGAAGGCTTTAGATGTTACAGTTATTTGAGGAGCCCGGGCGGTAATGTTAAGATTATGAAACAGGAATAAATAACAGAGATGCCATTCTACAAAGCAGATTTTTTCTAAAACTCGACGTGCTATTACGGGCATAACATATCACACAACTCAAGGGCTCGAACTCATTGGTGGGCGTGGTCAAAAAGCACGCTGTCTCACCTGGCGTCGTGCCCGACAGAGATAGTATCAGTGATGAGCAGTTAGACGCTAGTCTTCACGCACGTCTAGTTCGTACGCACACACACAGCGTTCCGAACCGTTCCGAACACAAACGAAGTCACAACATGCACACAATGCTGTTCGACGCTGCTCAACACTCGCCATCAATATCTTTACAATATTTTAAAATAACGTTTTCATAGAATACTTTCGTCTGACCTATTAAATGCGCTAAAAAGAATACTATCAACTTATAACGTCATTACACAATTCGCGAGATTAGTGGCAACAATAATATTGTATAACTATATTGTCTGTTATTGTTAATGTTGGCCTGGGGTCACGATGTCCTGGAAGCTTTCCGCCAGGTCTGCTAATCCCTCGAGAGAAGTACTTGTTCGGCAGACGACTGCTTTATATTGTCATCGCGGTACTGTGGATTTCCTTGCCCTGATAAAAGGATTTCCTTTTCAGGGCGTATCACATCGGGGTCACCAATTTAGTTGTTGTTGTACACTAATTAAATTAAATTAAAATTTTTCATCGTTCATTATTATTTAGTCAACTTATGACAAAGAAGTGACAGATCAGAAGAAAAGTAAAATATAATATCGTGAAGGTTTTATGTCTAAAAAGTTTCTTAATAAGTAGGTCGCTACACCATATTATAGGAGTGCAATAAAAATGTACCAGGCATCCTTCAAGTTCAGCAAAAACAAGTGACACGTCACTGACGCCATGCATGAAATGAAAAGGACAGAAATATAGTTCTTGTTCTTCTATCAAACAAAGTTAGGCGTGTGACATATTGTTCATATGTGTGAGTGAGCGTCGTCCTCCCGCACCACACCGGGGGGGAAACATTATTCAGTGAGATGCACGAAAATTCATAGTAAAAGGCGCGCGTAAAAAAATACGGAAAGGCTTTTGGGAAATCGAGTTTTATAAAAAAACCACTGCATAAATCAATTACAGATAAAATTTATTGAATTCTTCGATAATTGTGCTGTGTCGGTACGGACTTTGTTATGGGAATTTGACACTTCTTTTATTACTAATTTTCGCCCAAAGTTGCGTTAAAATTGGCAATACAAACGAATCTGTGGTAGCTCGTAACTTTTGAATGGATATTTATTTCACTATTCTGTTTCCACACAGACACAATTAATAATAAGACAAAACGATATCATGTTTAACTTTAGATGTACCGTGTCAAGCAGTGGAGTAATACCCCCCGAAATTTGTATGGAAAAAATGTCGTAAGCTTTTATTCAAATAGTTCCCGTTGGGGTTAAAGCCGCAGGCATAAGCTAGATGTACCATATCTTTATTGTAAATACATATTCTTCAAATACTGTTAAGTTGCCTAATATAATAATTAACATTTCAGTTGCGACAATAGCTGTAACGGAATGGCGGACCAAGTTCCAGAGACGCATGAACCTCGCAGACAACGAGCAGAAGGCGCGCTCCGTGGACTCTCTCCTCAACTATGAGACGGTCAAGTACTACGGCGCTGAGGTGTATGAAGTCGTGTCTTACAGAGAGGCTATTGTTAACTACCAGGTAAGGAGCAAGTTTTAAAAGGCGATTAATTATATGACCAAGGTCCTCCTCAACTATGAGACGGTCAAGTACTACGGCGCTGAGGTGTATGAAGTCGTGTCTTACAGAAAGGCTATTGTTAACTACCAGGTAAGGAGCAAGTTTTAAAAGGCGATTAATTATATGACCAAGGTCTTCCTCAACTATGAGACGATCAAGTACTACGGCGCTGAGGTGTATGAAGTCGTGTCTTATAGAGAGGCTATTGTTAACTATCAGGTAAGGAGCAAGTTTTAAAAGGCGATTAATTATATGACCAAGGTCCTCCTCAACTATGAGACGGTCAAGTACTACGGCGCTGAGGTGTATGAAGTCGTGTCTTACAGAGAGGCTATTGTTAACTACCAGGTAAGGAGCAAGTTTTAAAAGGCGATTAATTATATGACCAAGGTCTTCCTCAACTATGAGACGATCAAGTACTACGGCGCTGAGGTGTATGAAGTCGTGTCTTATAGAGAGGCTATTGTTAACTATCAGGTAAGGAGCAAGTTTTATAAGGCGATGAATGATATGACCCAAGGTCCTCCTCAACTATGAGACGGTCAAGTACTACGGCGCTGAGGTGTATGAAGTCGTGTCTTACCGAGAGGCTATTGTTAACTATCAGGTAAGGAGCAAGTTTTATAAGGCGATGAATGATATGACCAAGGACCTCCTCAACTATGAGACGGTCAAGTACTACGGCGCTGAGGTGTATGAAGTCGTGTCTTACCGAGAGGCTATTGTTAACTATCAGGTAAGGAGCAAGTTTTATAAGGCGATGAATGATATGACCAAGGACCTCCTCAACTATGAGACGGTCAAGTACTACGGCGCTGAGGTGTATGAAGTCGTGTCTTATAGAGAGGCTATTGTTAACTATCAGGTAAGGAGCAAGTTTTATAAGGCGATGAATGATATGACCCAAGGTCCTCCTCAACTATGAGACGGTCAAGTACTACGGCGCTGAGGTGTATGAAGTCGTGTCTTATAGAGAGGCTATTGTTAACTATCAGGTAAGGAGCAAGTTTTATAAGGCGATGAATGATATGACCCAAGGTCCTCCTCAACTATGAGACGGTCAAGTACTACGGCGCTGAGGTGTATGAAGTCGTGTCTTATAGAGAGGCTATTGTTAACTATCAGGTAAGGAGCAAGTTTTATAAGGCGATGAATGATATGACCAAGGACCTCCTCAACTATGAGACGGTCAAGTACTACGGCGCTGAGGTGTATGGGGTCGTGTCTTATAGAGAGGCTATTGTTAACTACCAGGTAAGGAACAGACTGTAAAAGGCGATGAATGGTGTAACCAAGGTTTTGAAAAAGTATTCTGATTTAAAAGAGCGTCCATGGCTTTTCTTGCCCGTTCTTCTCCTTAGAGATCTACGCTTTGGAATGGGCAACTACAGTAACTAGTTTTACAGTTATTATGCCTTGTGACTGTAGTTTAATTTTGTTTGCATTTGACAGTTTAAAAGTGCCTGTAACCGGCTTATTAGAAATAAAAGCTCTGATTTTGTATAAGGTTTCTTGACTGACTCCTCTTTATAAGAACTGGATTCAAATAGCTAAATAGAGAGAAAAGAAGGACGGAAGGAAGGACGGGGTTATTTGCCCTGTGCTGGGACAACAGGCTCATATGAATTAAACACCGTGATTTTTTGTCGTCTTGCAACGGCAGCCCACTTCATTTATCCAATGAGTACTAAACATGAATTTAAAAAAAGATATATTTTTAAAATTTGGAAAAAAAAAAATCTTTTCATTATTATGCCGCATGACGTTGAAACACCCTGTTTAGAGCCATGATCTACTCGACTCGTGCGTTGGGTATATTCTACCGTTTAACACGTAAACATTATTAGCAGGATGTTTCATAATTCTAACGTACTCGTACTATTTATTTTTCTTTGTACCTATTGTCTAACTCTAAATTAAAGGTAAAATAGAAATAATCGCGCCTAGAGTTATTTTATGTCGGATACATTGAGTGGACCACCTATGTAAGACGATTAAAAAGTCACGGTGTATAACTTATTCGAGATTCTAGTGCTGACAGTAGAGTAGAGTTGTAAACGCGACTAAACAGCGTCATATTGTATATTGTATAACGGGCTGGTGTCCGCAACTCCACGTCAAAGCGCGTATTTTGCGTAAGGGCTATAATCCACCACGCGGGCCCAGTGCGGATTGGTAGATGTCACATGTCTTCGAATTTTTTGGTTCTAGGACATGCCGGTTTCCTCACGATGTTTTCCTTCACCGTTTTGAGAGCAGTGGTGATGATATAAATTACACAAAGTAATGCGCCTGCCTGGGTTTGAACCCACGACTTACTGTTCGTAAGTCGGGGCCGCCACCACTGGGCCACCGCTGCTCTCTAAACAGCGTCATACAAATGTGTCACCTTTGCCTACCTCTTCAGAGAATACAGGCGCGATAGTATGTTATATTTCTTGATGTTTAGATTGTATATGTTAACATTTTCAGACGGAGGAGTTCAAATCTCTGATAACACTGAATATGCTGAACACCTTACAAAATATCATCATTTGCTCTGGTAAGTGATAAACTCTGAAACTAAAGCCAACCACACATACGCACATCAACATTTTCATATTAAGTTTGTCATTTTCGGTGACATTGTTTGCTATGTTTTAGGGAAAATACACACCGACAATATTAGGGGAACACAAAAAAGTGAATGATTTTTTGAGATTGAAAGTACTTATTTTATTAATTGTTTTCGCTTTATTTGAGTGTGTTTGTTAATTTTATGAAAGAAAACAACAAAATGTGGGGTTTTTAGAATTTATTTATAGAGAAATAATAAAAATGGTTATAACCGAAAATTATTGAAATGCTAAATTTACTCACTTCGTTCATTAAGACGTTCGTTACGCACTTCTTCTAAAAAATTTTCGGTCTGAGCAGCCGTTCGACGTCGATTTCTTAAAGGTTGCGCCGATATAAAATGTCGTCTACGACTCTATGGCACAGTTTGCACGATTTCTGTCTTGCCCTCGGCTGCGCACGTAATATCCTGTCTGTCTGTATCGTTGCACATTACTGATACACCCAACGTTCAACTGACTGTACCAATAAATTTAAAAAAAAAGTCACTTATTGAGTTCCTCTAATTTTGTTGGTGCGTAGATAAACAAACAGAACACAAGCATATAATAAGCATAATTTAATTAATTATTTTTCCTAGAAAAGTAGCATTACCTGATTTCATCTAAAACGGTTTTGATTAACATAACTATGATATTTATTTATTTAATTTTCATGTTCAGTTTACTTGTCGTGAGTTCTTGATGCTATTTTATCTTCCTTTAGGCAAACAATTTCTTGCAGAATTGTATTTTTAGACACAAACGCTAAAGGCGCTCCCACATCAATAGGAAATATGCATGTAATTTTTTCTTCACTTAAATCAATAAAATACACTATTATCAACCCAAGAAAAGTATTAAAAGTTACGTTCAACTACTGCTTGTCGCTCAAAAATAATATTAAACTCGTGCAATTTTCTATGACAGTTCAAACTTCCGTGACTGTCGCGGCCATAAAGTGGACGTCACTTTATGGCCGCGACAGTCACGGAAGTTTTTACCTCAATCTGCCTTGTTTAAATCTATGTTTTTGGCTTAAATAAAGTAATTTTACTAATTGTATGTGCTTTATTCAATCAAAAATTGCGACAACGATATTATAATAACATCTTAGTGAAACTTTTACTACCTACTATTCAAATAAAAGTGTTTTTTGACACATAGACTTTGACATCACTACCGCCGTTATCGAGGACGACGTGGTTTAAGAGTGTGTTCCGTTTCATCAAAAACATGCTACATAAAACAGTAAATTGTAAAATAAGTGTGTAAATGTTTTAGAAACTTAAACAAGTGTACTACAATGTTTTATGTACCAATGCAAGGCATTTTCAATAAATAAAAAGAGTTTTGTATTTCTTGCATATTCCCTATTCAATTAAATGGCAAGAAAATATTTCAAAATGTTAGTTTTACGCGTTTTTTATGAAGCATCAAGTAAAAAGCGTTAAAACAATAACATTCGATAAGATCAATATTTCAAGACCCTGTAGCAAAAAAACTGGGAAATATTAAAATGTTGGTTCTTCAAAATCCTGTTTTTGTGACATTCCAGATTTTGACTGTACTCTTCATAAGGCGTATTTGTAATAATAAATGGTGTCATGATCAGGTCTCCTGGCCGGCTCCCTGCTGTGCGTGTCCATGGTGGTGAACACGGGCGAGCTGACGGTCGGGGACTACGTGCTGTTCGCGTCCTACATCGTGCAGCTCTATGTGCCGCTCAACTGGTTCGGCACCTACTACAGGTATGTCAACACTATAATAATATTCTCCGCGCCGAAAGGGGCCAGAGACTACGCAGGAGGCATTATAGTGCATTTACGACCGTTTTCACACTTACATAAAATCATCACCATAATAAAAATCTTACAATATTTCACTGACTGACAAATCCCAACCTAAGCGGTTTCAGACTAGCGTATTTTGTAGGCTACATTACGCGATTTAAAAAATCGAACGTGTTGGGTACGCTTCTCTCTTCTCTTGCTAATCTTCTATCTATCTGATATCTTATACCATGTTCTATATTCCCTCGCCCTATTAGTTCGAGAATTATGATAAAATAAGGTGTGTCGTTGCTTATCTACTACAGTTGCCGTTTCGGAAAGCTATATTAAGTTTATTCACCTTTATTTATCACATACTGCATCAATTATCTTCCTTGTCTATCGGCGCAACACGTTTTTTTCTTCCATTCTCCCCTGTCAACCGTCACACTATCATTTACACCTTTTTCCTTCATATCATTCCTAACACAATCCATCCATCGTTCCTTTGGTCTTCCTCTCCCTCTCCATCTATCAACATTTATATTCATCACTCTTTTAGTCACATGCGATTCTTCCCTCCTCATCACATGCCCATACCAAGACAGTCGATTCCCTTTCAAGTTTTCTGTAACTGGTGCAACTTTCAAACTTCCTCTAATATACTCATTCCTTATTTTATCAATTCTTGTCACACCACACATCCACCTCAACATTCTCATCTCCGCTACATGCTATCTTTTTTTATTCACATTCTTCACAGCCCAGCATTCCGATCCATACAGTACGACAGGTCTAATCACGGACTTGTATATTTTTGGCCCATTTACTTGAGGGGTATCCGTGAGTCGCAAGTTGTTCAAGTGACCTGACGCCATTTCATCCATCCTGAGTTGATCCGGTGCGTTACGTCACGGTCCGGTCCACGGTCGGTCTTGGACAAGCGACCCAAGGTACCGGAAATCGGAACAGATCGCTCTGGGCGTTCCGGCAAGAGTTATGGGCGTAGGACTGGAGAGCGCCGAAATCACAGAATAAGTATTCTGTTTTGGTCCTACTTACTTTCAGGCCAACATACTCTAATCTTTGCCACCACACCTTCAATTTGCTCTGGACCTCTAGACCACTCTCGGCAACCAACACAATGTCGTCGACAAACAGCATACACCAGGGAGCCTCTTCCTGGATGTCCGACGTAAGTGCGTCATCACCAGTAAGAGGTAGGGGCTTAGAGCCGACCTTTGGTGCAAGCCAACAGCCACATTGAATCTGCCGGTACTGCACAGTGCTGCCACTGAAGACGCAGTAGAAGTGGCGAAGTTCTGGGCTAACAAAGTATAAAAATTGTCGTGCCCGCGACAAGAAGAAGGGTGAAATGTGTCAGACCGTCAGTAAGGCATACCTTTCTCTTTCAGGGCCCACCACTAAACCTCACGAGGTACCCGGTCGTATGCCTTTTCGAGGTCGATGAACACCATGTGCAAGTTTTTGTGCGCACTTCTGAATTTCTCGCACAGCTGGCGGATGGCAAAAATGGCGTCCGTCCTTCCTCGACCAGTCATAAAACCGAATTGATTTTGTAAAATTTCGCTATCTTCTCTCAGTCGTCTTTCAATAACTTTCTCCCAAACTTGCATACTATGTGCCATTAGTTTTATTACTCTATAGTTATTGCACTCCAGCACATCACCTTTGTTTTTAAAGATAGGCACCAGCGAACTGTTGCACCATTCGTCAGGTATGGCTTCTTCCAGCAACAACTTATTGAAAAATAAAGCTTACCACGTCCATCCATCCACCCGTACTAACTTCCAAACTTCAACTGGTATACCGTCAGGTTCTAATGCTTTACCATTCTTCATTCCATTTACTGCTATTCTCACTTCATCCATACAAACCATTCTCACTAGCCCCTCATTCACTGGTTTATTGTCCAGCACACCATTCCAGTCATTTTATTAATTCATCAGTCTTTCGAAGTACCCCTTCCACCTATCCTTTATTTTCTCATCATCCGACAGAACCATTCCGCATTTATCTGGCATACATCCCTCGACTTTCTTTCTCTAGCTCTCGCAAGCTGATATAGGTCTTTTTGGCCTGCTGGACTATCAAGTGCGTCATAAAGCTTATCCTGAACTTTTGCTCTCGCTATGGCTTTCTTCGCTTTTTTCTTAATAGCATCATACTCACTCTTTCTTTCAGCTTTCAGACTAACATTTGCAACTTCAATACCAGCCATTAGCCATTAGCCATTCCTTGAATTTCCTCTTCTTTTCCTTCAACACCTTCTGAATTTCTGCCGACTACCACCATGTATCCCTATCTATCGTACCCCTTCCTGTCGTCTCTCATAAAAATATGCTTTGCTACACTCCTAATACAACCAGCCATCTCATTCCAACATTCATTTACACTTCGGTTGTTCATGTCTCCCATCTCTATCATTTTATATCCACCACTCGCTCAATTATTTGCAAATATTGAAACTCAAACTCGCTTATCTGTATTGCAACAAATAGGAAAGTAATTTGTTACTCTAAGAAAGATGCAAACCTTGATCAGTATTTTATAGAGCACCAGTTTTTGCCCTAGGCCTCGCTTGCGTCATGGTCGAAAATTATCCCGGGAACTTTAAAAAATAACCTGTGACTCTCGCTGATATTGTAGCTTCTAAAGTTTTTTTTAAATCGGATCAGTATTACCGAATCGGAACTGAAAGTAGTTTCGGTGATTGAAAGTAGTCACTGGCTGGAATGTCCCAAGCGTTCATACATCTTTGTGGATCTAATGAACGCCACTGACGCTGATGTTAACTTCTAATCTAAAAAGTATTTTTGACTGTGAAAGAAGAATTAGCCCTCTAAAGCAGAAGTAGTAATTTTAACCTCCATTTCCTATCTAATTCTCTCACACGACCCATGAAACCTTCGCAGAGCTATCCAAAAGAACTTCGTGGACATGGAGAACATGTTCGACCTGATGCGCGTGGACACAGACGTGCGCGATGCCGTCGGTGCTCCAGACTTGTTGGTACGTCGGGGAGCCGTCGAGTTCAAGCACGTGTCGTTCGGCTACGGGCCCGAGCGGCTCGTGCTCAACAACATCAGCTTTAAAGTGCCGCCTGGCAGCACCGTCGCCTTGGTAAGTCAAGATTTTAATATATGCTATTTCTTGTGTCCTGGGTTTATGTGAAAAAGTGCAATTAAACGGTCGATCCACATTTATATTGATTTACAGCCGTTTTCTATAACTTACTTACATATAACTGTTGGCTAATATGCCTACGTCCGAAGCTATCGGTGTTTCTATAAACAAAGTTAGCTTGAAATATCCGTCACCTGCCTGTCAATTTCGTAGAAAAATCAAAGAAAGCAAAAAGTGTCCCTTGTTAGCTGAGTGCAATTAGACAAAGTGGTAGGATTTTTAACTTCCTAGAAGTGTAAGAGAAGAGTGACCTTTTTCTCTTTTTTTAAATTTCTTAATTTTTTTTTCGTTTCTGAATTAAATTTCCTTAATTTTTTTTCGTTTCTGAATTATAACTGGAAATTCGACGAATTTCAAAAGGACTTTATTTTGACAATATTGTACACAGGTGGGTCCCAGTGGAGCAGGCAAGTCGACAATCATGCGGCTGCTGTTCCGGTTCTACGACGTGAACGAGGGCGCCGTGCTGGTGGACGGGCAGGACGTGCGCACGGTCACGCAGGCGTCGCTGCGCACTAACATAGGCGTCGTGCCGCAGGATACCGTGCTCTTCAATAATAGTGTCCGGTAAGTCGACGAAACTGGGTCTGATTGAGGACTTACAAAAATTTGCCATGCACGGAGTGGATGCCCACTGTCACTTCGTCACTGTCTTTAGTAACACGTCGTTTGCAGAACAGCTACGCGAGCGCGCACACGCCTGTGTTTAGGGACTACTCACACATATTCAACTCTATTCAACTTATGCCAATAGAAAACAACGATTTTGTGTGAGACGCGTACGCGTCGCGCGCGCTGAACGGTTGCGTACGCGTCTCATACAAAATCGTTGTTTTCTATGGGCATAAGCTGAATAGAGCTGAATAAGTGTGTGTCGTCCCTTAAGCGGAAGTTTATTAGTACAATATAGGGGCGAGAGTGCCAACCCAAAGAACTCGGCATTGTGCGTGGCAGGTCAGGTGTATTCGGTGGAGTATGCGCTGACATTTTTGTATTTCATAATATAATTCAATTTAATCCTAATATTACAAATAATTTTATTCTGAACATAATAGTTACAATACATATCAAAAGGTATCCAACACAAAAGTAAAAAACCAGGCTTTGGCCTGTCCCTCCCTGGCAACTGAAAATAAAAATATTTAAAAACCTTTTAGATATCAACTGATAGAGTAACTTCTAAGACCTGCCTCGTTTAATTTCAGGTATAATATTCAGTATGGAAGATTGACAGCGCCAGCGGCTGACGTAATATCAGCGGCTAAGAATGCTGACATTCACGACAGGATCCTCACATTCCCAGATGCTTATGATACACAGGTAAGAATACAATATTATCACTGTTTGAGGAGGACAGGACCTTTGGGTGGTCTGGTCATGGTGCATCATTAACTTGGTTGTGGAGAGCAGATAAGCAGTAATTTCAGGTAAAATATAACCCTAAACTATTTTGGGAAAGGTTGATGATGATCCGTTGTCTGAAAAGTCCAGACCATCCATGGAGAGATCAATCAGAATCATTGTCAGGGCGGTTACAAACTGCTAACGTCTACAAGCGGGCTACACATCGCATTTCGAGAAACTGAACGCGGTAACGTAGCTTCGCGAAGGAACCATTGTGTATGTCGAAAACTGCTAACGCCTACAAGCGGGCTACACATCGCATTTCGAGAAACTGAACGCGGTAACGTAGCTTCGCGAAGGAACCATTGTGTATGTCGAAAACTGCTAACGCCTACAAGCGGGCTACACATCGCATTTCGAGAAACTGAACGCGGTAACGTAGCTTCGCGAAGGAACCATTGTGTATGTCGAAAACTGCTAACGCCTACAAGCGGGCTACACATCGCATTTCGAGAAACTGAACGCGGTAACGTAGCTTCACGAAGGAACCATTGTGTATGTCGAAAACTGCTAACGCCTACAAGCGGGCTACACATCGCATTTCGAGAAACTGAACGCGGTAACGTAGCTTCGCGAAGGAACCATTGTGTATGTCGAAAACTGCTAACGCCTACAAGCGCGCTACACATCGCATTTCGAGAAACTGAACGCGGTAACGTAGCTTCACGAAGGAACCATTGTGTATGTCGAAAACTGCTAACGCCTACAAGCGGGCTACACATCGCATTTCGAGAAACTGAACGCGGTAACGTAGCTTCGCGAAGGAACCATTGTGTATGTCGAAAACTGCTAACGCCTACAAGCGCGCTACACATCGCATTTCGAGAAACTGAACGCGGTAACGTAGCTTCACGAAGGAACCATTGTGTATGTCGAAAACTGCTAACGCCTACAAGCGAGCTACACATCGCATTTCGAGAAACTGAACGCGGTAACGTAGCTTCGCGAAGGAACCATTGTGTATGTAGAAATCAACTATTTCATGGGTTTTTTTTTTGCACGGAATCCATATATTTTTTTTTAAATATGAATAATAGGTACCTTAAATACTCTCATATACATTCAGTAAAGAGCTATTGCAATCAGTAATTTATTTGCATATTAAAATTGCAATCAGACACTTCAATTTTATATACGCACAAGCAAGTGGTCAATACGAATTTACGTACGTACAAAAGTATACTAATAAGCACAGAAAAAAAAAATTATGCTGTCACTATTTACCTTGACTGTTGCCCACCCTTCAACAACTAGCCGTCGAATCTTTATTTATCTGAAGCAAAGACAAGTGAATGTAACAGTTAGGTGTGGGTGAAACTAGACAAGTTGATGAAAATCTGGTAAATGGGTGAAAATAGACAAGTTGATGAAAATCTGGTAAAAGCTGTCCAAAAGCTAGAAGAACAGATTCAATTCAAAAATTAGATCAACGTTAAAAGATACCGTCGTATCAACTATTGACGGTAATTTAATTTATTTTTTATTTGCAGGTCGGAGAAAGGGGGCTCCGGCTCAGCGGGGGAGAAAAGCAAAGAATAGCAATAGCGCGGACTATCCTCAAGGACCCGGCGATAGTACTTCTCGACGAAGCAACGTCGGCACTTGACACCAACACGGAAAGAAATATACAGGTACAACTAAAATCAGAAATCTTTGAATGTCAATATTCTACAAGACTCCCCAAAACTGATTAAATTATAAATTATGAAATTATAAAAAAAAATACTTCCCTTTTTAAATTGGAATTTCACGAGTTTTAATAGTCGCGTCAAAATCAGTCCAGCCGTTTCGGAGATTAGCGGGATCAAACAGACATACAGACAAACAAAAATTGAAAAAACTGTGGTCCCGTCAAAATCGGTCAAGCCGTTTCGGGGATTAGCCGGAACAAACAGACATACAGACAAACGAAAAATGTGTGGCCGTAAATATTTTTACAAGCATTCAGTAAAAAACTGTTATTTTGATATTACAAAAAAGTATTTATTTCTTTTTCAGGCGGCTTTGGCGCGAGTATGTGCCAATAGAACAACAATTATAATCGCTCACAGGCTCTCTACCATTATACACGCCGATGAAATTCTCGTATTGAAGGAAGGTGAAATCATCGAAAGAGGAAAGTGAGTACAACTCCTTCAGCCATTTTATTTAGTTATTTTTGTAGCAGTTTAATTAACTGAGGTGTCACTGTGTTATTTCCAGCCATGAAGCGCTTCTCGCACAAGGCGGCTTCTACGCGTCAATGTGGCAACAGCAACTCGAAAATCGCAATAACAACGAAAGCAATGGAGAGGGCAACAACAACAACAACAACGACGATGAGCCTCGGCCGCCGCCGGGACAGCCCAACGGCGGCGCGATCGGACACGGTCATGGACATTAAGTGTACAGTCTTAAGTAACGAAGCAGGGTGCTAGTCGGTTCGTGGATCAGTGAATTCGAATACTATCGATTCCTATTGTCAATTGTTTGGTTCGAGGGCGTTAGACATAAGGGACATGACAGATCGCTCAGGAAGAGCATTTGTAACCAAATAATTTTTGTATCAATCAATATCGTGTACTCGATCCTATGTACATTATTCACACAAGCATTAGCTCACCGAACAAACGTAATGATGTACATAAGTTGACATTGTGATGATGTAACTATATTGTACCTAGTATTAAAATTGTGATGGGAAATTATATGTGCTATTTCAGTGTTATTAAATCTGTTTTTATTTAAAACTGGCATTTTGATTTACTCATATAGCTCAACGAATACATAATAATAATAATAAATAAATATAATACTTCCACGCATGCTTCAGGTCAACGTACAAACGCCAGCACAAGTTATTAAAACTATTTTGTTAAAGTTTAAAATCTATTAAATAAATTTGACAGTAGCTTGAATCATACATAATTAACTTTACATGAAAATTTTATACATGGACTAGGCAAGATACATTGGAGAGTAAAAATAGAACTTACAAATTAATAATTTTGCTGCTTTTTATCCATTTGTTGATTGGACAATTTGGACATTGATTCTTTTGCAAGATTCTCACGGTACTCTTTGTTCTTCGTTTGGTAAGCCTTGACTGACATCGCAGGTCGTCGTTTTGCATATTCCAAACTCCTTAAAGAAGTCTCTTTTTCTTTTTCGATGTGGTCGATAGTCTTTACATAATCCGTAGATATCTTGCGGTAAACTCTTTGCCCATGTTGTAAAAGAAGAATTTGGTCGATCGGTTTCCGAGTCTCTGTTTGTACCGAATGGCGTCGCGTTAAATACATTTCACGGGAATCGTCGCTCACGCATTTGAGGTTTACATATTTTTCCGGAGAATACGTAACAAGGAAGAGTGTTTTGTTTTCTTTTTCCGAATATAGTCTGTAAAGGTATGACAAAAATGCAATTAAGGGGCTACTGCACACTATAGACAAGACTGTCTTTAGACAGACAATTACCCTACTTGTGCGAGCGAGACAGACTATGTATTCTCTCTCGCACTAGTAGGCCCTAATGGTGTCGATTCCGTTGTGCACAAACTAAACTTAATTTAGGCTATTGCTATCTTTTACTAAAGGCTGTGCGAGAAAAGGACGGCTATAGCTATGAACTAAGTTAGAGATGTCAAACTAGTTTATGCCTTGCGCTTAAATTCTCCGTGTTGACCGTGTTTAAGCGACATGTTCTTACGTGCACTATTCATTTGTATGGAAATATTAGTTCCAACTAAATTTGGCCGCTCTAAATTACGTCCGTGTCTTTCTCGTTTTATTAGAGAGAAAAAGATGGCATAAGTTTGGTTTTTGCACAACAGAATCGACACCATTGTCTATCAAACTATTTTATAAGGTGATGGGTAGGTAACTTGACTTGACCATTCAAGGGTACACTTCATGTCGTAGCTATATCAAAACATTATTTGGACACAATCATGGTTCAGATATACGAAGGACCCTGAACGTGCTGTAGGTAAGAGCGTTAAACGCATGAAGTTCAGTTTTAAAAGGCTTCTTCCAAAAACATTTTTTTTTACAACAACATCATGGAACAGTCGTGGTCTTTTCCGCCTGATCAGTTAATTTTTTTTCGCTTAAATCATGCGTACGCGCTGAGGCACGCCCCCTTAAAGTTTAGGCCTATTAGGAAAGCGTCAACTTTGGCGCGCAAGATAACAATAACTCTCGTTTCGCGTGCGTCGTTAGTGCGCTCGGCCGATCAGTATCTTTTCATTCATTTTTATACAAAGTCGACGGGGCGGGGCTAGAGAGGGCTTTTATGTTGTAAGTGCAAGCAAAAATTAGCTTAATGGTGATCAGGCGGGAGTGTCCTCGTACCTATTAATCAACACAACCTATCGCAAACATGTGTGTTCAAAATTCTTCTCTATACTCAGACTAAAACATTTATTTCAATTAGACCATTACGGCACTTTTGAATGTAAAAAATAGAAAAAAAAAACAAAGCTACAGTCCCAGACATAAGAAATTGAGAAAGTACTGTAGTTGCCCATTCCCTAGCATAGATCTCTATGGAGAAGAACGGGCAAGAAACTCCATGGACACTCTTTTAAATCAAAATATGGTTACAAAATCTTGGTTACATCATTCATATTGAGAATAGATATATGTGAGAACGATGTAGAATAAAATAAATACTTAGGTATAAAATAAACAAATAAAATGGCAAGAACTGGTTATTGAACTTACTGAAAATCTTTTAAGGTTGGTCCTGGGCCCAGGTCAACGACAACGTCGTCCATGAGTTTACCGAGGACAGACATCCGTCTCCCGTCGGCGGCGCCGGCAAATTCGCTCATCCGGTTCGTATGCATATCACTGCCTAATTTCCATGCCACACCAGCGGCTTGACTGTGGTTCAAACATGTTACTTTTATTATCTTTCTACCAATTTAGTTCGAACCTAGTTGTCCACTGCCGAACAAGCGGACATACCGGGTAAAGAGGGGTGAATAGAAACGCAGGGGCGAATCGATCCTGGCGGGGTAGCGGGACTGTTCGAAAGAGATAGGTACCGTGGCCCCGGAACACAAAGGGCGATGAAGAAACATTAATACCTTTCCATGTTCCTTCTTCTCCTTGTTCTTTAGTCAGTAAAAGTCTGACACTCCCTCCTGCTCCGCCCAGAGCGGTAGGAGGCATTTGATGATTTCCCGCCCACCCAAAAAAAGGGGTGAATCGATTCTTCAAAATAGGTACCCTGTTTCTTTTCTTATAAAAATAAATAGATTTATTCGACCCAGTCTGAGGCACACTTAGTTTGACAAAACCAAAAACGTAGTTATAGGGCAGGCAATATAATAGATGTGTGCTTCAGGGCAAAGAAAAGACAGCAAGGCAAAGAACAAAAAAGTAATCTTCCTTTCATGCGCTCAAACTCCAACCGTGGTTGCTTTTATTTATTATATGTAATCAATCGTTTAGCTTATGCAAATCACTAATTTGTTCTGTTCCCACACAGAGACAAACCGTGAAAACGGTTTTGTGGGGCATAGTTCCTAAATTAAGACTTATTTAGATAAACTTTCGCTAAATGAATAAACAAAAATAAAATAAGAACCTTTCCTTTTTTTTTCTTATATCTTGCATCGCTGCTTCTGATTGCATGAAGCTCTCGTGTGGTGTTCTATAGAAATAAAATCGGGTTTTCTATAGAAATAACATTAAACCTATCTTATAAGCAAAATAATAACTACATTTAGTCCTCCTGACCGTTCCCAGTCACCAATGCTGGCAACCAATCTCAGGGCACAAAAGCCATCGGCGCGGGAGATATTGTTGTCGATTCTGTTGTGCACAAACTAAACTTAATTTAGGCTATTGCTAACTTTTTCTCTGTCATAAGACTAGAAAGAGACGGACGCAATTTAGAGTTGTCAAATTTAGTTGGAACTAATATTTCCATACAAATGAAGGGTGCACGTAAAAACATGTCAACTAAAAACACGGTGAAGCGCAAGGCATAAACTAGTTTGACATCTCTAACTTAGTTCATAGCTATAGCCGTCCTTTTCTCGCACTGCCTTTTATTAAAAGATAGCAATAGCCTAAATTAGGTTTAGTTTGCGCACAACAGAATCGACACCATTAGATAGGTATCTGCTTAAACAAGTAAATAAAATTGAAGTGTCTGTTTGTAATTTCAAAACAACAGCATTTTACTGAATGCATATGAAAGTATACAGGGTGGATACGGTAAACGGGGCAGTAAGGGGAACTACCATAACCGTTGCAGCTAAACGAAAATGGTCTGAGACTATCCATAATTTTTCGTGAAATTTTGATCCCCATTCACAGATTTACGACAAAAAATACAGTTAACAAAAAAATGGCCATTTTACACAAAACATTGTTTTAAGCCAATTGATCCTGTTTCTAATACTGAACAAAAAGTTCTACCGAACCAACCCAGGTTGGAGTACCTACCTACTAAAACAGTCAGAAATTGCAAAAAAACTTTTCCCATAAGTACATTTTGTCTGAAAATTTTAATCAAATTTCACGAAAAATTCCGGATAGTCTCCCAAGACCATTTTCGTGTAGCTTCAACGGTTAAGCTCAGGTAGTTCCCCTTACTGCCCCGTTTATCGTATCCACCCTGTAAATGGTAGGTACTTAAAACCATGAAACGATTTTTATAACTAAGACGACACACTGACCTCATTTTTTCTGTCTGTCTGTTTTGTCTGTTTTTTGTGTATCTACAAACAGACACAGAAAATAATAATTATTAAAAAAAAATGATATAGGGTTCCGTGCAATAAAATAAAAATAAAAATTGTTAACAAAATCCGATTCAAATAGGGAAGTACAATAATTATTAAAAAAAAATGACTAAGGTTACGTGCAAAAAAATAAAAATAAAAATTGTTAACAAAATCCGATTCAAATAGGGAAGTAAGTACCTACCTAATATGTATTTTCCCGCGACCTTCGACCGCGACAAATTATGACAAAACATATTACTTCGACCGTAGGTATTAGAATCGGATTTCATTGACAATTTCATGGGTTTTCATTTTTTTAACCCCCAATCCTTTTTTTTGATCAAAAGTTACTCCTTACAACAACAGGCAAAAGTCCCGTCAAAATCGGTTCAGCAGCTTCGGAGATTAGCCGGAGTAAATCAATAGACAGACAGAAAAAAAAAGTACTTTCACATGCATTCAGTAAAAAGCTGTTATTTTGACATCACAAACAGTTTATTTATTATTATGAGCCTGATGTGTTCCACGGCAGGCCGAAGGCCTTTTTTTCCCTCTTTCCATTTATTTCTGTCCTTATGGCTATTTGGGCCCAAGCCTTTTGATACGAGTCCAGCTCGTCACGTCATTTTCTTCAAATCAAACACTGGCTTCAATTTTATTTATTTGTATACTTCATCTTGCCTCCATTTTTCCAGTTTGCACTAGTGTGAACTGTGAATTTAGTAGGAACCGGTACTTGTTGCATGTTCTTCAGAGGAGCAACCGTCGTGAGACACCATTGTAAAACCATGATCCGTATAATATTTTGCACATGTAGCCTGCTGCAATTACTTAGGTACTTGTCAAAAATGTATATTAATAAATACCTTTTGTCTTGTACGAATAATCCTTGATCTCCAAAATAACCGATTTTGGGTTTAATATTTAGAGTTTCATCCGGACGGAATGACGGTTTGCCTACCAATTTTTTATACGAGGTAAGTGAATGAGGATGTTGGATTGATACTTGTCTAAAACAAATAAAAATACAAAAAAAAATATGTAAGCATATGTAATATTAAAAAAACTGTGCGGTCGGGGGAAAGGAAAAAACTTAAGGACCTTCGTTCTTTACGGGGGCGTAAAGAACGAAGGTCCTTAAGTTTTTTCTTCAACTCCGAATGTAATTCGAAATAAAAAAAGAAAAAAAACCAAAATTTTCATGATCAGCGACCCCAAAAACCACGAAAACGATCCACGAAGGGTATGGCTCGATTTATCGAGCCTACTACACACACAGCATTACGGCATACAATTACGTTACGTGGCGTGACCATTTCTACTAAATCGCACTACCCGTACCCGCAAGCCGCGTTAAATAACTACTTTCCAAAAAAAAAGGCAAGAGTTTGTTGCGTATGTAATAATAATAGGGGTATTAAGGCAGCTTGTACCTGTTACCCGGGTCGAGCCGACTCGATGAGCTATTGCCATCAACCGGGTACAAATTCCGGGTAGCTGATCAATTCTTAATGGGAAAACTCAATAACACTGCTGGCCTGGGAATTAACCCCGAAATCATGCTGAGCTGTAGCTCTCGCGACCGCAAGACTAACGAGGCATTCATATGCACCGTTTATAACAAATATCTACGAGATCTCGCTTCAAGTAAGCGAATAGAAGGGATTTTCTAAATTGAGCTCAATTCTGCAAAAATGTACCAACACACTTTCTCCCATTTCCGAAGTAATATATATATAATTGACCCGAACCCGAGCCCGAACACAGGATTTGCCACACCTTTCCTGCCCGTCGTGCAGTGACGTCAGAGCTGTCCAGGTCGCTACGTACTGGTCGGACAAAACCCAAGTCATCGATTCGAGAAGGAGAATTGCATTCGAGAAGTATGCCTAGATTTACAAATCTAGGCATACTTTTTGGATGTACCTACGTGTATTGATGAAGATAGTAGGTACTTAAAATTAGAATGTTGGATTCGTTTGACGTATTTAACTGAATTAGGTAATAACAGAATGAGGGTTGGCTCATTTTTACAGAACTAAATCCAATTAATCGTGACGATAGAGCTGGACTGCTCTTGCGAATCGGCTGTGAGCTGTGTCGCAGACAGAACTCCTGCCTTGTGTGCGCGAACTAAAATTATTGAAGCATTTGATGATGCCGAAAGCAGTCGTGATGATTTTCACGAAACGCTATGCAAATAGTAAAAACGCCCAAGTACCAAAACATGGTTGATTGAAAAAGATGTGAATGTAAAAATAAATTAATTTTTGTAGCGATGTCACCTAGTATATGGTAGATAATCATCTAGTTCAGCGTCTTCGTCATCACTGACATTCTCGTCTTCTCGTTCAAATTGGCGCATCCTAGTTAAATCTTCCGGACGTACGAACCCAGTTTGACGTCTACTTATTTCTTTGCGTATTTCAGACGCTGCTTCAGGAAGAGTGACAACTTTTCTAAAAAAAAAAATGAAAAACAAATAATAAACCTATAGGTATAAAAAAAAGGATTTACCTAAAACAGATCGCATGCGTTATTGCGATATCTGTTTTTTAGTACATTGTGTATTAGGACGGCTACAAAGTTACACACTACTGCGGTAATAACGACGCAATAGAATTCTATTGCGCCGAAAAGCAAGCGTTCTAATTAGAACGCTTGCTTTTCTGCGTCCTGCGATATTCCGAATAAAATGGCGAATCTGCCCGACATTAGGTAAAAAACCTGCCAAAACACGAATATAAAATAGAAATATCGGATTTTGAATGCTATTAAGGCTAGATGACAGATTTCAAGAAAAACTTACTTCTCACGTCCACGACGTAATTCATATTCAGCCACTCTAAAATCAGAAATTTAAAAAAAATGGACAATTGAACCTTATGTATGTGTAACTAGGTTCCCACAACATGCTATTATAAAATCAACAGGTTCCCTTACCTGTATTTTCGCAGGGCTTCGTCGGGAACTAAATCAGTCCTGAAAAATAAGAAGGTAGGTACTTCGTTTAGTTTGAGCACGGGCAAGAAACGGCCAATAATTTGGAGAGAACTTACTTTTTATACTGGCTGTCAAATACATTATGTTTGCCACTTCTAGCCAGGTTTTTTATGACTTTGCCCGAAAAACTCACATTATCCGCCAAACCACTGAAAAGCATCATAGTATAAGTACCTACTTAGGAACATAAATACTGCTGGTGTAACTAAGTATAAACATTCAGCCTGACCGACCGACCGCGACAGTTGTTTAGTTTTTCTCTTCAACAAGTTAATAGGTTATAATAAAATAAATTGATGTATTGTATTATAGGTAGGCACATTAGGCCGCACGTCACTCGTGGTAACAAAACCAGTATTAGGTTAAGCTAGCCTCTTAAGAGGGCCCTTCCCGGCTCGCCTATCGTCAACGCGAGCATAGTCGACAAGCTTGTTCTTTCATCCAGAGCCACAGCGGTGGTATTCTTTCAACTCCCCTGTTACCAGGAATAAATCTTAGTAGTTTTGAAATAAATATTTGTCATTTAGAATCTCCACTACATTTGCAAGGCTTCTATCAGGATATTTTCTTTACTTTTACAATTTATGAGTACGTTATGAACGGCCAAAGTTGAGGTAAAATTTGTGCAAAACAGCAGCAATTTTTGAGGCTTATACTGAATTTGTATCTACAAATTTTTATTTTTTGCTTCATTAGAAGCCTAGATATAGTGCACAAGATAGGTACTTATCAGTAAAAAAACAATTTAAAGATACATGTGTAACAACGGCAAAATCACGCACTAGCGTTTGTCAAAATTCTCACGAAAAGTATGGTGTTGGTATCTGTTGCGGCTAATCAGTAGGATTCACGATCAAAGATATCAGAGTTCGAATCCCGTTAACAACGTGTGGGGTTTTTGTTTCTTGGTAATATTAGCTTAGTTATTGTTTTATTATATGGCGGGTGGGCCGCTCTTAATCCATTGAAACTCCTGCATCCAGGTTAAAGTCTTAGGGATCTCGTGCTCTGCGCAGCCACAACCACGACTTGTCGCATGACCGGCCGCCATCTTGAACAACGGTCGGACGCCCGGTCGTGCGACCAAATTTTCTTCCTCGTCGAAACTTCTGCGGCCAAAAGTCATGTCTTATCACGGACCGAGATCCCTTACCACGGACGGCGGCCTTATGGGTGCCGACTGAACCTAAACAGGTCGGTACATACATCGTTGCACAAACAATATAATGAATAGCTAAATACTATATAAATAAGGTTTTTTTTTACTCTAGTAATTTCTGGAGTTCTTTCTCTTCATCAGAATCTAAAGAATTTTCTGTAAATAAAAATGCCATAAATTAGTATCGCCAATAACGTTTCACAAGGCGCAAAATTTTAACATTGCAATAATAGTTGGATTTATTACGTGATTCAGATAATTCCAACTCTGGAGATCCTTCAAAAAGCTCTTCGAGTAATTCCGAATGGTTAATAAGTCTGTCCTCTTCATGCTTCTTTTTTTGCTTACCAAGATCTCTGTCTAAATCGCCTTCGAAGCAATACTGCCCTTGGAGCAATCTGAAGAATAAAATAATATCTGGGCTAAAATAACAAACTTTAAAAAAAAAAATGATACTAGTAGGTTAGGTAGGTACCTTGAACGGTGCATTTAACCAACTTGCTACTATCTTAAACCTAAAAACAGGTATTTATTAAAATAAACAAACCTTTTTAGATCGAATTCGGAGCTAACCTCTCCAGGGTATGGCACGTCTGTTAAGGGTATATAGAAGGGCCTCTCACGCTTGATGTCACTTCCAGTGTGGTCATAGGCCGTTACTGCTGGCGGATATACGTATTCTTCAGGCACGTACTCATATTCTTCTACGTCAAAATCGTTGTTTTCGTCCTTATCAACAGCTGGTATAGCTGTTTGGCTACGATGAGCAACAGTAACAGCAGGTGTCGTTTTAGCGCTACGGTCAGCCAGACTTTTTTCTATTTGCTTATCTATTTCTTCTTTTTTCCGCATAAATCTGAAGAATCGTAAATTCATTCATATACCTATTTAATAGGAGCAAACAGCAGAACCTACTTTGCAATTACTGTAAGGTACTTAATACATGTTTTAAGCATAGCAGCTTTAGCAGAGGTAATTTAAAATTATAACTATCGATTCGAAAAAAAGGACCAAGCTCGAGGTTTGCCAGCGGGTCATGGAGCACAGTACCTAAGCGACTCTCGTACCGTGTGAGGAACACAACAATACGCCAAAACCAAAGTTACGTGAATTGTACAACGAATTAAATTCGCCTATAGTTGTTGCCAGTTAAGATTGCAATAGCGGTCATTGACCCACCTACATTTATTAAAGTTCTTAACTTTGAAATCCAAAACTAAGCCTGTTCAAGTCTTGAATCGTCATCTGTCGTGATCTTCAACATTTTTTCTAATGAACAACGATACATGGTTCATTTGTTTTGGTTCGTACGAAGAGATATTAGGAAAAGGGCAATGACCTCTATTGCGATTTAACTGGCAGCAACTATAAATTCACATGGCTTTTTAATTTAGGTATAGGTAAACAGCGTGTTTGGTTAACGGTTACCGATACTTTACGGGCACACCATAAATAACTCATTTCTATACACAAATACACGTTTCTAAAAGAAAACAAGATGGCTGTCTGTGAGTATACACGGGGATGAGGCGTGTAAATAGCCTGCACCTTTGAGAAGGTTGTTTTTAAAAACAAACCAAAAATTTGAGTTAAGAACCTATGATAAAGGTGTAATAGGGGACCGGACCTCAAAATAAAACCAATTTCCCTATTGATGAATCCTCGAGAAACCAATATCAAATAATTAATAGCAGCAAAACTTGCCCACGTACCTCGGCAATCCAGAGATCACACTCAGACTCAGGGAGACGGGAAGCTGACTCGTTCATGCACGCGTGATGGCTTGTAGGTTTGCGCTGCCGGCCGGCGAGCTAAATCTAAGAAGATTTAGCTAATCCACCGGTAGAATGGTTAAAATTCCAAAAATCAACACTGCATAAGTATAGTATAAGTTCTCAATGAAGCACAGATGCAGGTCCATTTATTTTACGAATATCTTCCTCCTCCCTCCTCACGTCGTGCTCCTCATTACTGAGGGTCGTGATCCTCCCTTGAAATATTTTTTCCCTGACAATGTTTCGCCATCGCCGTCTATCCTTGGCCAAGTGAAGCGCATCATGAAATTTCGTTTTGAGAGAAGAGCTTATCTGGTCGGACCATCGCAAAGGGCTGCGACCTCTAGGTCGTTTACCATCCACCTTGCCGGTAACCATCAGTTGTTCGAGATTATTGCCATCTTTTCTCGCTATATGGCCGAAAAATTCAAAAACTCTGCGGAGGCAGGTCGTAGAGAGTTTGGTCTTTATTTTGAGCTCGCGTAGGATGGACTCGTTGGTGCGGAATGCCGTCCAGGGTATCTGAAGCATCTTCCTCCAACACCACATCTCGAAGGCGTCTATACGAGCCCGATCGGCCTTTCTCAAGGTCCAAGTTTCTGCTCCGTATCCAAAAATGAAAAGACCAGCGTATTCACCAATTTTACTTTGGTATTTCGCGAAATGTTGCGATCTCTCCATATTTTTTGAAGCTGAGACATAGCATTCTTGGCCATACCTATGCGTCTACGGATTTCTTTTTCGCAAGACCCTGTGTTGGATATGTTAGAGCCCAGGTAAATGAAGTTATCGACCGTTTCGAGATTAAGAGCGCCAGTAAGCTCCAAACTATGTGCTCGGTCCACCACCATTAGTTTGGTTTTTGCGTGATTGATTTGTAGGCCCAGTTCCATGCTGATACGTTCCATCCTTGCTAGGAGTTCTACCATTTCCGATTCTGAGGCTGCTAGGAGAGTAGTGTCATCAGCGTAACCGAGATTTGTTGGCTTGGTTCCGCCTATCGTCACACCACCTTTCCAGTTTTAACAGGTACGTCTGATAATATATTCTCCATATGCGTTAAAGAGGATGGGAGATAAAATGCAACCTTGCCTTACGCCTTTTCCGAAACTGAAGGGATTAGAGTTGGTTTGGTCGACCTTCACTATGCCTTTATTTTGAGAGTATATGGCTTGACGGAATTAGGGATATCAGATGATGCGGTACTCCAAAAGTACCTTCCACAGGCTTTGCCAGACTACGCAGTCGAAGGCTTTACTGTAGTCTATAAAACACATGATGAGAGGTGTGTTAAACTCATATACCTTCTCTATCAGGTCCCTTGCCTTTCAACGAAACCAGCCTGTTCTTGAGGGATCTGCCAATCCCTCCAGAAAGTGACGAATTCTGTTGTTTATAATATGTAACAGTACCTTGCTGGCTTGAGATATTAGAGCCAGGGTTCGATAGTTATCACATTTTGAAGTGGAACTGGCAGGATGACTGATTTTGTCCAATCGCTTGGCCACTCACCAGTACGCCATACCTCATTACAAATTTTGTGGAGGGCATCTATGCCGCCGGTCCGGAAGCTTTTAATATCTCCGCTGTGATTTGGTCGGGCCCCAGTGCTTTAACGAATATCTTCAAGGTTTCACAAAAATTGAATTTTTAAAAAGCGGAGCGATACGCACACACAGTGTCTACGAACGGCGGGCGGCGGGAAGAAACCTCTTTGCTACCGCTAATGCCATCTATCTATGTTGAGAGAATACTCAAGATAGTTCGATATGGGTTTTGCGGTAACAAATTTTGGTGCTGGGATTCATCAATTGAGAAACTAAAATTTTTAATTTGAAATAATAACCTATTATATTCTATGGGAGAATCCTAAAATATTATTATTTATTATTTTATATTTAAAAAATAAACATAGACGCTTCACCACACGGTTAATTTTAGGTCGTTCTGGAACCGAAAGCCATAAACTCGATCATGGAACTCAAAACGATTGGGACTATTTTATAAAAAAAATAACAATAAAAAAAAAAAATTGTAAATGAATGATTTCGTGATTTAAAAAAAAAATGTTATTTTATGAAAATAATAATCACGAAATATTAAATATATATTTTTTATCGTTATTTATTGAAAAAAAAACAGTGCCAATCGTTCTGAGTTCGTTGATCGAGTCTATGGCTTTCGGTTCCAGAACGACCTAAAATAGCACACATACTCGTACACATCACGTCAAAGACGTGCGTCTGTCTAGAATTGAACAAACCGTTCTGTAGTACGTAAATTCTTGGCTTTATTTTCCTCAGTAATATCACCTTCACCTTCTTTACCCACAATCATTTCAGCTTGTATTCGTTGTAAACTTCTAAATTGGGCCTCTAAAAACACCTTTTCCAATAATTGCTGAAAATTTGGAAAATAACAATAATGTAGTACCTAAGTGTAAATTAGTTTAAAATGTCAGTGAGTTTTTAACCGACTTAAAAAAGAGGAGGTATTGCGACCGTATATATTTTTTTATGTTTGTTCGCGGATAACCAGGAAACCAGCATCAGATAGAGAACCGGCATCCCAGAGAAATCGAGGGGAACCTTCGAAAAGCGTAGTAGCGGCTAGTAGTGCGTTTGTTAATTTTTTCATTACTTACATATTTTAAAGCACTACTATTTAATGAAGGTCTGGAGTAGATCTGATGATGGAGCCGAAAGACAGTCGAGGGACCTCCTCAACCTCCGAAAAAGTGAACTATATGAATAACTTTAGCTTTAGAAGTCAATGATTTGTTTGTTTGGTTCAGTTTTTCTTGCCACCGACTTCTGAAGCTAAAGTTAGTTTTCACTTTTTTGTTCTTTGAAGTTGATTTTATTTTTGCAAAAAAGATTTTTTTCCATTTTTGGTTTCATTCAGTTTTCTTTGCCACCGACTTCTACAAATAATTAAGTTGACGCAGGAAATATTATAGGTAGTTCATAAGTGTGCACAAACCCAGGTGCACTCTTTTCCCTCACTCTGAGAGCCTGACTTCATCATGTCTACCAAGAAGCAAATGTTCAATGATGTCTCTGTGGTCAATTCGGTGAAAACCGGGAGCAATCACCGCATGGTAAGAGGCACATTGAAAATCAATATCAAGCTTGAAAGGTCTCTACTGATGAAGTCTACGTTCCGTCCACAGATCCAAATCCAAAACCCCGAGAGCTTTCAACTTGAACTCCAGAAACCTTTCGAGTGCCTAGGAAGCTCAGTGGATGAATACAACGATGAGTTCGTGGAAACTGTCCGTACGACCAGGTCTAAGTTCTTCAAGACACGTCGTATACAGATCAGAACAAGAGGCTCTCCAATCACACTCTCAAGCTCACTAAGGAGGCGTGAGATGATCCTGCAGTCTTCAGACGAGGCGTAGAAATACCGGTGGCTCAATGGACGGATCTCTAAGTTCTTGAAGAGCGACGATTGAGCGGAATTAAGGATCCAAGGTGTTTACAAGAGATCTGGCTATTTGGCAGAGCCAGCTTACGAAACTGAAGACCGACGATGGCAGAATCTTATCTGCCAAACCGGAGCTTCTGTCGAGAGATATCGAGAGCTTCTATGGGCAGTTGTACTCGTCAACCAGTAAACCGTCACGCCGTGGTATAATTTTTAGTGCGTTCTGACGTCAACAGTCACTCTCGAGTTTTGATGCGTTTTATCTTTGCCAATATTCATTGATTTACAAAAACAAAAAATACGTGTACATTATTTTCCAATGTTATAACTGACGGACTAAATA
Source organism: Xestia sexstrigata (assembly GCA_941918905.2). Classification (NCBI taxonomy): domain Eukaryota; kingdom Metazoa; phylum Arthropoda; class Insecta; order Lepidoptera; family Noctuidae; genus Xestia; species Xestia sexstrigata. The sequence continues at coordinate 12,886,317 of OW799214.2, forward strand.
GATTTGCAAATTATTGATGGTGGAAACTAGCCTATTGCCAAACATGAGTGGCACTGGGCAGGGCACATTGCTCGCAGAACGGATGGCCGATGGGGCCGAAAAGTTCTGGAGTGCGACCGCGAACCGGAAGACATTGCGTTGGATGACCTTTCACTAGGTGGACCGATGACCTGGTGAAGGTTGCGGGAATCCGCTGGATGCGAGTCGCACGGGATCGGTCAATGTGGCGACACTTGGGGGAGACCTATGTCCAGCAGTGGACGTCTTTCGGCTGAAATGATGATGATGATGAGAGCCTGTGCACACGATGCGGCCGTTTCGTTCACGCATCAAATTCTGTCTGCAGGGTTTAAAGGAAACTAACTAACCTAACGTCGCTCGTCGGGCTGCTTCAAGTCTCGATTATGGGGGCAGAGATACCAACTTTGATTTGAGTTCCGTCGCATACCTACATTTCACAACTTAACGGTTTCACTTCGATAGATTATAATCTACCGAAAAAGAATGCGTTAAATTTAAGCAGTAGGTATGTTCGGATCTTTCGAGAGTTTACAATCTCGCTAGTAGACTACAATCTAACGGTTTTTACAATTTTACGCTGACATACATAATTATGTCCGGCGTGCGTGCAACGCGGCGCCGCGCCGCCGCGCCGCCGGAGCGTCGGTGCAGCGTCGTAACGTGTGACATCCCCTGTTTTTAGGGTTCCGTAGCCAAATGGCAAAAAACGGAACCCTTATGGATGCGTCATGTCTGTCTGTCTATCCGTCCGTCCGTATGTCACAGCCACTTTTTTCCGAAACTATAAGAACTATGCTGTTGAAACTTGGTAAGTAGATGTATTATGTGACCCGCATTAACGTTTTCACACAGAAATAGAAAAAAAAAACAATAAATTTTGGGGGTTCCCCTTACTTAGAACTGAAACTCAAATATTTTTTTCATCATACGTGTGGGGATCTATGGATAGGTCTTCAAAAATGATATTGAGGTTTCTAGTATCATTTTTTTCTAAACTGAATAGTTTGCGCGAGAGATTCTTTCAAAGTGGTAAAATGTATGTCCCCCCCCTGTAATTTCTAAAATAAGAGAACGATAAAACTAAAAAAAATATATGATGTACATTACCATGTAAACTTTCACCGAAAATTGGTTTGAACGAGATCTAGTAAGCAGTTTTTTTTAATACGTCATAAATCGTAAACCGCAATTTCCCTTTCATTTTACTTATCAATAACTTAATTTAAAAAAAAATACACTATTGTTAAAACATCGATCAAAGTTACAACGAACTACAAGAACTTTTATATTACTTGCTGCTACGGAACCCTTCATGAGTCCGACTCGCACTTGGCCGCTTTTTTTATATGTAGGACACCGCTGCGACTAGGGCATGCGGAATCTGGTTTCGGTTCCATAGCAACATCCGGTTTTTTTCCGGTTTTTACTATGGGACCGAAACTCGGTCCCGCATGCCCTGCGACTTCGCTCGTCTACGCACCGTGTGCATAGGCTCAGACTCTCATGGCCTTTGACTACTACTACATCATACAATTTTGTCCGTATCTAAATAAGTTACCCACCTCATAAAATATCTCTCCTATGGCTAAGAGATCTTCAATGTGACCCTCAAAATATTTATTAATTTCTTTGTTAACTGTAATATCTTCGCACCTCAAATTTAAAATTCCGGCTTTTGAAATGCGAATATCTTTTTTTGGTGATTCGTACCAGATCGGTACCTGTTCTATACTCTTCAGTATGTTATCACCGATAACGAGTTGACCAAAGGCTACATATTTGCATGCCATCCAGTCTTGCGGTTGCAATAAAATGAAAAATTGTGTTGAGCAATCAACATGTCTGAAATAAATAAATCAAAGAGGTATTTGTTTGTAAGTTTGTATGTAGGGACTAGGGGGTAATCTCCGAAACTAAAGACCCAATTAAAAAAAAATCACTGGTAGAATGCTACATTATTCGTGGGTGTTAGAGAATACGAATTATATTTAAATAATGCATATTTGCCGAGCCCGAGCTAATCACAGTTTTTGCAGATGAAGTCGCGGGCGAAGGGCTGGTTTCATAATACATAGGTAAATCGATTTTTCAAGTCAATACTGAATTTTCTTCAATCACCGCCTCAACGGGCCGTTTGAAAGGCCGGCAAGTCGTAACCTATTTAGCTTTGACATTCGAATTTATTTGGGGTTAACAGATCCATTACATAGTTTTTCGGAGATAATTCCGGACATTTTTTGAAGAAAATAACTGGCGTTTCTTTCCTTGGAATCATGCGAGATTATTAAACTGTGCATTGTTTTACAGAGATAATAATAAAAATAAGTAGCAAAACTTGATTAAATGCTACTCACATTATTTATCTACTTACATAAAAAAACGTTTTAAATGAGACAAAATGTTCCAAGTGTCACGTTTTCGAGAAAATATGAGCTGATGAGCTGGGCTAATGGGTCTAACTTTAAATGCGTAAATCTCGGAAACGTGATACTTTAGAAAATTTTGTACGTAGGTATGGCACCTCTAAATTTATTTCAGTGGTTTGGCCTTACTTATTTGTAACCGTACCTGCCATCATTAGCCATGGCGATAACACCTCGTCTATCAAGCGGTACAATAAAGTTTTCGCAGTCCAAGTCTGTCTCTTTAAGTCCAAATCCTCCACACTGAATCCAGCCGTCTCTCACTATGCGATGTACCGGAGTTCCTGAATACCCGCCTTTTTTATCATGACACCGACGAAGAAAATTATCGCAGGTACGAGGGACTATGTCAGAATATAGCTGGAAATAAAGTTAGTACTTCATTTACGAGTGGGAGTGAGACGCTAGGCCGCTAGCAGAAAGGTAAGTGAGTACGTGAGTGAAGTGGCTAAATAATAACAGCCGCACGGGTCGATCTTCAAGGTAAAGCTGTGGTAAATAGGTCAAAGAGATCGAAAGAACTAAAATTTTCGGCTTGCTTCGCTCGCTCATGTATTGATCCTACTTTCTTTTGTTTCTATTTTTTTAAATACATTTTCAAAGAAACCGATCCCAGTGCAATAAATTTGAGCAGCGTGTACTTATAACTATTTTCACCTCTCTTCTGGTGCAGAAGGGTATGGCCATGAGCGCTGGGACTGTGTACTTGCACCCCTTGGCTTTAGAAATAAAAACTTTACATTTAGAAATAAAAACCTTCTTCCCCCGCTCCCTCTCATAGAGAGGCGGCCTGTGTCGCAGCAGTGGGAACATTATAGGCTGATTATGCTTATGCTTCCCCGCTATTATAATCCTTGGGAGAGGACTGCAATATCATGCGCAAGACCAACGGGTTTACGTGCTTGTTTATTTTATTTTTACCGGAGTGTCATACCTAATCAAACCGCTAATATCCAAACTCCGGGCTACTAAGTACCTACTGAGAAAATCTAAACAGAAACCCAATAACGCTTTGCCTAACGTCCAACAGCCAGGCTAAGACAGTCAGAGCTTGCTATTAATATGATTAACATCACGCACACACAAACTTATTTTGAAATTGTAAGTTAGTAGGTACAGTACCTACTACTGTACTTACTAACTTACAAGTATACGTTTGGTATGGCAAAACTTATATTTTCTTATGAAAGTAGGTTAATCTTACCATAAATACCATCGCTCCAACAAAATTACCATCGATCATAATGTCCAAATGCGCACAAGGTCTCTGAAAAATATAATTTATGACATTAAGGAATATGCCAGAAGTTCAAAACTTTTTTTATTCTTTAAAAATGCCTTGTGTTTTTGCGCCGATCCGATATCTAGATATCGGGTTGGCGCAAAAAATACGTCTCGGTAACAGCTCACTTGAAAATGAGATCTTATTTTGTTTATTTGGCTTGAAACACAGCCAATGTAATTACACGCCTCACAATGCCGCAGTGTGTTTTCAAAAGTTGCAAAAATAATGCCCGAAAAAGCAATTTAACGGCCGGAGTGTCTTACTTTCGGTAAGTAGGTACATGAAGAATAAATTATATTTTAGGCTTTAAACCAACAAATAACATCAAACTGAATAAAATTACCAATTTTAAACCATCGCTACAAATGTTTGCGCGTGTGTTGGCGAGCCTTGCTCGTCCCTGAGAAAATAAGTAAGGTCTGGCAGCTCTGGGATCTTGGACCATCCAAACCAAAGAAGTTTAATATTTTTTTGAGCGACAAGCGGTCGTTGAACTTAACTTTTAAATATTTTATTGGGTTGTTAATACTGTACTTTATTGATTTAAGTTTCCGATCAACAATTAGCAACTACTTGCTAGACCGAGACGTATTTTTTGTGCCGACCCGATATTTAGATATCGGGTCGGCGCAAAAAATACGTCTCGGTAAATAACTGCTCACTTGAAAAGTGAGATCTTATTTTGTTTAGTTCTTTAGTTGGCTTAAAACACAGCCAATGTAAAAACGTCTCAAAATGCCGCAGTGTTTTCAAAAGTTGCAAAAATAATTCCCGAAAAAGCAATTTAACGGCCGGAGTGTCTTACTTTCGGTAAGTACATGAAGAATAAATTATATTTTAAGCTTTAAAGTAACAAATAACATCAAACTGAATAAAAATACCGATTTTAAAACCACCGCTACAAATGTTTGCACGTCTGTTTGCGAGCCTTTGGCCAAAGGCTCGCCAACATACGCACAAACTTTTGTTTAACAGAACAGTAGATTCATGGAGTAGATTTGTGTTGTAATTATTTGTTACCAGAACTTCAAAATTGGTTTATACTAATTTTTGTCTGTTTGTTGACTCTAATTAGATACTTATCTTTCCCTTTTTTATATTTTAGCTTTCCAAGCAATCTGTTTACGTGTGCAGAATGGATCTCGATTGTAGCCAGAGAAAGAAGATGATCAAAATAGTAGTTGAAAATTTTACATTATGTAAAAAAGAAACGGGAGATATCAAAAACAAATCCAAACGACAATTGTATAACAAACTCAACTTATATAAAGGACATTAATTATTCAGGTACGTAGAATGAAAAAAATCTTCAATGTTGAATCGACCTCTCAGACTTTTGCCGGGTGAATGACGGGGGGGGGGGGGCTTCGGCCCTGCACAGTTACGTCACCGCGCGCGTCAAGTGGGGCGCGCTCAAAAAAATGCTTATCGCTCCACTTTTAGTAACTCTTATCTCAAACGGTAAACGGTTTCGTATTCCTATAAAACGAGACCTTGTATTACTACATATACAACTTTTGTAAAACCACTTTAGAATTATAAACATAAGTTATGAAATAGATGATATGACTGTGGCCGTATCTTATTTTTTTTTGGTGAAACTACTGATTCAATTTACACGAAACTTTAGAACTAATGTAACAAATACACAAGTAACCTAATACATAATTCATGAGTCGTATTGATACATTCATTATCAGATACCAACTAGATTCCAACAAAAAGTTCGTATACCGGCGAATTGTCATTTTATTGTCATTGACCTTGACTTGAAAATACTTGAAATCTAGTGTGCGTTACCCCAGCCAGATATTGTCGAAAATCGTCATCTAAGTGCACAAAATAATTAGAAATACAGCTTCTGTAATTGGTAAGCACATTTTTACATTTGGTAAGCTGATAGTTTTTTAATTATTTCATAAAAACACTTCCGGCTGGAGTAAAGTTACCCCAGCCAGATCTTTTGTTAAAAAATGGATATTTTGAAATAAATCTTATCTAAATAATTAGAAATAAATTTGACATAAATGGTATAACTTAATTGGTATTTGTATTTGCTATGGTTGCGAAGATATTTAAAATCCTGCTGGAGTAACGTTTGTACGATTGCTGTATCTCGGAATTGACTATACAGATGATTGTAATATTTGCACATAAGATCTGGCTAATTAGTTATAATTTGTTACGCAATAAACGATTCCACTATAATGCACCGTTTTGAAGTTATTTTAGTAAATAGAAAATATGCTTTAATAGGTCCTAGCACTTAAAATAAGCTCTCCAAAGACTAAACTTAAACGTTATTATATAGGTAATTACTGTCTATAAATGGTAATAAAGTTTCATTAGTATCCTATACGTAATTAAAAAGTTATGATGATTTTCCGGCCACGGCGCGCAGCTGATTTATTTGACGACCGATTAACCTAGTTTACTGTAGTTGTGGTAACTGTATCTTGTATCTGTATGTGTAATTTCAGACTTCTACACTAATTAATTAACGAGATAATCGAAAATAATGATGTATGCGTGGTAACCCGACCAAATCTAGAATGTTATGAAAAAGCGGCCGGGCCATACATTATACCAACCTTCCAAAATGATTAGCATAAGTGTCCTTAAAAGTTGGTACAGTCACGAATAAAATTAGTTTGATTGAAAAATTAAACCTACCATACTAAATGTTTAAATAAACTTTAAATTGCTCAAAGTAAGTGTCCAATAAGCCATTCTTCATATATCTACCTACCTACGTTTAACCATTATATCGATGAGGTAGGTAGGTACCTACTTACTTACCAATTTACAAGGTACAAATTGCGCCTAACTAGTTTTTAGTTAATTTTATATTATGTATTTAGGTAAAGGAATTTATTATTATATTTTAATAAGACATAATAACGATACACGGTATCGCTATTTTAAGGTAAGTATATGTAATAGATATGGGCCTCGTGGATTTAATTATAAAAATAAAACAAAAATTTGCTTTATGACAAATTATTGTTTTAAGGTCAACGTTTTATAACGATCCGACCTTTCAATGTGTAGATATATATAAATGTAAATGATGGTGCATCATGCATGCGGCGCGGTGGCGCTATCATCGAAATTAGAAAAAAAGAACATCAGAAACTGTCTTCGTCGCGCGCGGGACGAGCAAAACGAAGGGGGGGTACTCCATAGCATAATTTGCACATTCGGGACTGACCGACCGACCTATTAGTGATTTAGTGAGAAAATTGATCTTGTGCAGTGCCTGTGTGTTTACGTTTAATACTTTTGTATTGACTGAGTTGTGCATCGGTATGTAATTGTGCTTTTGTATCGGTAAGTTGTGATTTCGTTATCTACCAAAACTGTTATAATTAGATACAGGCAGACATTTGTGATTTATTAAATCATATTAGAAAAAGCAGTAGAACCTACCTACCTACCTAACTTCTATATAGTTTGTTAGTACTTACTGCACTGTGATGTTATTACATTTCATTATTATTATTAATCTGATTTTTTACAATAAAACTTAATTTTAAATATGGCTACAACTATTTTACTTTAACTTATTCGGAACGCTAACGATAACAGTGAAAATAGTGAAGGTGTTTATCAGTTCTTAATTTTAATTTCAGATAACAAGCGACGTTGTATATTAGTCCATAAAAAATATCTGTGATTATTTTTGAAGTTAATTTATATACTTACTTACCTTAATTAAAATATCTGCATATGATCATCATTGTCTACATAGGTAGGAACTCCATATTTGTTATTACCTACGCATTATTATATTTGAAATGAATATTCCATTATAAATATTTTTTACTTTACCACTTGTTTACCCGTCTGTACTAAACACCTATTTATTCTCACGTATTATTCTGTAAGTTTTAGAAGGTTAGTGTAATGTATGGCGCGGCCGCTTTTTCATAACTTTCTAGATTTGGTCGGGTTACCACGCATACAATTTTTTTTTCGATTATCTCGTTAATTAATTAGTGTAGATGTCTGAAATTTCACATGTATATAATTGAACTGTATTTCTAATTATTTATATAAGATTCAGTTACCACAACTACAGTGAACTCGGTTAATCGGTCGTCAAATAAATCAGATGCGCGCCGTGGCCGGAAAATCATCATAAGTTTTTAATTACGTATAGAATACTAATGAAACTTCATTACCATTTATAGACAGTAATTACCTATATAATAACGTTTAAGTTTAGTCTTTGGAGAGCTTATTTTAAGTGCTAGGACCTATTAAAGCATATTTTCTATTTACTAAAATAACTTCAAAACGGTGCATTATAGTGGAATCGTTTATTGCGTAACAAATTATAACTAATTAGCCAGATCTTATGTGCAAATATTACAATTATCCGTATAGTCAATTCCGAGATACAGCAATCGTGCAAACGTTACTCCAGCAGGATTTTAAATATCTTCGCAACCATAGCAAATACAAATACAAATTAAGTTATACGTACCATTTATTTAAAATTCATTTCTAATTATTTAGATAAGATTTATTTCAAAATATCCATTTTTAACAAAAGATCTGGCTGGGGTAACGTTACTCCAGCCGAAAGTGTTTTTATGAAATAATTAAAAAACTATCAGCTACCAAATGTAAAAATGTGCTTACCAATTACAGAAGCTGTATTTCTAATTATTTAGTGCACTTAGATGACGATTTTCGACAATATCTGCCTGGGGTAACGCACACTGAAATCTATATAAATATGAATATGTATGCCTCGAATACATGAAAACAATGAATTATCACTAATTCTTACCTTGTTAATACTGTTTCCAAGGCCATATTTCATTCATTCATTCATTTCATATTTAGAACAGTCAGATTCACATTTTCAATTGTTCACTCCATGTTGACAAAAGAAATCGAATATTTTGTTGGCTCAAAAAATAATTTTGGGATATTGTTCTACGTAAATGTTTTGCTACAAAGTGGCATAATACTATATGAAGGTAGTAAACATTTACTTCGCAAAGCTTTCAAGCACTTAACTAAACAAAAACACACTAAATCACTTCATCGTCACTCAATATTTACTTGCACTGACATTTCAACGACAATGACGCGCTTTTATTTTATTTTTTTAAAGTTGCCCGTTTTAAGTTAATAGTGTTCGGTATCGTTTGAATCGAATACTGTCAGGCCCCAAGGTAAAACGTTTGCAAACGATTTAGAGCCGTAGGTTTAGTTAAAATAAGGTTTGAATTTGCTGGTACGAGGTGGGACGTTTGCGTCCCGGCGGGGTTCATATGTGTAGAGATCTGCCCCGCTTGGGATCGAAAGGTACTGAACTAATAATAATCGCTGGACATTACACACAGCGCCATCTAGTGCGACACTAAGCAACGACGCTTAAGTCGTGGACACCAGATGGAATACATACTTATTATACGTAGAAACATCCATGACTCGGAAACAAATTAATGTCCATGCTCATCACGCAAACATGTGCTACTACCGGGATTCGAACCCGGGACCCTAAGAACGTAAGGCTCACTACCATTCGGTCGTCAACTGCACTTGTAATATAAACATTGCAAAGATGATTTTAAAGATGTGGAATTAAGTGATATTTTTATTTGTGACATCCAGCAATAGACACCTTGGCCGGCCCGGATACATTTGATAACAACAAGCGTAAGTACTTACATTTTTGTGTACGACACGTAAAAACACTGATAAAGCAAATAAACATAAAATTACTACTTACTTATACACAAAAACGGAACGCTAATAAAATAATAAGTAATGTATCAATAAGTAAGTAAGTGATGTAAGAAACATAGATTCCCAAAACATAAAAAGTAAACAACTAAACTTTTACGTTCGTATTATAAATTATTTTACTGTTTAACGCGACTCCATACCTCCTGTAGTAAAATTCGAAGAAGTAACTTTGTTCTTTTTTCAAATTTTCTATATAAACGTAACAATACGATGTAGTTCGCACAAGGCAATATAACGGGAAAAAGTACTTTATTTGTTATCTCTTAAGGTTGATTTCACACTAAATGTTGTTTAACTTATGTATTTTCATTTCTAACTGACAGGAGTAATGTACTGCTTTCCTCGTTTTTTGTGACGAATGATCGTAAGTATTAGATAATATTTTGAAGATTTGTTACGTTGTTTGCGTGACAGCTACGTTTGTTAGTAAACAAATGTAGCTGTCACGCAGACAGCATTTAGCTTTGATTTTGTACGATGCTAATAAGTGAAGAAAAAAATACATGCATATCCCAATATAATCCCATAATAATCATAATCCCTTATATTGGTTTAAGTTTTCACGGATACATACTCTATGTTTTATCTTCCTGTCCATAATATGTCTAAATGATTCTTGGTTTGTCTTTTGTGCGCAATCGTACCATTCATCAGATTGGCATGTTTGGGTAAGTTGTTGTTTGAAAGCTCGCGAAGGTTCCCGAGTGGTTTAACCCCTGCACATGAGCTAAGCTTGCAGGCAAGCTAGTTATTTACATGTGTGTCAATACTTCCAGTGTAGATAAGAAAGGATAAGATAACTAGAAAAAAGTAAACTACAGAGTAGGTACTTATCTACCTACACTATATTTTGAAGTTAACTTACACCAGTTGCGTCCATATAAGTGGTAAATTGCTTAATAGTCTCAACGTAATAATCAGGTCTTAAATAATAAATGTATTTAGATTCAATCAGTTCTTTTAATTCTGTTTCTCCGCCAAGAAACTCCCCATCAACAAAGACAGCGACTGGAGTTTTCAAGCAATAAAGCTCACCACCATACTTTATCTTCAATTCGTTCCATACTTTCGGCCATTCCACGCTCGTTACCCCTAGAAACAGATGATGTATCTTGTAAGACGCGAGACTAAAACATTACCAAATCTATTCTAAGCCAAATAGGTATATGGCTACGTGCGCACTGACAGCTGGCTTGCTTAGGGCTGAAGGGAGCGGAAAGGAGTGTCAGACTTGTACTGACCAAAACTCATCCATATTCCTTCTTACTTCTTAGCCCTTTGTGTTCTAGGGCCGCGGTATTTCTTTCGAAATTCCCGCAGCCCCGGCAGGCATTGGCACTTGCGAACCCCTTCCGGTTTGCTGACATCTCTTTGAGGCACGCGTGGAACACGAACGCGCCGTCGCGGTCGGCACGGCCTGTCGACATAAGACGGACGGACGGCGCGCTAGCCTATTACTTACCGTCCAGACCCGCCCCGCCTACGGTGGCCGAGAGCCACCACGTGGCCCCCGACACCCGGGGCGTCTCCCGCTGCGGTTGGGACGTGAGGCTTTCTCCCTCTCATGTTCCACCACCTATTTGACTAGCATGACTGCTTCGCAGAAGGTGTACGGCTTCCTAATCCCTCGCGCTCCGGACCACTACGAGGACATATTGGCGGTGCTCCGCCCAAGCGGAGCAGACCTCCACGGTGTGGCTTGCTTAGGGCCCAGACGCACATTACTTCGATACACTCCTGGCGCCAAAAGCGGCCGGTTGCGAAGATTTTAGAACGGTCGTTTCGTGAACATCAGAATGACTGGCCAAAATCACCGATCAGCTTTAAGATATTACTAAACTCTGTAATAATCGTGTAAATTGAACTTAATTGCGAAGAATTGGAAAAAAAACGTCACTTTCTGTATTATTTAACCTAGTAAAAAAAAATCTCTAATAAAATCTTTATTCTTTGCTCTAAAAATCTTTAAAAAATATATGTTTAGGTATCAAATAGGTACTAAATTTTTGTAAAGGCTAATTGATATTTTGGAGCCCTTACGTGGAGATTCCAAATGTGGGCAGTCATCCTGACATCAGAATGACTGTCCATTTTTTAAATTCATTTTCTCAGTTATTAATTAGGTAGGTATTAGATTTTAGTAATATTTTAAAGCTGATCGGTTATTTTGGCCAATCATTCTGATAATCACGGTCGTATCACTTCGCTACTCGCTAGCCTCTAGGCGCTAAGCAAGCCATCACCTATCAGTGCATTCGTAGCCTAAGACAATTAGGGTCCGTTTTCAGTAAGCGAGCACGGAACAATTTTTCTGCTTAGACGAGTTAAACGATTGGGTGACAAGCGCTTTTGACCACGACCTTTCTAATTCACCAAAGTATATGTATGTGGACAATGTCAACATTTCGCGACAGTCAACCTCATTATTTAGCTAAATTGGCCGAAAGGGGGCGGCAGGAAGCGCCAATTTATTAATTTGGAAAATGTAAAAAAATATTTGAAATCGCGTGCGCAATATCATGCCATTCTTGCCATAGAAAACGATATAAATGTTGATATCAGGGTGATTGGTAATTGGGTGCAGGCCTTTAAATGGGTGATAACATTAAACACTTTACTTGATACAATTTTGACCCCGATAACTCGGGGTCGAAACTGGGTGGTTTTGAGAAATCAAACTTATAGAGTTATTTGGAAATTTTATCACGTCTCCACCAAGTGCTGATTGTGAGAAATCTAAACCGTTCAGGATGTTAAACTAATACTTTTCTGATAGCAGAAAATTACAGCTTTAACTGTCTGCTAGGATATGTTAAAATACACCTGAGAGAGACAGATTTACCTGATCTGATCGACCAGCATCCGGCGCATTTAGTCAAATAGCTAACATCACATAGCGGTAACAAGAAAATCTGCAACAAGGAAGACATACATCGAAAAAACTGTACTATCCAGTTTTATTAAAATACTACCTTCTCAGGACCAATCGTTGTTTTCAGGTTATTAAATTCACTTAATAAACAAAAGTATACTGTGGCACCATTTTGGAAAATTAATGAGACAAGGAACTCGGTTCTGCAATTTGCACGACAAGTGTCATACATTCATTTTATGAAACTTGCCTCGAAAAACAAGGGAAGTTTCAAAAAGTTTTCAGAACATGACCCCTAGGGCGCTTATTTTCCAAAGGCTTTGTCTTTTTTGACAAATTGGTTTTCGAAGGATACATTAGCTATCAGAAAAGTATCAGTTTAACATCCTGAACGGCGTAGATTTCTCATAATCAACACTTTATGTTGGAGAGGTGACATAATTTCAAAAAAAAAAAAATAGTTCGATTTCTCAAACGCTACCCAGTTTAGACCCCAAGTTATCGAAGTCAATAATAAACAGGGGGCGACGTATTTCCGGTCGGCACCAAGCGGCGAAAACCCACGCTACGCCACTGTAACTTAGCATACTTTTGTTACTCCTTTAATTTAATTACATTTTCGCATAACATTATTTACGCATAACAGCTTAAGCATAATTTCTCTAATCATAATAATGATTAAGCATAACATTCTTAGGCATAAATGTATTTAGGTGCGCCTAATGATATTAAAACATATTTTTTATAGGCATAGCAAAGAAGCTTATAAACTCCTAAAATGTTAGACATGCCTTAATTGGATAAACCAATTGTGTCGCATAACTTCAAACTCGGATAAATCCACTCTACCCTCTGTAATTCCATGAATTAAAAGGTAGTATTTTGTTTATTATGGCAACATTGTTGAAGAAAACGAACCTGTCTCACAAATTCAGTATTTATCCATTAATTCTTTAAAAAAATTAATATTTAGTTTGGATCTACCTTCATTTGATATAATGGAATGAGAATAGTTTTATATTAGGCTGCTTGCGGGCTTTACTTGGGGACACAATTTTAATAGAATTATCCATGGAATTATCTAAATAATAGAAATAAACAGTAAAAAAGCGGAGAGTACACGGTGCTACTGTCGCAAGTTTACGTCGACTGGCGGCTAAATTGAACAAACGCACTATGCTGATTGGCTCATATGGACCTAACTACATTTGAAAAAAACTGTCTCTTGGATTTATCTGACCTAAATAAAATATTGTGATTTTGACGGTTTATTTCTCAAGAACCATGCGGATTTATACACAACTGATAAAATTGCTAGAAAGCATTTTTTTTTTTTTATTTGGATGACAAAATCTTGAAAAATCTCAGAATTGGATTTATCCGAGTTTGAAGTTAGACGACACAACTTATTTTGACGATTGGAAAATGTTCGGGGTGCAAGGTCGTAGGTAGTATTAAAGCACAGTTTGGAATTGGTTGTAAAGAGTTTATTAAAGGCTCTTCAGGATTAATGTTAAAATGTCTTAAAGTAAAATGTTATGTTAAATGTTTTGAATGCACCCGGTCCGTTTGATGTCGCGTAATGCACTGATGTTAAAGTATTAATAAAATTGTCACTTAGCGACAAGTATAACGATTGTTGTAAATTGCTGCGTTAGCAAGTGTTCGGTTGCTTAGACCGAACATATTCCGGGCCGGGAAAGATGCAGTTGATGATAGTACAATCATGTTAGCTAAGATGATAGTAACCTAATGTTAGTAGTGATTCTTAAGATAAAAACAATAGCGTTTAGAGAAGCACTTAGGGTATAATCTTAATGTCTCTAGTTTTTGTTTAAGATTGGCGAACACGATTTATTTTGTTTTTTAACCACGCACACTTGCACTGCACTTTGGACACTGGGCTGATGATCAGCCATATGTAGTCGCGCACAAGCACTAGCACTCGCGTCGTTAACACTTTGTAGCTCGATGTCTGGGGAGAAGCGCACGCATCGCATGCGGCGTCGCCACCGCCACAGGAGCACGGCCGTGCCCGCAGCTGCCACCAGAACGAGGGTGTAGATTACCACGTAGTGATGGATGTCATGTGGTGACAACATCTCATCTAGTTCTACGTCGCTGTTTCTCATCTGCTTGATTTGTTTGTAGAGTTTGAGCAAGTCGTCATCTACTTCGTCTTGCTCAGTTTGGTTGCCGTGGGCCTTCTCCATCGGTATGCTCACATTGATAATGTTGTTTAGTTGGTCAATCTTGGGTACGTAAATATTTGACTGAACCGTTATGTTGTTATCAAATTTTGTGTTTGCGTGCAAGGTAAAATCTTGCCCTTTGATAACACAACCTTTTCCGAGGTATATTAATCCTGCTTGGTTGAGTTGTTCGACTGTGATATGTTCTCCGCAAAGTATTGTAATGGAATAGTTGTTGCAGCAGTGATATAAATGCTCAGAAGGATTATTCAACGGTACCCACATGTTTGAACATAAAGTTTGTTCAACTTTACATTGGTTAGTCTCATGATCGATATTGCAGTAATTGTTGTTGTCACTGCCTAGGTGGTAAACAGGCTTCTTTAGTAGGCACATGTACGTCTCTTCCTGAGTGAGGCATGTTGAAAGCTCATCGTTGTTAATTGGTATGTATGAGTCCTTTTTTAGATTCACTGCCATGTATTGTGATTTTGGCAGGATGCTTGTCATATTCTTACCGAATTGTTTAGGAATCGGTATCACTCTGTATAATTTGTACCGATCTCTGCTGATTAATGGGAATGTTATTTGAAATATGAAATATTTTTCAGTGGTCCGTGCTTTTATTTGCAATAGATGATACAGTTTTTTCACATCAGTTTGTTCGACAGGTAGCATTAGATCATCCGTAAGTTGACCAGCAATGACGTTGAGTTCTTGTTGTAGTTGTTTAGGAGTTAATAAATGTATGTTGAACTGACCATGGCGAATGTCCGTCAAAGTGTCTAGTAAAGTATCTTGATTCCTCCTTAATGTTTGAAGCAAAGTATTTGCAGTCAATGCAGTTACGATTTGTCCTTGTACTGCACTCATGTTACTCATTGCTAGTTGTACTCCATTTGTTATTCTGTCCAATGTATCTAAATGTTGATTTATAGTTTTATGTTGCTTATGGATAATCCTTTCAGTTCGTTTCAGAATGTTGTATTCCGACTCTACAACTGATGTTTGATTTTTCCATAGTTTAGCCAAATGATTTTGATTTCGCTTTATAAGTTCTATGTCCTTAGTGTATTGTTCAGCGAAACGCTCATCCAATACGCCGAAGAGATAACTCGCCGCATAACCTATCCCATTGATAAGCCCACGACGCTGTCTGGAGTGTGTTATGAATTGTTGTGTCAGCAGGAGCGTGTTGTAGTATCTAAGTTCGAGGAACTCATGCTGTAATTGTGGCACTATCATGTTACAAACACCGCTGTTTATATTAGTACACGTGTTATTTAAATGAGTTAATAGTTTTTCTAGCGCCGTCGTGCCCTCCCAGTAGGGTGACATGTCGTAATAGACGACTAAAGTCCATTTGTCACGGATGAGATTCATTTTGGCCACCGGATCAAAATATAAGGACTGATTATTCCTTAATTTTGTAATGTTATACATCATGCCATGCGCAGTGTTGATTGCAACTGACATGAATAATGTTAATGCTAGGGCCAAAGAAATGAAGTTGACATGGCCTAGTCTTACCGGCGGTGCCCGTTTTGTTTTGTTCTCTTCTTGACTGACTTCTGTTTGTTTTTCTTCCTTTTTATGTTCTTGTTCACTTGTTTCCGTCGAATTAATAGGTAATAGGGAAAGCTTTATGATAGGTCTCTTCAAGATTCCATTTTTAGTTTTTAATGACACCACCCGTACAAGTCCGTCTCTGCCCGGGTGTACATCTACCACTCTTCCCATAGCCCATTTTCCTGCAGGTATGTTGTTTTCTCGAATGATGACCAAATCACCAATTTTCAAGTTTTGTTGTGGTTTCAGCCATTTACTTCTCGCTGTTAGTTGACTTAGGTATTCTGACTTCCACCTTCTCCAAATGTCTTCGGATAGCTTCTGAATTAAATGCCAACGTGTCCTGGCATCCCTTTCTGTTTCAATAACTGTTAATCCTGTGCCTCCGGTTAAAAAGTGTGCCGGTGTTAAAAAGTCGAGGTCTTCTATGTTTTCTGTTATGGAGCACAGAGGTCTAGTGTTCAAGCAAGCCTCAAGTTGAGCAAGAATAGTCGAGTATTCCTCAAATGTGAGTCTCTGTTCACCAATTACACGTTTAAGGTGGAACTTAAGGCTTCTTACAGCTCTCTCCCATAAGCCTCCGGCACTCGGCCATGATGGTGCATTAAAGTGCCATTCGATTTTCATTTCGGTCACTTCTGCTAAGAAACTATCGTGGAAAATTTGTTGTAATTGTTGGTATTCATTCTCCAAAATGTTGTTGGCGCCAACGAAATTGGTTCCTTAGTCGCTGTAAAGATGTCGTGGAGCTCCTCTTCTAGCTGCCATCCTCTTCAACGCAGCCAAGAAGGCAGAGCTTGTTAAGTCCGAGACCAGCTCCAAGTGCACGGCCTTAGTGACCATGCAAATGAAAACCGCCACGTATCCTTTAGTTGTTTTTACTCCGCGTCCTTTGTTTGTTTTAATTTCCACAAACCCCGTGTAATCGACGCCTGTGTGGTAGAAGGGTGGAGCGGGGTTGCATCGCTCCTCGGGAAGATCGCCCATTAGTTGATACTGTCTTCCTGATTCATGTTTTCGGCAAGTCACGCATTTTCGTATCTGCTTCTTGGTAGCATTGTTCCCACTCGTTATCCAGTAATAATGACGTAGTTTGGCGAGGGTCACACGTGGTCCGCCGTGAAATGTTAGTTGATGTGCTTCGTCGATAAGCATCTCCGCCAACCGACACTTATGTGGTATGATTATCGGGTGCCGCATCTCCTCACTTATGTTAGCGTTCTTCAATCGCCCCCCAACGCGTAACAATCCGTTACGATCCATGGTTGGATTTAATTTTAATAATTGGCTTTTTAAGCCAACGCTACCATGTTTGCGCATGTTTTCTATTTCCTTCGCAAATTCCTTATTTTGCACATGTTTTATAACAAAAGTTTTAGCTTTGCGCAACTCTTGTAATGTGAGATAGCTCGGAAAATGTTTACGGCAACGTGCAGGTGTTATCGCTCGATATATCCATGCTAATATATGTGTTATTTTCTTTATACTGTTGTATTTTTCTAAGAAGTGATCGATGATATTTGGGCAATCTTGCACTATGTTAACTTGTTCTTTAACTGTTTTGACCTCCTCGTTGATGATAAATATTTGCTTTCAGTTTCATCTTCTGAAGTCCATGTTTTCAGCCATTGGGGGCCTTGCCACCACAATGTATGTTGTTTCAACTGCGACGCTAACATCCCACGGCTGGCACAATCCGCTGGATTATCCGTTGATTTTACATAACGCCAGCAGTCAGGAGGCATTGTTTCTGTGAGTTTGGCAACCCTATTTGCGACGAACGCCTTCCAACGGTTAGGCTCACCCTGTATCCAGCTGAGTGTTACCTTTGAATCCGTCCATCCAAATATTTCTAGTCTATTTGTTAAGGCATTCTGTATTTTATTTATTAGTCTAGAAAGTAAGTATGCGCCACTAAGTTCCAGTTTTGGCAACGTAAGGGCTTTCTTATGCGGCACGAGTTTAGATTTTGCGGCGATGAGTATCACGTCCGATTGATGTTTTATGCGCGCATAAACTACGCATGCATATGCTTTCATGGATGCGTCACAGAACCCATGAATTTCGATGATGTCATCACTGTTGTTCTTCAACCACCTTGGTACCTCGCAGCCTTTTATGTTGTCTAGGTCTGCTTTTATTTTGGCCCAATCGTTGTAGACGTCATCGGACACTTCCTCATCCCAATGAAAATTGTTTTCCCATAGTTTTTGGAACAGTAATTTTAGTTTAGTTGATAGTGGCGTTAACCAGCCTAACGGATCGAACAATTTCGATATTTCCGATAGTAGGTTGCGTTTTTTTGGCCTTGAAGACTGTTTAGAAAAATCGCAACGAAAGAAGAATCTATCTGTGTTTGTGTTCCAACACAGACCCAGTGTTTTCGAGGTTGCCTCCGATTTCGAATTGAATACAATGTTTGTGTCAGGATTTTGATGACTTGGTATGTCGTTGATTAGTGTTGGTTCGTTAGAGGCCCATTTACGCAAGTTAAAACCTCCTGAATGTAGTAAGGTCATCAAATCTGATATGAGTTTCTTACCCTGTTCAATAGAATGACACCCATGAACAAGGTCATCCATGTAAAAATTGTTGTTTAACACCTGAGCCGCGTCAGGATAATGTTTCAGTTCGTCTGCTGCTAATTTCTTCAGTGTCATTAAAGCTAAAAATGGAGCAGCCTTTGTTCCATATGTTACTGTTGTCAGTTGATAAGATTGTATAGGACATTGAGCATTGTTGCGCCAAATTATTTTTTGTAGAGGTTGATCCAATTCATGTACTTGGATCTGCCTATACATCTTCTCGATCTCTGCTGTGTAAGCGTATTGGTATTGTCTCCATTTTAGCAATAAAAGTTGCAGATCTTGTTGAAGGTTGGGTCCTTTATGCATCGAATCGTTAAGGCTGTATCCTGAAGTTGTTATCGCAGATGCATTAAACACAACCCTGTATTTTGTTGTAGTCGATTCCTCTCGTAGGACTCCGTGGTGAGGTAAGTAGCACTCCGGAGTCATGTTACTTTGCAAAGCTAGCTTCATATGTTTTAATTGTAAATATTCTTCCATGAACATTTTGTAATGTTGGGCTAGAGTCTCGTGTTTCTGGAACTTGCGCTCCAAATTTCGAAATTGAGCTAAAGCCATTTGTTTTGAGGAACCCAACTTGTTTTCTATGTTATCCTTTAACGGTAGCCTAACTTCGTAGTGCCCGTTTTCTTTTCTAGTTGTGGTATTTAAATAAAACGTAATGCATTTCTGATCCTCGACAGATAAATTGGGCTGTTCTGTTACGTCCTCTATTTCCCAAAATTTATGCATGCCTTCCAAGTTGTGCAGAACTACATTACATTGGAATGTTTTTGTTGAGCCTCCACACAATATCCACCCCAGGTGGGTTTGCTGAGCGATAGGCTGTGTTGTGTTATTCCCCTTGATGATTCCCTCCATGATGATGTTAGCGTAAATTTCGGCTCCGAGCAGCAAGTCAACTGGCCTACTAATGTAATATTCCGGATCCGCCAAGGTAATGTTTTCTGTGAATGACCATGAAGGCTTCGAAAAAGTTTGGTTGGGGAGATTTTTAAGTAGATTGTTCATAATCATGGCCTCTGTTGAAAAAGTGTAGTCACTGTTTATAGACCTGCATGTTATGTGTACTAACCCTTTACAGTTGTTCTCCTTTGCGCCTACGCCTAGAACAACCCCTTTGCATTTTTGGCGTTTTATCTTCAACAACTGAGCGGCCTTTTCGGTTATTAAAGATATCTGCGAACCCTGATCGATAAGAGCACGCATGTTATGATAAGTCCCGTCGGCTGCCGTAACCTTCACGAGAGCAGTTGTCAGCAGAATTTCTGCAGTTCCGTCCTGTGACGCATTAGAAACTCTGACTGTCGGTTCAGTATGTTTAGGAACTTGAGAGGCCGTCGGCCCTACAAAGGCGTCATGTAATATCGTGCTATGGTTAGCTGTACATTTGCGGCATCGTTTTGTTGAAGTGCACTGGTTGCCGTTATGGCTAAACAAGCAATTAATGCACACTTGCAATTTTTGCGTAGTTGCAAGCTTTTGTTCAGTGGGCATTTCCAAGAATGTTTTGCAATTGTAGAGGCCATGTTCTCCACTGCATTGTGGACATTTGAACTTCGACACGTGTAGTGTCTTTTTCAAGGTTCCATTATTCCCACTGTTGTTATGTTTCTTGAAACTTGTTGAGGAATGTTGTTGGTTATTAGGCCCTTTTTGTTGGACGTTGTCCTGTTTGCGACGAGCTGACTCCAAACTGATGAATTTGGT
This sequence comes from Xestia sexstrigata, assembly GCA_941918905.2. Taxonomy (NCBI): domain Eukaryota; kingdom Metazoa; phylum Arthropoda; class Insecta; order Lepidoptera; family Noctuidae; genus Xestia; species Xestia sexstrigata. Next base: position 12,906,743 of record OW799214.2, read on the forward strand.
CTCCAGGAAATTCAGAAATTCTTGGAGTACGGGTAGCTCCCGCGAATTTTTTAAAGACTCTATGTAATCGGTATACGTGTCAGAGTCTAGTTTTTGGGATAGAATGTGTACCACCATAGGATCCCACGATGTTATATCAATGTCTAAATTGCGGACAGCATTCAGACATTCTAATGTTGTGTCATGCAGTTTTTTGATTTGTTGTACGGACTGCTGTTGCATGTTGGGCAATCCTAGAAGAATGTTCATGTGGGAAGAGAATATAGCCCTTTTGTTGTTGTATCTATGATGCAGAATATCCCAGCATACGGAATAGTTATCTGCGCTGATTGGTAAATGTTGGATGAGCCGTTCTGCTTCGCCTTTGACTTTTCCTTTTAAAAACTGCATTTTTTGGGCACTTGAAATCGACGGATTGTTATGTATTGCTTCTTGAAACAAATCTTTGAAGCACGTCCACTGGTTATAATTACCACTAAAAACGGGTATTTCTAGTGTAGGTGTAGTTTTTTCTCTATGAGCCACAGACCACATTTTAGTATTAATCGCCTTCTTCAGATTGTTGTATTGTTTTTCATGGCTCGAGAATGTTTTTTCATACTCTCCATTTTCTTCGCTTAATTCAGAATCAATTTCCCAATGTAGAGTATCGACTGCTATCCACCTAGATTGCAGTGTTTTGAGGACGTCTTCAAATTCCCATTTGTCGGAAATAAGTTCCAAGTTGATGGTTGAGACCGTTCTACGGAAAGCCTTAAAATTGGCTACCTGCTTGCGAAGCATTTCGTCGAGTTTGCTGTTTGTACCCTGATTTACCATCCAAGCACGACGGACTTCTTGACCCAACTCCGAATGTTGACTATGTTCTCCCGGCTGCTGTTCCTCTGCTGACTCCTGTTCATCACTTTTAGATGGAGCTTCCAGCAGTTGTTGATGCATCTGGTTGATCAGCGTTTTTACGGCTTGGTACGACTTACTTGTTTTCTCGTACTCCTGTTTGGTAAAGTATGCATGCGACACACTTACTTCAGTTGAAAGGCGATCGTGGTTAAATTGATACTCTTTCCAGTATTTTTCTAAATTGCTTAAACAGTTTTTCAAGTATTCGAAGGTTCGTCTTTGTATACTGGTCTTCTTCAAATTAACCCCGATCTTTTCAATGTTGATGGCGAGCGCCAGTTGGACGTCGTAGAGCTCAGCCATTTCGCTCGTTGTTTAAGAATGTAAAATCTCCCAAGGTGTAGAAAATAATGGAAAGATCTTACTTGTTATCTGCTGTTATACCACCGTTGATGTTCTCCTTGGATCAGGAGCGTAATCCAGTCACCAAACAGTTCAGGATACCACCTTAGACCACAACACACCAAATTGTTGTTTACGCAACACTCGCGATTACTTTTCGAAACGCGCGCGATCCGGCTCGAAGGACCATTATGTTCGGGGTGCAAGGTCGTAGGTAGTATTAAAGCACAGTTTGGAATTGGTTGTAAAGAGTTTATTAAAGGCTCTTCAGGATTAATGTTAAAATGTCTTAAAGTAAAATGTTATGTTAAATGTTTTGAATGCACCCGGTCCGTTTGATGTCGCGTAATGCACTGATGTTAAAGTATTAATAAAATTGTCACTTAGCGACAAGTATAACGATTGTTGTAAATTGCTGCGTTAGCAAGTGTTCGGTTGCTTAGACCGAACAGAAAAAAACCATATCTCCTATAGCAGGTAATAAATAACATATTTGTTTTGAACATAGTTGATTGTGAACATGTGAGTTTTTTCCCTGTAAGAAGCATGCAAACAAGCATACACCAAGCATGCAGCATGCAAATATAATAACCAAGCATACACCATGCACGCAGCAAGCATGCAGCATGCAAACAAGCATACAACATGCAAACATGTAAACGCATACACCATTCATGCAGCAAGCATGTAACATGCAAGCAAGCATTCAGCAAGCAAGCATGCAGTATGCAACATGCAGCAAGCAAGCACGCAGTATGCAACAAGCAGCAGGCATGGTTTCTGTCACGGCTCCGGCGCTGCGGGGTTCCGGCAGCGGTCCCTCGCGAGCTTATCGTCGCAGATGTGTTCTACGCTCACCACCGCAGCTGAAGCCGAAGCTTTCGAGTTAAGAGGCTCGGAGTATAATATAGTAGTATTAAAGGACCTACAAAGCCTTGTATGCCTTTTGAATTTTGCCAGTTTTGTAGTTCCAAACGGCAGGCTCAATCACCGGAGTTTGTTGGATTTCATTTTGAGAGGGGAAGGATGTGCGAAAGAGAAGGGTATATAGGGTAGAAAGAGAGAGGGGAACTACGCGGAAAAGGAAGTGCTGTCTCAATCATTTAGGCTTCGAATTTAGGTAAGTAAATTAAACAAGCGTTTTATTTCAAGAAAAATGCTGCTCTTTATAGGGTCAACTCAAATTGAGCACTTACCCGTTATGATTGGAGCATCGAAGTATCTCCATCTATACTTATGTAGTCCGTTTACCAGTTTCATACAATAAATAAACTCCTTAGAGGTTCTAGTCCCAATTACCGTGAATTTCATCCGGTGTACACTTGGATCTCTACCTTTCTTTGGTGGTGGATAAACGGGTGGGTTCTTCGCAGAATTATGGGCATATTTATATGTGCCATTATATACATGTTTTATAGTTTTTTCCCACGGGTGAGGTGGATTCTTCTTATTTTTGCGAGGTAATTCAATTTCGGGGTTAAGAAGTGACATCTTTGTTTGTAAAAAGTTTGACTGACTGCACTGGCACTGATTTTTTATTTTGCTATTTTCATTCATGTTTGCGTAATAAAAGGCCAGTTTGTAGTTCTTTTATTAAATTATGTAGTTTTAAAGATTTTATGTAAAATAGTGTACCTGTTGGTAAATGTTTGAAAATAAAGCTTTAACTTTAATATCAGTAATCCATAGTTTCATGATATTTAATAAAAAATTATAATTTTTTCAACAGGCTCATTTGTGAACGACAAATGCTGCCGTCAATCAAATGACTGTTGTTATGTCAATGTCAGATTGTCGGAAGCTTGTGCTTATTTATTTTCTTGTAAACATCTGTTGGGTTTTTGCATATTTTTCGTTCTAAATTGAGTTTTAAGATTAAAATATGTTGTATCGAGAAATATGGACTAGTTAACTGGATGATATCCATTAATTAAGTTAAAATTCGTGCTAAACTTATCTCAAAAATGAATACGACACATTCACAGAGTTTTTCTCTCATAAGCGGAGAACTTTGTAATTTAGTTTATCAAAAAGAATACAGTAAAGATAAATTTAACAAGCTGGTAGATGAATTGAACTCCAAACCTTATAAAGTGGAGTTATTTGTGAGGAAACATGTAAGCTTTTTAGGTTATCTTAATCATTATTAAACTACTATTTTGCCTATTAATAAAATTAATGCATATTTTTACAGGATGCTGCAACTTTAATGACAGCTCTTTGCTTAAATGTTAAGCCTGCCGATGAGTTTTTAGCGGCAAAAACCTCACATTTAATTAACAGTATTGTGACAAAACAAAACTTACAATTTGATACTCACTATCTATGGAAGGTGATCTCTTGGCACATTGAATGCATAAGGCAATGCACGGATATTGTGTTGCCTGATATTCTCCATAGTATGCAATGTATTTTACAATGTAATTCTCAAGCAAATCACAAAGTAAGTGCTGTTAAAATTAATTTTGCAATTTATAACATTACGTAACTTCTCACCTCGATTTCGTATCCATGGACTGGGATAAATATAACATAATATTTATTTGTTTTGAGGCAACTTTAGTCCATAGATATACACACCCTGTCGGTATATTTAGTGGAACATTAAGAGAAGGCTCAAAATTTTAAAATAACAGTTTAATTTTAAAATCTCACTTAAAACTTGTTTTTTTATTTATAATTATTTAATTACACGTTTTAAAATTAAAACAAGATCACATTTAATTTAATTATTGTGAGTAAAATTGTTTTTGGTGAAATATGTACTTTCTTGAATTTTTAATGTTACAAATGAAAGTTGAAAAAGACATTAAAAAACTTATTGAAAAAAAAAAATACAAATTGATCATGTTTCCTTCATGTGCCAGTCAGCAGAGAAGGTTTCTACATACTACTTTTGCCACAACTTAAGAGGCCACAAAACGGCCGTTTTTCCATACAAACATAGTCCCCTGTTTCCTCCCTAGATAATTGCAGTAGAGCAATATTTTCTTTTACAAAAAATCTATAACCAGTATTGGCATATACCCTGTTTTCTTTTTTTTTTCATAAATTATTTATTAAAAGAGATATGAACCTTCAAAAACCTACAAAATTAGCCAGATTTTCCGCTGTGTTCAAACATCCAGAAAACAAATTTGACTAGATTATATAAAAAAGGACAATATACGAACACACACGCCAAAACCTTGCTTTAATTTTGAATGAAAAAATACTAAACTATTCTATTCAGTATGAGTGTACAATAATGCAAAATATAACTTTTTATTACAGTTTACTGTAGAGTTAATAGGTAGTCAAGGGGTCCTCATAAGACTTATTGACTCGACAAAGAGTTTGCAGAAAAGTCAAAACAGTTTGCAAATACATTTGATAGCATTAAAATGCCTCATATGTATTATATCCACTTCTGATGATGGCAAAAATGAAACAAATTTGGCTCCTGAACTAAAGGAGTTAACATCTCAAATAGTTGTGAAGTTTTTGATGAAGGGTTATTCAAAGTCTGATGATGAATTTTTGTATTGTAAGGTATGTGTTTTGTATAGCAAATATATGAAATAATAGGATTTATTTATTTAGTTTCCTTTGAGTCTAGCCCGGGCCTGTTCAACATAATTGGCCCCCAGGCCATGTAGCGGCATGCATAGGTCATTCATCTGGCCCATGAGCTATTTAAAACTATAAGAAATCAATAAAAAATATCATAACATTGTTTAAAAAATGTTCCTAAGTCAGTTATTCCCCTGCCATATTTACCTACGCGCCCCACCTCACCTCCCCGCGAGTGCAGACCGCATCGTCGTCGTCGTCTAGTCCGACGGAGCTTGTTTTATTTAAATTTACTTTATGCAAAGTGACCTCTAAATTTCTTCTTTTGCCTGCTATGATTACCTAAATACTAAACTTGGCCCTCCATAAAATTATCTTGGACACCCCTGTTCTAGCCTGCTTAATTTACTGTTCCTTCAAAAGCATTGTTTATTTTCTGTTACAGGTGATAATATCAGCACTAAGGGTACTGTCTCAGCTCTACTTCAACGACCCCAACATTAACATACCTCTACCTGAGGTGATGGGGATCTGTAGGTATGGCATACTCTATGGTCTGGTGACTCAGACTGGCCCGCCGGAGAAGATTATGCCTGCCCAACAGACAATAGCTGTAGTGCCTGTTGTGCATACTCCCAACCCTAAAGGTGGAAAGGTAAACCTAATTTTTCTACTTATTATTTATTTAACAATTTATGTATAGATGCCAGCCCATCAAGCTACTACAATCTGTCAAATTTCTATTTGATTTTCAACTTTATCCCAAAAAAAAGCATTAGGTTCAAGGTTGATTGGGAAATTGGTCAGTTTTGGGTAGCTTGATGTGTTTGCGTCTGTACACACTTATGATTAAAAGTATCACAATTGAAATCTATAAAAGTTACTAGCAAGCTTGGCCAAACTATTCATGTTCTCCAAAATCTTGTGATTTGTTACTACTCATTTTATATAAATATTATATGATTTTCTAAACAAAACCGCCTTTATACAATTATCTTTCAAGTGAACAAGCCTTACTATAATATCAAGATTCTTACATTTGGTAATCATTGAGTCTTCTCTGCCTAACCCTTTAAGAATAATAGGTGTGATGTTATGTTTAATGTGTGAGTCTTGTGCTCTAATAACTTATTAACATAAATTACAGAAACAAAAGCTCAGGAAGCAGAGAAATAATGCAATAGAGAGTTTAAAGAAAGAAATCCCAGTGTCGGACCGCAGTCTTATGAAAGATGTTGATAATTTTGAGAACAACTCTGCGTACAAGCCAGCCAGTCGAAACTATTTGGAGCCTCAAAGAGCCAAGAATTACTGGGCATTGACCAGTGATTCTGATATGTCTGATGTAGAGAATAGCAAAGAAGTAAAACTGATTGCTTTGAAGTCCAGAGTGAGGCAGGGTGCATCAAACCTGCTTCTGGTCTTGGTTAAAGTAAGTACTTAATTTCTTTTTTTTTGTATGAAATTAATAACGTAAATTAATTTAATTAATTTGTGCGTGACCACCACACATTAGTTGATGGGTGCAGTATAAAACGTAATAAAAATATGGTCTTCATTGAAGCATAAAAATCATGAATATGGAATATTTTGATGGACTATTCATAGATATAGTGGTGCTATTCATTACAAACCTAGCTCATCTAGCCTTCTAAGGATAATAAAAATTGACAAATTTATTAAATCAGAATGGTGGTTTATCTCATGCAAATTTCTATGCAATAAAGCATAAACATGATAACATTTCAGGTAAAAGAAAAACGTGAGATCTTCGGTTACTGGTGGGCTCTTCTGCCGAATTCGCCAGATGCTGCCAACTGGTCTTCAGAGGAATCAGCTAAGAAGACCCTTGCGTACTGTGCGGTTACTGACCCTATAGCTAGTAGTCGAGCAAGTGTCCTTAGCGTCATTCTAGCTTTGTTGTCTAGATCCAGGATGTACTTGTCGCAGGCTGAGTCTAGGTGAGCAGATTTACCTACTTCTCTTTCCACTGAAGCATTTGTAATTTAGGCGAATCAGGGTCCTGATTCTGATTCCTTGATTTACAAGTTAATGTTTCTGTGGTCTCTCGTTGGTGTTATAGATTGATGATTCAGGCAAAATGTGAGAGAAATACTGAAGTAAAAGATCATTGAAATTTTTTATAAATAGTGCAAGAAGGGGCCCAGAATGTACGTCAATTATTTTATGCCTGCCTATTCTACACCTCACGACTTGCATTCGCCATGCTTCGGTTGCCATCATTATAATTAAATTGCAGCAGGAAAGCTTGCATGCCAGTTGAAGAAACTGCTTGAAAATACGCAAAATATAATTTGAATAAATGCATTCGTTCGTGTTTTATTTATTACAGTAAAAAGGAAAGCACATCATTCATCCCATTCTCGGAATCCCTGGGCTACATGATCACATGCCTACACAAGGTCCTTAACAGTATCTTGGAGAGCGAGAGGAGCCATGCCGTCATCATTGTAGCCCTCAAGTGTTGCGCAGCGCTGGTGCAGGCGACGCCTTATCATAAGATGAAGGAGGGCCTTATCAGTCAGCTGGTTATGTCGACCAGAAGGTTTTTGGTGCATAGAGGTAAGATGCAAGGTGAAAACCGAATAGGATGTCCCAATAGGTAGTCTGGGGAGGAAGCCTTCGTCCACCATGTATTTCGGCTGATATTGTGATAATGTTAATGCCAAAAAAAGCACGATGTGGAATCCTGACACAGCCAGAAAGTGACGCGTTAGACTTCGCAGGAGATCGCGGTAGACCTCGTAGGAGATCGCGGTAGACCTCGTAGGAGATCTCTAGACCTCTAGGAGATCGTGGTAGACCTCGTAGGAAATCGCGGTAGACCTCACAGGAGATCGCGGAACGAGTTGGAGAGAATCAACGACCAGTGGTCCACATTAGGCCTATATCGAAAGATTTGGAAGTCATAGGAAGAGGCCTTTGCCTAGCAGTGGAAATGACACTGGGTGACAGTAACAGTCTAATAGTACTAATTAGATAATTACCCTACCCAATTAATACTTTGACTAAATGACTTCTGTATGGTAGAGCAGGGGTAGGGGTGGTTTAGCGATATCGACCGAACGGCGCATGGCTTTGCATTGTTTATTTTATAATCACTGATCTCAAATCGGTGAAGAAAAATATATTGAGGTAATCCCCCCGCCGTCCTTGTCACATTTATGAAACTCCTACCGCCATAATGTGACGTCACATATTTTGCAATCTTGCAAGTTAGAAATATTTTTAAGTTTTTCGTGACGTTACAAAATGTAGGACCCCTCCCACCCCTTGTCACACAGTGTCACACTTCGTCCCCCCCACCCCCCTAACGTGTGACGTAATTTATGGAGGGCCTCTTTGATCATGTAAACCTGAGCCATCCACCGTGTTGAGAAAGATAGAGGTTTTAAATTCGTAACCTATTTGACGTTAAAACCATACAAACATGTTTCAGATGTAACACTACAAGTTGGTGCCTTAATCACAATGGGATGCGTTCTCTCCGTCGATCCAAAAGTAGACGAAGTTCTAAAAGCAATAGAAAAAGATGCAGTGCCTTCTAAAATATCTACCTCCATGAGTTCTTCCAAAATTGTTTATACTACCCACAAAGTAGATGCTGAAGAGTGCGATGACTTTGAAGAAGGGTACTCTGATGATGAAATGTTTACCGCTGTTGATCACCCAGCGCTGGAAAGTGGTGATAGAGAAATAGAGGAAGGCTACTATTTTAGAAGTTGGATTTTGGATATTTGCTTCAAGAATATGGGTTGGATTTTTAGAGGAAATGAAGTTGTGGTAAGTTTACCTAATTTAATATTTACCTTACCTCCTTTGATTGTCACATTTGCCAAGAATTTCGTTTTTGTTTCTACTGCGACTCATGATCTGCTTAGCCTTTTCCCAATTATGTTGGGGTCGGCTTCCAGTCTAACCGGATGCGGCTAAATACCAGTATTTTACATGGACCGACTGGCTATCTGACCTTCACAACCCAGTTAGTAATACGCGTGCGACTGCGACTGACCATGCTTAAAAAAACTAACTTTGGACTTCACTGATTCAAACTTCATATTTACATTACAGTGCATTAGTATCTTATTGTAATTGTCTTTGTGTATTTTGTAATACCTACTTTTTAATTAAATTATTCTTATTGATTTTAATTGTACACTAGCGGCCCGTCCCGGCTTTGCGCGGGTGGACATTTGTTTTTGAAACATTTCAGGATTGTTTAGTAATAATATAGCCTAATTATGTTACTCAGGTATAGTGTAGTGTAGCATTCAAATGTTGAAAGAATTTTTGAAATCAGTCCAGTAGTTTTAAAATGTATTCGTTACAAACATACAAATCTTTGCTCTTTGTAATATTAGTGTAGATTTTAATTAATGAACGCCCCCTGAACGTAATACAGCATCAGCAAATAATGTTTTCACTGTTGTCACTGTCTGATGAGATGACGAGTAATAGATAAGTATTGAAGAAGATATGCTGCGCGTTGGCGCAGCATGTCTTCTTGGCCCAATTCATTTGGGGTCGCCCTAATGAACTGGGCCAAGGGCAAGAGAATGATGATCTTCACAGTTTGTGTAGTGTGTGAGTGTTATAAGTCTACGTAAAAATTATACTAACATTAACAATTATGATAACATTATTCGATTGCCTACATTTCGTGCGTTAACTTTTATTTTGAACTGAACTTTGTTATCATCACACTTGTTAAAACTAGATTCCAGTATTGTAAATCCAGATTTTTTATTTCACAGCAGCTTTTTATCTGAACACTGGATATTTCTGGCTAAATGTATGTGAAAACGAACTGGCTGTTGTAAATATTTTTTGTTTGTAATTGAAGTAGCTTAGTGTGCAAACCAATTAAAAACCACAAAACAACAAGAACAAATATTTAAGTTACTTTCTGCTACATCATTAATTACCTTTTTTTTGTCATATATGTAAGCGGATAAGGGTCGTACAGAACCGGGAAGCGTGGCAGAAAAAAGGGGAGGCCTATACCCAGCAGTGAGCGATTCCGGGCTGGTATTATGATGATGATGAAGCGGTGAAGGAAAACATCGTGAAGAAACCGACATGTTCCAAAATCAAAACTACGAAAAAATGTATCGCATCTATTAATCCGCATGCGGCCCGTATGGTGGATTGAAATCCTCTCCCTCTCAGAGATTATTATTCTGTATTACGTTCAGGAAGCGTTCATTAATCGTTCATTAATTCAATCAGTCGATTATTCGGCGCCCATGGTGATATGTCTTGAGATTTTTCAAAATGCGAACTATAACTCACACGTGCATAATACCGTTACACACTAGTGCATAATAGAATTATACCTACAAAGTTAAGTTAGTACCTAACTGCAAATTATATGCGAGTAAACTTCTACTAACTTTTTTATCTATTTAATCACTTTATTAAATAATTATACAAGCTGCTACATTGCTTCCAGTGTTGCTAGGACCAGAGAGAGCTGGGGTTGCCATAGGCAAATCCCACCTTTCTTGAACCATAGACATAAATCAATGACAATATTAATCTATTACATCTCCCTTTTCTTCAGCTAAAAGTTAATTTACAAATCGTGGTCTATTAGTATTTTATTTTTATTTAAAGCAATCACTTCGAAGTAAACTCAATTAAGCAGATAATGATCAGAGATAACATAACTATAGGTAGTCAGACAAATAACTAGGTTTTCTTACATTTCTGCCTGATCTAGTTACATACTTGCTAGCTGTATTTTCGGAATCAATTTTAATATCAGATGTTATGTCAGTAACTTCTGCATCATTAACATCTATGTTATCATCATTACAATCAATATTACTTTCATCTACCTCTACTTCCGTATTTATAATAAATTTATCAGTATTTTTACTCTCTATTATCTATTTCTCTATTTTTTATTCTATTTCTGTCTAACTTTTTACCTTTTTCAGTCAATACTGTGTAAGAATTTGGACGTTTATTCCTATCTATAACTTGAGCATACTCTAATGGTTTTTTGCTTGTTTCATTTGATATAAGAACTTTTTGATCTTTAGTTAAAGGCTTCAAGTTTTTTGTATATCTTTGATCATAGTATACTTTTTGTTTCAAGGCATTCTTATACAATTTTGACTGCACATTACAATTTTCATAATCATTATTATATATAGTAGGTAACAATCCTTGTATTTTTCTCCCCATTAACAATTGTGAGGGACACTTATAATTTAATTCTTTAGAAATAGGTGTATTTCTGTATTCCAGCAATGCTAAGTATTTATCTTTTCCTTCATAGTCCGCTTTTTTTAATATATTTTTAACAGTTTGTACAAATCTTTCTGCTAACCCGTTAGATTGGTGACGATATGGGCTACTAGTTTTATGAACAAAATTCCAATCTTTGACAAATTCCTTAAATTTAAAGCTAACATAGTTAGTACCATTATCAGTGTATAGTATGTCTGGTATCCCAAATTTGCAGAAATTGTTTTTAATAATTTTAATTGTGTTCTCTGTTGACAAGTTTGAAAGTTTATTTACCTCAAAATATTTACTAAAATAGTCGACAATTATAATCTAAGGATCCCCATTATAGTAAAATACATCACTTGTTACAATAGACCATGGTTTATTGGGCATTTCTCTTACCATCATAGGTTCTTTACTGTTGTTCTTTCTAAATTTTTCACATGTTGAACATTCCAAAACACTTTTTTCAATATCTTTACTCATTTGAGGCCAGTATATACATTCCCTTGGTCTTGATTTACACTTTTCTATGCCTAGATGGTTGTAATGGATCCTTTGTAACATATCACTTCTCAGAGACTTTGGTACCACTAAACAATTATTTTTAAAAATTCAATTGTCATACACAAATAACTGTTCTTGAAAATTAAAATATGGTTTTAGAGGTTCTGGTATTTTATCTACTTTATTTGGCCAACCATTATTTATATATTCTAGTAGTAATTGTAAATCTTTATCCTTTCTAACTTCTTCTTTAAATATATTGTATTTATAGTTAGATATACTTAAGTTAGTTTTCACCATACTAACCTGACACTCATACAGATCTTCAATAACAATATTTTCCTCTGACCTATTATTGACATCTCTAGACAATGTGTCCGCCAAGAGTAATTCTTTACCTGGCCTATATTTCACAACTAAATCATATTTTTGTAATTGCATTCTCATTCTCTGTAACCTAAGTGGTATTTTACACAGGGGTTTATTGAATATGGACTCTAATAGCCCATGATCAGTTTGTACTTGAACAGTTTTACCATATATAAATTGATGGAAACGAGTGCAACCAAAGATGAACCCTTTTTAATTAATTCTCTTAATGGGTTACACACCTGAGACATGGATGGAATAAACTTTGCAATATAAGTTATCATACCTAGTATCCTTTGAAGTTCTTTAATATTTTTTGGTTTTTCTAGATTTAATATGCTTTCTATTTTCTTTGGGTCAGGTTTTACTCCTTCCTGTCTCAATATGTGACCAAGATATGTAATTTCAGACACCCCAAACTGACATTTACTCAAGTTTAACTGAATACCATTCCTAGTACTTGTCTAAGTATTCTATCATGTGACTTCTTATTTTCTGCATATATGATAATGCCATCAATAAATACCTCACAACCTTCAATTGACTCAAATACCTGACTATATTGCCTGTGAAAAATCTCTGGTGCCGATGACAGACCGTAGGGTAGTCTCTTAAAAGAATTTCTACCAAAAGGTGTACAGAAAGTGCAAAACCTTGAACTATCTTCATTTAATTTCACGTGGAAAAATGCTGTTGAAGCATCTAACTTACTGAATACTTTTGCCCCTGTCATCTTAGCAGAAACTTCATCAAAAGTAGGTAATTTAAAATGTTCACGTTTAATACAATTATTTAAAGTACTAGGGTCTAAACATAGACGAATTTGACCACTGGGCTTTTTGACAATTACAATATTGCTGACAAATTCTGTGGGTTCAGTGACCTTTTCTATGACACCTAACTTTTCTAATTTTAGCAGTTCTTTTTTTAGAGGTTTATGTAAAGCTATTGGTATACTTCTTGGTGGACAGATTCTTCCCATACTATTTTCTTTTAATTTTATAGAATATTCTACACCCTTCAATGTACCAATTCTATTATCATCAAATAAATCTTTATACTCATTAATCATCTCACTGTGGTTAGTATCAATTTGTTCCTTTTTTATTTTATTCAGGTATTTTCTTTCTATTATACCTAATTTTAATAATGTACTATGACCTAACACTGGACAAGATTGTTTGTTGTTTACAACATAGAACATTAGTGTCACATTTTTATTATTAATTAATTTACATTTTAAAGTAATAGTACCGACACAGTTTATTAAAGAACCATCATAGTTATACAACTTATTTAAATTTTCTGTAATCATGCCCTTGCATTTCAGCTTTTCTACATATGTTGAGTATGACTGTAGAAGGCTGGTAAGAAATTTGGTTTTTTTTTTGAAGGACCATTAATTAATAAATAAAATAGCTGTAACAACTTATTTAGGTAAAGTTTGGGAAGTGGATCTTTGCTCGTAAATAGGTAGATAATCCAGTATGCCACCTACCTCAAACTTCCACACGTACGTTTCTTCACGAGAGCCTTGCTCGGCGAGGGGTGCTGGTATCGAAGGCGGAGGCGAGCGAGGGCACAGAACGTTCCAAAAACACCATCTAAATTGTCACAGCACTGCGAGAACGTCTCACACAATAGATACTGCACGGCAGTGTCGAAAATGAGTTAAACTTGTCTTATTCACGGAATAGTTTCTCAATAAAAATGAGACGTGACCGATACTGTCTGATCACGCAAGCCAACTAGCTCCACAGCATCGCGCGGAGGTTTCACGAGTCTCGGCCACGATTCAAAACGACGGTAGTCGTAAAAAGCGGATGACAAAACATAAATCATCTACCCTCAAAAAATGAGCAAAGATCCAACATACCCCCCACCGAAATTATCATGATAATTTCAGTTAAATACATAAAATAATATTGCTATTGCACCTGGTAGGCAGTAGGAAAATTGCCTTGAAACAGGCAAGAATAAGATAATATAAACAAAAGAATTAAAATTAAGAAAAGTTAATAATTAAAATCTAAGGTACAAGTTTTTTAAATATTTAATTAGAATATGGAAAAGGGCAAACCTTATTAACAGGTCTTTTAGTGATTCCCTTTTGCGTTCTCAGAGTAACGACGCGGATGATTTTATCTGGACCTTCATGGAGACGCTCCACTCTGGCCCGAACCCAGTTTAGCGGACGAATTAGTTCAGATTTGATGAGAACTAGATCACCTATTTTAATATTAGGAGGCGAGGTGAACCACTTGGCTCTCTGCTGCAAAGTATGCAGGTAGTCGTCGGACCACTTCTTCCAAAACGTTTGGGAGATTTTCTGCAAACACTGCCAACGTGACAGTCGGTTCGTAGCTACGTCTTGAAGACCGTACTCGGGCACAGCGAGTAAGCTTTGACCTACTAAAAAATGTCCAGGCGATAAAAAATCGAATTCATCAGGATTGTTAGATAACGGACACAACGGACGCGAGTTCATTACGGCTTCGATTTTACAGAAGACAGTGGTGAGCTCTTCAAATGTAAGTGCCTTGTCACCTACTGCACGGAGGAGATGGCGCTTGGCCGACTTGATACCAGCTTCCCACAGTCCGCCCATCGAAGCTGCCGTAGGAGGAATATTTTTCCATTCAATAGAACGACTTGCGCAACCGTCAGCAATTAAAACGTCATTTTCATTAAAAAAGTTGCAAACTTCTTTCAATTGTTTCGCAGCGGCGACAAAGTTCGTCCCGTTATCGGAATGTAGGCACGAGCACAGACCGCGTCGCGCCACGAACCGGTCAAGAGTTGCTAGAAAACAATCAGCGGATAAGTCGCTGAGGACCTCAATGTGTACAGCCTTTGTGGAAAAGCAAACAAAAAGGCACATGTAACACTTCAGAATCTTTGCATTACGATTCAAACTCGCCTTTATGTGAAACGGCCCACCTAAATCGCAACCGACATGATCAAAAACCTTATTAGGTTTTAATCTTTCAGCGGGTAACGTACCCATGTACGGTTGGATTGAAGTAGGGTTGCATTTAAAGCATACGATGCATTTAGACAACACACTACGAATCATACTGCGAGCGGATACGATCCAATATCGTTTGCACAAAATTCCTTGCAATGAACGAGGTCCTACATGTAGGTACACATTGTGAAAATGTTCTATTATTAAAGATGTTATGTGACATTTTTTAGGTAGCAACAAGGGGTGCCTGCTGTTGTAGGGTATGTCTGCCAGCGAGATTCTACCCCCCACCCTGAGGAAACCATGGGCATCGACGAAGGGTGATAGCTTCCTGAGTGACGAAACAAATTTATTGTTTTTTATTTGAGTGATTTCGCTACTAAAGTAGGTATCTTGTGTACATTTAATAATAACGTCATGGGACGCATTCAACTCGTGAGTTGAAATCGGACCAACAGAACGCTCGTTAGGTAACCTACAATTTTTAGCAAATCGCAAACACCAAGCGACGATACGTTGCAACCTGTTGAACGAAGAGTATTTTTCAAAAAACGTTTCTGAAAAATCATTAGGTACATTTTGAGATGCACAGGAAAATGTATCAACGTTTGTCTTCAGTTCTAAAATGTCAGTCTTATCAGTGACGTAAAAAGTACTGATTGGCCATTGATGAACGTCATCAGATAGCCATGCGGGACCATGCAGCCAGAGTTCATAATCAGCTACGAGCTGAGTGGGCATGGCGCCGCGCGAACAAACGTCAGCGGCGTTGTTTTCGCTCCGCACGTGGTACCAGCTGTTTGACGGAACCACCTCCACTACTTGAGAGACACGACTTGAAACAAAAGTTTTAAGTTTGTAGGGAGGGGTCAGTAACCATGCGAGTGCGACACTGGAATCCGTCAACGCAGTTACCTGAAAGTTTAGGTTTTTAATATTTTGTTGAACAAACAAAACCAGTTTTGACAACAATGCAGCAGCCATAAACTCGAGTCTAGGTATCGAGAGCGGCTTGATCGGCGCGACCTTACTTTTACTGATAAGCAGTCTAGTTTTCACTTCTTTGTTTGGGTCAACACTACGTATATATATGCATGCCGCATAACCACGGGTCGATGCGTCACAAAAAGCAATTAAGTGTACACCGCAGAATTTAGGTATTAGCATATGCCGTTCGATTGTTATTGACGACAGACTTGACAATGATGCGATAAAGACCGACCACTTGTCACGCAAATCAACCGGAAGAGGATCATCCCAACCGAGACTCAGCTTCCACAAATCTTGCATGATGCATTTAGCTAAAAATGTGCATGGAGATAGAAACCCAACTGGATCAAAAATGCTAGCAAGCAGTTTTAGCACAGACCGTTTTGTGTAGGTGCTATCTGTCATGTTATAATCGAACGAGAAACAATCGACGGTCGGCAGCCACTTAAGCCCTAAAACCTTCAGCGATGAGCACACGGTGTCATCATCACTGAAGTTTATGGCCACTGCCTGATCGGCACCGATCCTAGAAAGTAATTCAGGGGAATTACTCGCCCATTTACGAAGATCAAAACAACCTAACTTCAACAGAGCTACGAGCTCGTCCTGTAACGTACAGGCGTCTGAGAGGTTCTGTGTCGACCACAAAACGTCATCAACAAAACATCCTTGCATGAGGACATCGGCAGCTTGAGGATATCGCTTGCCCTCATCACTTGCCAGCTGTTGCAACGAGCGAACAGCGACAAAACCAGACGATCGCAACCCGTAGGTATTTGTAAGAAGTTCGTAGGTTTTTATTTCATGCGAAGGCGATTCCCTCCAAAGAATGTGCTGATATGTACGCTCAGCAGGATGAATTAGGACATTCCTATAGAATTTAGCTATGTCAGCGGTAAAACAAACGTCATACAAACGAAAGTTGAAAATAATTTTCAAAATGTCATGATGGAGTTTTCTGCCTGTAAGTAATGTGTCATTAAGTGACACACCGCTTGAAGTAGCCGCTGAGCCATCAAATACCACTCGGAGAGGCGTGGTGGTACTTGATGCCTTAACCACACAGTGATGTGGTATGATATACCTACTCGGTTCTGTACCTACATACGGTTTCATATGGCCTAACTGTTCATACTCGCGCATGAAGTCTACGTAGGGCGAACGTAAGTCGGGCATTCGAGCGAAACGTCGCTCCAGATGGTGTAACCTATGCACGGCGTGGTTATAAGACTCGCCGAGGGCGGCGCACTTCGGGTCCATTAGGATAGGCGAAACATACCTACCGTTATCGTCCCTATAATGACGCTCGGAGTATATCTCCTCGGCAAGCTTGTCATCTGGGCTGATAGGGTTGTCACACGGTGACTCCTCTATTTCCCAAAATGATTTGAGTTGATTGTTGATGGTGTCACTATCACTGGTGTACGACACGAAATTGCAAGACGTTGCAATATTAGTGACATCATCGGAAGTACACGGTACTTCAACTTTACCACACAATACGAACCCGAAAACACTACTGAGTGCAGTGGGTAGTGTAGGGCCGACAATAATTTTATTACCGTCATAAATGTCAGGGAATATGTCACCTGCAAGAATAATGTCTACAGAAGATTTTTTGTAGAAGTAAGGATCTGCTAACAAAAGGTTTTTGTAGTGCATAGAAACTTCTTCGGAAATTTCCATCGTAGGCAAGGAAGTGATCCGTTGTAAGATTATAGCATCGATATTAAACGATGGGTTATCGCAATGTCTAGGCTTAATAGTGCACGAAGTCATGCCATAGTTTTTGACACTACTTCCGGCTAAACCAAAAATATTAAATGGACATTTTTGACGCGACAACCCTAGCCGTTCTAAGCAATTCAAGGTAATAAAATTCGATTGAGCGCCTGAGTCTATAAGAACACGACAAGCTTGCGGATTACCAAACGAATCTATAACATTGACTATAGCCGTACCTAATAGGACCATATAGCTCTTCATATTGTTACCGCTGGACGAGTGCGATGTTTTAGCGTGCAATGTGTGTGTAGGTGTACCTACAGTTGTCGGCTCTGCGTTGCTATTATGCGCAGGAATGGATCGCGTAGCAAGACTGCCTTTAAAGTCAAGGTGCAGTAATGCATGGTGACGCTGATTACACGTGAAACATCTAAATTCGCTTTGACAATCGGAAGACGAGTGGTTTTGCTTGAGGCAGTTGTGGCACAATTTCAACTGGTCAGCACGGCTGACTCGTTGCGCAGGAGTCAATTCACGGAATTGAACACAACGAAAAATCATATGATTTTGACCACAATGTAAGCAATCAAAATTCTTCGACTTATTATTAGATTGCGTCTGCGAAGAAAATGCCTTCCTATTAACGGTTACATTCGACTTTTTATTGCATGTGTTCAGAGTAGGATTCCTACCTTGCGGAGCAGTAGAACTAGAATGAGATTGAGAATGTTCCAATATTTTTATTTGATTATGTACGTGGGACATCAATTGATCATAGGTAGGTATGGTATTTTGATCGATGCCTTGTTCGAATGAATGTACGTGGGACATCAATTGATCATAGGTAGGTATGGTATTTTGATCGATGCCTTGTTCGAATGTTTTTCTTGTGTTGGGGTCTAATCCCCTCAATGCTATATGACACAGTACATAGCTAGATAAGTGCTCGATATTTAAAGCATTTATAGCGCGATAAGAATGATCGAAGGTCTCAATAAAATTATTTAAATTGACTGGAGATTCCGATTTGAGCGCAGGAAAGTTGAGCATCTTATCTAGGTATTTACCTACGAGCATCCTATTGTCTTGATATTTATCAAGTAAAGACTGCCACACTACGTCGTAATTACTTGAAGTAATCGGCACACTCTTTACAATGCTAAGTGCGGACCCTTTTGTGCATGACAACAAATAATGAAATTTATCTATGCTTGAAATACCCGTTTGATTGTGCACCAAGGAGCAAAATGTTTCATAAAACGTGGTGAAGTTCTCAATATTCCCATCAAATGTGAACAACTCGAGCTTCGGTAAACGTGGTCGAATGTCTGTCTACGTGACTGCATGGTGGAACGTCCGCCATTTTGGTTGTGTGCTTTGACGCGCACAACTTGACGCGAAAGAACAAGTCATCGAAGCTAACCAAATCGCTATCTGAGAACTGAGCTTCAGGAGTTAAAGTTAATCGCATTTCATATATTTCCATGCAAATACTTTCGAATGATTCACGCAGTGATGTTATCTCTGAGGCACGCAATAGGAACATTTCCTTGAGGGAAGGATGGTTCTCAATTTTGTTGGATAAATCAAACACTTGTTGCAATTGAGAATAAATACGTTGCTTTTTAGCAAGACATTTGTTTATGTTACGAATAGTTTCCAATTCCTTTTTAGTAGGAATTGGAGCAATCGGAGCAGTTACTTCAGATTGCGACATTTTTAGATGTTAAATAGCAATATATTGCAATGAAATAGTATAAATATGTTAATTATATCCGGCTCGAATGGCCAAAAATGTTGAGTATGACTGTAGAAGGCTGGTAAGAAATTTGGTTTTTTTTTTTGAAGGACCATTAATTAATAAATAAAATAGCTGTAACAACTTATTTAGGTAAAGTTTGGGAAGTGGATCTTTGCTCGTAAATAGGTAGATAATCCAGTATGCCACCTACCTCAAACTACCACACGTACGTTTCTTCACGAGAGCCTTGCTCGGCGAGGGGTGCTGGTATCGAAGGCGGAGGCGAGCGAGGGCACAGAACGTTCCAAAAACACCATCTAAATTGTCACAGCACTGCGAGAACGTCTCACACAATAGATACTGCACGGCAGTGTCGAAAATGAGTTAAACTTGTCTTATTCACGGAATAGTTTCTCAATAAAAATGAGACGTGACCGATACTGTCTGATCACGCAAGCCAACTAGCTCCACAGCATCGCGCGGAGGTTTCACGAGTCTCGGCCACGATTCAAAACGACGGTAGTCGTAAAAAGCGGATGACAAAACATAAATCATCTACCCTCAAAAAATGAGCAAAGATCCAACAACATAGCTCAGAGGTAACATATCACAGTCACTCCCCGTATCTATTTTAAAGTCTATAATTTTATTATTGATCTGAAGAGCTTCTGTTAAACATTTGGTTACACTACTCACTATGATTGTAGCTAACACAGGATCATCGTCGGACTCACTTTCACTATTTTTATTAATTGTTTTCACTTTTTTATTTCTACACATTTTAGCATAATGCCCGTATCCTTTACAGAATTGACACTGAGCCTTGTAGGCTGGACACTTAAAACCATGCTTGTAGCCACACCTGTAACAAGTTTTTTATTTGGAAGTTGACGGCTGCTGCATGTCATTTGATGTTGTTCCATAATATTTCCCTTCAGTGTTCTTCTTTGCTTTTCTATTATTCATCACTGCTCCTACTGTATTTTCTTCCTCTTGTAACTGTTTCACCTGTATGTTAGCCAGTTCTGAGGATTTGCATATTTGTATACATTTCTTTAAGTCCAGATTCTGTTCTTTGAGTAATCTTTCTGCGATTTTCGCGTTTCTAATAGCTCTAACTATTTGATCTCTTATGAGACTTTCTTTTAAATCTCCAAAACAGCAATCCCTTGATAGCGACTTCAGTGACGTCACGAACTCGTCAAACGTTTCGTTGTCTTTCTTGTCTCTTCGGAAGAATATGTGTCTCAGCATCGTTTTATTTTGAAATGGTGTGCAGTAAGATTCGATTTTTTCCAGTACCCATTCAAGTGTCTCGTCTTTGCCCGGCTCCTTTTCAAACGTGTTGTATACTTCTAACCCTTCATCACCAATTGTGTGCAAAAGCAGTGCTACTTTTTGGTCGTTGGTAATATCTTTTTTACTTTCATAGCCACTAGCTTTGTAGTAGAGCATACATTTTTGCTGGAACCTTTTCCACTTTTCCTTTAGTTCGCCATGAAATTGCAATGGCGGCGGCTGTTTGAGTATTTCCATTTTTATTATGACCGTGACAGTCTGACAGTATCTATTTAGGTTACTTCATACATTTGCCACTTACCGGCTGCGCCATGTTATGTTTTAGTAAATGATGAGCTTTTTATCTATTTAATCACTTTATTAAATAATTATACAAGCTGCTGCACATTGCTTCCAGTGTTGCTAGGACTAGAGAGAGCTGGGGTTGCCATAGGCAAATCCCACCTTTCTTGAACCATAGACATAAATCAATGACAATATTAATCTATTACATAAACAGAGCATTATTTTCAATTTAACCGGGTAATACTTACAGTTTTTTTTTTGTAACAACAAAGAGGTTTTATGCCGCTGAAAATCCATTTACACTTTTGGAATAAATGAATGTGTCCTTATTTGAGCCGAAAAAACATTTATTTTTATCAAATTATTTATAATTCATTTGTTAAAAAAATATTTGCATTTTATCGCTAAAATTATAATTTTGAAGTAGGCTGTTTGACTATATACTCGTATACGTAGTCAATCACCTTACATTTGGCGGGTGCAAAAAAAAAAATCTTGCGCGCCATTTTCCATAATTTTCATATTTTGTTTGTATCGCATTTGTCGCTGTGTGGTAAAACGATTTATGCAAAGCATGTTTGTTTTTTCCTCGCAAGTGTGTTGAAAAAATGCGTATGCAACTCGTGAGCAACTTGCTCACTAGACACGGCTGATTTACGCCCTCGCCTACTCGCGGCTCGGGCTGCAACCCACAGCCTCGTGTATAATGAGCAACCTCTGCTCACTTGTATCATAATATACTATAACTTACGAGTAATATCAAACGCTCATATTATAATGGGGAATACATAAGCATAAATTTTCTTTTTTTCCTTTCGATACGGAATTTAAAAATACTTTATAAATAATGACAAAAAGTGAAAACAAGACTAAAATCGGCCAAACACAAAAGTTATAACCAATAAAACTTTTTTTTACATCTCTTTCTAGATAAACGGAATTTAGTATGGATTTTGTCCGTCGATATGTCGAATGACGTCATGGAAGGTACCGGATCTCTCAGTCAGTTGCAAATGCATATAACTCAGTATTTTTTATAAATATTTAAACAATAATTTCACTTTGCTATTTCTAACGTTAATACTACTACTACTACAACAGCCCATAACGTCCACTGCTGGACATAAGCCTCTCCCATGATGGGAGGAATTTGCCGTAATCTCCACGCTTGGCAGGCGGATTGGAGATCGCAGTGATGAAAGACTAACAGAAAACGCTGCTGCCCATTCTCTGGTCTACGGAGGCGCAAGGTGATCTGCCTCAGACATTAGTCGCCTTATAGGACACCCGTGAGTGTAATGGGTTGGTTCTATTCTACTCTGCCGGATACCACACGGCTAACGGCTAACGTTAATACGTTTTGTTTATAACGATAAAAAAAATCTTGCATAATAATATACCCTATTTCGGAAGTAACTCTGTCTGTCCGATACCTTTATATTCCATAACGACTATCCAGACATCGATGATGTTGTTGGCGCACAAGTAAACCATGACCTTGGAATCCCGGTAGTACGTTCCAAATACGTGGGACGATTTTCGACGGGAACTTATGTTTAACCGCCTTAAAAAAAAGTAGGTTATGGCCTCACTTTGATAGCATGCTTACGTTTATTTGATTGTGAACTGATTTTTTATCAACACAGTCTCGTTGAAACCAGATTTCAGTAATATAAATCCGGTTTTTTTAGTTGATAAGTACCAGCTTTTTATCTAGACACTGGATACAACTGGATGAATATCTGAATATAAGCTGGTTATTGTAAATATTTTTTGTTTTGATATTATACGGAGAGTAGTTTAGTGTGCAAACCAATTTCAAAGGTCAAAACAACAAAAAACAAATTACTTCGTTAACTTTCTGCTACATCATTATTAACTATTTTTATGTGAAATTCATTAAATCAACATCAAATCCTTCTATAATATACAAAGCTGAGCGTCATCATTCTCTTGTTCATTCATTTGGGGTCGGCGCAGCATGTCTTCTTCCATACTTCTCTATGAGTATTACTCGTCATGTAATCAGACACTTCCATTCGTGCCATATCATCCTTCACACAGTCCATCCATCGTTTCTGTGATCTTCCTCTACTACCCATCCACGTTCATACTAAAATCTTTCCTCACAACATTACGACCCGAATGGCGCAGCGGTAGTGAGGCTGCCTTACGTTCGTTGGGTCCCGGGTTCAAATCCTGGTAGGAACAAATGTTTGTGTGATGAGCATGGACATTGGTTTCAGAGTCATGGATGTTTATATGTATAATAAATATGTATTTACATACAAAAAGTATCTATGTAGTATATCAACTATCTGGTGTCCACGACACAAGCCTCGTTGTTTAGTGTGGCGCTAGATGGCGCTGTGTGTAATGTCCAGCGATATTTATTATATTTATTATTTTCCTCATTCCTCCTCATCACATGCCCATACCATGCCAAAACTTAACCTTAACCAAAACTGAGCACTTACCTTAAAAAATAAATGTAGACACCCGAACATAGAACCACGCCTGCTTTCAATAATAGTAACATACCATCAAAGATTGGTCGTAACAGTCCTAAGTGACCATTAGGTGACGATGGTCCACTTAAAGCAAATGATTGATTGATCACCAAGTAATAGGGGGCCCGACCGCGACGTCAGAACGCATTGGACTTTAGTTAGCGCGCAATAGTCTTAATTGAACTGTTGATATCCTTACAAATTGTACACTATTAGAGGGAACTGGTTGGTGCGCGAATGATCTGTTTACTTAAAGGTACTGGTATTCAAGACAAATTTATAAAGTACTAGCTTTAGCTGTACCATGTATGCAAGTATGCGTTGCAATGCTACGTAAATATATTGTTTTTTTGGGCCAGGAACCTTTGCAGTCATACACAGAAGGACCCACTAAAGTATCATCACATTCGGATCAATGGTTTAGGAACGCATAGAGAAAAAACATACAAACATTCGTGTTTATCTAAAGAGACTAATTACTGCCCGCGACTTCATTCGCGTGTATACTGTAGCTTTCTATAAGTGAAAGATTTTTTGGAATCGGATGAGTAATTCGGAGATTATCTCCTACGTACAAACTTCAAACGTTACCTCTTTTTATTAGTGTAGGTAGACTATATTTGAAAAAAACTTATACTTGTACGCATCCACATCACGTTGAATTAACCAGGTATTTTTTTACCCACGCCGGAACGGAGGCGGTGTATGCGTTTGGGGTGAGAAGATGTTTGTTTGTTTGTTATAAATAAAAGGAAACCCAACATAATATCCCAAATACCGTATAAAGCCACGAAACGTACATACGCATACTATGTTCCTATTGTTTTCCGTGAGTAAATCTCCATGGAATTAATTGAATCCTTTCTTCCCTGATAGGGTTTTAGGTCATACTTTTCGACTAGAAACCCACGGTTCCTCCAACTTCACTGTACCCGCAACACTGACCCAGTCAATAATTCTTTCAGAGGATCAAGCCGTCAGCGATTCCAATAATCCTAGAGTCGTTACAAGTGTTGTCTGCAGTGGCGTTCCATCACCTTCAAGATCTGTTGCACGGTCATATCACACTGCTTGGCGACATCCTGAGCGAAATGCTGCAGCATGAACATCAGGATGTGGTGGTACAGACAGCTAGTACTATTAGCATTATTGGAGATGGGATACAGAAACTGGGTAAGTCTTGACAGGATAGTCTACGAACGTTAAGAAAACAGATATATCAGTTGTATAACATCTTAAAAAGCGATTTAAAAGCAATTTTCGCATACTTTTAAAGCAGCTGAATAGAGACAGCACCGTTAAGTGTTGACACCATACCATAAAAATGCTGTAGTAACTTTTCACAGAGTTTTTTTTTTAAGTAATGGTATTGGTACTCCTTTATAGATAACGACAACAGAACCATAACGTTCTAATTTCATCATCTCATTTTCATTCAATTGCATCCTTTGCCGTGTATGATACCAGTAGCCAATAAGTATCATATCAACCTCATTGGAACACAAAGCAATTTCCCTCCCATATTTACAGAGCAAATAGACCGACCGCCACCACTGAACCACTGCGTCTATATGTGGGGGAAGCTGGTAACTCCTCTGTCGACCGTTCTGCAGTGTCACGACACCTCGCCGGCCAAGGCCGTGGTCTGTGACTGCATTGCCAACATCGGGGAGAGGTCCTTCAAAGAATTGCCGGTAAGTGTGAGTTCCTGTAGTGAGTGTAAGTTTACTTAAGAAGCGTATTTGATTGGTCGACAAATTACTTGCCGTTTCTGACGTCCTCAGAAAAACTGTCAAAGTTTCATGGCGCTTTATCGAGTCATTAGTTATAGATTCTATATTTTTAAGAAATATAATATATTTGAGCAAGTGTGGTGATCAATGCTCGTGCCTTCTCTGTATGAGAAAAGGTCTTTGTCAAGCAGTGGGACAGTTATAGGCTGGTATTATTATTATATTATTATTTTATATTTGAGTGACTTTTTTCATCAATAAGTTTTACATATTCATACAAAAACAATTTGCAAAGATACTGAACCAGTACCGCCATGGACCGTCCCTCTGATGCACCTTGCCGGTCGCATCTTAGGAACCTCCTTAAATCCCCTCCCCACTCTACCGATTTCTACTCCTACTCCTTTACTGTACACGCTGTGCGGTTGTGGAATTCTTTTCCGCCTGATATTAGAGACTGCCAAACTATTGCAGTCTTCAAAAAAAGAGTGAAAGAACATTGTATGTCCAATTCGTCATAGTTGCTTAAGTGTTTATTATTATATATTATTTTGTAGTTTATATTTGTGTTATATATTTTGTCTTGTATGTATGTAAGTATATTCTTATATTGTTTGTTATATTTAAATTCTTTACTTGCTTTAAGTTTTTATGTATTCTATTTTCTCATCTTTTACACACTATGTCTACATCTCTTTTTATCTACTCTCCTTTCGCAGGTATGCTGGAAGAGATTTCTTTAGAAATAAACATCACCTTTGTACCTATTTTTCTATTCCTTTCTTCTTTTCTGTATTTAGTGTGTACATAAATCGTGAAATAAATAAAATAAATGGAAAAAAACAGGACTGCGATTAAAAATATCTCGGTAAACAGAAACTTTATTGCCCTTTGACATTGGGGTCCAGTTAAAAAATGGACTTCGACTGTGACGACTCAACTGTTTAAAGTTAAACATTTATCTAAGATTCTTTCCCGGCGGACTATGGCCGTCTTAAAGCGGCTTTAGTAAAACCCCACTACTATTACAAGTATGCAATTGACGTATTAAACGAATGGCATGTTTGTAGTAATAACACAATGTTATTGTGTATTGTCATCGGTAATAATTGGAATTACTATTAATCACCGCTGTATTTATTATGTATCAGAGTAGACGATTGAGGTAAACAACATTTGAACTTCTAAACTAAACTCAATCTGCTTCTTTCTATCCTATTGTCAACTTACTTGGGGTCGGGCGTTCTTGAGCGTACGCCAGAAAAGTGTTGCCTAGAATGTCGATGGTGATATATTCCGCGCTTTCAGGTCTCTCTCGACATTATTCAACCAAGGGGCTGGTGATTTGCCCATTGTTTGCTGCTTGGTACTGATGTTGAGGACAGTTTTAACTGTGTAGTTATATACTTGTCTTCCTTATTGCACTGTCTTAACTCAATGGTGTTTTAAAATATATCGTTGAAGTACCCCTACACATAAAGTACTAGAACAAACATTATGGACGTATAAACTGGCGTCTTTAAATTCTTTAGATGTAGTTTCGCACATTGCCTTTTGATCCTCATGCAAAAATTTAGTGAGGTACCTTCTTAAATACATTTATGGAATTTCACCCAACTTGGAATCCAAAAAGGTTGTACTATCACGATAATTAATCTATGCTGTTGGGTCTAAAGCTCTAAACTTATCTTAATGTTTCTTCTCTTTAGCGACATCTGCAGGTGCTATGCTGCACGCTTCTGATTGGTTCTTGCAGTGACGAGGAGGCGACGGTGCGCGCTGCGGCTGTGAGAGCGTTGGCTATGCTCGTCATGTACCGAAGTCTGAGAGAAGTAAGTATTGAAGACATGCGTGAGAATGATCTCGAGACTTAATTTAGATTACGTAATTATGAGCCAAGGTGTTGACCGAGTTGTGGCCTAAGTTAGGCCAAAGATACCTGGGCCGTCTTAAATCTCTTTGGGGCGACGGTATCCTCAAAGTTCGGTTTAAAGAATTTATTCTCATAAGAACAATACATAGGTTCACTTAAAATGAGATACAAAGTAATATTTTATAAATCTAAATAAAGACATTTTGCCTCCGATGCTTGTTGGTGAAGTTATACAAAACAAATATATAGGAAGTATGTAATTGCTAACATTTAATTTGCGGTATGACTACATTTCATAAACGTATTTTCTCAGTTTTAGTTTAAATCTGTTAATATTATCACAATCTTTTACGTCATTTGGTAGGTCGTTAAACAGCTGTGCTCCTTCGAACAATATGGTTTGTTGCGGTAAACACCTGTGACCCACAGAAACGGGAAGTGTGGAGGCTTCCCTATTTTTCTGCACACTTCAACCGCTCACTACAGCCGCACAAGTATCAACCGCTGCTGGGTATACCCAGCAGCGGTTGATACTTGATATGATGATGAATTGTGAGCTGTAATATTAGGTTGCTTCTACGCAGCTTTATGGTTGCTGTTGATGGCCCAGTGGTTATCCACAAACCGGCACTGGGCCCACGTGGCGGATCATGGCCCATTCCCTAGCAGTAGTAACGTTCTCGAATCTAAATTGATCGTTTTACGTACTGTGGACGCATAATACAGGTTCAAGTGTGCTCACATAAGTTCAATCAAACCAAATTGAATCTGTGAATGTTTCAATGCATTTTATTTAGACAAGCACTCTGGATTTTAATGTTAAATTCTTGTTAGGAACTTAGGATAAGTGACGTTTCACGTAAACAAACAACTCATCGTCACGAAATTAGGTCAATCGACCAATTGAACAGCTATGACACTCCGTGACACGTTCTTTGCAAGCCCTGGACACGATCGAGGACCTTTTTAGAGTTCTGTAGTAGTCCCCTATTATTAGGTTCCGCTGTTTTTCCGTCCGTCTGTCTGTCTGTAACAAAATATTCAAAAGATACAGCATCTTTTGAGCCGTAGTAACCGTGTAGAACTATGGCTGCTATAACAACAAATAATTTAAATAAACTAAAGTTAAACATCAAATGGAATCCTCTGAAAAGAAACGTGTTTTTTTTCGGCGGTGGCGGTGGTACGGAAGTAGGGAACCTGAACGAGTCCTATTCGCACTTGACCGGTTTTATAAAGAGACCAGTTTACTTATACTTAAGGCCCTTCTAACCCTAAAATTAGCAACTCTATTTGATAATATTATTTAAATACTGTTAGAATAAAGTTCTAATCAGCTTGCACTACAAAGCGGTTGTTACGTCAGTCACTGCGGCCGAATAGTGCGAAATTAGTGTTTTTTTGCGATTTACAAAAAATCTATTGATTGGACTAAAAAAGTAAAACACATAAGACCTGCTTTATAGTTAGTTCAAGTATGCAAAGTTTCATGATCTAATTTCAAGTACTTTTTGAATATCAGCGGTTTATTGTTCGATTTGGAGGTAACTGGATTTTTTTTCGGAATGGAATGGAATCGTGTTTTCGTCACACGGACTTAGAATTAATCCTCAACTTTACCATATATTTATTTCAAAATTAATGCTGCAGTATTTTAGGAGTAACGGAGGATCATGCTAAGCCATTTGAGGGATATATAGCCCTTAACCAAGCAAAATACAGCTAAAAATAGAAAAAGAAAATACTCTGTCCGCTTTGATGCTCTCGCAGACTCTGTCAAAATATCACGCTTTTTGTTTGTTTAAGGACATCGGTTTCGTCAGTGACTGCGGCGAGAACATTCTGCGTGCCTTGGCTGAACCTACGCTAGTTGTGAGGATGAAGGCGGCCTGGGCTCTCGGAAACCTCTGCGATGCTCTAGTGTTGAATGTGTATGTTTTATTGGTTACGAAAGTTTTTTTTTTTACTAAATAGGCTTGCGTTTGGCCGCAACTCGCCTGATGTGAAGCGATGACGCGGCCTAGGGTGGAGCACGTTTACCTCGAATTAACCGATTCACTCGAACATTGATACACAATTTTAAACAAAAGATAAATCTAAAATATTTTGTGTGTTGGTATTTGGAATTACGTCACATTGCGTGTAACAAAATTCAACGCAATTCGACATTTTCGGGACTTAACTTTTAGAGACTTAGTTTCTCGGTCATAAAGTGTACTCTGGCTCTTGTTGCCTTGTTGCAATACTAAATGTTAGTTTTCGTTGTCACCACGTACATTGACCTCTATTTACTTCATTTTTTAAGCAAATGAAGTAAATAGAGGTCAATGTACGTGGTGACAACGAAAAATAACATTTAGTATTGCAACAAGAGCCAGAGTACCCGTTATGACCGAGAAAATGATTAGTAACTGTGTAGTGTCGTGTTTGGTTAATTACTGTCTTCTTAACGTGACGTAGATCTAATGTCTGCAGTTTAAGTGATTTTTAACACTAGACTCAGTACCGAAAGTTGAAATTTCAATAATATAATAATAAATATAATACATAAATAATATAATAATAAATAATAATATAATTCCACGTATTTCTATACGAAAATATCGCCGCGATTCTTTCGCTAGTGGAGGCGGCTCCTTAGTGTAATTTGAAACGGATAATATTCTGTCTAGATTTTTGTCTTCTACTTGAATCATTAGATCATTCCTAACTCACTATCATGGTCTGTTGACCTTCAATGTTCATCTTTTTTCGAGGGATAAGTATTTGCTTTAATGTGGTAGAGTAGATTTCAAAGAATGCTGATCAATAAAAAAATGTACCCAAGTCTCGGGACCACACATTCATTTGATTGGGTACATACTTGTCAGCATAATGGAAACCGCCAAATAAAGGTCATAGATCAAACATTTGAGCGAGGCGCAAAAAGTTATCGACATTTTGTGTGACGTAACAAATTTACACACGATTCTTGACATCACTTATCGGTGCAAGTAAAGCTTTCTAGACTTTTTACGGATGTTTCTGAAATATTGCTACGTATCCACCTAATGAAATATATGATCTCACAGATTAATATTATGATCTCAGATTTAGTTAAAGTGAAATTATCGCTGATCTCGTATACGAAAAGGCATTTCTTAAAAGATAATAAAATCTAGAACAAAGCTTGTATGAAATTATCTTCTGGTGACCGAAGGTCGTGAAAAAGGTAATTTATCATCATTATTTACTTTGCCTTTTTACAACGAAATTACGCCTGGCTTCCGTCTAACCGAATGCACCTGTACATCAGTATTTTACAGGTAAAAGCTACCTTCTGACCTCCACATTTTATCATTGTTCTTCAGGAAGCCGTCATACTACTGATACTGTTAGCCGTGTCATCCCACTGTTGGCCAAAGGCCATGACTTCCATTTTTAAAGATCCAGGGCTAAGGTGGACCTCTGGTCGTAGGCTTCTCAAGTTCTAAACCATTCTTTGTAACAGGGAGGACCCAGAATGCGACGACATAGACGATGCCCTGCTGGTTCGCCTGCTTGAGGTCAGCATCCAGTGCGCAGTCGACAACGATAAGGTAACCCCTAACAACATAATATTTGGAGACAATTGTCTTATCGCAAGTAGTTGCGTCTGTCTTGCGCACGTCGTTCATTCATGTTGTGGATGATAATTTGTTAAAAAAACATAAAATCACGCGCATGATTCATGATTGTTTAGGCGGGGATGTCGACTTAAATCTAAACGGCAAGGGTCAGAATTATTTACATAATATGGTGTAATGTCTCAGCTTGTGCCTGGCGTTATCAATCTGTGTATAGTAAGATTGATGATAGATAAAGGTCACATAGATTTCCCGCATCTTATAATAGAGAATATGCAAGAAATAAAAACTCTTTTTATTTAATTAAAATGCCTTGTATTGGCGCTTAAAAACATTGTGGTACACTTGTTGTGGTACATTTTGTTTTGTATTGAGTAACTTCGAACATGCTTAGTTACCTAATTTAATGTTTGTTTCACATTCAGTTATTGTTTTGAAATTAGCATCTTAGCTTAAATTAGCTTCTTTAATGTTTGCATGCCAATTTTATGGCGAAATGTGTCATTGCACTACATATTATTTTTACTATCTTTTGTACCACATTTACTGCAAATAAATAATTTTGACTTGACTTGACTTGTTTAAGTTTCTAAAACATCACTTATTTTACAATTTATTGTTTTAGTCGCATGTTTTTGGTGAAACGGAACGCACTCTCAAAACACGTCGCCCTCGATAATGGCGGTAGTGACGTCAAAATCTAAGTGCCAAAAAATTAAAAAAAATGATTTGAAAAGTACCTAGTAAAAGTTTCACTAATATTTTATAAAATATCGTTATCGCAGTTTTTGCTTGAATAAAAAACATACAATTAGTAAAATTACTTTATAAGGCTAAAAGTGGCAGATTGAAGTTAATGACGTCACACAATGGCCGCGACAGTCACGGACGTTTGAAGTGTCATAGAAAATTGCAGGTTTAATATTATTTTTGCGCGTCAATCTTGAACTTAACTTTTTACTTTTCTTGGGTTGATATAGCGTATTTTATTGATTGTAAGTGAAGAAAAAATTACATGCATATTCCCACACTTAAAGTACTTACGGGATAATATCCGTGATTACGCGTTGCGTTGCGTTTATCCGTGTAGTAAAAACCGTGAAAGTCTAAAACGATGCATATTCCCTATTGAGATTTTGTTCTATAAGTACTACTTTCATTGGATGTAAATTAAGTTTCATATTTCAATAAATTTACAGACGACCTAGGAATTGCTGTATCACTCTAAGGTCGATTATCATTTGCACGTCATAAAATACAATTAAGTAAGATAGATTACTACCATAGAAAAGTTCTGTTAAAAGAATAACGATGCTTATGCAAATAATAAACAATTTTCCACAAAATATAAAATATGATTGACTAGCTTTTGCAATGAAACGTTGACCATAAAACAGTCAAACCACGGGCGAAGCAGCGGGAAACTAGTAGTAATGGTAGGTATTATATCTCCCTATCTCATGGGTTACGTTATCACTCCCGGTTGCAACACAGTTCTATGAAACCAACGTTCATCCGTAATAAAAAGTCGTTTAGTTAATTTTACACAATTTGACTATATTTCGAGTTAGTTTTCAATTACTCTCGCTTTTAGATTGCACTTACAATAATTAAAAAAAACATAAGTTCATACAGGAATTGGCTTGTCATGTCGATTTCGACTACTGTGACTATTTCTGTCTTTTATTTGTTTGTTCTCAAGTTCTTAACCATGTGAAAGCTAGTTAAAGGATATTTTATGATTGAAAGCACCTCAATGTTTATTTACATAATGTTAATGCAAGTTAATCTTGACTTCACATATAGATACAGCAATAAATCATAAATTGTAAAACAACTGATAATCATCTAGATTATTCTAGATCAATCCAGTACTGACTACTCTCTAGTAACATATTCTAAAAATACATTTATTA
The DNA here is from genome assembly GCA_941918905.2 of Xestia sexstrigata. Taxonomy (NCBI): domain Eukaryota; kingdom Metazoa; phylum Arthropoda; class Insecta; order Lepidoptera; family Noctuidae; genus Xestia; species Xestia sexstrigata. The sequence goes on from OW799214.2 coordinate 12,939,316, forward strand.
AGTATGATTTACACCGTCCGGCGCCACAGCTTGAAACCCGTTTAGATCCACGCGCATTCCTCGCTAGTGTAAACTCCATGCAAATATGACATTTAACTACTTCATAAACTGTTCAATTTCCTTTATCACACTTTTGAGAAGCGCTACGCGAATCGCCCTGTGTAAATCGTACTTTATGGAAATATAGAAAGCTAATCTTGGCACGGGTCACTAAACACAGCACGAGGTCCCTAGCTCTCCGCACGTGGACACCGCTATCAGCTTGTCACTTGCGCTTGTGTTAAAACATTCCTTATCTCTTAAGTTAATGGAAAGTTTCACTGGGCCGTTATCCATACAGGATGTGAATGCCCGTTTTCAAACGAACGATGATTGAAATGTTGGAATTTGAACTCTAAAATAAATTGACGAGAGTTCAAATTGTTTTATATTATTTTTAATTACTACCAACTATTATAATGAAATTAATTTAGGTGTTACTTAGTATTTAACGGGCTTAATGCTGTGTTTCCACCAGAGATGTACGTACGAGGATGCGTAGCGAGGGAAACTCGCTAGCTAGCTAGCTTAGCTCAAAATATTAAGAAGAAGCTTTAGTTTTACACACATCGCTCGCTTCGCATCCTCGCTCATCTTAAAACCCAAGCCTAAACAAGATCAATATAGTGGTTGAGCAATTTTGAACATAATAAAAGATAAATTAATCTAATCTGATGGGGTACTGAGGTATAGACTAGTTTCTAGGACAAGGTTGAGATATTCAGGCCTTGAAAAAGGAATTAGGATCAATGAATATTTAGTCGGATCAGTTTGGGTTGGTTGGTGGTATTCTAGAACAATCTTGGATCGTCACTCGATGACCATAGCAATGAATTAATTAACATCGCAATCGTGTCAATTTGGTCAAAATAATAAATCACGACAAAGAACATAATGAGTATAAATTTTCCACATGAAGGTGTTAAAAACTGAAAGAGTTCAATGTCTGTTACTCTGACCATAAAAGGCTTAACTTTGATGCTTGTAGAATTTATGTAGGAAGGTTTTTAATTAGAATGTAATTATTACACTATTAATCAAATATCGGTCTACAGCGTTCTAGAATTAACAATGAATAGGTAATTTAATTTATCTACTTAAAATATCATGAATATTTTGCTTAATAGGTAAAAATGAGTGCAACACGAGGCCTTGGGAATCTGCTACGGTTGATAAAGAACGAGAATCTGGTTCGAAACACGCAATTGAAGACCTTGTGCGAGACTGCAATAGGAAAGCTTTTGGATTGCGCGTGTAAGGTGAACAATATGAAGGTGCGATGGAACGCTTGCTACGCGATGGGCAACGCTATGAAGAATGAGCAGCTATTCACTTGTTTTAATGGATGGCAGGTAAGATATTCGAGAAGGTTAAGTAATTGAAATCGTAAATTGTTTATATAGCTAATTCTGCGCTAAAGGCAAGAATAATCTTCAAAAGTAAAAATTACTTCGGAAGTAAAATTTTTGTTTTTAACATTGACCCTCTACTGAATTATATTCATCAATCAATACAAATTCTTCTCCCTATGTTCATGTTTTATCTAGCTGGCAAAGAACATATTATATTCTTATTATGACATACTTCTTTGTTTAAATCATCCCTTTATCCCTCAGAATCAAGTGTACTCCAGCCTGTGCACTCTAACCAAGGAGTGCAAGAACCTAAAGGTCCGTATCAACGCAGCGACAGCGTTGCGCGCGCCGTCTGCGCGGGCGCACTACGCCGAACATTACGCGTTAGTGTGGAGAGGGGTGCTAGCTGCCATGGAGAATGCAGCCGATGTTGATGACTTCAATGAGTATAAGCACAAGGATAATCTTATTGAACAGGTGAGTTTTAACAGAACTATGAAAACTCTTGAGGATGACTTGTTTTCCAACCGCTATACAGCAATAATATAGGCTTAGCAAACGTTTCCTGTCACCGGTGAAGTTCAAAACGCTTTAAAGCATTATATTTTTTTTGCAAATCCTGAGTGCCGCATGAGCCTACAAGAGTGGAGATACTAAATGTTCGTCTGAAAGTCATCCGCGCCATCACCACCATCCTGCTGAATGGCTCGTCTTTTACTACTACACATATTATAAGCCGTGTGGTATCCGGCAGAGTAGAATAGAACCAACCCATTACACTCACGGGTGTCGTATAAGGCGACTAATGTCTGAGGCAGATCACCTTGCGCCTCCGTAGACCAGAGAATGGGCAGCAGCGTTTTCTGTTAGTCTTTCATCACTGCGATCTCCAATCCGCCTGCCAAGCGTGGAGATTACGGCAAAATCCTCCTATCATGGGAGAGGCTTATGTCCAGCAGTGGACGTTATGGGCTGTTGTTGTTGTTGTTGTTGTTGTATATTATATGCTAATTTATTTTTTCATTTCATTTATTTTTGCCAACAAGAAAAAACAAGTATATCCTAAGGTTCTGTTATAATAATATCTTTTGGTATACGTGCCCGTCTTCTTCTGGGCTAATGACGAGACTCGCTTACGTTAAGAATTCTTATCTTGTGGTAAAATGTGGTCTTTTTGTTCCAGCTATGCGTAACTCTAGCCCACCTCTGCTGCTTACTGACCCAGGCGGATCTCACGGACATCCTAGATCCTCTCATCTTCCACTACGACTGCGCTAAGACCACCTTCACGAAAGTCTGTCATAAACTGGCTCCTGAGAACGCGTCGTGTCTGAGAATCCTTCAGGCGGCTAAGTATGTCACCGTCGATTTGACTGCGACCAATGACACGCAGATGCAGGCGTTGAGTATGTTACAAGATATATTTATATGGGACATGTAAAGATGATGATGAAAGCACCTCTCCACGGTTATGTTATGCCCGTATACTTAGCTACGCTTTGTATGAACATGATGACGGGATCGTTCACTGCGGCCCAAGGTCTATGCAATTCGTGTGTGGCTTGGAAACAAATGAATCGCGCGGCTAATATCGCAAATGTCTTCATGGCCAACCGACTTGAATCTTACCAAAAGCACTGAATAAGATACTATACCCGCTATCATAAGTGTATGGGATAACAAAGCCTTGCCCAGTTCACCTGAAATAGATGATAGATAGATACTAATTAGCTGTAAAATGGATTATAGAATGGATGTAACTACAGAAATATGTGGGTCTGACTAATAATGAGTCATGTTTGGCTTAATCTTAGACAAATCTTGTTAGGGATTAATATTAACGCGGTCATGAAAGTGCTAATATTTAAGAGTAATTATACCATCTGTATTAGAATTAACAGAGGTGACCTTTTTTAAAGAGTGAGGCTATTCTTTCTATGTATCCGAACGAATGCGGGATTTATTCCACATACATAATAAATATTGCAATTATTATTTACATAACCAAGTTAGGATAAGTGAATAGAAGAGTAAGCGGTTTAGGGATTGTAAAATTTAGATCTCACTTTTGAAACTGGCAACAAAATATCTTTAAAAAATGTCATGTTGCCAAAAAAAAATAACTTATGTGTAATGCACTCTCTTTTTAAAAGAATGAAAAATATTTGTAAAACTCAAGTTTTTATTAATAGTGATATTAATTTGTTTTGACTATTGTACAGCATTTTTATTAACAAATACGTCACAATTTTTCTAGCACCTTGTTATAAATTGATAACACGAGTGAACTTAGTTTATTTTTGTAACATTAAAAAAAAAAGTGGACCGAGAATAATATATGTTCATAATGACGCCAATTTTGGTTAGTAACTAGTGCTAATAACATAAAAAAGTACTACAGACTTATTAAATCCTGGTTGTTATCAATTTGAACAAATAAACAGAACAGTTTTTATTCAAACAGTTTGTATAATACTTTTTAATGTACCAGACAATGTGTCGTACCTACTTCCTCATTGGGCTATAATTTAGATAAACTACACTGCTCTAAACATGAAAATACTAGGGCCAATCTATCCCCATACCGAGGTCACCATAGACAACACCATACGCTAGTCTTGGTACGATACTCTTTTCTTTATTACCAGTATGAAACGCGTTGTAAAAACAAAAGCATATTATCTGCCCTTGGTGTGAATCTCTTAAAGCCTTTCAGCGAACGTGATTGGTAACGAACGATCGAGTGCACACATTTTAGACTAAAGCATTGATAATGTTTTAACAGAAGTTTTCCCTTGTTTTTGCTGAAGTTACGACACTGCTGTTACTAAATTTAAAATGTCACTTACGGGATATCTTCCGTGATTATTATTTTAAGTTTAGTTATAAACCGTGAAAGCTTAAAACAGTGATTGCTGTTACTATTTTGTGATTCGTATGTAAAAGGGAATTTCTTGTGTCTATTTTTAGACGGTGGTAGGCCAGACTTGCGCGCGTCAGGGTCACCTGCCCGGTACCTTTCCGTTTGGGCTCATATGCCTAATACGGTGCCGATGGTATAACTCCCGTTTCGCTATCTTAATTACGTTTCGAGATATAAAGCTCGCAAAGTACAGTCAAATTGTCCTAATAGTATTTCTGACGGACACCCCGGTTCATTGCGCATAGACGTTCATACGAATTCACGTCAAGGAAAACATTTTCGGTTAATTTTAAATTTTAATCCAGCAAATACCAGCAAAAAAGATTTTTCAAGAGATTGCTAGGACGTGTATCGGCCAACCCTGTTAGTTTAGTTGCCATAACAGAAAAGGATTGCCTATGATAAGGGTAATAAATAGTATTCCAACAATTTGTTTTTTTTTTTCATGCAGGTAATGACAGCGTATGTAATACGCCAAACAAAATCATTTCCTATGTAGGTAGACTACTTGCTTTGTTTTGATTTTATGATCTGTAAATTATTGTAAACGTTTAGAATTTAAATTAAATTATGCTTTTTATAAGTAGGTACCTAAATTAAATTAGAAAATTATTTATACTGTTGTGTTTTGTATTCGTTTTACAGTACTTAAATTAAATTTTATTTATCACATTTTTTGTTTTTTTTGTTTCTGTTGTCTGCTAAATTCTCGTTGAATTTTCATTTTTTTACAAGTTATTCATGTATTTTATCAAAGTACCAACATCGGCTTCTCTGTTCCCCGATCATCATAATTTCTTCAAGGTACGAGTGAGTCGGTTTCTCATAGGTACGCTCCACTCCACCCTAGACCGCATCATCGCTTCACATCAGGCGAGTTGCTGCCAAACGCAGGCCAATTTAAGTAGAAAATATTTTCAGCCGCTCGGATCGATCGTTAGGTTAATCCGTGCTTGCCTAGGTTGGTCTGTGGATGGGAGACCACCCATTACATACCGAGTTCCTCCGTACCTCGGAAAGCAATAGCTCGGTTAATCCGTTGGTCCCGGCTGTCATTTGTAGATCTTTGCTGTCGTTACGTAGTCAGAGGCCCAAAAAAGTCTGACAACCAGTCTTACCTATAGGGGTATCGTATTACCCGGTACTAACTGGGTTGTGGAGGTCAGATAGGCAGTCGCTCCATGTAAAACACTGGTATTCAGCTGCATCCGGTAAAACTGGAATCCGACCCCAATATAGTTAGGAAAAGGCTAGGCAGATGATGAGAAAATATTTTCTTTGAACTCTACATAGTTATATTCAGACCAGCGAACAGTGTCCACATATTGGCCAACTGGAAGTCTTAAGGATAGGCCTTTGCCCAGCATTGGGATGACGCAGGCTGACAGTACCTATCAGTACCTATTCAGATAGAGTATGTACAAGCCTATATACGGACAATATTCAAATAGTTAGTTACAGTTTGTTCCACCACGTTGTGTCACTAACAAGTAACACTTCAAATAAGTATGTACAAGGCCGGTACCAGGAAAGCAAACAAACTTGAGAGAGACTCGACAAGAAACCTATCATCGTTACTACGTCCCCCTAATTAGACAAAGCCAAATAAGTACTTGTTAAATTTTCGTTTTTTGATACAGTTATGGAATAACCGACATGTATTTACGAGCTATCCATTGTTTACCATGTAAGTGATGGGAAAAATGCCTCATCGAATTAGTGTTTGACGCTATCTGCAAATCGATGAATGGATGATTTGTGACATGACTGATAATTCTTGTTAAGTAGGTATTCCGTTGGCCCCTCTCTGGTATTGAATTAAAGGCCCAGCGCACACCGCTGGAGGCGCAGCGCAGCGCATTTGAAGACAACAATTGAATATAAACCTTAACCACCTTGATATACGGTCAATATAAGAATAAATTCGCACGCGGTACTCGGAGCGCCCTCAAGCTACTACAAGAGCATGCGCGCGACCGTATATCAAGGTAGTTAAGGTTTATATTAAATTGTTGTCTTCAAATGCGCTCCGCTGCGCCTCCAGCGAGCGGTGTGCGCTGGGCAAAGACAACCGTGAAAAGAGAAGCCCTCTCATGTAAACCATTTTGCACACACTGTAGTCAATGAACTGCAATAGAACATACTTAAACGTAGTTTGTTTCCGTGGGAAAATTTTTCATATCTAGCCGTGGGCAAAAGCAGTCGTCTATAAAAGATATAAGGCATACTGAATGAGAAATCGATCTGAGCTTAATCCGTACCGTAAAAAATGAGGCCTTAATTAACTGTCGACTTATCCATTCATATAATATCCGAGTTTGTACCCAAATAGACCGTGGTGGACACCATAGGAATTGTTTTTCATGGTGACAGACCAACGGCGAGCTTAGCCGTTCAAAGTCTTTTCTCAGTTGAAGTCGTTCTCCGTAAAGTTCTTCTAAGTACTCTCTAAATTAAGCTGGAAGCGCGCGCGAAATCCATTTTCTTAGGTTTTTTGCAACTTTACGGTCAGTGTCAGGCTGTATGTGAACAAAATAATATGATTCGCGACCGTAACAAATGGGTTTAGTGAGTTATACTACCTAATCATTTAAATCATCAATACAACCTTAAAGTTCATTTAATGCCATTGAATGACTAATTCATGAAAAATTCATTCAAACGCGCTTCCACCAAAAGGTAGTAAGTCTGTTCGTACGTAAATTAATAGGTCTTCAATTTGCGAAAGCACGTGTTTTGTACTGTTGTTTATAATTCAAGAGATCACGTTGCCTAAACACGCTGCGGGGGTGCGAGCATAAAATCAAAAAGTAAAATGGGCTTCAAAACACAAACAGAAACTACTTTCAAATTAGATCAAAGTCTGTTTTCTGTTCAGAATTGTAATGGGTACCTAGATGGGAATTTTCATGGCACCATGGATTACCAACGTTGAACAAAAAACGTACCAGGTTGTTTCTCAAGCAAATCCCATAATAATACCCGTCACTGTTAATGATATAGTTTATTAGGTAAGTAGATACTTTCTTTATAATAGTGACCTAGGTCCGAAATGCAGAAAACTTAGGTAGGTATCTCACAAACCAAATGTAAAGTGGTCTGAAATGACCACCTACATATAGGTAGGTAGCTACTGTTTAATTGTAAGTATGTAAATAGCTACAGCGCTGTTGCATAAGATGCAATAAATCTACCTAATTAATGGCTTTCAGTAGATACATAAAACCTAAACGAATAGAAATGTTTAATTCACTAGCGATTAGCGGTTTTGAAACATAAATGCTTATCATGTTATGTGTATGCTTTTCAATGTATAATCCTCGAAAAAGTTAATTTGTTAGTATGTTAACAAACTATTAACAAAATACATTTAAGTAGGTAAGTACCTGCCTAGTTTTCTTTCTACTTGCTGTACTAAAGCCAGTTATTTTTAGCAAGTAGATAGGTTTTCTGAATCATTGACCTCATTATATTTCCAGACTTACAAACAACTTTCTATCTAGATAAGCAAGAATATTGTCGCCTCTTTCATATGGGTTGGGTTCGATCGCCGCTGAAGCCATACAGGGAATTCTCTGTGGAGGTTCTAGGTACCTATAGTCACGAGCGAAGTTCAAACGATTTTTTCTCCTAATGTCATCATCATCACCTGCTCCCCTCGTCCCATGTTACTTGTGGTCGTCGCAACACGTTTTCTTTCCATTCTCCCCTGTCAACCGTCACGCTATCATTTACACCTTTTTCCTTCATATCATTCCTCACACAATCCGTCCATCTTTTCTTTGGTCTTCCTCTCCCTCTCCATCCATCAACATTAATACAGGGTGTAAACAACCCCATCACGAAGCCGTCAACCAAGCATTCTGTACATCAAACTAAGTAACTTTATGCAAAAATTATTGAAGGGAAACGACTTTTTTTTTGGGTTGAAAAATCATGTTTTGTGGTAAAACTCAATGTATCGCGCTAAAAACATTGTGCTGATGGATGGATTGAATAATACGGGGGTCGTGAAGGTGTTTAAAGTAAAAATCTTACATTAATAACTTGTATTAAAAAAAAACTTGGCAAAAAGTTGGAACTTTGACCCCCAATATCTTCGACGATGATCGCAATGACGGGGAGAACAAGTGCCTTTCGGCTTCGTAAGGAGGTTTTTTACACCTTTTATTTTCTCTGTATTATTTTCTATTGGTGGAGCTCGTGGCTAATTAATAACAGCCGCTCGGGTCGATCGTTAGGTTAAGCCGTGCTTGCCTAGGTTAGCCCGTGGATGGGTGACTACCCATTACATACCGAGTTTCCTCCGTGCCTCGGAAAGCACGTTAAGCCGTTGGTCCCGGCTGTCATTTGTAGATCTTTGACAGTCGTTAGGTAGTCAGAGGCCCAAAAAGTCTGACAACCAGTCTTACCAAGGGTATCGTATTACCCGGTACTAACTGGGTTGTGGAGGTCAGATAGGCAGTCGCTCCATGTAAAATATTGGTATTCAGCTGCATCCGGTAAAACTGGAAGTCGACCCCAACATAGTTGGGAAAAGGCTAGGCAGATGATAATGTTTTATTTTCTATTGAAAGTCTTACAACCAGTCTAACCATAGGGTATCGTGTTACTCAGTAAGTTCTATTAACTGGGTTGTGGAGGTCTGACAGGCAGTCACTCCATGTTAAATACTGGTAAGTATCTACCAATTCAGCTGCATTCAGTTAGACTAGAAGCCGACTCCAATATACCTAATCGGAAAAAAACCTAATTATTGATTGCAATTATAAGGTGTTACGAGGAACTCAAGCTATTAGGAAACAGGTCTAAGCTATAAAAGCTTCACTCAACGTCTCAGCCGTTATTTCACGAGAAAATAACCTTTTGCTCTTTGTTTGGTGTACACTTTCTTTATGCTCCTGAGTTCCTGACGGCGGTGCCTACAAAAACGCCTACGCTTTACGTTTGGTTCAAACATAATGTGAAATGGAAACCAATTATAAGTTATCAATAACGTGTGAACTTGATAACATCCGCCTTTACCTAATTAAACCGTTTCAGAGGCCATTGACGTAAATAGTATATAGATAGTACCTACTGTTCACACCTTTTGGTACTGGGCCTACTGGGGTTATGTTGTGTCCTTCTAAATATATAAAAGAAGAAACTGACTGACTCATCTATCAACGCACAGCCCAAACCGCTGGGTCTACAGATTCCAAATTTGGCAAGTAGGTTCCTTATGTGGTCTAGGGGTGCACTAAGAAAGGATTTTTCAAAATTCACCCCCTAAGGGGGCTAAACGGGGCTCCAAAGTTTGTATGGGGAAACAAGATTTATTAGACTATTTAATTAAAAACTTCACAAGAGTACTCCTATTGATAAATGAGTAGAAATGAGTTTCAGGTTTTTTCAGAATTCAACCCCCAAGAGGGGGAAATGGGGTGACAAAGTCTAAAAATCAATGCACAGCCCAAACCTCTGAGTCTAGAGATTCCAAATTTGGCACATACGTTCCTTATGAGGTTGAGGGGTGCAATAAGAAAGGATTTTTCAAAATGTACTCTCCCCCTCCCCCCTAAGGAAATGAAACGGGAGTCGAAAGTTTATATGGGGAAACTAGATTAGGTAAGACTGTTTTATTCGAAACTTCACAGGAGTACTACTATCGATAAATAAGTTAACATTTGTGTTTTAGGTTTTTTCAGAATTCAACCCCTTTTTTTTTTTCGGATGGGAAATCATCAAATGACTTCTCCCGCTCTGGGCGGAGCAGGAGGGAGTGTCAGACTTTTACTGACTAAAACCCATCCATGTTCCTTCATCGCCCTTTGTGTTCCGGGGTCACGGTATCTCTTTCGAACAGTCCCGCAACCCCGGGGAATTCAACCCCTAAAGGGGGAAATGGGGTAACAAAGTCTGAAAATCAACATCGGTATTGTTTGTATGGTGTATCGGGTCGGGTGTGTTACAAAAACAACGATGTTAAGATTTAATGTGGCGGACCTGAAATGCCTTCATTCCCTGTTGGGGTGCGATGGGATTTAAATGTCTAAAAATCAATATGGGTGTCGATACCGAGATTATCAGGGGTGCAGATTACGAAAATGGCATTTATTTCGAGATCCAGAAGATGGATTCGACTTCTGTACAGGGTTATTGTTGATTTATTGTGATAATTGTGATAACGATGATGGTGATTGTGATAATGATGATGATGGTGATGATTGTGATTACGATGATAATGATTGCTATTACGATGATGATGATTGTGATAACGATGATGGTGATTGTGATTGTGATGGTTATAGCGATAGTTATGGTTATTGTGATGGTTATTGTGATGGTGATAGTGATTGTGACTGTTATATTGATGGTGATTGTGATAGTGATTGTGATTGTGATGGTGATTGTGACAGTGATGGTGTTTGTGGTAATGATGACAATGGTTGTGATTACGATGATAATGATTGTGATAATGATAATAGTGATTGTGATAACGATGATGGTAATTGTGATAGTGATTGTGATGGTGAAGGTGATTGTGATGATAATGGTTGTGATTACGATGATAATGATTGTGATAATGATAATAGTGATTGTGCTAACGATGATGGTGATAGTGACGGTGATAGCGATGGTGATGGTGATTGTGATGGTGATTGTGATGGTGATGGTGATTGTGATGGTGATAGTGATTGTGACTGTGATAGTGATGGTGATTGTGATGGTGATTGTGATGGTGATTGTGATAGTGATGGTGAATGTGATGGTAATTTTGATTGTGATGGTGATTGTTATAATGATGATCATGATTGTGATTACGATGATAATGATTGTGATTACGATGATAATGATTGTGATTACCATGATAATGAGTGTGATAAGGATGATGGTGATTGTGATGATGATGATTGTGATTAGGATGATAATCATTATGATTACGATGATTAATATTGTAAAAACGTTAATGGTGATTGTGATGCTGATAGTGATAGAGGCGCTGATTCTGATAGTGATAGCGATGGTGATGGTTATTGTGATGGTAATAGTGATTGTGACTTTGATAGTGATGGTAATTGTGATTGTAATTGTGATACCGAGGATGGAGATTGTGATGATGATGATTGTGATTACGATGATAATGGTTGTGATTACGATGATAATGATGATGGTGACAGTGATGGTGATTGTGATGGTGATAGTGATTGTGATTGTGATTGTGATTGTGATTGTGATTGTGATGGTGATTGTGATAGTGATGGTGATTGTGATGATTATGAAATTTGGCACATAGATAGTTCATAACCTGGATTAACACGTAGGACACTATTTATCCCTTTAATATGATCCAGTGGGACGGTTACCGAACTTTACGCGGGCGAAGCCGCGGGCAACAGCTAGTGAGCTATAAATAGAATGTTAATTAAGAATATACATTTATGCAACAATCGATCTTAGATAATCCTTTCTGGTAGTAAGGCCCGGGAGTCTGACCGTCAGTCTTTGGAGTATCATGATATCCAGTAGCAGTTACTACATGTAAAATACTTGTATCCAGCCTCATGATTAGACTGGCGTCCGACCCCAACATAATTGGGAAAACGCTAGGCAGATGAACATAACTGTAATAGTGCATTTTGATTTAAGTGGAGAAAGTTTGTTATCGCATCCGAGGCGGAATTAACTCCCGAGCCGTAGGCGAGGGTGTTTTTGAGCCGAGAACTGCAATAACAAATGTCCACGTATATCAAACGACGTTTATCAATACACTTTGAAGAAATAAAATAAAAGAACTAAAAATATTTTGTCAGGAATTATTAAGAAATTTTGATTTTAATTTTCTTTTTTTCCGCGCTTTGCTTTCGCCAGGTTGAAGGAGAAGCAAAAGTATGAAGCCGCTAAACAGCATAATAAAAATAAAATGATTTCTTTTTATATTTTTGAATTTAGAACACAAATAAATGTCAATTTGTTAAAAAAAAAAAATATCATGTTTTCTATGATATTCTATTTATAAACACAATTTGAATATTCAAAAAATATTTACGCCATAAAGACGCATTATTGCTTTGCCGAAATTAAAAGAAAAAAAAATAACCTTCGACTATAGGCTGACAAAGGTTGACTGGTAGAAAATGCCTATGGCATTAAGTTCGCCTCTGTACTTTGTGCTTGAAGTGTTAAATAAATATAGGCATTGAACCAATTTGGACTAAGTATAGTTATCTGTGGCAATTTTCATTCCCGCACACGTGTTGGAAAATGAAAAACATCGCACGTGTGTGAAATACATTGCATGTTGAACCTAATCGTTATGCACCAGCTGAACGTTATGAACCAGTTTTCGAGGAAGTGTATTGAAAAAAACTTTGTATCATTTATCGACTTTACTGGTTAATGACAATAAAGAATTTCCACCAGTCTCTACTTGCCTATATCTATACCTACATCTATTGAAGCACCCTAGCTCAGTCCCTCCACCAATTTTACTGAAGGATCAACCTTGTCACTTCAGTATCAGTTGTTTTCGTATAACTTGTGCCGCCGCCGCCGGCACAAAGAAAGGGGACTGTATAAAAGTTGGTTATGATTTAATTGATTTTTGCGGATACTACGCAGATTAGCAGGGTAAGTATCATAATTATGAAGTAGACAGTAAACACTGACTCTCAGCCTTACAGCCGGCTTCTGAGAGGCCGATTAAGTTCCTAAACAACAGCGGCGTGGCGCGCGAGTGCGGCGAAGCCCAAAAAGAAGAGAAAATAATTAGTATTAAAGAAATGTTTTTTTTTCAAAACTAAGAAAATAGCTGATTAAGCTGTTATTCATTTGACTAAGGGAATGTGTGAGTGAGCAAAGCGAGACCAAAAATGTGTAACAGCGATCAATGAAAAGATGTTTTCATCGAAAAGCAAGCGAAGCTATCTCGAAAAGTTGGTGCTTTCTGGACCGCGATTGGTGAAGCCCTTAATCAAGGAGCGAGCGAAGCGAGCTCGATAAATTGTAGCTTTCTGGGCCATGATAAGTTATATTTTCTTTTAATCTTTAAGCAAGAAGAATATTTGAGGTTGTAAGAAAATTTTGTGATTTTTTCCTCATCAGAGGCTCTTGTTACTCGGGGGCCCCGTATCATTGATACGGCGCCCCTGCTAAACAAACCAATCTCAGATTAATTCTCCGTTAACTGTGTAGCGTTTGGATGGCGGAAATAACGATAGCCAATGCCAATCATATCACTTGATATTTGAGATTAGACAAAGGATTAATCAGAATAGAAATTAGGAAATAGGTGATTCAAAATTAATAATCAACACTTTCATAGATTGGAAATCATTGACGTCATCATGCACTCGAAATGACAGAAAGGTGATAACATAGTTGAATATACAATAGCAGCTAATAAATAATAAGAGATTGCGTGATAACGCGTCACTAAATTCCTCACCCTATTTTATAATTTGCCAATACTTTCAATGGAAAATTACCGAGTAACCGAGTTTCCTCCATTCCTCGGAAAGCACGTTTAAGCGTACCGGCTGACATTCATAGATCTTTGAAAGACGTTACAGGCAGTCAGTGGCCTGAAAGTCTGACAACCAAGCTTACCAATAGTTATCATATTTATTTACCAGTACCTAATAGCTGGGTTCTGGAGTAAATACTGGTATTCAGCTACACCCGGTTAGACTGGAAGCCGACTCCAACATAGTTGGGAAAAGGCTAGGCCGATGCGACTTTCAATGGAAAATTACTGAATAAAATTTGTAGCAAATAGCGGGTCAAGAAGAAATAGAGGTCGAATGTGCCGCATTGTGAATTTAATATCGATTGTGATGAATGTGAGATAGTGGTAGGTGCATGCGATCGATCCGTAGCCTTGCTTTACATAATTGAACGTTCTCGGAACCCATGAATTATTTCTGAAACAAATGAGCTTTTGTTGTTTAGACGAGGAATAGGAAAGGCCTTGATTGCAGCCGGTATCAAGACGGCTTGAATTTATGGTTTGGTGGCCTATTAGATACCGCTACCTATTAGATAGTTAAGTGCTTGTTAGAGGTCTCTTAAAGAGTTCCTTTAGCTTTTGTTTCCTAGAAGATTAGGTACTTATAATCTTCAGTCCTCCTGTTTGTTTGGAATCGCAGGTTTTGGCTTGGCATACTCATCAACTTATAGCTCACTGCTAATAAAAATAAAAGTAACCCATGTTTCAAATTATTATAAGCTAATTACTATGTAATTTTATGCTTTAATATTGTTATACCAGCACAGGCAGTATACCTTTTTATAATCTAAACCTTCAGCACCTAGTCAGTCTTAGGTACTCAGTAAGTATGTAGATAACTCTTCGATAGTTTTAGGGAAGTCCGAGAGACAAGGAAATAATTGAATAAATTAGAACAGACAAAGGTTATAGAGATAAAAAATGTAGTGGGTTATTTTATTTTTTGATAAAGTATTGCACTAGAAACTTGACGCAATTAAAACAACAATGGAAACTTACAACTGATTGGAACTTGATATTTCTTTACGTAAAAGTGTTTATTTATTGCCGTGTTATTTACGTATTCTGCTTATTACGTTTTTAAAATTAATGATTTAATTTAAGAACTCTTTTTAATTAAGGATTCGTAGAACTGATTTATATTTAGTGCCCGATACATGGACAAAACAGGGTGTGCTGTTCTTAGTATACAAATTTCATGTTCCTGTCATTATTTGTATGTTAAAACTGTAGAATAAGTAGAATACTCAAAATATGCCGTCTTTATTCCACGGCGCTGGTTGCGAAGCATATATTTAGGAAACAATTACAGGATTTTTTAGCTTCTAGAGTAGCTCATCGACATAATAGCGCATGTAACGTTAGACACACTTTATAAAGACTTTTTTTTTTTCTTTAGCTAGTCTTTGGAACCACCTGTGTAGGTATAGTATGCTTGGCTCTGTTTCCAGACCAAACAGACGCGGTGGAATAGTAGGTGAGTAAATATGTAAATATTTGTATGAAGCTCGCCCGTAATTGATGGAAAATTATCATCGACTACGCAGTTATAAGCTCTCTTTATAAAAGCCAGAGCTTTCTAAATTCAGATATCTTTTCTAAATCAGTACAGAAATTAGATAAACATTTTCAATACTAAACATAACATTTTATGTTCTTTAATGTTGAATACTTAATTTATAATTAGCGAATTCAGACAATGAGGATTTCGTATGGGTAGGTACCTACCTAAAACGTTATGAAGATGAAGCTAAAGATTCAGTCACGAAAAACGCTGGAAAATAATGTGTTGTTGACGAGGAACTTAAAGGTTTAGGTACCTACGTTTAACTGAAAAACAAAAAAATACTAATTCACGAGTACCTACTAGATTGTTACGCCAGTTAGGTATCTATCATCCACTGTTCACGTAGCTTGCACGTGAACAACGGATGATAAATAGAATCGATTTTAAAAAGACTCGCCTAAATGTGTAATAAGAATTACCATAATCCTAAAAAAAACTTATCGTTCACACTACACACATAATCGTTCCTAAGTACTGCTGCTGCTGCTGGTACCTACAGTCTAAAGAAGCTTCCTCTCTGTGAGATCGAGTGGGACATAATGCAGCATGCGGGTTGGTAGATGTCAGATATTTTTGTCGTTTTAGATTTTAAGGACTGCCGGTTTCCTCATGAAGTTGTGTTTTATTCAGTAGTTCGTATTTTGAATAAAGTAGCCGTAAAAACGGAAATTGCAAAAACATCAAATTAAAAATAAACTTATAAACAATCTAAGCCACACGTGATATGTGCACATTTTCTGAGGCATGCGCTTCTTTCGGCGCACGCGTCGCTCGAGGTCGCAGCATTGTTGATACACATTACGTTTGCGATTAAATCATTCTAGAACAGTGGTGGGAGTTGGCACATGCCTCCTCCATTTCGTAAGTCCTTCCTCAGAAGTTGGCATTGGTAGCTTGCTGTTGCTAGGTTTTATTTTCTATGACGAGAAGTGGGAGTGCATTTGGTGCACACGTGTTTCTCCATTGTCTACTGATAATCTTTTTATGCGGGTTACTTTAACTGTTAACTGACGGACTAAATAGATTTGCAATTTATTGATGGTAGAAACTAGCCTTTTCATTTGGGGTCGGCGCAGCATGTCTTCTTCCATACTTCTCTCCACACCTCCTTTCTTCCTTTCATTATTCTATATCATCCTTTACACAGTCCATACATCGTTTGTTTGGTCTTCCTCTATAAGTCTATACTCTTATGTACCCATCTAGTCACAGGGCTACATTTATTTTTTTATTTAGCCTGATCTGTCTCACTCCTTCTCCTCACTTCCTCTCAAAGTGGAAGGAATGGGGGGCCATTCCTTCCACATTTCTCGGTGTTGCAGTGGCGTGCAGTGGTATTCCACGAAGGGTAGGCCACGAAATAATGATAGCAAAAAAAATTTCGTCTGCGCCATCTTGGATTTTCGAAAACGACACCCATGAAAAAAAAACCGAAAATTTTCGTCGGCACCATTTTGGATTTTTATTTTGACCTCATTTTCATTATCAGCGACCCCAAAAACCTCGAAAACGACACCCATGAATAAAAAAACTGAAAATGTTCATCGGCGCGATCTTGGATTTTCATTTTGACCTCATTTTCATCATCAGCGACCACAAAAACCACGAAAATGACACCCATGAAAAAAAAACTGAAAATTTTCATCGGCGCCATCTTGGATTTTCATTTTAACCTCATTTTCATCATCAGCGACCACAAAAACCACGAAAATGACACCCATGAAGAAAAAACTGAAAATTTTCGTTGGCGCCATCTTGGATTTTCATTTTGACCTCATTTTCATTCTTAGCGACCCCAAAAACCTCGAAAACGACACCCATGAAGAAAAAACTGAAAATTTTCATCGGCGCAATCTTGGATTTTCATTTTGACCTCATTTTCATCATAAGCGGCCACAAAAACCACGAAAATTACATCCATGAAAAAAAACTGAAAATTTTCATCGGCGCCATCTTGGATTTTCATTTTGACCTCATTTTCATCATCAGCTACCACAAAAACCACAAAAATTACACCCATGAAGAAAAAACTGAAAATTTTCATCGGCGCCATCTTGGATTTTCATTTTGACCTCATTTTCATTATAACCAACCCCAAAAACCACGAAAACGACACCCATGAAGAAAAATATAATATCAATAATATTATTAATTATTATAATAATAATACGCGCCAATAACCCCAGGAATAATTATTTTAATCAACATGGTGTATGTTAGCACTGGCCTGCAAATTGCAAAAAACCTAAGGAAATTTGAATTACGCGGGCTACAGAACATTCACCTTGAATCCTGGCCTTGTGTTGTAGCAGCCAATCATAGCCCAGCTACACTCGCAGGAGTTACCGCCCAAAAATGGCTGCAATCTATATATGTGTGCGGTTCATACACACGAAAATATGCACCAATTTGCCGCTGTGTGCGTAAATTTATCAATGGGTTGTAGGCCAGCAGACTATTTGCCTATAAGATGCGTCCGGCGGGTGAGCGTCGAGCTTTGTAGCAACTTCCAGTACAGTGTTGGTTACGTAACACGGGCGCGAAAAATTGCTCTAAGTATTCGAACAGGAGTTTGCATTTTTTTAAAATATTTTGTACAAAGTGTTATTTTATTACATAGTTCATCAAGTTATAATAGTTGCCCCAGTTAGTAGGGTAGGCTTTGTCTAATTGCCTCTTCGTAGCGCACGCCCATGGTGTTGCGCCTCTTCTCGCCAATTAACAAGAAAGGCGTCCCGCCATCTTCTCGGACTGCCGCGACACAGTGACTGTCTCAGGGCTCCAGTTTTGTGATATGCGGGCGCACAGCTTTCCGGGAGACATGGCCTGCCCAGTCCCATTTTAGTTTAGCGGCTTTTTGAGCTACGTCAACAATTTGAGTTCTGGAGCGCAGTGTGGTGTTCCTTATTCGGTCGGTGAGTTTAACTTTCAGTATGCTGCGCTCCATGAGAGCAGCGGTAGCCCAGTGGTGGCGGCCCCGACTTACGAACAGTAAGTCGTGGTTTCGAACCCAGTCAGGCGCATTAATTTGTGTAATTTATTTCATCACCACTGCTCTCAAAACGGTGAAGGAAAACATCGTGAGGAAACCGGCATGTCCTAGAACCAAAAATTCGAAGTCATGTGACATCTACCAATCCGCAGTGGCCCGCGTGGTGGATTATAGCCCATTCCCTCTCATTGAGAGGAGGCCGTGTCCCAGCAGTGGGAACATTATAGGCTGATGATGCTGATGATGCTACGCTCCATTGCTAAATATTTGGGTAAATTCATGCTTGCATCAAATTAACTTTCAAATCAAACTGTAGTTGTGTTCACTTGACTCCGGAAGTGAATCAATAATATTTAAGCTGCATGCTTTTGCTTAGCTGATGGACCATTGTATCACATTGTTGTTTCAATGTAAACATGCTCTTCAGCCAGGCAGAAGATCCATATCTTCTGCCTGGCTTGACACGTTCACCTTTGCCCTGGATATTTTATTAATACCTAAGTATCCAAACACGCATCATTTCAGCCGAAAGACGTCCACTGCTGGACATAGGCCTCCCCCAAGTGTCGCCACATTGACCGGTCCCGTGCGACTCGCATCCAGCGGATTCCCGCAACCTTCACCAGGTCATCGGTCCACCTAGTGGGAGGCCTTCCAACGCAACGTCTTCCGGTTCGCGGTCGCCACTCCAGAACTTTTCGGCCCCATCGGCCATCCGTTCTGCGAGCAATGTGCCCTGCCCACTGCCACTTAAGTTTGGCAATTCTTCGGGCTACGTCGGTGACCCTGGTTCTCTTGCGGATGTCTTCATTTCTGATTCGATCACGAAAGGAAACTCCGAGCATAGCCCTCTCCATTGCCCTTTGGGTGACTTTAAGCCTTCTGATGAGGCCCATTGTGAGCGACCACGTTTCGGTCCCGTATGTAATCACTGGCAACACACACTGGTCATGGACTTTCGTCTTGAGACACTGTGGTAAGTTGGACGAGAAGATACCGCGCAACTTCCCGAACGCTGCCCAGCCGAGTCGGATTCGACGATTGACCTCTTTCTCGAAGTTAGACCTACCTAACTGGGCCGTTTGTCCCAGGTACACATAATCGTCTACAACTTCGAGTGTAGAGTTTCCGATCTTGATAGGAATGGGTGTGACATGGGCATTCTACATGACTTTGGTTTTGTCCATGTTCATTTTAAGACCCACTCTTCCGGAAAATCTACTGAGGTCATCGAGCATTGTCCTGAGGTTCTCCATGGTTTCAGCCATGACTACTATATCGTCGGCAAACCGAAGGTGGGTGATGTACTCGCCATTGACGTTAATGCCTAGCCCTCTCCAGTCCAGAACCTTGAAGATATTTTCCAGTGCAGCGGTGAACAGTTTCGGAGATATGACGTCTCCCTGTCTCACACCTCGCTGCAGGAGGATAGGTTCCGAGGCTTGGTCCTGAAGTCGGACTGACATGGTGGCGTTTTTGTACAAACACTTCAACACCTCGATGTACCGATAGTCGATTTGGCACCGTTGGAGAGACTGCAGTACAGCCCAGGTCTCGATCGAATCGAAGGCTTTCTCGTAGTCCACAAACGCTAAACAGAAGGGTAGGTTATACTCTTCGGTCTTCTGTATAACCTGCCGCAGCGTATGTATGTGGTCCACGGTGCTAAAGCCTTTCCGGAAACCGGTTTGTTCGAGAGGCTGGAAATCGTCAATCATGCGCGCGAGACGATTCGTGATGACTCTTGAAAACAACTTGTAGACATGGCTTAGAAGTGAGATGGGCCTATAATTCTTCAACCGGGCATTGTCGCCCTTCTTGAAGAAGAGTACAACCACACCCCTGCACCATGCCTGTGGCGTTTTTCCCTCAAGTATGACGGAATTAAACAGCTTCTGAAGGGCCCGTTTTCCACCCGCCTTCAGGAGTTCGGCCGTAATTCCGTCATCACCCGGTGCCTTGTTGTTTTTGAGCTGCTTTAGAGCCATCCTAATCTCGTACAGGCTGACGTCCGGGATGTCTTCGGTATAGTGTCGGGTCAGTCTAGCTCTTGGGTCGTTTGCTAGCTCTACGACGGGTTGACTGGTTGACGTGTAAAACTGTCCATAGAAGCTCTCGATCTCCCTCAGTAGCTCCGGTTTGGCGGATAAGATCCTACCATCGTCGGTCTTCAGTTTCGTGAGCCAAACACGCATAAATGTACCTAATACGAGTAGCCTTGTGTCCTGAAAAAATCTAATTAGTATGTCAGTTAGATTATCAAAAAGTATTTCACACGTATTTTTTCTTTTGTTACCAAAACCAAAATTGACGAAGATACGACGCTTTTAAAATTCTCAATACGTCACGCCGTGCTATAATTTTTGGGCGTTGTGACGTCACGACCCCCACTCTCGAGTTTTGATGCGTTTTATCTTTGTCAATATTCATTGATTTACAAAAACAAAAAATACGTGTCCATTATTTTTCAATACTATAACTGACGGACTATACAGATTTGCAATTTATTGATAGTGGAAACTAGCCTATTATGCTAATTGTGACAATAAACTATTTTGTATTTGTATCCGCACTGGAAACAAGCAAAGTCAGGCTGTGTTGTATAAGCGACTCACGCGAATAAGTTGTTTTCGCAATGGGATTGGATTCGGGTAGGTTTCCACATAACAGAGTCAGAGTAAACAACCACTTAAAGTGTTGTTATTTACTAGATTCTGACTAAATACTTAGGTAGGTATGTGCATCCCTACACGTATGCAGTGCTTGTCCTCAGAACTTTTCCCTGATGCATATCGTGAGTCAACTCTGGTAGGCATCACGCAAGGATCACGGAGTCATCACGTTGTTAACACCATGAGTCGTTGTCACCAGCAGTGCAAGGTTTTCATTAGAGAGTTACCGGTGTAAACCCGATGAGAGCCAGTAAAAGCATTTGTTCAAGAAGGTAATGTACTAAACACGACCGCCTTTAGAGGACATATAAATTATCGTCGTTCCATTAACAGTTTTATTTATTAGATCTTTAGATCTAATAGGAAAAGTTGTCGTGATTCTATTTTTATTTATTTTTCTAAAATACATATTTGGCGGTACCTACTTCAAAAAAGGGCAATGTTCTCCATTTCCATATTTAAATGTAGTACCGTCAAACGGGGTGAATAGGACTACGGGGGTAAATCGAGATGAAACTAATTCACATTTAAATTATGGTAGCCTAAAAGGACCCACCTGTACAAATTATAATCCCAATATCTTTTCAGAATACAAATTACTTGTATTCAACGTTGTAATCCCGTTTAAAGTATTGTCCCGATTTACCCCCTAAGGTCCTATTACCTACAATGTGGGGGTGTGCCCTGCGTGGGCGGAGCACCACCGTGTCCTCGAAGCGGCGATCGGCGGCGGCGACCTCTCGCGTCCGGCCCTGGTTCAAGCCATGGTCCGGAGCGAGACGGAATGGGACGCCGTCATCTCCTTCTGCGAAGCAGTAATGCTAGAGAAGGAGGTGGCGGAACGTAAGAGGGAGAGAACCTCACGTCCCGGCCGCTGCGGGAGATGCCCCGAGCGTCGGGGAGCCACCGTAGGCGCGGGCCTGTGGACGGTGGACTATGGGCTAGCTCGCCGTTCGTCCGTCTCATGACGACAGGCCGTATCGACGGCGCGTTCGTGTTCCACGTGCGCCTCAAAGAGAGTCAACAAAAAGGAAGGGGTCCGCAAGGGCCGATGCCTGCCGGGGCTGCGGGACTGTTCGAAAGAGATACCGTGGCCCCGGAACACAAAGGGCGATGAAGGAACATGGATGGGTTTTAGTCAGTAAAAGTCTGACACTCCCTCCTGCTCCGCCCACAGCGGGAGCTAAGCGGTACTAAGTTTTATGCTGCCTGAAATTTCCTCACAGGATAATTAATGAGATCCGGAAAGTACCTATTGGATAATTGGATGCTTAAAACAGTGAACACATGCGAGTTCACGCATATTATTGTATTATATCTTCCTGCTATTTTGGAATAGTTGTTGTTATTCAGTAATTATTATCCAACTTTAATGTAATAACAAATTAGTCACAGCGATGGAAAATAACCTACACTATTCATTAATTTTTAATACCAAGAATGATTAAACTTCTACAGAAAAGCCGTAGGTTTAATGAAATTATTAATTAAAAGTTACGGTCGACCGTTAAAAGCAGACATATTATCATAGAACAACTGAAGCTGAAAATGGTGGTCCTGAATGCCCTGGGTTTCATTCCCGGATGAAGTGTTAGTAATTGGGTTGCAATAAAGAATTTTAAGAAGTCTCAAGAAGCTTTTGAAGCTTTTGCTGGAGTGAGATGCCTCGTACCTCGGAAAGCAGGAAGCTATTGGTCCTTCGTCGGTCGTGCCCGTACTGCCATTTCATCGGACAATGAGATAAGAAGAAAAGACCTGCTTCTGTCAAAACAAATTTGCGCAATGTAATAAGTTGTAAGTATGTCAATAGCGTATTCATTTTGTAAAGAACTTCGAAGCTCGGAATTATACTTTGTACAGATTACCCTCGTCCAGTCGGGTAAAAACCACAGCAAGTCAAGAGGTCGAGTCCTGTTAATTTGGTCCCAATAACTCCTCAAATATGGTAACCATCATTGATAACGTCCTGTCGAAGGACAGACTGTCCACTATTACCTCTTTAGGTCAATTAATAATTAACGACCAGCTTTTCCTTAAACACTGAAAAACCCAGTCAAAACGCGTGTATTGAATACCCAACGATAATAAAGGAAGGAATATTCCAATTCTGAGACAGATCACTTTTACCTGCTAGGTATACGCAGAAAAGTAGACCAAGTACTTCTAAATGATTGAATAGATCAGATACGATTGCTAAGTCATTATGTGGTCGAGTCTCGTGCCGAGGCTAATTGGTTAATACCGCGTAGTTAAATCGATAATAAATGTCCTAATCATCGCAGCGGTAACTGTTCACATCATAGTATAATAATTATGTAGGTTTATTAAGCCTGTAACATAATAAGAACGCAAGTCTTCTCACGTGGTGTCTCAAACCATGAAACTTTTGAAATTTTGTTCAATGTCTTATAGACATTCATAACAATTTTTTAGTTTTACCATTAACATAAGTAAGTATATACATGTTGATCGGGTGATCGCATCAGTTCCTATAGAAAGTCCATTCCATTGCGAATTTCAAGAACTCGTACTCCTTTCTTTGAGAAGGAGTGGACTATGTGCCACCAGTGCGGTTTTGTGGATGTAACAAATAAAATGATTAATGCTAGGACATTTTTTTACGAAATTATCCGAGAGCAGTGGGTTCTCATTATATCGTATTTATATATATATTTTTAATTACAATATTGGCCTGTTCTTGACCTCGATCACGCCTGATGGAAAGCGATGGATGAGATCTATGATGGAACGAGCGAGCCCGGAAGATGCCTGTTCACTTTTGCTTTGAAGGCAGGCGGGTTAAATGTGGGTGGGAACACAGACGCAGGCAGAGAGTTTCACACTTTGGCTGTGCGCATAATAAAAGTGGAGGACAAGCGCTTAGTACGACACGTCGGGATACCAACCAAGTACGGATGGTACGCCGCAGTACGTCTGCTAGTTCGGTGGTAAAAGGGTGATGGTGGGATCAGGTCGTGGAGCGCCTGCGCACACTCTCCGAAATACATTCTGTAGAACACCGACAGGCAGGCAACATTACGCCGATGAGCTAGGCTGTGAAGCGAAGCTACCAACGCCTCGTCGCCTATAAGTCTTTTGGCTGTGCGTTCCACCGAGTCAAGTACAGCAAGCTGGTATTTTGCTGAGCCATCCCACAAGTGACTGCATTACTCCATACAGGAACGGACTTGTGCTTTGTACAAACTTAAAAGATGTCCAGATGTGAAGTATCGCCTCACCTTATTCAAGATGCCCAGCTTCTTAGCTGTGGTCTTAGCTTTTGACTCGATGGTTGCGCCAAAGTCGAGATCCGATGTCAACTCCATGCCCAAAAGCTGTAGGCGGTCAGTAACTGCTATAGATGCACCCCGGAAAGTGGGAGACAACTGGAACTGGCTCCTTTTCTTTCCTTTCCTTTTTGCTGTGTTTTCAGAGCATTGAATTTGACCAGATTGACGTTACCTCACTGGGAGACGAGATTTAGGGTTAATGGTGTCGATTGTGTTGTGCACAAACTAAACTTAATTTAGGCTATTGCTATCTTTTATTATTATGCATTGCGAGAAAAGGATGGCTATAGCTATGAACTAAGTTAGAGATGTCATAGTACATTATGATATAAGTGCGGTAAGTTGATAATTACAGCCGAGGCGATATTGCTAGCCCAAGGCGAGGGCTACAAGAAAGCAGAGGCTGTATTTATCAAAGCGCACGTAGGTATGTCATACGACGTTTTATAACATATTTGCGATGAAATAAATAAAACTCGGACTTTCTTGAACGAATACTTAAATATTTTACTTGTTCACAAATTAGCGATGCGCGCGCATCAGCGCTTTTTTTTTAAGTCAAAGACACAAAAAACAGCCAGTATTACTAATAAAGTAAATTAATATTTTTGTGTGTTTGTTACAGATAAATGGTTGTAATTTATTGTCAAAATTAATTAAAATAAAGAATTAAATGTTTATCTATTATACACACATCAACACGGTCTAGGGATATTTCATACTCAATTAAATAACTCGAAAAGTACTGGCCGCATTGGAATCTTTTATACACCGATTTGTTTGTAATTTATCTCAGACTAATTCCAAATTCAAATTTTTGAAAATTCTTTTGTTTCGGTGGCATAAAAATGTCTTGATGTATAGGAGAGGGAATTTTCATTTGTGCGAAATTTAGAAAACAATACGAATTACGTTTAGTTACAGTTTTTTTTCATTTTTAAACGAAAGATAAAGTTAAAATTGAGGTATTGTAGCCATGCAACGCCGACATTTGACGAGGGCGGAGATGTTACGAGCTGTGGGAATGCTGGAAGCTGGATCTGTTCAGCGTAATGTTGCTGAGGCCATAGGGACCCATCAAAATGTAATTTCAAGATTGTGGACACGCTATCGTGCCACAGGTGAAGTAGCGGAGAGGCACCGGGGGCCAAGTCGCATCACTACCCTCAGACAAGACCGATTTTTAAAAATTACAGCGCGAGCACAACCAAATGCAACGGCGACTCAATTGGTCCAAAGGCTGCGAGTGGAACACCAAGTGCTTGTGAGTGACCAAACTGTAAGAAGGCGACTGCATGAAAGCAATCTACGCTCTCGTAGACCACTCCGGGTCCCACCTTTACGGAGAGGCAATCGTGGACGACGATTAGAATGGGTTCGGAACCACGTGGACTGGGGCCGTGACCAATGGTCCAATGTGCTGTTCACGGATGAATCCAGGTTCGGCTTCCATCCAGATTCACGAAGGACGCGTGTTTGGCGAGTTCCTGGACGATGGAGCCGTCTCCAGAACCCTCAGGAAGTTCACCCATACCAAGGAGGAACAATTATGGTTTGGGCAGGAATTCGTCTTGGAGGACGGACGGATCTCGTTTGGGTGCGGGGCAATATGACGGCAGAACGATACGTTCAACAGGTGCTGGGGCCCGTAATCTTGCCCCACAGAACACAAATGGGGCAAGATTTCTAGCTCATGCACGACAATGCCCGGGTACACACGGCGAGAACGGTAGCAGCTTGGTTACATACACATAATGTTAGGGCCTTAGACTGGCCTGCTCAATCGCCAGATCTAAATCCCATTGAGCATGCGTGGGATATGCTGCAAAGAAGAGCTCTGAAGGAAGTTCCTGAAAATCTGGCTACAGAAGATCAACTTTTTGCGCACCTCAGAAGGACATGGGACAATATTCCGCAGCAAGACATTGACAACCTTGTTCTGAGCATGCCGAATCGTTGCCGATGTGTTATGAACATCATGGGCGCTTTCTCAGACTACTAACTTCAAGTTTATAAACACAAATTAAATGATTTTTCTATTTTTTTCAGTTTTTACTCACAAATTAAAAGTTCATTCATATACGGTTTCCGTCTATGCTTCATTTTTTTCCATAAAATCCTGAAATTTTAATCTATACCTTAACCATTATTAAAAAATGGTAGAATATTAAATAACGTATCTTTTAAATATATATATGTCACATAAATAATTAACACATTGATAGTAATTCGCTTTTTTAAAAATATCCCTAGACCGTGTTGATGTGTGTATTTCATCTCCCAAAGTTAATTTTATTCATAAAATTTTGACCACTTCTCTGACATAAAAACTCTTTGCTAAGATTTAAAAAAGTACCGTTCGTTTTAGACGGAGCATCTTGATAAACCATGCGTTTTACATTACAATAATGCACAAGTACGTAATGACATACAATACGATATTGAAATGGGTGAAATAAGAGACCCTTTACGAGCAAATGTGTTATAAAAAGAGTTTATACCTTGCGCTTCACCGTGTTTTTAGTCGACATGTTTTTAAGTGCACCCTTCATTTGTATAGAAATATTAGTTCCAACTAAATTTGACAGCTCTAAATTACGTCCGTTTCTTTCTCGTTTTACTAAAGAGAAAAAGATACCAATAGCCTAAATTAAATCGACACCAGTATATCGCTTCTTCGAATCAGTATGCCTGATTGCTGTCATCAAAGTATCCGAGAACATTGTTACAGGAATTCTGGCGGAACCTGATACCGGTATAACTCTCTTGAGGGATTCCAGTGGTTAAATGTCACATAGTCACATCTGTAAGAATCGTGTTAAAATATCGAGGCAGTGTTAACGACGCATGACAACTTGGTAAATACAAAGGATGGGTACCTAACCTATATATTTTCCAAATTAATAACTATCCATTTTTAAAATGTACAATAGAAGGCCCATTAGTATACCTATTAGTCATTCTCATTTATTTAAGTAGGTACCCAATAGTAACAGTAAGTAATTACTATTGGAATAATTAAGTACTTACACACTTATTATCGTATCTGGATAAAACCGGTTCGTAACACAAGCACTAATTGTATAGAATTATTAGCATAGGTATCTATTGTGTATTCACTTACTTAGCAACGTATAGAACAACGAGCCACATACAACACCACGTGGTGTGGTAGAAAACGTGACTTTCTGTATTGATCTAACATGACACGGAGACGATTATGTCAAATTAACAATTAGTGATGTCTCAACAGATAACAGTCACGGGTCAGACGCCTCTGAACAGGGTGTGTCCGTTCTTGTTGCAAACAATATCTTGGGAATGAACAAGGAACAATCAAAAATAGTTATACGTGCTGTGGAAAAGTGGAAGATTTTCTGTAGCACCTACACACAATTAACACCGTATCTCACCATTCATTCTCCTGTCCTTGGGGATCTTTGTTGGAGTCCGTGTATTACTTTCCTCCTTTTCTTTTTCCATACTTCTCTGTTAATTGTCATCTTTGTAGTCACCCCCTTTCTGTCATTATTTCTCACACAATCCATTAACCCTTTGTTTGGCCTTGTAGCCATATATTTATAAATGTACTCAAAACTTTCCTTTTATGTTCGTCATTCATCCGCATTTCATGCTCAAACCATGACATACCCGCATCTGATACATAATGTAATAATCAAAATATTTTATTTAGTACATAATACCTTTGCATCTTCTGTACAATAAGCATACCAGCTAGCATTGGCATTTGCATAATTTCTTTTAGTATTTCAATGGAAAATTTCCCATTACCTAAGGGTTTAGTCATACAACCCATAAGAGTTTCTCGTCCATATAATCTGTCCAATATTCCTGTCTTTGTTTCTATGAATTGCATGTGATTGCGATTATTTGCCGATTGTGAACAACAACCACCGTTTCGTCTCAGGAGTTGGTACTTTCGGGAACCATGTTTGTTAAACATTGGCTTCTAAGAATCGTACGGGTGTCAGTTTATAACCCAAACTTTCGGCATAGCGACGTCGTATTGTTGCAAGTAACGTGATCCCCTAGATTGACGAACGAAGAAGTCCGTGAAAGCGAAACAATAACATCTCAACAATATCTACAACTTCATGTATTAACGTAGCTTCCTTATTCTGCTTACCATCGTCATCATCACAATTCACAAATGATCCGAAGAGATTCAATCCTGGATAAACCTCGAGCTTGGCAGCTCTGTGCGTATAGGTTACAGTGAATTCCCACGACTGCTTTTCACTAAAACTGCTTTAAGGAGAATTCCCGGATAAGTGTAATCCACTTATCCGGCAGGCTTAAAGATTGAAGTTACCATCGGTATGCAAAATAATTGAATTAGCTAGGTAAATTACTTATATCAAAACTATATAAATAATTTACCGGTTCACCTCAAAATCGGACACTATTTACACTAATCCAAAACGTAATCGTAACGCTTGTTTGAACCATCTCTCAACGATTGTATGAAACGTTTTTATTTGTATGAATGAAACTTTCTTAGCATGACAAATAAACGAATGGATATTTATATGATACAAGTACATCTAGTTGCTTATAGTATGTATAGCAGTCCATTTAATTACGTAGTTTTAATTAGTAGTTTCTTGCCCGTTCTTCTCAATAGAGATCTACGCTAGGGAATGGGCAACTACAGTACTTTCTCAATTGTTAATTCTCAAGTTATTATGTCTTGTGTCTGGGACTGCAGCTTTGTTTTTTTTTTTTGTATTTTTGACATTCAAAAGTGCCGTAATGGTCTAATTGAAATAAATGCTTTGAGTTTGAGTTTGAGTAAATGTCGAAGAAATTAATTTTTCAAGGTAGCATCTAGACTAGATGCATTTCAAGAAATTCTGTATTTATAAGATTGGTGCAACGTCGACAGAAGACATAAAAAAATATAGGAGAAATAAAGAATTTTGTAAAGTATGCAGACCGCTAGGAGACATATTTTATTATCTAGCTTACTTTGCCGACGATGTTTTACGATACCGTCTGGTAGATTATTTTACAGCTTTTTTAATTACTTTTGCGTGTATTCTTTGCAGTCGTCTCCGAGTCTAGTGGGTATACTTGTCGAGTCCAAAGGTAGTGCTGAACGTGGCGGTGAAATGCAAGATTTTATCTTCTTTGTTTATTTTGGTTATTATCTAAAGATGTGTCTGGATTTCAGTGATAAGCTCTGTAGACTCAAATTATTATCTTATCTCTGTTTACTCATGAATTGCTTCATCTAATTTGTAAAGGATTCCGCGAAAGATAATTTATAGCACTACTTTGTTACGGTCAACTAGTTTTGTAATTAAATAATCTTCTGGAATAATCTCTTCTTGGAAATGCTTATTAGTAATTGAATGTGAGTAGGCTTAATCTTTTCTATTACATTCTGCAGATTTGTTTGCACAAGTACTTATAGAAATGAATGATATAGCTTAGTCGGAACACCATTGCGAATAGGCTTCATAACTGCAGCTTACTTTGAACTCGAACGGGAGACGTTGGTGTATGCCTGTTATCGATTTCTTTTTGATTTATGCGGTCAATGGGTGTACCCATTGTACTTACGTAGCCTATTTCAATTGAACGCTCTTGATTATGTAATCTCCAATTCTGTGTGTAGCATAGCTAAACGGGCTCGATGCTTGATAGCGAGACATGCAGAGCACGACAGATTTGGCCAATGTGATGATGATTGAGAATCATGAAGATATTGATGACTGGGGGTCTAAAATGGCCGCTTTAGCAGAATCGTAATATGAATCACGTTAAAAAAATTAAATTCTTAAATGGGCTTTATGGTTATGACTAGCGGCCATTTTGGGGCAGCTGACGATTTAGTAGAGATCTAATTTCTAAAGGAAAATAATCATTATAACAGAGCGTACACAATTTAGATTTTAATTACTGTCCTAGTAATTTGGTTCAATGAACAGATTGTTAGTCAGGACTCAAGACTACGATAAGCAATTTATTAACTACACAAGTAATGACTATCGTCTTTTTTCATTTCAATGATAAAAATGTAGGTATTGTCCATTACAAGAATAGCATCGTCTTCCTATGCGTAAGGAGACAGTTACCAAGGCAACGTGTACGTGCCTCCTTCTTGACTATAGATTTAGCTCAGTGCATCAGTCGTTTGGTATTCCTCACCCTTCATCACACTAAAATTAAGTATGTTTTGATGCATAAAGTAGGTATTTTTAGCCTCATTTCATAAACGTGATCGGGGCATGGTCATTATATAATGATTCACGTGTTTGTTACACTAACAAAATAAATTAGTTGATTTATAGAGGTTCTTTAATATTCTAATGACTTTTTCTAGCAATTACTATGAATTTGTGACGATAAACCTCAATCATAATTTTCTTTAAACGGAATCCTCTCTTCCTGACCTTTTTTAAAAGTTTGGATGAAGTTGCTAAATGCTACCTGTTGGGTTGCACACGTGCCAAACTTGCGGTTTGCGGGTGTGTATCCCCCGCCCTCTCCCTCCTGCACTTCAATCTGAAAAGGGGACAGTGACGTCGACCTCGACGTTACAGACGTATCGATAGCTTGGACGCATGCGTAACTCTTTGTCGATGTGTGTGTAAAGTGTCTGGTGGAGCACGCGGTCGGAGCGTGCTCCTCTTTCTGTCTCGCTTGAACCAAATATCTGCATCCTCTTCTAGTGTGCGCGGCGCGGCCGGGGAGCACCGGTAAGTTTAAAATACCACCGTATCGAGGGTTAGCGCTCAGTGGTGATCAAGCTGCGCTTCTGTACAGTTGAAAGTCTTGCACCGTGTGACGTTCGCCGAAACTGTAGTGACTACTTTTTTGTATTGTAGATTTGTGGTGTGGAGGCTGTTACCTAGCTTGAAGCCTTAAGTCCCCGTCAGCTACAGCTGTTGAGAAATTTTAATTGAGACTAGGTAAGTTATACATAATTTGGAATGCATGAATTTTGCCGAATATGTAAAGCGGAAAAGTAAAGGATTTATACCAAATAAGGATAGCAGAAGCTCAGATTAATCAGTAGCTAGCACTCTGGTTTACCTAACGGTTTATGGGCAGCAAATGGCCGGCTTGTTCATCGGCGGGCGCTTTCTCTCTCGTTGAGCCCACTGGCCGCTGGCTCAGCTACGCCAGGCTAAACTAAATCACTTTCCATTGCACTATTACTACTTTTTGTGGCGCCTATTATTTATGTGGCGCCTACTATTTCATTGGTGCCTCCTTATTCTAAATTATGTTTCTCATCTTGATCTTCGAAAGTTCAAATTTGATATTTCTTAGAAAACTCCCAAAAATTAACAGAATTTTGCCATCTTAGGTAAAAAACTTAAAAACATCGTTTTTGCACTTTCCTGTTGCATGTCAACCTCAAACCTCATCCACATAGTGGGGAATGTCTTACTAAAATGCTACGCTCGGCTGACTGCGTTTACTGTGTGATCCTTTGAATCGTGTCGCTCAAGTTTGGTATTCAATAGTTTTTTCTTAACTTTTACCTGCTCCTGTGAGAAGCGAGGGTTACTTTTTATACCATACAATGACAATCGACAAACAGGTTATCCTCCGAAACAAAAATTGTTTCTTTATCAACATCCAGTAGCGCTACTACACTACATAGCAACAATAAAATTTCACTCATTTAATTGAAATTGTTGCTGCAGGAAAACCATTAATTCAGTAAACTGAAATTCCGCGATAACCTTATTTGCAGTTCGATAAATTCGGGATCCCCCTGCTATTTGCACTGTTTAAATATGGTAAGACGAGTGAATCACCTTCCTTTCAGCAATTGTGTGAAGGAAAATTTCCACCAATTGAAATAACTTGGTGTCCTTCTGACGTTTTTACGAATTCAGCTGATCAAATAATATTTAACGTCACGAGACCTTTTCCTTACGGCTGTTCATTTGAGGAAGCAATATGACCTAGACCACACAGATGGTACAAAAATAACTACCATAAATAATATGAACACTGATTTAAAAAAAAAGGGAAACAAAACACAACAGAAGTATTGCTGTTCTAAATAAATCAGATTGCGAAATCTGGGTCGACGCTGTCAAAAAGTTTGCGCAAAGAATAATGTAGAAGCCATCACGAATAATGTCACGAATCTAGAAGATTCGGACGAAATTAAAAATTAACAAGTAGAAAAAACGTACCATTTCATTTTTTCGTTCCATTTTCTTGCTCTTATCCCAATTCATTTGGGGTGGCCGCAACATGTCTTCAAATAACAAAAACAGTAGATAGAAAAAACGTGTAAATGATAAAACGATAATGAACATTTATTTGTTTTACAAAACACGTGAATGTCCATCGAATCTATTACCCAACGTTGCTCGTTATGAAATAGCCGTAAACTCGGATAGCGGTACGATTAGGAATGAGGAAATGAAATTATTAATTCAGAAAACCACCAAACATTGAAACCAACAAAATATTGAAATTATGTTTCGTCTCCAAATTCAATCTCAGAAGTCTTATAAAATTTATTTTTTATGATGTAAAGTTGGGGCAATTAGACGTTGTATTCAGCGGTTAAAAATAGTCTTAATCTTTTTTCAGTAACTTGTAACCTTCAAATGTTCCTCATTGTTTTTGGTAAATTCTTCAATTTAGTGTAAAATTGGTTAGGACGGACAAAGCCAATGTAAAACGATTTTGAGGAATATTCGTTTTTTATTATGGCTCTTTTGGTGCATTTCGGTAAAGGCTGGCCATGACTCAATGATTGAACCGTTTGTGTCCTTTTTATTGATATTATGATACTTACAGAGGACAAAAGAGCAGTTGATCTACTATTAAACAGCAATCGGACAATTTATCTGTAATTATTACATCTAATAACAGACACCTAGGTCAAGGAGGCTATAGGAATGCCGCGATTTCTAAGATAGCCTAGCTGCATAAATTAAGAAAGAAAGAAAGTTAGAAATTTAGGCTAATGTGGAATAAATTTATAATTTTAAATCTTCTTTCGCAGATTTGAGAAGTATTGAAAGAAGAAAGATGCTCGCCAGCCCAGCAATGGAAATGCAGTCGGAGGAGACTCCTTTGGCCCTGCAGCGCCTGTGGAACCTTACCCGCGCGCGTCTTGCTGGTACTTCCACCGCTCTTGACGTGGAACCAGCTTTTGGAGAATCTTTACCACCGGCTCAGGTAATATTTCAGAAGATTTCGTGTTTCCCAACTCACCGAAAACAATCTGCGAGTTGCGAAAGAAAACGTTTCAACTAAAAATGTTCCATGCAATCCAAATGAAGAATAAAATCTTGAAATCTCAGCTTTAGAATTTACATTTTAGATCGACAAATAATTTTAGTTATTAAAGTTAAAAATTAGAGACTTAAAATAAAACAAACGTTGTACGAGTAAGTACAAGTGTTTATTCTTATGAATACGGCATTACCTACTTATCTACTAAAATCAATTTAATAAAAAAAAAAACAAAGAATCTGTATATTTTAAAGGATCTGGATCTGGATCTGTATTTTTTATATTCCTAGATCATAGATTCTTAACAAATTGATCGTGATAATACATAGTACATATATTATACTTACCTATAAATATACACAGATAATATGTGACATAAATGTACAATCACGCAGTAAGTCAAGGGCTACTATGTGTGATGTCCTCTTTTCTTATCAGTGATTTACAAAGAAACGTTTTTCTCCATATTTTACAAGATAACTTCCTATATTCTTACACAGTAAATCAATAAATCATGGATATCAATTTGTTGTCATAAGGATGTCAATTTGTTGTAGGAGTTTGAGGGTACGCCGAAAGCCTCGTTCCCTGCTCCTAGCGACTATGAAAGCGATGGTGAAGAAGCATTCCCGGAGTTAGAAATTCCTGTAAGTATACATACCTACAAAAAAAATCTTTTCAAATCTAGAGCTAAATCATATGGTGCATGATGTGTGGCAAAAAAAATTGGCAAGATATTTAAGGCGTGGCTTGACGGAAGAGTTTACGTAGGTACAAGTTACAACACAAACGACGTCGAATTTATAAATAGTGTTTCGGTTTTCATGAAACTCAAGTCAACGAGCTTCTACTACGTTCTCAACTTTCTTATGTTTGGTAAACACACGACGGATGGAGGCGGCAGCGACAATGTTTGGAATTTCATAATTTACAACAGATTTGATAGTCCGATGTTAAGTAATTTCGTAAAGTATGTCGCACGTTTCTCAGTTCTCACGTTTATCGCTTTATCAACGTCGTAAGACGTCACACCGACTCCCCCGCGTCTAGACACTGGTGTAATTAGATAATCATAATTGATAACACCTCTCTGAGTGAGCATTGTCATAAAATTAGTCGTAGACAAACATTTCACGCATTTGAGTGTCTTCAAATTGATTTGGCATTTATCATGCTTCGCCGGCTCGTTACTCAAGCGAATGAAAAGGTCGATAACGTAAACTTGCTAGGTTTCTAACGACATCTTTTCGGAGGTCGTAGCCTTCATGAATGAATTAGGACGCGGGCCTCAACAAGAAGCTATATCGCTTCCTGTACCAAACAATCGCGTAGGCGCAGCGGAATTCGTAGCGATCACTACTAATAGCCGAAATAGCTCGAAGGAAATGTCTCTAAAAATAACTTGAACATTATCTCCGGTCGAATGAATTTTTGATCCTATTTGATAGATGCGATCAACAAATCAATTTGACTTGATTGCCGACGCACAAACCATTACTTATATGACATGAGTTGCTTTTGTCCACCCCATGTCACGCTAATGGCATTCAATGGGCTTCAATCATGGTTTCAATTCAAATTGAATAATGGCGTTGTAGACATGCTCTGTAATAATACAGGTATTCCCATACCTACCTTTTTAAATGGTGATTGTTATTCACTGGCTTGCTTCTCTGTCACTGGCAGCTTTCACAAGGCTAGATGTTTCTTTCTTTTACAAATAATGCAACCAAACAACGTTTGTTGATTGACACGTTCGGAAATAAAAGTAAACAACAACTACGACGTAACTTTTTCATAATTACACGGTATTTGGCAACTGTTTATGAAACATCACATGGGCGCCTCAGCTTTGCCAACTGGGTGCAGGTGTAGCTAATGTTCCGGCTTGATTCCTTTATTGTTTCATCCAACGGCCGGTAGGTCGGTCATTGTACTAATTTCAATTAGGTACAGTAAATCTAATCGGTAAATAAACCGCTGAAATGCTTGCATTCAAAGTACAACACGATAATAACGAAAATTTTGAAGAAGTTTTCGAAGATCCAGACTGGACTGAAGTACGAATATGCTATGAATAAAGTGACATGAGTTGGATTATCTATAGATGGTGTCGTAGAACGCAGTAATAATGTGTCGTCAATTTTGTAGGAGGCAACCGATGTCCCCAGCAAGGGCTTCTGGTCTGAGAGTCCGTACAACAAGGAGGTCCTGTTGGACGCGAGCACGCTGGGTGATGTCCCCGCCGTGTACCGCGTGCCGGTGCCCGCACCGCATCAGATGCCCGTCATTGGCGTGTACATCGACCCCCGCGTCAGAACCGGCTTCCGTTACAAAGTCAGACCCATGCAGGTGAGACCAGTAATTTAATTTATGTCTAAACATTGTCGCAAATACATACTCGACTCGCGATCTGTGGGAAATTGTCTCATTTGAACCTATGAAGTGTTGATGATTGCGTTAACTAACCAAATGCACGCAATCCTCCACATTTCGAGGCTTAAAAAAAAGAGGCTAAAAATATTAAACAATAACATGATGACCATTCCTCACACGATCACAATGAATGTTGCTTACCCATCGACAAATCTGTAATGTGAATCAATCTGGAATCGCTTTTGTATCAACATTGTCGAGCTCCCCTCGGGAATCAAACAGAAAAAAAAGGAAGATCCATAAAATCGGGCAAAATTATTTGAAACTGGACTGCAAAAGAAACGACTACGTCGATGAAATAATGCTGTATGAGTTGAATTTGGATAGTCGTAACAGCTGGCTTTAGACATGCTGTCGTGCTGAATCTTTTAACTTCGTTTTAATTATAATACTTTTATTAAAAAATAATGGGCTTCTCCTTTCTTTGACTTTATTAACAATTTCTATCAATTTCGCGAAACAAACCAATTAAATCGGTTGTGGTTAGATTAGAACATTTTTGCAAGAATAATCCTTTTCAGAATCAAGAGGATGGTGAGTTTCTTCAAGTCTTACAAAAATGTTCATGGAATTAACGAAAATTCTTGATGACTAATTGGCTACTTTTTCATATTTTACTGTAATTCGTAAGATTAATAAAAGGACACATTTATATGAGAATCTTCGCAAAGTTCCATTGTACATAGCCACAACCGATACGTTACATACTTATTCATAATTAGTAAGTGGTCATTTATTAACTTTTAAAACAGAGCGCGATTAAGGTTGTCTTAAAAGTGCTTTATAATTTTGATGCACAAACATTGAAAATCATACGCAAAGTTACCGTCGCTAATATTTTGTCTACTAATTATTTTTATTTATTTAAAGTTAATTTCAAAGGTCAATTAAATACACTATTTAGCTAGTCAAGAAAATGTCTTTGTATTCAAGTTCTCATTTTCTAAAGCAGTTTAATATTGTAATGGCAACCTTATACCTGATGTTTAAAGAAGCTGTTATAGGATCTTAATATTGATTGTCCTATCTTTGTGCAAATCGAATTCTGGTACATTCGCTAGTCGTATTCAGCAGTCCAGGGGAATTTGGAAAAATTAGAATATTGGTGAGTTAGTTCAGTGAGTAGCGGTGTCCGTTGCTGACATTTCCAGAGTGAAAATATCATCAACGATCAACACTGTTGGCTTGCGTGATTTGCCACTGGTTGGTTGCACCGTTGTAGGCGATGGTATGTGGATCGTCCAGTTTTTCAGACCCTCGCCCAGAGCGGCGTTGACATACAAACTTCAAGAAACCGGCAGAGACCCGACAAGTCCAAGTGACATACTGGCTGGCAGCATGTTATGTTCATAATAGGTAAACCATAAGTATCATTCATAAGGGCGTTACGCCATTGTTAATCATATCAATGTTCTATTTCAAAAACTTACTTTTTGGTGGTCTTGATATGATTATTTTTTCATTTCATCGTGAATGCAAATATGGGATTTATCAAATTATTCATTTATAATCACAATTTACTCTCATTTTTAACACAAGCACTTGTAATTTTGGCTAGAATAATGATGATTAGGAAAAATAGTCATAACTGATCACGAACTTGATTTTGAGAAGCAATACAAAAATGTATCGGTTATTAAATTGCGAGATGTAAATAATTTTCTTCTTTATTTATTAACTAAAATAAATAATTTTAACATCAGTTGAATGAAGTAAGAAGTAAAGTAACTTTAGTAACTTAAAGTAACTCGATGAGTAATGTAGGCCTTAATTTTCCAGGCTCTGGATGCTCCTCCCCTATCGGTGAAGCCGAGGTACTTGTTCGGAGGCAAGGCCCTCACCCTGCAATCAATTGGCCGTGGATATGCCCGCCGCCTAACATTCGAGCCCGTTGGATCCAAACTCAATGAGAATGACAACTACTTCTGGACTGACTCCAGGCCTGAAGGATTTGTGTTTGAGGTCGAGGCCGTGTCCATTGGAGACAAGTTCACGATCTACGACGCTAACCATGAACCTCAGGGTATTCTGGAAGTTGTTCAGCAGCAGGTAATGATCAATTTCTTTTTTTATCGATTAAACTGAAATGCTTAACTTAAATTATTAGGTTCTAACCAACTCTTTCGAATTATTTGCAGAAAAATCAAATCGAAATTGAGCAGAAGATTCACGACAATGGATCCATTGACAAGAAAGTTAAAATCAACACCCTTTGCAAAGTGGAGTGGTACGAAAACGATGGTGCTATTAAATTAGTGCCCGTGACTGGTTTGGCTATCTTGAAGAAGGGCAGAGGAAATGCCACCGTGTCCAGGGTGCTCAACGTCGCCATCGGAATCAAACAGCTCAGGAAGGGCTACGAACTCAAGCCTGGCATTGAATCGTCCTCCAGAAGGGTCACCGTCAATGGCGGTGATATTAAAGACATTCCTTGCCAGTATTGCATTGTTGGCTTAGAGAAATATGAACTGCCCGCTATTGGTAATTATTATTTCTTTACTTTCTCCTATTAAGCTAAGACGATGGGTCAACAACCAGTCTTACCAAGGGGTACCGTATTACCTGGTACTAACTGGGTTGTGGAGGTCAAATAGGCAGGCGCTCCATGTAAAATACTGGTATTCAGCTGTATCCGGTAAGACTGTAAGCCGACCCCAACATAGTAGGGAAAAGGCTAGGCAGATGATGATCATACTTTCTCCTATTACCATTTGTTTTGCTATTGCAAGACATCATACTAAAACATTTTTTTCATTTTAGGGACATTCGTGGATCCTCGCATCATTCCTGGTTTCTACTACCGCGTCAAGCCGGCCGGTAGCAGGAGGCACCTCTTCGAGGGTCGCAGCATGATGCTGCAGTCCGTGGGCATGGGATACGGAAAGCGCATCACCTTCAAACCCGACACCCTTAACGCGCCAGAGAACTACTTCTGGTCGGATTCCCATCCTGAAGGTCTTGGTTTCGAAACCCGCGCCATCCATCCAGGCATGAAATTCTCAATCACAGGAAATGGGGTTAGTAGTCAAACATCTTGTTGACTCGAAATAATTTCTAGTCAGATGTCTGTGATGTTGCAATTGCATTTCATCCAATACGTGTTTGACACATCAGAATGATAAATAAAAGCCGGTAACACCCCCTTGGCTAGTGGCCATCATAACACGAACGTGTTCCGAGAGATCATACGATAAAACTTCTTTCTGACTGATTTGTTTACTTTTTCTATTTATACTCGTGTCAAAGTTCGAGACAGTTTGGCAGAAGGACAATTTCTAATTACATTTTACTTTGGCTTCCAGCCACGAACATGGCAGTTAATTAAATAACCTTGGCGGTTCTTTTAGGATTTGTTTCTATTTATACTGACGTTATTTGTTTTGTTTTCCAGGGTCTATTGGGAGAAGCTAGCGTTTTCCGCGCAGATTTGCCCCAGGCTGAAGAAAAGACAGATTACGTAGATATTCCAGGGAAGCGAGGGAAGGCAGTTGAGAAATACGTTCATGTGGACGTCACATGCCACGTGAAGCTGGCCACCACAGGTGGTGGATCCGCGGACTCGGAGGTGCATCTCATGAAGGTGTCAGGAGTGGCCCTGGTGCGCAAGGAGCCAGGCCAGGCCGTCGCCAAATTAGTGAAGGTCTTCAACGTCGGCTTGGACTCACAGTTGAACCTGTTGTTCGCACACTCACAGACCGAGCTCACTTTCCATCCTCTGCCCTAAATAAATCACGAGGGCCGAATGGTGTTGCAATACCTGTGACGGCAGTCGTTTCACATATAGGTATTGTAATACTAAAAACCTACCAGGCGCGACATAGGTTTCGTCAAATGCCAATCGATTGGTGAGTCTGCAACCGAGAAATGGTTTGAATGTTAGACCGATGCTGATTGCGATTCGGTTGTATACTCGTTTCAGCTGTTAGCTGAGAAGTATCTACGAGCTACCGTCATCAAGCTCAAGTTATATACCATCACCGCTGCGAAAAATGCTATAGTAACGACACAAATATAGGCTGGTGTCAAGTCACGTCAGTGAAGTTTCTTGGTGGAGTCTACAGCCTTCTACAAAATCCTAAGGCAATTTGTGTCGGTGAAGTTACTATAAGTACTTTCCAAAAGCAAGGATTGATCAGTATTTTAATGTTATTTATTCGTAATTTGTAATTCAATCACAATCAAATTGAAATTTTGTACCGGAGAGAGTAGTAAAAGACTAGTTTATAATGAGTTATTTACCTTGTCGGGACATAATTTTATTATTTTGTTTTCTTCTCGAATATTGTAATACATTAATCAATAAATCAATAAATCAATTGAACCATAATTTTATTTTCCCGAAGAATTTATGTATTCCGAACTCAGAACCTGAACCTTGTATAGGGCCTGCGCCGACGCCGACGAGGGACTTTTGTCCGACTTTTGTCTTAGCGCATAAATGAAAAAGACTAAACTAAAGGTGAAGAAGAAAAATGACATGATTTATTTGACATACTAAAACGACCGAGCGTATTATATTGACAT
Source organism: Xestia sexstrigata (assembly GCA_941918905.2). Classification (NCBI taxonomy): domain Eukaryota; kingdom Metazoa; phylum Arthropoda; class Insecta; order Lepidoptera; family Noctuidae; genus Xestia; species Xestia sexstrigata. The sequence continues at coordinate 12,979,844 of OW799214.2, forward strand.
AGATGCAACCAGACATCTTATATCGATACAGGGAACTACTCTAATAAAGTTTACTATAAAATGCTATAGATGTCTCTGCTTAAGCTACATGATTAATGATCTATACACTAGGTGGCGTTGTTAGCAAAAATAACGTGGCGAGAGCCCGGCTACAGTCTGACACTACAAAACTCAGCAGTACTTTGCTAGATGGCGCTATTCCAAAGTTGTCAAAGTTTATGAGTTCACCGGCTCTACCACGAGCGCGCTCCCGAGCGTCGAGGCGTGTAAAACAAGTTATGACTACGTAGAGACACAGATACGAACTGAGTTTGCCGGGAACTCTATACTATACCTGACTCAGCCGGCGGACGGCTACCGCGCTGGGGGTCTCGACGTCGTACGACGCAACTACACGAAAGTCGCGATGTGCCAAATATTAACTGGGAGACAGTGAATTGGTGCGATAACACGATTTAAAACACGAATATATTACGAACGGTTAACACCATGGCTGAAGTTAGGTGCGCTAGTGTTTTATTAATGTGCATTTTATACAGTGTCACAAGTTTTAATCTGGAACCGAGAATCCCTGTGATAAAGTTCGGAGAGCCAGGCTCTTATTTTGGATTTTCTGTTGCGGAACACCTCACTGTCAACGTAGATGGATCTAACATAAGTTGGTGAGTGCTGATCTGATCTTAGCGTAACTTATCTTACAGTAATGAGACGTTATGATGTCATATGCGAAGGTCGCCGCCTTCCACATGCTCTATCGGTCTGTTGATCTTGCTTCTTTGAGCGTAGTGTACGAAAACTTATGTTCGAGTGTGATATGAAAATTATCAGAAATGCTTATCAAGAATTTATGAAGCCATTGTAATGTGCAGTGCCCGTACCTACCTATATGCTAAGCTCGCTAAGTAAACTTGTTTAATGAGTTACATTTTAAGTAACTTGTAGCTAATAAATCACGTGGAGATTTTCTTACAAGGAGGTACTTTAGTCAAAGAGCACATAACCTTGAGCCTTATTTAAAATACCAATGGTACAATGGTCCCGTTAGAGTTTAAACTTGAGCGGAACTGATCAACAAAAAGGTGTCTCCTGGCATAAGCCCTGTCCCTACCTGTCGTACTGGGTGCATTCTAAAGGAGTCAGAAAAAGCACTTACCTGAGAATTTTGGAGCAACCAAAAACATTTCCATATTGGTTAATAACCCGAGAGAGAAAGGAGTAAATACCACGAAGTATTTTTATTTAAAACAAACTATAAGACGCGAGAGCACGGTTTACAAAACTGAAAGATTTTGGCAATTCTGCAATAATTCGAAACATAGAACTAACAAAAGGGCCAAAGTTACTTCACTCGTAGTTCTTCCGTATTCTCTATCTGCCTCATGAATGGATACGCATATAAACTGCGGAATATATAATGAATGAGCGGAATACATCTCGATACGAGAGCAGGGAGGGCTGTGACCTAGTGCGCAGCGGCGCCAGGCCGAGCATTGCACCCAGCGGCAGCGGAGCTAATTCTGCAACTGCATCACCTCGTGCGTACACAAGAGATGTCATCATGTCACTGATACTGATCGATATGTCACTGATGTCACATCACTACTACGAACTCTTAGTTAATGAGGTATTGAGACGTGTTGTCGGAGGTAGCAGTGAAAATAGATTGCGAATTTAATTTATAATTCCAATGGCAATGTTTTGATCGGAATAGAAGAGGATATATCTTTTCCGTCCAAACAAACTTTAGCATGCGTTGCAGTTTTTTCATAAGTTAGGATGCGGTAAAAATCTGGATAAGGCTACGGGGCCCTTTATTGTAAGATATGAGAATAACTTATGCCTTTGTAAAATATTTACGAGTCGGCACAGTAAATGTTAGGGTTAATTTCCTGGATGATTGTAACAAGATCACACAAAACAAAAATTTGCATTCGTAGTACAGAAACGTGAAAAATTTTGACAACTTCTCAAATTGTAATTTGGTGTGCGTACCTATAGTCTACATTTTATAGGGTCGTCGCCAAAGGAATTGCTCCAGTTGCCAGGACGGAAATGCACTTGGCTCATAAAACCAACTCATGCATTATGGTTACGAAGTGTGAACTCATATCGAAGATTATTTGCCATTGATATAAAATAAATACTACTTTCATTTCTAATGGTATACTTTAACATTTCTGACTATTGCTTTCAGTTTCAATGGTTTGGCTGTTCAAATATACATTTCCGTTAGAGATTAGCGCTCTACGGATGAAATTCCTAGTAATTGCTGTCTCATACTCGTAGTTACACAATGACACATCATGTTTCATAGACACTCGGTATTGATGAATCAACAAGGAAATATATTAAAGCAAATCATGAACGTGGATTGACTGTGATTCTGTTGGGCGATCGGAGTGTGACCTACTAAGAAAGGGCGCCAGACGGAAGAAGATGAGATTTGCTCCGCCTCCAAGACTACATTGTACAAACATTTCCTTATTACTGACGTAGTCATACTCATACATTTATCGATCGGAAATATCGACGAATTAGCACATTAGTAATCAGAAAGTCTATCTCTAAACACTGAATAAGTAAATAGCTATTTGATGTGTATGTGCCGACGACACAGTAGTTATTTTTTAGTCAATCTTAGTCAGCTAACGTTGGTTTCAGCACTTTCAGTTGAGTTTTTGTTTCAACACATCAATGAAAATTGCAATGCACGGTTCATACAAGAACATTTTGATTTTTGCCATGTAACGTATTGCTTCGTTAATAAGTGGTCATTACAGTTTAAACTTGAAGAGTTCAAGGAACTTTTCAAAAGCAGATCTTATCGAAAAGGAAATTAAGAAATGCAAGTCAGGATGAGTCACAATTTCAGTCTCGTTTACTTTTCACTAGGCTAGCTCAAGTGTGTCTGAAGCTGGAACAGATCCAACGACTCCCCGCGGGTGGCAGACTGTCGTGGCGATATACTATATCCTCGACCCACTCTTTATTTATATCCTGACCGAGATGTCACTGCGCTTGAATTCGCCAAATGTTTTATCCAACATGTTCTTTTACTTCGCACCTAAGATTCAAAATTGTTCAGCACAAGTGTGAAGCACGTTTTATAGTCACAAAATTAATTATGTCTCTGTTTTACCAATTGGCGTTATCTGCTTGATTGTTCTAAGATCTGGTCGTGATAGGATTTTTTTTTAAATGGCGGCGTTGTTTTGTTTTAAACGGATGTCAACGCACAAAAAATGTTTCCACGAATAAGTTCTATGAGAACCTAATGTTTTAATTGAGACGCACATGGAGGATTAATTAAGGATTACTTATGTATCTTCCTCGTATGTGTTTTTTTGTTTTATTATTACTTTAATGAAGAGTACATGCTCATGTGTTTCGAAAATTAACTTTGGAGCGATAAAAAACATAGAACTTATTGTTCCCAGCTGAAACAATTGTTTGAGAAATTGTATTTCTTAGGAGCTTTTGAAACTTCATCATTACAGGCGTGATGTTATTATAACATCACGCTTGTAATCCTCGAAGGGTTAGGCTGAGGTGTACCTATATACATTTCGCCAGTTATATTTAAATCCCATGTAATGGGAAATTAAATTAATTAAATCCCATGGGCGTGGCTATTGCCATCAATCGGGCACTAATCCAGACTTCGTGGCTACTACTGAGTAATTCTTGATGGAAAAACCCAATCACACTTTGCCCGACCTGGGAATCGAACCCAGGACCTCATGCTCAGCAGTCACGCTTGCAACTACAAGACCAATGAAGCAGTCAAACCCAGTCGAGAGTCGGGAGTCGAGTCTTGAAACTTTACAGTATAAAATCTGTAAAATATTGCCCCCATATTAATAAAGCTTTGAAATCGAGAGACGGACCGATGGAAGACAAAATATTTTGTATTTTCTTATCGATACCCACTTTTATTGACAACACCACGTTAACAATATAGACGTTCACGTTGTATAAATTACGTTATCAGATCACGTATTATTATCTCTGTCTATACTCGGATCGTAAAGTGCAAACATTATGTCTAACACAGACTTGGTATGTAAATATTAGGTCATAGTCTGTCGATAAGTTACAGGCCTCAACCAGTAGTTTAGCTTAGCTTTTATGTAATTTAACCCACAGTTAGTATTACTGGCCGTTATCGTGGCAATATTACAAGATTATGTGTGCACTCCGTTATTTTACAAATAAATTACTGGTTAAGTCAATAAATTTAATAATACGAAACAATGCTGACTGAATTTAACCAATGGCTTTTATTATTTTTTTACTTACAAACGTAAAGACGGTTTTTAGACGGACATTATTTTCTTTAACTTCACGTACTTTTATGGTGTTATGGAGTAAGCGCAGACTATCCCGTATTCTCACATTCCATGAAAGTTTCTTGCACATTCATCAATCTTTATGGATGCCAACACCATAAATAAAGGTTAGAATACATCTCAGTTCTATTCATCGTACTTTATAGTTCTGAATGTAAATGCACGTACTTCGAATACGGACTCAACTCCCAAAGCTTTTGAACGTACGTGGGAGTAATACGTTACTTTAGTAGTTTACACACAAATAGAGACATTTTCTCACTGTTCGACGTGATATTGAACGTGTTTGTTTATGAAAATATGTGTTTTTGTGCCCTTCCAAATGTATACAGATTTTTATTGTGTTTGGATGAAAAATAACTGATCTGTAGTCCCCAGTTTTGAATGTGAGAAGGTAATAAAAGTTCCAAGTCTTTTTGACACTCAATTTACGTTTTATATCGTGTAAATAAATAAGTTTTATTTTGTATGTAAATAGTAGTTAATGACGTGCGTCTCGTTTCAATAATCCCGTGGCTATGAGTAGGGCTGTTCCCCGGCCCTTCCAATTAAATTGTTCACACGTCGAGCACAGCGGGGAGTCGGTAACGATGCTACTCTGATGAGTGTCTTTGGACCAATGCGGGAAATTCAATAACATCAATATTTGAAAAGCGATTTGTTATAATTTAAATTTATTTGTTTGCGGTTTAGTTGTTTGAATAGCCTTTTAGTACTGTAAAGGGACACTGAATGAATCACAAAAGAAGTCAGAAATTGATGAACGTGGTGAACTTTTAAAGCTATGAGATCTAGAATACGGACGCTGTCGCATGTCGGTTCATCGGTGGCAAAGTAAAAGCGCGTAAAAGTAAAGTTGTTACAGCAAATAAAGTGATTTAAGTATTTTTCAACATTGATGTAAAGGCTCAAAGTTACTTGTATGGTTATTGCCTATTACAGCGATAGACGCGAATACACAAAAAAACTTGTACTGCTTCCACATTCCTGATTATCGGCTGAGCTTGACTCAACGTGAAGCTCCAATTATGGCGTTTACCCATGATTTACGAGACGTTGGAGGTAGACTATTTGTCCATGGTGTTATCTACGTAATCGCTCTAACATCCTCATAATGGCGCCTGTAACTGGCCGTAACTCCAGAAATTGTGTTCCAATTATCGGAAGCAACGGCAGCTTCGGCTAGTTCTTGTTTATTTACCGCTGTATTTATAAACTAGTAGTAAACTGTCCGGCACGACCGGCGACTGTCAAAAATAAAATGTCCAAACCAACTGGAGTCAGGTGTGGAATTTATTGGTTATTTGAAATGTCTCCAGGATCTTTATGTGAAACCAGATGATCCTTTATCCTGTTCTTATGTAAATATGTATTTGTATAATATTATGTATGTATGCGTCGTCACGGCTTCTCGTAACGGGATAGACAGAATACGAAGTGAACCTGCTGCAGCAGGTTTGTCGCAGCTCGGTGCGCTCGGTAATAAGATGTCGGCTTTGAGATCGTAAGGTTGCGTGAAGTGACAACCCGCTGGTCTGTCGCCGGGGACCACGACTGCTATCCGTTTGTCTGTCGATTCTCACAACTTTACTAAGCATTGATGGTTAGCGTGTAGCGTCGTATTTTGTAGAACAAACTGGTCGTTTTAAAGGACGAAGAGGGAGGCAGGCGAAATGGTTGAACGAGCTGTTAAAGATGGCGGAAAATATGCATGGACGGACAAAAAAATAAGAAAAGTTTCAAATTTACGAGATATGTATGATAGATTCACTAGAGATAAATAATAATATAATAATAAATATAAATATCGCTGATCAAATCATCATCTGTCTAGCCTTTTCCCAGATCTATGTTGGGGTCGGCTTCCAGTTTAACCGGATGTAGCTGAATACCAATATTTTACATGGAGCGACTGCCTATCTGACGTCCACAACCCATTTAATACTGGGTAATACGATACCCCCTTAGTAAGGCTGGTTGTCAGACTTTTTGGGCCACGGACTACCTGCAACGACTGTCAAAGATCTACAAATAACAGCCGGGACCAACTGAGGCACGGAGGAAATTCGGTATGTAATGAGTGGTCACCCATCCATAGACCAACCTAGGCAAGCACGGTTTAACCGATCGACCCGAGCGGCAGTTATTATTTAGCCACGAGCTCCTCCTCATTCACAAAAGATCAAATGATGTAAATAAAAATGACAAACCTGTTAATCGTGATGTGAAGTTGCCTTCGAAATGATGGAAGTAAACATAAAATAGCTCGCTTATTCCAGTTAGTACTAAAGATCGCGCACACTATTTGAAAAAGCTACAAGTAATCATGCTATGCAAATTAGCTCTCACTAAATAACGGCATGCACTCCCATTGATATTTAAATTGTACAATAATTTACCGTCACATAATTGTTGGCACCAACTCCATTTTGGTTCCCAATGGTACCAATTATTGTATCAAATGCAATTAAAACTAGGATTAGCCAATGCTGCGGTTACAATCGTAGTTATTATCAATGAGACAGATCTAATTCATAATTATTATGTGCGGTGCACCAATTTGTTCAGTTATTTTGAGATACTGATCGGTGGACCTACAATTAATTGTACCTTAGGGGACTATTACAATTTGTTGGTGGAATCTAATCGAAGGACTAAATTTTTTTTTGCCTGCCGGGGCCTGCGGGACTGTTTGAAAGACTGACTCCGAGACTGTTCCGTGGCCCCGGAACACAAAGAGCGATGAAGTAACATGGATGAGTTTTATTTAGTCAGTTATGTCAGTAAAAGTCTGACACTCCCTCCTGCTCCGCCCAGAGCGGGAGGAGTCATTTGATGACTTCCCATCCGAATAAAAAAAAAGGACTATATATTTATAGGCTCTAGATAACACATAACATAACATCACGCATGTAATCTCTGAAGGGTAAGGTAGAGGTGTAGGTACCTAACAGAATACCCACAATTTGCCGGATAGTTAGGTTTAAGTCCCATGTAATTGGTGGCGAGCCTATTATCATCAACCGGGAACAAACCCAGACTCCGTGGCTGCTATTGAGAAATTATTGATGGAAAAACGTAATAACATTTCCGACCTGGGAATCGAACCGAAGACCTTATGCTCAGCAGTTGCGCTTTAGGCTCTAGATTTAGATATTTGTGTTTAAACGGAACGTAAATCATACAAATCTCTCCATATACCTAGTTTTTCCAAAAACCTAACAAAGATTTTCTTTTCATGTGTCACGTGTGATATTTGACTGGCGCACTTCAAAAATGAGGGTGACCGTTTTGAAGGTTCAAAATCGTGTGCAGTTGAGCTTAGGCTTTTCCTGTTTCAACATAATGACACTTCACATCAGCCCCATGTTTCAGCAACAAAAGGGAAAATCAAGACCCTTATCCTATGACTCTACAAGAACTTGAATAAACAAATCTGGAACAATGGCATATGGCAATCGACTACAAAGTTGGTAGAGAATTATTAGATGTTAGTTAGTATAAATAAGTGATAGCAAAAAATAAAACTATTCAATATAATCTCATCCTATAGTCATTGAAACTAGTCTGCCAAGCAATTTGTATGTATACCTACTGTACTCGTATTCAAGCCTGACTTACTGCAAATCAAAACCTACGTGATGAAAATTAATCCTTGAAATTGTGAAAATGAGGAGAATGGAATGTTAACTTTGTAGCCTAGAATGTCCCACTGCTGGGCAAAGGCCATATCCTTTGACTACTTGTCTCCTGCAACACCTCAAAGCAGCTTTCGTGATGCGCTAATCCTAGGTCAGCCTCGGCGGCGCCGTCCATCCTCAGGCACCCATAGCGTTAAGACTACTTCCCGGCCCGTCTATCGTCAACGCGAGCATGGTCGAAAAGCTTGTTGTTTAATTGAGAGCCATCGCGGTGATATTTTTTCAATTCCCCTTTCTTACCTAGCCTCGACCCCACACTACTCGCCTCCCGCGCACCTCATACCGACTAACGCGATAAATTGAACGAAAAATAGTGTTCAAACATTTCTTAAACTTGTAAAAACGGAAATACGTGTTTTTCAATAGGTCATACAAATTTGTGAAATAAATATTTGTCATTTAGAATCTCCATTACATGTGCAAGGTTTCTATCAGGATGTTTTCTTTACTTCTACCATTTTTGAGTACATTATTAACGGCCAAAGTTCAGGTAAAATTTGTGCAAAACAGCAATTTTTAGAAGCTTATACATTTTGTCTCTACAAATTTTAATTTTTTGTGTTGATAGAAGACTAGATATAGTGCACAAGATATGTATTAGTTTAAAAAACAAACGTATATGTGTAACAACGGACGTTTGTATGAAAAATATGACGGGTTGGCCGCACTTAATATCCGAAACACATGAACAAAGCTGAGGCCAATAGCTAGTGTTCGAAATACAAAGATAAAGTTAGCTTAGACATACTAGATCTGAAGATATAACGTAAATCGGTGCACGTACATTGTTATTAGACCGCGTATTTCTGAACGCTGTGAATAGAGCGCCCACATTCGACTCGTATTGTTTATTGCAGATATGGAAGATAACATTTAGAATCCATTTGAGATTGTTGCCTTGTATATACTCGTAGTATTGTGTGCTTATCAGGCTATGTAACTGTTGCATGTAAGAAGTTGAGTGGACTACGAGTACGTTGTTATTATTATTTTTAGATTTTGATCATGAATATAACACAAACATACATTTATAACACATGCATACTAATTCGAAAAATACTAAATAAAAATATACACTCAAACATAACCTTCAAAAAAAATATAAAAAAAACACAAAATGAAACTGCGACGTGGACAAGACTTCTTACAACTACACCCAACCCGCACAAACTACGGAAGAAAAACTATCGTGTACGAAGGATCTAAAATATTTAATAAGTTACCGAGAGACCTCAAAGAATCCAAATCAAAAACAACTTTTAAAAAGCTACTTAAACAATTTATAATAAAAAATTCACATTCCCTACAGTAGTGTCGAGCCACATCCAGTTACCGTATATCTATTACACGGTTACTTGTTTACATGTATCGAACGAACATTTTGTGCACAATGATTTGTAATCTACCCTCAAAACATTCATAAAATCGATGTCTAATTTTTGTAATAACCCCAACTTTATGTTATTTTTAAGTGTTTAGTTTTAATATTCTCATGTAAGTGAATAGTGTAATTCTTATGAGAATAAATGATCTTAAACCTCAAATTCAGCAACTAGTGGGTAATAGAGTATTTTTGCATTATTTTGTAAGATACTCTAGATATGAAAGGAGATGTCTGATGAGATGGCGAGTAATAGAGAAGAATGAAAGAAGAAGACATGCTGCGCCGATACCAAATGAATTGGTATATGCGCAAGAGAATAATGATCATGATGATACCTTACTTCAAAGACGGTCTGGAAATGAAGTAATTTACCCACACTGCAACTTTTTTTATCATCAAGTATGTCGTGATTCTCTGGGCAGGCCTATATCAGCAAATGACGTCGTATTGGCTGATGATGATTCCATTTGAACTGCTTCAATAAAGTTTTACTAGTCCCCAATTCAATTTGCTTACAGCATTTAAAATAAGACATACTCCAACACACCTGAAAGTTATCGTAGATTTATTCCAAGTAATTGAAACTGAAGGAATGTCCGACAGAATTTCATTACAGCCGACTATAAAACGTAATGACGAATACGAGACATAGGCAGTAAACAATTCAAGATCAAGTAAGTGCATGGGCCAGTACGTCCGCCCACCTTGCGTAGGCGCCGCCTGACAATTGCGCAGTCGCACTCAACCAGTCTTAGAAGCCTCAAACCTGCACCAACCTCACACGAACCACTGAACATCGACTTTATTCAAATTAACAAGCTCAAGTAGAGCAATGATCACCAAGCTCAGAATGTCGCAATCTCCGGGTAATTATCGCTGTATATGGCTATTACCGCCTTAATAACCACTTCTGACATCATACCTGAGTACCGTTGATGGTTAAGATTTAAGACATATTTTATTTGAGTAAAGTAAGCTAACGCGGTGCGCATGCGGGAAGCGTTATAAGTACCAGTTACTGGATAATAAAATTTAATTAAAATGTGAGTTAACTGTACTGTTGACTTTTGAGTTGATTGTGGAAGTAGTTATTAATGTAAACAACACATCAAAAGTGCATGAAATAAGTAAAAATGCGGAAAATTGAGTGTAAGAAAATTATGTAGTAGCAAATGCGACGTGGGACATTGAAGGAATGCAAATACAGATTTTGTTCAATAAATTTGCCGTGATTCATGTCTTTTAAATATGAGAGATGTATGACTATAAAGGTTATTCTATTGCATAGATGCAGGCGAGCGAGTTGCCGCCAAAGTCCGAGCTTCATTGGAACCAATTGATATGCAGAATGCGACTCAATCACACGGCAGCTGGCTCCATTGAATTAATCAATCACCACGATTATTACACTGTATGAATAAAGCTACTTCGTTCGTTTGTTCTCTTGAGAGAGTAAACATCGTACGAGTGTTTATAATCTAATAACTCACTTCGATACTCCGGGCAAGAAATTTTGATTTGGCATGAGCTTTTAATTGAGAAACATGGTTCTGACATTTGTGGTTACCGTGTTTGTAGATAATTTGGTAATTCTTTTAAACCTAAAATAAGTTTCATTCTAGGCTGAAAACATTTTTTTTTCATGATGTACCCAATTTCAAAGCAAAAGACAACAACAGCTCCTGAAACAGAATAAAACACGTCACCATAAAAATAGGAAAACAGATAAATTACATAAAGATCACAGAGCTCAAGCTCGGTAAAGTAATAACCCTTTTTTTCAGGATATCTAGAATTATATTGACTTGTCGATTGCGAGTCGATACTGTTCTTACATTGTTTGACTGACTTACCTCTGATATTTCAGAACAGTTGAACTTTATTCTTGTTACTATAGGGTTTATGTTAAAGGTAAACTAAAATATGAAAGGACCGATATAGATTTCTTCTCGGTCACTATTCACGTGAACTACGACCTGTCGTTCGTTACAATAACTGCTCGGTTACAAGCTACTGATAGCCACTAGTAATTAAGATACGTGAGCTTACTGAAGTGATTCAACTTTGTTGTGTTGTGAGTTGTTTTGTTATTACTTTGTTTATTATAGTTTGTGTTTGTAAACTATTTTGTGTCGATTCTTTTCACACGCAAACGCTTTTAACTTTTTTATACCGCGATCTTACAAAATAGTTAAAACCTATGTTATGCAGTGCATTCTATCAGTCTATACATTTCCTGCAGTATTTAAAACATTTTTAATTTAATTAGAGAAGGAAATAGTCCACATTTGGGACAGCCTAGGTCTGCATTTTACTACGTAAGCCGTGAAAAACCAGACAAAAACGGTACCACTATCCGTATAAAGGCAGTTACAGATCATTATAACAAAAAACGGTTGGTTCCGGATTGAGTGAGCTGTAAGTTTGACTCAGATTGAATGTCTGATTCGTGCAATAGTTCGATAGCGTTATCGAAGTAACCCAATTCGGGCACATCTGTCCCTATTCTGACAGATAGTGCCGTGATACGTTGCTATCTCTGAAATGTTGTTGCTAAAGCAGAAACCTATTCGTGAAACGTTGTTCGACACTGAAAAATTTTTATTGGTGTCATGTTAACATATTATTATTTGTTGATTTTAATATGGCTAAGCGGTATTTACATATCCATGAAAAAAAACCTTGTAAACTGATAGGAAACATTCCACACAAATCAAATGAATGTAACTGTAACGGTTTAGGTAATAGCGGAACAAAACTGATTGACTCTAATAATAATAATTAAGTTTAATTCATCAAAACTGTCCGAGCTGTCAGCGATACAAGTAAAGGTCTTTGTCTTATTACACTGAGTTCTTTGTTCCAAAGCGAAAACTTAGAGCTGGAATATTTTGAGCGGCACGCTCACGTTCCGAACATCGCCGGCTTCTTTTATTCGTTTATTTTTTGTGGCAGGTCTTTACGCGGCTAGCTTTATTTCTTTTTGTTGCAGTCCAGCCTTGTACGGTCTGTAGCCTTCGTTAGCGCGAGCAAGGTCACAAGCATTTGCTCTCTCATTCGATAAAACATCTTTCGACTTTTTGTAGATCAACAGAACTAGTAAAATTTGAGGCCATCTTAAGCCATTCCTCTAGAGAACCCATAACTTTAATTTAGTTGATTCGTCTTGATCGTTACAGAAACCGGTCACATAGTAATTAAATAATTTACAAGCCGATAAAAAAAAAGCTTGTAAACCTTATAGGTTTATGGGTAAAGAAAACGATGGCGATAGTGGTACACGCATTATTGCTTCATTATACTATGAATTATTAATTTTATTCAGTCTTAATAACCGGCGAAGCGGTTACTAGTGATAACGATATAAAAACGTAGAGTTTTCGTTAATTTATCTGTTATCGTAGTGAGATTAGTAGTGATAATCCCACTGATATCGAGTAACCACGGTCGCCCCTTGTTTGTATAACTCAAGGTAAAACGCTAGTATGACGTTATCGCGAACCTTTGGGGACTGATTGTAAAAAAAGTGATATTACCTACTTAATTATTTAAAAATGATGCATAATACTGCCAAATTATATAACTTTCTTAATTAGGTACAAGAACATGGTCATAATTATGAACTTGGCCATACAATTAGTTCCAATAAAGGTACTAAAAGTAAAGAAAGTTAAAATATTAGGTCAATTCGACGTTTGTGTCCCTTCCTTCGGAACGACCAAAGATAATTGAGTAAATGGTCTTGTCATGTTCTTTAATTTATGTAAGCACCGTTTAAACTTTTTTATCTTTTGGCTGTCAAGTTGTCACACATTTTCTCTGCCCATGATTGCATGTTATAATTACTCCTTCTTTTGTAAAAAAGTCGGCATTTCTCTGTCGCCAAACAAACTGTATACTAATTACAGGTATTCATCTTCATTTCATATTAGTTCACGACGCGTTGCCAACGAAGTCCTATTTAAAAAGCGATTTAGCGAGGCGAGGGACACGACATGATATTTTCTCCTCAAATGAGCTGAGTTCCCAGGCTATTGTCGACAAGCCGCCTTTTAAGGAGACCCCGCGCGGCTACAGGCGGATCTCAAACCTGATTCGTTTAATCTCACCCGTTTTTCGGACAACTTTTAGCGCTGATAACTTTATACTGCAGTTATTTCATGTAAAGTTTTCCTTTTTGGACGACACTGTAATTAGGTAACTGAAATTGGGCAGACACAATAAGTTGCTTTAAAAATAAAATAAAAATACAGAATTATGGGTAATTTCACGAACAAGAGCGGACCACTTACACAAACGTGACCAAAATTGTTAAAGTAACTATTTTGCATGCATCCGTGTACCGCGTAATATCGAGGAAGTATGAGCGTAAATCGCGTCTGATGATGCCTTATTCGTGATTTTAGAATAGCTGTCTGCGGAACCTTATAATCTCGGACGAAGAGTTAGTGCCTAGAGAGGCAATAAAGTGTGGGAGTGAGGTATAAATCGCAACTCCCTGTGTGTGCGCCTCCGGAGGGGCGCAAGCGCACATTCCCTCTAATTGGACGTCTGCGCAGCGTCGCGCGTCGCCCAGTATGGTATCGGTCCTCTGTACAACACTGACCACTTTCGCTATACTCCCATACTTCGGCTTCTTTCGCGAAATAAACTGAATTTTTCCTGACCCATAAAAACAACATTTATTTTAGTTTATTGTTATTCGAATGTAAAAACTTATCTGGACTAAGTCTCCAATTTTATTGCTTTCTTGTCGTTATTATATTTACGTCATTTCAGGCGATGTTTCCTCGAAATGGTATTTTATTAATATTAAAATCTCACATCTTATTTACTTATTCGAAATGATGATCCCACTGTGTTTTAATTTGAGATATGAGAGGAATGGTATAAATGTTGATAGAAATCGTTAGGATGTCATAACTTATTCCGAATTTACGAAGCCATTGATTTAGTGTTGTTTCTTTGTATACTTATATTTTAGACTGTAAGTCTATAACTCAAAACAGCATTTTTTATAGATGTAGGTAGACCCTAAAAATAATAGATTTTGAGTATCCAAGTTATTTAATTCTTTTACGTTTTTCGGTACATAACAACTAGCGGTAAAATTCTTCGAAATATTCTTAGACAATAAATTCATTGACTGCATTCTACGGTTTTGGCTGTTAATTTTGTTTTATTTGAAGCAGTTCGTCATTGAAACGGAGTTGAAAACAATAGTCCATGTTATTGTACCAACTTGAGGGAGCCGGTAACCCACGGTTTTGTTGTCAAGAGTTTCTGTTCTGCTCTCAATACGTAAGTACCTACCAGTATTAAGTAGTTCAAGGTTGGTCGAAGAGTCACACATCAAAAACACTTCAAAAGTTTATTGAATCAGAGTGTTTGTAAAGTAAATTCACGTTCATGATAATGCATACTTAGCATACCTTTAACGGGTATGAATTGATAAGTAAATAATAAATAGAAATGAGAGTAAGATCACATCGTAAATACTATAAACGAACTCGCTATCTCGAACAATAAAATCCGGAGCGAGCGAACGTAACATAATAAGATTTCTAGTCCAAGATACAAAGGGGCCTACATATCGCATCAGCTCATTTTACACCTAGTTAGGCCCGCTTCTCATACCATGCGCGGCCATTGTGTTGAACCCCCCTTGTTATGGTAAATAGTTGGCCTCGGGCCTCCTCAGTCCTCCTCCCTGTGACTGCGGCCACTAAGACTTGTTAGTGTTTTCAATGGGATTATTATTGTGGCGATTGTTAGGCCGAGCTTGAGCTTGAAAATGTATAAAGAGCTTTGTGGAGAAGCTTGTTTAGTTAGGTCGTTCGTGTTATTGGCAGCTTTAGAAGGGATGAGTCAGCTGCTTTAAGTTCTATCTAAGCCTTGTCATGAATATGGTCAAGTGTCAATACTAACATTGATTCATCGCTGACTTCCTATAAATATGCTGCTGAAGATTTACTTTGTAACATGACTAATATTCAATTGGTTGTTGCCACTTTTGCAAAAAACAACTTACATTTTAAGAGCATTAAGTATATTTTTTTAGATAAACTAGCTAGAGAACAACGAAAGTGAAAGTTACGTGACTTCTCGGAATAACTCCCAATTTTCGAGTAACACCCTAGGATACAATAGACAATAGGATCAGGTAGACCCCTAACAAGGTGTACTTATCGCGTTTTGGGGATCGAGCTTTGAGGAAAGACCGTCTCGAGCGTGTTGTGGTGTCGACAATTTGTCAATATGGGTCGTTGCGGGCTTTTACATATTTTTGGTAATCCCTGCATCTATTGGTCATTGTTTCATTTAATTAAGAATTATTGGGAATCAGATTGCACATAGTAAAGTAAACAAAGATTTTGTTTTTGTTACAATAAATAACTAAATAAATAAGGACATTAACACACAGCGCCATCTAGTGCCACACTAAGCAACGAGGCTTGTGTCGTGGACACCAGATAGTTGATATACTACATACGTACTTTTTTGTTTGTAAATACATACTTATTATACATATAAACATCCATGACTCGGAAACAAATGTCCATGCTCATCGCACAAACATTTGCTCCAACCGGGATTCGAACCCGAGACCCTTAGAACGTAAAGCAGCCTCACTACCGCTACGCCATTCGGGTCGTCAAACTAAACTTAAGTTGACCGTGAATCTGACACAAAGCACATTGGTGCAAAAACTGACTGATTGTCTATTAATAGTACTGCTTAGTTATCTGGTCAAATAATTTAACAACACTTCAAAGTAAATGAATGCAACAACATCGAGACAATGTTTTGTCTCCAAGTCAAAACCAACACAAATCAATTTGTTGAATGGCTTTCCGTTAAATTATTCCGCCATATTGCTGATTTATAGAATTATTTCATAGAATTTACAATCTCTTAAATTATATAAGTACATATTATTATTATTATTGTTTATTAGTGTACAAGGGCATTAGATTGCATCTAAAAAGGTAAAATAACACGATGATAAGTTGAATCAGTGTTGTTACTATCAGATAAGTAACAGATAACTCTTCTATAAAGTAAGATAAGTGTTTGCTCACAGTGTGGATGACGCCAGTGCAGTGTGCATGTATGTATGTTTGTGTGTGTGTTCCTTTGTGTGCCACCACAGGAAGTGAGGATGCATTTATTTATTCATCTGCTTTAAGTTTTCGTTAATAATTCCTCTCGTCGTTGACTCATTGATAAGCTTGTTTACAAGACAATGATGTAACTTCTATCTATAGCTACCTTTTTAACTAAAAGACAGATAATTTTCAACATTTGCTCTCAACCTTTGCGATAATATGGTTTTGATTTACTTTTTAAACTCATTATTATTCTTGATTACTATTTGATTACGAGCTGAAGTGGTAAGTTATCTGACTCAAGTCCAGCTCATAAAAGCTGTAGGTACAGTATCTACTCGCTTCTTAGATGAGTTTAATACTGTCATTAGCTTTTCAGTTACAGGTTCTCTTATTTTAAGCTTTACGCCTCAGATTTTAAGGTCTATTACCCTTATGTTTTTTCTTGAGTAATTTTCTAAGTTTCTAGCTATAAATAAAAGGAGAGTTGTCAATCAGCATCGCAATTATTCGACATATATGATTAACAGCGGATGTTAATTCATTAGCTGTCGATGCCGGTTGTCGCAGATAAGTTAAGAATCTTGTTCTATCGGTAACTGGACTGCTTTCGTAAGACAGTGTGGTGACCAAGTTGATGGACCATCTGTGAGAATGATTGAGAACACAGAGCACCGATGTTGTTATTATAGTTCTTTAGAAGAAGAGTGATTTTGCATTCTGGTCTAGGTTAGCATTTCGCAGTTTCGAAATGGAGCTTATTTTAAGCTGATTGATTTACTATCTAAGGAGCTCGTGGCTAAATAATAACAGCTGTTCGGGTCGATCTTTTCGTTACGCCGCGTTTGCCTAGGTTGGCCCGTAGATGAGTGACCACCGATTACATACCGAATTTCCTCTGTGCCTCGGAAAGCACAAGCACATTATAGCCGTTGGTCTGGGCTGTCAATTGTAGATCTTTGACAGTCGTTAGTAGCCAGTGATGGTCCGAAAATCTTACAACTCTTACGTACGTTACGTTACATAACGTACGTTACGTACGTATTTCTATACGAAAACATCGCCGCGATTCTCTTGCTCGTGGAGACGGCTCAAAAGAGAGTGTATAGAAAAACGTGGCAAGGACGACAATATTGCCGCGATTCTCTCGCTCGTGGAGGCGGCCCCTAAGGGTATCGTACTTATAAGTTTTTACCCAGGTAGGTACTAACTCGGTTTTGAAGGTCAGATAGGCAGTTGCTCAATGTAAAATACTGGTATTCAGCCGCATCCAGTTAGACTGGAAGCCGACCCAACATCGTTGGGAAAGGCTAGGTAGATGATAATGATGATTTTCTATTTAAAATATGGGAATGGTAACAGTAGCCACATCCCTAGCTGTGTTCAGCGGTCCTTAAAAACTTTTTTATTGATTTTATGTGTATTCCAAGGCACTTTATTAAGTCACATTTGTTCGTAATTGGACGAAGTATTCTGTATTACCTTTTAAGGCTTGACTTATCATGGTAAGCGGAGTCAGAATCATCCATTCTGTGCTTGACCTTAAGCGTACCAACTCTACGAGATTATAGTGTAGTAATTTAAAATAATTCCATGTTAAATAAATGTTGATCCTAATTCCTAAGAGCATTAGTAACATAGACGAGTCTTAGAAGGATTTATACTACTTATTTACGTAGTTACAATGTGGTAATGTACAAACACATGTTGGAATTCTTCTAAAACCGACGTAATTCAGAGATTATTATGAATTGCAAATTGCGGTGTACAATTTTGCATATAATATCAATCTTTGGTTATGTTGAGGAGCTCTTGGCCAAATAATAACAGCCGCTCGGGTCGTTCTGCAGGTAAAGCCGCCCTTGCATAGGTCGGTCCGTGGATAGGTGACCACCCATTACATACCGAGTTTCCTGTGCCTCGGAAAGCACGTTAAGCTGTCGGTCAGGGCTGTCAATTGTAGATCTTTGACAGTCGTTAGTAGTCAGCGGCCCAGAGTCTGACAACTAATCTCACCAAGGGGTTACGTATTACCCAGTACTAACTGGGTTGTGGAGGTCAGAAAGGTAGTCGCTCCATGTGAAATACTGGTATTCAGCTGCATCTGGTTAGACTGGAAGCCGACCCCATTATGGTTAGGAAAAGGCTAAGCATATGATGATCTGTCTTTGGCTTCGTTCTTGACGGAACTTTGTACTTTAAACCTGTGCATGTACGGTCGACCAAGCTATTTGGTTTACATTTTACAATGTTGGTAATTTGCATGTTAAAATGTAAACTGTATCGGTCGTCCGTACAACGCCACGCGACCGAAAATCCACTACGAATGTTGAAAACCTTGTATAACTTAAAAATATCCTAAATGAAATCCTCGTAATATCTTGACTTTGTGATATTCGCAGACTATTATACAAGTATACATGTGTGTTCTGCATTCTCCAGTATATTATGAACATGGTTTATTTTTCGTGCATGACACATCTTTGTGATATTTTCCAAGAATACTTCTCAAGGCTGATGATTCGCTAAGGTCAAAGTCTTTAAGTGACCCTGTGGTCTGTGAGCAATCAAGTTCCATAAAGTATTTTTATTTAAACCGGCTTTTAATACCTAGGTAGACCAGAAAGAACATTTTTTCACAAACAGGTTTATGTAAATTTTTGCTAAGGAAGAAAAAAATGAGCCGCTAATTTGTCAATCAAAGGATGATATGAAGATTTATTTTCGTTATTGTACCGTTAGATACAGATATAAAACTTGCAAACAGCTTTAACATAACAGTGGTTTTGCTATAACTCTAAAAAGCACCACCATTAATAATTCCTTTTCTCTAATAATAAAGGTACAAGCAACTACTGTCGCGCCTAAACGCGTGTAAAACCGTCGCAAGCGCACGTCACTACGAAGCCCTTGTGCTGTCTGTCGGCAAATAACTAGTAGCAGGGGTAAATAACATTTGGTCGGCAACCGGACTGGTTATATCGCGGTAATACCTCGCTAGTTTACTTTAATTCGCGTTTAATTGAACAAAGTAAGTAGACAGGCTGCGTCTGCGCAGAGCGGCGCGCGGCGGTTAATGCAAGGATGCGTCGTTAATCTGATGTGCTTACGGTGTGTCGTAGGATAGGATTGGCTGCGACGGGTTGGCTGCTTCAGAGGTTTGCTTTTAGATTTAATTCGAATGGAGGAATGATGCAAAACTAGGTTGACAGCGGCCACTCATGTGAAAAGGTTTCGGTTTTGCGGAATTAATTTGAATTTTATAAATTCTATCTAGCTCCTTGACTCTCTGTAAACGTATGAAACGTAGATACACGAACCAATAATAATTTTTCTGTTTTTATCATAATTTAGTAGATGCAGCATGTCTTCTTCTTTCACACTTCTCTATCAGTCGCCATCTCTGTAGTCATCCCTTTGCTCGCGCTATATATTATATACCTATCTATACTTTTCACACAGTCCATCCATTGTTTCTCTAAACGGACTAACTTTCACGATGGTCCCTGAAAAACATAGCTGCCACAAATCTACCTAAAAGCTTGCCTTGCCCTTATAACCTACTACTCTTCTTGATATTAGGGTTTCTGAGAGCAGCGGTGGCCCAGTGGTGGCGGCCCCGACTTACGAACAGTAAGTCGTGGGTTCAAACCCAGGCAGCGGGCATTACTTTGTGTAATTTATTTCATCACCACTGCTCTCAAAACGGTGAAGGAAAACATCGTGAGGAAACCGGCATGTCCTAGAACCAAAAATTCGAAGACATGTGACATCTACCAATCCGCACTGGGCCCGCGTGGCGGATTATAGCCCATACGCAAAATACGCGCTTTGACGTGGAGTTGCGGACACCAGCCCGTTATACAATACAATACAATAGGGTTTCTGAACCGTCTGCTTGCCCTAGAGGCCTAGAGACTTGCCGTATGGTTGGCCCCTAGGGCACCCCACTTAATTGTCATTCTTTGTGCCATATGTGATTTCCTGTACCTACATGACATATCACGCATAACTACGAGTAAGTACTGCATATTATCCTCCTGACATAGTTCCTTATCACCTCTTACAACGCCCATGGGAAGTGATGACCTGTGAGTGTGAAGGCCGCGACCGATATTATGTCATGGGCACTAATTAATTAGGTCTATATTCAAAACATTAGTATGTGCAGAACAATGTTGATTGTATGGGTCTTTCTCGGTAAGAGATGAGGTTATCGCTTTCTCAGTTTGGAAAACCCAGATGTTAATATTGTTCTTTAATTAGTGTAATTTATGGTTCAATGAGTTGACTGTTGAGAAAAACCCAGCTTCATTCCAATAGGCTTACGGGGCCAAGAATTGAGTGTCCTTTAAATGCCCCGATATAGTTTTTAAGCTCAAACGATCTTTCGTTTAAGTTTTCTTGAAATATTCTAGATTGTCTTACCAACCGTTTAGGCGACCGTGCCGTGGTTTGATCATAGTTCAAAATATGGTATTGATGAGTTACTAAAATAATGAGCTTTTAGCCCTTAGGAACCAACCATTAACTGTATTTTTTCCTGAACACTATCAACATTCGAGTTCTGACAGAATAATTTTCTTGTAGATTTTCCTTTACATTTACCTTACTTTGTCCAGACATCGATAATCCTGATTGGTTCCCAAGCCATAGATATCATAACTAAAACGTCTCCACTTCAGATTTGCAAGTAAATTGCTAATCTTCAACGTAATGTTTATTAAGCCGTATGTAGGTTGATGCGTTGAGCAGAAATATGGCGACTCTATTAAGTTGTCAGTTCCTCTAAGGAGGCTTAGCTGACCGGTGTCGATATAACTTGTTCACATTATGTACGGTTATATGGCGCTAACGGTGCGCAGGCGCATCTAGGAGTACCCATCTTCATGAAATTATTGAGGAACGGTGTGAGATGAAGGGTAATTTAGCTAATCACCATAACTTAGAAGTTATGTAGCTAATATCTAGCTAAATAAAATTACGTTTAATATTTTATTTTGTTAATAAACTATGGAGTGCAGTTGCTTCGGAATGTTATGCTGAAACTGTTTGTTACATCACAAAGGAAGCCATTTGGTACTCTGAAAGGATAATAACTTTTCTCTATCCTATGTGGCGGCAACAAGGTACTTAGGTATCATAATACATTTTCACATCCTCCTTGTTGAGACCGCTCTACTCTCAACATCGCAGCCGGCCGACGGTCGACCGCGGGCCCCGCACCTCACGAGTCAGCTGTTGCACGCCTCCACGCACGGCTGCGCTTACGCGTTTTCTTAGCGTCTAAATCCTTATTTGTTAGTACCAACCGAACGTTTTATTTTTATTTCATTCCTCGATATATATCTTGTTATACAGTCCACTACGTTTCATTTTGCTCCATCACGACCTATCGTCGCGATCACTCCTCCTCTTTAAAACAAAACAAAATGGTATGTAATGTTAGGGTACTACATAAATTGACACAGGTGGCGCGCTCACCTTGACTTACAAAAACACATTTACGTAATAAAAACTTAGAAAGTAATCCGCCCATCGCATCACATTCGATTCAGCCGCCATCGCCCTTCGCTTGGCATAGCCCGACTAGTTTTTCCAACCCATTGACGGCCCGCGTCCGCGGATCCGTTACTCAGCGACTAGTTTTTAACTTTTTACCACATTTGTACAGTGTTATTCGTTTTATATAACTGTGCTTCTAATGGGTGTAAGTTTTTCCTGGCCGGTATCGAGGGCGCATCTATAATTGATCACATGTTGTACGGATAACGTGAAGATTGCTCCAGTACCGTAACGTTCGCAACGTTTTTTGTTGGATTATCATCGTGTTTGATTCATGCCTTGCTGCGATGACAATAAGAGTTATTTTTATTAACTTTGTTATCATCTCCATACTGTACTTTCCGATCTATTAAAAATTTCAAATAAATTACTCCTTCTCGAGTTCATATAATGACGTTTTATATCATCACTTGCGGAGGTTCATCATTATTTAGTTGAGTCGATTATGGCGGTATCAAATAAATCATGGCGGCCTCAAGGTAGCCGCGGCTGCAACATTAGTTCGGCGGCGTGTGCGCAAGATTAGTATGCATTAGTGTGCCTCGTTACTCATAATGATGTGCGTATGATATCATTTTATTGAGACAGACTTGATGAGACGCAAATACACAATAATGTAATACGGAGAACTTCTAGCGGTAAAAGTAGATGTAACATTTTGAATTTTAAGTATTTCCTCAGCAAACTTTTCACGAAGAAAATAGCTTGAACACAGTAGCGGGGTCTGGACTGGTAAACAAAGTGCTCACTCAACTTAGTTACGTCTAGCCACTTGACTGCAAAGAAAATAAACATAGCTTTTCATTACGCATTGTCGTCTCCTGTCTGACTTTTCCTTTAAGGAATTTCCCGTAAGTAGGTATGTCTGTATTTTCCAATAATATTAAAAAAAAACATGAATCCTATAAGATTAAATATTTATATCCATTTTATTCTTGGCTTATTCAACATCCCTTTTCGTAAATTAAATTACTTATTACACGCAACGATGCGCCATCCTCCTCCAAAAATAAATTTGTTTGCTGAGGTTATCAGCTCTCGTATTTATTTCCAGGACACGCTTCATAAAGGAATGCTGCAATTAAAAAGACCGGTTGCCCAATGGCGTCATCCTGGACCCTCAACTTTATTTTTGGCAGTTTTTATCAAAGAGCCTTACGGACTTGAGAGCAACATGACCGTCTTTGTGTAGGAATTTTCTTGTGTTTTTTTTCATTCATATTATTTATATAATTATATAATTTGTGGTATGGTCATGTTTTGCTGTGGTAAAAGTTCAAAGGTAGTTTGATAATAATCTTAGCTAGGCTACAAGTAGCCATCGTTTTTCATAGGTGTTAAAAGATCAAGGTATTTTTTTCTGGATTGGATTTGCGTTTAAGATAAGATTCTGAGGTTTCATCGGAAAACCTTTTTTGTGATACTTAAAGTTCGTCACTAGCAATATTTTTAAATACCAAATAATTTAAATAATCATAAGTTACCTCCACAAAACGAGCGTATTTCTTACTAAATAGCTGTTATAAACTTACTCAAAGTAATCTAAAGTAATTTTATAATCCCATATAGCGTAGAAATGTAACACTCTATCATGTGCTACGCTTGCATAACTTTTAGGATTATGGTAATCATATCTTTTACAAGGCCCAACATCATTTGGTATCTTTTACGAGCTCCGTACAGTAAAAGTTTACACCTTAACATGACTCTTTTCACATTATGATTGACAATAACTTGTGTTATTGCAGTTTTAATGCCTTGATATAAAAATATGTGACGTAGGTTTTTATTCTTTACATATATGTATAACTATCATAAACTAGAAGTTCGATGACATCCACCATCTCGCACTTGACCCGCGTGGAGTATTATGGCCCACTCCCTCTTACAAAGAGGAGGGTTTTGTCCCAGCAGTGGGAAAGTTAAGGATTGTTTTTTTTTTTCAACAATTATACTGTCCCACTGCTGGGCAAAGGTCTGATGACCATGATCATCATAGGCTGATTACTAAGTTTACCTAGCTATCTTTAATAAATTTTAAAATTGAACACATATTTTCTAAAGTGGAAGAGATAGTACGGCCCTGTTTAGTGTGCTATCTCCTAGGCTGATTTACAAATATGGTTTGAACCAATCTAAAATAATAACGGAAGAACTCTGACCAGGAAGGAGCACCATGCATGACCTTAGAAGATAACACTTAGTTCTGTTATAGACCGTTGAAGATTCTGTCAGAGCTGTACAAGGCTAAAAAATATGTACCTATCATGAATAAGAAAAGAAAACTAATATTTTAGATGCCAATAAAAAAAACATGAGATTCCGATCACTATGTCTGACAATGCTGGAATTGGGATATTTATTTCAATAGGGGAGCTAATATCACTCAATAACAATAAATTGACACATACATAATGTATTTTGTGGGTTATAGAAACCAATAAGTAGATGAGTAGGTACTAATCCGAGAGCAGCGGTGGCCCAGGGTGGCGGCCCCGACTTACGAACAGTAACTCGTGGGTTCGAACCCAGACAGGCGCATTACTTTGTGTAATTTATTTTATCACCACTGCTCTCAAAACGGTGAAGGAAAACATCGTGAGGAAACCGGCATGTCCTAGAACCAAAAATTCGAAGACCATGTGACATCTACTCGTACCAATCCGCAGTGGCCCGTGTGGTGGATTATAGCCCATTCCCCCTCATTGAGAGGAGGCCGTGTCCCAGCAGTGGGAACATTATAGGCTGATGATGAGGTACTAATCCTATGTGAATTTTATTACAGAATTTGTTCTCGGAAAAGAGGATAACGTACTTACTTAGCAAATCTTACGGAAATAAAGATGAGATCACCCCGTAGTAATCTTAATTCCACGTGATTCATTTGCTTTACAAGTAAATTATTCCATTATGTAATTAAATGTGCATTTAGTTTTGATCGTCAACGGAAACTGCTAAAATCAAATTAATGATTGCAATAAATAATAATTCATACGCGAATGAGGACTATTAAATTGTTTATTGTTGATAGCGGTCAATCAATTAGTTTTGTAACTTACATTTTAATTATTAATTGAATAATAATAAGAATAGGAATTTAATTGCTATTGAAGCTGTAGCAAAAGGTCGTATGTTTATTGTTGTTAACAAGTACGAAACCCTGCCTTCGCGCGCGTGAAAAACACACGCTGAGCAATAATTTTTGAAATCAGATGAGTAGTTTCATAGATAACTTTATATATCCAAACATTACCTCTTTATAGTATGTAGTAAGAATTGATAATTTCAGCCTCGGTGTTTACGGAATACTCAGAGCTTATATATCAATTTTTGACAAAGTTACTAGAATTTATTTTTATAGATAAAGCATGTTTACGGTTGTGTGTCATACTGAAGTGTTTGCTAGTCATAGTATACTATGTATTTGAGAGCACGTAGAATATTACTCACCACTACTTCGTAACACATTAACCTATATGTTTCATGGCGTTGTGAAAAATTTAAAACATGAAAGCAAGCACTCCCGTTCTGTATACTTTATCTTTAGTAATAGTTATGGGATGTTTGTCCTAATCTCGAATTTGTGGATGAATCAGCGAGCGCGAGTTTGCGAGTTCATCCACCCCGCGGTACATAAGTGTCAGCTTTTATTTATGTGCATAAATGTATTTAGCATAATACATTCCAATTATGTTGCACGTCAAGTTGGCGCAAGGCGATTTAAATATTGACCTCACGACTGTCTCTTCTGCGGAATAAAACGAAATTATGTTTATTTTATACATTATATGGACATGTAAATAAATGTTATGTGTAACTTTACAATAGGTGGCCCTTTTTCGCCCACTCTCGAAAGTTTTTCGAGAAAATTCTTAAACAAGCTTTCACCTATCGGGTTTCGTTTTTCGTCCGCAATAGTCTTCGTTATCATTACAAGTGCATCCATGATCCATCTTCTACTTATTTTCTTCACTTCAGCAGAATTATTAAACAGTAGCGCAGACTTATTGCACGTGTTGAATCTTTTTTTCCGTCTCAGCTAAGTAATGTTTTGACGTTCAACATATTGTTTTGATTTAGGACAAAACACGATAATTATCGTATTATACGCATTTCACATACTAAGATCCGCAGAGCAGTTTTGCTTCTCTTATTATATACAATCTCGTATTATTGAACAATTGAAAATATGTACTAACTGTAGAATAAACACATATATTTCTATAAAGTGGAAAATAATATGTAACTTCGATAAGTGACCGTGTCATTCCGTGTCCTGTGCTCAGAAAGGTAATATGTAAAAATGTCGTAGACGCCGATAAAACGCGTGTGGTTAACACATAAAGTGCTGCTATTAGGGCAGGTGCATATTTTCTGCAGCATCTTGGCACCTCGGCACTGCAAACTGTGCCCTGTCAGGAATTCGTGTGGGAGGTATACCTGTTTGCTGTCGCCATGTTTTTCTGACGCCTCGATCGAAGTTCGAATTTTCTCTTTTCGATTGAATAACTTGAGCCCCACATTGAGCCTTTTTGTTGTGATGCCGACAAGTATCTAATCGGCCAGATGCAAATTGAAATCGTTAAAGGTAATAAAATGATTAAATTAAATTTTGATTTGAGCGCGTGCGGTGTTCTATTAAACACGACAATGAGTTTCAATAAAATGTTTCGTTTAATTCACATTTTAAATCAAAAATAATTTAGTTCCATGAATCGTAGAGTTACATTGCTTCATCTAACTTTAATCTGACGCAAAGCATAAGTGAAACTGTAATGTTCGCTTTCAAAATACAGACATCGATCATGTCTTCAAATTGCAGCGAAAATGCGAGACGATTTCAACAAAGCCCAGAATTATCGTTAAGTAAAGTTCATACAAAATTTATGGTATTAATCCCATGCATTATTAGGTGCAGTAATGTCTGCCTACAGACAGCCGGCTATGATTTGACCGGTGCTTGTAATTACGTGTCGTAAATCGGCCGTATCAACGTTTGCAGGAATCACTATCGAATGCAGTTCCGATTATTGCACGCCTTAGCACCTCCTACGTACCGTATCATTCCATTTACTGATTTCTGCTTAATTTTATTATCGTGATATGTGTATCTAGGAAATGTTATTCGATATATTTTATGGGTTGCTTTGCTTTGGTGGGGTTCTTTTTCCTAATATTGTTGGGGAATTGGAAGAAAGGTGACCCAAAGTAATCGTCCTTTGTGAGCCTTGGGAGATTTTATCAAATTAATGAGCAATGCTCTACAGCACAAAAAACTTCATATTTCGCAAGAAAAAAGCTTAAACGAACTTAAACGAGACCCAACATAAACATTAAGTACGTTCATGTACCAACACACCAAAAGTGTTATCTCCAACATTACGTTACCTGTAAGTACCACAGACCGCTTAATGATTAAATGTTCGCCACAAAAAGTGACAGCGATGCTTTCGGAATCCCCATTAAGACGCTCCTCCATCCTGATGGTGGCTGCAGTAATAATCGATTGTCGAAGAAGCGCACACCACCATATCGGATAATTAATCATGCACTTATAAGGCCTTCACTACAAAATTACCATCCGTAATAAGCTACAGACAGCGATTTATTACTGAAACAACATGTGAAATATCGCTCTCGGTACACAAGTAAGCTTTTTGTTCTACCAAAAGCCGTAAAAATCGTAATCGCGATGAAAATATTAAACGTTCACGGCTGAATCGCATTCATAATTAAACATTTGTGTTTTTGTCTGACATGCCGATGTTTTCAAAGAATTACGTTCAATGTGCATGCAGATTTCTTTTATGTTAAATCAAAGTGTCGAATTGAGATATGATTCCCAGCGGCAGTTGTTGTAAATTATGATCTTTATCGATTCTTTATCATGCCAATGTGCAATCGAAATATTTATTACGACTTTCAACCTCGGATATCGTTCGTTCATTGTTACCAAAACGGTTGGTAGTTAGTTACAATTAAGAGGTAGACCGTAATAGCGCTCTGAGACTAAAACAACAAATGGTTTTACTGTTATCGTCTTTCCATTAGCAACAACAGCTTCAGGAGTAATTCGAGATATCCTCGGTAGCCGCAAGTTAAATATAAAAGTAAATTTACAGACTTAATGTGCGTCCCGAGACAATTTATCCTCGGGAAATAATTGAACTTGTACTAAAATAGCCGAAGAAGGCACACTACATTTACTTATGTTTATTCTCCGTATTTGCTGTCGACCACTGTAATCACGCACGTCATTATTTTGTTAATTTTGGTTTTTGTGGGACTGGCTTGTTTACAGGCCTTTAATGCTATCGTATTATCCCTGGCATTTTTGAATTCTTCAACATTAAAAACGAAATCAACGCATTCAAATTGAGGATTTTATTCTGGCGTTATTGCTGGTCGATACAGTTGTGCTAGACAACGATAATAATACTAATTTTACTGCATTTTTTATTGCAGATTAGTTATTTATTAGTATCTTTGTTGTAACGTAACTTATACAACGACTTTGATGTCGCAAGACGCTAGCATGTGTGCGATTCATCAGAATTTTTTTGTCAGCTTTACGACTTTCCCTAATTCGATACAAACAAAGTCTTGATGTCTTGACGTTCTTGAAATATTTATGCACGTTGTTTACATATAACCTGAATACGTCTCGTAATGTAAGAGCACCGACATTCTAGACTCAAGTGTATCAAGAATTCAGAGTTAAAGACCGGATAAGTTTCATTAATCCGTAGTAAAAAGCTACGAAACTATTTGTGTTTCCAACAAGGAATGTTTAGCCCTCGAAGAATGCTTCGTTAAAGGGAATTACGTTGAAACGCATTCCATTTACAAAGAAGGTGTTGTTTTTTTGTCCGTGAGTGTATTTGTATCTGGGTCTGTTTCAACCACGGTGTCATTGTTCTCGTCACGGCGACGGGTACTCACTATGGGCTAGATTCCACCAAAGCCGAGACGAGTGGAGCGGAGAAAAGACTTGCGGAAATCTACTAATCCACACATAACGTCTCTCGTCTGTCCCGTGATTAGTCGATTATTCCTCGCTTATCTCACCGGTCTGCTCGTCTTCACTTGTGGAACCGGCCTAATTCACTACGACCACGGGCATGGGCAAGGCCAAGGACCGATCTATTCCAAGTCCACAATAACCCGACAATCTCTCGTGAGATATATACCGGCGCTTGATCATTAATTAGTGTAAAAGCTTCTTAATAAAGCGATTTAAAAGCTATGAAACGGCAGCCCTTTATGAGTTTCATTTAGATAAGAGGATTAATTGATGGACTGGTGCTGTGCGATACTTAATTCAAGTTTGAGTAACGAATGAGGTTTATTGGAAATGTTAAGATAGTTTCTCGAGTGCTTTATGGTTTAGTGTTGTAGCTGAGCAGAGTTCGCGTTTGTCTATGCATTTTTCGATCTGCTTCTATATATTTCTGCGTTCAAATAAGCCGTCTCATTTCACAATATGTGTATCCATCAAATAAATAACAAAATCATAATTAAATCAGTACGGACAATGTCTCCCCGGATTGGATTCCCCCAGTCACGTCCTAGTGACTGGCGTGAAGAGCAGCACAATAGCTCTTCGGGGTGGTCACATCAAATAAATTAACGTCACACTGACAGAAAACGAAAGAGAATTTAATTATTTCATTCCATTTCACCCCCGTTCCGTGCGGATTCGATTACGAAAACTATTTAACCTTTTTGTTTATGCTTAAACCACGTTCAGTGTATAAATTGTAGTTAATATGTGTTAAATTGTTATTTAAAGTCCATTTCCTTTGTTTTAGGTAAGTTGTCTGCATGCAACAGTTATTCATCCTTGAGCTGGCAACCCACGTGGCGAGTATTAATATTCATGAATAATATAATTTATTCGTCTGATCAAGATACAGTCATGGTATGTATGTCGGCGTGTTTATCCCTTAGGCTGCGGTACTACGGACTGGAACAAGTCCAGCGTTGTTCCGATTTGTTTAGACGACGGAACACAGCCTGCTTTGTTCCTATTATGAGAAATATCGTCTAGCACCTGGCTCTCTGAGGTCAGTAGACGGCTGTTATTTGAAACCTCGTGAAGGACTTTATGTGTACCTAAGTACTTGATTTCTAGATGAAGAGGTTTATCCCCGATTTAAGGACTTTACTTTCGAATCATTCTAATTCGAGTAGAGAGTAGAGTGTAACATACGGCGGATATTATTGGGTTAAATAAAAGTGTACGATTTACCATCTCATTGAAAAGGGCATGACCATGACGATAACAATGAACCCATTTTACTTAGAACAATAAAGTAAGACAAATTAAAGTTAGGGTACTTGTTCTTAATCGGGAACAATTAACCCGCTTTCTAAGACACATTGGTAGGTTCCAACTTCCACGTAACATCGTAAAATATAGCTGTGTGTAAAACACGAAATAAACTACATATACACAAATAGAAACCATATATCGAGTGAAGAGGAAGACGAATTAGTTGAGTAAACACGTCGACAGACTTTATCTGTTCAGCTTATTTATGTAACCGATAAGTTCATGGTAAAATATGGGAAAGTTCCAAATAAAGTGTACTAAGTTTTATCAGTTTTCAGTGTCAAACTGTCGTGTTGGAATATCAAGTTACTTATTATATGGTGTCCGGGCCCAAATGGCCGATGGCCATGCGTTATTCCAATGTTCTGTGTGGTGTGAGGGGATCACACAAAAGATTCGCGAGCGTCTCTGAATAAAGGGATTTCTATGGTAGTCCTTGAATATTGTCATTTAGGCTATTGTGATTTGAACGAGAGAGACTACAATGCGTTGTTGTGCAGAAAGAAGCTTCAAATTGCAGGAATGGAAAGAATAATACTGACTATAGATTTGACTATTCCGTGTATGTTTTGTTAAAAGCGGAAACAGATAGAATTGAACTATAAAACATATTGATGAAATACTATTCTAATTCTGCTTAGCTTAATCAAATAGGGAATTATCCAAACCTAAATAAATTATTACGCCTACTGAGTAAAGAAAAAGTTATACTTTACAGTCCATCAAAACAAAAAAAAAACGTTAATGCAAAGCTTATACGAATCACAAAAGTAACTTTCGTCTAATTTGGCACTTTCTCCGACCCTATTGGTGGGTCGGCCATCACTCCATCAATATAACGTAAGTGCCAAGAGATTGTTTCGCATCACTGCACTTCCCTGAACGGTGATATGACACGTAACTTTAGCTAGGAACTTTTACACAAGTGTGAGTGGCAGAGATAGCATAATCAGCCTATTGTTCCCACTGTTGGGAAAGAATCCCACTATCCGCGACATAGAACTGTTTGTTGGATGTTTTAAATTTGTCTCCGAATGTTTGTTTCTAGGGCCTGCCAAATTCCTCACGAAGTTTTCCGTATTGAGAGCAGTGGTGATGAAATAGTTTACACAAAGTAGTCCTATCTGGGCATAGTGTAGTGTGAGTTTGAACTACAGTTCATTTCGACAGACATGACGCGATACAAAGCCCTTTCCCAAAGAACTTATCCGAAAACTCATTGTCAGTTTCTGACGCTTTCTCGGCTGTACTATTAGTAAGTGTAAAGAGATTGTTCCGCATCACTACACTTCTCTGTAACTCCTCGAGTTCCTGCCAGGACCGAACCGGCCTACTTTCCGCTCCGATGCATCTGTGTGACCACGTGCCGCCACTCAAGGGGACGCGTGCACCCAACGGTGCTTGAGAGATATATTAATGTCTGATTGAGTTTTGTCGATTGACGGCCCATTTCACAGTTACAATTTCACAGGACATTTGTTTTTACTAATTGGTTTAGAGAGTTGGATTCTTATTTCGGGTGGAATTTTGAATGGTAAAGTGAATTTTGTTGGAGAAATGGAGACTTTGAGTCAAGAAAAATAGGGTGTTAAAATCATTGACAGACATTTAAAGATTTAGATAGTTATGAGTATGTCAAAGCTAGATCCTGGCATATACCCGGGAATAGATGTCAATGGAGCGTAGGAGCAGTGATTTGAAATGTTTCAAATCAGTTCAGTTCAAAAACACGTTTAGATAGGTAGGTAGTAGGTAGTAGGTACTATACTGTGATATCACAGTACCTACATAATAACCATAACTTCAGCGATGCGTGTGAAAAACACATTCATACATAACGATGTTCAAACTCGCGACATAGCACGCTGGTTCGAAATAACCATGGATACAGAACTTACTTTTGCCCACGGCTTTACCCGCGTGGCTGTCAGAAATAAATCCAAAAAGACCTCACGTCGGGTATAAAACTATCCTATGACCTAATTCAGGTCATGATCCCTGTGCCTTGCCTGTAAATCCATGTATCAAACTAGCGGTTATGCGTGAAAAAGAAACAAATAGACAGACAGACAGATAGAGTACACGAATAATGTAACATTTATAAAATGTAATATAACATCATAGTTTCACAAGCTCCGGCCAGCACTGGCCAATGTTTTTCTTAGCCCATTCATCCGTTTATGCATTTAACGAGTGTAGCGTGTGTAAATTCACTCGTCAACACATTGCTGTGTCTTCATCTCGGAACAAAAATGTTTGCTAATGTGTATAGAAATCTTTAGAGTAGCTATTTGGAATGTTGCGAAGGTTACAGTATAAACATTCTTTAGAATCTTTCAGGTCATTCGTACTATGTTTACGTTTTTCTCAGTGTTTTGTGTACGTTTGGTCATTGGAGTTAGACAGGTCTATAACCGAAACGCTCCTTTTATTTTCTATTGGCATTTTTTTTAGGCTTATTGCATTTCTGTTGAAATACTGTCAAACAAACAGCTAATAAAGTTTTTTTATTCATTTAGGCAGATTTTCTCAAAAGCCCCCTACGATTTCCAAAAAACATAGTCGCTTACATAATTCAGATATGTAAAGTGAGTAACTGTACACCTATTGCTGCGAACACGGAAAAATTTCATTGTATTGAAACGTTTGTAACTAGGCGCTAGTAGGCCATGCGATAATAACTTGACATGAATGGTCTTTTAAGAGCAAAAGTTATTTCTGCACCGGTACCGAGATATTTAACATTATAGAACCCACCTCTAGGGAAACGTGACTGCCCATAGAGCCCATACTAAAATATAAATCACTAACAGTAATAAGTAAGCCTTACTCGTTGGACGTTAATGTAGTAAAATAAAGACGAATGCTAATACGGCTATACAAGTTTGCCGTTAGGTTCACAAATGTAAAACACGAGATGAGTGGTGCCGATGTGTGTCGAAGTAAGCCTAAGAACACCGAAGTCAGCTAACACGATATGTAGACAAACAATGATCGGGGCGGTCCCGGAGTTTTATCGCATCACGTTACCGATGTCTTGCATTTCCTCGGCGTTCGCCGCTGTGTTTAATTTCACTTAGCGATCGCTTCTCTTGTTATTGTGGCCTAGATGCCGTGGAAAGCGGGCCCAGCCCATTATCTACGGCTCCCTAACACGATAAACTTGTATTTCCAATCTGTTTCGACGCGGTGCGGTGCTCATTCATAATTCCCTCGTCCGTCCCGCTTACCATCCTGAAAATGAGGTTCACGATTCTTGTGTAGAGATTAGACAGTTATCTGTTCTGTTATCGCTTTAATAGAATATGGTTGTTTGTGTCGACAGATTATAATTTTGATAGCATCAGTTTAGACGGTTTATGAGGGTTTACAAATACAGTTTGTCATTGTGGAAAATTTTACAGTATCTAACTTATGTTTAGAGTTTTCAATTGCAGTCTATGTTTCTAAAAATATTTTCCGTCTCTTTTAAATATTTTACTGCATAAATAATTAACAATTAACGTCAAGAAAACTTGAGTTAGAGGATGGTATGCGCATCTCATACACAGTAATCATCACCAGTTTCCATGGTCATTTTGTTCGTGTCGTGACCCTTCATCAAGGGAACCTACTTCGATACGCCGAATCCTTGGCACAGAGTATAAAAGCTAAAAAGTAAACAAACATTAATATTTCATGAGACATATTCATTTTTCAGACTAATGACATTTGCTAGTTCAATTAAGTTTAATAATGCATTGGACGTATGGTCCTAATTGCACCAGTTTGTCATTAGTCTAGGTGAGGTGTGTAGGTAATCAATTTGCAACTCGGGTAAAGCTGCATTGCTACCGGATAATTTTCTTCATGAAAAGAAATGAAGCCTGAAATAGTGCTCTATTTAAGGTCATATGGAAAAATTTACACTCGTCACTTTACTTAGAAAATTTTGAGTAAAGTGGTGTAAAGTTTCAGTAAAAGCTTTATAGATAGAAATAAAGGACTCTTGATAAGTAATTTTATTATTTGTAAAACGGCGCCGGCAGCCACGGTTACTAGCGGTGCCTCACGCACGAACCAACTTGCTCAGCAAAGCGCCACTGACACGCGCCTTGTACGCACTACATGACACTGCTGAAAGGATCGATCTATTTCCCTGCTCTTTGAATGAATTCACAAAAACAATGTTGTATGTCATATGTGTTATGTTATATAAAATAGGTATTTAGAAGATAGTTTAATTAAGGACCACGCTAACGCATTAGGATTTCCCTGTAATTTTAGTAGTGTTTGTGATAAATAAATATTATCCTTTATTATTATGAGTGAGCGCGATAACGAAATGGAAGGCTAAAGCTCTCACCGCAAGGTCGCCGGTGCTCCTACCGATGCTTCGGACTGAGATTCTAGTCCCTTATTTAAATGGGATCGAATATATCTATGTACTAGCCGTACTATGAATTAGCCGTGTGGTATCCGGCAGAGTAGAATAGAACCAACCCATTACACTGGCGGGTGTCGTATAAGGCGACTAATGTCTGAGGCAGAACACCTTGCGCCTCCGTAGACCAGAGAATGGGCAGCAGCGTTTTCTGTTAGTCTTTCATCCTCTGTTCTCTTTTCTGTTAGTCTGTCTCCTGCGATCTCCAATCCGCCTGCCAAGCGTGGAGATTACGGCAAATTCCTCCCATCATGGGAGAGGCTTATGTCCAGCAGTGGACGTTATGGGCTGTTGTAGTGTAGTAGTATATCTATGTACCTCCTGTACTACTATAGTCAGTTGGTTACTATTTTTACACTAAACACAGAATACGGGATTCTAACCGTTTTCAGATTTGTTTAATAAATAAATAAAAAATAATAAAACCAGACTATTACTGTCCCACTGCTGGGCAAAGGCCTCTTCTCATTTATTTAATGTTTAACTTTAATTTTAAAAATAAATTGTTAGTGCAGATTGCCTTCTTGGTCTACTGCTGGTTCGATTCCTGGGTCGGGCAAAGAGATATTGGGTTTTTCCATCAGGAATTTCTCAGTAGCAGCCACGCACGGTGTCTGGATTTGTACCCGGTTGATGGCAATAAGCTCGCCCCCTATTACATGGGACTTTAAAACATAACTGGCGAAATGTTGGTGTACTTTTAGGTATATCTCTGCCTAAACATTCGGGGATCACAGGCGTAATGATGATGTTACGTAAATTGTTGGTAGAGACCTTTATATTACTTAAAGATTTCTCTTCGTAATGGTTGTTTAACTTCTAAATACCACGTGTTAATCCAAGAGATGTGACGCGTGTATAGTCTGTGATTATGAGTCAGTAAAAGCAGATGTCCCACCGTACCGAGCTATCGGTGACATGTGCGATGTATTTGTTCATGACACAACCTCACCTCGCCGCGATTGACATGCGTTCATGCTGGCACAAAATAAATTATGTGTCATCCTGTATCCACGATGCTGGATTTATTTATTCATCTGTAATTGGACCCACCAGTGCGATTGCTTTTTAATTTCACGCTTTTTCCAATGTGAGTTGTGTGGCATATCATTTATGATCAGATTTATGATCAGTGTCAAAATATATTTGCGTATTTTGTATAGGATGGTCAACATGGATTGCGAACACAAAATTACGAGGGCTATAAATGTAATTATGACATAACTTTTCAATACGTGCCATGAAACCACAGTTTCCTGTGTAGTGTAGGGCGACAACAAAATAAAGTCATGGAAACAAAGGACCAAACAGGGAAAAAAAGTACTCATCATAATGTTCGAATTTGAATACAAGCGTTGGGGCGTGAATACACTCTAATTGTGCGCGCCTCAATTTTGAATTTTGATTGCGTGTTCCATTATTGTTTTACACTCTTTTGTCTATGCCTTTGTTGAGCACAACATTCGACTATGATTGCTTTGACTCGACTATTTCAATGAATACATAATATCAAGCGATTCTTTGCAGCAAAAGTGGTTTTTTAAATTTACGATGGAGGAGATTAGGAATAAATGGAAACGTAAACAAAGTCACGTCAATTGAAATATAGCACAGGATAAATATAGTAAAGATACTTTATATTTATTTTGTGATCCCACCTTTTAGCGTAGCAATGCATTTAAGGATTATATTACGGAAATTGCAAGTTTACGAGCGTCCAGTACTTTACACCAAGTAGACCACTCAGCTACTTCCCGGTCGATATTTAGGAGCGGCAGTAAACCGGCAACAATGCATCGTAGCACTTGACGCCTACTGCTACAGCGCTTTCATGGCTTTATTGCCTAATGCACGTCGTATATCATGCTTTATAGCACGTATCATGTGTTATGTTTCACGCGTTTTCTTGAAGGCATTTATTTTGACTAGACCAGAGGACCCTAAGTCCAAATAAACATTTGAAATTTTTCACCAAGCTTTTCTTTCGTTGAAAATCTATCCCTTATTGGTATTTGAGTATATCGTATGGCCGTATGTGTACCTTGGTTTAATAATAACTTAATAACGTGTCCTCCCTCAGTAAAACAATGGGAAGATTTCCTGGATTTACCGTCCCACCGCAAGCCTATAAAAGTTGACAGCTTTTCGACGGTACATTTATCACCGAAACGACTATTCGATTTGCATGCGCGATGCGGAATGGCGCCTGATTGTCATTGTCATTCCCACATAACGTTGCCAATATTTTAGAATCGTGACCGGACGATGCGTGAGGTACCTGTTCCTATCGACTGTTGTCGATTACTTTCGGAAGACTATTTATTGAGTTAGCTAAGGCTAGGATAACACTACATTTATAAGGCTAGCGCTAATCAGTGCTGCCAATAAAAATTTCTCGATTCCCCGACTCAGTGTTGGCAATTCCCCGAAATTCCCCGTTTCTTTTTTATTCATTTGCCACATAATCCACAAAAAGGTTTTTTTTGTAATTAAAATACTGTTTTATACAAAATTTGTTAAATACATACTACTAAAACTTTAATAAAATACTATAATTAAAACAAAACTAACTCTTACATCTTTAGACTTCATACATATTATTCAAAACAAAGCGCAATGCAGGTACAAGACTTACAAAAAAGAAGTTTTTATTGAAATCATTAGTGGTCCTTATTTTATTTGGAATAGTTTATTAAAGTAATACAAAATCGTGTTCAAATGACAGGTTTTTAGTTTTAAGGTACCTGACATAAAATAGTTTTAGCCCACGGAAAAAATTGGCCTGGATTCCCCTAAATTACCCGATTTTTGTCATTCCCCGAAAATTCCTTTACTAATAGGGAGCTACATTATCCGCGAGTGCCATAGACTATATTTGAAATGTTCGCGTGGGTTAATTACCGACCTTATGGTCGGAAATTAACCCACGCGAAGGACGAACAGGAAGCGAAGCTGCGGGCAAAAACTAACCTTTATAATATTCGTTAATTTCATAGCTGAAAGTATTCATCAGTGGACAATAGGTTGTTGTGGTGTCGTTTGGGAGAGGACTATTCCAGCAGTTGACTATGTGATAGGATTGATTGATTGGACAATAGATCGGTTGTATTTACCTATGCAACTTTTTAAGGTCCTCCATAGTAACATAGCGCCATTAAAGTTGGACAAGTCCACTTTCTTATTTATAATATTAGCAAGGATTAGTAGTTAGGTACAGTTTCTACTGTCTGAATGGAAGTCACGATCCGTGCCAATCGGAAGGAATGCGAGCCTAGTTAATTTGGTTATGTTTGCCCTGTCTAGTCTATACGCCTACTTTCTAGTTTTCTAGACGATAAAAGGATTCTACCTAATTGTATTATTTAAAAGTTAGTTAGAGGGACATTAACTAGGACTGGCTTGTTTGTTACTCTGTACAGAGGGTTTCACTTTAAGTGTTGTGATACATAGTATGTTTTTACGGCTGAAAGATAAGAGATAAGATTTATACTATCACAAGAATTGTAAAAATGTTATCATACTTATTAAGCTGCTTGATACTGTTTACTGTTACGCCAGATTGCAACAATATTTTCAGTAAATGATAAGTGGCACATAGAGTTGATTGTCAAGGCTATCACATAATAAAAAACAAATGAAGGTCAACAAAACATTTACCTTTTCATTCCATAACATCACGCCTGTAATTCATGAAGAGTTAGGCAGACGTGTATCTAGTATTACACCCACCTAGCTTACTCCAGTTATGTTAAAGTCGCAAGTATTAGGGGGCGAGCCTATTGCCGTCAACTGGTCACAAATCCAGACTCCGTGGCTGCCACTGAGAAAGCTCTGATGGAAAAAACTAATAAACAGTTTTCCCGAACTGTGAATCGAACCCAAGCCCTTATGGAGTGTTTCAAGATCCAAAATAAATCCTATATACAAAGCAAGTTGTTCTATTCCAAGCCTAGATTCAATTCTGATCGATACACGTACTGGTCTCTCCATATAAGGTCAGTATGGCTGTCAGCGTTCGTTGCAACTCGAATAATTATTAATTAAACTAAGCCGTATGTGGGTCACTCGGTAATTACGACCGGTGCTAATGTCACTGGCTAACACTCGGCTAATTTAAACTGCCAGTCAACAGGTTCACGAGGTAACCTACACTGTAGTTCTAGGTTTGTGTATTAGCGTGAAACGTCCCACGTTGGTAGACTTGGTACGGATAGGAAAATGGTTTGGGTATAGATAACATTTATATTATTATGTTTATTTTTCATACGTTCTGACAACCAGTCTTACCAAGGAGTATCGTATTACCCGGTACTAACTGGGTTGTGGAGGTCAGATAGGCAGTCGCTCCATGTAAAATACTGGTATTCAGCTGCATCCGGTAAAACTGGAAGCCAACCCCAACATTGTTGGGAAAAGGCTTGGCAGATGATGTTTATTTTTCATACGTTTCAATTTCAATTCCTTTTTTAAACAAAAATTAAATTTAAATGCCATTTTTGAAGTCAATATTTTTATACATACGTAGATTAAGACTAGGTGGACAATTATCAGTCTCCCGCCCTTATTCCAATTTATTTGGCGTCGGCGCAGCATGTCATCTTATCAGACACCACTTTCTTGCATTTTCTTGCCATATCATCCATCACGCAGTCCATCCATCGTTTCTTTAGTCTTTCTCTCTACTCTTATACCCATCCACATTCACATTTAAAACTTTCCTCACGACATTTTCCTCATTCCTCACATGCCCATATTAATCCAACCGATTACCACACACCTTGACTCACACTGACCACCACTGAAAAGAAATACCAAGTTCTAGTTATGCCTATTTGCTTAGACCTCTTTCGCTGACAGTACCTATACTGAGTAATAGGTACTCACTCATTTCTAAAATAGGTTAAAAAAAAAAGCTGTAATCATGCCCATTTGCGTATAAAGTAATCAGAACCTTTTTGATAGATCACTCATACATTTATCCATCCTGTTTACGAACAGAACCATATTATATAAAATCGTTTAATGTTTTCGGGCCAATGTGTTCGACCGTGATAATAGGCGCTTGCCTACAATAAGTACACAACGAAAATAGGAACATACCGCGATATGGTGGGTTAATGTGATCGTTTATGACATTGGATCTATTAGGTGCGTAATAACTAATAGGTATTGAGTTTCATGGACTCATGGTGTACGGAGTTAGCAGGAAAATTATGACACACGTCGGTATTTATTGAAATGCTGTTTTTCGGAAATTTCAGCATACCTTTTTTAGGGTTCCGTAGTCCTGACAAGGAACCCTTATAGTTTCGTCATATACGTCTGTCTGTCTGTCCGAGGGTTTGCTAAGAGACCGTTAGTACGAGAAAGCTGTAATTTTGTAGAGGTATGAATATCAATTACGCCGACAAAGTGGTAAAATAAAATTTTGGAAAATATATTGTTTAAGGGTAGTTCATATGTAGGGGACATATGAACTATATGAAGTGGGATGATTTTTTTTCGTTGTTTATCCCATCGTATGGGGTTTCGTTGAATAGGTCTTTTAAAATTACTCCGGGGTTTCAAATACTATTTTTTGATTTAATGCTCCATTTCATCATCTCCCTAGCCTTTTCCCAACTATGTTGGGGTCGACTTCCAGTCTAACCGGATGCAGCTGAATACCAGTATTTTACATGGAGCAACTGCCTATCTGACCTCTACAACCCAGTTAGTACTGGGTAATACGATACCCCTTGGTAAGACTGGTTGTCGAACTTTTTGGGCCACCGACTACCTAACGACTGTCAAAGATCTACAAATGACGGTTATAATATTTAATGCTCCATTTACGAAATATTAAACTTTAAATTGAACATTTTTGTTCCAGTCCCCCCCTCTCCAAAAGCTTAACTGCTGGCTTGAAAAACCTAAAAATATTCATGAACTTTAAAGAAAAACTATTAGCGTTAATATAAGTTCAGTTTAGCAGTAATAGTTGTTGAACTTGGGTGTTGGATAATTTTGTACCAAATATCCTATATCCTATCCTTTTGTATCCTTAGAATAAATCCTTTAAAGTAGTTTAAAGTGACTAAGATGAAGTAGTTGCTTGAATATAATGGGCTAATATGGAACCCTATACTGCGCGTGGCCCGACACGCACTTTGCCGGTTTTTTTCATAAAAGTGGTACAAATTCGTTATTCATAAATCTCCCAAACCGAATTAAAGTTTTCGAAACTGCACTGAAACTTTAAAACATTAGTTCCTATGCTGAATTTTCAGGAAATCTTAAGTTTGATGGCAATTTTGTAAGCACTAAGTGTTGCTAGATAAAAAATAGAAATAAATGGGAAAAAGTCGAAACGTCTAACAACCACATTTATATTTTCTGCCTTCTTTAACACAGTTTAATTTTGAAATGTTTTTAAATAATTATAGTTGATTGTTGTAAAGATAAATGTAAATAAATTAGGAAAACAAAATCAGCCTATTATAATGTAACGCGAGCTAAAGTTGTAGTTAAAATAAATGCATAAATAGTTCTTCCAGCATTAACAATGAAATTTATTTAATTTGAGGGCTGGGTTAAACTAAGCCCTTGTTTTTGAAAACTTGCCCACATGGTCACTTATTTACGTAGAGTGACCATGTGGGCATTTAAAGAAACTTTACGACTTAATAAATGTATAAGAGGCTTTTAAAGTAGATTAGCTAAATAAAACGAGAATTTAATCATATTTATGCTCATTTTATAGCTTCAAAAGCTGTATCATAAGCGTGTAATACCTTTTCAATTAACCTCG
The DNA here is from genome assembly GCA_941918905.2 of Xestia sexstrigata. Lineage (NCBI taxonomy): Eukaryota > Metazoa > Arthropoda > Insecta > Lepidoptera > Noctuidae > Xestia > Xestia sexstrigata. Next base: position 13,021,500 of record OW799214.2, read on the forward strand.
AAGTTGTAAATGGGAACAGGTAGGTAAAGTGTTTTCACCTTTTCACTGATTAAAATGCGAAGTTTGTATAATCAGATAAGCGTTACAAACGTTTAAGACCGCAAAGCCTGACTGCAAACAGTATTAAGTACTAATAAAATAATCGATAAAATTAGCGAGAAATTAGAACAACACTATACAGAGTCTGCCTCGTTAGTCTATGGTTGTAGGCTCGACTGCTGCATGAGGTCCTGCAGGGTTCGATTCCCAGGTCAGGCAAAGTGTTATTGCTTTTTTCATCTGAAATTTCTTAGGGTCGGGGTTTGTGAGCTGGTTGATGGGACGTGGGACTTAAAGATAACTGGTAAATGTGGATATACCTCTGCTTAACCGTTCGAGGATTTCAGGTGTGACAACATAACAATGTTATGTAACTTTAAGTACAGGAAGTACGAAATTTCTCGTTATTGTAATTAAGTACCTATTTCACGTTATATATTACAGTTTTCACTCAGCAAATGAAATCGCGTGTTTCAGGGACCAGTAGCTATTTCGCACACCCTTTGTTGTCCAGGCTGTATGACATTGTCTCCGTAAGCTGCTGCAGGGCGCGACGAAGGCTTGGCGCACGCGACGCCATGCCACAGCGTAATGGCGCTTTTGATTTATCGTCCAAATGAACTACTCTATGGTTGTAAAAAAATACGCATGATGAGCTTTTGTATTTTAATAGAGCGGAAAGGATTTAAATTCAAATTGCGTATGAAAGCGAGTATTTAGATTCTCTAGGGACAGCTTAATAAATAATAACATTAAGTAGGAAAAGGTTTCATGTCCAATTTGGATAACCTTTAAAAATTTGTCATTTTGCCATTTTCCTGTATTCATTTGGTATGTTTTACTTTTCTCTATTATGGTATGGCGGTATGGAATAAATTTAAAAATTTGTCACTTTCCTGTTAAAACCATTTAAATTTTGCCATTTCTTGTATTTATTTGGCTTTTCTCTATAAGGTATGGGTTTTTGTACATGGTTTTACCTGCGTACCTACTAAAAAAAATAACTTGGTTTAAATTGCGCTAATATTTTATTAGTTCATCCTGTTTGGAAATACATGATTAAATAGTAACTTAATTTACGTAACTAATGACAATTGTGTCGCTATGTACTCAGTAGTTTTTGAAATAAGGACCGATTTCATCGTTTTCACTGAACACGATCAAAACCTACATCTAAACCGCGTTAAAGAGCTTCCTTGCCAAGATTTTTTTATTTATTGGCACTGGCAGCTAATCGCGTTAAGTTTATTTGGTGTAATTCGCCCTAAATGTGCGAGCAAGTGCATTCCATTGGCATTCCATAAATTTAAATGAATAAATACTACCGTCCGTTAATAACTTTTAAATAATTAATGTTCTATGCTTTGAATAATTTATAGTTATTTATTTATGTGTTTTGCTCATAGGCAAATAACTAGTAATTTGTCTGTAGTTTGCGTAATTCTGTGATCTTTTAACTGTTATTGCTTGGCTCGGGGCGGGATCACATTCATTCATCTTGTGGACTTGTAGTTGGCCCGAGATTTGCTCAGGCCTTGGGATGAAAATAATTACCAGCATTACTTAAGTTTTAAACAGACGATCAATAAGGTCAAAATTCTTAATCTCTATTGCAATGCAGCCATATGCACTATACCTCCCGCAAAGCGGGTGCAGTCAGCCACCAGACACACTGAAAAAATTAATTAGTTGAATCAACATTTATTCAACCTTTTTTTTGTGTTAATATAGAACCTACATAGAAGATTTGTTGAATCAAACAAACTGAAATTGTTACTTTTAAAAGGTAAATTTAACCAAACCCAGTGAGTTTGTTTCAACACTGTTTTGAAATGGTAATATAAACTAGTTTATTATAGGTTAACAGAACATTCAACTATTTTTTTTTGTTGATATAGAACCTACCTTTAATAATAGTTGAATCAATTAATCTGAAATGTGTTGCTTGTAAGGTAAATTTAACCAAACCATCAGCTAAGTTAGTTTAACACTTACTTATAACAGGTAAATTTAACCAAACCACCAGTTAGGTTGTTTTAACACTATTTTGAAATAGTTATTTTAACTATATTATTAAACCTGTATTTTTAAGTATATGGTGCTAAGTTGTAACTACCTAATTTTTGTGGTAAAGTTAACCTGTATTTTTAAGTTGAAACAACTTGTGGTGTTTTGTAAAATGAACCTAAGCTTAGTGGTATAATCTACCTAGATCATATTCGTATTTTTGACAAAGGTGTAATGTAGAATCGACACGTAGCAATAGGTTAGAATAACCTAAATTTGGTGGTAAAATTAACCTGCGTATATTGGTATTCTTGACTGTTGTAAATGTAGTATTGACATGTGAAATTAAGTTGTAACAACCAAATTTTTATGATAAACTTAACCTGTATTTTTAAGTTGAAACAACTTGTGGTGTTTTGTTAAATGAACCTCTGCTTTGTGGTAAAATCTACCTAGATCATAATAGTATTTTTAACAAAGGTGTAATGTAGATTCTACACGTAGCAATAGGTTAGAGTAACCTAAATTTGGTGGTAAAATTAACCTGTGTATATTGGTATTCTTGACTGTTGTAAATGTAGTATTGACATGTGAAATTAAGTTGTAACAACCAAATGTTTATGATAAACTTAACCTGTACTTTTAAGTTGAAACAACTTGTGGTGTTTTGTTAAATGAACCTCTGCTTTGTGGTAAAATCTACCTAGATCATAATAGTATTTTTGACAAAAGTGTAATGTAGAATCGACATGTAACAATAGGTTAGAATAACCTAAATTTAGTGGTAAAATTAACCTTCGATGTTGGTATTCTTGACTGTTGTAAAATGTAGTATTGACATGTGACATTTAGTTAAAATTACTTGTTTTTTGTAAAATCAACCTGCATTTATTAGTAATATCTACCTACAATATAAAGTATTTTAACAAAGGTGTAATGTTGAAACGATACGCCTCAATAGATTAGAATAACATATTTTGTACTTACCATGTAAGTTATGATAAATGATCTGTCCAGTGATCATTTAGGTTTGATGCTGGACTATGCCGGCATGATAAGTGCAAATGCTATTCTAACCTATTGCTACATTACATAAAGCCTAATTCAACATTATACCTACTTCTTCCGTGAAAATACAGATTGATTTTACAAACATCATATTAAAGTAAATTCTGTACAAACAAATACTTTTACATTTCAGGTTAACTTATTACTTAGCTAATTACAAAATACCAATATAATATTGACACAACTCAATGCTGATTTATTCTACAATACACTTTCATCAAAATACTTACCAACCTTTAAAGGAAATCTAATTATAGACAATAAAACAAAAAAGTTATAAATCAATATTACACATTTATTTAACCATAACAAATCACATTTATTTAACCATAAATAACATAATAAAACTTTATAGTATTCAAATTTTAATTAAGTAACTAGCTAATCGTCCAATACATATGGACATTTAGCGAGAGAATGTCAAAGTTTGCCAAACAAACAATTATTAGTAGATTTAACAAATACATACCTATCTAAGTTTTCAAATGTATTTACCGTTTTTTGGATCGTAGCGTAATGGCCATTTGCCATTACTTGTTAGGCCTGACAATTGAGTGATATCACTTTGTTAGGCCTAAGAACCAATAATCGTTATCGCTACGATCCAAAAAACGGTAGTAATTACATTTGCATGACAGACTAGACCTACTGGTAGCGACACTTTTTTATATAAATAATAGAATTTAATGGTAGTTACCTACAGGACATACTCTGCTATATATAACATAGTAAAAAAATTGCCTAGGCCACCCATCAGTATGAACTTGCATTAACACCAGAAAAAACCTAACCATTACAGTTGACAGACTCACAAACTTAACATAAAGCTCGTTCATTTTGAACGCTAGCCTAAAACTAACCAGCTGCGGAACCTATGTTGCAAGGCCCGACTTTAAACGTCCTGTAGGTCTAGTCTGTCATGCAAATGTAATTACCGTTTTTTGGATCGTAGCGTAAAGGCCATTTGCCATTAGTTGTTAGGCCTAACAATCGTTTAATCACCATAGTGATATCACTTTGTTGGGCCTAACAACCAATAATCGTAATCGATACGATCCAAAAAACGGTAGTAATTACATTTGCATGACAGACTAGACCTACTGGTAGCGACACTTTTTTATATAAATAATGACCTACGGGTGGAATTTTTGCATGCCACCTGGAGGGAAAGTAGTCTAAATACCGGAGATAGCAAATTATACTCAAAGGAAACATTCCTTTATTTTTAAAAATAAATTTAATCTGCATTCAAAGATTTTGAAAATTCTCTTGCCACACGGGAATCGAACCGGCTAAATTCCAAAAAAAATAACACCCTGTACTTTTATGGTACCAATCGATAAGGTCAATCATAAGGATCAAATCTCTCTAACAAACATGATAAATTAAATGAAAGGAAAACCATGAAATCTTATTTTAATAAAACAAAAAAAGGGTAAAGTAACTAATTAGTTGCTCAAAATGAGTACCATTTAATAAGATTTCATGGTTTTCCTTTCATTTATCATGTTTGTTAGAGAGATTTGATCTTTATGATTGACCCTATCGATTCGTCTGGCAAGCAAATTTTCAAAATCTTTGAATGCAGATTAATTTCTTTTAAAAAAGAATGGAATGATTTCTTTGAATGAAATTAGCTATCTCCGGTATTTAGAGTACTTTCCCTCCAGGTGGCAAGCAAAAATTCCACCCTGTATAACATAATAAAAAAATTGCCTAGAAGGCCACTGAATCAACGTCACCTATCACTAAACTCACCTTTTATTTTGTTCTATTACATTATACCACTTTTAATTTTATTTTTCAAATTAATGTCTAACGACGAGTACCTACGTACACGCGCAATGTTACGTACCTACATTGAGTTATTACTGCAAGGCTGTAAGTCATTCATTATCTGTTGAAAAATATTGTTTAATCTTGCAGTAAACTTCTCCATTACAAATTACATGACAAACCGTTGGAAAACTTGATATATCGTCAATATCTATACATTTGAATTGAGTGTTCGGGACACTTTCAATAACAATATTATGGGCTTGAAGATGTTGATTAAAGCCTATATAGTTTAGTGGTTTACAAAACAAAAATATACCAGTGACGAACTTGAGTATATAAATTATTTTATAAAATAGAATAACAGTATCTTCAACAATAGGGACAATGAAGCCTGGTTTAAATAACGTCCCGCAGTTTTTAACCCACTTTATTCGATAATTTTCTATACTAACACCATTCACTGTCAGAAGTGAACATTCAGTAGTTAAAGGTTTATCATCAATACCACCACAGACAATTCTATTAACGAATCCTTGCTTCAAATAAATTCTTTGTGCAAATACTAATTGTTGTTTAATTAGTAAAGTTAATGGTAAGTTGCGCTTTGATGCAGTATTATGAGCTGTTTGTTTCAGTTGTTTGTGTTTTGCTTCGTACCGCATACACCAAATGTGTTTCAAAGGTCCTACGCATTGAATAATATGTGGATAGTGCACCATAAAATGATGTTTTGGTTTAAGGTTATCGGTAAAATAATGAAGATATTGCTCGTGGTGCTCTTGAATTATAGATTGTAAATATTTTATTGTTGAATAGTTGATCTCAGGCATCATTAGGACATCAATTATCGTTGATAAATTCAAAAATAAGCTCCAAATGCCATCATCTTCAGGAATAAGATCACCAATAAGAAATGGTAAAATGCTTACGAAACCTAACATTTCAGATGCACTCATCTTAAGTTTTTTATTTTTTAAATTTTTGTATGTTATTTCAGTTACAATTTTATTTTGAAGTTCCGGGCCAGAATAATCAAATGATGACAAGCGATTGTTTAATGTGATTAGACTGAAAAATTTAGAAATATCTATAAAGTGTAATAACATGTTACAGATATCGTAATGACAAACTCCTTCCAATAAGTCATGCATTATATCAACAGCCATGTTTTCAGTGACATGAAATGAAGGTATTGTATTAAAAATGTTGTCGCCTTCCGCGTATAAGCCAGTCATAGTAGAGTCATTTAAAAGCAAATCGGCAGTATAATTGTCTTTATCCCTTAAAATATCATGAGCTTTTTGCACAGCTTGCTTACACAAAATTGACTTGTGGTTTTTACAAAATCTACAATAATAGTTGCTGGAAAAAGATTGATTAAACCCTAACAGATAATTTAAGCCCAAGTTATCGCCTGTAATTAATCCAAGAACAAAAAATACTGTGTGCTTCTCACTTTCAATAACAATTTCAACACCATTTGTTTCTAAATTTGCAAGTTGACTGACAAGTGAATGAAATAATGAATCTTTACCGAATCCTTTTAATGAAGTATTAAATAATGTAACAACGAATATATTTTCTAATAACGCGTTGTATACGGAAGGAACAGTTGGAAAGCTAACGTATGTGGCTGCTATAGACTGTTTTCCAGCATGGCTACCTAAAGCATTACCTGTCTCAAAGTCATCAAAATACAAAAAGTATGGGATACATAATCCAATCATTTTAGAAATTTTCGATTTCCATAGAGTTCCTTGGATGAAATTGGAAATATTTCCATCAGTTTGAGATTTTAATACGTGCATATTTGCTAAAGTAGCTTCAAAGATGCCCGGAATTTCAAAAAAAGATTTGAACATAGCCCTTAATGAGATCATTGTACCGGTCACTGTTTTAGTTTGCAAGGCGTTCAGAGAATGTTGTACGCATGGTCTCACAGATGAGTTGATAACAAATTGCGTTGGTTTTATGTAGTACTCAGTTGACTCAAAATATCTTAACAATTTAAATTCTGTATTTACGTTTTTAAATGGAGATGAACATGCGACATGCGTCTAATACTGATTCAATAGCAGAACTACCTTGTGGAGTATTTGAGATACAATGTCGTATAGTATTTCCAATCACTTTGGTAATATTATCTGTAACTTCAAGTAAAATATTTTTAGCTGTAGCTCTATTTAAGTTTGGGTTGCTATAAAGAGATAAAGCAAAACCTGTTGCTGAATCTTGCAAATCTTTTAAACATCCATCTACAGAAAATGTGTTAGAAGAATTATTTATGTTTTCATCCATTGGCAATTGTTTTGAAAATTGTGAAATGCCACATTGTTGCAGCGATATATCACTTTGTGCTAAAGTACTACAAGCATTTTCCAGTTGAACATTGTTATTTTGTGACTGAGGCTTTTCAACGCAGTTGTAATTTAGTTGGTCTGCACCAACTAAATTACGACTGTGTTCTTGCAATAATACCTCGCACTCACTATTATTTATTACGCTACCGTTCGGAGATTCTAATGATTTAACAAATTGTTCTTTGTGTATCAGAAGATGGCGTTTGAAGCTTTTTTCATTTTGAAATAGTCTACGACATGTATGCTGTGCGCAATGATATTCTGACAAACCATTATGTATGTATGTAAAGTGGAGGAACAAACCTTTAATTGACTCTAAGTCACTAGCACAAACATAACAGCGATAATGCATTATTATACGTTAACTATCTCAACATCACTTTAGGTCGGCGATCAACGAGCAAACGCTTGGAAATTTGACGTCTTGAGTCGTTGCAATTTTGTAGAAATAGTGTTGAATGAACATCCACTGCTGTAGGCATTCGGAGGGGTATTGGACGTCAAATACCTGGAAGATCTTGAAACATATATCCACGGCCTGTAGAAGTGTTGACATGTGGTAGGTCACATCGTCGTAATTCACGTAAAATGCTTCCAATTCTTCTACTGACTGCCCGATGCAAACCACAATGGGTTGACAGGTCAACTTTTTTTCGAGATGGACTTCTCGCCGTTTGACCAGGGCGTTTGTTATGTCAGTTTGTCTGAAAAGAAAAAAAAAACAATCAAACACAAAGACAGATGAATTTTGTAAACTAGGTAGGAACATTTTTTTTTATTTAAGTATCCGTATCTACTTAATATTTTGTGTTCTCATTGAAGTTAATATTAAGTTGTTCTCTATGTTTATTAAGTACCTATGTATTTACAACAAAAAAATGTATCTATGTATAGTATATCAGTCATCTGGTTCACATAACACAAGCTCTGCGTACTTTGGGGCTAGATAGTGCTGGGTGAAAAAATATGTCTAGCATTATTTATTTTATTATTATTCCATTTTACCTTAACATGCAGGACCAAATTGTCCCGGGCTTCCAAGATAGATGGTTTCGTAAATTTCTTTGATGAGGCTGCACGACCTCGTGCGACTGAAGGGACTAGTTTGCCGCACAGGAGAGACAGTATTATGAATACTTTGGTATCTGAAATGAAAATAATCTATGTAAAATAATACATTAATTACCTGATTACGGCAAAGCTAAAGGAGGGTTATGAGTTTAGCAGTCTATTTATGTATGTTTGTATGTACGTAAGTTCATCGTATCGATGAGGAATCGTTTGATGAGTCGTGCTTCTTAGCAAAAATCTGACAAAAAAAATAGGGTGTCAAGTCAGCCATGCTGTTGAATTGTCATACAATCAATGCCAAAGTAAAATTACTTAGTGCATTTACAAACTAACCTTCATTTGGATTTTTCTCGAAAACTGCATTGTACTCTTTGAATGACTTAACGTCATTTTTGAAAATTGTGTATGCTTTTTCCATGAAGTTATCAAATTTTTCAAACAGAACTACTTCTTTATCCGGATACCGATATTCGAAGTCGATGTCAATCTAAAAAATATTATAAAAACATAGATGATGTTAGATTTAGGAACAAGAAAATAATAGAATATAGGTAGGCCCTATCAATATATAAATGCAAAAGTCTCGTCTGTTAGTAATAGATCTGAATGTAATTTACCAGTTTATATCCAAAGTTTTGTTTCAAAATAGGATATTTTTGTAATATTTCTTGCAGTTGTTTCGTTTTATCATTATAGTCTTTCTCGACCCTGTACGCTCTTGTTGCCAGCCAGTTTTCGCGTACCTCTTGGAACGGTTCTTTATGGTATTTTAGCCAGATGACCAGCTCTTCATTTTCTGAAACCAAAAAACAGAGGTATGACAAATAATTGCAAAGCGATGTGTAGGTATTTTAAACAAACATAATACCTATTATACTAAAGTATTACCGATGATTATGTTCTCTTCGACGTCAGTATCTTGTTTTTCATCATCATTATATTTGCGTTTCCTTGATATGACCCCCTCTTTTTTTAGGACGCGTCGTTGATTATTATACCTGTCCACTAGTTTTCCTCTGGCGGGAATCGTTTTTTTGTTTGTAACTATGGCCGGGATGTAGTAGGTTTCCTAGAAAAAAAGTAATATAAGCAAGGATAGTGAACATGACTAATGGTATGAACTTGAATCAATTTTGTAAATTTACTACACACACTAGTATGTGTCAAATTATGATTTGTTTAAAGGAATCATAACTACGCTTAACTACGACTACTGTATGACTTTACATAATATATAATATAACGGAGATACAGATACATATACATAGATAGGTACATGACGCTCACTATTGTCACTAACTACGTCGCACTACGATAACTACGCTTTCTACGACTACTGTATGACTGTAAAGATGAAAAATATATAATAGGTAGGTACATATATAAGTAATAACGGAGATACACAACATAGATACCTACATAACGCTCACTATTGTCACTAACTAGGTACGTCGCACTACTATTATTTTTTATACTAGGTAGGTAGGTACTTGGTAAAGAATGTACTCTATGTATCATAAATAGGCTGGTAGGTATATAAACCTTATGTTCTGTTGGAACAAAGCGAGTGATAGCCTCTGATAACACAATGAAGTCTTCTTTTTTCATGCACTGATATTTGTTAATATACCACTCCACAATGCTTTTTGTTAGATATGACCTGCTAGTCGCATCAAGCTTATCACTTGATTTCAGACGGGCCAGAACCAGTTTTCCATAACTGTTCTCATTAAGAATGGTGGGTATATCTATACTCTAAAATAGAACAGTAAAAAAAAAGTAAAGAAAATAGGAAAACGTGTGTGTCATAATAAAATTATGAAAAATCCAAACTTACATTAAGTATTTGTTTTGGGTCAGCATTAGTTTTTACGCTACAGCATAAGCTACTACGACTAGAGCACGTTGTAGGGCTTGCAGGAGCAGAAATTGTGTCTTCCGATGCAGTTTCCTGTAAAATAATAAACCAAGTTATAACTTTAGATTTTCTAGTTTGCTATCCATGCGACTTAACTAGAGACTTCACGCTGTGACGTCAACAACAAAAACTCAACAGAAATATTATCGAATGATTCAAAACTAGGTACTAATAAAAGATCTACTAAAGGCCTGAGTCCCAATGTTTAACCAGCGTAAGCGTAGGAGTAAGTCGCTACGAATGGCCATTGTGATTGGTTGTTAATCAACTTATGTAGATACAAGTTAGGTAGGTACTCAAATAAGTAACAAGTTAACATTACTTTTGTGTTAAAATAACATTTTGTGACGTGTTTGATATACCTACTACATTTTGTTAGTGCTTCCATAACCTATGGTAAGTACTACCTAAAAAAATAGGTGATTAGATAATTAATAATAGTAATTACCTTTAATTAGAGATTAAATTACCTAAGTATAATTAATTAATAGGTAATTTAATCTCACCAACAAGTGAGATTAAAATACCTAATAAATATAATAGAGATAGGTTTACTTACATGGGTTATTTTTTCCAGGTTCCTCACACCGACTCTGAATAATATTCTTTCTTTTATAAGCGGCACTAATTCTTTTAGATCGTTATCCTGTATTTCTGTGAGTAAATCTATAGTGATTTCATTATCTGAAAAACAAAACCAATAATATTACTATACGTAACCTACGTACCTACCTACCTACCACCTATCGTAGTTTCGGTACGCGATCGCATCTCAAATCCGTAGGTAGGTATATTATTACCTCCGCAAGACATTACGTATCGTAATGTACACAACCTGTACCTACCTAATTGTATAGCGTAATTTACGATATACAATTAGGTACTTACAGGGTTATTTAAAATTTTGTTTAAGCTGAAAGAAGTATAAAAAAACTTTAAAATCGTTGTCCGACGAACTCGAAGCCATGATGGTCAATAAAGACAAATTTACCTGTTTCTTTATGTAGGGCATCCTGCACCGATCTGTACCGACCCGCACCGACAAGTCCGTACCGGAATACCCGCCTCTTTCCCTAACCAGAAACTCACACACATCGCCGCGAGTACAATGATTTGTTCTCTTTCGATTCGATCGCATGCAGACAAATAGGTACGTCGACCGCTCGCTTCCACGAATCGAGTTCGCGCGCTACACCTGTAGAAACCTGTTTGATTGGCATAAACTGAGATAAATAAAATCTATGTACTTACCTACTTGTAGATAAATTACTAATTTAGCTACAATTAGTAATTTCATCATGATCAGACTGTGGCGTTTCATACATTCTATTAGGGTAGGTACTTACCACAAAAATTTTTAATTGTTTCTTCAGATAAACCCCAGTCTCGGAGATATACTGGCACCAGTGGTTTCTCAAAATCTTCCATATTTACTTAAGGTATCACTGAATAAACGGAACCTATCACTTACAATCAACGGTACTTACTCACACTTAATCACTTTAAATTTTTCAAATTACAGTCTAACGCACGTCTAACGTCGAGTGTCGACACGGGCAGACTAAACAAACGCAGGCGGCAGGCGCGAGCGGCGCGCGCGCGCTTGAATTAGGGACACGAAAAAAGTATCGATACTTTGTGGTATCGAGTACATTTCCTTTACTACGTAGGACGTATTATATTTATAAATATGTTAGCTTAACACATTTTTTTGGTTGTAACAACAATTAGATTTCAACTTTTTTTAATGGGACTCGGGCCTCTGTGAGTTGTAGACCTTGCAGACCTTGCGAGTCTGTTTTTGCATAGGTAGGTAGGTAGGTACCTAGCTTAAATCGAAATAATGTTTTAATGTTAATTTTTAGCTAGGTAGGTAGGTAGGTACCTACCTATTAGAAAATGTTCCTAATGTTAAATGTTGTTTATACCTATAGTAGGTATCTACCTATTCTGTGTCTACAGGTACCTACCATAGGCACAGAATACTTTATGTTGGGTAACCTACCTATAAATCGATTAATTAAATTAGGTAGTGTACCTATAGGTCAACCTGAATGCAAGTAAAGTTGCAAACAAAAGCTACATAGGTAGGTAGGTACCTAAGTTACCTCTATAGGTACCCTACCTACTTATATTTTGAAAGCTGATGAAATTTCCTTGTGATTTGAGGTATCCAGGTTGCGGGTTGCGGGTTCGATTCCCGCGGCGATATAGGTAAATGTTTGCACGAACTGTAAATATTTTTTCAACACACTTGCTCATAAAATGGCTCTAATTTCACCGCAATTAGGCACATAATGACACCTATAATCAAACTGTGACTTTTTCATTACTATTATTCACAAGTGAGTTATAGGGTTTTTTTTTTTGGTTGAGGTGCTTGTTGCTTTGTTCCTAAAAGTTTCCATATAAAAAAAAATCGTGTTCAATAGCACAAATAAATTAATGTACCTATTGCTTGCTCATTTCACTGAAATGTAACTTTTGTTTTCTGTGTAATAAAGAAAACTTTGAATTCCCCATTTTGTACGTGGATTCGCTATCCGCGAAAAGCCAAAAAAACAAACCTCATTATTTTAGTCTATGGCCGATCGCCATTGTTAGATGCGCGCGCATAGGAAAACTGATTAAATTTTCCCGCCATTGAAAAACTTTTCATCACTTGTTTTGATTTGAAGTAAGCCAGTTACAGGCACTTTTGAATTGTCGAAACAACAACACACAAACAACTATAATATTGCAGTACCTAGGTAGGTACCTACCTACCTATTTGATATGCGCTCTTTTTATACTGCAGCTCTTTCTTTTCCTTACCGGAGGATTTTTTTAGGTTCAAGAGGGCTATCAGAACGGCATGGCCCAGGAATTTGATCTTGACCTTCAGAACGATCCTCGGATTTTAAGCCAAAAGTAGTAAATATAATAATATGACAAAAGAAGCTAACCATTCGTCAAAATTACGGGCACACAGTAGGTAGGTAGGTATCTCCGAAAACAAATTAGGTACCTAGGTACCTACCTAGTTACCTAGTAATTTACCAATGTACTCGAGCCACTTTAGAGAAATAATGTTTGTAAACAAACCACAACAGCTGATTTTTAGGGTTCTCACTTCAGAATAATTCACGATTTCACACTTTCAATAGTTTTACCCTAAAAATCTATCAGATTTTTCATAATATTCTAATTGTAAAGACACGTAAAAGATAAAACTGATTAATAAACATTTCAAATCACATGTAAGTAGGTAATCATTTTTTACATTTTTAAATAAATTGGGTTGTGATGGTGGATAATTCATGCCATCCCTAATGCTATCCTGCTTTTTTGGGAGAAATCGTGAACATTTTTGCATACTTATTTTTATTATGTCATCAAATGAAAATACCACCAAGTACCCTACACTATACGAATAGTGTAGGTACTGTTTTTTAAATTATTTAGGCGATTACAAGACCTAAATTAGCAACTCTATTTGTGGTGGATCAAACTTCGTCTGAAATACTATTAAAATAAAGTTCTAATCAGCTTGCACTACAAAGTGGCTGTTAAGTCAGTCACTGCGGGCTGAATAGTGCGAAATGAGTGGTTTTTTTGCGCATGCGAGGGCACTAAATTAACACGAGTGTTATTTTAGTGCCCTCGCATGCGCTCGGGCACCAACATAACACTTGTAAACGCGAGTTTTATAATGCAAAAAATCATATGATTCAATGCAATAAACAAAACCAGAAAAATATATGATATTCTTCAGGATATATGCTAGTATGATAGTGTTTTGAAAACATATTATAACTAATTTGACTCCATAGAAAAAAATCACGAACTTATCTCTAAAAAAATATTTTAACGAGTAAAAACCACACTAAAATACATGCGATCATTCTGATTGTTTGGCAAATAATTCTACAAGCAACATGTTAGCATGATAGTGTTTTACTTTTTTTGTCCAATCAATAGATTTTTTGTAAATCGCAAAAAAACACTCATTTCGCACTATTCAGCCCGCAGTGACTGACTTAACAATCACTTTGTAGTGCAAGCTGATTAGAACTTTATTCTAATAGTATTTCAGACGAAGTTTGAACCACCACAAATAGAGTTGCTAATTTAGGTCTTGTAATCGCCTTAATTACTCACCTTAGCGAGGTGCGTAATCTACTTTTCTTTCAACTACCAACTCAAAATAAAAACTCAAGTTTGAAAACAAAATTTAATTCATCTTCTCAAATAAAATTTTCATAAGCTTTTAAATATTTATCTCGCGACTTTTGCGGCAAAAGGTTATTAACAATTTCATTTGCAGCGGTTTTTATACTCGTACTTTCTGGAGTTGAATGTATAATTATCGCTATCGCTGTCTATTTCCATTTTTTGTGCGATAAGAACCCGTTTTCGAGGAAGTGTATTGAATAATGATTTTCACCCGTGCTATGAGACGGTTGCCTAGCAACGCTTTGTTTACAAAACATATTTCTTTAAAGTGGCTAGAGTATAGATACGTAATTTTATCGACAGATGTTGATTCTACTATGTTATTAAATGTAGGGTACGGTTTTTTTTTTTTTTTTACGAATGGGAAATCATCAAATAACTCCTTCTGCTCTGGGAGCAGGAGGGAGTGTCAGACTTTTACTGACTAAAACCCATGTTCCTTCGTTGCCCTTTATGTTCCGGAGCCGCGGTGTCTCTTTCGAACCGTCCCGCAGCCCCGGCAGGCGTCGGCCCTTACGGGCCCCATCTGTGTTGCTGCTGACACTCTTTGGCGGCCTGTCATCATTAGACGGTCGGACGGCGAGCTACCCATAGCTCACCGTCCTCAGGCCCGCGGGGTACGGTGCTGACAATCATTTACACTAGTTATTTTAACTAATGCGTTTAGTTCTTTAGAAAATTTCAAAATAGTTGAATAAATGTAGTATATTTGACTAAGTCCCCGTGTTAATTCAACTTTTGCAATATCGTTGATTCCAACATGTTAGGTGTTGACAACTATTCGCAAAAGTTATTTTAATCAATTTGCTTTGTTGTTTGAAATATTTGCAAATAGTTGAATCAATTTTGTAAATTTAGCTACGTTCGCTTGTTGATACAACTTTTGCAATATGGTTGAATTAAACATTATTTATTGGTTGTTTTAAATTTCTAGCAAAAGGTTAAAATATTTTTTTTATTTTGACTAAATGTATCTGTTGATTCTACTATGTAATGAAATGTTAGGTGTTGACAACTATTCACAATAGTTATTTTAACCAATTTGCTTTGTTGTTTAAAATATTTGCAAATAGTTGAAACAATTTTGTAAATTTAGCTACGTTCGCTTGTTGATACAACTTTTGCAATATGGTTGAATTAAACATTACTAATTAGTTGTTTTAAATTTCTGGCAAAACGTTAAAATATTTTTGTTTACTTTACTAAATTTATCTGTTGATTCTACCACGTAATTAAATGTTAGGTGTGGACAACTATTCACAATAGTCATTTTAACCAATTTGCTTTGTTGTTTGAAATATTTGCAAATAGTTGGATCAATTTTGTAAATTTAGCTACGTTCGCTTGTTGATTCAACTTTTGCAATATTGTTGATTTAAACATTATTTATTGGTTGTTTTAAATTTCTAGCAAAAGGTTAAAATATTTTTTTATTTTGACTAAATGTATCTGTTGATTCTACTATGTAATGAAATGTTAGGTGTTGACAACTATTCACAATAGTTATTTTAACCAATTTGCTTTGTTGTTTAAAATATTTGCAAATAGTTGAAACAATTTTGTAAATTTAGCTACGTTCGCTTGTTGATACAACTTTTGCAATATGGTTGAATTAAACATTACTAATTAGTAGTTTTAAATTTCTGGCAAAACGTTAAAATATTTTTGTTATCTTTACTAAATTTATCTGTTGATTCTACCACGTAATTAAATGTTAGGTGTTGACAACTATTCACAATAGTCATTTTAACCAATTTGCTTTGTTGTTTGAAATATTTGCAAATAGTTGGATCAATTTTGTAAATTTAGCTACGTTCGCTTGTTGATTCAACTTTTGCAATATTGTTGATTTAAACATTATTTATTGGTTGTTTTAAATTTCTAGCAAAAGGTTAAAATATTTTTGTTTTTTTGACTAAATGTATCTGTTGATTCTACTATGTAACGAAATGTTAGGTGTTGACAACTATTCACAAAAGTTATTTTAATCAATTTGCTTTGTTGTTTGAAATATTTGCAAATAGTTGAATCAATTTTGTAAATTTAGCTACGTTCGCTTGTTGATACAACTTTTGCAATATGGTTGAATTAAACATTATTTATTGGTTGTTTTAAATTTCTAGCAAAAGGTTAAAATATTTTTGTTATTTTGACTAAATGTATCTGTTGATTCTACTATGTAATGAAATGTTAGGTGTTGACAACTATTCACAATAGTTATTTTAACCAATTTGCTTTGTTGTTTAAAATATTTGCAAATAGTTGAATCAATTTTGTAAATTTAGCTACGTTCGCTTGTTGATACAACTTTTGCAATGTGGTTGAATTAAACATCATTAATTAGTTGTTTTAAATTTCTGGCAAAAGCTTAAATATTTTTGTTATTTTAGACTAAATTTATCTGTTGATTCTAGTATTTAATTAAATGTAAGGTGTTGACAACTTTATTCACACTAGTTAATTAAACTAATCGTATAGTTGATGGGAACATTTGCAAATAGTTGAATCAATTTTGTAAATTTGACTAAGTTCATTTGCTGATTCCACTTAACATTATGTTGACATTACCGAATTATTAGTTAAATTCACCGCTATGCGATTATACATGAAAAAATATGTTAGCTTAACCCATTTTTTTGGTTGTAACAACAATTAGATTTTAACTTTTTTTAATTTGTTATATTGAATGTAGTACTACGGTTGTCACAACGTAATTTATTGTTGACTCAACTGTTAAGGAATCAACATTCAGAAATTCAACTATTAGTTTTTTCAGTGCATGACATACAATATCTAAAACATTCAGTAATTAAAAAAAAACATACATAAACGCCTATAAAACAGAGAATCTTTAACATAGAGTTCACACAGCTAACTTCTTTATCAGTCGTTTTGTCTTTTTTCCCACTATTTTAGAAACTGCCAGCTTCAAGATCATTAAAACGGTTTATGAACGAGATTACACTGAACGTCATCTCGCATTTCATCTGTCAGTTCGCTCGCAGGATGTTTGCTTCACTTTTTTACTATCAGAGCAAACAAACTAATAACTTAAAGATGTTAATATAAGATATAGCTGCTTGTGAGAGCTTCTGATATTATTTAAACGATGTGACAATGTCAGTGGGCAGGATGTGCTCGTCAACAACTGTCACAAGAGAATTGTTTGTACGTAATAAATAAACATTTTACAATCCTACTTTGTGGCCGCACACCGACCAAAGATACCAAACCATTAAACTTTTAAATCGCACAGCTTTGTAAGAAATCTTGATACTCGGTCGTGTATCACATTAAACTGAAGAATGGACCAACATTATGAATGAATTGTATTTCCTTCATGAATTTTGTATTCGATGTAATTTATGGCTATATTAATGTGTGTGTGTTGTGTTGTGTAACAGATAATAAAAGGACAGATTATAACGTCAGAGAACATCTGTGTGTCGGATGAGTGGGGGCAATGACCTCTGGTAGGTATTAGAAATGTTATTACACACGCCAGTCACTAACATCTGTGTAATCTGCATTCTTCAGATGAGATGCATGTTATTGCTCGTTAGGATTTCAGGCTTTCAGTTCAATATTATTATTTTTGAACAAAGTTTTTGCAACTTTAAAACCTATGACTTTCATCATCATCATCATATCAGCCTGAGATCACCCACTGCTGGGTATAGGCCTCCCAGTTTTGCCTCCATGACTTTAGTTTATGGTAATTTGTGATAAGGGTTGGCTCCCTGACAACTGTCTAAAGAAAAAGAGGAGTTTTGCGGTCATGAACCTACAGTTTTCCATGTTCAATTGTTTTTCATAAAGAACGTTTTACTTTCTATTTCTTCATTTTAGCTTATGGTTTTATTCAACTGCCTAAGGTGTCACTTTCATAGAATTTCCACGACCTCATTTTCTTGTATGCATTTAAGTAGGTAGGTAAGTACTACCAAAATCCATGTTTGTACAAGTTTTAGTAAGTGTGAGAAGTTCTCCAAATCTCACGCTATGGTAAATAACGTTTACTTTCAAATCGTGCGAGTCTCATTAAATCGTGTCGTAATGATATGGTGTGCCAATCCGTTCGAATAAACATATGCTGTGAGAGGTCACTAGACTCGTCAATAGTAATGATGATGACCCTGGTCCCTGGGATGTACAGGTTTTGATCGTAAAACATAACATAATTAAGTGGTACATATAGCCATAAAGTTGCCATATTTACCTATGAGAAACTGCGCTAGTTGCTAAATAGGGATTTAGGTGGAATGCAAGAATTTCGTTTGCCTTTAGTTGCTGGAAGTTTTTCTTGACATTCGTATGTAAAACGTTACATATTTTTTTGGGTTATCACCATATAAAAAATGTTTTTTTTTGTTTAAGTTCCTAAATCCTTGTAAGTACGGTCGAACATGCTATTTGCTTTACAAATAGCTTGTTCGACCGTACAATTTTCTCCTGTTAGGTTAGGTTTCCGGTGATCACTTTGTAATCTCCTCACTCCTAATATTTGATTCCGCACCACCAAAAGGCTAAATGTATACTTGATACTGCCCTACCAGTGCAACTCCGCCTGTGAAGAATCAGGCCGCCCCAAGCACGTGTACAATGTTCCTATAGCATGCCTATGTGTTATATTGTAAACAAACCAATGCGCAAAAAAACCATCTCGAAACAAGTCTGTTATAAATTCTTGTCCATATTATTTTTCAGTTTCGTGTAAACCAGTTACTAAACAACAGGTGTGTGAACACGTATGCGTCGAGACATCTTCTTTACTTTACACACCATTGTTACTCAAGAACAATGCTTCGTAATTTAATTAACCACAGATAAAACTTGACTCTCTCAAACGCAGACAAACTTTCAAGTAATTAATACACATGAAAAACAACACATTTCGGTACTAACAGATGCTGTTAACAGATAATCATAATTACATTTTTCAACACACCAATATTTGGATTCTATCAAAGGTTTCCGATTTCATATGAATATACGTTATAATAACAATAAATCAAAAATTTATTTGACTATTATTAAATCAGTCTGTGTTTTAACAAAATTATGTGTAACGTGTATAACAAATTGTTTTTAAAAGTCCAGCAGTCGCACCATCAGTACCGGTTGGCCGAGCGCCATCAATTTCTGATTCCAAGGTTAAAAGGTTCAAAGCACTCGATTAAATTATAAATCATTGATGCCAGAATTGTATCGATACAATTGATGAGTTGGAATCAACAGGTTATATGAATGGGCTTCAATAGGTGTATGAAATTGTGAGGTCCATAAGGTATAGTAATTATTGGGGGCAGTGATCCGCGAAATGGTTCGTAGACGAACGGCTGCGCCGGCGCAGGCAGAGGCACGCGCACTCACCACGCATTACAATGGTCGACACGCACGGTTGCACGCCGCTTTTTAAATAGCTGTGAAATAGGCAAATTAGAAAAAAATAAATAAAAGCTAGCACGACTCTCTTTTTCTTCGATTTTCGAGCTTGACCTGAACAGCTACGTAAAATTACATAGGAAGTGCGCAAGTGTGAATTCAAAAGTTGCAAACAAAGGAACATTTACTTAATAATAAATAAATAATAAAACAACAGTTACTTAATTATTTTGCTTTCCCAGTGTTTTTGTTTGAAATTCGAGTTCAGAGAAACAGCAAACGCGAATTAAATTGCACAGTAAATTCGTTTACATGAATATTGAAATGTCAGCATAAACGCTCCAAGCCATACTCTTGTGTGAATTAAGACTGACTGTCCGATTAAAGATTTATTGACTACGCAAGTGGTTTGGTCACATGCATATTAACATTAAGTTGCGGACATATTTATTAAGTCGTGTTTTTAAATAAATCAACGGAGCCCTTTTATTATTATATTATTAATAAATATAAGCATACATTACGAACAGGCGCGGCTAGTATGAAACCTCCGGGCGCTGTAAGCACGCCCAATGAAATTACGTCTACTTGTGTGGTCAGTTGCAATTACCTGAGTAAACGTACAGCCACACATATAACCTTTATTAATAAGTACGTACGGAACCTGTACACTATAATTTTAATTCAATAATTTCTCCTCCACTAAATGTTTTATTGTACCGAGTTAGTGATAATTGTTGCGGACGGACAGGCTGTGGTTATGTATTCCCAATTGTGTCGTTCCAACCGAGTTACAAACATTTCCCACTCGAAACCAATGAGGAAAATTCATTAAAACAAAAAACCAATAATAATACAATATTTGGCAGGTTTTTCCGATCACTACCCTAATTTGTAATTATTACATGCAGGGTGTAAACAGACCCTTCACGAAGCCGTCAACCAAGCATTATGTACATCAAAATAAGTAACTCTACGCAAAAAGTTTTGCTGGAAAACGACTTTCTTTTTGTCGAGGTGGGTGGAGGTATTTAAAGTAAAGTTGTAACACTAAAAACTTGATTTAAAAAAAAAAGGTAAGGAGCCAGCCAAATACTGATCAACAGCAATCATGAATGTTAAGCCGTCGAATTTCGATTGTTATTTTATTATAAACAGAACCTTGCCAGCATGGCCGGACCTTAAGAATGGATTTAATCATTTAAGTCTACGGTCGAAGCCAAGTATTCACAGGACGTAAGGGGCATAAAAGCTTAAACGTCACAATATGACGTCTATAAAGTAAGATATTGATCTCACGTATCTTACGATCATCGTAGAATAACAATAGGTGATGCTTCAGTATTCTATATTGTGCGTCTATAATCAGATTAGTGCGAAGTCAGACGGATAGACACCATTGAATACACGGCCTGTTTGACTGCCTTCGTAAATCTTAATCTATAGCTGCGCCTTTGCTTTGGATTTATGGATGCTTTCCGTCTTATAGTGCAAACAGTTTTATCATATCGGCCCGTAAACGTCCACTGGTGGACGTGGGCTTTGCCTATAAAGTTAGTAAAGCTACCATATGACTGGGTCTCGAAGGATCATCATAAAACGGTAATGAGAGAGGTGGATACCGGTGTCTGTATCTTTGGTATTTTAATTCCTTTTGTAACTATGATGACGAGTAATAGTGAAGTATGTAAGAAGAAGACCTGAGCTGCGTCAACCCCAAATGAATTGGGATATAAAGGGCAAGATAATGATGATTGTAACTAAGAAACATATCCTTCGGTGGTCCAAATTGACCATCCAGCAATTGCTTAACTACAATTTTCAGTCCTTTAATATAGTTCGGCAGACGATCTCAATGTCCATATACTTTAATCAAACGCAGCTTACGCAGCTCCCGGTTCAAACCATAGACTATTTCTCTGAACTGCTCACTATGATGTCACATGCAGCTCACAATGTCACACGGCTAATGTTATACATTACGCGCAGCTATTTTGAAAGGCACAGTAATTAAAATCCCAGACTAGGCTTGGCAGTTTCTGCGAATCACGAATCATTAACTGCGACCAAGCAGCCAGCATTGTCCCGGGACATGAAATTAAATGGCGTATCTCCTAATTTAATCGTTACATGATTCAAAAGGAAATATCCTTCATGAGTCATATCAGTTCCACTGAAATCTTGGCTTAATAAGTGGAAAGGAAATGTACATTCGTTGAATTAATTAATTTAAATAAATTGTAATGCATTAGGCGGACGACTAAGTAAATGGGGTATAATAAGTTACGTGCACTTAATTCCTACCGTACGTGGGTATGACAGAGCCCTCACTCCAAACTCTGACAGTTGCTAAATGAGAGAAAAGGGAGTGGGCGATGTACTCCACGGATTGATGGCTCTATTACGAAGAGAATGCAGCGTTCTTAACTAAATCAAGATAAATGAAGGCCAAGTAGTCCATAACTATGCAAAGAGTAAATAAAATGAAGAAAATATACAAAATTTTGGCAAACCAATGTTTAATAAACATCCCGAAGTGGGTCCAGAGTTAGTACTAACAGGAAAGCGTGGAGTGTTTGCGTGCAAGTCGGAACTACACAGAATAATTATGTCTGGAGTTGAGTTCATCGATTCGAAATAGAACTCTAAATCTTGGGGAATGAGGGTTATTTTCATAAAGTTCTTTTTATGGGGTACGGTTTGTTTTGACTGCGAATTTGACTGAAGTTTTACAGGCGGGAGGTCGATGACCGATGA
The DNA here is from genome assembly GCA_941918905.2 of Xestia sexstrigata. NCBI lineage: Eukaryota > Metazoa > Arthropoda > Insecta > Lepidoptera > Noctuidae > Xestia > Xestia sexstrigata. Next base: position 13,044,099 of record OW799214.2, read on the forward strand.
CGTCACCGGGAGTTAGCCCCATCTCATCTTATTTCAGGTGGAGTTGTAAGAAAGCTGCTTGCGATTTATTTATGAACACCGTACTACGAGCTACGTTTGTGTTTGAAACAGGTCAAAATAATACTAATTCTCGTAGTAAACTTACTTGTATACATTTTGTAACAGAAACACTGATTTTCTTAGTTTTATTTCCAATACGCTAGGGAAATTAATTTGAAAGCAAACTAACAACATTAACATAACAATACACAGCTTAACATTTTTTGTTAGAAATGGCTCTGTCAAAGCAAAATGAGTATTACGTTACGTAGGATGTTAGTTTGCTTATCAATTAATTTTCTTCTGTCTGTACAGTGTACAAAACGTAAGTTACCAATATTTTCCATACACACATAATAGGCTTGTGTCCTGAAAAAATCGAATTCGTCCGTCAGTTAGATTATCAAAAAATATTTGACACGTATTTTTTCTTTTGTTACGTAAACCAAAATTGACGAAGATACGACGCTTTTAAAATTCTCAATACGTCACGCCGTGCTATAATTTTTAGTGCGTTGTGACGTCACGAGCCCCCACTCCCGAGTTTTGATGCGTTTTATATTTGTCAATATTCATTGATTTACAAAAACAAAAAATACGTGTTCATTATTTTCAAAAACTCTTAACTGACGGACTAAATAGATTTGCAATATAATTATGGTGGAAACTAGCCTATTATTTATGCATCGGTTAGGTAGGAACCTATACATATTTCGTCAACGCACTACGCCATAACCATTTGACCTTTTGCTGTGTTCAAATAATTTCCGTCTGCACTATGAAAGCCAAAGAATAAAGATAATAACCGAAGAATAGAGTGCCACCATTGTTCTCAATAGCTCTCATCTTTCTGCTTATCGCAATCGTTGCGTTTGTAACCCGAACTACTGTCTTTAAACGGTGTTTAGTCGCTCTCGCAATTACCTTGCCACACTCAAATAAAAAAATAAAACATGTCACTTGCACGCCAAAAAAACGACACGAGGTTCTAGACAAACTGACATAATATCAGAAAATGCATTTATTTGGCTCATGCCACAAGAGCACACAATACAAAACTAAAAACATAAAAGAAAACGAGAAAAACACTAAACAAACAAAAAAGATAATATTGTGTGCTTCGCTTGTGTGAGACCAGAATGGAAAAGTAAAAAGCTAAGTAGCAAGCTCATTTTAATACTATTAAAAGTCATTTTTAGAAGTATATCGTTTTAAAGGTAATTCACAATTGCCTAGTCCAGTTACAGTTAGATAGTTTCAACCTTAGCGTAGTTCAAATTCAGTAGAATGATATTGTTATTAAAAGCGTTAAAGCAAATGCGAGGTCAACTGTACCAATCAAATAACCGTCCATGCTAATTCCGCAGCATCAAATATTTGTCAAGAAAGTTCCCACACATGTTTTATCTATAGAAGCATTTGTTATTTACTCAAATGTAATGGGTAAATATTTAAATTAGCCTCAATATAAACAACATCGTGTTACCCTCCACAGCTCCGGTAATATTACACCAAGAGATTATCAATGCTGTCTTTCATCTTGCTTACCGAATGATAGGTGCAGCCAAATACCTATTTTTTTTAAGTCGTTATCCGGCCTCCTTTATTGAAGGACAATTTAATAACGTAGAGCTACCGTAATATGATACTTTGATTTTTCAAAAGAAACCACTAACCGAACGTGTTTTTAAATCTCGTAAATACAAGAATTTATTGCCAGGACAATGCTGTAGCTCTATGGTGTCTATGAGTAGACGTAACACGGGTAAATCGGTGTAGAGAAAAACATAAACTTCAGATAAATGTTACGACTTTAAAATCGGTTAGTCATTAGCTACCCAAGATCGTTCGTTTTTAATATCCTTACCTGCTTATTGGAAAGTAAAAACCTGCCATAACAATAGAGAGATTATATTCCTGTAATTAACTTAAAACAAGACTATAACTTTAAAAATTGTAAATAGGTTCTTGTGAAGTTACCAAGGAAAGGGAATTCTAAAGGTGCCAAGAAACGCTGACGTGACGATCTAGACTCGTTTATAACGGATTGGTCCGGAAGGCAAATGTAAAATAAAATTGGAACATAATGGGGAAGGCATTTGCCCAGCAGTGGGACAGAGTAAGCTGATATGAAAAAAAAAACGTTCTTATCTTTACAAATTATCACCATTTATAAGCATGATGTTCTTTATCGATTCAATATTAACCATTGTTTACAAGTATAGTCAGAAAAAATAATAAACAAGATAGGATCGCGGCCCGTCGATGGATGCTTGAAGATTGTATAACAAAGCTTATAACACACAACTTGTATAGAAAGCGCTTCAATTACACTGTTTACACACTATCAAAATCTCTAGATTGGATCTCGCGACAACCCTACTATTATGATATTTAAATCAATTACTATAATTATGTTTGTGTTGGTACGTAAGTACTAGTGGGCGTCCGACTCCATTCAGGCGTAATTAATGGGTCTGTGATAAGCGGTAAAACACTTTAGATTAAAATAGAAGGGCTTATTATACGCACAAATATTACTCTTCCTAAGACATGCTTTAGTTAGTCAATCAAACGCCTTAGTTGCGACATGTAACATTTTTCTTCTCCTACGCAAAGATAAAATTGATTTCTGTGCTGTCGTTCTTTTGTGTTATTGTAAATGTTGGATTGCATTTGTCTAGAACTTACTGTGACAGATAAGTATTATGATTAGGTACATAAACCAAAAATATGGTTTTCACTAGAAACACTTGCTAGGGATAATAATAAAAACCACCAATTATCTGTAAGTAGATGAATTACTTTAAAGGTACGTGCACTCACTACCCGGAATAAGTGAGGACTAGTCTAAGTCGACACGGAACCTTAAACTTCACTTCGGAAATTGTAACACACTTTTACCACCGGACTAGCAGACGTACTGCGGCATACCATCCGCACTTGGTTGACATTCCGATGTGTCGTACTAAGCGCTTCTCCTCCACTTTTATTATGCGCACAGCCAAAGTCTGGAACTCTCTGCCTGCGTCTGTGTTCCCACCCACATTTAACCCGCCTGCCTTCAAAACAAGAGTGAACAGGCATCTTCTGAGTACGCTCGTTCTATCATAGATCTCATCCATCGTTTTCCATCAGGCGTGATCGAGGTCAAGAGCAGGCCCATATTGGAATTAAAAAAAAATAACACATCTGAAATTGTAAACGTTGTTTCAGTAAACAAATTAGTTTCATCTTATTACTTTGAGTTACACCAAAGCCAAGGAACTTATCGAATTGTACTAAGTGTTACGAGATACGATCTCCATACAGACAAATACAATGACTCAGACAATGCTGTAGGTACGCAGCAAAATTGAAGAGTGATAGCCAAGTAGCCAACTATCTCGATAACCTAAGCCCTTCTGACACAATTGCGAGAGCGGACATTTCATTAAACAGCAGTAAACCTAATTGCAACGAGGTCAATAGCATTGTTCAAGTATATAAGGCGACTGTAAGTACTCTCGTCGTTAATTAGCGCGAACCTATAATTCGTTTATCGAAGAATTTCTACAATTGTGTTAATATTGGTAGTACTTGCATCATAAGGTTGAATTAATTAGAGCTAAATAACTGCTTATTAGATAGATCACAACTTGTAATTGTAAGGTGTTACGCTAGCGAATGTTTTTAGTTCAGCAGTAAACGCGTTTCCTAATAAACAAAGGGAAACTCTTGTAAAAGAAAAGTTTGCTACCATAAAATTATTCTACGATTTGGATACTTCCATTGAACTTGAACTTGTTACAATTAGGTCTTTGTTTTGTAACATGTTGATGATGTTTCGTATAAAGTATCAGTTTAAACGTCTAAGTAATAAATACTTTTCCTTATTTTCCAGGTAAGTCCATAACCAAAATCCAGAAAATCGATCAAGAAAGGTGTCAAAGGTAAATAAAATCAAACGTTCGATAGTACTTCGGAATGTGCGTAGGCGCAGTTGCGTACGAGAACTTGCACAACTGCTCAAGTATCGAATCAAGATCAAGAGCAGCGCAACTCAAACATTCTGAATCAAAGAATTTGAAAGTAATCTTCATCTTTTACTAAAACCCCAAGTCATGCAAGACGTAATTCACTGTTCGGGACGCACACAATAAGTGATTGTTGCCGTTAACGCAACAGATTGTGAAGGCGTACCCAAAACAGAATATTGACCAATATAATGCTGAGGCACGGAAATAAGCGATCATCTCCAATCAAAGTGTGATGCAGCGATTCACTGAAGTAAATTGAAATGGAAAACCAGTCAACGGATAAATAAATCGTTGATTCATAATGAGTCTCTTTGAAAATCTTAATTCACTCACCGATGCCAACAAGATTGATACATGATCATTAAAAGAACCCTTTAGCTGCATTTAATCAAATTCTTGTGGTACTGGATTTGATTAAACGCAATTTTCTAATGCAATTTCCCGCACATTGGAAGCCTTACATCCGCGTTTCATTTCAAATTGCATTCTTGATTCGTCACCCGGCACGGTAATGCGAAGCGTGCATCAACTTGGTGCATCATTAGCTGTTGGCGCCACATTTCTAAGGAGTCTATCGCTACGTAATGAGATATTAGATACATGCATAAGATAATTTATGTATGTAGACGAGATGCCCGCGGAGCCTTGAATCATGTTATTGCTATCTGCTATTAGTTCTGCTGACTAGAGATACTCTACATATTTATGTTACCTGGGACCGGTATGAAATCCAGTTATTTTTAGATCGTGCGTGTACGTATATGTATATGCTTTAGAGAAGATATATTTAGACTAGAATTTTTATATCTTGAATCGGGATTCAAGATTCGTTTAATATAATTACCAACTTGTATGCTAATTTTAGAGGATCTCGGATTCGTCAAACCTTTCAACGTTGGATTGTGTAGTGTGAGCTTGGTTGTTTGTCTGTATTGAATTTGGTTGGTCATTTATCTTAGCGTAGTAGTCAAGTTTGCGATTATTTACAATTGATTATTTTATCATAATTATTGTGATTAACTGTACGAGTAATTGAATACTTTTTGTGATTATGCATGGAAATAATAAAGCTATTTTGATTTTATTTGATGCTAATTTAGCAGTATTCTTTGCAGTTAAATGCAGAAAATAGGTCTCTTTCAATAATAACCTTTTTCTCATAATAAACCAGCTTAACAATCAGGTTGACGACCCCCAAATTTTTTGTTTTTTTTTAATTAGTTCTGCTCTCCCAAAACAAATAGATTATCTGAAGACCGCAATCTTTATTTTGAACATCTTAACGAATATGATGTAGAAATAAAATCAGTCGTTTCCAGACGTTTCCGGACCCTTCGATTCTCAGATCACAACATTACTTTAAATTGAATTTGTGAGTATGGTTGTTTCTTATTGAAATTCTGTGCAAAAGTGTCCTGATACCGGATCACTGTGAGAACAAGCCCATAAACGTTGCGGGTCAGTTTACGACTTCTTGTTATTTTACACGGCCAACCGCCACTGAGTGCGAGGCACCATGTTGCGAACGTGTTGCCTTACACGTCATACATTGCTTTCAGGATTGGCGGATTAATTTCTTACTGGCCTGTACAACCGGCGTCATATCATGCGGTTCTTTGCAATGGATTATAGCAATTCTTGGTATCGTCTGTTCTATGTGAAGTCTATTAAAAGGCATGTGTTCAGCAATGAACGTTAGCGTGCTGCTGTAAATTGAAACTTATTGCTTTAAAAACGTATACATCTTAAATTCTGAAAAGACGAGTTTAAATCTCACCGACATGCAAGAAGGTACCTCAATCGCAGTTAAGTAACTTAAGCCTAATTGAAACATAGAAATGTTTGTGCAAACCATGCGTTTACTTTTCTTTATCGTGCAGATATTATCTTCAGTGTGTACTAAAACACAACCTCAAGTAATCACTGTTTCGTTTGCTTTTACTCTTTTAATATTGAATTTACCATCCACACATCCGATGAATCTTTGTAAAGAGATACTTTATCGTCCTATAATCATAAATATTTAAAGCAGCTTAGTAAGTAGGGTCATCTGGCTTATCCTTCATCCTTGCTCCATCAGACATCTAAAGATCCTTTATGTTTTTCGTTTCAAGTGGTAAGATCAAATAACTTGGTCTGATGGAGTCTATTTGAGGTGTCAGAGTAATCTGAAGTGGGCTTGGTAACGGTATCGGTATCGGCTACCAGACTTCGAGTGCTTCCGGTCAAGTGTGGTACTGAAAGCTGATGTATGTAGTGTTCTATGAATAGGGATTTTGAATTCGTAATTACTTATGTCTTTGTTATGAGCTTTGCGTGGCTGTTGGTCTCGGAATTTCAATATATAAACAAATACTTGCAGAAAAACATCATAGAACCACTAATCGAAAAAAAATATTATCGTGGAGGTTTAGAATATTAAATAAATATATCGATACAACCATCTAATTTTATTCAGGGTCGCCGACAAAGAAACCTGGATGAGATCCACAAATAATTTGACGATGAGACAAAATTTTTTCTTTCTCCAAAACTATTGTGAACAAGACTATTTATTGATACATTTAATTTAATACCACAACTATACATTCTATCACGATAGTAATCGACCACCCACTTGAGTATCAAGATACAGTTTCCGTGTTCACTGGATGAAATAAACAATACCATTGTGTGCTGTTGTGATTAGACCCGTCTGTTTGTTCGTCGTACGCTGTTCATATCCGTTTTGTTCAGTGTGTAAGAGGATTTGTACAAACGCCAGTACATTAAGCTACAACAATCAGGCCAATTTCGTTCATAGATTTCCAACTTTATCCTTAAAGCATTAGGTTCAAGGTTGATTGGGAAAATTTGACAGTTTCGGGTTGCTCGATGTACTTGGCTTGGCGTATGTACTCTTTAATCTGGACTTCGAATGTAGTACACGAAAGTTGCGGAGGATTTTTTGCGTTTGTTTGCTATCCGTTGCATCTTTTTTCTAGAGAAATTCTTTAGGTTCGTTTTCTTTAAATAGGACAGCGAGCTTTGTATGGCTGTTTCGTGTTATTCGTATGGTGCTGAGATTCATCATCATCATCATCATTTCAGCTGAAAGACGTCCACTGAAAACCTGATGGTGCTGAGATTATCTTGACCTAATAAGTTCACAGTTTCACACGTTTACGTATGTGAGATATATAAATAAATATAAATATAAATATCGCTGGACATTACACACGGCGCCATCTAGTGCCACACTAAGCAACGAGGCTTGTGTCGTGAACACCAGATAGTTGATATACTTACATAGATACTTTTTGTTTGTAAATACATACTTATTATACATATAAACATCCATGACTCGGAAACAATGTCCATGCTCATCACACAAACATTTGCTTCTACCGGGATTCGAACCCGGGACCCTAAGAACGTAAGGCAGCCTCAGTACCGCTGCGCCATTCGGGTCGTCAAGATGTCAGTAACTGTGTTCTTTTGTTGTTGAAATATTTTATTAGAGCTGAATGGATTAGCTTATAGATTCTTTTTTTACAGCTTTTAAAACCCAGTTAACAACTTTTTCGCCTAGATAATGACACGAAAATTTATATGCACTTGTACTCCTGCAGAGATTTTTTATGGATCATAATTATTATTTATCTAACGGTTAGTCCGCTTACCTAAGCGCCTTTAATAAATTACCAACATGAACAAGCTTCGCTAAGACATTAATTAGTAATCAATCTCATGGACCCGGTTTCACGCTCATTCGCTTATCTGATAAACTGGTAAAATTATACATTTGGTAATGCGAAGCTTATCTACTAAATAGGTATTCATCTGGAATCTTATCTATGACGTGTTAATCAATCGATCACATCAACGAGCTTTCACGCATATTGGGGTAAACTTACATTCTTAGATCAGATAAATCTTAAGATATTTGCGTCCGTTACATTAATAGAATATCATGCATGTTACGGACGCAAATATCTCAAGTTTATGTTTCTTAAGTGCTGCAACTGTTGTAATTTTAGAAGAGATTTGTGCGCATATCGCAGTATGTTTGACTTTACTGAAACTCTCAGTCGTATTGTATGGCGGCCCGCCACCCTCGTCGGCGCATGTGATATACCGCTTCCCCTCCATGACTCATGTGCGGCAATAATGAGAGTAATTGCGTTTTTTCTCACATCGTGATTCATTATTAAAGAAACGAGAACCGACACAGCACTTAACTTTATTTGTTATGCCCCTTTTCATTTAACTGTGAGTCAACAGATCCTCAACACCTGCTGCATAAGTGATTAATTGCCACACAATTGAAAGATTTTTTAAACATCCCGACCTCAATATGCATCCCGACTTAAACAAGGCATAAAACTTACAACGTTTCATACGGACGGGAAATTGGAGCGGACATCAATGAACGGTCGAGTAAAATTTTAACACGGAACTAACACGGTTATTCTTCCTAACTCGTGTTATGACGGGGCTAATGGTAGCCATAATAAGCTATTTATATGACATCAAAACAAAGAGTTACAGGCGGCGGTATTAATACGACCATAAAGAGTAGCAGTCTGCGATTAACATCTGTAAACCAGATGCATGTACAACGTAATCCGGCATGGTTGGCTGTGCGCGGCGCGGCGTCTCGGGCGCAGGTCGGAGGTCGCCGCGTCCCACTACCGACGATCTAACAATTTTACAATTCAAATGTCGAATCGAATCCATTTCATTTGGAGGCCCGGCGCGATGTATCGACGTGATTGTGTCGTTTGCTTCTTTAATTTTGATAAGATTTCATATTTATATAGTCATTTATCTTTTGTTGAGCGATTACTGTTGTACGAGTACCATTGAAGAAAACATTTTATAAACTGTCGTATTTTTAGGGTTCCGTACCTCAAAAGGTAAAAAAGGAACCCTTATTAGATCACTCTTGTCCGTCTGTCCGTCTGTCACCACCGATTTTCTCAGGAACGGGTGGACTTAGCAAGTTGAAATTTATACCAGATACTGAGGTCTATAGTCCCTAAAAATCAAGGTCCTGAGTCAACATGATAAAAAGATATTGGCAAATTACTTTAATTTACAACTTTTTTTATTTTCGGAATTTTCCCTTTACTTGTGCTGTAAGACCTTGCTTTTACCCAAAATTGACAGTTCTAGGTCAATCGGAAGTACTTTACAGGTTTTGGGTCGAAAACCTAAATGATACTTCCCGTTGACCTAGAATCACGAAATTTGACGAGAAACAATGTCTTACAGCACATGTAAAGGAAAAAATCTAAAAAAAAAGAAACATTTTACTATTACAAACTTATTATTTATGGTTGGTGCAATAGCCGTTTCATGGGATCGAACAGCAAAGTCAAGTTTATCGTTTAAAAAGTTTGTACGGAACCCTGGGTGCGCGAGTCCGACTCGCTATTGGCCGATTTTTTTTATGCTCGTTCGACGCAACTCATCTTTCGACAAGTCCAGTAAAAAATGTTATAAGTAAGTACACTGTTGCGGTTTATGGCTAATTTAGTTCCGTTATACTTCGAAGCCAAATGGGCACTTAATCTCTATGACATCATCGCTCTGCTGGTGATTTTCGCACTTAGCGTGATGATTGAGATTACTTCGCATACTATGGAAATTGCAGTTGAGACTGTAGATGAAATCTGAGCAGGAACAGATGCGTTTGTGCGAGATTTATTGGAACATGGAATGCGAGCTTGGCATTATCTGTATGCAGCTTTGAGTGCTCCACCTTACGATCGCATATTTATATATTATCAGTTATATTATATTTACATAAACCGATAATGCAAACGTTAAATCTATATTTACAGTTACATTATTATTTAGCTAGTGAATAACAAACGATATTAATGATGATACTAGGTCACTAAATGCGTCATTTTGAATTTTATGGCTTAGGTACGGAAATACCTTCATGAATAATTTTCAGTATTAATTAAAACTGTTTTTCGTTTTATACGAATAACTGTAACATTGTGGTTAAGCAATTTATTTTGTATTGTAATATTTTTAAGGATATTGGTACTGCTTCTCAGAAATAGTTTAAATCAAATTGTTTCCTTAATTCGTTTACATGCCTAACATTTTGAACAGCTTTTCCGACAGACGCGGTATTTGAATTCATAGTAAGTCCCGTAATAGCAGCGTGGCATTTGTATCAAAGGTCGGTATCAAAAGGAGCCGGTCTTTGTCAATGAAGTTCAACACACGCATTGTTTTCATACTTCCGTGAATTTGGACCTTATTGACAGCCGTTCATTCATCCAGTTTGTCTAAAGAGCCTAAAGAGGCTCATTTCTATATTGCACTGGAACTAAATTGTCATTGGTGTCGATTCTGTTGTGCACAAACTAAACTTAATTTCTTCATCTCTAACTTAGTTCATAGCTATAGCCGTCCTTTTCTCGCACTGCCTTTTAGTAAAAGATAGCAATAGCTTAAATTAAGTTTAGTTTGTGCACAACAGAATTGACACCATTGTCAGTTTACCACTATCACCATTTTATGATAAAACATTCACTTTCATGCCACCATTAGACCTCTCACTAGGTAGACCGATGACCTGGTGAAGCGGGAATCCGCTGGATGCGAGTCGCACGGGACCGGTCAAAAGGCGACACTTGGGGGAGCCCCATGTCCAGCAGTGCGTCTTTAAACAAAAAAAATAACTCAAACTAGGTACTAACACCTAGTCACAGTATAAATACTAGAAATTTGTTATTCTGATCTTTTGAATATTTTTTCGCTAGACTGTCTTATATTGACTTGCCCATGTTTAATTCTCGGCACAACTTCATAAGTGTTGCGATTGTATGCAAATATTCTGAGCATTATCATTGATATGTTCTAATCATCTATTATAAGCTCTGTGTTATTTTGTGACATCCAATTTGAATATTTGAATTTTGAATACTGAAACAATTAACGGAAACTTATACTTTCCCGTATTGGCCGCCATTGTACATACAAAATAAAGATGTGAGTTCATGTGAGTCATACTTATTTGTTTTGTTTCATGACCAAATTCTCATGACTAATTTTGAATAGGTTCTGTTACTTCAACTATAAATAACTCAGGACGTCATTTATTATGAAGGAAATATGTGAAGTTTTCCTCAGAATTAGTAATTCTAATTCTGATAATATGTCATTTAGCTCAAAATAATTGACCGCGGTAATCGGTAGCGACAAGTTACGACTCAAAGTATCTAATTAAGTAAGAAATTGGGCCCGCTCAGCGCTCATTAGTAATCATCGTGGTAATCATTATATCCAAATTAATTGTTATTAATGAAGTGACTTACTTATCAGAATCGTTGTTGGATGCCGGAATAAGGCTGTACCCTATTTCAAGTTCATCAGATATAAATAATATTTCCGTTATAAACGTTTCCATTGGCGTTGGACAAGTTGTCAACTGCTTGTCTGATGTTCTGAACTTGCTTGTTATAACCTGTATGAATGCTGCATTAGTGTCTATGGGGACATTAATCTGGAAAAAGAAAAGAGATTATATTTTTATGGTTAGTTTGTTCCATCGTTTGTACTGACCGGTGCTCCAGATTGCAACAGTTACTATAAGGTACGATCGAACAATATATGGTTTACAGTTTAACCCACAAATTACATTGTAAAATGTAAACCAAATAGCTTGATCGACCGTACATAGCTAGTTACAGGATCATCTTGCGTTCAATCGACATAATCACCATTTCCTTGCTCTTATCCCAATTTATTTGGACCATGTTTTACATAGTCAATGTATTGTTTCTTTGGTCTTTTCCGACTCTGCACAAAACTTTTCTCACAGAATGTTCCTTACTTTTCCAAGCCCATGACAGAAAGAGAGATGCTTAAATGCATAAACATTTTTTTAGCACAGTTGCCGCCGGTACAAAAACTGTCTGTAACCTATTGCAACTATAAGGAATGTTTATCAAAATATACATATATACAAGCATGCCAACTGACCGGCGAACTTGCAACACCGCGTTACATGGTTACATCATAGAAGATGATCGTACGCTCATGTGGGCCAGCGCTGGCATCTGCTTTGTTTACATGCCCAACAGCCACTCAATCCATTCACTATTTATTGATACTCTTTGATTCTGTTGCACTGGAAACCATTATGTAGTAGTTTGGGCGAAGATATGGAATTAGCAAATTGGGCTGAGATTCTTTTGCATAAACAGATGTGGATTTAGTAAGTACTCGAAGCTTCCCAGATTCATATTTTAGTCTTTGATTCTAATTTTAAATGGATCTTTATTTTATTACCAAGACGTTCTTTGACAATACAAACCGGAAACAAAGCTTTATGTTTCATTCATTGGGTGAAACAAAAATAGCACCAAGTCATCGCTAGTTCCTTCCAGTAAAGTTCAGTTCCGTAGTTCCCCGACAGCATTAACCTAGATATAAGTGGGAAAGCGGCCCTTCGGTAATTTATGACTTTCTATTTTTCGATAGCGAAGTCGATTCGAAATTCGGACGTGGGCGAACGCGTTTCGTAACCAACGTAGGGAGATAAAGACATCTGGTCAGGAAATAGGGAATGATCTCGAACAACAGAACATTGAAACTGCGGTTAGGGTGACTAGACAATAGTTAATTAACAGAATGTTGTGGTTAGTTAGACCGTAAACAAAGTAGCTGTTGCCGGTTAAAATTAAACTTCCGATTTAGTTGCGTCGTACGCGCAGGCTAATAAATCGTGTCCAATTAGCGAGCCCGCCGCGTTATCGCGACAAAGCGAAGCCGGTCACTTAGCGCAAGCCACTCTAAACTCCACACATACCCCGTATTGCAGATCTACATCACGATAAAAATACGACGATACGATTATTAGGTTTACGATTATACAATCATTTCTGCGAACATTTTCACGTACGATACTATAATGAACGAGGCACGCGATAACGAATTTTCGCTTTCTTATTTTTGTTGTTTTCCTTTTTCGGAATGCCAACACACAAAAGCCAACTTTGTGGGTATCCGGCCACATTTTCACGTCGCGTCGCGTCGTAACATTTAATAGCTTCAGCCGTAAAACGTATCGGTTCACGCAGAGGGTCAAGGGATGATATTTACGATTATGAACCGAACGAACAATAGCTAAACAATGAAGAACACGACACACAACCCATCTATTTAATTTCGAGTAGACACCTTTGTCGTGTGTTTTTGTTTGCGGTCATTTCCATAAATTATAGAGGAGGGTCGGCGATGTTACCTTCTTGTAAAATGTACCTGCTATTGTTATGGTAAGCAGTATCGTGACGAACAAGCCCTGTCTGAGATTTGGTAACCGACGGATGCCTTGAACTTACCGGGGTGATGGATGAGATTCTCTGAGCTATTCTTAAAAATTATGTGGGCATTCTGTAATTTTGAGAATAATGTTTTCTATGCTTTTACTGCATAGTGGATGAGTGTTGACTCATTACTCTATGTAGACTAAAACATCTCAAGTCTTATTCACAGGACAAAATTATAATGTAGTGTATGTGTCCCCGAAACTGACAAATTTTCCTAATCCACCTTTAGGATAAAGGCCATAAAGTTAAAAATCTATTAAAGAAAGACAGATTGAGGTCGCTTGATGTGCTGGCGTCTGTACCTAGATTCCGCCCTTATCAGGTCCATGATAATGTTGACCACGGAAGAAAAAGTACTCGTTATCACGTATAATTAAACAAGTTCCCGTCTCATAAAGCACACATGAGCGCTAAAGAAACATTCCAACAATCCTTACATTTTAGGCATAATTAATTAAGAACTTTCGTGGAAATACCGAGATATCCAAGTTAGGGCCCAATTAGTGGCGAGCCCATAAGGGTTAATTCTCTGCTTACTCCTTACTTATGTTCTGTGGTGCTTAGTGCATTGTCCAGTCACGTTGGCCACCAATCAGTTTAAATTTCACCCAATAAGGATGCACCATATACGGCACCCTGCCGTATTATCTCGATACCCTGCACGAAACATCCGCTAATTGGCAGAAATGTCATCATACTGAGATGATAAATGATGCTGGATGATCTTAGGGGCCGCGAGTTTTTATGAAGGGTAATAAGCATGTAAGATATGATGAAGTTTCAGAAGCTGTAACGGTATGCCTCCGAGAGTAATGGCATTTTTCACAACACAACTAGCTATAGCTTAAGTTAGGTCTTTAAACTTACATGTGGATAGTAATAATACTTAACGCCAAGTTTCTTGTCGGGTCGATCACTTAGAAAGTTAATTGACCTGTTTCCCTCATTAGACTTTTATATACTTACTAAGTAGTTATGAGGTACTTGCGAACGTTATACTTAGTAATAATATTTCTCATACTAAGCTTTCAAATCTATCTACTCTTGTAGATAACGGTTTTCGAAGTTTATAAGATGTGACTAGAAGCTGAAGTTCAAGATCAGTAGGACGAGACAATAGTATGTTAGGAGATGACCAATCTCCCATTCCCTAGCCAGATCTTGTAAAAATATTATCACCGAGTTTGTTTACAAAACCGCGATCGATATCCTTATGACATTCTCCGTGATCTAGCGGGGTCATTGACTTACCCACTGGCCTAGTTCACACGTGATCAGACCATTGAACGTTTCTGATCCGCGTCCGCCGACTCATTCGCTCAATTACCTCTTCCTGCTAGTGACAATGTTGCCAGCACAAGGCCGACTATTTCTATACTTTATATATTGTCTAGGCTGTGGCCTGTGCTCTTGACCGAACTTCTCTTAATATCATTTATGAATCATAAACTGCGATCAAAATAATAAATGGCGGTATTGCATAAAGAATAATAAAGAGGAATATTCCTTGGTTTATGCGCAGTGCATATTAATCATTCAGTTTACATATTGACGGTTGGTACCGCAGAATCCGCTGATGTTACCAAACACAACATTTTAGCTGCAGGATAAAAGTGAATTCATTGGCTGAAATAGATCAAAACATTGCCTAAAAGATGATGTTTTAATAGTCGTTTCAAATAAACAAATATAAATCTGTTAAGTAAGCATGAGATGGTTTGGTTTCTTGAACGTTGCACGTGTATATGCAAGTTGTGCGTTACATGCGTATGCGCCGCGCTGGCCTGAATCGCGAGTGCTCTCGCGCACTCCTCGCTATTAATATATCTCGGAGGGATGACGTTAGAACCGGGAGGTATTTTTGTCACTGCATTCGAGTTGTATACGTACGTAGTTGTAAAATTAACCGTCTTGCGAATTTATGTTAGGCGCGAGACAAGTTTCTTTATTTTATTAATATTGCCAGTGGTATGGGCATTTTTATGAATAGTAATGATGACAGCAGATAAATTTTAAACTTTGCAGAAAAGAGTTCTAGTTAATTGACTGTTTCGCTACATGTGTGCGTTTGGGCGCTCCTTGTGGGGCTCCACATCGCTGTCAATGTGGTGAAGCAGTCGACTGCCTCGGACACCATGGCCTTTCTGGCAGATAGAGGGCAGGCGGATAGCGCGGCACGCTAGCATTAATGATCTCATCCGTCGTGCTCTTGCCACCGCCAGGGTGCCAGCTGTATTAGAACCCACTGGCTTGGCACGCGTCGATGGCAAGAGACCAGATGGTATGACCATAATGCCATGGAAGTTGGGTAGGCCTTTGGTGTGGGACGCAACTTGTGTCGACACCCTTGCGCCATCCCATCTTCCTAGCACAGTGTGCTGCGCTGGGGCGGCTGCTGCAGGTGCTGAAAACCTCAAACGGCGCAAATACAATAATTTAATTGGTAATTATGTGTTTGAGCCGTTTGGGGTTGAAACACTAGGGCCATGGGGTCCGAGTGCCCAACTAGTATTTCGGGAAATCGCCAAACGGTTGGTCGACTCTTCACGTGACCAGAGGGCGGGCCTATTTTTTGGCCAAAGAATCAGCATTGCCATCCAACGTGGCAATGCTGCCAGCCTTCTGGGCACTTTTCCTGTTGACAGCGATGTGGACGAATTTTTCGACGCCCTGTAACCTTTTTTTTTGATATTTGTAAAATATTTTTATTATTTTATAGAGTTAGTGTGTAAATAATGTAATTATTATTAGTCTGTGTTTAATATTATAGAAACTGTTTACAATAAAACATGTTTTGGAGACCTCTTATCGAAAGTTATCAAAAAGAAATGACGAAACCTTTCTGACTTTCAACCTTAAAAATAACTAAACTCAAAAACGATACATAACATCTACCACTCATTATCACACACTCGAAATTGTTACATAAACAATATTTTGGACTATTGACTCTTACTGATCGCTGTGTCCCGTACTGTACCGCGCCGCCCCGCGCCGCCGCCGCCGTGAGAAAGCCTCGGCCTGGGTAAATATTGTCCCGAGCATACCGCGACCGACTCCCACTGGCCAGTGCCCACAGCCCACCGGTACATTTCATTATGTTAAATGTATCTTGGGTTAGTGCTAATCGATAGCGTTTAGCAAACGCTAAGATCTGCTGTCTGACGAGTACCGGCCAATGCTCGCGCACTAACGTTTTACCGAGAGAATGGGGACTATCGCGCATGAATTTGCCGCTAGAGGCGTTCGTGTAGACTAAGGTCTTCCGAAATGTCAAAATATCTCGCGTTGCCTGCTTTTTTATCACGTATTTATACTAATACTCAGGATTGTTTTCTAAACTGAGCCATTCCTGATTAATGTCGCAACTTATTATCTTATTTGTTAGTACTTGGAGGTAGAATGATTTTTAAATGTTTCATGCTTGCTAATTTTAGGGAGAATATTGTAAATATGTATCTGACGTTTACACTATGTTGTTATACGTAATAAAATAAACTTTTAATTATGTTATTGGTACTTTAAAGTATAAAATAGAATTATTGACAAGACCTTACTCGACAGTGGCGCCATCTGGTGAGCTCAAAAACGATAGCCCTCATTGCGCGTAGCCCTGATTACATCTATTGTGGTAACTGCTAGGCTATTTCTATGTTTAGATCCGCTTTATGTTAGAGAAATGGTAACCGCAAATGACCTGTATCAGGGTTACGCAGTATCGAATCTTAGCCATATTTCTGGCGTAGTATTTGTAAGTATTAAACTTTACTGAAAGATAAGGGCAGTTTAGAGCGTCAATATGATCAATAAATTCGGATCGTGATATCGGCTACAAACATTTCATATGCATATCTGACTCTGTTAAATTAGAACACCTTTAAACTTAGTTCACAGGAGTTAGATACAAAATAAACAGGCTGCCAGTCCGTTTATTTCCATAACGGACAATAATTTAAAGTAGGTATATAAGAAAATTACCGCGTTTACTACAAATACGACAGTGTACTGTTGATATTAAATAGCCTCTAACAGTTCTAACATGGCGTTTAATATGAGCGGTGTTCTCTTTAACGATATCCCACACAGTTGTAGACCGCGACTCTGCCCACAGAGTTTTCTTAATGTTATTTTACTGCACATTAATTTGTTTTAATGTTCCTCGTTGGAAACAAATAGAATGTCCAGGCTGTACGACTGAATCAATGTGTGTGTGTTCCGGGTCTTCTGTTCAGATTATCTTTGTGTAGGTGTTGATGTTGGTGGGTACTGTGTATTTACAATGGCGACCAGTTTTGTGTACACCACTCGTGAGCAAAACAATCGACTCTGGCGCATGTTGATCGTTGAGGCTTATAAAACATTTAACGAGGGAATCAAACATTCTAAGCTAATTAAATAAATTTTATTGCTGAGATTATTTCGTCAAGTAATTATAGTTCCAGGATACTTGGCCAAGTTTCATCGAATAAGTAATAAGTTAAATTAAGTAAGCTATCAACGAGTGTGTTTTATTGGTATGTTTGTACAACGGTATACCCACCTGTAAATTTACAGTAAGAGTTACCGGAAAATGTTTGCTGAAAATTAATATCGTATAGAAAACATTAGTCAAGTCGTAAAATAGTAGCAGAAACATTACTTGCCACTTGAATTCTGGATCTTTTTGTAGACACGTTGAAAGAACATTATTCTGTTTAATCCTCTTGAAAGATTGACTCCCTTGAATCCTGGATCTTTTTGTAGACACGTTGAAAGAACATTATTCTGTTTAAACCTCTTGAAAGATTGACTCCCTTGAATCCTGGATCTTTTTGTAGACACGTTGAAAGAACATTATTCTGTTTAATCCTCTTGAAAGATTGACTCCCTTGAATCCTGGATCTTTTTGTAGACACGTTGAAAGAACATTATTCTGTTTAATCCTCTTGAAAGATTGACTCCCTTGAATCCTGGATCTTTTTGTAGACACGTTGAAAGAACATTATTCTGTTTAATCCTCTTGAAAGATTGACTCCCTTGAATCCTGGATCTTTTTGTAGACACGTTGAAAGAACATTATTCTGTTTAATCCTCTTGAAAGATTGACTCCCTTGAATCCTGGATCTTTTTGTAGACACGTTGAAAGAACATTATTCTGTTTAATCCTCTTGAAAGATTGACTCCCTTGAATCCTGGATCTTTTTGTAGACGCGTTGAAAGAACATTATTCTGTTTAATCCTCTTGAAAGATTGACTCCCTTGAATCCGGCCTGTTCTTTAAATGACTTGCTTAGGTCTTAAGCCAGTCATTTAAAGTAAGCAAATAAAACGTACAAAGCACAGTAATTCCAGTTCGATTAGTCCAGCTTATTTACTGTGTTGCAGCGCTGGCCGCCCACGCTCCTGTAACTAATGCACACCACCGGCTATTACTTACCCTCCGTCTGGAATATACAAGGAGTAGGTAGGAAATGGAGGGATGTAGAGCAAGACAACGGAGAAACAACTTTTATTACTGTAAATGCCAGACTTTTTCCAAAGACTGTTTTCCTAAACGCAGTCGTAAACTATTTTCCATTCTAAAAATTGTTTTGTGAAAGGTTTCATTACATATGCTATACTTGTTTAATCAACGATAGTAACGATACCTTAAAAATTTACCAAGACAGCCTTTTTTTGATGATCAATGATAAGTAACTTCCAGTTCGCTATAATGCACCTGGAATTAGTCATTTTCGTAAAATCTTTTCACTTAAAACTGTTGAATTTTAACGACTCACTTAAAATTCGCACACAAATTCAGTGTTCATTTCATTTACGTATTACTCCATGTTAAACAGGTTCGCGATAATCAGCGCGATGCTGCCTCTGCGTGCAGCTTTGTACCCTATCATGATTTATAGTTTTACATAATTCTGTCGTGAAGCAGTTCCGCGGATAATCCAGTATTGTTTGTTTGTTCGAGAACCACCAGCTCTAAGTGTCAAGGGAACTGAAGATTAATAACACTGGCAACTCGTGGAGTGCAACTGTTTATGCATTCTGTGCTAAACTTTATGTTGGCACATAATTGAATTTGTATGAAAATATCTCTTCGACGTTTTACTATATTTAGAAATCTAAAACTTTCAAGACTTTGTTTTTGCTACCTTTTCGCTTTTCTTGATAGAATGTGTATATTAGGTATGTAGAAAATGTTAAAGCAGATAATTCTAACGTATCTTCATTTTTCTTGAGTATAGCATAGATTTATTTGAATAGAGCTAAAAGTTACACAAGCAAGATAACTAGTAAATAAGTATCAAACGGTGGCGTGCGAAAGTCGAAGTAATTAATGTTGAAAGTATAGAAGAAACGGCCACAGAGTAATATTTTGTAATATCTCGCTTCAGTTTAATGTTTTTTATATATCAAAGTGAAATTTATTAAGCACCTAATATCCTAGCGTTAAATTATTTAGAGCCATGTGTGCACAGTATGAACTAAGAATAGATCGCCAAATGACTACGTTTTTGTCGCTGTTTGGTGACAGATATTATATTAGGAGGGTGTGTTGCTTGCACCTGGAAATTAATTCAGCTACATTCCAGAACTGATTGTTCAGTTAAGATAGATTATCTAATATCTAAGTAAATATTGGTGTCAACGACCATTCAATAATTGGGAAAGGAATGCAATTTTATGAAAAACAAGTGAAATCTTCACTATTTTATTTACGCTGTCACAACATTGGTTAAAAGCATCAAAACAAAAGTATAATTTTCTTCGAACCATACAAACAATACCCGGAAACTCCTTCATTACTTCCCAGAACGTCATCATGAAACCAGATTGAAACAGACATCATTTTCACCAGCACATGTCAAAAAAATTAAAAGAAGATTTTACTACTTCCACAATGTTTGCAAACTGCGCATAACTTCAGACGTATCGGCAGGCTAACTAACCATGTTTACTTTGTTTTGTTTCCCCACAGCATACTGGGAACGGATTCAATTCCCTTTGAACAACTTTGTTATTATTTATCTCTGTTGAGTGAAAGGCAAATGGTTATGTTCACCATTAGGAAGGCACATTAAATGTGCTGTGTTGTGTTAAACGCTGAAATAACTTAGAATAACCATTATTTTAATTATTTCTTTAGGAAGAAAGATTGCTATGATTATTACATAATTATCTCTTTAATTTCAATAATTCGACGGGGTGGTCTAAACCGAAAATGTTCCTAATTCGTAAAAAGTTTTCGTGCAGGGCCTTCTGCTGCCTAGGATCCCTTCAACGATAGTTAAGAGAAGGCTTAAGTATGTAAATGCAGATGGAGTCGTTTTTTTATTTACTACTATAAATAGATTTAATTCCGAAAATACTGTGAAACCTGTACGAATAAACATAAGAACGCGGCATACAAAAATACAAGATGCAGTTAAAACTTAGAACAAAAGCACAGAAAGCAATAAAGAGCTGGTTGTACAAGTTTGTAGTAAAATTGTGGGACAGGGGTAATAAATCGTTGGTCGACACCGTTGCCACAGATTACCAGCATACTTGTACTTAATATTGTTAGTTATTCGTTGCTCTGTGGCTGCCGACAACGCAGTGTAGATGTTCAGATACGGTGACTTACTTGAACGTGCGCGTGAGCATGCTTCTGATGTCTTCATTAACTATGTTTGTTAATAGATTTAACTTTATGTCGATGTTGTTATGTTGAAATCGATAATTGATGACTCCTGTTTCTATGAATGGAAGTTGGTCTTGAGAGAGGAGATTGTAAATTTATATAAGTAGGTACTCGTTTGCAGCTGTAACCCTTGTAGTTCTAAATTCTGAATAACGAAAGAATACTGAAAACTGTAATTGGTACTCACTATAACAACAACAAGCATTTAAACCAAAGAAAATTAACAACTTTGCAACTGCGAGAAAGCGGGTCAAAGGCCTTCTATTGAGGCGTGCATGATATATGAACGATTATAAACCACGGCCACGGCTGTGACACTTAGAGCAGGCCAGTAACGAAGAACATGGCTCAGGCACGAACTGCGACGAGTATCGGGCGACCAGCGCTAATGAGCGATCTCGCCACCCGATACCGACGCGGCCAGACCGCCACTTCTTCGCAAGAAATATGCTATTTGTATGTCCTCTTACATCCTCTTTTTAATTGATTTTTTTGAATAGACATTATTTTTTAATTGGCGTAGTTGAAGAACTAATAGGTTTTATTTGTTTTTGTTTTTAACCTGTCTGGCACATCTTCGGAACATATGTATACCGGTTAAAAAGCGATTTAAAAATATCCAAAAAAGTTCGTTTTGATTGATGTTTTTATTCTTTTGTTTTCAGTTCTCAGTTAGAGTGTGCCGACAAAATGTATTTTCTGGTAAATAATATTTTATTACCGTGTGAAAAGTGTTCGAAGTTACAAGTACAAGTGAAGTTAGTGACAAAGACAAACATACAAGTAAGTCAGTGCGTAGGTACTTTACAGTAAGTAACTACGGCGTCCGCGTCGTGACAGTGCAATCTAAGCACTTTCATACTTTCTTGTGTTTCGTCATAGTTGCTCAGTTGGTACTCAGATATACCTCCTCCATCACTAAGACAACGGTAATAAATTATAAATGTCACCGAAGATGATGCATAATGGATTCTGCGCCGCGAGGTGTCACTTCAGACACGATCAAATAAATTGAGGCTTAGGGGATTATGTTAAAAGGTTTGATTTTGTTTAAATATGCATAGCTTACTATAAATTTGTAGTTCATAATAAATCTATGCTCTTTTCTTCGAATAGGTAGCTATTTCTGTTTTTTTGAAACGATAAATCGGTAGGTAAATGACCAGACATTGGATTTGTTGGAACTCTTTAATAACATCCTATCTATAGCAAAAGCACCGTGCTTTAATTTCTGAATACCTTTAGTGTCAAGTTTCTTAATCAATAAAGGGTGTAAAACACCTCTTAACGAAGCCGAAAGACACTTGTTCTCCCCGTCATTGCGATCATTTTTTTGTTTAACACCATACCTGGGAACCTTCTAGTTACGGAGATATTGGGGGTCAAAGTTCCAACTTTTTGACAAGTTTTTTTTTTAAATACAAGTTTTTAATGTGAAATTTTTACTTTACACACCTCCACGACCCCCGTACTATTCAATCCATCTATCAGCACAATGTTTTGAGTGCGTTACATGAGTTCTACCACAAAACATGATTTTTCACCCCAAAAAAAAAAAGTCGTTTCCCAGCAATAATTTTTTCGTAAAGTTACTTAGTTTGATGTACAGAATGCTTGGTTGACGGTTTGGTGATGAGGTCTTTTACACCCTGTATATTATTACGGTACGACGCCATAAAACGTCCAGCTAAAGTCTTTACATAGTCAAGTAATTAAGACTACTTATAATTAAAAGAAACAGTCGATTCCTGAAACGTTTGTAGTCGCATGTTATACCTACTCGCAATTTCTGTATACTTATATGTCTAATCAATTAAATAAATACCTAGTACAACAACAAAATACAAGGGGCTAAAATGACCCATTATATACGAGGTAGTTTTACTACCGAGCTTTAACGAGGACAGACAGACGGACAGACAGTTGGACAGTCAGATAGACGGACAGACAGACAGACAGATAGATGCACAGCGGAGTCTTAGTAATAGGGTCCTGTTTTTACCCTTTGGAGTTTTGTCTATGTCACATGAAGGAAATTAAAATACTAATTACTTTTACTCTCTAGACCTAGAGACTAAAAGGGTCACTTTAGTCCCGCTTCGTAGGGCTAATTGTAATTGTATAACGGGCTGGTGTCCGCAACTCCACGTCAAAGCGCGTATTTTGCGTATGGGCAGGTATAATCCACCACGCGGGCCCAGTGCGGATTGGTAGATGTCACATGTCTTCGAATTTTTGGTCCTAGGACATGCCGGTTTCCTCACGATGTTTTCCTTCACCGTTTTGAGAGCAGTGGTGATGAAATAAATTACACAAAGTAATGCCCGCCTGCCTGGGTTTGAATCCACGACTTACTGTTCGTAAGTCGGGGCCGCCACCACTGGGCCACCGCTGCTCCTTCGTAGGGCTATATTGAAGTACTCTTAGAGCATGAGAAGTGAAAAACTATTTTTCCATTTTTAGTTATTTCCAAACAAATATTTGCCATGCCATTTATTTTACATTGGTGACGAGTCTGTTGTGCACAAACTAAACTTAATTTAGGATATTGCTATCTTTTACTAAAAGGCAGTGCGAGAAAAGGACGGCTATAGCTATGAAATAAGTTAGAGATGTCAAACTAGTTTATGACTTGCGCTTCACCGTGTTTTTAGTCGACATGTTTTTACGTGCACCCTTCATTTGTATGGAAATATTAGTTCCAACTAAATTTGACAGCTCTAAATTACGTCCGTCTCTTTCTTGTTTTATTAGAGAGAAAAGATAGCAATAGCCTAAATTAAGTTTAGTTTGTGCACAACAGAATCGACACCATTGTTAACAATATATGTAATGGTAATAGGCGTATCCCCAATATAATATGGAACTTAACATACCTTTTTTTTTTGTGGATGGGAAATCATCAAATTACCCCTATCGCTCTGGGCGGAGCGGAAAGGAGTGTCAGACTTTTACTGACTAAAGCCCATCCATGTTCCTTCTTTAGCCCTTTATGTGCCAGGGCCGTAGTATCTCTTTCGAACAGTCCCGCAGCCCCGGCAGGCATCGGACCTTGCGGACCCCTTCCTTTTGCTGACATCTCTTTGAGACGCGCGCGGTACACGAACGCGCCAACCTAACATACCTAACTGTCGAAATCTGGGAGTAGTGTACACATCTGTGTACCCTCTCTACAGGCGTGATGTTACGTCATGATGTTGTTTAAACAGTAAACATCCAAGCGATTGCAGCAATCACGGCAGATTTGCAGTCTATTTTTGAAGTTTCATTGTATATCTCCGAAGATCAGCATCAGATGTTCACAAAATTTAAATGGGACCACACGGGAAGCACCAGCTTTCAAATAAATAAAAAACATCAAAATCGGTTCACCCAGTCGAAAGTTCTGAGGTAACAACACAAAAAAAATACAGTCGAATTGAGAACCTCCTCTTTTTGGAAGTCGGTTGAAAAAGTATTAATGCAAACTTTCTTAATCATCACATTAAACAATACTTACCTACCAAAATTCACAAGCCCATAAAATATCCAGCTTAAGTCTTTACATAGTCAAGTAATTACATCTTCAATTCTTCAGCTAATTAAGAGATTTCACGACACATTGCGGTACGGCCCGAACAATCGTGAAAGCGTCCGTCTGACTGCCATTAAAAACGACTGTTTATAAAGTCATGTTGTTCCTTAGTCTGGTATGATGAGTTGACTATCGAAAAGGAATAATAAAGGAGGTTTAGTTATGGCACTGACCCTCGAATATTAAAACGTCACTCAAAATTTAAGGGCTGCTTAAAATTTGAGCAGCTCCTAAACTTTAAATTTCGTAAGTATGGTCAAACGTCACTTTTGAGTATCTGTTAAATATAAGTGTTACTCAATTTTGAGTGACGTTTCAGTATTCGGCCATGAGCAATGAGGATCGTTTTTAGCACTTTGGCATTAGTTACGATTACTTACGATCACAGAGTGATGGGACGCATCGGCGGCTGCTTATAGATGCGGCATTGCCCACATATTCGATACAAACCAGACACCACTGTTGGCTAACACTATGACATAAATGACGTACAGGAACACACAGTTGAAAAGATGGTCCATGACTGAAGTGTTGCGCTTGTGGCACTCACTAGTACTGCAATAATGCAGTCTACAGCCGCTGCCTGTGCGGTGATTCCAAGCTGTGTAGTTACGATTGAAGGCAGAATTCCTGGTGTCTTGTCAGGACATCACACGTAATCCCCGACAGGTAAGGTAGAAGTGTGCCTCAGTTACGTTGTTTAAGTAAGTGTTATTTCTCCGTAACAGCACAGAGTACTATAAACGTATTTAAAAAATAACACTTTGACCTAGCCGGCCTGAGTACCTATCCAACCTAGGACCTCGTGCTCAGCTGTAACGCTTGCGACCCCTAGCAGCCCTCTTTTTTATGATGGAATTTTAATGACCGCTTGGTATTTTAGCATTATCACCCCCTTGGGTCGTCCCCTAATTGCTAATACAGGCATAACCTATTTGTAAATGCTCTCTAGGAGGGAGTCTCAGACCCACATCAAAGTACCTTCCTAAATACAGGGGATTATAATGCCTTTGTAGCAATTTGTTTGTCTGCTGGTCAGTGAACAAATCTCATTGCACTTGTCCGCTTATTTCCATACAATTTGCGCCACACACGGCGCGGCGCGTGCGCGCTCCTTTTGCGAACAACTCCGAAGTCCGGACCAACGAAGCCTTTTACTTTAGCACTACAAATGTCCACTTCTGTAGTCATGCGAAAATTACTGGTTTGTTCATTGTTTTTTGAAGCAAAATATTTGGCCCGTTCAAGAATATCAACTGGGATTTCTAATTTCTAAAGATCGAAATCACAAAGAATATTGATTGATGCTTTACAAAAAAAGTAAAGTGGCACCTTTTTATTCTTTCACAGCTTTTAATACCCACTAAATACCTGTTGGTCGTGAAGGGCCGATCTTACAAGAGATATAAGAGCGACCTCATGTAGACACTTATGACAATAAAGTTGGGACAATGGACGGGGACTGTGTTTGCGGTGGACCACCGACGGCGCGCGGCCGCTCCGAGAGTCCGAGCCCAGCCTGTCACCAAGCGTATCTCATAACTACACGCACAACTCCAACAAAAAACCCAAAGCAACCGAAAATATCCAGACATTTACATGTCCCGAACTCCCGAACGAAGTTTATTCAAAATAATATTGAATAAAGAACAATATTCCTTTATTTATTTTTATCCTTGAATTTAAAAATGCTAGAATGATATTATGCGTTTTCATTTAATTACTCGGTATGTTTATAGGTATTACCGAGCTATGTTGATTAAACTTCAACGGAGAAAGAATGCTTGAGCGATTTTAAATAAACTATGTGCCTGAATTTTTGTCATTCACTGCAAAGATAATATTCAGTCGCTCACTTACATAAATAAAAAGACAATTTATTCCGGTTTCACATTAATTTTTTACCTTCATGTTCGTCTGGTCGAAGGCATGTATTTTAATGTGAAGAAATATCCTGTTTCATACCGCATGAACCACATAGCCGAGACACTTTTAATGATTCGTTGAAACCACGACAATATCCATTTCTAATACTTATGGTGTGGTAAAATAGAATTTATTGCCATTTTTGAAAATTTTCAATATATTTCACAAGTCAAGCAAGACCCGTTAAATTTTATTTTGCATGAAAAACTTTTTGGATTGGATTATTCAATAACAGTACCTAAATGGATACGACTGTCAATAGATCCATTTACGGTTATTATATAACTGTCGAAATGAGTTTCAAGTCCAACGGGACAAGACAAAGTGCACATTTCCACGTTTCGCGCGTGGTCACGTAGGGCATCGCATATATAAATACGCTCTTAACGTGTTTGTAGGCCTTTTGCAATAACAAAAACTAATCGTCTTCTATTTGATACCCACGCGGAAGCGTTCTGGAGCTTAAGCGGCGTGCACGTCGCAGGCGCACAGCTCCGCTCGACGCAGGGCGCTGCACCAGAGAGCGCTATTTGTTTAACTCAAATTTAGAACGCGGGGCTTTCTCGCTCCTAACGAAATATTTAGATAAGGAAATGTCGCAACATCAAGCAAAACAATGAGCTGTTAATTGTTAGAGCTTTCCTTTATTCCTTACTTATGAGAGTACGTCGACCCTTACACGCGTGGGTGGAATAATGTACGGATTGTTGTAATAATTACTCAGAAACCTGAGAGTTAGCCTGTTTAACTACTTAAGTCAGAAACACAGGCTTGAATAAAATCTGTGTAACTTTTAGGGATCCGTTTCATACCTCAAAAGGTAAAAAGGAACCCTTATAAGATCACTCTCTTGTCCGTCTGTCTGTCCGTGTGTCACCACCGATTTTTACAGGGACGGGTGAGCCTAGCAAGTTGAAATTTATACCAGATACTGAGGTCTATAGTCCCTATTAGGTGTATAATATATAGTCCTGAGTCAACACGATAAAAAGATATGGGCAAATTTAGATTTTCGCGAAAACTTGTAAGAACCAAAATTTACCTTAAGTATTTACCTTTCTTTTAATTTTTTTTATTTTTCAGAATTTTCCCTTTACTTCTGCTGTAAGACCTTGCTTTTAACGTGAAGTACCCTATAGGCTTTGGGTCGAAAACCTATATAGTAGTTCCCGTTGACCTAGATTCATAAAAATTGGCGAGAAGCAATGTCTTACAGCACATCTAATAATAATAATCTAAAAACCTTAAATATACGGAAATACCTGCAAGATTCTCGGTGCGCGAGTCCAACTCGCACTTGGCCGGTTTTTTTTTATGAATCAAATCATTCATTAGTTAGATTCCCTTAAATAGCCACGAAAGTAGCCTGTTAATACGTTTAAGTAAGAGACGACACGCGACGGGGTTAGTAATGATTTATGTTCATTTAAATGCATAAGGGCATGTAGTAGACGAAGCTACGTATGTATAAAAAATCACAGAGGCCGCTGCCCGTGACCAATGTTAAATTGAATACGAATCTGTTATTTGCTATCGAGTGATCGAACGCGGCGCGCGTTCGTAATCGATTCGTTGCTAGATGATCGATGGATGGGCTGCATTTTAGCCTGCATTGTTTATTAATAATTTCGAAATCCTCATCTTAAAAGCACGTTGACATCCGAATATTAATTATAGAAACTTATAGTAATAAAGATATCAATTTCTAACATTGTTGAGCTATTCGAATAATTTATGGCCACTTTAGCGGTGTGATGAAATCGAACGTCTACCAGTGACTCGATGCATTAGAGTGCAGGACCGTTGCAATGTTAACTAGCCTTATCGGGAAAACAATGAATGTTCCACAAGCATTACCATGCAAATGTACCGGGGCTAATTAAGCCATGACTGGCTTCGGGAGGGAAGGATCGAACGAACCTATAATTATTTACGCTAATTTACTCTTGTGCATCTCATGTTTATTTATGGCTTTATTTTATGCGCTCTAAAGCCGGTTGCTGGCTGTATACGCATTTTAATTTTATATTGATTACCACAATATTGTTGTTAGGAGTTGTATTGTTGTTTGCAGTTTAATATTCAAATTAGTCAATAGTTATTCGTTTGATGTTAACAAGATGTTACTGGATTTTAATAGATGGGAATTATTTCCGCGTGTGTGTCCAGATTCGTAGTAAATAAAGTAGGCGCTTACTTGGTTTTTACTATTTTTAGTAAATACTGGTATGCGTTCATTAGTTCAATAAATATTTATTTAAACACTAAACTCGATTGTTTTCGAGTGTTCATGCACCCGACTCGACTTAAACCGTTTACCGGAGTACAATAATGATTTAAGTTTGGGAATCGTATTTATTATAAAGGCTTTGAATAAAATTATTTTCACACGTTACTTAACTTTGTCACAACGGGTAGGGATATTAATTGCGTCACACTGAGTTAGCCCGTTACTTCCTTATCGAGGATCTTGTAAACATGGTAATCTTGGATCTCTGCATAATTACGGAGGAACACCGCTTGTCGTGGCATCGTGCGTCCCGTCATTACGGACATAATGACGTAATGAAAGCTCCCTAACACACCGCAATCATACCTCGTTATACCTCAATGGACAGTGACGACGGTTTTATTCAACTTCATTCCTTTTGATTCATGAATGGGAGGATAATTTAATGACAGTGTTCACTTGTCATCAAAATCATCGATTTATTACGTCCTCCCGAATAGAGATGTACCGGAGGCAGTTATTTGGTCTGTGTTTCGGTTTATTTTAGCGGTTTCTTCGTTACTTTATTTTCGGGACATAAATTATGTATTATGATAGCTGCAACAGTTCCTATCTAAGATAACCTTTTATTTTAATGCTCGTTTATAATTAGTATCTAGATTCAGCTGCAATAAGTGGAATTTATAAATTAAACAATATATGTTATTGCACTCAGTTAATGTGGTCTAATTTGGTAGATTAAAAGTTCCGATGAGCTCGTCCGTTTCCGCTAGGTTTAGTACATCATAAGTATGATTAATTGTATTAGTAAGGTGATAGTAATTATCCTCAACTGTGGATGGATCAAGGCACTACGCGGCTAAAGACTAGCAATCGCAATGATCTACGCTGTTGTCTAATGGGGAAGGCTGGTCAAAGCTGATTGTAGATGGCGCGTCCATAGCTTAGACCCAATCTGACCAATGAGGTGAAACTATTTTGAAATATAAAATGACATTGACAGATTCTCAACCAATGACGGTGTTTGGTTCATGCGATGCTAGCGTCATTAGTTCCACCAGTTGCCCACCCCATTTGAAAATTGTAGGAAGAGACAGACAGGTTTTCACGGGAAATTATTGTATTCGATTATGTGTGATATTTACCTATGTGACACACACTTGATAGTTGACACTACGAAAGTGATTACTTAACTCGTATTTTTTTATCACAGGTTGCTGGTTGGTGCTCCACTGGGTCAAAATCTACAGCCGAACACGACCAAGTCCGGTGCGCTATGGAAGTGTAGCATGACCTCAACCCCCACAGACTGCAAACAAATCATCACTGATGGGAAAAGGAGTAAGTAAACTGTAAATAGACGCGTTTGTAGTGAGGACACTTCTCAGAGATACATTAGATATTCGTTCCTATGCATTTACCTTTTCGTCAACCTTCAGAATACGTATCTGAACATTAATTCATAGCATCATTCTGGTCTCCATCATACCTTTTCCTAATTTTCAGACAATTTCCTAAGAATATAGCTGTACATACTACGTACTTCGTACAGGTTAAAGGTTTACTCACAATTCAAGTGTTACAAACTTAATTTAAGTTTTAGTTTAAGTGAGTTAGTATTAGTTCTCACACTGTGTTTTGTTCCTAAATTCACTTTAGATAAACTTGTCAAATACACACATAGATGACTTACATAGATGATTGTGTAGTTAGGGCTCGCAAGACACTTGCTAAGTAGTACCTGGCGTGACCTCACAGTCTAGATGATACACACGAAGGAATCGCTGGAACGTCCATCGATACCGAAGAATAAATTTAATCGATATAAGTTTTAACTAAAATGTTGTCTTTTGTCGGTGGTGCCCCAAACAGCGAAGTACGGCAAGATAGACACGAGTAAGTGAGCTGTGGTCTCAACCTCCTTTTATTCTTAATCATTTGCTCTTCGACTAATCGACTAATCGCTGTTATGTACTTTTTGATTTACTAATTGTCAACTTCTTGCTCAAGTTCCAGCTGGACCGTCATTATTATACTCCAACGCATGACAATTTAACTTAGTGGTTTGAATTTTATTTTGCAAAACATCACATTCCCGTCTTTACGTATTCAGGGTGCATTTTCTGTAACAGAAAGGCTTTCAGTGACTTTCAGAGGAATAATCCTCAACTTAGAGCTTTATATCAGCATTGAATTTAAATAAAAGTGCCTGAAAATTAAAAAAAAAATCTACTAGCATTTGGGTACTTATAAGTAAAATACACCTAAATAAAATCTACAGAAACTACATCCTCCTTACGATAATATAAAGCACTAACTGCTTGCAACAGCACCAAAATCACATGCTTGAGCTACACAGCACTTTAGATAGTAGTACCAACCTATATATTTACTATTTATACGTATCATAAGTACCGATCGTTATCTGGAGTAGACTCAGTTCAATATACCGAACATGAAAGAAACTCAAACGGAAACGTATTTAGTGTAGACTCCGAGGAACTTATAATAGATTTAGAGCTTGTTAGAAGTGTAAGATAGAGCTTCGTAATTTAGTAGGCCATGAAATCTTAATCTACCGTTTAATTTCACGAACATTCTAATAGGTGAAAATTCACTTAAACGTCTTAACTCGTAACATGAAACTAAAGGTGACTGGCTATATCTAAACATTAGTATTAACGACACATTCGGATGATTTAATGTGCGCAAAACATTGCACTTACAAAATTCTAATTACTTAATAATATGGTCAAAACCTATCTATGTCTGGTTTTGAGTAATAATAAGTTTAACAAGAGACTACAAAGTAACGCTGGGCCGAATAACTTACATATTAATTAATTAATTAACATACGTAGTCTTCGATAACGTCCATTAACCCGAGACCACAAGTTTGAGCCGTATCTTCACGTTGTTATCACCTTGATTCATTACAGGTTGCAGGAGTATATCGTCACCTTAGCACACACTTTTATCACTTATACTGACACTTTTAATATCGATATAAACATATTAAAACCACTAAACGATGGATAATAATATCAATTCGGCTAATTACACAATAAGTCACTGTCTGATCGCGGTAACATAACGTATAATGTACCTTAATTTCATTTTAATTAAAGCACGTTTTAAAGTGGTGTTGTTTGTACCGATATAAAAAGTTCTAATAATGAAGAGTTTTATCACTTTAGTTTGATGACTTTATAATTCAGGTTTTGTTATCAGTAGGGGATGCATGTTTATACGAAATGCTATGTTCTATCAAATGCACGATGTTTGTGCAACGTGATACGGAGAGTATCATTTTCTGATGCATTTGCAAGATTCCTTTGCTGTTAGTTGAGAACTCTGTTCTTGCATTACACACGCCTGGTTGCAATGCTTTGCATTTGCCGAGATTATCACCGACTCAATTTCTTATTGGTATTGATTGAATATAAAACTTCTGTTTTGAAAACAAAAGCAAGTATAGCCATCACTTTAGAACAAGTTGCCTTTGTTTAACGCATTTCTAATAAAATATATTATTTTGCAGTTTTGATACATTTTTAATTTACTTTGGGTTGAGTTTTTATAACATGGTGTTTTAGAGTTGCATAAATACCTAAGATATTATACCCTAATTCTGTTTTTGTGTCTAATTGAGCTTTTAAAATTAAGCGACATTGTGCTAAACACCTTAGTAAAAAACATGATCCATATGAAGTAACATATGTGATTAATTTAATTAGAATAATATTTAATTTACTTTTGCTATGATTTAAAATTGTCGCTTTATAACAGTCGACTGCTTTTGGTTGAGTTGCACGTACTGATGAATTTGTTAATCTATAGATTTGGATTCTGATCACCTGACTGCCCCTTACTCGGATGAGATTAAAGAGGGGCAGTGGCTGGGAGTGTCTGTGAGGAGTCAGGGCCCTGGGAAGAAGGCAGCCGTATGCGCACATAGGTTCGTATGATTTGGGCGCTTGAAACACCGTTTCAAGAATTTATGGTATTTTGATTTTAAAAGACAGTATTCAAACATAGCAAGACGGTTGAAACCAATGTAGGCCATGCTTGCTGAAATGAGTGTCACAACTTCACTAGCAATCCTATATTTATATCTTTAATTTTACACGCGCGACAAATGCTAATAAACATGTTTATTTTTGCGAATGTAGTGTAAAATTATTTTAACGACCCAGATCCACGAATCGTGCGTGCTTTATAAACTGTGTACCTATTTACTCAGGCAATAATGTAATTTTTCCAGATATATTCGAAAACAGGGAGAGCTGCAATTCGGTCAAGGTCTATGTTACACATTGAGCAACGAATTAGAATTAGTGGATGTCATGGAGCCTTGCAGAGGAAGATCTGTCTCTAGGTAGGATATTTGTTGCCCCAATTCAGACTCTATGTATACCTAAATATGCGTCCCCTTAAAAGCCAATTTTCAATAACACTATCCATTTATAGCAATAGCGAAACTATCATCACTAAGTTATTTATGTTCTACAATTTCAGAGCATGATAAATAATGGTCTATAATTAGGGATTTATACCCTGTATAAACCCTATATGACTATTTTATCACTTTCCAAAAAAATGGGTATAATAGGTGAACGGAGTAGAAGCAAATGGCATACTCAGTTTTTTTTTTTCAAAATTATTCGATATTCAAATCATACACGTATTGCGTATGATTTGAAATTCGATATTATTCTTTTTTTTTTTCTCTGTCTTTGTTCTAATAATGAAAAGGTTATCCGGTATTATAATTATCTCGGTCTAGATATTTGGTGAACAGTCAGTAATTTATCGTCTCTTTGCCGTCGCCTGTAGTATAATTTTCTCAATAAATCACATGCTACACAATATGCATGCATGCTTGCATGTCTTGCTTGACAAGCAAGTCTTTTGTTTATCACCCATTACCCATTATATTTGACGAAAACATTTGGTAATCTTTCAGGGAACATGAAGAGTATGGTTTCTGCCAAGTAGGAACAAGCAGTTCTCTTCTAGATGACGACACATTGCTGATGGGCAGTCCAGGTCCTTACACCTGGAGAGGCACTATCTTTGCCCAGGATACTAGAGATGATGTGCTGGAGAGAGACAACGTCGTGTATATGGCGCCAGTGCAGGACGGCGCTAGTCCTGTAGAGAAGTATAGTTATTTAGGTAAGTTCTTCAGCATAACTTTACCAAGCCATGCTTATTTATGCAACCCAAACCACACTGGATGGATAACGGCCCATTGCCTGTTAGAGTAGAAACCCGTGTCCCAGCAATGGGAACGTTTTATGCTGATTATGCTATGTTTGTTTATGAGCAATGCATGGTTCGTTGTTTTGAATTACCATTTATATATTATTACTAGCTGCCCGTCCCGGCTTCGCACGGGTGGACTTTTTATTTTTTTCTATTCTATCCTATCTCTCAAGTTGGATCGAACTGCACATGGTGTGCGAATTTTATTATAATCGGTTAAGTGGTTTAGGAGTCCATTGAGGACAAACATTGTGACACGAGATTTATATATATTAAGATTAAGATCGGATAAAATCCATGTGAAGGTTACATTGGTCCAAAAATTTAGCTTTTATGATTTTATAACAGTAATTTCATATTACAACTGTCGCAAAACTACTGGAGATGGAATTTTGAATGCGTTGAGTTTTAAGCAAGATCGATGTGACAAATTCGTATACAGGTTTCCGCATTTCTTTTCAGTTTTCATTAAGTTTTTCTGATCCTTCTTCGTTACGTGTCGATTAACTCAAATTGTCTTAGACCGGTATGTAGCCAGGCGGCTACATAGATGCATGCAGGTGCATAGCTCTAACATTTGCTTCGTTTAAATCCTGAACGTTGCAAGTGGCTGTGCAGAATGGGCAGAACAGGAAATGGAGAATATCTTGCAAAAGGGCTCCACACTGGCGTTCTGCCTGAGATAGCTCGAAGTAACCCCATTTGGTAGATTATATTTACAGCGGCCAACCTGGGCCCGCAATTGGTTAAGAGTGTCATTAATTTCACAAACAATTCCGAATTTCAGGCATGTCAGTATCTAGCGGCAACTTCTTCGGTGGCGACAAGGCCTCATACGTAGCTGGCGCTCCAAGAGCCCACGGTACGGGGCAAGTGGTCATCTTCAGCAAGCTCGCCACTGAAGACTGGGGGCGAACAGACCTGAATATACTGAACTTTACCCTACTTCTAAAAGGAGAACAGTTCGGTTCTAACTTCGGATACGAAGTAGCCAGTGCTGATGTTAATGGAGATGGGTATGTTGAATTGTTGTTTTTATTTCTTGACTAGTGTCCCGACTCCCAGCCGTTCTTTTCACGATTTAAAAAAAATTCGAGACTAACTAAATGCAAGTTACTAAAACTGTATAATGGTGAAAACCGCATCAAAATCTGTTTTTTTTTTCCTATATTGCAATTCATTCAGCATGATGAGATTGGCACCAGCATGTTATCGGCTGTTTTAATATTTAATAATCATTGTGTGAAGTGCCACATTCCACAACATTTGTGAGTAGCAGACACTCAATCGATTATAAATTTATAACCAACGGTGTTCAAGTATTTAACTGGTCATCATTATTGGAATCGTGATGAATATGATCATATTATATGTAAGATATTACCTTCATCTGTTAGCAAAGTAGACACAATAGTTAAACAAGGCGTCAGACCGATGCGGTCGGGCTTCACAGACGAAGGGGACCAGCCTGATAAAAGGTGCAATAGTTATAAGCATGCGCTTTCAAAGATGATTAAATTCTTTATTTCTCAATAAAAGCAGAAAAGTAACCCCAAGTAACAGAGAACAAGTTCAGATAGACGATTATAAAAACTCTCTATCTCTCATCCTGAATGTCTTATTCTTTCCAGGTTGCCAGACTTATTGGTCGGTGCTCCCTTCTACTTCTCCCGAGATGTGGGCGGTGCCGTCTACCTGTACTTGAACATAAACTCAAGTCTGCACCAAGAATACAACGTCAAGTTGACGGGCAAACAAGAATCCCAGTTCGGCATCGCTATTGCAAATGCTGGAGACTTAAACAAAGATGGATGCCAAGACATAGCAATAGGCAGTCCCTATGAAGGGAATGGAGTTGTATATATTTATATGGGAGATAGAGAAAAGGGTTTGAATACTAAACCCGATCAAGTGATAACTGCGGAAGCATTACCGGTTCTTATGAAAACTTTCGGGTATGCTTTGTCCGGAGGAGTCGATTTGGATGCCAATGGATATCCTGATTTGTTAGTTGGCGCATACGAAAATGTAAGTTGAACTTCAAGAATGGTTTACCAATAAATTAACTTAGTCTAGTTAGATTCTCTAACAAACTCTCTCTGGTTGGTTGATTTTTTGTTTCCTCGTTCCTAATTTTGAATTTTATTTCATTAATACGGTTGATTTAACCTTTATTTTCTCTTTCCAGAGCAGCGTTGCCTTAATACGAACACGACCGATCATCGACATAAAGACCTACATCCAACCATCGAACACCATCATCAACATCGACCCCACGATCCACGGTTGCGAGCGAGACCCCGGCTCCAACTACACCTGTTTCCACTTCCAAGCTTGCTGCACCATCGAGTCTTTAGTCAAAACCTCTCAGTCCACCATCCATAGACTCAACTACGTCATCGAAGCTGAGACCTTCCCCGGTGGAAGAAAATATTCTAGAGTGTTCTTCGACTCCGAAAAGAGCAGTATTGTCAATAGGACTATTATGCTCGGAAGAGATGTTGAAGATTGTAGAGAACATATCGTGTATTTGAAAAATAATACTAGAGACATACAGACTCCGATTAAGGTAATTAGAAATTGATTCATATTGTGTTGGAGACATTTGAATTAGCATTCGTTACTTCATTGGCTTACTGAACTGCTTTTTAGTTTTATGAATCGCTTGCCTACATGGAGTAAAATGGTTTTTAGACTCTCAAAAAATTAAAGAAACCATTGAATAATGTTCTTAGTTGCCTAGCTCTCCAAAAACGTTACAATCGTACTTGTTGTAGTCACAGCTGCAAAATAAAGCAACAACGATATCTTGACCCTCATATTTTTTTATATTTTTTCTCCTATATTTATGTTTCTTGTTAAATCTTTTTAAAATTTTCTTCTATATCCACAGTTCCAGTTGAACTACCTCCTAGTGCACGCAGAGCCTCGCTACTCACCCTCCGGCACCCTCCCGGACGTGGATCAGTACCCCGTACTGAACGCCACAGCCAGTTCTATGTTCACTGCCAACTTCCTCAACGATTGCGGGGCTGGTGCTGTCTGTATCAGTGATCTCGTAGTGGATGCTAAACTGTTGCTGCCATTGAGTAAGTATAGTACTAGTAGTAATTAATTCACCATTAGTATTTTATATATGAGTTTGGCAGAGTTGTAAGGAAGAGAACGCCCAAGTGAATTTGGTTGGGGAAGAAGATATTTGTAGTGTTTTTTTTTTTTAACGCCAAGCTCTAATGATCACAATTTTCGGGTTTCATTTTTCGAATAGGTTTTTCACCAACCGCACTGACCCGCGTGTGTAGATTATAAGCACTCTTCCCTCTTGTTGAAAAGAAACTTGTTCTATTTATTTTTCTTGAAAAAAATCACTAAATCTTGTATAAGTATTTATTTTATTTAAAAGTATCGTATTTATTTTGCTTTTGTAGCTGTCTGTTATTATATCTATTCATGAATATCTATAAATATATACATATATATACATATATATGAATATCTACCAACCCATTACACTGGCGGGTGTCGTATAAGGCGACTAATGTCTGAGGCAGAACACCTTGCGCCTCCGTAGACCAGAGAATGGGCAGCAGCGTTTTCTGTTCATCACTGCGATCTCCAATCCGCCTGCCAAGCGTGGAGATTACGGCAAATTCCTCCCATCATGGGAGAGGCTTATGTCCAGCAGTGGACGTTATGGGCTGTTGTAGTAGTGTAGTGTATATGAATATCTGAGTATCTTAAAAAATATTATTCTTGATCCAGAAAATAAATACTGGCTCCTTGTTTTTCAACATCCATTACGCTAGTTTACTACGTCATCGCCGCGTCGTATACGTCTTATTACTTCGTAGTTAAGGTTTTATGCAAAATGTCTCAAGATATTTTTGAATTATAATAATTTCGTAAACACAAAACAACTTAGATTTATGTTAATTATTTTGCTTTTGTAGAGCCTGTCAACATACTAATTTCGTTTCTTGTCATTTTCAGCAAAAGACAACAAGAGTTACGCGCTAACCCTGGGACATAAGGAAGAAATTCAGCTATCGATAGCAATGGACAACTACGGAGAGTCTGCCTATGAAGCTCAGTTGTTTGTCAATCATCCTCCCAGCCTGCATTACATTGCAGTTAATATTAGCGTAAGTACCTAAACCCCAACTACCCTAAAATTTAAAACATGCTTATGGGGAACATCCTGGGGTGAAATCAAACTTTCATAAATACACGGTTAATTTTAGGTCGTTCTGAAACCGAAAGCCATAAACTTGATTATCGAACTCAAAACGATTAGGACTATTTTTTTCAAAACATAAATAAAATTTATAATAAATTTAATTTTTCGTGATTTTTTTATTGTTATTTAAAAAAAAAACACGAATTATTTAATTTGTGTTTTTTTGTGTTATTTTTTTCAAAAAATAACAAAAAATAATCGTTTCGAGTCTGATGATCGACTTTATGGTGTTCAGTCCCAGAACGACCTAAAAATAATGGTGTCATCTATTCTTAAACGAAATATTTTCAGGGAATCATCTAACGGTTTTATCGAAGCCATTTCAAGAAAAAAAAAATATCTTAGTATCTTAAAAAAATATTAATATATGTTTTTTTTTCGCTATGGCTTCGTTATAGCCGCTATATGATTCTCTGAAAATATTTCGTGTTTGAATAGGTAGACGTTAAAAAAGTAGGATGGATATAAACTTTCGTCGCAGTACAATTTTATATCCATTCTTAGCTTGTTACGTAGTATTGTAACAGTTCAATATTTAAGTTACCAGTGATTCTACTACTACTTTTTCTAGTCTTTCTGAAAACGTCGAGGCCATAAAATAGAATACCTACCTAGTCACAGCCACAAAACAAGGTGTCGCCGACTTCAGGACCGGTACTGCCATCTATCTTAACGAACGGTTACTACTAAAACATACACTCTCACAGTTTGCTCCTCACATGGAGAAAAAAAATTATTCACGTATCAATAAAAAACATTTGCTCAATAATATTTCAGGACAAGCAAGTAATCTGCACAAGTCTAAACAAGACGACGGTTACCTGCATGCTGGAGAATCCGTTCAAGAAGCAAGCGGACGGCTCTCCTCCAATCACGATGCGTTTCGACGCGCGCGCTCTAGAGGACAACGACCAGTCAGTGGTGTTCAGTGTGTGGGCTAACTCCACGTCTAAGGAACTGCATCCTGGGAAAAAACCTGTGGAGGTTGAGGCGCTGGTTATTAAGAATGCTGAACTGCTTATTAAGGGGTAAGAGGACATTGACTCGAGTTTGATTAACTATCGGTGCGGGATATTAACACAAAAAGTAGGAACTCAAGTAATAACTTTAGAAGTTATCAGATGATTGAAATTTCGACCCAAATGAAAATTCAGGATATTATAATTACGTTTGACCTATCATTGCAGTGACGCTCAATAGCTAGGAGGCATTTAAGATTCCATTAGTCCATCGACTGTAAATAGATATCTCGGCTGATGATGATTGTTTTACTAGTAATGGTGCTACCCTATGTCTTATTTACAGTGTGGCGGGTCCGGAGCAAGTGTACTACGGCGGAGGAATAAAGGGAGAGTCTGCTATGAAGTACTTTGATGACATTGGGACCAGGGTTGTGCACACGTATCAGGTAAATTTGCGCGAATAAAATGTCACCGAACTGTGCTTAAGAGGCCACAAAACGGCCGTTAGTCCCCTGTTCCCTGGATACTTCCAGTAGAGCAATATTTTCTTTTCCAAAAAATCGATAACCACTATTGGCATGTCCCTATGTTTTCTTTTTTTTCATAAATTATTTATTAAAAGAGATATGAACCTTCAAAAACCTGAAAAAATGGGCCAGATTTTCTGCTGTGTTTTAGCACCCAGAAAACAAATTTGACTAAATTAGGTATACATAATAAGGACAACATAGGAATACGCCCAAAACCTTTCTTTAATTTTTAATGAAAAAAGTAGTTAAATCGCTCAAAATCGCTAAAGGTTTTTGTACTTAATTGACTATTTCTCTCACACTCAAAGTGAAAAGTACAGTGTAACACACGGCGCTAAAATCCCATTATAACTCGGTTCCTATTTACTGCCTCGTATATAATGGCATTGTAGCCCCTTGTATTACAATGAACTATTACAAACACCTATTTCTCAATTCTCTCGCCCTTTTTGTTAGTAGGTCTATCCTGTCGGGAGTATTTGGAAAACTTTAAGCTTATTTTTGCTAGAACTTCCTTAAGATAAAATCCCTAAAACAGTTACCAACATCAAGATTTCGCTCCTACGACTTCTTCAGTTCCACAAGTATCTTAAATTCTCGAAACCTTTCCAGGTGATCAACGACGGTCCCTGGCACGTGTCATCAGTGCAGGTTGTGATACAGTGGCCGCACCAGCTCGCGTCCGACTCGGCACAGGGCAAGTGGCTGCTCTATCCGGAAGATGTGCCCACTGTAGATGGAGAAGCTGGTCAGTAACCATCTCCTCTGTTTTGGTCTTGGAATCACGGTTATATGCAAAGAATTATACTGGCTACTGACAGCCTTGGTCAGCTTTCATTATCGCCAGCGGCCTTATGACTTTCAGCAATTCGATCACATGACCTGTAGTTAGTCTGATATCAATACTCCTAATAAACAGTTATATGGTCCACTTCCGCACCTCAAAGTCGATTTAATTAATGATCTTCTTGACTTGTCTGTGCAAATGTGCCTTGATCTAGGATTGAGTTCCCTGTAAAAATTGCAAGGAATTCAACACGAAAGATGTTTATCAAGATCACACAAGTGAAAAAGTATAATGATCAATGCCTCATTAACGTAAGTTATTCAAATATTTCAGATCAAAACGGAGAATGCTTCGCCCGAGAAACCAACCCTCTAAATCTAACCGCTAGACCAGGAGCCCCCGAGCCCCTTGAGAACTTAGAAATCAATCCATTCCTAACGAACGGCAAACTGAGCGTCAGTTCAAGCGAGAAATCTCACAACGACACGAGAAAGCAGTTCATGGAGTACTCCAGTTCCAGTTCTAGTTCTTATAGCAGTAGTAGTAATAAAGTGAGACGGAAAAGAGATGAGGATGCTGTGAAGGCGGAAGCCTATACTGATAGGAAACATGTTGTTAACTTGGTAAGTGATTCAACAATCTGATACTGTCTATTCAACTCTTGGAAATAACTGTGAACTTGTGTTGTTGCTCAAATTAGGATAGGATTCGGATATAAATTAGGATAGAGTTCGGTTGTGGACTTCTTTCGATTGCGTTGTAAATATTGCAGCTATGCTATCTTTCGAGGCGATCATTTTAGTAATTTGCGCCTTTATCATTCATCTTTTCCCAACTATTTTGGGGTCAGCTTCCAGTTTAACCCGATGCAGCTGAATACCAATATTTTCATTTGCATCCTTGTATTATTCTATTATTATACAAATTCTCAAATTCTAATGGCTGGAGGCCCGATCTGGCAAACTAAATTTTGGGTAGGTACTGTCAAAAGGGCTGGCGCTTTCGAACCGTATTGTACGTGGTTATTATTTTTTTATCTGCCAACTGCACAGCTCATGCCGCTGTGGAAAAAAATCTACCAAAATGCAAAGCGGTTTTAGTGGGAATGCCTGCCGAGAAAGATACACTCACTTTCGTATGTTCACATGTCATGTAGACTCTTTTTATCTTTTACTCTGATATCATTGCAGAACTGCCAAGACAAATCAGCAAAATGCATCCAGTTCCAATGCGTGATCTACAAGCTAGGTCGGACGAAGACCAGCACCATCACCGTGCGCGCGCGCCTCTGGAACGTGACGCTTGTGGAGGAGTTCGCGAGGGCCGCCAAAGTTAATATAGCGTCTACTGCCTATATTAGTATACCGGCGCATTTTAATATTCACCAGAATAAACACTCTGATGATAGATTTACGGTGAGTTGAAGTTTCAATAATGGTAAATAGATACCTTCTTATTATAAATGCCAAGTTTGTGACAAAAATGACAAAACGTATTTGGGTGAAATGTGGCACACAGATAGTTTATAACCTGGATTAACACAGAAAATAATTGTATATATATATTTATTTTCTGTGCTCACTCGGGAATCGAACCGACTGGAATTCGAAAAAATAACATTTTGTACTTTTTTGACATCCATCGACAGGATCAATCATATGAATCAAATCTCTCTAACAAACATGATAAATTGAATGAAAGGAAAACCACGAAATCTAAAGCTATAAATTCAATATAATATCACTGACCCTATCAATTGATGTCAGATTAGTACAATTCGGTTCGATTCCCGAGTGTGGAAAGCGAATTTTCGAAAATCTGTGAACGTAGATTTGTTCCATCCTATATATGAGTACTTTTTACCCCGGTAGTACGATCTCATGGTACAAAAACTTTACTTTTTCCATCCTGTATATAAGTACTTTTTACCCCGGTGGTACGATCTCATGGTACAAAAACTTTACTTTGATGAATTATAAATTATTTTCTTCCCAAATAGGTTCCAACCTTCGCATATCCAGACTTAAAGACAAGCAAACCAACCGAAGTTCCACTGTGGGTGATCATCATCTCAGTGATAGTGGGGCTCATAGTGCTAATCCTGCTCATCATCGCACTGTGGAAGCTGGGCTTCTTCAAACGCAGCAGACCAGACCCCACGCTCTCCGGGAACCTGGAGAAGAACAACCATGAAGCTAGCCCCTTCATAGGGAGGGACAGGAATAGTGTTCGATAGCCCACAATGATCGTGATGACATTACCCAGCTTCAAAGCTGTTGCAAAAGTGTAAATAAAAACGACTTTATGTGCACAAGTTTTTAGTATGTAATATCTCTGACTGTGATGTCTTCTTAGAGGAATTTGTGTGTATGTGATGCTCTAAAGTTATGTTTTGTTGATGTTGACGCACGATAGATTGTTTTATTGTAATTGCATTTCTGTAGCGTAATGTGAACATGTTTCAGATTGTTTGTTTATATATTCTGATGAATTATGATATTTTATAAAACTTACTTTTTCTGTAAATACGTACTTGCCTTTATTATTTATGAATAGTTTAAATGTCTACTTAATTTGACTAGATTTTTCACTAGTCACGAATTGTAATAATGTTAAAGTTTATGTGTAGGGAATAGTGATGTATTGTCCTATATGGAAGTGAAATCGGTCACAATTGATTTTGGACACTAAAACTACTGAAAAATGTTCAAAAGAACTTTTTAAAAGTCCTGGTAGGTACTTAAATGTTTATAGACTTTTTTTACAAATTATATTAATAAAATAAATCACACATATTTCACTTATTATCAAGCATGAATTAGGTATTGCATAAAGTGCTAAAATGTATTTGTTATATCAACTAGGATCATTATTAAGTAATATATTGTAAATATTATTGTTCCATGTCATTAGATTTTTTACAAAATTTTCTATTGCAAGTAGAGGCATACATTTTACACGTTTTTGTATAAAATCGCCCAGTAACACTGCCAACTATCCCATCACCTAGTATTTTATATACTTTTAATAAAATTTGACTACCTAAATAACACTGGTTGTGATTATTTCTGTTATGAACTACATACCTACTTAATAGTACATTTTAGATTGAATAAAATTGTGCCATTTTGATTTCTTGTTTAATTTTAGACCAAAACTAGTAACTCGTTACTGTTTTGATTAAGTGTGTTAACGATAATCCCATGGTTGTCCCAACCCTATGCATATCAGGGCGGGCAGCACTATCGAACGGCACCAGCGCGGCGCGGCGCCCGGCGCGACCGATAGAACATTATATTCGGGACTACGCAGGAGAGTGACGTGTGGTTTCTTTAATAAATAAGTATTATTTATTATTATTATTTCAACATGTTTTACATTACAAATAAATTTAAAAAATATGAAAAAAATATAACATAACACCTTTTCGTTTTCACTTCAAGTAGTTTATTTAGTACACAGTAACAGTAGGTACATTTGAAAACTTTTTTACGTTACGTTTGTTGTTTCGTGGTGTTCTGGTGATCTGTTTTGTGCTCTTTTACAACTTAGTACTGTGCTTGTTTTCTTGATATCTACTATATACAGGGTGTAAAAGACCTCATCACGAAGCCGTCAACCAAGCATTCTGTACATCAAACTAAGTAATTTTACGCAAAAATTATTGCTGGGAAACACCTTTTTATTTTGGGGTGAAAAATCATATTTTGTGGTAGAACTCAATGTAACGC
Source organism: Xestia sexstrigata (assembly GCA_941918905.2). Classification (NCBI taxonomy): domain Eukaryota; kingdom Metazoa; phylum Arthropoda; class Insecta; order Lepidoptera; family Noctuidae; genus Xestia; species Xestia sexstrigata. The sequence goes on from OW799214.2 coordinate 13,088,400, forward strand.
ACTCAAAACATTGTGCTGATGGATGGATTGAATAGTACGGGGGTCGTGGAGGTGTTTAAAGTAAAAATCTTACATTAAAAACTTTTATTTAAAAAAGAACTCGTCAAAAAGTTGGAACTTTGACCCCCAATATCTCCGTAAGTAGAAGGTTCCCAGGTATGGTGTACAGCAAAAAAATGATCGCAATGACGAGGAGAACAAGTGCCTTTCGGCTTCGTTAAGTAGTTTTTTACACCCTTTATAAACGTTGGACCCTCTCCCTTGGACCCTGTGATAAGATACGTAAACGATTGACCCAACGCCGTGTATACTGGACCTCGATTTTAACTTTTTGGTTTGAATTCGACGAAACTTGCAAAATGCCTAAAAAGACGGCCTTTAAGTGGTTTTTGGATGTATTGTATTGTATGTATATTATTATAACACATATTGTAAAAAATAGTACATTGTTCACCGAGAAGAGAAAGTGACCGATTACCGTCGAGGGTGTCGTTTGAAGCCCGAGCCGTAGGCGAGGGCTTTAAAACACCTACAAGGAACACACGAGGAACACCTACGAGGAAAATAAAAAACGAAATCTTTACTAATTGAAAATTATATTGAAATTGTTGCAGTTAGTGAAGCTTAATGTAACACTTTTTCCATTAATGTTTGTTTGAGATGTTTGCGACAATGTAGGAGGAATTTCACATGTTCTTTTTTCAAATTGTTTATCCTGCCGCCGCAGGGTCGCACTGCCAGCCCAACACCATCCAACACACAGCTAGTGGCCAGTGTCATTTTGCGAACTTGGAGATAAAAACTCACTGTAAAAACTTTTTGGCTTTTGATACTTAGGTTACCGGCGCATAGTCTTACCCAAAATTAAAAAAGAAAAACCACGTAAGAAATGGATTTTCATACACTTTTCTCTCCCGCTGAGATGCGTTTTCTCCCCGCATATTTGTTCGATATGCAATGACGTACTTTCTACCGTAAATTTGATAAAGTATCAAGGTACTTTCCAAGCAGGTGTAGTATAAAGGAATTTTTTAATTTCTATCTTACATTCATTTCATTTCTAGCCTAAGATTTTGAAGAATGATTTTCCTTTTATTGACGACTGATTCTTATTTATTTTGTGAAGAGTAAATTCTTAGGTGTATGTTTCGAATTCTGTATATTTTCTTTAAGACAAGACTAGAATAATCATGATGTTGTCATTATAGTCTATTTTATACACAAACGAATTCATTTATTCCACAAATAAATAACAATCATTCTTCAATAAAATACTCCAAACAAAAACTAAAAGCTTCATCTAGTGAGTGATAGCGTAAGCGGAGGGGAAATTGAGACAAGTAGCGCCATCTAACAGTTGGGGTACACAGTTTTTTAAAACGAAAACCTCAGTTGGACATCTACCCTGTATTATCTATGGCGCCAAGCTATAAATGTAGGTAGTAAACAGTAGTGATGAGGGTATCGTCATATCGATGAAGGAGAATTATACGCGCTAAGTTAACTTGTAATTATAATTTTACGGATATAAACCAAAACTTATTAAATATTTCCATATTTGTTTTATTTCACAGTATCCCTAGTAAGAAAAAACAGCATATATTCTAAGTATCAGAGAAACAAATACATAACTCAAGTAAAGCTTTAGGAAATGAGGTACATCTCTATTTGTTTCATGACGTCATTCCTTGACTTCGATTCAAGTCCTTGGCGCTCAAAGCGCGTTAAATTAGGGATGTGGTCTATGGTCTTTCTTCTATATTTGTCTATTATGTACCGTGTTTTTTTAACTACACACATCAAAAGTATCTAGGGATCAACATATATTTTTGCAATAACTTTTCTCCTGATTGATATTAATTAAAATTTTCTTTAAGGATATATCAAATAAAGTGTTTTCGTTTGTCACAGTAACGATAAACCAAGTCACCTTTGCATTAATAAAGAAATTTGCCATTTTCCTAATAAAGGGATTTTTGACATTTGAACCACTAACATTAAAGTTCGAAAAAAAGACTGAAATAACAGTTTTCTTTAAAATTTTATTGGGTAACTTAAACAATTAATAATCCGTGTTTCTACCGCGAACACTAACAACACAAGAACATCGGTTTGGCATACTCAAAATGAGTTCATCCAAATCACGCTGTGGAATGGCCGCCCATGTTCGTTGCAACAACAAAAAAAGGTCTTCTTGCGACTGGATACCCTCCATATTCGGCAGAGCTCTTCTCTGTAGCATATCCCATGCATGCTCAATCGGGTTCAAGTCTGGCGACTGAGCAGGCCAGGGCAGGACATTGATGTTAGCTGCGGCGAGAGTCTGTCTTACAACTCTTGCGGTGTGCGGTCGTGCATTATCATGCATTAACTGAAATAAGGGACCGATTTGCACTTGTAGAGGAACGATGACGTCTGATACAATCGTCTCAGCATAAATTTGAGCGTTGAGGTTGCCTCTGATCCAAATCAACTCAGTTCTTCCGCCGATCCAAATACCCGCCCATACCATGATGGTTCCACCACTATAAGGATGGACTTCCTGGCAGGATTTTAATCGCTGTTGGCGTCCAGGGGTTCTCCAGTGTCGTATACGTCTTGTATCCGGTCTCATACCAAAACGAGACTCATCAGAAAAGCACACGAAACGCCATTGTTCTTCTGCCCAATTTCTGTGTTCAAGAGCCCATTGATATCGAATCCTACGATTGTGCATTGCTATAGGTGGTACCCGTAGCGGTCTTCGGGAATGAAGGTTCACTTCATGCAAGCGGTTTCTGACTGTTTGGTCGCTAATTAAGTTCCCTGAAGAGTGATGAAGCCTCACGGCTTCGAGCTTCGAGTTAAGATTTGAATGTATCGGTCTTGTCTCCGTGTGGTGCAGCGATACCGTCCTCCATGGCGCTCAGCCACGGTACCAGTGCTTCGGTAACGTGTCCAAAGTCGACTGATAACACTCTGACTTGTATTCAGAGCTAAAGCTACAGTACGTTGCCGGGAACCAGCTTCTATCATTCCCACGGCTCTGAGCATTTCTTCCCTGCTTAAATGACGTCGCCGCTCCATAATAACGTTGGTTTTAATCAGTAGTAGGGAAACAGTAGCACTAATAATGTCTTCAATGCGTTGTATGTTTTTATAGGGAAAATATTGACAGCTTATTTTCATCTTTTACTCGAATTTGATTGAGAGTTCCTGATTCAAATTATGAAATGCACCAAAAAGGATCCATATAAATTTATAAAATCATAAATTTATTACAAAGCCACATCTCAATCTCAAGAAATCCGCATAAAAATGCTTGATCCCTAGACATTTTTGATGTGTGTATTTCAGTAACCATTTCAACTTTGTTAAATTCGCACTCCAGAGCCACAAGATACTTACAAGCAACTTGCGACGCTTAGTTTGTGGCTTACCGAACATTTCACTTATTAAATTCTTACTTTTTGATGAATAAACGTTTTTCAAAAATCAGAATCATCTTCTGGTTCAACGTTCTCTACTACTCCAAGTCCGATTCCACATCTTGTAAAATGTGTAAAAGCTGATCCTAATCCAGTTCTTCCATAATACTATTAGTAAAATAGAATAGTAGGTACCTATTGTTATAATGCAAAGTGAAAGTTTTTTTTTTTTTTTTTTTCATATTTGAAATCATCAAATGACTCCTCCAGCTCTCTGGGCGGAGCAGGAGGGAGTGTCAGACTTTTACTGACTAAAACCCATCGATGTTCCTTCATCGCCCTTTATGTTCCGGGGCCACGGTATCTCTTTCGAACATTCCCGCAACCCCGGCAGATCCAATTAGTACCTGCAGTCTGCACAATGCCAAAGTGACCTTGACAGCCGTACGTTTATGACGTCATATAACGACTTATATAATAGTCCGTGGTGCCCAGGGCACAGACAACCAATTGTTTTGTAGAGATGGGAATATAAATTATCGACAAGGATTGCTAACAACTATTTAATTCCGAGTCGGCACCCATCTGAAGATCGAGATTAGTCTATTTTCCTTTTGTGATTAAGTAGTTAAATAAATTCATATTTTACTTGCACTTACTTTGCACGTAAAAACATGTCGACTAAAAACACGGTGAAGCGCAAGGCATAAACTAGTTTGACATGTCTAACTTAGTTCATAGCTATAGCCGTCATTTTCTCGCACTGCCTTTTAGTAAAAGATAGCAATAGCCTAAATAAAGTTTTGTTTGTGCACAACAGAATCGACACCAATCACAACTTTCGCGTCACATCACTGGCCGACTATATATGGCGTTCTGGGGACATTAAAAATGTTCGGAGTTTTTGATTTTGCCAATTTTACGACAAATAAGGGCTTGTTTTGTGTGGAAAACTATAGAAACAGGGTACTATACAGTGTTATTATTAAATAGTAAAAAAAAACCTGTTCAATACAGTAAATTTATTTCTACAGTTAAAATAAAGAGCTTCAAATGAAGTCGGCGCTGATGGCACGAAAATCTGGAACTTCTATTGAAGTCCGTGGCGGTGAAAAGGTAATTATAAAGGCAAATTAGGCATAGGTAGGTGCACAAGGTTGCAAAAAATAGAGGATACAGGAGATTAAATGTTTTGATCGTAAATTATCTAACCGCTAAGGACCAGAAAGTACAGATTGGAGCACAACAAGCTACCCGAAACTTAATTTTTCCCAATCAACTTTGAACTTAGAAAGCTTTCACATTAAAGTTGAAAATCTATTAAACACGGCTGGCGTCTGTACGTGTGGTAAAAACATATTTATCTGCAACTTTCGATATCTCGGTTCACTCGCGCTCAGCAATGGCTCGTGATGGCGAAATCAATCAGAATGCTTAGCGAGTGTCATACTAAAAATCGAGTAACGTAACATCTCGATTGCATAAATCGAGTTTACGTCAAACGCTGAACCAAGAGTAAAGTAACTATTTTAAACACAGGGACGCTGAACCACAGAACATTTACTCTAAAGAGGGCGCTGAACGCATCGACGGAGCAATCCATTCGCCTTTGCGAGTTTCAGACAGAGAGAATGTAATCACTACGTTTAGTTTGAGATACCATAAATAAAACGCGCGGTGAGCTAACGAAACGAACAACCGAACGAACGTTGGTAACCAGTCAAAATAAATTGACATTCGTATTTTTTGCGTTCATTATTGTTAGTTAGTACTAGTAGAAGCTGTACCCGTTAGGGTATATATATTCTGTGGTAGAAGCGACTGCCTATTCAAATAGTGTGCGTTTCGACCGTGCGGCCACGGCGAAGCGTTGCAGAGACCTGAAACTTAGGCAAATAACAGATTGAATTTGTAAAAAAATTGTAAAAATATAGAAAAAATTCCTGGGTTTATATTTTAGGAGCTGTAAGACGAAAACCCCATGGCCGCGCCATCGAAACGGTAAATAAAACGTTATCGCCGATATCTCGCTGAAAAGGCATCGCAGAGGTCTGAAGTTTTTTGTAAAACCTAGATTTGAATTTGTCAAAACTTGTAAAAATACAGAAAAAAATCCTTGGTTTATATTTTAGGAGCTGTAAGACTAAAACCCCATGGCCGCGCCAGCGAAACGGTGAATAAAACGTTATCGCCGATATCTCGCTCAAAAGGCATCGCAGAGGTCCTGAAGTTTTTTGTAAAACATAGATTTGAATTTGTCAAACATTGTAAAAATACACAAAAAATTCCTAGGTTTATATTTCAGGAGCTGTAGTACGATATCGCTTATAACCTTCAATTCGTTTTGAATGGTTCGATAGGGTGACCATGACTTAGTGTTTACAGAAAACTTTCCACCTATTGCATTACCTAGAAATTGTTTCTCAAGGATTCTAAATTAAATTAAAATGAAACGATAAGATGCAAAAACATTTTATTTCTTTAAAAATCACATAAATCACAGATTGTTTACTTGAACAAAGAAATAAAATTTCTCTAAAAATCACATAAATCACAGATTGTTTACTTACACTAAGATATAAAATTTCTTTATAAATCACATAAATCACAGATTGTTTACTTACACTAAGATATAAAATTTCTTTAAAAATCACATAAATCACAGATTGTTTACTTACACTAAGATATATATTTCTGACAATATCACAAATCACAGATTATTTACTTACACCAAGATTTTTTTTTTATTTTGTTTTAAATTACTCTGTTTTTTAATATCCTAATCATCTGTTAGACCATATGTTAAATTATGTATTGTCATAGGTTGTTCAGAACTTGAATGCATTCCGGTTTTATTATCGTCGTAACAAATCATTCTGGAATTACTTTCTAAGCAATGACACTTGTAATGACCAATAAGGCTTACAACCGGGGGAACATATTCCACAGCACCTATCAGTCTTATATTTCTTTGTTTTATTTCGTTGTTGTAAGGTATTTCTTCAAGCATAATTTGGTTAGTGCCATTAAGATCAAATAAAATAACATCACTAAATTCGTACGTAAATCTCGTGGTATCGTTATTGCATTTGATACATCGAATCTGATACCTTGGTGGTTTTTTAAATTGGAGTCATCGATAATGACGGCGTCTTCGTCTTCTTCTTCTTCCATAATTTATAAACACCAACGAGTAGTCCGTGCGAAAGTAAAACGACGACTGCAACGAAAAGCCTTTGGCGGGGACGGGGCGCGACTACGGGATATCTCTTTTAGAGCGCACATAATTGGACTGATGTTATTGGTTAGTCAGCCGATCGTCGTCTCCCGCACTGGACCCGCACTCCGTTCGCTCCTGTGTACTGTAGTGTGTGTAGCCTTTATTGTTGATTCCTTCAGTGCAATTCAATGTCGTACTATGTTTAATCATTTTGAAAATGCCGTTAATTAAGTTTCAAATATGAAAGCCCGAATGACATAAAATGATATTATTGTTACGAGTTGGTTACAGGATAAATTAATTACTACCGAAGAAACAATAAATAACTTTGATAATCACAAAACACTTATAACTCAATCACTACACAAACACTAATAAATACACTACTGATCACTATTCGCTTAGATATCGCACTTTTAGTTCACTTCGATTCGCTTCGTGGTGTAGCCAAACTCAGACTGCCTGCTCCCGCAAACACGTCGACTATTTATATGGCGATCGAACGTTCGAGAAATATCCAGACAATTCCATAGTGGGTCATTGTCCTTCGAGAAACTTCCACAACTTGTACAAAGGAAAGAAATAGGTACTTTATGCCCTCGGCGTACGGTCGAAATTACAATGACAATTCCTGATGTTCTTTTGTAGGTAGTTTGCGAATTTGTACCTACATTATTCGAGACTCGTTCTACCTACTACTACCTCCCTACCTACTTGTAGGTACCTACTACCGTAACTGTAGGTAAGTACGGGTACGACGTAACATTATTTTTTTTACTTAAAACAGTGTTAAGGGTGGCTTAGAAATGAAAATATTTCGACGAACTTATCTTGTACCTACACGAAAAAGTAGCAGCGGTGGTATTTAAAGTTCTAAACTAGCCGCATCACTATTTTTTTTATGCATATTGTTATATATATATAACACACATATATATATGTATACCTATAACATCTTATAATAAACATATATATTATATGTAACATCTTTTGAGTTTATCAGGGTAAATTGATGTTGGAATCCGTGAGTTAATTACAGAGGTTATTCTGGCATAATTCATATATTTCAAATCCTTTAGACAAATTCAAAACAATTACTTTTCTTAATTTTAGCGCCATTTCAGCTATTAAGCCACCATTGCTTAATAGCTGAAATAGCACCTAACTGAATAATCGGTGATTTATGTGTTTTTTATAATTAAAAATAAATAAACTAAAATGAAATGATAAAATACAAAAACATAATTATGTCGAAATAGACATACGACTCTTCATTTTAATTTAATTTAGAATCCTTGAGAAATAATTTCTAATACAATATGTGGAAATCTTTCTGTAAACAATAAATCGTGGTCACCCTATCGAAACATTCAAAACGTATTAAAAGGTCTTAAATTATAAAAAAATGTATATTTTTGCGTATTATCGGTAGTTCTACTTATTCATCGGTGTTTTTACAAAAAAGATCGTCGGATCGGATGGGAAATCATCAAATGACTTCTCCCGCTCTGGGCGGAGCAGGAGGGAGTGTCAGACTTTTACTGACTAAAACCCATCCATGTTCCTTCATCGCCCTTTGTGTTCCGGGGCCACGGTATCTCTTTCGAATAGTCCCGCAACCCCGGCAGGAAAAAGATCTACCTAATACTTAATTTCTTCGGTAAATAATTGCGATTTATTTCTAAGCGATATCGTACTACAGCTCCTGAAATATAAACCTAAGATTTTTTTGTGTACCTATTTAATTTTTTACAATGTTTGAAAAATTAAAATCTAGGTTTTACAAAAACCTTCAGACCTCTGCGATGCCTTTTTAGCGAGATATCGGCGATAACGTTTAATTCACCGTTTCAATGGCGCGGCCATGGGGTTTTAGTCTTATAGCTCCTAAAATATAAACCTAGGAATTTTTTCTATATTTTTACAATTTTTTTACAAATCTGTTATTTACCTAAGTTTCAGGTCTCTGCAACGCTTAGTTTTAAAGATCTTTGTGGCCGCGCGGTTCTCCGCGTTTCGGCCACGTTCAAACCCATAAAACTTTTTAACCATAACTTTGACAAATTTATGGTTTTGGGGAATCAACTTTTACAAATTTTTACATAACCTTGGCATAGTTTTTCTTAAAAAAAAACGCCGTGGCCGCGCGGTCGAAACGCACACTTCAAATAGTGGTGGATAGACAACGAAGCAGTGTTGCCAACCCGAATTTTAGAAAATTAGTAGATTATGTGCCAAATGTTGGTAGAAGTTGGTAGAATGTAAAATGCAAAATTGGTAGATCTACCACCTCAATTTAGAAGATTTTTTAAGATTAAAAACGCCTGAACTGTTCTCAAAATGTTTATTTTTGGAAATTATACATATTTTATTGAAAATTTTTAAATGTTCTGCGCTAGGCTGCCCGTTGTTTGCTATGAATCTTTTAGTACGCAACAATCTCTCTAAGAGTCTCCGTGCAAATTCTATTTCTCTGGAAGGTTTCATATTATTAATTGCAGAAAACAATCTCTCAACGTTGGCGTTACTATATACATAGCAGGGGAAACATTGGAGACTGGTCTCCTTTTTTAATGGATGAAACATGCTTCCAGAATTCTTCAGGTGTAGGATCCACATTTTTTTATGTGAAATGAATGTGGTTTATGACCTGGACTCTATATAAGCTTGACGCATCGTCGCATGGCTCACGCAACTCATTGCAACGTCGCTCGCCGATATAAAAATAATTCAAAGTGGTGATATGTCAAACTAATTGAAAAAATAGCTAGTTTTTAGGTCTAGGGTGGTAGATAGGTAGACTGAAGTGAAAATTGGTAAATCTACCAAAAAGTTGGCAGATATGACAACACTGACGAAGGTTAGTTTAGTAGACAGTTAAACGTTTGTGTGTAAACAAAAGTTTGTGTATTTGTGATTTGTGATTTGTGCTTATAGTTTTTAATAATATTGTTAAAAATGAAGACTAGCCCGTCCCAATTTGAAATGCTGGTGACATATATGGAGCAGTAAGTATAATTGATATAATTTGGTGTGTAGTGAACTTGATCCAATCTAATAAGTTTGTTACTTTTTAGGCATGGAGATCTATACAAATTATCTACTAATGCCCGAGATAGGATAACGTGCATACAGAATTGGGAGGAATTGACGGCATTATTGAACAGTCACGGTAACACTAAAACCACCGAGAAATGGAAGAAGGTTAGTCAAAAGGTTTATTGCTAACCCATTTTGGTTTAAACTGAGTGTGATGGTGGGGATTATAGTGTTGGACTCTTTGTATGGTTTAAGGCTTGGAGTGACTTCAAAAATAATACCAAAAAAAAAGCTGCACGGTTGCATCGAGAAGCCAGTGGTCCTGGTGGCGGGCCCGCAGTTTTTGCGAAATTCTCAGATTTAGAGAAGAGAGTCCTAAATCTGATGGGTTTGCAAGTAGCTACAGGCTTGGCAGTGAAAGAGGCTGAGTTGTCACAGGTATATTTAAAGTCATATATATAAATTACCATATATAATTACATTGCGGTAGGTACTTACCTGCATTGATGTCTTATAATTGTACCTATTCTCTTATAGGACGTTCACATTGAGTCCGTTTCTAACATTGATATTGAACAAGTCTTAATATCTCTCCATCAGCATGAAGAATGTAAGTTACTTAAAATATAACCATGTTCTTAATAAATTGGTAACATGGTTTTTATTAAAACAAATAAATAAAAATATATTTTCAGCTTCAGATTCTCAGAATGTGAACCAAGTTGAGACTAATGCCTCATCAGCTCAATCACCACCGCCACCAGCATTCTTGCGGGCAATATCTTCTCCACCTCTTATGTTTGTGGAGCAAGAAGTTGAAAGTAAGAAATTCACCATTTTTTCTAGATAAATATGAAATTCATAACAAAGCAGTGATAACGTAAGCACAAACATAAGCTTTACTTAAAAATGTCAATTAAGTAGTTATTTGTTCCCAACAATCCCAACAATTAAAGTATTTTTAATAAATTTGGGATGAGGTGTGGTTTTGTAGCATCAGCAGAAATCCCTTGAATTTTTTTACATTTTAGGTTCTGGGACATCAAGCTTATCAATTACCCCAGCACATTCACCACCTGAATCGAGACCTACCATGGCTGCATCACATAGCACTTTAGTGGAAGAACCACAAGTGGAAGGTAAGATTAACTTTAAAGAGAGACCTATAAAGAAGAACTATAAAGTCTTTTGAAGACAACAATTATTATATTGACTATATTTACCTAATTATTTTTGTTATATTTTTATAGAGACGGGCTCCGTCTCCCCAACTAGGCCGTCAACTCAATTTCGAGTTGGGCACGGGCTTGCTGCATCTGTGCAAACCACTCGTCACCGTGCAAGGAGAACTCGAGGTTCACGAGCGAGGCCAGCACACACCGAGCAGGCAACACAACACTTTCTCCAAGCTGATTCGTTTTGGAGAAAGTTCAAAAAGCAGCAGCACAGAGATAACATCGAATTGAGAAGAGAGCAGAATAGGATAAGGGAAATGGAGTTACAGGTTCAGAGGGACTGGCAAACAATAGGTGGAAGAGTTGTGAATGTTTTGGAAAAACTAGCTGATAAATATTGTAAAGATTAATTTAAAAAAATCATCTTTACAATATTTATCAGCTAGGTTCCCGTTAATATAATATAGAAAAAATATAATAGAGGCCTGTCTGTGTGGCCGTCTGTAGAACAGTTACAGGCTGGTATTATTTTATTTAGAAAAGTTTAATTATAAGCTCAGAAACTCAGCGACACAGAATCGTGATTATCTTGCATATTCTACTCATTATAACAAAAACTTTAAGTCTTTCCAATGTTTGTTTCTTATGAGAGGGGTACAAAAACGTTCACATTTAGTCCAAGAGGGCAATAAAAAAAAAAGATGCAGTCATTTTTCAATACATTTCCTCGAAAACTGGTTCATAGCGCACTACGATCAGGTTCAACATGCAGTGTATTTCACACCCGTGCTTTTTTTTTCATTTTCCAACACGTGTGTGGGAATGAAAATTGCCACATACCTATACCTGACCAGACATACCAATACTTAGTCCATATTGGTTTAATGCCTATAGTCGGAGGTGTTTTTTTTTTTAATTTTGGCAAAGCAATAATGCCTATCTAGCGTTAACATTTTTTGAATATTCAAATTGTGTTAATAAATAGAATATCATCGATAAACATGATTATTTAAAACAAATATTTACTTTTATAAACAAATTAAAAATTATTTGTGTTCTAAATTCAAAAATAAAAAAAAAAAAACAATTTAGGCTTCTTAGCGTCTTCATACCTTTGCATCTCCTTCAACCTGGCGATAGAAAAGCGCGGAAAAAAAAATTAAAATCATTGTTTCCTGACAAAAATATTTTTCGTTCTTTTATTTTATTTCTTTAAAAGTGTATTGAAAAACGTCGTTTGATACACGTGGACATTTGTTATTGCAGTTCTTGGCTCGGTAACACCCTAGCCTACGACTCGTGTGTTAATGCCGCCTCGATTGCAATAACAAACTTTCTCCATTTGGTATCAAAATTTACGATTCTGGTTTGAACCATAATTTCAAGAAAGAACGATGTTAATAAAAGTATTGCAACCTTAATACAACATAATACTGTATTGCAACATAATACTGTTCCTCTGTTATATAGTAGCTTTAATCACTTACTAATCATGTTTATGATAAAGCATAATGTTGTTGTACATATAAGTTTAAGTTAGTTAAGTTTTTGTTTTGTACACCTCTAAAGAATAGAAATAGTATTTTTTTTATTTTACCACCTTAATTTTGTTAACAGTTTTATCTACATATCTTTAGCTATATCTACATATTATAAAACAAAGTCCTCCGCCGCGTCTGTCTGTCCTTAAGTATGCTTAGATCGTTAAAACTACGCAACAGGGCCGAAGCCGCGAAGCTGCGGGCATCAGCTACTAACTATAAAATGTTTATTCAATTTTGCTAAGAAAAATAATGTCTATTACTATGTTAGTCAGATAGTTAATTGCATAGCACATGTGTTCCATGTTCCTACTATGAAACTGTAGTATTTTCTAGAAATTTGTATCTTGCTAATGGTGCCGAACTGGCGACGAATATAGGATCCTTCGGATCCCTAAAATGGTTGTGATCTTTTTATTCTTATTTAGTTTCTTAGATTAGTTTTCTATATAAATTAAATTAGGCATGATGACAGTGTCAAAAAATTGCAAATCTATTTAGTCAGTCAGTTATAGTATTGGAAATTAATGGACACGTATTTTTTGTTTTTGTAAATCAATTAATATTGACAAAGATAAAACGCATCAAAGCTTGGGAGTGGGGGCTCGTGACGTCAGAACTAGGTAAAAATTATACCTACATATGCGTGACGTATTGAGAATTTTAAAAGCGTCATATCTTCGTAAATTTTGGTTTACGTAACAAAAGAAAAAACACGGGTCAAATATCTTTTGATAATCTAACTGACGGAATAATTGTTTTTTTTTTGTCGTCTCGCCTCTATTGACTGATTGTTTTAGAATAAATTATGAAACACTTGAATAACAATATGATCTTGTTTTCCTTACCAAAATCAGACCTTAATTAAGGCTTGCCCAACTATGTTGGGTAGGGCTTTAAATCTAATTTGATGCTGCTAAATACGTAAGGTACTTTTGTATGGACTTACATGTATTTATTTACACAGAATAAATACACACTGCATACTAAGTAAAATTACTAATACTAAACATTTCTAAGTTTAGAATTAATATTAGTAATAAATACCTAGTGAGCTCATTGTAAAATGAAGCTAGGTGTTTTAAAATTAAATGTGTTCAAGTCTTCTAACTAATTGTTCCATTTGAACCCTTCCTCTGATTAGGTATGTCAGACCTTGAAGCACCTATTACTCTCTCTGTGGGAATGGGCTCATTGCTATCTTATTCTTCATGTTCCAATCCTAAAAACAAAAATAATTTAATATTCAATACCTACTCATTTGTGCCATTGATTACTTTTTCGAATGATTAATCAATTAATGCCAGTGATGTCCTCTTCTACAACAATTAATGCCAATATTCTGTAAAACGCAGCAGCCTTGTATAATTCTTGCACATTTCAGTGGCTTGTAGTGGAGCACTCTATCTTTGTTTAGACATCGCCATCGATTCTTCAACCGCCCAAACGTATTTTCTATGACAACTATGGGTGCCACATGCGTATGGTTGTAGGTAATCGGCTTGCAAGGTGTTCGGGAGTTTCGGAGCAGCGTCAAAAATCGGAGTCATCAGCCATGGTCGTTGTAGATAATCAGTCTCCTACAATGATGGTCAATGTGTTAGTTTATTTGCCTTAGGTGGTGTGTTCCCGCTGACCCCACTGATTCGCCCCACTGGTGGGATCAACGGCAAAAATCAAAACTCGTTTCGTTGACCCCACTAGCCTACCCTACTGGTGGGGTCAACGGGTGATAACTAACAATAACTAATTAAATTATTGATTACCATTTGAACATTTATGAATTGATAGTGCTTGCGGCAATAATACAGATGTTCTTCATCTTTTGGCGGGCCAAATATTCTAAAATGGCTACAATCAATACACCCAATTACTAACTCCGGGACGAAGTATTATATTATCTGTGCTCCAGGCATTCCATATTATTTTGTCACAAAACCTGAAACAAACAACATACCTACTTAATATGCATTTCATATTACAATGATATTGTATAATTATTTACAGTAGGTACCTATATAAATCATGCAACCAATCGGCAGAGGAGCTGTGGCTAAATAACAACAGCCGCTCGGGTTGTCTTCAGGTTAAGCCGTGCTTGCCTAGGTTGGTCTGTTGATGGGTGACCACCCATTACATAACGAGTTTCCTCCGTGCCTCGGAAAGCACGTAAAGCAGTTGGTTCCGGCTGTCATTTGTAGATCTTTCGAGTCGTTACAGGTAGTCAATGGCCCAAAAAGTCTGACAACCAATCTTACCAAAGGGTACCGTATTACCCAGTACTAACTGGGTTGTGGAGGTTAGATAAGCAGTCGCTCCATGTAATACTGGTATTCAGCTGCATCCGGTTAGACTGGAAGCCGACCCCAACATAGTTGGAAAAGGCTAGGCTATGATGGATGAAATGGCGGCAGGTCACGAGAACAATATGCGACTCCCGCATTCCCCTTAAACTCAAGGGGAAGATTTACAAAAGCAAACATAGGTACTGCTGATTAGAATGTTGGCCCTCAAAAGGGATGAATGAACGGCAACTTCATGTTGCTGAGATGAGAATGCTAAGGGAGGCGGATGTGTAGTGTAACGCAAATAAGTAGATAAAATAAGAAATGAGTACTTACCTACATAAGAGGACGGCAGAATGTGGCGCCGCTGACTGAAAAGTTGTGTGGTAGGTTATCGGTTATCGTGGTATTATGAGCATGAGATACGGAGGAATGAGGAAATTGTGAAGAAAGTTTTGAGTATGAATGTAGGCTATAAGAGTAGAGGAAGACCATCACCCATCTTGCTCCATACCTTGGGGAGAAAGCAAAAGATCGTGACGCCCTTGCCATTGCATATTCTGTGTAAGGTTCGACATTATGGGACAATGTGTGCTTGCTTAGGCGACATCTACACCATTCAGGGTCCCAATGACCTAATGTCAATTAGAAATGATTACGATCTCTATAGGAAAATATTTTTTGAGTTTGAGAAAGATTAATAAAAACTGCATAGAGATTCGAAATATTTAATTATTTATTTACAGATCATAGTACCTACATTAAACCCTTTATTTATTTCTGCAGGTACATATTAATTAGGTACTATCGTGGTCTTTTCCGCCTGACCAGTTTAAACTTTTTTCGCTTAAATCATGCGGAGGCGCCGAGCCACGCCCCCTTAAAGTTTGGGCCTATTAGGAAAGCGTCAACTTTGGCGCAAAATAACAATAACTCTCGTTTGGCTTGCGTCGTAAGTGCGCTCGACCGATTCGGTATCTTTTCATTCATTATTTCTACACAAAGTCAACGGGGCGGGGCGCGGGGCTAGAGAGAGTTTTTATGTTGCGAGTGCAAGCAAAAATGAGCTTAGTGGTGATCAGGCGGGTGTGTCCTCGATAGTACCTTTATAAATAGTTCAATCTAAAATAATATTAAAAAAAATAGCTACCTATTACCTACTTACATTGTTTATTTATTTACCAAAATAAATAGCATTTTATGTACCACCAGTGGTACATAAAATAGAAATCGAAATAGGTTTATAGTGGTTTAAACGATAGTTGCACATGAAAACTTACATCATAGTTTATTTACTTTTAGAAACATTTCAATACTTACGTGTAAGCATAATTAACTTCTAGTAAGTACTAATAAAACACCTAGGTATGTTAGTAGGCACTAAGTCACCGCTCGAAGACAGGAAAATTAAAGTCACTAACTTTAATTTTCCTGTCTTCGAGCGGTGACTAAACTAAAAACATACTTTCACCAATTTGTATTAAGTTACATACTTACAAAACGTATTAAAATAAAATAAGTTACAAATGCATTTCACGTAAAGCTATTAGGTTATTGCTGGACTAGTCTGGAGTGAAAGCTCTGTATCAGCGTGAGGTTTTGTAGTAACTGATCTGTGGAGCAGGCGATTTCTGGAACAAACAAGAGAATAGGGGTAAGAGCTGAAATAAATTTACCAACACGTCTGACAGTAATCAAACTGACAAACGTTAGGTACGTTTGGTACACGTGACAGTAATTGTTTTAGGTAAAAGTTCTAAAGGTAAATTACTGTTTTTTTGGCACAGGGTTGTCACAGTGGCTAGGCGATTGACTGCGTGTCGCGGGTTCGATTCCCGCACCGAACAAATATTTGTATGGCTTACAGGTAGTTGTTTCGAGTTTCGCCGTTTATGTAGGTATATGTGTGAGTTTAAATGTTTGTACACGATCCCACGCTACAGGTGAAATTGTGTTGGGCAAGGTTAAAAAAAACATCCCTGTGTACCAACTCATTCACATTAGTGGGAGAATGGTTGTCACTGAAAATGTACCAATGTCGTTACCACTAATGTCGTTGCAAATATGTATTTTTCAGGATTTTAGTTGTGCTTCTTACGGGAAGAAGTAGGTTTATCAGGCATTATTTTAAAATAATATAAACTTATTAGATATAAAACGGTTTCAAAAATCACATGATAGCATTCCACTTGACGACTCAACTCGCCTACAAGTCACGTACTTGGGTAATAATTCTGTGAGAAAATCGTGATATAGTTATTTTTTTTATAAATATCATATTTAATCAAACTTTTTACGTTAATTATTCATAGTTTGCTACAAAAAGTAATGAAGTTTTTTACTGGAGATCTGTTTTAACACTTACGTCTTTTTTAACGTTCGTCCAACAAAAAGTGCACAGTGATTTATCTTGGTCGCTTACGTCATTCTTCTGCAAACAGGGCTGTTCTAGATCTCCTGTAAAATAGAAATAATTAGAAAAAACTCTTCTACTTCTACGAAACATAACATATCGAAATCACGCTATAAGACTTTGAACAGCATTCGGTAGGTACCAAAAATCGTACAGGTCTACTTAATTGGATAATGAGGTATAAGAGCAAACATAATCAAAGTCAATCCGAGAACCAGGAAATACACTAATATGGAGTACAAATAATGGAATGTGCTATACATACATTATACGGATTATACCAAAGTAAGGCCACATCAATTGTACCTTTGAGATTGAACGCAAACCGCTCTTATTGCATCAGATTACAATTAGCCTCGGCCCACCTATTTCTTAGGTAGGTACTTTAAAAATAATAAAGTTCTTGAAAGCCGGATTTGCAGATTGTTAAGGGATAGTAAACTGTGAGTTACCGGTATAGAGTTGATTGTCGAGGTGCGTGATGTAGCTGCCGGCTAGGCGGAGGATCTCGATCTTGCTGAGCTTCCTGTCCGGTGGTTCCGTGGGGATCAGCAGGCGTAGCGTATTGAACGCTATGTTCACGCTGCTTGGAAATACAAATATTTTGACAACAATTCTATTGAAAATGAGAAAGATGAAACGAAAAAAATGGTCGATCTAGATTAAGGCACAACCCGCACAACATACCTATAGCTGATACTGAATTAAATTAAAAGCCTTTTGCCTGGTTTCAATCATATATATTATTTAAGAATTTTTGTTTTAATTTAAATTTTCTTGCTTTGACTTTTCACACTGCTGTGTCTACATTTCTAATCCAAGTTTCCTCTCGCAGGTCTGCTAGAAGAAATTTTTTATGGAATAAGTAATACCTATGTGCTCTAAAATGTTAATATATTGTCCTGTTAAGTATGTCGTGTGTACTTAGGTACATAAGTAAATAAATAGTGCAAAAATGTAGACTTATTTCTAGAGTTTGACCTTAGTCCTAGACAGACGTAATTAGGCACCTCGTTGAAGAACTTAAGCGTAAAGAATGTTAATACAAAAAACGCAACTCGCAAAATATGTTATTTCTAATTGCTTCTTGTGACACTAGGTACTTGTGTGTCAGTTCTAAACTTTTTAATCCAGTACTTAGTAGTTTTTAGTTCAGTAGTCAGCTGGCGCCAAATGTGAGGAGTCTGATCTTATCTTGACGAACGATATCTTACTTAAGTAATCATTATAACCTTGTCAAGTAAATCGCATCATTTATTCATTTGAAAGTGATAGTCCCAATCCTAAAATAGATTATTAAAGGATCATTGCACAATTTTGCGTTTGGGGGACACCTTTAAATACTGAATTACCACAAACTATTGTACTTTTAACACGATCAGTGATAAATTGGTTTAATATTCTGTTTGATAGTTTCAACAGGCATAAACATGGAACAAATAATATTTCAATACAACTTTAACTTAATTTTAAAACAAATAACGCTGACTGTGACAACTTCTCATTATTTAGTAAAAGTCTGGGAAGTGAAACTTCCACATGCAATACTAACTTTTGTGTCCGGTCCCTTTCGCGCGCATTGGCCTGGCACCTTTGCTTCGCCGCTGGCTGCGAGCCCGCATGTTGATAAGAACTCACCGAGAACAAACGTTGTTCCCATGTTTCTTCTGCACACTGGTAATTTAGGAAATTCTCCATTGGAGAACCAAATATACTGCTACAAAAATTACAGTTCGCTGTTACTGCTCTAATTAAGAAACTTCTTTGACTTGACTTGGGGAAAATCTAGATGTTACGTCAATTTTCGTGTTCCGGTGATACTTAGGTTCGGATGCAGGATACGTACTAATCCGGGGACGTATGGGGGCCCACTAATAAGTATCCCGCTGGATATCGCTCATGAAGGAGTCATTTAGGAAGAACAGCGCGCCACTGACGCGCTCTTAACCGATAATTGTATAAACAGATGGCTCCGAATGTAGCAGGGACGCATTTGGAGCTTGAGAAAGTGTCTTTTTTGTTTGGTGTATAATATTCATGCAATATTGTTGCAGAATATGTGATACTATACTTTAGAAATTATTACAACGGGGTTCAAAATGTCACTGTAATTTTAACAACAATAATTTGTACCTAAAACTTACTCGTAACAATAGCAGAGTAAAAGGTAAGCAAAAATGATTAAATCTAAACCAAAAGTAAAGTTGGGGCAGAACCCCAACATTGTTTTTGGTTTAGATTTAATAGTGAGATACTGTAAATAATTACTTTTACTTTTCAACCGACTTCAAACAAGGAGGAGGTTCTATGTTCGACTGTTTGTATTTTTTTGTGTATGTTCACCGGTTTCTCCCCCATTTGTGGACCAATTCTCAAAATTTTAGTTTGAAAGAGCATACTCCTGAGGTAGTCCCATCTAAATTTGGTGAAGATCTGATGCTAATCTTCGGAGATATACAATGGAACTCTTCAAAAATAGACGGCAAATGTGTTGTGATTGCTGCAATCGCTTGGATGTTTATTGTTTAGGTATACAACATCATGAGGTAACATCACGCCTCTATGCTCTGAGGGGGTACGCAGATGTGTACAATACACCCAGATTTCGACAGTTAGGTATGTTAAGTTCCATTTATTGGGGATAAGCCTATTAACATAACAATTGTATTGTTAACAATGTAAAATAAATTCATGGTAAATATTTGTTTGGAAACAACTAAAAATGAAAAACAAACAAAGTATCAAACAAAGGTCACCGACTTCTGAAGTCGGTTTTATTTTTCACAAAATGTTTTTTTATAGAAGTGAAATTGTTGCATAACAGTCCGGCCCTGGTGCGGCGAATGGGTGACTTGTCATCAAGAATGTAAAACGCGTCTCCTCGAGCTTCGTCTGTTGCTTTAAGCTAACTACCGCAATAAATATTTTTAATGACCCCGATGATTCCTCAAACTGAATCTCTTCTTTAATTTGTTACCTACTTGATCTAAAAGACCATGCTTCCTTTGTTTGAGCAAGTTCCATCCATTTGAATTCATCGTTGTGATTGATCTTGTTATGGGCAGTTCTCTTGATGAAGTTATTTTAAAGCCTCGGGATGGTAATCGATCATATCGGAATAATCATTAGGTTCGCAAAGGTACAGCGCCCTAATTCCCTTTCAACTGTTCGTGAATTTAATACAGTACTAAGTACATGCTCATAACTCATGATTAGTTAACTGTCTTCATATATCATTGGACTATGTCCGCCTATGTCTGACGTTTCTTTCATTGAGCTATTCGTTCAATTCATTCAACATGTTTCGCGTACACGTCTCGAGGGGATGCGTGGAGTTCCGTGGGAACATCGGCTAATTGGCTAAATTATACGATATGTCGACCGCTGCGTTCATTCGTATTCATTTACAACAGTTACGAAGTTCACATGAAAAAACAATAGACGACACCAAAGACTACAAATTCATTTTATGAAGACTGTATGCGTTCGCAAGCTTACACGCTCACTGTTACTGCATTTATTTAAATATTTATCAATATGTTGTTTCTGATGTAATTAATATATCACCGTTATTTACAGAACGTTTATCAAAGTCAAATATTTAACCTTTTGGTAATATTTGATTTGATTAATTTGCTGATAACATTTTAAATTAAGTTGCCATAATATTTCTGCAGGTGGATTTCATAACATCATACATAGTTGCTATCATACACCTCATTAGCTGTTCATCCCAACAACGCAACCAACAATGAGTTGCGTGAGTTGTGAAGCAATCGCTGGTGATGCTCAGGTGGTTGTTGGCTCAGTCGACGTCACGACCCCCCCACGTCGTCGCGGCGCTGGCGGCTGGCGGCCAACCGACGCGGGCGCACCACGGCCGAGACTTTCTCCTCGCGACACCTCTGCCGGTGAAACGAGCGTCGCCGCGAGTCGCAGACACAGCCGCGCGCGAGTCGACCGCCTTCGACGCTGGCGCGACACACCGACCACTACCCACACTTCCGCGTGCAAACATAAACCGCTTTCGCTCCGTAAACAGTTTTCGTGTGAACTATATTGTGTTAGTACATTGACAACATCCTACCGGAGACAGTGCATCGGGACTCGTGATTGCAATAAACTGTCGAGTTTGTACACCAGTGATGCTTTTTCGTAATTAAGAGGTGAGTGTTGTTACCTTTCTACTTGGTCGTGGTCCACTCTACGTTAGACGATGACATTAGATGATAAGGTGGGCGCAAATGTTACTAGTGAACGCAAGGACACAATCAGGCTGGACGTTGGATTCACCGTCCACCGGCCATCGACGCCATCGTCCTAATTCGTTTGTCTACAAAGACACGTTTTTCATCGCAGGAGAAAAGAAACCGCAATTAGCATATTGATTGAAAACTTTGTAACAATAAGTAGGTACTTGTAGTTGTCCTCCTTAAGTTAGCTGCACACACCTACAATATTTGTTTGACCTGTCTACATTAGATGAACGGTTAAGCGCGGACCGGTCTGGGAATGGCCGGCATTCGAGATCAGCTGGTCTGACAAAGGAAGATAAATCTGATAAGGATCCAGGCATCCTGTCAAAATTGTGTAAAGGCCGAACAAACCGCATTATGCATTATTAAATACTTGCAACTTACAACTTAGCTCAAGGATTTGATGTTTAGTGCTCTTTTGTGTTATAGACAGATGAATGAGTAGGTATTATTGAAAAGTTTTGATAAGTAATGAAAATGTCTACTAGTCTTATAACTTTGGATTGTTGGTTCCAATTCGGTGTATCCAAAAGTGTTTCCGCCTCACAGCGAGCCGAAACAAAGGTACGTGACAAATCGCGAGTTAGTAAGTCACAACACAAGGTGATAGTTGTGCAACTTTGCTTGACTTCCCGTGCTGAATGAATGGAGGAATCTTTTCCTCAATAGGTACTACGTGCACTTTATGGACACCATCAAAATAGTTAAAGGAAAGTGTAATTAATTCTATGCCTTAACTTTTTTCACCTGTACACCGATTTTTTTTTTAAATTAAAGAGAATAAGAATTTTAGAAGAAGAAGAATATAAGATATCTATATCTGCTGTATTTGGCAATGTACGAGTGAGTCTGTGTAGTAAAATCAATCTTTAAATCCGTAATAACATACCATATTTTCTGGATAGCAGAGTGTCGTTGTGAAAAAACACAATGTCTACATTATTAGAACCGTCCTGACTTATCCCAACGAACCTTGCATCTATTTTCATTTTAGCATTCACCCCCTTTCTGTCAGTATCACTTTTCACAGAATCCACCTGTCCTTTGTGCGGCCTTCTACTACTCTGCCAACGGTAATCATACTCGAACTATTCTCACTTGTTCCTCCTCGAACTATTCCTCTTTCATCTATTTCCCACATGGTCAAGATATAATTATCAAGGAAGGATGAATGTACTGTAAATAGAGACAGACGGAACTATTAATGATCATTCATCAAATCATCACTCATTAGTATTACGTTAGATTATTGAGTGGTTAGTATCCGTGAAGTTTCCGCATGACTTCACTTGGGAGCCTTCGTTTTTCCCGAACGCCTCCGATCGTGTTCGGTTAAGCGAAACCCGCGTGAATCACGGAGGTGGCAGGATCCTCTTTGACATCCTGCCAATGACCTATTACAATACACCGGCGCATGCGGTGCCGGAGGTCGTTCGACGCATAAACAATAAATGCACCACAACCGTTATGTCTTATGTCACACCTCGACGTATCTAATCACGAGATCATAGTCGACACGAACGTTTTTCTTTGAGTGACACGTTTGTGTTCATTAATGTTTTTTTTTAGGCTGTTGTTAAGCTTTAATAAAAACCGTAGTATATGCTGAAGAGGTCATTACCAAAGATCGGAGTAGGTAGATTGAATTGGGGTCATTGATCCGAAACATATATATTAATATGGACATTTCTCCGAAATTGGTTGATTATTAGAAAAAAAAACCGGATCTTTGGTAGGAATTGTATTAAAATGAGCAATATTATATTCTTCATTTTTTTTTAAGGGCACACAGTCACGATTTGACACAACCCAACGACCAATCAGAACAAAGGATCATGGGTGTTGCACTAACCGGTTCTCAAAACTATGCGTACGACGACATGCCAGGTAGCTCACTCGTTTACTTCGGTTCGTAGAGTGCGCTTCTTTGTTTGTTTATTCAACAGATAAATAACAAATTAATTTAGTTTTGATACTTTCCTTTAAATTTTGAATTGAGTAGTAATAATATCACAAACATTAATAATATTTAATTGAATCTGGAAATACCGGTATTACTTTTCGGAAAAATGGCTTATCCATGTTATTCTTTCTGTGTGCATTTATGATACAAGTACCAAAAATCAGTCTACTACTCCGATCTTTGGTCATTACATATCTATTAGAGGGTAATTATACACTTTTACCGTTTTGACGATAATCTTAAATGAGATGATTCAAATGAAGAATTTTGTCAATTTGTTGAATTTTCTCTTTTATTTTTTACAATAAATTGTGAATTCGTTAGTTAAAACTTATTTGCATAAACAAGTCTAGCAGGCAAGTCTATTAAAGTTATTAAACCCTTATATGGGATTAGACTTGTAATTAATGAACCATCATAAGTTTAAAAATAACCATTTTACGATAAAAGGCCTCTTAAGGTAAACATCACGTATTTGTTGTGTGATTTGTGACACATTTGAGTTATGGCAGTGGATCGAAGAAACGAAGGTGACATGCCATTACACCTGCTGCTGAAATACTGGACTCAAATTCTTAGAGAATGAACTTGAACCGCAATGTCTAGCATAATCTATGAATTCGCTTGAAGCCCTTGATAGAAATTGTTAGAGAATGTAAGGGTGGAGTTGTTTAATTAATGCATACTGTTTGTTCTTTTCTAATTCTGCTATAACTTGATGATACCAACACGGTCTTATTATAGTCAACACAACTTTTTATTGATATTCAATTCCACCACATCGCTTTCTCAGACGAGCTCCATCCAGTTCAAAATTCGGATTACATTCGAGCCGTTGAATTACCAAGCGTTTTTCTTATCTTGTTGAAATCGATTCACTAAATTACTGGTGTATTAAATGTTATGAATATTAGGATACAATAAAGAATTTGGCTGGTCATCCTAACTGAGTCATGATTAAAAGGAATTCGCGAACTAAACTACCGTGCAAAAACACAAAGAGCATCAAAGATATCTGATGCGGCAGAAGATATAGTTGCACTGTAAGCACAATGCTGGCTGACGGTTTGGCAAGCCGGCCTTGTCTGCAAATGGGTCAAATTCACGCGCCGCTTGCCCAAGCGCAATTATACATGACCGACCATTATTTTATTTAATAATTCAAACACTTATCGGATCATCATGAGAAAAAACGCCTATGAAATGTAATGGTTTTTGTTGTAATTACTGTACTTGGGCAAAACACTTCATTTAAGACTTGATTTTAAGAATGTTATTGTTTCACTCGACCTCCTGTGATCTTTGTATTAAATAATGAAGTTAGCTACATTGCTGCTCACCATGTTCCCCAGCTCTTGAACTTCAAGTTGGGGAATACCTAAGTACATCTATGGTCTGTTTGGAATGCTAATTGGTAGATCCCTTATGCTTAGTATTCAGGTAGCGTCCGTCCTTTCTGTAATAGGTCTTAAATATAATCACTCACGATTTCATTTTGTGTCTTTAGTTTTTGTTCGCGACGTGTTTTATCTTGGAACAAAGTAAGTTTCACGTAATACCTTCGTGTGCCTTTACTAACTTACGTTACTGGTGACTATGCGAGTGAATCTGTTTATTGCACAAGACAGTATAATAATGTAGGCCAGACATCTCGGCGTACATCTTTGCTTGTGTGGCGACGTCCTTGTGATATCTTGTCATTATAAAAGCTAATATCTAAGCCCGTTACATGGTTGTCAATCTATAGAAGCGTTTTGCCTCAATCAAACTGTTTCCAGTTGGCCCTTCTATATTCATATTCAATAGATTACGTAGGTACACTATTTTTTTGTTCTCAGTATGTTTGATCGATATTGGTATCGATTCTGTTGTGCACAAACTAAACTTAATTTAGGCTATTGCTATCTTTTACTAAAAGGGAGTGCGAGAAAAGGACGGCTATAGATATGAACTAAGTTAGAGATGTCAAACTAGTTTATGCCTTGCGCTTCACCGTGTTTTTAGTCGACATGTTTTTACGTGCACCCTTAATTTGTATAGAAATATTAGTTCCAACTAAATTTGACAGCTCTAAATTGCGTCCATCGATTCTCGTTTTATTACAGAGAAAAATCTAGCAATAGCCTAAATTAAGTTTAGTTTGTGCACAACAGAATCTACACCATTAAATTTTGTAAATGTTCTTAATTATTATTGTTTAATCGAGTGGGAAACTGGGAACTCAGTTTTTTTGCTATCGTCTATGAAATAGTTTGTACGAGTAATATTTAAAAATTAGCAAACAGAGTTCCTAAAGCTGCGGGTTTTTAAATACTTAATCGACGTTCATTTGATTAAAACATAATTTAAATATTATTTATTGTTGTGCAACAAACAAATGCCATTAGCAAAAACGTAGAAGGTTGTAATATACATACTTATGCGTATTAAAATAAGCGAAACATTTAAGTAATTTTAAAAATACTAAATCAGTCCGAATGGAAAAAAAAAGATTCCTCATCATTGAGTCCTTGACATAAGCAAGAGACACTTCCTCAGGCAATTTTTTGTTTATTAAACCTAGTTTACAAATACAACCACTCACCAAAGTCGGTAATTAAAAAAGAACAATTATGGTCAAGAGGTCTCAAAGTAACCGTAATAAAATAGCATAGAGAAGAGATATATAAAAGCAATTGGCATAAAAGGTCAAAGTTTAAATGACAAAAAATGGCTGTCTTTATTTATAGCTACTAGCCACTCGTCCAGTTCTATTTATATTAGTGTGTAAATTATGTAACTCTATAGCACATGTGTATATGAATCCGCAATAAAGGCCGATTTATACTACGCAAAGTTATCAGACGTGTCCTGACATTAGAAATTGTCAATATTACTATAAGTCCTACGAAAGTGCGACTTCTAAGCATGACGTCCTGGGTTTGATTCCCAGGTCGGGCAAAGTGCAGCCACGGAGCAGAATCCGTGGGTGCGACTGAAAAATGCCTTCCTTCCATCAACCGGTGACAAATCCAGAGATTTTACACGGGACTTAAAAACATAACTGGCGAAATGTGGTAGTACATTATTAGGCAAACCCTTACGCCTGTAAAGGCGTAATGTTATTTATGTCCGGTTTCTCCCTACGTATTGTTAGATTTTTGTAAAATATTATATGTTTTCAATCAAACATGCCTAGGTAATCAGCCCATAAAGTTCTCACAGCTAGGATACAAATCAGAAATCACACACTTCAATTATTGTCGTCTGTAAATTATGTAAAAAACTCATTACTGTTTATTTTCTTTGCAAGTATTATTATAAAACGGTTTTAATCGCAGTGAGGTGTAAATCGGCCTCAACTTTTATTAATATCATGTCTCGAGAAGCAAGTGAACGTACCTGCTTAGATACAACCTCTACTATTACGAATAAAACTGGTCAATATGAGATTTACACACTGCTTTTAAGACATTGCGTGGTCGTTCTAATAAAATTGGTTGTTTATTTTAAGTAAACAAGCATTGTATATTAGCTTGTGGTAACACTATTTGTGACTCGCTTAGCATTAGACAATATAGTAGTAGTATCAAATTAATTTATTAGAATGCATAGTTGAACAGGTGCAGAGTAACGTTCGGTATGCTTTATTAATAAAAATATTAGCAGGTTTTAGAGCAATATAGACGTCTGTTTGAAATAACTGTTTTAGTAGGAATAGTAGATTATGCACCAAGGGGATAAAGTAGTGTCTTATGTAGCGGGCGCCGTATTGAATCCCGAGCAAAACGAAGGACTCTAAGGTTAACTCCCAAGCGGAGCGAGGGAGTTTAGAGTTAACTCCCGAGCAAAGCCAAGAAAGGGAGTTAAGTCAAGAATCCTGAGTGCAGCGTGGGAATCAAGGTCGCCCAAGACGAAGGCACCTTTATTCCCGAGGTGAATACTCTACTTTTCACACCATCTACGAGACAATGAAAGCAGTAGTACTAGAATCAAAGTATTTATTAAAATAACAATTACAGTTAGTATTAGTAGAACTATTTAAAACAATTAAAAGATAATGTAACGTTTGATACATTAGACCAGTTGTGGAAAGACAAAGTTATGTTTTAATTCGGTACATTTATTGAAGTGGAGGAGGAAGATATTTGAGTTAAGTAAAGTTTCAGAAACTTGGGTCTGCTGAGGACCATTATGGTTCGTGAAATTTGGTGAAGGTGGTGCTTGAGGTAGCGGGCTAGATGAATAGTGTTTTGATTTGGAAGGTTGTGGTGACAAAGGTGTCCAAGGATCAGTTATCAACTATATATAGTAAGTAGTTATGTAGCTATTTTAGTTACTACAAATTTAATAAATAGGTAGGTAAGTACTTACTTTTGTGGTTAGAAAGCTGTGGTCAGGAGCTTCATTTAGAAACGTTTCCACATTTTGAGCTGTGAAAACTTTTGATTTCTTAAAACGATGTCCTTCTGATTTCTATTAAAAAAATGCTAGTAACTTGGTGTATGTATTAATTTGTATATTATTTTTGATGCTTATTGTTGACCTGAGCATCGAATAGATGCACCATAGGCTAATTGGCTTCTTTGTACATGATAAATGCTGGAAATAGACTAAACCACTGATTCAGATACAGATTTGAAGCCCTTTGTAGTTTTCCACTTGTAAAAATCGTCGTAGGCTTTCATGTACGATTCCATATACTTTTCTGGGAGCAGATTTTTGGTAATGCCAATGGCTTCGGATTTAATGTACTCCGGAGTCAAATCACTATCGTCACTCGACATTTTTGTGAGAATTTGCAAGATTTTAAGTAATTTGTTGTAAAACAATGAACAAAACAAAGCAATTTTCAGTATTCGTGCCTCTTTTTAATTTGTGTTCTATTTTTCTTTTAATTATATTCTATCTCGTGGTGGCCAGTACCTAATTTTCGAACAATTTATTTTTTAGTTCAGATCTTAATGGTGAATGTAAATATCGTAAATATTCGTATGCGATTTATGTTCCAAATTCAAATCACTGACCAGCGGGTCATAATGAAATTCAGTACAATAGTAATGCTCTGCTAGACCTCAGACCGTAAATGACTTACTTTTAGGTTAGGTTTTCATGACATATAATTTGACATTGTCGAGCAGGTGGTGAGAAAACATTTTTAATAGGTACTGTGTTAAAAATAAAAAGTAACATTGCTGCTACCCACAGAAAATAAAATGTTACTGAGCCTGATAATCAAGATATCATAAAGTGACCTTTTTAAAGCAGTGACCTTCCAGGAAAGTCAACCATGCACACTATTGTGTTTGTTACACTCATAGATTCAATTACGAGTAAAACGCGTTATCCAAGCTTTATGAGGATCTGTAACACTTGTTTTTTTTTCAGCTTTAGCAAACCTTAACTTCGCTGTAGTTTAATGTGGGCTAAGACAGTAAATAAGTCGTCTATCCTCAGAACATTAGGTTTTGATCTAGATAAAGATATCGTGTCCCAGACTCACAGAACTAACTTTATAAGACTGTGGATATGTTAATCTTACATTGAGGCCACATTTTATAGGATATAACATCGTGTAATGTAATTAGGTTAATTGTTTATTGCTAATATTATACTTGCAAGCTTCATCTTTACCACAAGGTCTCACAAACTACATGGTTTGCTCTACTTAAAACTTCAATAAACAATGTTCAAGTGTAAAATTACAACCTTAATAAATTTACACTAACGAAGCTTAACATACCTTTGAGGACGTTAATCATTTCTGAAATTGTTGGCACAGGTAGAAATGTCAGTTAAATTATCAACTCGGAAAATTACAGAAGCAAGAAGGTAGCAAGACTTGCTGCGTGAACTTCCGCGAAAAAAATGACACCTCGCGGACTTAAACAGTTCATTGGCCTTTTATTTAAATGTTATGGTGTGGGCTGCCTTCACAATTAAACAAGGTAAACATAAAAAAATAGTACGGACGACAAGCTATTTGGTTTACATTTTACAATGTAATTTGTGGCTTAAACTGTAAACTAAATAGCTTGTTCGACCGTGCATTCTTCTAATATTCAAAACTTCAACCAAATACTTTTTTTTACAATTCGACATCAATCAACCTTCTAATATACAACGCAAAAAAGCAGCCATAGCATGTTTTAAAAAAGAAATCTTAATTTATTATCACTAAATAATTTGAAATCAGAATGTGATTTTGGCGCCGAATGAACTAAAAAGATTCTTTTATATCAGCAATTTTGAACTTTCGATTGGTCACAATGAAAAATAAATTCGTGCATAAGTTTACATTATGTTACTAAATAAAAGTCATAAAATAAATATGAGCCTTCTCTAGAGATGACCGTATAATGCCAAGGTTGGTAAAATTCCTAAGTATAAAAATATTTTAAAATCTAGCTATGTGATATGTGACTAATAAATGAATTATTTTATATTAAATCGCCTTTGTTGGATAGCGAAACAACGAATACTTTTTTAATAAATACTTCTAAAACATTGCCTGGTAACATAAAGTAAGTCGTACAGATAGGTGAACATTCAGTTTAATGTGTCAATTTAGTATAACCTTATTGGGTACCGACGTTTCTTGAAAGGTACACCATTATCAAATGCCGCGACCGCGTCCTTTTCAAGAAATGCTACTTAAATGGTACATTTATTACATCCTACCTAGTCTTTTATCTCAAATGTACGTGTTGTAGATTAAGTTTAACCGTTCCTTTTTATACTTATGACGATGTGTGTTTTAAGTCAACAGATACGTTTAGATATTTATTATTGTTCGCCCTACCGCGTATGTCTAGCGTAGGGTTAGCGCTGGCTTCGCGTAGCAGCCGCGTAGCAGCCGTCTACTCTCTAAGTCCGTCAACGAAGATATGGGGCCCGTCCGAAAGTAGCTTCGAATTCATGGGTTTTTAAAACACATTGGGAGTAAGGACAGATCTGACCAATCGTGTTGTCATTCATTTTTAGTTTGGACTCCTAACGAATCTTATGTCCGTAAGTTATATGGAGTAGGAATCGACCGTAACTTCGGCCGAAACTACGGATTTCGTGTTTAGCGAGTAGACCCCCAGACGCGTAGCGGTGGCGTAGCAGCAGTCGGCTATACTCATAGAAATATATTATTTTTATATTCTCTGTGCTAACATACTTCGCTTACTGGCGTAAAACGAAATACTTGTATTTAAATACAATCAATCCCTTTGAGCGGATCCTACGATTTCGTAGGTCTTTTATTAAATTTACGTAAAGCTCTAACAATTGGTTTTCAGTTCTCTATTGTTTTTTTTTCAGGTTCTAAGAAAACAAGATGGCTGCACCGGATACTGTACGGAGTCGTATTTGGCTTCTGCTGATGCTGGTTCTGGTACTACAGATTTTAACTCAAGCCTTCTCTGACCCTGGTAAGTTTTTGCTTGATTTTCTTATATTTTCCTCTTAGATAATATTCACGACTCTGCACTGCAAGTACGTAGCAATCGATAACGATCGAATCGATACGATTCGATAAATCCGACTTTTCGATTGGTTAAAAACTCATTTTATCGAGAATAACTGTCAGATTTATCGAATCGTATCGAATTGAGTGCTACGTACTTGCATTGCTGTTTCGAATAAAATCCCGGTAAGATATAATTAGCATATTTTCCTTTATAAACCTGACAATTCAGATAATTTATTAGGTGTTCGGTTCCTTCTATGTTAAACACTATCGAGAAAAGTGTTAATGGAATTTCCCTTTTCGAATTGTGTGTTGTCTCGGAAAGCACGTTAAGCCGTTGGTCCTGTACCTGATCTTTCTCCGGTCGGTCCGGTCGCTTCGGAAGATGAGAGTGAAGGAACAGAAAATGCACCCTTGTCTGCAATTCTGCATACATACTTGAGAATTCTAACACCTGCAGACTATTATTACGTTGAAGTATTTCTCTTAGCATCCTCCGTAATGTAAAATCCGGGTTATAATTTAACTTTCAAAATTGAAAATATTCTTTCTTCTATTTCTATTGTAGATAAACTTAGCTGGATCCAGACAGCTAAGCACATGTCACCAGTACACTCATGTTACAATATCATGGAAATTAAGTTTTCATCATAAAATAATAATTGTTTGTAAGAAAAACATATAGCAGCCAGTTTCAAATATTATAATAGTCGTTAATTATCGTGAAATATACATCGATAAAATATTTCTATGACCGTTTAATTAGGGTCTATTATTTCAAATAAGGATAATACATAATAATGTATAATACATATCTATCTAAATATATAAAAGAAGAAACTGACTGAATGACTGACTGACTGACTGACTCATCTATCAACGCACAGCCCAAACCGCTGGGTCTACAGATTCCAAATTTGGCAAGTAGGTTTCTTGTGTGGTCTAGGGGTGCACTAAGATTTTTTTCAAAATTCACCCCCTAAAGGGGTTAAACGGGGCTCCAAAGTTTGTATGGGAAAACAAGATTAGTTAGACTATTTTATTCGAAACTTGAGTGCTCCTTTTGATAAATGAGTAGAAACGGGTTTCAGGGTTTTTTAGAATTCAACCCCTAAGAGGGGGAAATGGGGTGACAAAGCCTAAAAATCAATGCACAGCCTAAACCGCTGAGTCTAGAGATCCCAAATTTGGCACATATGTTCCTGAAGTGGTCTAGGGGTACACTAAGAAAGGGTTTTTCAAAAGTCACCCCCTAAAGGGGTGAAACGGGGCTCTAAAGTTTGTATGGGGAAACAAGATTAATTAGACTATTTGATAAAAAAACTTCACAGGAGTACTCCTATTGATAAATGAGTAGAAAATGGTTACAGGTTTTTTCAGAATTCAACCCCTAAGAGGGGGAAATGGGGTGACAAAGTCTAAAAATCATTGGCACAGCCCAAACCACTGAGTCTAGAGATTCCAAATTTGGCACATACATTCCTTATGAGGCTAAGGGGTGCAATAAGAAAGGATTTTTCAAAATGTACTCCCTAAGGGGATGAGACGGGAGTCAAAAGTTTATATGGGGAAACAAGATTAGGTAAAACTGTTTTATTCGAAACTTCACAGGAGTACTCCTATCGATAAATGAGTTAACATTTTGTGTTTCAGGTTTTTTCAGAATTCAACCCCTAAAGGGGGAAATGGGGTAACAAAGTTTGAAAATCAACATCGGTATAGTTTGTATGGTGTATCGGGTCGGGTGTATTACAAAAACTACGATTTTAAGATTTAATGTGGCGGACCTGAAATGCCTTCATTCCCTGTTGGGGTGCGATGGGGTTGAAATGTCTAAAAATCAATATGGGTGTCGATACCGAGATTATCAGGGGTGCAGATTACGAAAATGGCATTTATTTTGAGATCCAGAAGATGGCGGATTCGACTTCTATACAGGGTTATTGTTGATTTATTGTGATGATTGTGATAACGATGATGGTGATTGTGATAATGATGATGATGGTGATGATTGTGATTACGATGATAATGATTGTGATTACGATGATGATGATTGTGATTACGATGAAAATGATTGTGATTACGATGATAATCATTGTGATTACGATGAAAATGATTGTGATAACGATGATGATGACTGTGATGACAATTGTGATTGTTATAGTAATGGTGATGGTGATTGTGATGGTGATTGTGATTGTGATGGTGATTGCGATGGTAATTGTGATAGTGATAGTTATTGTGATAAAGATGATGGTGATTGTGATTGTTATTGAATTGAATTGTTATTGAGATGGTGGTGATTGTGATGGTGATTGTGATTGTGATGGTGATTGCGATGGTGATTGTGATAGTGATAGTTATGGTGATTGTGATAAAGATGACGGTGATTGTGATGGTGATAGCGATGGTGATGGTTATTGTAATGGTGATAGTGATGGCGATTGTGATAGTGACTGTGATTGCGATTGTGACAGTGATGGTGATCGTGATAATGATGAGATTGTGATAACGATGTTGGTGATTGTGATGGTGATAGCGATGGTGTTGGTGATTGTGATGGTTATAGTGATTGTGACTGTGATAGTGATGGTGATTGTGATAGCGATTGTGACTGTGATGGTGTTTGTGTTATTGATGATGATGATTGTGATTACGATGATAATGATTGTGATTACGATGATGATGATTGTGATATCGATGATGGTGATTGTGATAGTGATTGTGATGGCGATAACGATGATGGTGATCGTGATGGTGATTGTGATAGTGATAGTGATAGTGATTGTGATGGTGATGGTTGTGATTACGATGATAATGATTGTGATAATGCTAACGATTGACGTGATTGTGCTAACGATGATGGTCAGTGGCGTGCAGTGGTATTCCACGAAGGGTAGGCCACGAAATAATGATAGCAAAAAAAAATTTGTCTGCGCCATCTTCCATCAAAATCAAAATCAAAATCAAAACATTTATTTCAAGTAAGCCAGTTACAGGCACTTTTGAATTGTCGAAACAAAGATGAAAATTAAATGTAGCTACAGTCCCAGTCACAAGACATAAAAACTGTGAAAGTACTGTAGTTGCCCATTCCCTAGCGTAGATCTCTATGGAGAAGAACGGGCAAGAAACTCCATGGACACTCTTTTAAATCAGAATATTGTTACAAAATCTTGGTTACATCATTCATGTTGAGATGGTATATTATGTGAGAACAATGTAGCAAGATGTGCACGTTAAAAGTGTCCACAGCAAAAACACACAAACAAAAAAAAATACAATTCAAAATAATTTATTCAAATAAGCCATGGCAACTAAGAGATGACCAGTCACAACTGACAGCGCCCGTTCACGGACTTGACGCGTGGATCAGCACCATTCAACTCAACCATTTTGAAGGGAACTAAATGATCCGACACATGCGCCACCATCAGCGAGACATTTGAGTGAGCATGACATACTCTAAATCGCCAGGGCACATTCAAGTCAAGAAAAGACGTAGTTTTCCAGTGAATGATAGCTTTCTAGTACATAGTACTCACACAATATGGGCTATGCATTTATATAATACTATAGAGATTGAATCTATACAATGCAAAGATAGTTGCACAATCTTCAGCAGCTCCAACAATACATTTTAATGCTATCAATTTATGCGCCCCTGTCCTTGTGGAGCAGGACCAGCATTGAGCCAAGCATTTTTATCAGCGATATAATCGCTCAACTTGTAATATGCTTGCTTACATAGTGTGCGTTTAATGCATGTTTTAAATTTCGTCTCATTCAGTTCAAGAATGCTTTGTGGAATTTTATTATAGCATCTCAAACAGTACCCCATGAAAGATGAGTCTACTTTAGCGAGTCGGAAACCTGGCTGAACTAGTTGGTCCCTATTTCTAGTACTGTAATTATGTCTGTCACCCCTTTTACCAAAAAGGTGCAGATTTTTTCTGTACATTATGTTTTCGTAGATGTATTGACAATGTACCGTCATGATGCCAATATCCTTAAACAGTTCCCTTAGAGAATCGCGCTTACGAAGATTATATATGGCCCTGATGGCTCTTTTCTGCAGAATAAATATAGACTCAATATCTGCAGCTCGTCCCCACAGTAAAATGCCATAAGACATACTATGAAAGTAACTAAAATAAACCAGTCTAGCGGTATCTACATCAGTATACTGACGGATTTTTCTAATAGCATAGGCTGCTGAACTTAGCCGCCCCGCAAGAGATGTCAAATGAGAACCCCATTGTAGCCTTGAATCAAGCGTAATCCCCAGGAAAACCGTTTTATCTACGAATTCAAGTTTCTCTTTATTTAATATTATATCACAATCACTACTTTTAACATTCGGTAAAGCAAATCTTATGCATTTGGTTTTTTTTTCATTTAATACCAAATTGTTTGCTGTGAACCAATTTTGGACCTGAAGTAGGGCATTATTCACGTCATCTAGATTTTGGGCCCGCCTATTTATCTTAAAAATTAGGGAAGTGTCATCAGCAAATAACACCATATTTTGCGGTTGGTTTTTCAGTAAATAAAATCATCCATCCATCGGATTTTCGAAAACGACACCCATGAAGAAAAGACCGAAAATTTTCGTCGGCGCCATTTTGGATTTTTATTTTGACCTCATTTTCATTATCAGCGACCCCAAAAACCACGATAATGACACCCATGAAGAAAAAACTGAAAATTTTCGTCGGCGCCATTTTGGATTTTCTTTTTGACCTCATTTTCATCATCAACGACCACAAAAACCACGAAAAGGACACCCATGAAGAAAAAACTGAAAATTTTCATCGGCGCCATCTTGGATTTTCATTTTGACCTCATTTTCATCATCAGTGACCACAAAAACCACGAAAATGACACCCATGAAGAAAAAACTGAAAATTTTCGTCTGGGCCATCTTGAGTTATCATTTTAACCTCATTATCATTATCAGCTACCCAAAAAACCTCGAAAACGACACCCATGAAGAAAAAACTGAAAATTTTCATCGGCACCATCTTGGATTTTCATTTTGACCTCATTTTCATCATCAGCGACAACAAAAACCACGAAAATGACACCCATGAAGAAAAAACTGAAAATTTTCGTTGACGCCATCTTGGATTTTCATTTTGACCTAATTTTCATCATCAGCGACCACAAAAACCACGAAAATGACACCCATGAAGAAAAAACTGAAAATTTTCGTTGGCGCCATCTTGGATTTTCATTCGACTATTGACCTCAGTTTCATTATCAGCGACCCCAAAAACCTCGAAAACGACACCCATGAAGAAAAAACTGAAAATTTTTATCGGCGCCATCTTGGATTTTCATTTTGACCTCATTTTCATCATCAGCGGCCACAAAAACCACAAAAATGACACCCATGAAAAAAAAAACTGAAAATTTTCATCGGCGCCATCTTGGATTTTCATTTTGACCTCATTTTCATCATCAGCGACCACAAAAACCACGAAAATGACACCCATGAAGAAAAAACTGATAATTTTCGTCGGCGCCATCTTGGATTTTCATTTTGACCTCATTTTCATTATCAGCGACCCCAAAAACCACGAAAACGACACCCATGAAGAAAAATATAATATCAATAATGTTATTAATTATTATAATAATAATACGCGCCCATAACCCCCAGCCAGGAATCATTATTTTAATCAACATTCACCCTAGCACTGGCCTGCAAATTGCAAAAAACCTAAGGAAATTTGAATTACGCGGGCTAAAGAACATTCAATTGAATCCTGGCCTTGTGTTGTAGCAGCAAATCATAGCCCAGCTACACTCGCAGGAGTTACCGCCCAAAAATGGCTGCAATCTATGCATGTGTGCGGTTCATACACACGAAAATATGCACCAATTTGCCGCTGTGTGCGTAAATATATCAATGGGTTGTAGGCCAGCAGACTATTTGCCTATAAGATGCGTCCGGCGGGTGAGCGTCGAGCTTCGTAGCAACTTCCAGTACAGTGTTGGTTACGTAACACGGGCGCGAAAAATTGCTCTAAGTATTCGAACAGGAGTTTGAACTTTTATTAATATTTTGTACAAAGTGTTATTTTATTACATAGTTCATTAGTTATAATAATTGCCCCCGTTAGTAGGGTAGGCTTTGTCTAATTGCCTCTTCGTAGCGCACGCCCATGATGATGGTGATTGTGATTGTGATGGTGATAGCGATGGCGGTGGTGATTGTGAAGGTGATGGTAATTGTGATGGTGATAGTGATTGTGACTGTGATAGTGATGGTGATTGTGATGGCGATTGTGATAGTGATGGTGAATGTGATGGTGATTGAGATTGTGATTGTGATGGTGATTGTGATTGTGATGGTGATTGTGATAATGATGATCATGATTGTGATTACGATGATAATGATTGTGATTACACTGATAATGAGTGTGATAACGATGATGGTGATTGTGATGATGATTATTGTGATTACGATGATAATCATTATGACTACGATGATTAAGATTATGATAACTATAATGGTGATTTTGATAGTGATTGTGATGGTGATTGTGATGGTAATTGTGATAGTGGCGGTGATTGTGATGGTGATAGTGATGGTGATGGTTATTGTGATGGTGATAGTGATTGTGACTTTGATAGTGATGGTGATTGTGATGATTATGAAATTTGGCATATAGATAGTTCATAACCCGGATTAACACGTAGGACACTATTTATCCCTTTAATATGATCCAGTGGGACGGTTACCGAACTTTACGCGGGCGAAGCCGCGGGCAACAGCTAGTAATACATATATTCGAATAAGAGATCATAGTCGTTATCTGAATACATTTCTTACGTGCTAAATGCAATATGGTAAAAAGAGAAGTAGAAATTGTTGGTAACTACACAATTTTAAAATTACATGTTATGAGAACGATCTTAACATTTAGCAAAGTATTTTAGGTATTTAATTTTTTTAAATTAGCAAGTGTCACATAATTTATGTAATATTAGGAACCCACTTAATGTTGCAAACATTTCGTTTTTCGTAATATTGATTAAGAACCTTGAAAAATAATTCAAATAATTATAACACAAAGTTTATAACCGTATAATATATCATGTTATGGTCTTCTTGTTCATAAATTCATTCGACTGTTTTCGGATAACAATTTTTACAAAACAAAATAACTAACAAAGACAGGATTCGTAAATACGAATGTGTACTTTAATTGATTCCAGTTAGTGAAGGAAACGATAATATTATTGCTAAAGACACTACAGGCGGATGTATAAAACACGCGTGCACATACACAGAGTTGGCAACACAGACTATCTGTCATTTTAGTACAAAGGATTCTGGTCCTTTATGTGAATGCTCAGGGTCGTTATTACCATACACGTGGTGGAGTAATGGTTTGCCAGTGCAACAAGGATGTGTAGTGGTTACTATGTGTTTTTATTGTCACCATAAGTACATCCCGCGTGTGAATCCGTCACGAATTACGATTACGAACTTGTATACTCGTTAATGTTCATAGAACAGGATTCACAGAATTGACATAAAGCATAAACTTAGCTTTATTGACAGCAACTTATTATTTTCAGAATACGCTTCCATATTTATTTACATCTGAAGACTAATTCCTGTATGTCAAAACGTTCAAAATCTAGTCAGTCTCATCCCAGCGATAATAAACGTCAAAAATGCAATCAAGTGTATTTTTCACTGATTGAGGCTAAATTTGGAAAGCGAATTTACTTAAAAGTATGGGAATAACCTCTCCGATAGAAAACATCTTTCTAGCTTACATTTTTCTGCAAATCACATCCTGTTGATGAAGACAACGCTAGATAAGCACATTATTGCAATGTTCATTTACTTAGAGATCCTTGAAATGCATTTCACAACAATCGTGCGCGATTCCCTGTGGTGTACCTTCTTGTGAATCACGAATTATGGAATTATATTCACGAATTATATTCCATGTTCAGCAGATGACTTAAACACAATAAAATTAAGATCAATTAAATAATTTGAAACTTATGTGAGCGAACGTCACATTATCTCGTTGGTTTCCAAAAATGATTTAAATTACTAATCCATTTATTAATTTTTCTTACTTACTTTTTACATTTTTCAATATTCCTAAATAAATGGTTTCAATTATCATTGATCCTATTTTATCCTTTCCGTTTTTTTTTTGTATTACATAGACAGTTCACGGACTTAAAATTTGATAATAGCCTTTCTTCGACTTGGTTTCATTATGCAACCTCGATCTGATAATACAGAAACAGATAAATCATCGAGATAATGCACAAGAGCATCAAGTTTGAGAAAACCAGTTGAAGTTGCGGATTCGCTCAGAACCATAAAACCAATGCTATGAACCAAATAGCGAACACCAAATAGGAATACACGGAAACACAACCTGTTACATGGAGGCGTTAGTAATAGCTCCACTTTAAAGTGTATCACTTTGATATCACGATAATTAACGCTTGAACCCATTGCAGTGACGTTGAGATCTTGACATTTTCGCCGCGTGCGCAGCGCAGCAGTCACGAACCCGCCGAACATTTCCCCGCGACCTTGGCTGCACTTCCGCTTCCTACAGGTCAAGGTTCAATCGTTTTACGTGTTTGTGAAATATAGAAGTTGTCTCGGTTAAATACGGTTAATTGAAATATTGGTAATTTTTAATTAAAAGTTCTTGCTTCTCTAATTTATTAGCTTCACACGTATTGGTCCATTCACTCTTGTCATTTATTTATTTCTACTTGGTTACATGTGTTACCACATAAAAACGAATACCTAAGTATCTACACTAAGCTCTTGCAAAGAAATAAAATAACGCTTTCAAAAAAAAAACGAAACGCAAAATATAGTAAGTACCTACTTATATTTTCTGTCCCAAAAAAATATTTTCCTCAATCAAGTGAAGATTTTCCAAAATTATATTGAACGGGAAAAAATCTTAATATTATTATGGTACATGCTCCAGGGTAGCCCGCGAAATTCAAATTTTCTTACGTTTTTTGCAATTTGCAGGCCAGTGCTAGGTTGTATGTTGATTAACATATTATTCGCGGGCGCAGGCCACACCGCCAGCTGGCGGGCGGGCGAGCGACGCGAACGACGCCCTGTTCATACTTCGATCGGCTCTTTCGATTGTTCGCGGTGTGAACCAAAGTATAAAAAGAGGTGAAACGACGCGTCGTTCGCCCGCTCGCCCGCCCGCCAGCTGGCGGTGTGGCCTGCGCTAATGTAGTTACAGAATTATAATCATCAAAAGCATCAATAAAACCATAACATACAACCTAGCACTGGCCTGCAAATTGCAAAAAACGTAAGAAAATTTGAATTTTGCAGGCTATTCTGGAGCATCAGCCTTAAAGAAACAATTAAAACGCTTTCGAATCCTCCAAGACAAGGTGAAGGCTGGTCGCATGGCGTGACGTAAGTTATAATTTGATAATTGTTTCCAGAGCCCTTGACTCATACTGAACTTGCGTAAAAACTTTACCTCACACACACAGCCTTTTTAAAATAACTACATTATTCATTTAATTTTGAGGAAGAATTAGGTTCTAAGCTGCAAAACTTTGCGCTCTTTTTTACAAGTACTCACGATTCAAAATTGTTTACATCATCTAACAAAAACTAAACCTCCATAAATTCAAGTAATTTGATAAGCTATAATATTATAGCCCATAATGTTTTTTGTTTGGCTACAACGGCTTCAGCAATGTGGTTTTACATCCGGTCTATTTTAATAATGAAATCGTAATTCATAATGTGCAATTAAATTATTATGTTGTCATCAAAAGTTGAGTCCTAGTGACTTATTTAATTCAAAATGATTACTTAAAGTTATGCTATAAACTTGATCACTCAACGATAATATGAAATTATTGCTTCTTAAATACCTACAGGGTGTAAACAACCTCATCACGAAGCCGTCAACCAAGCATTATGTACATCAAACCAAGTAACTTTCCGCAAATTATTGCTGGGAAATGACTTTATTTTTGGTGTGAAAAAATCACGTTTTACGGTAAAACTCAATGTACCGCACCCACACTGTGCTGGTGGATGGATACAATAGTATGGGGTCGAGGAGGTATTTAAAGTAAAAATCTTACATGAAAAACATGTATTTAAAAAAAAAATCTTGTGGAAAAGTTGGAACTTTGACCCCCAATATCTCCGTAACTAGAAGGTTCCCAGGTATGGTCTAGAACAAAAATTTTTTCGCAAAGACGGTGAGAACATTGCGAACAAGTGCCTTTCGGCTTCGTTAAGAGTTTATTTACACCCTTTATAAACAAAACGGAATTTCCTGTTGATGAGATCAACAGGATTTTTGATCATATGCCAAGACCTCAGAGCATGATCGAGTAAGTGCCGTCAAACTATGAGTGAGTAAGTACCTACCTAATGAGCAAATCAACACTCGTGTAGCTATTTAAATTTAATTATTATATAATAAAATTATTATTATTCAAATAACAAATCTAAATAAGTAAATTTTAAAATTATTTATTTGATAAATATAGAATATAGAATATTTTAAAAAATATATATTATACCAAAGCCTCTATATATAAGCTGAAGATTAGATAAGATTAGATTAGTCAACTAACTCTCGCTTGATTGATAATACAAAATCTGGATTAAAAGCTGAAGAAAATTCAAGCCACCATTCTTATTGATGCAATCTATGACAAACTGAAACAAACAACAATCTGCCTTCAATGTCTTCAATGCAACATAAGTACTTACTTTGAACTTGAAGAGAAAAGACAAAGACGAAAGGTTCCAGTTTACGTGCTACACATGTGCAAAAATAAATCGTAATACCTGTCCACTACCTGACCTATAAGTCTTGCCTGTCTCAGCTAATACAGCAGCAATCGTTTAATTCCGGGACAATTTTCGACATTTAAATGTCATTGCACACAACAACTACTTCAAGTAATATTAATTGATAACCTAGCTTCCTGTACATGAAAGCTTACGTCCATTTGGGTACAATAGAAGCCAAACGGACATTAGTCATGATTTGTTTACTTCCAGTAATGTAGAAGCCTATTGGTTGCTTTGTATTCTTCTTTAGAATACTTAGATTTGGTCGACCAGTACGTAACGACCTGGTCAACTCTGCCGTTTGCCTCTTTCAAACATTTTTTGTATAATGGCAGTATGTATATTTGAATCTAAAACTTTCTCGAAAATTATGGAAACCCTGAAATATTGTGTACTACTATTGTGTGGTCTGAAATAAATCCAAATTGATGCCTTTGGTGTGTGAAAGTAAATTCCTCCCACAACCTGGGCGATCAAGCTTCTCGATTGTTATCAAATTGAAGATGAAAACAGTTCAAATTAACGTGAGATCACGTAAACCATGCCGGGCGTGCGCACACGCCGAGCGAATGCAGCGCGCGTCGCGTCGTCGTCTACATGTCGCGATAGTGAAAGCTGAAGGCCGCTGACTAACGTAACTCCTCCGTCAACAACCGCTATTTAGATAATCACTACAACGCATGCTTATACAGTTTCCCGTTTACTACCAACTAATTATTCACCAGTGAAGATAACCGTCACGCTCATTACAGTTGAAGGGTTTCGCTAAACGGCGAGGAATTTCGACATAAATACCTACATAGCCGATGACAGTTGGTTCCAAACAATAGTGAGTGGGCGAGTCAATTTAGCGAATTCCAACACGACGATTGTAATTGAGGATTTCCCAATCGAAAAACCCCATAAGTTAACACTAGTATCACCAGACAGTCAAACAGGATCTTACGCCTACCGGCTGCGTTTGGAACATTAACGCCAATCCGGTCATAAAACTGAACTACATTCAGACTCAAATTCCATTCATGTTTTCGCATTCGTCTCTTCCTCGTCGAGTTTAATTTTTGACCATGACATTAATCGTTTATTTGACCCTGAGGACAACGCCTATTAATGGCGGCGCATCATGCAAGGTTTACTTGCCATACTTATATGTAAACACAAGAAGCTGAATGCAATCTGAGTGGTCATCCGTCTATAGAATCTTTACATTATGACAAAGTAAAATCTCTTAAGTCATTCGACTTCGGCGAACACCATTATCTTCATTATTTATTCACGTTATTTTGAATTCAGCGATGTTTTTGTTTTGAATACCATTAAGCAGAGTGGAGTTTCCTAATAAGGTAAGAGGAAGCCAAATTCCATTCATTACGGTCTCTTATAATAAATGATATCCATCGTGTCAAATTCACAATATGAACAAAAACGGACACAATGACTTACTTCTGAGTGGGTGCATCGTTAGAGAACACACGGAAATCTTTGAATAACAAAATAAATACTACAATAAATTATCAACACTTGTTTTGTACTACTTTAAGTGACATAAGAAGATAATGACTTCGTATAATCTTTGAATTGTTGCAGGACTATGTAAATGTACTCATCACACATACTTGTAATAAGTAAAGGCCTGCACATTCCAAGCTTAAATAGATAAATACATATTATGAAATGGTAATTACTCAAGTTATTAGTGCAATTACATGGTATGTGCTCATACTTGTTGCTGATTATTTTATTAATTAATGTGTGGATTACTTCCTGGTTATATTATTTTTATTGAAATAGTCATAAACAGTGGTCACATCACTTGACCGGTTATAACAAAGTAAATACAAGCATAAAAAAGCTATTTTTAGTTGAATCCTCCATACGCATCTCTTGGCATAACACGTAAGTAGGAACTCGTAAAAAGCTTTTAGGAGTCACGACTATTTTATGACAGTGTCCTCACCAAAGCGATTGCAGAGCGAACACATCGCAGTTACGTTCATTTTGTTTAGCGAACCCGAACAACAGGGTCTGAGAGTTTTCAGAACAAATGTGTCTTTTTATTGTGGAGCGCGACGATCAAAACTCGCGCGAACGACATGGCGTAAGGCAACCCTACCAAACTCTTATTTATTTTACCGTAGTTATTAAACATTTAAAGAAAACGGAATAATTTAAACCGATTTTATTTATTTCCAGTTTTTGCTGGTAGTAAGAGTCAATGAACATCAGTTTGAACAATTTTTTACTTCTAAGTATTGACAATTTTTTATGATATTTTTTACAGTCAATTGGATTTCTTAACAACCGTACAACAATAAATTATATAAATACACAGATTTGTTTGACAAAACTACTCAATTTGAAATACCAATTAGTAATACGTACGTGACTGTAAAAAAAACTTATTGTGATGAGCTAAAGTGTTCCAATGATCCATGATCTCATTTCATTGTAAAAAGTTTTATTAGTGCAAAAACATGGCACATGAAACTATTATATTAATTATCCTGCGTACCGGATTTACTTTTTTGTTTACCTTGTATTTAAGCGGAACCTACAGTAATCACGAATTGCAAATTGTAAGTTTTTGTGCTAATATC
The DNA here is from genome assembly GCA_941918905.2 of Xestia sexstrigata. Taxonomy (NCBI): domain Eukaryota; kingdom Metazoa; phylum Arthropoda; class Insecta; order Lepidoptera; family Noctuidae; genus Xestia; species Xestia sexstrigata. The sequence goes on from OW799214.2 coordinate 13,132,589, forward strand.
GGCTAATTGGACCATTAGACGTTAATGGGCTGCTCTGGCCCAAATTTAAGTAGACATTATATACCATTACATAAAAATAATACCATGAAAACATAATTATTATGTTATGAAAACCAATTACCAACTGCTAGAATACGAGTAATGTAAATAAACACTACATAATTAGTGAAAAAATTGTATGAGTAGGTATTTAGTTTTAATTAGCCGTTGGCTAAGCTAAGATTGGATCCTGTTTTATCGGCATATAAATGGTGTAAAACACCTCTTAACGAAGCCGAAAGGCACTTGTTCTCCTCGTCATTGCGATCATTTTTTTGTTCTACACCATACCTGGGAACCTTCTAGTTACGGAGATATTGGGGGTCAAAAAAAAACTTCTCAAAAAGTTGGACTTTTTGAGAAGTTTTTTTTTTTAAATATATATTAATGTAAGATTTTTTAACTTTAAACACTTCCACGACCCCCGTACTATTCAATCCATCCATCAGCACAATGTTTTGAGTGCGTTACATTGAGTTCTACGACAAAACATGATTTTTCACCCCAAAAAAAAAGTCGTTTCCCAGCAATCATTTTTGCGTAAAGTTACTTAGTTTGATGTACAGAATGCTTGGTTGACGGCTTCGTGATGAGGTCTTTTACATCCTGCATACCGATAAAACAGGATCTAATTTACGACCAAGATCTAACTTATCTTCAGATGATCGAATATTATTATAGATACGTTATTCTGTACATACCAAGTGGCACTTGAGACAGTGAAATTAATGAGTGGTACGTTTATTATATTTGCGTCTATTCAGATGCAGATGTATAGAAAATAAAAAGCTGTTTCAAAAGAATTGAACCAGTCACGGTTTTTTGATACACGATTATTTTAACCACGAGACTGGTCACGGAGCATTTCTTAAAAGGGAAGATACCTCGAAAATGATAACATAAATACACTATAGCAGAACCTGAAGTAAACTACCTACAATCAGTAAAACTACATATGACCTATTATCACGCTTGTTATCCCCCAAAGGTTAGATAGAGCTCTACCATTATACTACAATTTCGCCAGTAATGTGTTAGTCCGATTGGAATAGAGGGCGAGTGATGGTAATAACCATCAATCGCGCTTAAATCCAGGCTTTGTGGCTACTACTGAGAAATTTCGGATGGAAGAACCCAAAAACCCTTTGCCCAGCCGGGGAATCCAATCCAGGACCTCATACTCAGCGGAAGCGCTCGAAACCACTACACTTACGAGGCAGTAAAACTAAATGGCAATTTATTATTCCCTTCTTTAGCATTACTTCCTTCGATAAATATAATGTTTAAATGCGTGTGAACACTTCGTACTAACTAACCCACTTAGATCAGCTGTCAGCGGTTGAGACTAGCTGAACTAGCCTGTTACTAACGAATTATTATGTCCCACATGATTACGAATAAAGTCCTTATTTCACGTGTATATTTTATGTTACAAAATTAACATTTCTAAGAACAAAAACAACTGGTTTAACCTGGCTTTAGTCGAATGGGTTGGGTTGATAATAACCGAGTTATACGGCTTGGTTAGAACTTAAATATCTAGTTAAATTCGCCCTTTCGTAAACCAAGTTGTACCTTGTTATCGCCTTCTATAAATTGTAACTCGAAACCGAAGAAACTACTAAACATACATAACATCACGCCTTTACGGTTAGGCGGACTTGTACCATAAAGAACATCTACCTTTCGGCAGTTATGTTGAAGTATACTCACTTACTTCAACATGAAACAGAAAGAAACTATGTACTTGTTATTAGAAATAAGCCCACTTTTTACTATATGCTTTCGAAACTTCGAGTTTTGCGATTACCATCGATTTTGTTCGACGATGCCAATAAAATCAAAGACTTGTTCCATCACTCGATATTGATCGATCACTGTCATCACGTAACCGGTCTACAAAAGAAACGGCATACCTATATGCCTTGTTTACACTTACTTACCTATACTCTCTAAAGCTTTCAACATGACAGTGCTGACGACATTGTCAGTATGTGATTGTGATGTTCCCGATACATGTTACGAAACTAGAGCGCCTACGAGTACTCAACTACAAATAGAGATCTCTGATGTTCATGTCACACCCACTGTCTATAAAAGACTGCCAATGACAGCCTCGTTTGATTTTTTATTATCTTAATTATCCACGTTTACTTTTGTGTGTAGCCTTTCGCTGTCCTGATCTTTGACCGATAGCAATAATTTATAAGCACGAATTAGAATGCAACCAACTATGAATATGTTTTATGATAACGTGTACACGTGTGCTATACAGCATTTGACTTTGCAAATATAATGTTTTATGAAACCTTTATTGTGTCTTGTGTTTCACATTTTATACTGCGATCAATCTCAATTTTTCATTCACTTGTCTCTTGCTTTAAACTGTGTCATACACTGTATTGGGTTTCTGTATTGATTAGGTACCTAATAAAAAGTTGCTCCGACAGTCCAACAATAAATGAAAATAACAATGCGACAGTAATACTACATAGGAACATTTTGTTACGAAACTATGATTTCGTAGACGGCTGAAGGCATCTTTCTTCGAAATTAAAAAAAAAACAACCTAAATAGCATAAAACTGTTAACAAGATACTCGTAGAACACCATTTATAATTATTGGCTTAATAACCCTAGGTATAACCTCGCATTCGCATCTGAAAATACAATTTAAGGAAGAAATTTGGCAAAGATTTTTGAAGTAGCGAGTTGGCAACATTTGTTTAGTGTTTATACCGATGCGGGGGTCGTTAACCTATCAGTGCTAGTCTATTAATTTACATCATGTAGAAAATGCTGAAAATGAAAAATAATGGCCTGTAACTAAACTAGAAATTAATTAATTCGAATGATTTTTGTATACAGACTGGGAACATCGTGACGTATACGCAGTTTAATTGAATGTCGTATTGTCGGTGCCACCCTGTAGGTATATAATATCAGTATTTAAACTCTACCTACCACTTAAATTGTTTTCTTCATAATCTTCAAAGCCAGTAAATAAAACTGTTGCTTGATTAAAGTTGCAGCATGAGTCTTTGACATCGACGTCTTTTAATGCTTAGCAAATGATAAGCAACAACTATCATATTAATGTATTTATTTATCTTAGTAACTCTAAGATGAAGGTTAACCTAATTTGAACCTTTTTGCCTCTCGTCGCAACATGCAGTCCTTAACTATAATCAACTTCAAATACAAAATGTACACCTAGCGAGTCATTAATACAAATGTCAGCGCCAAATATTTCCAAATTCAGTTAATGCCAGTACAAATTATGGTAATTAGACGCCTATTATATCAAGCTACAGTACATACAAAAGCACTAATCGCCACAGGTGGTAAACAAATAAAAGTAAGCAACTTATTTTTCTATACAGGGTGGAATTTTGTAATGCCACCTGGAGGGAAAGTACTCTTAATACTGCAGATAGAAAATTTTACTCAAAGGAAACATTCCTTTATTTTCGAATAGAAAGCAAACTGCATTCAAAGATTTTCGAAAATTCTCTTCTCCCACACCCGGGAATCGAACCGGCTAAAATCTGAAAAAATTATACCCTGTACTTTTATTGCATCGATCGTTAGGGTCAATTATAAGGATGAAATCTCTCTAACAAACATGATAAATTAAATGAAAGGAAAACCAGGAAATCTTAAATTAATTTAATTATTTACAAAAAATGGTAAACTAACTAATTAGTTGCTCGAAATGGGCTCCATTCTCTTGGATACACAAATTTATTCTTTTAACGAATTCATTTCTAGTAACCTTTAATAAAGTGTTGTGGTGAATATTATAAATCGTATTCTGAACTTCAACTCTCAACTCGTTGTCATTCGCATAAGATTTCATGTAAATTTGATTTTTTACATATCCCCACAAAAAAAAAATCTAATGGGGTGAGATCTGGCGATCTCGCAGGCCATCTGATTGTGCCGTTTGTACCAATCCAGGTATTAAAATGGTTATTAATGTAGGCAGTAGTGATCATACACTTCATACTTGATCATATACTTGTATATTGAAATACTGGATCTCTTAAGAAACGAGTTAAATGGTTTCCCCGAGGAACAGCAAAACCAAATAATTCAACAGCAAGATGGTGCTCCAGCACATAACAGCAGAATCACTACTGCCTACATTAATAACCATTTTAATACCTGGACAGTGTTTAAATGACCTTCGTACACGTGGACTACCACTACACTATTTCTCATAATTCCGCACCAAACGTTGAAAGAAAATCTTACTTGATTGTTAGTTTCATGAACACGAACAGGATTCACTCGAGACCAATAATGGTTATTGCGGCGATTGTACATGCCATTATTGCTGAAGTTGGTTTCGTCAGACCATACAATGTTACTAAAAAAATTAGGGTTTCGGTCAATTTCTCCAAGCATGTTTTCACAAAATTGTAATCGTCTCTCACGATCCCCAATATGCAATTTTTGCACCAACCGACCTTCACGATAGCATTTATACTTATACTTTTTCAGCACTTTAAGTACGCGAGTGTGAGTTGTTCCTAATTCATCGGCAGCATCTCTACTTGAAGCCTTCGGAAATGATTCAAAGTATGTTAAAACATCTAGTTCAAAATCGAAATAGTTTTGCTGAATAGTTTGCCGTCTCTTCTTGAAACCACCCGTATTCTTTAAATTTTCTACCATTCTTTTCAATACGAACCGAGTTGGTGCCTGTCGGTCTTGATATCTCTCTCCATACCACCGCAGAGCTAGATTCTCGTTTTTGTTATTTAAAAAATAAGCTTCCATTAAATCAAACTGTTCTTGATAAGCCATTTTCACCGTGAGACAAAATGTGAAATGAGTTGTAAAAACAATCAAATGTGAATAACAACTGTGACAATCTAATTTTCAAATTATGATCTAACATTCCATATTTAAATTACCTCATACACGCAGCTACGAGTATGTCGCAAAGGTGTCTGCATTACAAAAGATGGATGTTAGTTAAAGAGCTTTAACTTGGCTCATTGAATTTGTAACTTCAAATTTCCTGGTTTTCATTTCATTTAATTTATCATGTTTGTCAGAGAGATTTCATCCTTATAATTAACCCTAACGATCGATGCAATAAAAGTACAGGGTATAATTTTTTCAGATTTTAGCCGGTTCGATTCCCGGGTGTGAGAGAAGAGAATTTTCGAAAATCTTTGAATGCAGTTTGCTTTCTATTTAAAAATAAAGGAATGTTTCCTTTGAGTAAAATTTCCTATCTGCAGTATTAAGAGTACCTTCCCTCCAGGTGGCATTACAAAATTCCACCCTGTATACTGTAATCCAACCATACTCTATAATGGGTCCACAATATTATTAACTGTGATGAATTATTAGCTCATACTAAACTATGTCATGTCGCAATTCTAATAAGTAATATCATAGTTATTCTATTGACATTTTAAAACAATTTTTCAATCGATTGTTGCGACGATAATTACTCATGAAACATACATGTTGTAAAAATGCGCACACGCAGGTGTCCCGGCAACAAGCTGTCTGCACCTACTTACATCCGTTTATATAAGCAATCATTAAATAGCTTTAATTTTATTTATTTACTGTCTATGGTCAAGTAAATAGGAAAACCTAACAACTCTCAAAGGTAAAATGTAACGTCTACTGACTAGGTATATATGCCGTTCGATCGGGGACTCATTGACCATGGTTATGTTTTTAGCAAGCCCACGTTGTAAACACTATGAAAATTCAGAATCTTCAACAATAGGGTAAGTATAGAAAACTGAAGCCGTCGAGTAATATCGACAGTTTAATAATGTGTTAAAAATTAACAGTAGGATTGTCTTTTGAAAAGGGGATAGCCGCATGTTATATTATTTTTCAGAAAACTCATGTAGAAACACGCCCAGCGCACATTTACTTGAGGAAATATCCCGTTTTATCATAGAATATCCCTTTTTGCATTCCTTTAAGGTGTACAGTGATTTATTTTAGCATCAGTAAGATCGATTTATTCTTCTCATATTCAATTTAAAATACTTTGAATTTGGATATTTGATCAACTACAAATGAATACGAATCTTATATGTGTTTAATTATAAATATAACGTCGCTTTATGTGAAATGCTCATTAATTTTCCGAGGGTCTCGTAGGTGTGATGTCGGCATGTCCTCGCAACAGCTCTAGATTTAATAAGATAATGTATCTCCTTGTCACCTTGCTGTAATTGTGTCAACCTGCGATAATTTATGAAATCCTTTCAATTTTATTGAGCATTTTATAGAACATCACAATTGGTTGTAAGTTTGACTATCAGATTAAAGTCGTTAATCCCCAGATTGATCCCGTTTTCAGACTCGTTATAAATAGTTTGAACTATTGTGAATTCATATCTCTAGCCTTATGAAATAAACAATAAGTCGAATAAAGCCGACACTGATTTATCATGTTATAAAAATTACAAATGATAACAACATAAAAAAACACGAATTCGTTTTAAATTAATTTGTTTCATAATTCATTTCATAAACGGTTACTGAAATATTATTTATAAAATATATAAATTTTAACCAATAAATAGGGATAGTAGTAATACCCATTCAAATCAATCAAAAAATAAATTAAATAACTCTTTAAACAGAAGGTACATCAAGGGTTATTATGGCACGATTTATGTATAATTGTATAACTTTGAGGGCCACATCTCTTTAATTGTGATATATTGACTATAAATAAGGGCAATTAGATTGATAATTACAAAATCGTCTACAATCAAGTCAATTAAATCTTTAAATAAATTCTAACAGCAGAGTATTTATTGTCAGAATAAGTTTGTATACTTTTAGATGTTTTACGATGAATTTTCCATGGACCTTACCATTTATTGCCTACCTAATTTCACATATTACATACAAAATTCGAGACATTTTTAAACCACTAGCGAAATCGGTTACAATAGGCGAGATGACAAAAAAAAACTAATTAGTCTGTCAGTTAGATTATCAAAAAATATTTGACCCGTGTTTTTTCTTTTGTTACGTAAACCAAAATTGACGAAGATATGACGCTTTTTTAAATTCTCAATACGTCACGCCTAGGTTTAATTTTTACCTAGTTCTGACGTCACGAGCCCCCACTCCCGAGTTTTGATGCGTTTTATCTTTGTCAATATTCATTGATTTACAAAAACAAAAAATACGTGTCCATTAATTTCCAATACTCTAACTGACAGACTAAATAGATTTGATTTTTTTTGATACTGTCGTCATGCCTATTGACGCAGATTGTCAAGTATTTTCTTTTATATGTAAACAGCACACTTTTTTTGCAATTGCTAATATCAATAGGAACGCATGTTATGGAATCTGTCATGTAAAACCTCCCTAATCACCTACCATTTAAACATGGTTGCTGTCTAATCCAAATAATCCAAGGACAATTAGCAACATTTAAGCTCAATAAATGCGTAACGAGGAGCTCATTGCGATGCATCTCGGTTACCGGACAGAGCAAGGTCTCGATAGGAACGCTCGAGCACGCATATAGCACGCCCGACCGACGTACGACCCGCAAAAAGGTACCGACTTTGTGCCAGCACCTGACTCAATGCATGTTCATTAACTATGCTCGCTAATAAACATTCTACACCATTAATTGTATTAGAACTTAACCACACAGGTTGATTTTAAGTTGGTTGTAATTAAGAGATTGAACTGGCAAGTTTCTGATGAAGTGGAATTAAAAGCAATTGTTATTTGGGATTTTTTGGAAATAATGCACTTAAATATTAAGAGCAAATTCAAATAATTTATAGTGGATCATAGGTTCATAAGATGTGTTAGCAACGGAAAATAGAAAGCTAACTATTTATGTCTGTTTTTTTTCAGAGGTGTACTATGAGAAGCAGCGATACGATGGCTGGTTCAACAACAGAGCTTACCCAGACTGGGGATCGGTTGGTGAGTACCACAAAACTTAAATAACTGCATCATCTCGTCACCATTACAACAAGTACACTGCAATTCAAAGAACTCAACTGTTATAAATGACCGTGAACATGCATAGAGCTAAAGATGACCAAATAATTAGAACATGACTAATGAATTCGACGTCGATTATTGTGTTTGATGATGAATGATTATATGATAGACTATTCACAATGTTGCAAATGCTATCTCCAAAGTAAAATACTGAAATTAACTTTATAATTATCAGTATTATTATTATAATGATCAATTACTGTCTCAATAAAACCTATATAAGTCACTCACAACAGGCTTATAGGCTTACAACACAGTAATCAAATTGAAGTTAAATATCAAACAATGCCATGACTAAACATGCAAGTATACATAGACACCCGAGTAGTGTTGTAACACACTATCGAGTAATCCACACGGTCAAATTCAACCTCTTTGTCAGCTGTCATTGTTTGGAATGACGTTAATCAAGTACGATTTGCTTTAGCTGTTTGATTTATCGAGTGGACCTTGCTCTAATCTTGGTACCAGCTAATTTGTCGTTAAAAGTAGGCCCACCTTAAAACTTTTTTATATTCGGTTAAGTATGTGCAAGTAGGTCGTTAGAGGTCTCAGAAGTCTTAAACAAAGTGACATTCTAACAGCAAATAGCAATGGCGGAAATTAAAAATATATTGGATTAACAGATGCATAATTCTGACAGTCATTGCAGAAATATGAATCGCTTTAAAAGCGGTTGCTCACTCTTTTAGGCTTCAGCCATCTAAGTAACTAGTCACTTCATTTAAAAACCATTGGACACTGCTTCCAAAAGCATGTTTTTTTTTTTTTTTTTTTTTTTAATTTATTCGGGAAAACAAACAGTTACACATTACAGTATTACATAAACAGAATTATATCTAGGGTGTGAGTAAATGTACAACCAACGACATTTTCCACATATTATAAAAACAGTTAGTTATAAAAACAATGCGACTTGCGCTTATAATTAAATGCGAACACAAAAATGACATAATGTGTTAATGTTCATTATAGCAGGCATACAAATTAAAAGGAAAAAATAAATAAGAAATACATGAAATGATAATAATCTAGTTAAAAGAAAAATATCACTCAATCCAAAATGGTCTTACGAACAAGGCTTTTAAATTTACCTATTGGTACAGCAAAGATGTCAACACTTTCGAACAGATTGTTGTACTGGCTAGATAGGCGACGTAGGGGTGCTCGTAAGCCTGCGTTCGTACGACTAGCAGATACGGCAAACAGGGGTCGTGCGCGCACCCCACGGCTTATAGTTGTTCTAGGTACTACGTAACTAATCTTATTAGTGATGTCCATACAATCACACACATTATTACATAAATCATATAAAAACATTGTCTCCAAAATAATACGTCTAGCTTTAAGATTATGTAGTTTATACTTAATCAAAAGGTCACTATAGGAAGCATACGTACGAAAACAACGGAAATGCATGGATTTCAGAAACTTGCTTTGAACTTTTTCGATCGCATCTGAGTATTTCCTATAGAAGGGACTCCATACAGCAACAGCATACTCTAACTGGGACCTGATTAACGATTTGTAAAGGTATAAATATGTATATGGGCGAACAAATTCAATGGCTGACCTCATAACAAATCCGTACATTCGGAAAGCATTATTCACTATCATATTAATATGAGCGTCAAGGTGTAATTTGTCGTCTAATAGAACTCCAAGATCACGCACTAACGTTTCTCTTCTTAATGTTACATTATTTAAGGAATACGGATGCATGATAGTATTTTTATTTTTAGTAAAACTTATACAGCAACATTTATTTACGCTAAGTTGTAGTTTATTATTTGAACAGTATGCAGAGAATCTGTCCAGGTCTTTCTGTAAGAGTAGGCAATCTTGCAAATTCCTAACAGGCCTAAAAATTTTGAGATCGTCTGCATACAGTAACAATTTTGAATTTCGAAAACATTTGTTAATATCATTAATAAATATGACAAATAAAAGAGGTCCCAAAATGGAGCCTTGAGGCACTCCAGAAGTAACACTCAGAGTGCTGGAAATGAAACCATTTATGACAACCCTCTGAGTCCTATTAGACACGTAAGAAGAGAACCATCTCAGAAGGTCCCCACGTATACCATTGAATGCAATCTTACTCATTAGCAGCTGATGGTCAACCTTGTCAAAAGCTTTGCGGAAATCGGTGTATATAGTGTCAACTTGAATACGGGAGTCCATGTTGTTGAACAAAAAGTCCACGAAAGTCACCAGGTTGGTTGTAGTTGACCTTCTTTGGACGAACCCATGCTGTTGTTGAATGATTATATTGTGCAACAAAGGGTATATTTTATCATGAACTAATCTCTCGAAAACCTTTGACAAGGCTGGCAGTATTGATATAGGACGGTAATTCTGCACATCATCCTTGGGTCCTGATTTATAAACAGGTGTTATATTTGCAAGTTTCCATGCTTGAGGAAAGCATCCTTGAGAGATAGAGAGATTAAATATAATTTGTAGGGGTATACATAAGTTGGCAGCTGTATGCTTTATAAAAATTACTGGTAGACCGTCCGACCCTGGCCCTTTCGCAGGATCCAATGCTTTGAGCGCACTAAGTACTTCATCAGTAGTAAACTGAATATCACTCAGCAGTGTGCAACTTTCGGAACAGTCGTTATACGTGTATGGAATATTAGAAGTGGTGGAAGGTTCATAAACAGATTTAAAATAGTCAGAAAACAGATTACATATGTCTTCTGGGTCGCTAGTTACCTGGTTGTTATAATTCATCGTGGATGGAATGCCAGCTACACATTTTTTTCTATTAGCAATGAAAGTCCAGAAATGCTTGACATTGTTCCGAATGCCATCCTCAACACTGTTGATATACTTATTATAACAGTTCGTGCATTCATCTTGGAATCTAGATCGGTAAAGTGCAAACTGCTCGTAATCCGAAACGTTGTGGTACATTTTCCATTTAACCCACGCTTTTTGCTATTGATAGTAACAACAGTTATGCCAAATATAGTAATCAGAATCAACACTTTGGTTGTTTTAACTGCAAGTAAAAAGAATTGAGAAAGGAACCGATTTATCAGAATGACATTAAGAAGCTTTTAATGTATTAACTGATCAGATACTAAAGTTAACAGCAACACTTATCTTTTGGGCTCTCGGTTAATATTTATAATACTGTTAATTTATGTCCTTTGTGCACATTTAGCACTTAAATATAGTTATTATTGCATATTATGATCTCGGTCCACGTTTCTGTGGTCTTAATTCCGGTACTAATCATATTTTATTACTTGGAAGCTTTTTATTCGGAGTGATCATAAAGCTGAATGTATAAAGAATACTATCATATTGATAATGCTGGAATAAAAACTTATCATTCCTTATGAATATCTCATTCTCTGAAGATCGTCATTAAATTTTATATTGCGTACAGTCTTAATTGCATCCGCATTGAAACCCTGTGATACAATACCATAAGGTAGATGATGATCCTAGTTCAAATATGATTGGTTTACATTCGAACGACAGGCAAGAATGCATCATTCAAGGACAATTACGCGCTTCAACGCTCTTATTAATAAACGCGGAGTAATGTTACAACCAGACCTATCCCATTTTCACATTGGTCGAGGATTAAGTTTTGATATATTTACTCCGCATTTATTAATAAATATTACAATTTTCAGTTTATTGTTAACTGTTGTAGGTTTTACATGATAATCTATTCTATTCTCCACCCTTTCTATAGCTCTTTTAGTTATAACGAAACGACGATTACGTAAGAAAAACTACCAATTTATTTATAAGTCAATGACAGTTTATCAGATGACAGTAGCTGTTTTGTGGTCCCTGAACCACTTTCGATGTGATCATATTTGTAACACAATTTATGGAAACTTGTCTTCAATGTGAGTGGGAACTGCTTTATATTTTTGTATGTCAATAATGGAACAGAATTACGTAAATGGTAAGCGCCATTATTGTTGAGTATGACTTCAATATTTATTAACTACCTTTTGGAATTAGTATGAATTAGGCATTTGCAAACATATTTATCCATTTATCAATCGTGTCAGTAACAAATGAATAAGTTATGGACCATAAATTACTCACTTTGCAGTTTTAAACACGTATTTGCTCATTCCTAACTTGTATTTTTGGCTAAAAATATTTTTACATCTATAAAATTATTGTGTATCAATTATTAATAATCCTCCTCACAAACAATACCTAGTTTTCGGTATAAAAATTTCAAAATGCATCGAAAGATTAAGTTATGGCATATCTTAAAACTACAAAATACCATACTTACAACCTAAAATGTCTTTAAAATTGTAATATTCGTATATCCAAAGCACAATCCCATTCATTAAAGTTCCCATAAAGAGGCATGCAAGACATTTGTCCGGCGGTACGCGAGACGAATGCCTTATTAATTAAACGTAAAATAAAAAATATAATTTATTAGCATATTTTTTACAACAACCGCAAAAACTCTGGGTGGTATTTAGATAATTAGGTTGTAGAAAACATTGTATTATTAATTAACATATTGTATTGTATTGTATAACGGGCTGGTGTCCGCAACTCCACGTCAAAGCGCGTATTTTGCGTATGGGCTATAATCCACCACGCGGGCCCAGTGCGGATTGGTAGATGTCACATGTCTTCGAATTTTTGGTTCTAGGACATGCCGGTTTCCTCACGATGTTTTCCTTCACCGTTTTGAGAGCAGTGGTGATGAAATAAATTACACAAAGTAATGCCGCCTGCCTGGGTTTGAACCCACGACTTACTGTTCGTAAGTCGGGGCCGATACCACTGGGCCACCGCTGCTCTCAATTTAATTAACATAAAACAAATTGTTTCTTAAACTAAAGTCATTTGCTCAGGTCTTTTGGAGTTGCTCAGCGTAGCAATGAAACAGCTTACATTCCATCCATCAAATAACTATATCCAGCCACTGTCTTTCACTTTCATGCTCATACATAATCAATTCAATGTAAGAATCAATACGTCTCTGAGCTTAGCGAACAGATAGTATCTTTTCAATTTATTTTACATTGAATAGAGATTTTGTTAGATTTATTACAGCAGTATATTTATTGGCTATAGAATTCAAGTTTATGATAATCGTACATTCAATTTAATCGCTTTTAGTAAATGTAATGAAGTAAATAAAAAGAAAATTAATAAAATGTTGATGACATTGCGAAGCCCTCTAGTAAAAGATTTCAACGCGCTGTTCATTATTGTGAAGTAAATAGTTTGTTGACAATAGATAAAATGTTCGGTAAAACTAGCATGGACAATACTCCGGCCACCGGAGTCTGATAAATAATATATTGAAGTGTCTACCAGTGTCCCAAGAGTTCGCAATCAGTCCCTACGGTTTGACAGAACATAAATAATTGTAGTTTTGATTTAATGTTTGTTTCTGATGTCTTTGATTTAATTTAAAGCAAGACTTGAGATTACTTCATGTATTACAATATTTATTGAACCATTTTATCGATTCATCTCAAATCGTGACTGGTGCTGAGATTGGCGTTGCTTTATTATTAGCTCTTAATACTTTCAGTTCTTCAAATGATAATGAAATCATAAAACACTTGGATTTTTAAGTTTTTTATTTTACAGCTTATAACTTTGTATGTTTGGTACGTCTCCAACAAACATATCACATTGTTGTAAATGTATAATACCTAACTCGATCACCAGATCAACATCACATGAATTAAACTTATATTTCTGGAGCCTTGATTATTTTCTAATAGGCTAGTTTCCACCATCAATAAATTGCAAATCTATTTAGTCCGTTAGTTTGAGTATTGGAAAATAATGGACACGTATTTTTTGTTTTTGTAAATCAATGAATATTGACAAAGATAAAACGCATCAAACTCGGGGTGGGGGCTCGTGACGTTACAACGCACTAAAAATTATACCACGGCGTGACGTATTGAGCATTTTAAAAGCGTCGTATCTTCGTCAATTTTGGTTTACATAACAAAAGAAAAATACGTGTCCAATATTTTTTTGAAATCTATCTGACGGACTTATTAGATTTTTTTAGTCATCTACAATATTGTGTAGATGCCAAACATTTAGCAAGCTAGGGAATCATTTTCATGTAAAAAAATTGTTCGTATGCAGATTGAAAAACGTTAAGATTAGTGGTTGACCTACTGAAACTGTAAAAGAGGTCGCGTAAAGTCACGATTCTCATTGCTCAGTAGCTGCCGCGGTGACCTCTTGCGCAACGCGGTCAACTCGTGAATCTACTAACACCGACATAACGCTTCTTATAGGCCTTATTAATTTGTCATTCAGTGTTGTGAAACTGATGCGTTGTGACAAGACGCATTATAAACATTTTGAGGTTATTATTGGGTAGGCCGCGTAAGTTGTAGTCATTCTTAATATAAGTGATTGTCACGCAAAAACGCGGTCTTTGTAGCCAGTTGTCATTCATTTGATCAGAAAACCGGAAGGTGTTATGCTCCATCGTCGCGACGTATTCGGGTTTGTTGAAAAAAATGGACGTCACGGTCGCTAATCGGTATTATGACACGGGGTTATGTTTTCCCAAACACTACACCGACGAGGGTGAGGTATCTGGTGCCGGGAACCAGCTGAAACGTGTGAAAAGGCACGTAGGTACCGATCATGTCATTCTTGTAGACTTTGAGGAGTCACTGATTTGTTGACTCACAGATAAAATCATCGAAACTTTCCGCTTAAAAAAAACGTAATGTGTAATGCTATAAGGGACATTAAAAAATGTTTGTGGAGTACCTAATTAAAACTGCCCAACCCTTGTGATAAAGTGTGTAGGTAATTCAACTATAAAAGCCTGATTAATTTGTCATCCAAAGTTTCGTAACTGTGATTTTAATCGACAGGACAGGACACAACTGACAAACTCACTTGTCTATCTACATCAGTCATCGATTGTCCGACTTATTGCCTTTCATTTCAATTCAATTAAATTAATTAACCGTCTCGAGATAATAAATTAAAATAGATCGTTAATCTATCAGTCTATTTCTATGTCTATCTGGATTCGTTTATTCATTTGTTCCATCGATCTAGATTGACCCCTCGGGGCACAGATTTTGCTTGGCTGTACAATTACTATGAATTTGAATATTCTTTAGTACAGGTTTAAGTTTAAAATATAACCCTGATGTAACCAAGCTGCTGTATAAATGCGGCCACTCTTATCAGATTGTCAGTGATTAAATATTACGGTTATTCAGTTCACACGCTTTTTTGCGATCACTCCTTTTATGAGAATACATATTATTCGTCACATACATACGACATAAATAAAAAGAACATTGTTTCAAAGTTATTAAATTCAATCTTAACGTTATATTTAATAATAATAATAGACCAACAAAGCGGTGCTTCAAATAATTTCATCTCAATTAAACATTTGGTAAAAACTATTATCTAAGATAATTATAGGATTTTGGAGCCATAATTAAATAGCCCTCTCAATGTCCATTATTATCGTTTCGTGAGCAATTTATATTATCGTCTATCGATTATCGAGCGATAATGACTATGATGAGCAGAGTTTACAAAGGCTAGGTGTAATTTGTGCGCAAGTCGAAATCTCGTCCCTAATTTGTGGCTCATGCAGATAGACGTGAAGTTGCGCCACCTAGCATCACGCGTATTCAAACCCTCTTGTGACTGGTTGCTGATAAGTATTGTTATTGTTCCAAGTGATTATCGTTTGTTTGTATTGTAGTCAGTAAATAAATTAAAAACCTACCATGTTACGCACTCGAAATACAATTTAAAATAATATGATAAAACCTGTGCTGTCCAGAATGCTGGCTATTTTCACATTAGGAAATCTTTAACGCCATTTTAACTATGCTTATTTTACTTATGTATGACGAAACTTAAAATTTTTAACGCAAAATAATGCTCAAAACACATTAAATTAATAACGATGAACGCGATATAAAACAACTACGCGTTCGATTACAAAGTATGTGCAAGTTTAAATCATGACATAAACTTTATGCGATTTTAATTTTACGATTATTTTTAATTACCCTATCAAGCTACAGGCTTCTTGATAGCTATTTAATGTGAAGAAATCCATATTAACAATAAACACAAGTGCAAAATGATAATTCCATGACCATTGAAATAAAGCGCTGGTTGGCGATTCGATCGATTTCTCCTTTTTAAATTATATTGTTGTGTCAATTCTTGTGGGATACAGAAAGGTACCTAATCTCATAAAAACGGGTCATATGTCCATAAACTTACGTGCAGACGGATATTGCAGGTAAAAAACTTCGCCGATTTGGTCATAAGCATCTTCAAGTTAAATTCAATTAATCGTTTATAAGACGTCCATTACGCATTTTTATCAACGAATTTCTTCTGAATTATTACGTCTTCAAGTTAATTTCGCTGAATTACCTTTCATGGGAGACACAGACAACATCAAAACAATGAATTTTGGAAGAATGATTTGTAGACTTAAATCATGATGTGTCTTACTTAGCTAAATGTAATTACTTTATACTAGATCACCCGTTCTTTGTGAGACCCAATGCAACTTTCTAAGTTTCAATTTGTTATTTATATGGTGTCCAATAAAGATAAGGTAGGTATCTATCTAGATTCTAGATCTAGTATAAATCACACGTGTAATCTACTTGTATCAATATCCGCCTGGCGCATAGATCCGTAATCTAATGCTTACTAATGTATTTACCCACTAATTAATTAAAATTAACATGCGCATAATAATTTTGTTCTAAATAATTTCACGCTTAATCTGATCGTAATGTCGTGTCAATAAACGTTAACACATAATAAAATTCACATTGATATTTTGTAAATACTAATTGATGCAACACCACTAACATTGTTTCAATGACGCAACGTGAAAGTAAAAAAAGATATTGATTAGCTCATCAACTAAGTCTCGAATCAATCGTTCAAAAATATTCATAATTAGATTTGCGATTATTTACATAAGATGTATTTTCCTGTATCTTAATTATTTGCAAGTTATGCTACAGTTGGGTTGGTAACCTTAACATTATCAAGATTATTTATTAACTTATTTTTCCCACAAATGTATCATCGCTTAGCGTATTTTTCCTAGTCGGTATCATCTTACGAATTATCGCATGAAACAAAAAATACACCAGACATTATTTTGAAATACAGTTCAGATCGTGACTGAATATACATATAATTTATTTAAAAATATGTGAGAGACTTAAACTTAGTAGTAATTGCTACCACTAAGTAGCTCTTGTAAAGGCAAATCAGAAAGACCACCACAGCACACGTTGATAAATCGGGGCAGCGATAAAAGCGTCGTTTTCAATGACCCGCCAAACAAGATACACTTAATTTTGGGCACTTTAGCTTAGTGAGTTGCAATAATGATACAGTGTTGCATTGTTCTACGGTTTAATACGTAACTTTACTGCGAAATAGTAAGAAAAGAAGAAGAGAGTAATCTTGAATAGTTGACAGGTGCTCTTATACATAATTATGTACCTAAAAGTTTTTTTTTTTGTTAATAATTATTCTGTATTAATATCAAGCACGCCTTTCATTCTAGCAGCTAAGTCCCAGTTATTATAAGCTTTTATTTAGATATAAATATGGCACATGAAGGATTAGCAGACTATCATGTAGATAGGACTGACATACGCGACAACACTGTACAACATGCTAACAGTAATAAAACACTAATTATTGACAGTCTTTTTCTATTACAGCGAATGTTTCATGAGCTGCATTCGAACGTATGTAGTAGTTCCTCCTTATTTGTCGCAAATAACAGTCCGTATTGAGCTGGACCGTAATGTGATACAAACGACTATGGGAAGGCAATAAACACTATATTATTCAGAATGATTATCCGATTCGAAAATATATAGACTTTAAAATAGAAAGAAACAAGTGCTGCTATATTTTACGCAATACTTATAACTTTTAGATACGTGCTTTTTAAAATTTTTAGTAAAGATTTTTTGGAATATTGTAACAATAATACATGCTCTTAACATATGACAAGTTATTATTAAATTTAAATATATGAAAAAAAATATATATTTGTCATTAAAACAAGGAAATAAGCTGCAAATATCAATGAAGAAGCTGTCTACTTGTATCATGTAATCATCATCAGCCTAAAATGTCCCCACTGCTGGGACACAGGTCTCCTCTCAATGAGAGAGAATGGGCTATAATCCACCACGCGGGCCCAGTGCGGATTGGTAAATGTCACATGTCTTCGAATTTTTGGTTCTAGGACATGCCGGTTTCCTCACGATGTTTTCCTTCGCCGTTTATGAGAGCAGTGGTGATGAAATAAATAACACAAAGTAATGCGCCTGTCTGGGTTCGAACCCACGACTTACTGTTCGTAAGTCGGGGCCGCCACCACTGGGCCACCGCTTCTCTCTAACAATCTGCATGTACGTATTCAAATAAGGAAATTGCTAGTAACCACAGCCACACTATGTTATAATCACGTAAGCACTTTTGAAGTTCTCTCCCTTCCGTTCTGTCACTTTCCATTGTAATGCTCTAGTAACTAGAGTGTAGTTACATTGAACAATGTTTGCTCGATTTCTGTCATCAATCGTCTGACGTCGCGTTTATACATGCTAGCTTATAAGTAAATACTTGCTTACATTAAAATTCTGTCGAATTGGAAACAAGGTTTTATGATTTACGAGCGAAATTTTGATTGTGCTCATTTTTTATTTGGTATCGTTTATGACGGCTTTAAAAGTTAGCAATAATAAAAAATTTGATCGAAAACATTGCACACGAATAGTTGATACTCGTGGCAGTTGTCTATTAGAACCAGTGTTGTAATATGGTCGACATTATCTCCACGGTTCGTAACGATATTTATAAACAAAATAATTAACTAAATAGGTAGATATAAAGATAATACTTGTCCCTTCCAGATTAAATCTTAAAACCCACCATAAATTAAGAAACAATTGTGATAAAATCGATAAAATGTGTGCAAGAACAATGCAAAGGCCAGATAAGTGCATCTACAGTGAATGTTCACAGGAACAAACTGAGAGGATATTACACAATACAGAGCATTCTCCAAGAGCTTTGATTTTACGAGAGTGAACGGCTACATTCACTTCTGGTAGCTATGAGTCTGTCCACTTACGAAGTTTATCTGAAACCGACTCGCTGTAACTTTCCAAGTAATGTCCAGTGTCTTTAACATCAACTTTAAGCAATTCGACTAATAACATTCGTGTCTATCCACCAGTAACTGTTCCATATTTATCTAAAACCTAATTACAATTACACACGCAATAAATAACTCATGAGGACCACTCAAACATTACTCGCAAACACACTCGACATTGCCTTTTTCGACAAATACGAGAACTGCTGTTTTTGCACTATCAAAAGCTCTTACATAAATTAATGTCCACTGAATTTTTAAAAATTATGATATATTGATAACAACTTTCATTTCGACAGACGACGTTTTAGAACAAAAAATATGTTATTTAATTTGCGCTAGTGTAATATCGAAATGTTTAGTGGCCATAAAAGGATTCAGTTTTAACTTTTTTAACACAAAACTTTTATTGAGATGTTACACTGCTTCCTCATATCATTTAAATCAATATATCAAAATAGGTGGGCGCAACACGCAACATCGATCAGCTTTGTTAATGATTATTATTTTATTACTCACATGCATTAAATACTCTTAATTGCCGTTATTACTAGTAACTACAGTAGTAAAATTAAATTTATACTGCCGGTCTCGCATTACTACATATTATTATTCTGGTAACATTTTCCTTCTTTCTTGATTGTTCATGAGATTATTTATTGAAGGCCTAGGTCCCTGTCTTTTTCCTTCAGCTTTGAAGTGCTCTATCTAGTTTAAGGTTTACGGCACCATAAGCCATAAACGCCGATTCAATTTCAGATTTGTCTAGATGAAACAGCTTTCCTAAATCGTGGTGTTATTTTTATTTTAGTTATTGGTGACATGAAACACTTACATGTTGGAGTATAATATATAAGAAAACCTAAAGCTAAATTAACCCAGACCATATCGTACGAGTACTTGCATAAAAGCAACTTACCAAACTCAACTCGACAGTAAACTTCAGCAGTGGGTCATCCGAGGGTAAAGTAATGACGATTCAGCTGAAACTTCATTGCCTTAATTCTTCGCAGAGGCGAATTCCTACAGTTGAGAATGCACACCATCACTTTTAAACGCAATCATACCTTCTGTTATTCACAGGTAGCCGTCTCACGCGCAAGACGCCGGCGTCATACGCTGATGGGGTCTACATGATGGCAGGCGTCGACAGGCCGGGTGCCAGGACGCTGTCCAAGCTCTTCATGAGAGGGCAGGATGGACTGCCTTCGCTAGCCAACAGGACTGCCTTGCTGGCGTTCTTTGGTAAGATTTTTAAAAAACTCATATTTTTAAATTAACTGCAAAGCAAGCATTTACAAACTCATAAAAAATAAAAATGTCTTGGAAACTAGACTTTACTGACATCGTTTAATTCAGGGATTAGAGCTCCGTTAAATAGAATTTGATTCGGTCATCCGATTCAATCTATAGATAATAAAATGTGATGTAGGTAACGTTCGATCCAAAAACAGATCCTCTACGAATCGGATCGCATTTCTTGTGACAGATATGTCACAAGCACAATACATACCATTCCTTAATCAGACTACTTATTTCAGGCCAGGTCGTAACCGGCGAGATCGTGATGGCATCCGAATCTGGCTGTCCCATCGAGCACCATCGCATACCAGTGGACAAATGCGACCACATGTACGACCCTGAGTGCAATGGAGCCAAATACATGCCATTCCTCAGAGCAGCTTATGACCGTAATACTGGTCAGAGTCCTAACAGCCCTAGAGAACAGGTAATGCACTACCAAAACTTTGAGGTAGATAGGTTATACAGAGAGACCTGATCAATAGAGTGAACTTTTATAAAAGCAGGATACTATACAGGGTGTAAACGGACCCTTCACGAAGCCGTCAACCAAGCATTCTGTACATCAAACTAAGTAACTTTACGCAAAAATGATTGCTGGGAAACGACTTTTTTTTGGGGTAAAAAATCACGTTTTACTATAAAACTCAATGTAACTCACTCAAAACATTGTGCATATGGACGCATTCAATGCTAAACGGGATAAGGAGGTATTTAAAGTAAAGGTATGACCCTAAAACTAGTATTTGAAAAAAAAACTTGTGAAAAAGTTGGAACTTTTACCTCCAATATGTAACTAGTAGGTTCCCAGGTATGGTCCAGAACAAAAAAAATATCGCAATGACGTGACGGGGAGAACAACTAGAACAAGTGGCTTTAGGTTTCGTTAAGGGTCTATTTACACCCTTTATCTACTACCATATAGACCAGCTTTTCCCAATGTAAGCGATAACGCCCCCTTGTGGGCGCTGCAGGCATAAAGGGGGCAGTAAGAGACCCAGAAAAAAAATGGGGCGTTGTGTAGAGGCTTAGGGGGCGATTTGTAATTTCATCTAGGAGGACTTCTAAACACCGACTGAGCTCTCGGCTCTCGACTACAACTTGTGAACTGCATCAGATTCATCCACACACACATTAGTTTTTATATTAGAATCGATTATGTTTGTTTTATTTTGAATAAAATATACTCTGTCTAAATAAAGTTGCGTTTCAATAATCATTCTCATTGGCTCTTACAGGCTACAGGTGTAGCCTGTAAGAGTTAACTTGAGACCTGAGCGCCGTTGTGTACTACCTACTGCGCTCAGGTCTCAAGTTAACTCTTGTTAGAGTAAAAGTCTCGTTTAGAATGAATGTCTAATCTCCGCTAATATAACTCACAAAAATTAATTTAATTTGACGTTTGGTTTTTAAGTAGGTGAAAAAATGGGGGCGCTAAAAATAATTTATTCTCAAAGTGGGCAGTAGACAAAATAAGTTTGGGAACCCCTGATATAGACGATAATGTCACGAATGTGATAATGCGTGCTGAGAATCTGAGATGAATACCTAGTATGAGACGTAGACCTGGCATATCATCTTAGATACACAAATATTATGTATGTGCCCTCACCTACCTACTAGGTACGTCAAGTGACGTCCTGCCTTTTTAGGATCTCTGATTAAGTAATTTGTGTCATGACAGCATTTAAAATATGTAGTTCCAATTATAGCTAGGTTTTTAGTCTTTGCCCCACACTGTGAATGGGTCTTGCATCTTTATCGCCGTAAAATACTTAAGTTAACATTGTCTGTTGGGGAAATTGAGACTTATAATCATTGACAGATTGTTATATTTGTTTGCCCACTTGAATGTCATATTACTAACAGTTAGTTGTATAGTTACAATGCGATGACCACATAAAACCTGTCTAAATGTACCGAAATCATGATGTCAGTCTGTTCAGTTATGCCATTAGTATTCAGCGGTAATCGATAGTATCGATCGCTGCATCATCGGTACGTTAGAGTACGTCCACCTTACACATGACGAGTTTCGTTCGAGCTTTCAACTTTATTAAAGTCATCGATCATAATTGATTACAGTATTTCGAATAAATAATTCAAAGAGGTAGATATTTTAATTTGTAACTTGTCTATATGGACTGAATTAACTTTGAAGTAAGTTATCGCAATAAAAAATGCCGGTTGCTTTTGTATCGTTCTTATAATGAATAAAATAAGATAAGACAACATCGTTGATGACGCATTTATTTGCATACAAACTACTAAGCTCACCGACTCCAGGCATTGTTTTCAACTCAAACATTTACACTGTTTGCATTACACATTCTAATTACGAAATCACATATTTTTTGTGTAATGTAAACTCGGCCTAACCTCAGGCGGACCGTGCTCATCGAAGGCCGAATTCCAGGCAATAAAACTTAATGGAAGTATAACCCAGATACACCCATCACATGAATGCAGCGGCAGCCTACAAATATGTCCCTACGAGCGAACCTAACCTTAAAACTACAAGCCGCAATAGGAATGTTAATTGGCTTTTAATTGCAGCAAGTTTGATCAGCTATACACAAGTAATCACAAACTTCTAATTCGGTAGAGATCGCATGATACCCCAAAGACATTACGGCTTACAAAATAAGCCAGGTTCGAATCGAGAGCTTGAGAGTTGAACCATAAAATGTATCGATGAATAAATTAGCAGTAACCCCATACCTGTTGCATTATTCACCTGTCAATTCTGTGCACTACACTTTAAATGAATACAGCTCTCTGGAATTTTAAGTATAAGACCATCATACTATTCAGAGGGTCTAGGCATGCACAATGGTACATTGATATGTCAAAATACCTCTGGACATCAATACATTAAAATAACTTGGATACCTGCCTGTCGAACTGAGTATGTGGTCTCTTATAAAGTATAGATATTTGACCCAATTACTGGATACAAAATAAAATGTATTAGTTACTTGGACACGATTCAATCACTTCGAAAAATGCAAACATGCTGCACTCGACCCTGAATATGGCATAAGTGTATGACATTTTATTTGTTGTTGCAGATAAACCAAATAACTTCATGGATCGACGGCAGCTTCGTGTACAGCACCAGTGAGGCGTGGGTGAATGCAATGAGGTCATTTCAGGTGCCACCCAGCAGCCACGCCTGCGTCTTTACGTACTTTCCTAACTACATATGATAACTTATACCCTCATCTATGTCTAAGTACTTATACAACAACTTTCACATACCTATGCTTATTATACTTTCACTAGAACATGAGATACCTTATAGGCCGAAATAATATACATATATACATAGTTAGACGATTTTGACTCTAACAGTTAACAATACAGAACCGAAATTAAACTAGCGCCATCCTTATGTATGAGTCTAGAGAAAGAAGACAACATAATGAAGGACGATATTAGAACTCCACTGAACACTCAATGATCATTTGCATGTCTTGGCAACAGTACCAGAGACTCTTCGACATTTCAGCAGTCTAGTATGGCCTTCAATACACTTGTACTCGTATTCATACGCAGTCTAACACCGTAAAGCACACCTGTCCCACCGTCGACTAGGGAACGAGGAGCAATTTTTTTTATACAATTATTCACTAACTTATTTCGCTCGCCAACTAGCCAGTTGCCAGCTCTATTCGGTTCCTAAGATATATCCTCATTTGCATTCATCAATTTTAACTTCAAAATTAACGCCGAATAATTTATCTTATTTGCATAATATTATTGAAACAAGTATTTGTACGCGATCAGTCATGTTTCTTCATTTAAGCAGGCTAGGTCTATGTGCCAAAGGTCACGTAACTCATGTATTAATACGTACATCATATATATTGAACAGATTTTTAAGCTACATTGATTAATAAGCGGTCTTAATAAACTATTTCTTTATTTATCAAGGATACAATAGAGTCAAAAGTATTAAAACTGGCTACCAATTATATTATTTCAAATGAACTTCCAAACAAGAACGCAAACCTTGCACCTGGTTCTGATGTGCCATACAAAATGTTCACATCATTCACACACAAAACAATAATATAACAATAAGCAATAAAAACATTCAGATGCAATTGCCCTCCAGCTACATTTCCACTAACTAAATACCATTGCGCATACAGAACGGGAGCCTCGCGAGTGAAGGTGGGATGCCCCTGCGCAACACCAAGCGAGTGCCGCTCTTCAACAACCCTGTGCCGCATTACATGAGGATGCTCAGTCCTGAGAGATTATTCTGTAAGTTTTCATTTGTTTTAATTTACAGAAATATTCGAAGGTGCAATTATTTTTTTACCATTGCCACTCGAAAAAGGGCATTTTATTCATCGATAACAGTGAATAAAACGCTCTTTTACTCACTGAGTGAATAAAGACATTTTCAATTTTGAACAAGGACTAATTATGAACAAATAAAACATGCCGACAAGTATTTAACACTGAATTTCGAATATTGTTCTAATTTCAATCAGTATTTTACATGGAGCGGCTGCCTATCTGACCTTCACAACCCAGTTAGTACTGTGGTGCGTAGTACAGTACCCCTTGGTAAGACTAGTTGTCAGACTTTCAGGCCACTGGCTTCCTGTTACGATTGTCAAAAAACTACAAATGACGGCCGGGACCAAGGGCTTTACGTACGGTCGAACAAGCTATTTTGTTTACATTTTACAATGTAATTTGTGGGTTAAACTGTAAATCAAATAGCTTGTCCGACCGTACTTTCCGACGCACGGAGGAAATTCAGTATGTAATGAATTAGTGGTCACCCATCCACAGAACGACTTTGGTATGCGTGGCTTAACCTTGAAGATCGACCCGAGTGGCTGTTATTATTAACCCGTGAGAAATTTAAATACCATTCTTCTATATATTTTCTTGCAGTCAATGGTAAAAAGTAGAGTACACAACTCGTGAAACAAAAATTCATCTCGGTTCTTGTATCCCTCGCTCCGCTCAGCATTCTACTCTAGAATCCTTCGCTGCACTCGGGATCCAACTTAGTTCCTCGAATTAAATTCCCATTTTTTTCACTTGTTGTATAATCTACTATAATTTAGGTTTAAGAAGTTACGCATTTATCTGGGAGTAATACAAATCCTATAAAACATTAATTTTATTGCAGTGAGTCAACTCAGGTTTATGACATAAATAATTTAAGAATTAGTCACTGCTCCTCTCCCAAATTGTGTCCAGTCTGTCAAGATTTGTTTTGAGGATCATGAGGATAACTTCTAATATTACCCAGAAACTACGTGGTTTTAAATTATTTGATTATTTCTCTCATTATTCTATTCCCATTTAACGATAATTTCTTCCCATTTTTTCCCAGTATTGGGTGACCCACGTACAAACCAGAACCCAGCGATGGTGACGTTCGGTATCCTACTGCTGCGGTGGCACAATGTGGTGGCAGCTCGAGTGCACCGACAGCATCCTGAGTGGAGCGATGAGCAACTGTTCCAGCGAGCTAGGAGGATCGTCATCGCTAGTTTACAGGTGAATTAAAGTGTTTTGATTTGAACAGAATATTCTGTTTTTTTTTTAAAGACGTTAAGCTGTCAAAATGGCACGTAAAATCAATCGTTGTTGACTACTGTCATTATTGGTATCTTAGAACCAGACCAGTAAGTACATTATTATAAGCTACCATTGATTTTTTGCTGTGTTCGCTTGCAATATGTATGACTAATGAAGTTGTCATTAAAACGATCGGTCATATAATTCTACTTCCTGAATTCGAACACTGATCAGAATCAGCCAAGTCTCCCATGTTAATGACCAGCTGAAACCGAACTATCTTTTTGACGTAATCATTTTGTTGTTTCCAGAACATAATCCTCAACGAATACGTACCAGCCTTCTTGGGCGTACCATTACCCCCTTACAAAGGGTACCGCGCAGACATAGCACCCGGCGTCACTCACTCCTTCGCCGTGGCCGCCTTCCGCTTCGGGCACACGCTGGTGCCGCCCGCCATACTACTGAGAGATAGGCACTGTAAATACGGACGGGCCCCTGGAGGACATGATGCCATCAGACTGTGTCAGACATGGTGGGATGGAAATGTGAGTAAGAACTTGATTTACCTCATTAGGTCATAAGAATAGTACATTGTTACCTAGGGGTGAAAGTAACTTATTTAGTCCCGAGACGGCGTTTGGCACCCGAACGTAGCGAGGGCGCCAATAGTCCGAGGTAAACTGTGCTTTTCATTACAAATACAAGGAATCAACTCGAAAAAGAGTGTGAGTGCCTAGTCAAAATAAACTAAAAGTACAACATACAGATAGCGTTAGGGCGCTTACATAAAGAAGCTGCAGGATTCCGGTACAGACAAATCTGTGCGGGTAAGTACCGATCAGTGCAGAGTTAAGTTGCGTATAGTTTCAACCTATTTATTTATAAGTGAGCGCATAAGATAACATATAAATGAATACCTGCATCGATCGGTACCGACCCGCCCGTACCGGAAACCTGCTTCTTTATGTGAGCATCCTTATATATTGCTCTAAAATGCTTAATCGCTAATTGACTCTTGAAAAGCGTTCACAGTACCCGAAAAGACGGTACTTACATACAAATAAGTCTCAACAAAATTAGATACATTTCTTGGTTACCCTCGGTTTCCGATCGGGTACATTAAACTAACTTTCAAACAATGTTTTCAGGACGTGATGTCTCAAGTGCCAATCGAAGAAGTCCTGCTGGGAATGGCGTCACAAGTGTCAGAGCGAGAGGACGCATTGCTCTGTTCTGACGTTCGGGACAACTTGTTCGGACCCATGGAGTTCTCACGAAGAGATCTGGGAGCGCTTAATATCATGCGAGGAAGAGATAACGGACTTCCTGACTACAATACAGCCAGGTACCTAATTCAACAAAAGTTTTATATGGAGCATCATCATCATGATCATTCTCCTGCCCCTATCCCAATTTATTTAGGGTCGGCGAGGCATATAGTTAGTTAGTAAAGTAATATGTTATAATTACATTTTTATACAGACTTACATAGACTCTAGTTTTCACCACATTTATCTATCCCTCACGTTCATATACACCCCCATACATAAGAACATAAATAGGCCATATCTTGGTTGCATTAAATATGGTATTGTAATTAAATGATGATAAACTGTGCTCGTCTTACAACTACAGTTACATGTTCAAAGTATAGGCGAAGACGCTGGCACCCTAAACACAAGTTAAATCTTACATTGGGTGCCAGAGCTCATCGTAAACACTCTTGTCCCTAGTTGTAATGCTGCATAGTACTTAGAATAAGTGTTTCTTGTACAATTTTTGAAGGTAATAAATTATTATTATATTATTATTATGTCTTCTTTTTCTATACTTCTCTATTACTCGTCATTTCAGCAGTCACCTCCTTTCATGCCATATCATCCTTCACACAGTCCATCCATCGTTTCTTTGGTCTTCCTCTACTCCTATAGCCATCTACATTTTTTTTATATGGAGCAGTTACTAAATAATAATATTCTGATACTGTTGTATTACAATTTTAAATGTTTTCAAGATCACAAGTCTTACACACAATCCTTTGGGCTCACAAAGGTCTTCATAAATCGAAGTCAATATGAAATCAAGCGACCCACTTAATGTATGACCGAAATTCTTAACCAAGTATTAATTTAAATAGACGTATTTCAAGGCGTTTATAAAATATAAACTAAATCTTACAGAGAATATTTCGGACTAAAGAAAATTAAAACATTCAACGAAATCAACCCTCAGCTATTTGAGGATAATCCGGATCTCTTGCAGAAGTTGATTCAAGCTTACAATGGAAGACTTGACAATATTGATGTCTATATCGGTAAGTTCAACAAAACTCCTTTAACCCAAGTAAATATGTATATCTATATATATATATTTTACAACCAAGAGAAAACTAAACACAAGGTATTTTTCAGGTGGTATGTTGGAGTCCACTGGACATCCTGGAGACTTATTTAGAGCCATCATTATAGACCAGTTCACTAGGATAAGAGACTCTGACAGATTCTGGTTTGAAAATGAACATAACGGGTAAGTTACTTTACTAATTATTATTTTCAACCATTAGCAATTTGTCTTCTTATCCAAAAACATTGTCTTGAGAACATCTCATATTGGTTCAGTTAAAATGAGTTACTCCATTAATGCGATTTCAAAAGCTCCTAATAATTTTGGAGTCCCATCAATAAGAAAAAGGATATACCTACATAAGTGAAACACTATTAATAGTAGATTATAGATTATACAAAAGTGAAAAAAGAGAACTTAATTTGAGGGATTAAGTTGGATCCCGAGAGCAGTGAAAGATTCCAGAGTAGAATCCCGAGCGTAGCAAGGGATTCTGGAATCCTGAGAATCCTGAGCGAAGCGAGGGATACAAGAAACGAGATGAATTTTTTTTAACGAGTTCGAGTTGTGTCTCTACTTTTTACCATTGACTGCGAGAAAATATGTAGAAGTATAGTATTTATATTTCTCGTGGGTTAATAATAACAGCCACTCGAGTCAATCTTCAAGGTTAAGCCATGCTTACCAAGGTTGGTCTGTGGATGGGTGACCACTAATGTGTTACATACCGAGTTTCCTTCGTGCGTCGGAAAGTACGTAAAGCTGTCATTTGTAGTTCTTTGACAGTCGTAACAGGAAGCAAGTGGCCCGAAAGTCTAACAAATACTGATTGAAATTAGAACAATATTCGAAATTCAGTGTTTATATTTCTTGTCGGCACGTTTTATTTATTTTTTGTTCATAATTAGTCTTTGTTCCAAATTCAAAATGTCTTTATTCACTTAGTGAGTAAAAGGGCGTTTTATTCACTGTTATCGATTAATAAAATGGCCTTTTTCGAGTAGCAATGGTAAAAACTTTTCTTTGTTCCAGAATCTTCACAAAAGACGAGATCGCCTCGCTGCGTCAGATCACGATGTGGGACATCATAGTGAACAGCACGTCGGTGGGCCCGCGCGATCTGCAGCGCGACGTGTTCCACTGGCGCGCGGGCGAGCCGTGCCCGCAGCCCTACCAGCTCAACGCCTCCAAGCTGCCGCCCTGCAAGTACCTCAGGGGATACGACTACTTCGAGGTACCGTATGGACAACATTTTTGTTAAACCGTACCTCTCCTTGATAACCTCCTGGTTTCGATTTTAATTATGAACCTAAGACAGCTCATCAGCTGACGTAGCTATGACTCAGCCGCCTGATCCTATTCGTCCTCCTCCAGAGATGTCCATATCGGTATGTGATCGCCTGACATATAAATCCAGAGAGCATAGACCAGGTACTATCAAAACGTATTTTCTTCTACAGTGACTTTTAAGGTGAACGCACGCTTATCCGCGTCCGTATCCGTTATATCTAGAACCGACCGCGCCAAAAGAAACATTTTCTCATCCGTATAACGTTATCTATTCATCCGATTCGACGCAGATAAGTGTGCAAGGTCTTAAAGGATTTCATGCAAGTAATTCTAAAATTCGATTCTTTCGGCTCTTTCGCTTCCTTCGGCTCTGATAAGTGTGCGTTCGCCTTTAATAAGATTGACATGAAATTTTCGATAGCCGGTCTAATATTTTTTAACTTTTAGATCATCGTTATTGCTGATGGAATATAATTTTATGTAGACTTTCTGGTCAATTTTCCGTTTTCCTTTTTTTTTCACTTTACCAACACCGTTAAAAGCCTCAACGATTTTCAGTCTAGCGTCCGAATTTTACATCATAACTCTTAAAAAAAACAGTTCTTCGTCAGTAACCTACTTCTCTTTGTTTCAGGGCAATGAATTCGCATACATCTACACTTGCCTGATACTAGCTTTCGTTCCCATACTTTGCGCGGGCGCAGGGTATGGAGTGGTGAAGTTGCAGAATAGTCGCCGGAGGAAACTTAAGATCCAACAAGATATGAAGAATGCACAATATAAAGGTAAAAAATTGGTTCTCCTTTCTACAACCCACCTTATATCTTGATTGACCGAGTACCAATCAGGTGAAAAGAAAAGTGATATTAACTAACAATCGGAGAATAAGATGTAACGAGTTAATATTAATCAAAGAATACCTTATACTTTATAGGTTCGGTAGATAAAATGGTGTGTCGTGAATGGGTGCACGCATCACACAAACGCCTAGTAAAGCTTCGTTTGGGACCAGAACCAGCATTACACGTAACTGACCGTAAAGGAGATAAACTACGAACACTTCCACTGGATCATACTGATCAACTTACGGTTCTTGAAAGTCAGGTAAATATCATTGATTTTGTAAATAATTTATTAATGACCTAACTGTCTAATTTTGCACAGAATGTAAATCATAAACAAGAATAGCCCGAATGTACTCCCCTGCGAGACTCTTCAGTTCACGTTTATTAACTTAGTAGCCAGTGAGCAAATGTTTGCTTGTAAAGCGAATAAATAAAACACTGCTTAAAACGGAAAATAAAACGCACTATGTACAGGAAAAAATATTCACCAAATAAATCAATGTATTTATTACAGGAAAGCAGAACCAACAAGCGTCCGCTAGTCTTGATCCGCGCACCGAGAGAACACGATTTGGTTCTTGAAATGGACTCCGCTGCTTCACGACGCAAGTTCCTTGTCAAATTGGACACGTTTTTGGCAAATCATAAGAAAGCACTCAATCTCACCCAGGTAAGAAATCAACAAAGATACATGTTCCGTTCACACTTCTCCGTTCCAAGCAAGGCTTTTGACAGAGTCTGTCACATAAGTAGTTTTAAATATTTTTTTCCTATCTAAGTCAGTGGTTCCCAACCTATGGTCGATGGTCCGCAAGACCTTCGAATGTGGTCCGCAAAAGGTTAAAATGTTACTCGAAGTTTTTAACTTGCGCCTAAAATGCAAGCTCAACCCAACCTACCTAATTGAAAACCTATCGGAGGCGGGTGCTAAATTTTTTGAGCTTGCTAATCATTTCTGCAAAACGTCTTACTTATTCCTATTTTTCTATGAATGATCGCTAACTTTTTTGAGCTCACTACGATCGCTCTTGTATCTTTCACTTTCTAAAGATTCTCATCACATTTTTCAATTTTTGCATTCCCCCTAAATATAAAGCTGTCGGTGTCCTAGGACTTGATGGCCCCTGCTAATAATAAAAACATCAAAGTGGTCCCTAGTCCAAGAAAGGTTCGGAACCACTGATCTAAGTTGTCGAAGATATTCGAATGTTCGATAATAATATGCTTTTGGAGTTTCTAAATGTTTGTTTGGTCGCAGGGTCATCGCGAACAAATTCTGGCTACAGCAGAAACACGAGAACGTCGTCAACGTAAATTGGAACATTTCTTTAGAGAAGCTTACGCAATCACATTTGGTTTAGCACCCGGTGAAAAAAGGCACCGGAAAAATGAAGACGCAGATCCTGAAGTAAGTAACCGAGGAATTCAACGAGCAAGGTACTCAATTTTGGGTGAAGAAAATATTAACAAATATATTGTTTCAGTCTATTGTCATGAGGACCTCACTTTCAAAGAGCGAATTCGCCAGCGCGCTTGGAATGAAAGCAGACGCTGTATTCGTGAAGAAAATGTTCAACATCGTCGACAAGGACGGAGATGGCAGGATCTCTTTCCAGGTGCACTTTATTGTATTTCATGACTATGATTCAATCATTGCTACCTACATAATCTTTTGTGCATGTTAATGTACTAAAGATGTATAGGTGAGACAAATCATGACTTTAGATGATTGACATGATTTGGATGCGAGTCACTTGGGACCGGTCAATGTGGCGACATTTGGGGGAGGCCGATGTCCAGCATTGGACGTCTTGCGGCTGAAATGATGAAACATAACTTTCAGCGAATAAAATTATACAGCCTTTTTTAGCATTTAATGGTCATCCGCCGCTACTGAAACATTACAGTATGATAAATGTTGATGGTGAATCGAGTTTTAGATCTTTCTAAAACTCGATTCGCCATCACAAAACCAAAGTCGAACTCGAAGTACATACTGTATGATCAATGGCGTCAACTTGTAAAACGCATGTGCTCTTCAAGACATACATTGGCAGTCTGCATTCATATTTCGAGTGTCATCTATACGAAAGAAGAAGAATATTTTTTTTTTATTGTTCCAGGAATTTTTGGACACGGTAGTCCTGTTCTCCCGAGGCGCGACAGAAGACAAGCTGCGCATCATCTTCGACATGTGCGACGACGACCGCAACGGCGTCATCGACAAGGGCGAGCTCAGCGAGATGCTCCGCTCTCTCGTCGAGATCGCGCGCACCACGTCGCTCAGGGACGAACATGTCACTGAACTCATTGATGGAATGTTTTCTGTGAGTACGAATAAAGGGCCTTTCCAACCGCCGTATTCACAAACGCTTCGATTCTATTCGACAGCATTTATGAATACAGTGGCAGTTTTACCCTGTTTATTGAATTGAGATTGGAAAACATTGTGTTGAAAAAATGGTGTAACTTCTGTTATGTTATGTGAATATTCAACGCGAGTAGGTTCAATATTTTTTTCCACTCCTTTATAGGACGCCGGTCTCCAACACAAAGATCACCTAACGTACTCAGACTTCAAGGTTATGATGAAGGAATACAAAGGTGAATTTGTGGCCATTGGCTTGGACTGCAAAGGTGCCAAGCAGAACTTCCTCGATACGTCCACAAACGTCGCGAGGATGACTAGCTTCCATATTGAGCCTTCTATGGAGCAGTCCAGGTATGTTAAATCCGTCTAGAAATGCTCTCGTACAATCTCAAACGAGAAAAGAACAAATGACATCAAGTAGTTTCAGTGTTGACAGACACTAAAGGCGTTTCATTTTTGCAATTTCTCAAAGCTCTGATGTTATTAGATATGTAATGTTGGCTTATTTGTTTATTATCTTCCTGCCCTCATCCCAAATTACATGAGTTCACCGCAGTCTTTCTTTATCTCAGCTACCAATTAATTATTAATTTTTGTAACGGTAAATCTTTCTCTTTTGAACAATTTCATTCATCAATTAATATTACTCGTTAGGTACTTTTAATTTGAATTAAGTAAAAAAGTAATAGTTTAGATTTATCTTCATCCTAAACGTGTGTTTGTAATACATTTCGACCATTTCCAGGCACTGCCTCCTCCTAAAATGGGACTACCTAACAACTTTCCTAGAAGAGAACAGACAGAACATATTCTACCTGTTCGTGTTCTACGTGGTGACGATCGGACTGTTCGTGGAAAGATTCGCGCACTACTCGTTCATGTCGGAGCACCTGGACCTGCGCCACATCATGGGCGTCGGCATCGCCATCACCCGGGGCTCCGCCGCTTCCTTGTCTTTCTGCTACAGTCTGCTGCTGTTGACCATGTCGAGGAATCTCCTGACCAAATTAAAAGTAAGCCAAATGCTGATCATGAACAAACCGACGCCAGTTATGTCTTTTTCAATTTTTATAGTCATACATTTTCTTCTGGGTGTAAAAAATGACCTTGTCAATAATCCAAAAATGTCCAGGTATTTGAACTGATTTTTATCACGTAAATGCTTTTGAACTAAAATTTTAAATCAATTTTTTAATCAAAAATTGTTGTCATTTCGTCTTTGTTATTTTGTGGAACAAAGTCATACAAAAAAAAACAATTATTCTTAACCTCGTTGGTGTTTGCAAAAATCTACCTTTTCTCTTTTGACTTCTGTATTGCTTCACACAACTTACATTTAAGTACCATGATTTGACAGGAATTCAGCATCCAACAATACATCCCACTAGACTCCAGCATCCAGTTCCACAAGATCGTGGCGTGCACCGCTCTGTTCTTCTCCCTCCTGCACACGGCGGGTCACATGGTGAACTTCTACCACGTATCAACGCAGCCCGTCGAGAATCTACGCTGCCTCACTAAAGAGGTTCATTTCACTTCGGACTTCAGACCCGGCATCACTTACTGGGTGTTCCAGACTGTTACAGGTAAAAACAATAGGTGCTATCTTTATGAATGCTATCTAGGCTCGCTCGTTCCATCATAGATCTCATCCATAGCTTTCCATCAGGCGTGATCGAGGTCAAGAGCAGGCCGATATTGTAAAAAAATGTCCCATACATAAATCTGTCGTTGTTTTTTACCTTTATTCCCGTCTGCCACCACCGGTCCGCCACCACTGATGGCAGTTGCAACTATTTGTCGCATCTACCACCACTGGCGTTGATTGCCTTTACTTACTTCCGATTTTGCGGTGACCTTTATTTTCGTTGACATATTATTATGGTTTATGTCAATGGTAAAATTACCGTAAATAAAAAAAAAAGGCTGAACCTAAATTATTGAAATTTTAAGTAACATTGAGAATCTCTTAGGTTCTGGTTTCTGCCCTTTTCTCAATTACTAGATTCCTGAATGATAAAGTTATTTAAGGACTGATATAGCAACTTATTTATTTATGTATTAAACTTACACACACTATCTTTACTGGATGACCCCACCCCAATACAATAGTAGTTTGCAAACACACACTAGATAAATAGTAAAACAACTTACGACTATTACTTAAAAAACTAAACGTTAAAAATATGTAGAGAGCAACACTGAAAACAATAACTAAAATAATAAAATTATACGTACCTATACTACCTATGTAATATTTAACAAACTAAACTTTTTTTTTTTACTGATATAAAATCTAAACCTATAATATAAAATCAGACAACACAGAAATTAATATTTAAATATAACTAACAAAATTCAACAAAACTCTTGCGAATTCACTCAGATTGCACGAAAATATGTCAATCCGTTCATCACTTGGATTATTCAAGATAATTATGACTTTACGCTACCACTGCATTTAAGCCTCACAACACAAATCTCGTTGACTGCTCTGATTATGAGTGAAGCGTCCATATACAAACACTGACAGAATACATAAAGTGAGAACCTGATATGTAGCTTTTTATTGTCTCCCAGGTGTAACAGGCGTGCTACTGTTCGTGATAATGTGCATAATCTTCGTGTTCGCGCACCCAACGATCCGCAAGCGCGCATACCCGTGGTTCTGGCGCGCGCACTCGCTGCACGTGCTGCTGTACGCGCTGTGTCTGGTGCACGGACTGGCCCGGCTGACCGGAGCCCCGAGGTTCTGGATCTTCTTTCTAGGACCGGCCGTCATTTATACCCTTGATAAGGTAAGAAACTGGACAAGATTCAAATGCGTATTGTATAATTATTACTTGCTTTGGTGAAGGAAAACGATTTGATTTGATTTGGTTTGAAGGAAAACATCGTGACCAGCATGCCTTTTTTTTTTTTCTGATGGGAAATCATCAAATGACTCCTTCCGCTCTGGGCGGAGCAGGAGGGAGTGTCAGACTTTTACTGACTAAAACCCATCCATGTTCCTTCATCGCCCTTTGTGTTACGGGGTCACGGTATCTCTTTCGAACAGTCCCGCAACCCCGGCAGGCATCGGTCCTTGCGGACCCCTTCCTATCGCTGACTCTCTTTGAGGCGCGCGTGGAACACTCCTGCTTGTCGACACGGCCTGTCGTCATGAGACGGACGGACGGCGAGCTAGCCCATAGCCCACCGTCCACAGGCCCGCGTGACCAGCATGCCTGAGAGATATTTCTTGAGATATTTCTTTTTCTTCATGTAAAGCCATTCAAAGACCCATGGGCGGCATAAAAACTCTTTCGACACCAGTTTAGGCACCAACCATACGATCGAAGTCGGGTTTCCGTGAGTTAAATTCTCAAAGTAAACAGCGTTATTGGATCTTTCCGTCTGGAATTTCTGAACAACAGCCCAGAGTTCAAGACTTTCATTTTAGATATATATGGGTACTTTCCACTAGTGTTACAATGTCATGTTTGTTTCCATCAGGTGGTGTCACTGCGGACGAAATACCTAGCGCTAGACGTATTGGAAACGGAAATGTTGCCATCGGATGTAATCAAAATTAAGTTCTACAGGCCTCCTAATCTAAAATACTTATCAGGTAATTATGAAAGCAATTAAAACCTATAATTACATCCTCTATTCAAAAACTAATTTTCTTATAAGGAAGATATTTTATAGATTATCTGATGAAACATTGTTTACCTATTAGATTTTTTTTTTTTTTAGATTTTCAAAATGTAATTTTTTTATAGGTATTCAATTTCGGAATTTTCTGAAATGCTGGGTTGTTCAGCACAATTAAACTATTTTCCGTTCTGCTAGGTCAATGGGTGCGCCTCTCATGCACGGCGTTCAAGAAGGAAGAGTTCCACTCATTCACGTTGACGTCAGCTCCTCACGAGAACTTCCTGTCGTGTCACATCAAGGCGCAGGGACCCTGGACGTGGAAGCTCAGGAACTACTTCGATCCCTGCAATTATAATACTGAGGATCATCCCAAAATAAGGTAAATTTACAGACAAGCTAATAACAATGTAACCTTGAAATAAAATCTAATAACAATCAAGGTCTCATGATATTTCAGGCAAAAATCTTGTATGTAGGTAGATTTACCCTTTGCGTTTTGTTTTACTCTCGAAAACCCTCTTTTTGGGGACGATATGAAAAATGTCGACCCTTAACTGCAGATGTAAATACCAAGCCTTTTTTTATTCATTATTTAGACGAACTTATGCTTATGCATCATCAGAAACTGTACCTATATGAGGATGACTATCGCAAATGTGACAGAGGTGTACAGCTACTGCTCACAATGTAGCATATTTTATACATCTATAATCCTTTGACAAAAGTCAAACTTACCCAGTAACTGTTTATTTTTTATTTTTATTGCTTATTAACTAAAGAACAAAACAAAACATAAACAGAGAAACATCACAAAAACCTCTATAGGTTTGTCCGGATGTTGAGACACTTATAAGCATAGGTACTAAAGCAAATAATCATTGAAATCTAAGGTTAACACAGTTTATAGCAAATTGTGAGGTAGTTCGTAAGTAAAAAAGAAAGATTACAAAAAACACACACGGCGCGCAACTGCACATATTATTTGATGTATACTCATGTTTTTACAATAAATACATTCTATAACTGTATAATGGATATCAGAGAGTCGCTCCATATAAGCTGCTGGTCGGCTAAGCCGACCCCAACATAGTTCGGTAAAGGCTAGGCAGATGATGTTGGTACCTTAAGACTGTTGCGCGAGAGTAATAAAACCATTATTGTGATTGTCCACTTAGGATCCAGGGTCCGTTCGGCGGCGGCAACCAGGACTGGTACAAGTTCGAGGTGGCCGTCATGGTGGGCGGCGGCATCGGAGTCACGCCGTACGCCTCCATACTCAACGACCTCGTGTTCGGCACCTCCACCAACCGGTACTCCGGGGTCGCCTGCAAGAAGGTAAACTAGATGGCGTTTTTATTTAGGTACCCCGATTCATCATTCTTCGAACTATGAGTGTGGGCCGGAAGAGACCACCTATCTTTGCACATTCGCTTTAATGTCTCCTGCGTTGATGGCTAATCTCCGCTGAGGTTGATCGCCATGGCAGAAAGCTGTCTGGGGAACTGTTTTTTTTTTCGAGAGATCCTTTAACTAAATCTGTTTTTGGGAATAAACTCCTATTACCTCGTAATCGTAAACAAGTAAGTGATTTGTTTTATTAAAATTAGATCATGCTCCAAAATCAAGATCCTGGTAATTTATTCAAGTATGAAAAAACTAGGACACCTACAACTAGAGGAGAAAAGTTAGGTAACCCAGATTGATTTCAAGAAACCATTACAAGATTTACTATTTAATTTCAACAATCAAAGAAATTCTTTTGTCAACAACTAAACCGTGAAATAACCCGAAAATATTGGTTACTTTAACAATAAAATCTTTAGTAAAAAAGTCTTTATTTCTGATAGCCATGAATATTAAATGAAATAATTTCATTGAGTAAATTCACGATTTCGTCAAATAGAAAATTATTCATTGGAATTGGGAACGATTGACACTTGCTCACGACTCGCCGTGACTTAGCACGTGGCTTACCGTTTACAACATTGACCGATGACCCACTAAGCCTGTTTAGTTCTTATGTAAAGTGATGACATAGACGCTAACTAGGGATTTACGGCTTTTGTGTAATACATCAATACATTGTGACGAAATAAGTGCCCAGCACTCGTGTACCTAATAACTTTTTTTTTTTCGGATGGGAAATCATCAAATGACTCCTCCCGCTCTGGGCGGAGCAGGAGGGAGTGTCAGACTTTTACTGAATAAAACCCATCCATGTTCCTTCATCGCCCTTTGTGATCCGGGGCCACGGTATCTCTTTCGAACAGTCCCGCGACCCCGGCCGGGTGTACCTAATACCGTAGCCCCGTTTACCGAAATATCTTAAAATAACTTACATTACTTAGTATCAAGCCTGTAATCACCGAAGTGTTAAGTACAGGTGTAGGTACACCTACCTACCTACCTACCTATAGGTTATAGCAGATACTAATCATCAGATAATTGCCATCACACACAATGGCTCTCTCCGACCCACTACTAAGAAATTTATGATGGAAAAACCCAATAGTACGAGTACTTTGCGCGACCTGAAAATCTAGCCTTATGCCACCACCACTCGACCATTGACACAATAAAGAAGAAGAAATTATGTCATTCGATTTTGTAGGTTACCTAATTAAGACAAATCAATTAGTTAACTACTACATTTTACTTAGGTTTACCAACCAAGAAAATGTGCATATTACTTATGTGCATGTGCGTTTCTTTAAGTGCACATCGATGTAAACTGCTGACGTAAATAAAGTGATTACGAAATATCCGGTAACCGTTAACTTGTAAACTTTAATGACGCTGTCAAACATAATGTACAGGATGTGATACACTTAAAAACTCAATTTGATTAGATATATTCACTGACTGAAAGGGTGTTGTCACTGCTCAAGTTCTTTCGTGGTGTAATTCAGGCAATTTGAAAAAAGAAAATGAAGCACTAACTATTTAAACTTACCTTACATAATAAAGAAAATGCACACATACAGAGAATAAGATTGGCTGGAAAGAAAATGCATACATTGAGATAATAGAGAATGCCTTGTGGCATTAAATCCGCCTATGTACCACTCTTGTACGTGAAGTTTAAATAAATAAATATGAAACTCAGAGTTTCCTGTCTGTTATGTTCCACACGTGAGCTTCGTTATATATCGTTAGATTTCGGTTATTATCGTCCAGCTAAGAGCTGAAAGTTGAAGATCGAATTGGATTTTCTCAATATGATTATGTCATAGTAATCGCTATCATTGTTCCACAGGTATACTTCCTGTGGATATGCCCGTCGCACAAGCACTTCGAGTGGTTCATCGACGTGTTGCGTGACGTGGAGCGCAAGGACGTCACCAACGTGCTCGAGATACACATCTTCATCACGCAGTTCTTCCACAAGTTCGATCTCAGGACTACCATGCTGGTGAGTTACCTTAGCGTAAACACTGCTTGTTATACTCCGAAGTGTTTTTCTTCTTAGTCGATGTCACTCTACGGCCTAGAAATTGGTTACAAGTTCGGCGCCTTCAGAAGCTTCACCAGTTCCTATAATGAACTACAACAAAACACGCAGGCAGGATATTAAGTGGCACATTTACACTCACGAACGAAGTATTGATGCCTGCCTTTGTGACCGCAACTTTTAAAATCGCTATAACTGCCATCTATATTTATATTTTCTGCTTCGACAGAGCTTTAATTTTAACCAAAACTTTACAAAATGATGGATTGCTTTTGGTAAAAGTTATAACGTTTATTGTCCAGAGGATAAAAGTCTCTTCAGTTCGCCCAAAAATGTGTTACCTTATAGGTACAACAAAACTGGATATTGGAGAAAATCATCGTGTCAATCACTGTAGTAACTCCTAAATTATTTTATTGCTAGGTTCCTCTTAAAACTACGGTCATACGGAAACTGTTACTCACCGAACGCTTTATTATCCCGTACAGTACATCTGCGAGAACCACTTCCAGCGTCTCTCGCGCACATCAATGTTCACCGGCTTGAAGGCTGTCAACCACTTTGGAAGACCCGACATGTCCTCCTTCCTCAAGTTCGTGCAGAAGAAACATAGCTATGTAAGTAATATGGGCTTTTATAGTCTAACTTTAAACATGACCAATTTAATTCCAACAGAAAGAAATTATTTTGTTTCCCAAAGCTTCATTCATTATTTTTTAGACTGGACTGCGTAACAAAAATTTAACCTTACCTATCATATTAAAAACTTGGCTGCGTGCTTTCATGACAGAGAGCGGTGGCCCAGTGGTGGCGGCCCCGACTTACGAACAGTAAGTCGTGGGTTCGAACCCAGACAGGCGCATTACTTTGTGTAATTTATTTCATCACCGCTGCTCTCAAAACGGTGAATGAAAACATCGTGAGGAAACCGGCATGTCCTAGAACCAAAAATTCGAAGACATGTGACATGTACCAATCCGCATTGGGCCCGCGTGGTGGATTATAGCCCATACGCAAAATACGCGCTTTGACGTGGAGTTGCGGCCACCAGCCCGTTATACAATATACAATATATACAATTCTTTTCATGACATATTTTATTTCATTACCCGACCACAACGAAGCCAAAAGGAAGGGCTATAACAGCTATCCTTATACCACCGCGTTGTCATTGCCCTTAGTACCAATTATAAATACTTACATATAAATAATATTTATCCCCCAGGTATCTAAAATCGGCGTGTTCTCATGTGGTCCTCGCCCACTCACCAAATCCGTGATGTCAGCGTGCGAGCAAGTGAACAGGACGAGACGTCTGCCGTACTTCATACATCACTTCGAGAACTTCGGATAATTTGTAATCATACCCTTATCATGTATCTTTTGTGAGAAGGTGGTTTTATCTCAGCAATTGGAGATATGTAGGGTGAAATGGACAAATCGTTTCATTGTATTTAAACGAGCATTACTTTTTATTCTCATGGAATTACCCAAGTTACCGAAACAGCTGAATTATACCAAAAGTTACCAACTTGTGTTATTGTTTAAAATGCACTATTTATTGTTCATTTGTGTCACTGCCATGACGTAATCCATGAGCTCAATAAAATCCGTTATGAACATTATGAACAAAATTCGACTCATAAAGCCATAATTTAGTTCCGAAACCCTATCATTATTTTTTCCCAAAAAATCGAAAGCGCAGTTATAAAGCGTTTATTTATGTAACGTATAACGTGCTCTTGAGTCAGGAGTTAGTCAATAAATTAATTGGCTGTTTCGTCCTACATTGTGTTAAATATACAAAATTGCTTGTTAATCCGTGTTCTTAAATGCATACCTATTGATTTCAAATACAATGGTGTCGATTCTGTTGTGCACAAACTAAACTTAATTTAGGCTATTGCTATCTTTTTCTCTCTAATAAAACGAGAAAGAGACGGACGTAATTTAGAGCTGTCAAATTTAGTTGCAACTAATATTTCCATACAAATGAAGGGTGCACGTAAAAACATTTCGACTAAAAACACGGTGAAGCGCAAGGCATAAACTAGTTTGACATGACTAACTTAGTTCATAGTTATAACCGTCCTTTTCTCGCACTGCCTTTTAGTAAAAGATAGCAATAGCCTAAATTAAGTTTAGTTTGTGCACAACAGAATCGACACCAATATCGCTACTATTTGGTAACCAATACAAATGCTAGCAATCACGGATATTTCAAACATTCCTTTATAATTTAGATTTACTTATAACTTATTTATTTCTAGTTTTTTATGCTTTTATAAATCAGTTAACAATGATGTAGTACAAAACATCAATCGCGCATTTTAATGTACAAAAGATCATTATGTAGAAATAACTTTAGAAATAAATTATAATACTCATTGCGATCTAAATTGTGTTATTTATATGGCGGTGCTCCGAAGAGCTGTATTGTAAATAATGTAAAAATTGTATTGGCTTTAGTGTAATTGTATTTTTACGTTGAATTGATTGTAAATAAATATTTAAATACAGATTCGTTTTGTATTTTATTTTTCTTATTTTAGATTTTGTGAGTCACACGGCATTCAAAAGATACACATATAATTTTGATTTAATATAGAGTTACATGCATAACATAAGTACAGTAATCAATGAAAGTCGAACCTTCAGTTTATTTAATTACAGAACAAAAAATTCAATTACGGCTTAAACAGTCGTAATTCGTACCTATAGCCGTAAATATGAAATGCTGAAAAGCAGTTTGTCGAATCAGTTTGTGTCAATTTTGTTGATGTGTAAACATGACTATGCTAATTGACCTTTGGTCACCATGCCTACCTACTTTCTTAAACCTTGCACTTCTTAAACTGATTTGACGTTCAAAAGTACCTTAAAATTACATAGATGAATGGTTTAACTTTGACTTAAGTTAAACTTTTGACCACTAAAAATTTTAAAATTCACTTACGATAAAAACTCATGATTCTGCAAACCAATAAAATGAAAATCAATTAATGTGTTTTGTATATAGTACCTATCGAAATAAAATTGGTTTTAAACAATCTCAGCTATTTTTAAACCAATTTGAGAGTAGTTAACAAACTGCAAATTATCCCAAATATCAAAAGCATTAACTGAAATGGCACCGAACAAAGCTTGATTGAACAGTAGTGCGTTACAAAGTTAAATAACAGTTCCACTGTATGATTACGCCCAGGCCTTAAGAGTCGTTCTTGGATTATTTATGGATTGTAATTCGAGGCTCCTCGCTCTTAATTCAAAGTAAAAGGTGCAGACAATAGCCTTGCGGGCGCG
This sequence comes from Xestia sexstrigata, assembly GCA_941918905.2. Classification (NCBI taxonomy): domain Eukaryota; kingdom Metazoa; phylum Arthropoda; class Insecta; order Lepidoptera; family Noctuidae; genus Xestia; species Xestia sexstrigata. Next base: position 13,175,950 of record OW799214.2, read on the forward strand.
TGACACACGACCGCGCCGAACACTGATCGTGCACTAGTTTTGATTGGACCAGTACACGGTATCAAGTTTATATTGACATCTTCGATTACCTAATTTTGTGTTTCAGAAGCAAGTTGTTGTTTTTTTCCGTTCGTCTGCTTTGTCATGATCTTGAATAGTGCATTTGATACACAGAAAAAAAAAAAGATAGTATCTTTTGCTCTAGTTTAATCAGACTCTTATTGCACTCACGTTGCGTCAGGCAGGCCATCGTGTCAGTAACACAAAGAAGAACTTACTTACTGGTTTGTAAGGCAAAGTGAAGATTTAAAATAATATAATACACACTGTTTCACTGTAGGATAAAGATCTCTAATTATTACCACACTTGATCAAGGCGAATTGATTTTTCAGAAAATATTAATTACTAGCTTCTGCTCGCGGTTTCGCTTCCGTTTTAAATGCCTACAGCACTCGGGGATAATGTAGCTTCCCGTTAGCGAAAGAATTTTCGTAATCCGATTAGTTGTTCCGAAGATTACCTCCTACAAATACAAAAATGTTTTATTTCATTATTACACGTTGTAGGTACATACATTATACAGTTACAGTACAGGGGACGCAACCAACTGGTAGCGTCCCCTTTTAAGCATATAGATGCCTGTGCCAGGAAGCGTCGCTCCTTTAAATCTTACTTTTAGTGTAACATGTTATTAAACAAAGTTAAAAGTTTATGAAATTATTATTTTATTAAGTGCGTGCGAGCGTGTTTATGTGTGTGTGTGTGCGATTGCATTATACATACAAACAAATTTTACCTCTATGTAGAGGTAAAATTTTGTATATCTATACTTTGTATAGAAGTATAAATAAGCAAGTACTTGGTTTTCTTACGATGTTCTTCCTTCACCAATGCCCAAGAAACAACAAAAACAACTTAAGTTCATTCTATCTGCTTGTCACGTTAAAAGCTCTTTCAAGTCCAACCTAAGTCCTCAAGTTGTTCATCAAACAAATCTGTATGTCCTCTATTATGGAACGGCGCGTACGAACAAATCACTGAGGTTCGGCAATTAAGGCCATAACTTAGTGTTCAATATCATATTGCACAGAATCCGCTCGCTCGAGTTTAGTTCAGTCAGGCTAACAACATTTTGTCCTCGTACTATCTCGCACCGAAGCAAGACCTGCCTTGATGTGTATGTGTACATATTCATGTCTCTTTTCGGCACGAGATGACAGGTACGAGGTGACAGGGTTTTGTCGCACATCTCATCATGTAAGCCTGAGTCGCAGTGTTGCCACACTGCACGATACGCAGCCTTCATTCCCTCCCTTCGTTTACTGTATTCAGTTAGAACCAAAATAAAGTAGTTCATAAATTATTGTAAATGGAATAAAGTTCTAAACGTAAATTGCTGCCTTCAGAATAAAGTGGCAATCATCGTCACCTATTTGAACTATAATTTATAATGTTTCTATTGAGGATCCCAATTGCAGGCTCTGTATTTACGTAAGTTATAGTAATGCTGCACCTGTTTTGTTGCGGTTTCACAGTTAGTGAAGTTACTTAGGTATTTAGTAACGAAAATGGGTGCACTGTGTGCTTCAGGTATCTATATTACACTACTTATATGCGCGACTGCTGAGCATGAGGTCCTGGGTTCGATTCCCGGATCGGACAAAGTGTTAATGGGTTTTTCTATTGACTCGCCCCCTACTACATGGGACTCAAACCCATAACTGGCGAAATGTGGGTAACCTACATATTAAGTACACCTCTGCTTAACCCTTCGGGATTACAGGCATGTTATGTTATACCAAGAAACTGAAGTGATTTTTATTTACCAGAAATTATAAACTCGCTCCTTTTTCCTTTCTTTTAAGAATGTCGCATATTGGGCCGAAAATGAAGGTCCATGGACCTAGCGCCCCTTGAAAATCCTTAAACCTTATTTCTGAAAAGCTTAATTTTCGAACCTCGTATCTGTATTGTTTGCTTTTGTGTCACGTGTCTTCTTACTGTGCACTTTTCAATGACTTTCGAATCACATCTATTAGAATAATGCCGAAAAAGTTATATTGTACTATTATTATAATTATCAACCTTAACGATACGCGCTAGTGCATTACGCATATTATGTTTACGGGCGTTACAGCACATGCAATATCATTTCATATATACATCGTCATAGCAATATTAATATTAGATTTAAAGTTGATAAATGTAGGAAGGCATGTGTTATATGTGAAATTTACATAACAATATTAGTATAACAGTTTATGATATCCATTACAAAATAAATCAGTAATGTGGTAACTTGTAAGTATGGCTACGTTGTAAGCCACTTAATCTCGACCATATTTGCCAGGAAGTACTTAATTATCATGTCTTATACAGAATAAATAAATAATATAAAATAAATATCGCTGGACATTACACACAGCGCCATCTAGCACCACACTAAGCAACGAGGCTTGTGTCGTGGACACCAGATAGTTGATATACCACATAGATACTTTTTGTTTGTAAATACATACGTATTATACATATAAACATCCATGACTCTGGAACAAATGTCCATGCTCATCACACAAACATTTGCTCCTACCAGGATTCGAATCCGGGACCCAACGAACGTAAGGCAGCCTCACTACCGCTGTGCCATTCGGGTCGTCAGAAATATGAACAGAATTCATTTTTTATTACTACAATAAATAAGTCGGTTTCTAATTAAATAAAGTAGACTTATTCCTCAAGACTGACTTATTTCTCAAGTTATTTGACTTTGTAAATCCAACATTAGGCAGATTGCACATATGACAAATAAAAGATAACTACTCTTTTAGAATGATTAACGATTCAAAACTGGTTTAAAACATAAAACAAAAGTTGAATAGCGCAGTGGACAACAAGGAAATATTAACTACATTTGTCGCACATCTGAGCGCCTCAACTTCCGTGCAATAGAGTTCAACGCGCAAAGGTCTTTGGGCGAAGATTTCTCTCCGCAAATTCTCAAGTACACGGAATAATAACTTGCTATATGAATAAATTAACATGACAAGCACAATTTCATTCTTGTTGCTTCATTATTTATAGTTGTGGAGGTTGTCAGCGGTGCGTTATGCAGACGATATCTACATAATTGTTGTTAATTATGGTCGGAGTCACGTACCGTGCTTCAGCAGTTACCTAACCTCCACGCTGACACCGCGCACCATAAACCTGATAGCACACCTAGAGGGGCTCACTAACTCAATCTATCATGACCACATTATTATAGTAACATGAATTAACTTACTTTCACAGCCTACGGGCTTCTCACACAAAAGGTTAGTTATAAAACTAATCAAACACAAGGTTCTTGATCTTAACAATAAACAGCTTGACCCCTGAACTATTAAAGTGCTTTTTTTGTATAGAAACAGAACATGTTGCAAATAATTGGAACTGTCAGTCACCATCGAAACGAACATCCGAATGTTACAGGCAGAGGCAGCCGAGACAGCTACATCCACGATTCTTCAAACTCCTTACAAAGAACGAGACGGTCGGGTTTAATATATCAATGCCAAAGTACAGTTTCCCAACGTACTTTTGCTATTTGTTTGGTAAGCTAGTTTCACATCAATCATAATAATATAGTGAACACGTAAATGTGCTACGGATTGCGCCATACGTGAACAAGAGCAAACAAATGAAAGACGGAGGATAATAAATCGTACGAAAACCGAAAACATGGCTTCCTTTCACGTTTTCTTTAGCCTGAACAGTGCTACATCATTAAATGCACGTTTAAAGTACTTTAACTCGATTGATACATTAAATATTTTGAAACGAGCGAGATCTCTGTTGATTAAACTTTAATTTATTTTCGTTGTTCGTTGGGACAAGAGGTGTTAATGGCAGGCTCGACAGTGAGCATTAACTTTTCTAACAAACGAACTCAATTCGACACAGTTTCACAATGCATTACTTTATGCCAAAGTAATAAATTCAGCCACTTAATCACCTCACTTTTATCCTCGGGATCACGTTGAGGTACAATTTACTCGGTTAATGTAATGTTCAAACAAAGTCAACGGTCCGTGTCTTCTCATAAGACCACACGCTCTGTTTCCCCTCACATAAACTTATATAATTTAGTCTCATTTGTGTTTAAAGTAATGCAAATTAATACGGGTCAATTAATAAGTTGTTTTTGCTGTGACCTTTAGGCAGAATAAGAATTATGATCTCGGAAACCTTTTTGTTTGTTTCTGTAATATAAAATAGTGAATTAATTACAAGTTCTTTTATTTGGATTTGCTATATAAATAAAAGTAAACGGGTATAGAAACACGAATTTATCTGACTCTTGTTTTTATTTCCTTCTAGAAGGTCCGTTTAACCTACACTCATTATAAAAACAAAACATCGATTATTCATTTGAAATCAGATTAAAAAGTCAAACAAGAGCATTAAAGTGACGTAATCCATATTTAATCGTTTATTTACATAACCGGCACAATGTTGGCAGACTGAGCCGAAGTCTGACATCCGCGACCCGTTACGTGTGGTGAAAAGTTGGCGGAAAATCAGCGGTGCGTTCCGCACGGGTGCGCGTACGCTGATAAACTTCGCCCGTTTCCTGATTATACGCTCTCTCGTGAGGAAGCTAATTGAAAATTACTGATTACACTCCACTGGAATGCTTCAGTGAATGTGTTACGTATGAACGTTAATTTTCAAAATTGATCCTCTTGTACAGTTTTCCATATCTTTCCAAGAATGTTACTTTATGGATTGGTATTTCAATATTGTTATTAATTCATCGGCTTCCTTAATTTAAATGTTAGTTTTTAAAAACATGTAAAACCAGCTCGCAGGTGCTCGCCGGCTCATTGGCTATCAACCATCAATATGAAAGCTGCTATTTATTTATCGATGCCCGACTAAAACGAAAGAAATGACTATTCGTCCCTTTCTAACGCGCTTTCGTCGCAGCGCGCGCCGGCGCGGGTGACGCGGCCTGCTGCGCGATAGTGAGCGCGGGTTTAGTTTTCAGTGATCGCGCGGCGAAGGCGCTCTCTGCCGGCGACCTCCGAAGTTTCGCAACTCGACACATTTCCTAGTGCTAGTGATGTGCTAAACTTATCCGGTCGGAAGTCCACATAACGTGTGCCGCAGTGACGTCACCGGGAGACTCCGCAAGGGCATCGGTTCGCCGATCTCGGCAGGTGAATACGATCAATTAAATCTGTGGATGGAGCCTGCGACCGCAGTCGCACGCCGCGGCCCCAGCTCGACATCCTTGTCCTCAATTAAAACAATTTACGGCAGTTCTTGTTTGAATTTTACAATTGTTGTCCCGGTTCATATTATTGTGGCAATAAGCTTGTAATTTACGATTACTTGTACTTGAATCGAGATTTAATTATTTTTGATCCATTGCACTGCACTAAAATCTATAAAAGGAGATAATTATAGTAATTGTGCAGTGCTCGAGAGCGCATTCGTTAAGCTTCTGACGAAGCGATTTGGGACGATGTCGACTGCATAGCTATGAATGTCCATTAGAGTAAGGTCGTTGTCTTATTAGTACAATAATATGACGAATATGTATTACAATATTAATAATTATAATTAAGGCATGATCGAGATTATGAACGAAGTTACGCAAAGAAACTAATGAGAATTATATGCTGATCAACAAAATTCAATTCCACTTAGAAATATCGATACTTATAGGGCACGAGGGTACAAGTAAATAAATCAATCAAGAATGGCGTTGCGCATGGTGTGAGGCGACAACCAATTTAGTTCGCATCAGCACCGTGTCAGCCAGTCCGAGCTGACCACAACCGAAGCTAATATGATTTAATCGAAGTGTAATGTTGTAACTTATGCGACGGACTTGAGATTAGATCGACTCGGTGGTTTGTTTTGTAAGAATGCTATCAGTTCGCCAGTTCGGCACTGTCGTAACTGGGCCCACGGGCTGCAGTGCGCAACGGTTCACTTCGTCAGGGAGAAATACGTACAAGCGCTAACACTGACAGTCAAACATGGCCGGTAATTAGAACACAGCTGAATTTTGCAAGTTTGCAGCCCATGTTTCTAAGTTGCGAGGGATTGCACAAAGATAATTGATTCTGTACATATGAAACCTCCTATACTTATACAGCCTAATAAGTTATTATATCTAAAACAGGAAATACTTTTTTATCAAGAATCTAAAAACTTACTCAAGATCCTATTAGTATATGTTCAACAAAGCTGCTCTCAAAGATTAGATCACGGAAAGTGATTTGCTCTAAAGTCACTGATATAATATTTTGTCTAGAAAAAAAAAGCGAGGACAACCGGTAGTAGTCTAGTATGTAGTATGTCTACATTATTTACACACAGTTGATATTCAACTTTAAATATCATGTTCTGTGTCCATTTATTGAAATTGATCAACCTACGTCAGTGCATACGCCCGAAATATTTGTTCATTTATCTAAGTTATTTTTGTATTCCAAGAGACCTAGAAAAATGACTTAGGAATGAATAATAATTTTAACTGTGTTAGTTAGTCAATCCTAGCTACTGGGTTTGCTAAACAAGTTTAGTCTTCCGGTGCTCAAGTAGATGGCAGGTACATTATGTTTCCAGAAAGTTAAGCTAGTACAAAAATCTTAAAAACACTTCAAAAACCTTTAACAATTCGCTCCTTGGAACTCGAAAGTCTAAATCTGTCTGACAGAACGTGATTTTGATGTTGTTACCTACTTTATTATGATTCCAATTTAAGTAACGATGGGACGATAAAAGATAAGGAACATTTCAGAATTAAGTTAAGTTCATAAGCCCATTAGGTTACCCAATGCACCTTGGAACAACTAATTGTAGATAACATACATAAATGTAGGTAAGTCGTAACGAACGATGTGGCAACTCGTATTTTTAAATAAATGAAAATATGTTGGGAAAATATAATTATGTGGATTTTACCTAGGTTACGATTACCATAATACAGTATTGTCATAACTTAGATAAGAATAAAACCAGCATGCTTCTAAATAAATACAAAGGTTGGTCACTGAAGGCACAGAAAACTGTTTATTTACCCGATTGCGCCAGAAGGAGGTTTGACTTACCATTGCACTGTCTTTAATTTTTGTACACAGTAGGTACTTTTCAAAATTGGCTTGCCTGGTTAAACTTCTTCACTATTCTCTATTCTAGGTTCAAAATTATGTGAGTCTAAAGAAAACCGGCCAAGTGCGAGCCGGACTCGCGCACGAAGGGTTCCGTACTACCGTTATCTATGCAACATTAGACAAAACGGCAAAAAAATCACGTTTTTAGTTTGTTTGTTTTTTATTACTCATTTTATTTGTTGTTGTATCTGTGAAAATTTCAACTGTCTAGCTATCACGGTTCATGAGATACAGCCTGGTGACAGACAGACGGACAGTGGAGTCTTAATAATAGGGTCCCGTTTTTACCCTTGGGGTACGGAACCCTAAAAAAGTATTGTAGAAAGAGTTTAGCAGTGAATATCATTCGTCAGAATGATGATGATGATGACGAAAGTAAAAGCTAATATCATCATCAATCTGTTGGCGAAACGTGATGATTACGATCCGTAATCACCTTGTCCAATAATCATCAGTGGTATCTATATGATGACCATGTTCAGCAATAATGTCGTAAAAAATAGGATAAATATTGGTGAAACACATACTGATTTCATTATTTTGGTTGAGTAGCAAATATGTGGTGAAAACTTACTAAGATATTTCTGCAGTTAGGTAATGTTGGCTTTGTTTCTAATACCGAGATACGGGCTATTACTATGCATGACAAATGGTTGAACAAAACACTCACTCGCAAACAATACATCATATAATCGTTTTGTGTTTAGTAGTGTAGTAAAAGCTGGCTTTTTCCACAAATCCCCCCTAAGAGAATCCCTCTTAGGGGGGAAAACTGGAATTTAATGTAAAAATAATCCAGAAAGTCCCCTTTTCATTTTGAGTAGTCACTATTCCCCCTGAGAGAATCTTCCTCAAAAACTGAACCATAATGTAATAAAATCAAAAAACTTTAATGTTAATTATTTTTATCAAGAACTGAACCATAATGTAAAAAAACACCAAAATAATGCTAATATTATAATACTATCAATGTAAAATTTATATACATTATGTACAGACTGCAACTAGAACTATGTAAATATCTATTTCAAGGAAAAAAAATGCGGAGTACCTACCTACTTTTATATACATTACGTACAAACTGAAACTAGAACTATGTAAGGTGAGGTGACCACCCGGTCACCCATCCACGGACCAACCTAGGCAAGCACGGCATAACTTAAAGACCGACCTAAGTGGCTGTTATTATTTTGGCACGAGATGGGAGCGCCTTTATAGGATTAGAAAGACGATCACTGCAGATTTCAAAAGTTCTTAGCACATCTAAATCACAGGTCGTATATAACTCTTACATAGCATGCACAACAGTATATTTATATTAAAATTATATAAGCACACGTAACAGTAATAACACAAAAACCGTTATTGAAGCAAGTGAGCCGTTTACGTGGCGTTTCCTCACGCAACCGATATTTGAGCCGGATAATGGATACTAGACACGTATAAAACGTAAACATTACTAAAACATACGGAGCATTGTTTACCAAATTGAACGAGTATTCGTAAAGACGGATATACATACATGTACATGTTTTTTAATCGTGGAACAGTTTCAGTATGTGTGAAATAGCCACCACGAACTGTGCTACGATTCTTCCTTATTCCTTTTTCTTGGTCCACGGAAGATACGGTACTATAAGAACATTCAATTTATTTTTATACTAATCTGTATGAAAAATATGCCTATAGGGTTAGTAAACTAGACTAGATAACTTACTCATCAACCTATTGCTGTCCACATCAAATTCCCTGATTAGATTTATACAAGAACTCTGTTTTTGGTAACCGTAAACCCGTATCCCACAGAAAACGATTTTTTTTGTTTTGGTTTTGGTGCAAAAAATCTCTGTTTACAGTACCACGCAATGTAACGCACTCAAAACATTGTACTGATGAATGCATTGAATACAAGGGTCAAGGAGGTATTTAAAGTAAAGTTATAACATTTTAAACTTGTAGGTTTAAAATGTTATAACTTTAAACGTCTGAAAAAGTTGGAATTTTTGACCTGCAAAATCTCCGTCACTAGAAGGTTTCCAGTATGGTCTAGTACAAAAAAAAATTGAAATGACGGCAAGAACAGGCCTCTTGGCATCGTCAAGGGTTTTTATACACCCGTTAGTTGAAACAATCTCATTTTTAATAAAAACGTCAATTCATAATCACTAGTTAAGGTTATGGTAAACAAATATTCACACGAGACAAAAAATTGTACGAATATGACTTTACGTGGTTTTATAATAATAATAAATCAGATTTATAAACATAGATATTCGCACAAGTTTTTTCACGTGTGAAAGTCAATCTAAAGCTATCATTAACTGCGTCGACCTTTCTATACAACTAAATTGAAAATCAGCGTGACTATTAGTAGCTTGATGCCTTTCTATCAATCAATCACCGACCGACATTGAAGCTCCAACGTGGGAAGAACCATATAATTTGCCGGTGCCAGTGTTTTATGGTAATTTTGATGTGATAAGAAAGATATCCGAAACATGCCGAACCCGAAGCCGAGACAGTGTTTTAAGTGTGTGTCTCCGCTCACTGGAGAACGCGTTTCCCTACACAACGCACTGGACTATTGTATAAATCCTCGAGTTGCAACTCCCAAATGATCATACCCGAGTAGTGCTTTGAATGCCCCCAATGGAAGAAATCAGGTAGACAAACATACAAATAGAAAAAAGTAACTTGCTGAAGTACAACCGAGTTCTTAAATTCATTGTTAATTCACTACTGCGAGGTGTTGCTATTTAGCTGGAGTTTGCTGTGTGGTATATCGTGTGAATGTATTGCTGAACATTTTTCAGACTCCATTATGAATTCGGAGGTAAGAAAAATGAAAGGGCATTAATGCAAAGCTGGCACACCATTGTCTGCAAACGTTGTTCCAATGTTGAATAGCACTACTTAGTATATATTCTACGCATAGGCTCGACCATATAAAATAAATAACCATAATATTAAATAGGTAACACATTGTTATGACAAGTGCCCTTGGTATTAAAATGCAATAGCCTCTAAACTTTCTCTATATACGAAGGTACAGTCAGTGCCCTGTCTTCTTCTGGTAAGGACCTTTTTGATTCTTACTTAGTCTGACAACCAGTCTTGCCTAGGGGTATCGTATTACCCAGTACGAACTGGGTTTTGGAGGTCACATAGGCAGTCGTTCCATGTAAAATACTAGTATTCAGCTACATCTGGTTAGACTAGAATCCGACCCTTACATAGTTGGGAAAAGGCTAGGCTGGATGATGAATTGATGATAAATTAGTCAAACCTTACTTGCTTCAATATACTAATCTTCTACTTAATAAGTTTGCTTCCTTTTCATCGGCTATTACTGTGTGCTTAGTGTTGCTAGGTCCATTAAAGATTTCATAATAAAATCGTACCAAGAGTAACATTTACGACGCCCGCACACTTAAATTCATAGATAAGCATTTTTAAAACTATTTGGTGACTTGACTAATCAGCTGTCCGCCTACTGCCCGCTGTACCAATGAAAAACGTTCTAAACAACTTTTTGTTCTTATAATAGTATCCATTAACATTTGAAATGCCTATGGAAGCGCTTTGTTTTAGTAATGTCCAACGTTATTTTGTTAGGTGAAGGACTGCCAATGTTTTAATGTTCTGAAAAGGCGAATGGACTTGACGATCAGTGGGTACTGAGTGGAACTTAACTATCAGTCACGGAACCAATATTTTGTATTCCCGGCGGATAAATTGTTCCTTATCTAAATGTTTGTGATCTTAGATTTTTGCAACGCAACCGTTAAACAGGAGAGAACATTTGCGAGGTTTCTTGGGAAATATTTACTTCTAAAATCGTGGACTGTGTCGTTGCTCCAGTGGTAGCAAGCTGACTGCTGACCATGAAGCCTCGGGTTCTATTCCCAGATCAAACAAAGTAGTATTGGGGTTTTCTATCAGAAAATTTTCAGTAGGAGCCACGTAGTCGGCATCTGGGCCTGGTTGATGGCAATAGGCTCGCCCCTTAATACATGGGACTTAAACATAACTGACGAGGTATACTACTAATATAGGATACTTCGTCAGTTAGCAGTTAGTCTATCTCCATTCGGGGATTACGGGCGTAATGTTTTAATTTATCATTGGTTTCAAATCTTATGTCTAGAAAATACATTTGTACATATCGGTCATAAGATCACAAATAGAGGTCTGTTTAAATAAGACGGACGTAGTCAAAGGGCGTGCCAGTCGCGCCTAACTTTATAACATAAATAGGCGTCCTCGACAGCTGATTGTAAATTGTTTTTATGATCAAATCTCCTCAACAATAGTGTGGAGAGTAGCGCGTGACTCGAGCTAGCTATTGTGCAGGCGCAACCACAGACAAGCTGTTCACACAGAACCTCTGCATACATACTTATACGTACGTACACAGTTTTATATACATTGTGGTACAGTTTCTCACGTACGCGACCGACTAGTGACGAATATCTACGAAGGTACCCGAGTCATTTACATATACTTGTGGCGTAAATCCGATTGTTTTTATTCACCCACGTGTCCACACTATCATCACGAATCACGGCAACGAAATGTCGTTTTATCAACAACCAACTATTGCACATCTACGTTTGAAATAAAGTACTGTGTACGGAACTAATTAACACTATCCATCGTGTTGGCAAAATATTCGACTGTCATGAAGTTTTAAGCAGGCTTGTGCTGTTGCATGAACATAGCCGAAGAAGTTATTATATCAATTTTAGTTACAAGAAAAAGCAATAGATAACATTCATAGTACTTGGTAACTAGTTGCTAGACATCTTGTGTTGAGGGAGGTCAAAGTGAGAAAAGAAAATGTATTCAATTGGCATAGGATGCCGAAAAACTTATGTCGGTCGGGAAATCGTTGTAGACAAAAGAAATTATTTGAAAGTGGAGTGCCAAATGACTAGGCTTTCTCAATAAGATTGTAACCTTTAATCTAATATGTACGAGTATCACATTGCACACTGCCTAGTTAGGTGAGTGATCGCAAGCGTGACATCTGAGCATGAAGTCCTAGGTTCGACTCCGGGTCGAGCAAAGTGTTATTACGTTTTTGCATCAAGAATTTCTCAGTAGCAGCCACGGAATCTTGATTTATGCCCGGTTGGCAATAGGCTCACCCTGAATTATATGGGACTTAAACATAAGTTCATACACCTCTGCGTTACCCTCGGGTTATATATCACATTGCTGGCTACTGAACTTAGGTGTATGCATGACGTAACTTAAAAGTCCTTTTAAATTTTTTATGCAAATTTTTGATTTTTCCTGGATCAAATTATTTCGGTCGGCGTTCATGAGTCCATAATAATAGCGATCTCCGGACGATTGTCGATTGATATTGATGAAAATTAGAGACGAGACTGACATTACACTGAGGAGCAAGCTGAATTGACGCAGAATTATAGTAATTTAATTTTATTTATTGTAATTTTGTCGTATTATATTGAAAAACTAAAACTAATGAAACTTATTCATTGTAGATCGAAGTTTTATATCATATAAATACATTTGATAAAATTGAGTTTATTTGGAATATAATGGACGCTGAATCAAGACATTTATAGCTTAAATTAAGCTTTCTTTACGATTTTTTCCGTGAATACTCGAGGAATTTAAAGAAATTCTAAAACTCTAATAAACAAGTAAAACATTAAACTTATATTTGAATTTTAGCTTTTATAAGAATTGAATTTAACAATGTGAATTTGAGCGTCAAAGTTCCATCGCCGACGGTTTTTCTTGCAAACAGAGTTCGTAACATACGCACATCAAAAAAAATTGTGATCACTAGCATAAGCTGCTATAATTTTTAAATTGAACTTAAAAAACAATTGAACTGTTTTATGTTTTATATTATAAAGCTCGATTTTATTTATACTATATAAAGCTCGATTACCACTCACTCACTGACTCACTGACATAATTGTTCTCCCAGATGGTGGATGGGGAGGCGGGTATATTTTGACAGATTCGTAAACAAGTAACTCCCGCGAGTATGGGAAAAGTGCCAAACCTCCCCTTTTCACCCCCCTTCCTCCCCCCCCCTATCGTATCTCGAAAACTAAGAGACTCGTATTTTTTGTTTTTTTACGGATTCGTATAGAGGAGGCTCGGAAAAGTAAAAACCAGTTTTCAAAAGTTGACCCACTTGTCCCCCTTCAACCCCCCTTTAGGCGGATCTCGGAAGTTGAGAGACTTGGAACATTTTTTTTGCAGATTCGTAAGGAGGGGTCTAGAGTTGGTCAAAATCATTTTTCAAAACTCCCCATTCTCCCCCCCTTCACCACTCCCCCCCTCGTATCTCGGAAACTAGCGCCTAGCGCGCGGCGACGCGCGCGCGCGCGCATAGCGGCTTTTTGATTTTTGCTGTACTTATTATTGAGGGGCGTTGAAATTTGTATACCCTTTAAGGTTTTTACTTTAATTTTATTAGGATTTTCAGATAGTTTTTTTTTTTTTTTTAATTACTTTTTAGAGTTTTTTAGGGGTTCTTAAGGGTTTTCAAAATATTTAAAAGATTTTATAAAATTTACAAAAACTTTTAAGGACTTTAATGGATTTTCCTATTCTATATGGGTAAGGACTACTTCTCAAGAACACGACGACACGCAAGCTGCGCGCAGCTCGCGCACCAACGCAAATACTAGTTATAAATCTATATTTTTAAATAAAGAATCTAAAAAGAAGAAGAAATCATAATATAATCTACCGTAACAAAAAAGATTTAGATTTTTCAAACTGATCGCAAACTTTTTTTGAAGTGTAGTAAATTACACGAAATGAACAATGAAAATGTGTAACTCCAACTTACAAGAAAGAGCAAATAACACTATCGTTATTCTTAAGCTAATTATTAAAATATCTTACTGCTGCTGAGAATTACTGCGTCAAAAATCATGAATTTGTTTAAAAAATGTAATAGGACTCTTTATTAAGAATAAGTTTGACCTAGTAACCCGAAATAAATTGCTTGCCTATAACTGCAACCAAGACCAAATATTTTATTCATACAAATACTGCAAGTTATAGTAATAACAGTCTTGGTCAGTGATGCACAGACAATGTCATCGGTCGAGGTCGACTTTTTGCAAAGAGTCAATGTATTCATACGTCTTATTATATTACTGTTCATGGTCTATCTACGTCAGTTATGTAGTATCGTCAGCCTACGTGACGTTATCGAATTTTCCAAATTAGTAAACACGTCCGCATGTGTAAAACCGTTATTGATTAGAATTTTTATTAGAAACAAGCTTTTGCACGCGGTGCCGATCGTGTGAAGGTCGGAAATTATACGACGGAACCGCTTAACCAGGATAAAAAGAATCCTATTTGTAAGCCCCGACCATGGTCCTACGTAAAGGTAACAGACAGACAGAGAGTTCCTTTTACATTTCAAATATTACTATTATAATATTGATAGAAAACATCATCTTCCTGCCTTTTTTTTCTTTTCTAAATCCTATGGATGAGGGGTCTGTCAGACTCCTACTGACTAAAACCACACGGTGTTCCTCCGCGTCACTTCTGGCTGGCGTGCCGCTCCACAATCATCTTCCGGCCCTTGTCCCATACTTGGTGTCGGCGCAATACGTTTTTTTCTTCCATTTTCCTCTGTCAACTGTCGCCCTATAATTTACTCCTTTTTAGGGTTCCGTATTTTTCACATGCGTCGTTTCTTGAAATATTGATAGTAGAGATAAGAGTTATTTTTTTTAATGTAACCCTACACGGATGATCTTTGCCAGTCGGTTGGGCGAAACTTATACAAGAAATACACTATAACATGGCCTAAAATTTGAGCAAACCCTTAATAACGAGACTACTCAACACACGTACTCTGCGGAATGTCGTTTTACTTCAATAGAGCCTACTGCCTAATGGAAAGGGTGACGCCAATGATCTAAGAAGAATTTCGGGCAAGGTCGCCTGATGGGTGTCTTGAACCACTCTTGCGCAAACATCTCGCGTAGCGGAGATGTCACTATCACTAAGTTTACATTTTCATTTTCCTCATATTTACATTAGCTACATGTTAATTTCGGCGTCCTTCTCCGCCGATGCATGTTTAAAGTAAGTAATCCTACTTAAAATGTTATGTAGTTAGGTGTTTCGAAAGATTTTAGTAATTTATTCCGCAGTCGTCAGCTCCATAAATGTTTATCTCGAGTAAAGCTTAGAATTTGATTTAAAGTCGTAACTCAAGGATTAGTTTTTGGTGTTAGGAAATAGTCCTCAATTTTATTGTATCCTTTGATTCCCCTATTTAATTTCAAGCTAAATTAGAATCTTTCTTATGATTTGTTGATGTCAGATCAAATGTAAAGGATCCTTCGTATTCAACAGCGACAATTTCAGAAAGTTTTTGCAGCATTATCTTGCGAGGTAACTGTTTATACATAAACCATTCAAAGAACCACATTAAATCATATAGACAGACGCCACATAGTAATTTATTCTGAAGCTATTACTGCAATTTACTGTCTCGCATAACATAATTTAGAAATGTCATTTACCAAGTCACTTAGGACCGCCGCTAAGCTCTTAGATCTCTTCCAGTCGTAAAATTACACCATTTATATAGTACTAAGTTTCTTTTCTAGACATCTAGCTTGTTACAGCAATGTAATCTACACTTAGAAGATAATTATAATTACAACGGAAATGCTTTAACAACATTTCTAAACTGTCCCAGCTTTTTCAACGCGTCGGTTATCGACACTGTCTTATCTTCGATTTAAAGTGATAAAATTACTCGCAATTTAGCTAAGTTTTACTTGAGAATCAAACTAATATCTTTAGTAGATAACTACCATGCAGGTTTTACTCGCCTGAGGAGCAAGTCACATTAGTTCAATAACATAACATCACGCGCATCCCCGAAGGGTTTAGGCAGAGGTGTACCTAATAGTACACCCACAGTCGTTTCCACAGTTATGTTAAAGTCATGGGACTTGTAATAGGGGGCGAGCGTATTGCCATTAACCGAGCGTAGGTAACTCCAGACTCCGTGGCTGCTACTGAGAAATTCCTGATGGAAAAACCTAATAATACTTTGAGACATTGGTTCGTTATTTTTCCCAGAAACATGCCCTTTAACTGTAATACTAGTAGCAATCTATTATGATCATCGCATATCCCACGTAAAGCAATCATAAATCAAGATTCCCGTACACACGCAAGTTCCCTCAGTACATCACGTGCAGACAAGAGCGATGACGAGTCGTCGTGTGATCAGGTCGTGACAAAGCACATAATGCCTCGATCGAACATCCATTAGCGTAATGAGTAATTATAGACATCGAGTGATTGTCCACAACAGGACTCAAACCGAAGGCCGGCTTGCAACACCGCAGATAACATTTGAGCTATAAATAACTCCGGCAATTAGGATAAAGGATATATCTAGGTACGCGTCAAGGATTAGAACGTAAAATATATACAATACTGACACTCTGTTTAGTTAATTATTTTATTAATTGGTGCTATGCTATTAAATTTTATGCAGCAGGTTCATTTAAGTAGCGATACATATTTTAATTATAGTGCTCGTATATATACAGCGGGATTCTTTATGAGGATACTGTTAATTATTGCAAGTAGGTACAAGGGGGATCTATATTAGGAGGCAAATTTTGAATCTTTCGATAACATATACTTACAAATTTTGAATCATTTGATAACATACTTAATTTATTTTCCTGATTATTTACAACAAATCTTATATTGTTACTCTGAAAAGCTGTTTAATTTCCTTTGCATCCCTTCATGAACAATTTGCATGATATTTTCTAAAATTATAAAGCCACAAGGAATGCCTGTTGTCTGTGAAACAGTGCCGCATGCGCACATTTCTCACGATCTACTCTCAAACGTCAGCGACGACGTGTTTTGCTCGTCGTGATCTAGAATGATCGATAAAAAGTTCTACTACACAGGCATGGAACAAGCTGAGCTACTGTGGGTAGGTAGATACGGATATATTTATGAAGAAAAATATCAGAAGATATCGGATATCGTAAATATCTGTGAACTTTGAGCTGCCAGCGACGATACCGTGGCAGTAGCGATGTATTAAGCCAACAGATATAGGTATGTGTAAGTATATACATGTGCCAGAGAGCAGCGGTGACCCAGTGGTGGCGGCCCCGACTTACGAACAGTAAGTCGTGGGTTCGAACCCAGACAGGCGCATTACTTTGCGTAATTTATTTCATCACCACTGCTTTCCAAACGGTGAAGGAAAACATCGTGAGGAAACCGGCATGTCCTAGAACCAAAAATTCGAAAACATGTGACATCTACCAATCCGCACTGGGCCCGCGTGGTGGATTATAACCCATACGCAAAATACGCGCTTTGACGTGGAGTTGCGGACACCAGCCCGTTATACAATATACAATATATATATACATGTGCCAGCGACACGAAGACTAAGAAGAATATCCGATCATGATTTCTTTTCCACTTACATATCGAGCAAGCATCGGACATAATGTGAAGGACACAAGAGCCTATTTAATATCGAATGATTCGATTAAAACTAGCGCTGTTCCCCTTTTAACACGAGTTTGATTAATGAGCCATAAGCTATATAATATAAGCTATATAATATTTGATTCTATAATGTTTAGTTAATTATACAACACAGTCTCGCAATTTATCACCCTTCTAAATAAATAATAGCCGTCGGTTGCGAAAAACTAAACCATTGCAAAATGTACGACAATGATCTACGTTAACAACCTCTCGAATACCTAAATGTAAAACAATATAATAAGATAATCGATTAATTTGCTATCCGAGAGCTATCGATCAACCTGATAGTGTACAAGTTGATTGGAGACATGTCATCAAACATAATAACAGTTCAAAACTGCATAAGCATATGATTTCGAAATTAGACCATTATATAAACTAACTTTTAGATTCAAAATCATTCTGCAACGATGATATGGATTTATGATGATCATCAATACCTCAATCAAAAGCCTAAACGATTGAATTATATCTAAAATTTGTAACAGAGGAATGTTCTTTGAAAACCGTTAGTAGTCCGTCCGTCGTAGTCTAACCGAATGCATCTGAAAACCAGTATTTTCACTGACCTCCACACCCCAGTTAGTACTGGGTATAGTACGATACCCCTTGGTAAGACTAGTTGTCAGGCTTTCAGGCCACTGACTACCTGTAACGACTGTCAAAAATCTACACGGACGCACGGAGGCACGGAGGAAATTCGGTATGTTATGGGTGAGTCGGACCAAAAAGATTGACCCGAGCGGCTGTTATTATTTAGCCACGAGCTCCTCATACACTACAACATAAAATACCATATAAAACGCAAAATTGAGATGTTCCACCATAATGGTTGCCTGCGGCCCACACTTTCGCGAGCCGACTCCCACAGCCGAAAATAATAGTGTGTTCACGCGTCACTAATGTCCAATAATATCTTTGTTGCAGGTCATAGCGACATGGGACTGGCAGAAATAGTGAATCTGACGAAGTGTTTTTAAGAAGTGTTTATGTTATGAACTGTACAGTGTGTGCCGTGAGTGTTGTGACATGAACAGTGAAACGCGCCCACTATTCTGAACAAACGCGTGGAAATGAAAAGAGAAAAGTACAAGAACACTATTCCGGAACACGGGTAAGTCGAACACTAACAATTTTTACATTTAACGAGGTTGCAACACCCAGATTCCTAAGTTATCTCTACAACTAGGAACTCATATTAACTTACGTCGAAGTTACACTTTAATTGTTATATTCTGGGTCACACCGCGCACCGCCGCCGCCGCCGCCAGACAATAAAGAAAAGCCAGTATTAAATAATGTGTGTAATATTCAGTGAATCAAAATTTATTATGTTTCATGTTTGAAGCGTAATTATTGCAAAACCTCACATTGTTTGGAAGCCTATAACGTAATGGATTTGTGCAGTGACGTAACGGCTAGTAAACACCAACAGCTTACGAGTCCACGACAAGAGGTAACGCACGACTAGGTAAAGAGAAACCGCGAAAAAACAATGGCAAACCCGCAACACAGAGATCTGTGTGTGTAATCAACATTACGATATTGAAATTTGTTCAGCAAACTTTACTATTGTTTCGCTCATATTGTTTAAATATTTTCAAATGTTAAAAGCCCTTTAGACTGACCGTGACCAGCCGCTCATGGTCGCCAGAAGAATAGGATATTTAACATTCATTAACGATAAAATATAGACAATATAATATACGTTTATACTTTGAACAGCCATTAAGGAGTTCTGTAATTACTAATGTCAAGTCGACCAGCAACACACAAATGGTAAGGTTATTGTGCAGCGAGTGCATGTTCGCGTGAATGTCATCAGATGTTACGGTTCTAGGTTACGGGCGTAAACAATAATACTAATAGATCAGATTCTGACCATGAATCAAGTGATTTACCCGACAATTTATTTTAACTTCAATGAAGTTTTAATTTACACGACAGAAAAGCATTCAAAAGAATTGCGTGCAAAAAGTAATTGCGATGAATGAAGAAAATAAATACTAAGTTACATAATAAGAACTTCTAAAAATAGAGACAAATAATTTTAAGCAAATTGTGGACACGGTCCCATTTAGGCAAAACTTGTTTGTTCGATCGACGTCTTTAAGTTCAGACTAAATATTCCAGAATGTAAGTAGGTAGGTACCTACTAGGTTAAATATAGTAACTGGGTATCATATTACTACATATTAAAAACAAAATCCTCCGTCGCGGCTGTCCGTCTGTCTGTTCGTGATAAACTCAAAAACTACTGCATCGATTTACATGCTGTTTCCACCAATAGATAGAGTGGTTCTCGAGGAAGGTGTTAGTATATAATTTGTCAAGTTTTTGTATGGGCTAAAATATAATGATATTTGTTGGAGGTGTCGGAAAAAAATAAGCCGTCTGGAAGCTTTACCGCGATAACCGACATCCACGCGAGCGAAGCCGCGGGCATCAGCTAGTAGTTTATATGAGACTACCTGATTTCCATTAAAAACTGTCGTAACTTAGGTAATACATGATTCATAATAAAACCCACTCCTCAATTACACACGTATAAAGTATGTAGGTACCTACGTGAGAACGAAAACGCAATTGAAAATGTAAATCGCTTTCCTATTCATTATAAAACCTAATGACCGATAACGAGCATCGCAACTCTCCAAAATACAATAACTAAACAAAAGTGAGACTTGGGTTCAAAGCCCAGTGTGCCACTGTGCCACTTACTTAGCAGCTGATTTCGTGATGATATAATTGCGCCGGCGGCGCAGCGGTGACGTAAATTCTGGTAAAGCCCGGAGTGAGGTGAAAGTGTAAATAGCCGCGGACCGCCACCTCGGAACCCTGACACCGACGCGACCAGCGCACTCCACTCCATATCATATTACTGCGCTTGCACATGCCCTTTATGGGCAACATTCGATCAATTGCGAACGAGTTTATGAGAGAGTATATTCGCTAAATCAACCGCGACGCGGAAGTTTAAAGTCGATATTTTCAAAGTGAGTCAGACTTGACCTTTTGAGGCGTCATCGAAAATACAGTATGGCAATTTTGGAAACGCCAACACAAGTCCTTGCTATGTACGTGAAAGAAAGTGTGCTTTCTAGTGAAGTAGTGTTGCACAACCGCACGACGCTGACTGCTGGCTCGGCGGGTCTCGGCGGTGCTCGGCTGAGGCGCGACAAGGTCGTCATTGTTGACGCACCTTTGTTTTATTTTTGCCGTGAATTGCGCGAAGCCGCAGCCGAGTGGTCATGACCATAACTAAATTATACTTCAACCTCAAACTACGAATTTAGAAATACGAATATTTTATACACTGCGAAGCAAATTGAAGATGCCGCTGTATTTTTAATGCTATTATATTAATTTACATACCATTTAATAAAGTGTTATATAATATCTAGACTGTATTCCGAAAGTAGATAGAAATAATGATTCGAAAGTGAACTTTAGCAGTGATTCGCACCGGAGCCGCATCAGTCGTGACCGTTTTAATCACTCAATGGAACGCACTATAGCCTGTCCAATGACATTTGATATAAACTGAGGAAAATAACACGGTAGGTATAAGATTTTTCCGCATCTATTCTTCTTGTATCCTGTTCACAACAAAGTCTTAGAAAACAACATGGTTACAAAAAACAAGAACATGGAACAAATTACATCCTAGTTTGATTCGTCTTCTTGAAATGAGGCTCATTATTATTATTACTTGGGTTTTGCCTGCCGGATCCGGAAGAGTGGTCATTAGGCGTGCTTCACACGAGCGAGGCGGCCGTGGGCGCTGCGTGCGCGCCGGCCTCCTTGGGAGGTTCGCCTCGATGCGCAGTGAGCCGCCGCCTCGCCCGCCCCGCGCAGGAAGCAATCACTGATAATCATCGAGCTGCTTACTGACATTAACATTCATCAACGAACACGGACGCACAGGCGAAACAATTGAGCATCCTGCGACCACTCCATAATCACTGACACCTATTATGTTAGAGGTTACGTGTTTACGTCCCATTGTTGAGATTTGATTCCCGTCGTAATATGTATCCATCGGACACATTAAGATGTATTAAGACTTAATGCCTTTGCATTACCGATGGCAATTCCATTTGATGGTATTATGTCTCAAGACATTAATGATGTTATTCATGTCGTAAATTGTTTTATACGAATGTAAGGCACATTGAAGAGATCCATTAGTTAAGGGTTATGTTTTTTGTTGTAGAAACCCAAGCTCTTATGAGTTATTCCCCTCAGTCTCTAAACAAAGATGCAGGTCACCTTTCGTGGTTGAATATTATGTCAGCACTAAGATGTCATACCAAGCTTGATAAACATGTCATTTTTATAATTTCATAAACAACAATAATATAATTCGTTGACATCTACTGGGTTGGGAGGACCTCTAAAGATCTGGTAGACATTTTGTATACTAGGGGTTCCAGTACTTCCAGTCTTTACCTAAGCTGATAAAATATAAAAGTGCCTAAACTATTAGGCTATGGTCTCCTATAAACGCCGCCGGCCGCGTACAGCGTCACGCCGTACGCCGCGTCACGAATCACGATGCTTACTATAGAAATGCACTGCTGTGGTCTCTTTCACACGCTGACGTTGGCGTGTGGACGCTGTATAGGTGGCATTCAAACGCTTTGCGCCGCGTCTCTAGTTATTTCGGAGCATTGCAGCGTGAATATTGTATTTGGCGTCAGTACAAAATGTCGAAATTTGATAAAGAAAAAGACGAATTATTGATTGAATCAGTCAATAGAGATTCAGATTTAGATTCAGTGTTAATAGTGCATCTTCGTATGCGTCGAATTTATATCCATTTTATATCACACGACTACAAGCGAGCACTATTTGTCAACTACTGTTGTGAACGAGACGTAGTCGATCGCTGAGATGTATTGACCGCTGAGGCTGTGTCATGGCTTTCAGACGTCGATCGGAACGTAAACGCTGAAGTCACAATATAAACATGGACAGTATGGAAACTACCTACAAACGCTCGGAACCGCACACTCACATTGACATGCGCATCGACGGGGCCCCGGAGCGGACGTTGCGGTGCTGTCAGTAGCGCGTGCCGCGCCGAGACGAGTGGTCACGTATAAGTTTAAATCTCCCAATCTTTTTAAAAATGCCACGAACGTATTGCGCGATATACGGCTGTTAGAATTTTTTACACAATTAAATTCAAAAATAAAGAATTTCGAACGTGTCATAGCAGAAGAAAGTATTTTTCTGTAAATAATTTGTAATATCGAAGAGATTTTTTTAAGCAATAAAGGTATTTTTTAATAGTTTTACAAGTTGTTGTGTGTTAATATTAAACTGTTTTCCGTGTTTAAACGATCGTCTTTTGTTGAGATTAACCGATGCCATAAGATAACTACGCCATAAATACAAATTAAATTGTATTTGTAAGCTAGGTATTTCAATTCGATCGATTGATCACAACAGAATAAATGTTTTAATAAAAACGCATATACCGTCTCCATTCCGTCGTGGGTAAAAAAAAAACAATATCAACAACATTAAAAGGGACAACCCTATGGCTTCAATGGAGCGTAGGTAATTATTGCATCAACTAGGCTTAGTTTCGGTACTGTCCATATTTAAGTATACTGTGCTGAAGTCGGACGCCGCATATAGCATTTAATAGGAGAGACCGGTGCCTTATTGAAACTACAGATAAATAATGTTTCATGATTTTACGTTTACTCCGAGCCTTTTCTAAGTCTTGTTTGGGACGTTTGATGGGATTGATGCCATCAAACGAATGCCACATTTATCTATTATGGCCAAAAAAAACATAACCTTCTCCAACTCAGTCCGGAAAACTAACCCAAAAGTCCAGAAATTTTTACTATGAAATGACATACAGAGTGTAAGCCCTTCACGAAGCCATTTTTTTTTTCAGATTGGAAATCCTCAAATGACTCCTCCGGCTCTGGGCGGAGTCGAAGGGAATGTCAGGCTTTTACTGACTAAAACCCATCCATGTCCCTTCTTAGCCCTTTGTGTTCCAGGGCCACGGTTTCTCTTTCGAACAGTCCCGCAGCCCTGAAAGCATCGGCCCCTTCCTTTTTGCTGACATCTCTTTGAGGCGCGCGTGGAATACGAACGAGCCGTCGATACGGCCTGTCGTCATAAGACGACACGACGCCCGGTGCGTCTTCCGCGGCGGCTGGGACGTGAGGTTCTCTCTCTCGTTCCGCCACCTCCTTCGCTAGCATGATCACTTCGCAGAAGGAGGTGACGGCTTCCCATTCCCTCTCGCTCCTAACAATCAATTGAACCAGGGCCGGACGCGAGACGCGGCCGCTACGAGGACACGGCGGTGCTCCGCCCAAGCGGGGTAAACCTCCACCGTGTCCTCCGGTTGATCCCCGGTGCAGGAACCTCCCAAAACAACCGTGTCCGGTCAGCCGGAAGGTGAGGACGCCGTGGCGCCTCTCAAGCCACTCCTCAAAGAGGGGACTTATCCCCATTATTGTGGCATGCCCTTTCACGAAGGCATCAACCAAGCATTCTGTACATCAAACTAAGTAACTCAACGCAAAAATTATTGCTGGGAAACGACTTTTTTTTGGGGTAAAAATCACCTTTTACGGTAAAAGTCAATGTAACACACTCAAAACATTGTGCTGGTGGACACATTTAATAGTAAACGGGTTATGAAGGTATTTAAAGTAAAGTTATGATCTTAACAACTAGTATTTGAAAAAAAAACTTGTGAAAAGTTGTAACTTTGACCTACAATATCTCCGTAACTAGTATTGGAGTTTTGGCAGTATTTCAATAAGCGTCCAAATCACCTGCAAAGTCAGAATCTGAGTAGCCAACTAATTCAACATAACCATTCTAAACAATAGACATATCTTTAGAGTTAATTAAATAATGTAAGATTCTTTTCACAGTTGTAACATGTGGCGGACCAGGGTCATTGACATACCTGCTAACAACATTCACAGCATATGCTGTCAGGTCTAGATACAGATGAAGAATAACAAGGCTCCCACTGCTTGTCTATGTGGGAAATTAATAGGCACATTGCTTGTATTCTTAGATATACATATGTACATTTACATCAGCAGGAGTACGAGTACTACTACTTTTAGCATCTGACAAATTAAATTTATTTATTATTGTCTTAATATACTGTTTTTAACTTATCCTTATACAATATTTTTCTCTATCTATTTCCGTACCAATAAATGAATTACGGTTTATAATCTTAATATCAAACTTTTGTTTATGATCATCTAAGATATCAGACAAAACAACTTTACTTTTGGCCAGTAGTAATCCATCATCAACGTAAAGAATTAATATTACTTTGACACCTTTAAAATATCCCACAAAAATACACAATTATCAGATGGACATGGTTTAAAACCATATGTAGTAAGAAATGAACAAAACTTCAACATTCCAACATCTCGAAGATTGTCTTACATACTTTTAAAGACCGAGTTACCATCCCTCTGGCACCTCCATATATTTTCCTCGGAGAGCTTACCATACAAGAAAGCTGTCTTCACATCAAATTGCTCGATCTGCAGTTCGTCTCTCGCAGCAATGCTAAGCAGCGCCCTGATGGAGTCGTACCTGCTAGTGGGGGAATAAGTTTCATTATAGTCCAAGCCCTTGACTTGTATGAATCCTCGTGCACATAGTCGTGCTTTGTATCGTACTATTTCTCCATCTTTATTCTTCTTTATGGTGAACACCCATTTACAAGTAACAGGCTTCTTCTCAGTTCGATCAGTCAGTGTCCAAGTTTGATTTTCTTCATGATACTGAAGCTCTTCAGCCACAGCTTTCTTCCATATATAAGAATTTGGATTATTCATTGCTTCGTCATAAGTGTAGGGTGTTTCAAACTCAATAAAATTTGCTTCTTTATTCCTGTTCCTTCTGGGTCTCAGTATAATGTCTTTCATCATCTTCAGAAATTCTTTGTGAAGGCTGGTACGTCACATCATTGGGATCCTCTTGTGTTTCTACACTTTCAAAACTAGATTCAGAAATATTTTGGTCATCTTCTAGTGAAACTGGTATACCTTGTATTCCTTCACTTGGTTCTTGTTCATCGGTAATAGAAATTGAAGTGGAGTTTTTTCTCAGTACTGGTATGTTGTTCTCATTGAAGTGTACATTTCTACTTATTGTTAACTTCCCACTTTCAATATCAAACATTCTATAATTTTAATTTTTCTTTTTTTTTCAAATTCATTTATTTATAGTTTGTCACAGGTACAGGTACAATATTTACATTATGCATGTCAATAAGATTCTGAAATTTTCAATTTTATTTGTTAGGTTAAAAATAATATTACATTAAACATTCATTCTTACACAGTTAATAGGGACATACAAAGACATACACGTTTAATAAGTCAAAAGATAGTCAAAAAATAAAATAAAAAATAAGTTTAACATATACATTTTTGTCAACCTCATCAAACATTGATTCATTTCATATTTCATATCCTGCTAACATTAGTTTTATACTCTTTTTAACTAGTTTTCTTCTTCTTTCATCAGGTATATGAACATACCCTTCTGAACCAAATACTCTTATGTGTTGAAGGGCTGGTTTCTGTCCATTCCACAGCTCATATGAAGATACGTCCTTTGTCTGGGTAGAAGAACTTCGATTTAGTAAATAAACAGCACAGTTAACTGCTTCAGCCCAGAGATTCAATGAGATGACATAGATCTTACGCTCTCCATGATTGTGCGCATTTCTCTCTCCACCCTCCCGTTTTGTTCAGGCTTGTAAGGTGCTGTACGTTCATGAACTATTCCTTCACTATCCAAATAAGATTTAGGTTCATTGTTAACGTACTCACCTCCGTTGGCTGTATGCAATATACGAGTGCCATGACCAAACTTATTTTTCACTATTGCATTGTATTTCATAAAGCAATCCAGGACATCACTTTTGTGCTTGATTATAAACACATGTCTATAGCTGGTGGCACCATCTTTAAGTAAGACAAAATATCTTTTAGTATGTTCTACAGGTCCACACACATCACTGTAGGTTAAATCACCAGGATCACTTTTTCCTCTACAAGATTTATGAAATGGCAAGCGGTTCCGTTTGCTATATTGACAAGCCTCACAAACAAAGTTGATGTCATCTGTCAACTTTACTGGAATTGCACCATTCTTGCTCATGTTTTCAAACTTGACTTTGCCAAATTACAAACTATTTGCACTGTGGTTTTAATATTTACTTCATATAGATTATTCTGCTTCAATGTTGCAGTCATAACAACTATATTATCTTTCTATATAAGGCCTCATTGTACTTCTTAATTATAACATAGCCTTCTTGTTACCATGCCTTCTGAGAACAAATGTCTGCGTAGCTCTGGTATATAAAGTACATCTTCTAGAATACTATGCTCCCACTTGCCATTCACACATCTATTAATTAATATATTTCCACGGCCTTGTACCACTAGTTCCTTCTTACTCCCAATTTCACAGTTGTATCACCACTATTCTGGCCATAATCTAGTAACTCACAAAAATAATCGCGCCTGTGTGACATGTGTGCAGATGCACCACTGTCAAGAATCCATGTATCTATATCAGCTTCAGACTGTAAACATGCTCGGCACTAAATGCAAGCATCTTTTGCTCTTGAGGTTTCCTCTCAGACTTCTTTGGGGCTCGACAATCTCTTGCAAAATGCCCTCTTTTGTTACAGTTATAACATATAAATCGATGCTGAATATATTGGCCAGATGTTGAACTTTGGTGCATTTTGTGATTCTGATTTTTTCTTTGTGGTTTAGAATCTTTCATGGCCACTAAAGCACTCTCAGATTCCTCTTCATTTGTCAAGCTCGCTTCCTCATCTAATAATCTTGCTGTTAAGTTCTGAATTGTTTGTGAACGTGGATCTAATGACAACCATGCCTGACGCAGAAAGCGATACTTTGAAGGCAGTGTACTTAATATTTTTGTATAACTTACTTCTTCGCCAGACTCTTTTAATTGTTTGGCTAAATTCTCGACTTTGGAAATATGCTGTGCAATACTATCGGTTGATGATATCTATTTCTCGTGCACCATCATTTTGTTCAGATCCGATTTTTGTTCTTAAATTGATTCCAATTTGGTCATGACTTCTTTAGCAGTCTCGCAGTTTTCTATAAGAGATATTTGGTTCAAATCCATGGACGACGTTAAAATGAACATGGCCATACCATCATCTTTATCCCACTGCACTTGCGAACTGGTTTCCACGGGTCTTGCTTTTTCTATGTTCAATCCCTCTTAATGCACAATTGACTTGGAATTTCCATTGTCGAAAATCCTTGTCACTAAACTTCTCAATTTTCATCGTGTTCGTGACCTCTATTACTTTTACACCGTTGGTAATCTTGCTCTTAACTCGACTTTTTATTGAAATATTTACTTATCCCATAACCTATTGGAGTTTCGGCAGTATTTCAATAAAACTCACGTTAGATTTCTAAAAACACGATGTTTTAATAAACGCACAAACTACATGACTTTTGCATAAAACCAAAGAGAAGACAAGAGAGCCACCAGTGTCAGAAAATGGAACCACCAGTGTCTATCTTATAAGTTTATATTTCCAACAACTAGAAGGTTCTAAGGTATGGTCCAGAACAAAAAAAATATCGCAATGACGTGACGGAGAGAACAAGTGCCTTTCGGCTTCGTTATGAGTCTATTTACACCTTTTGTAATAGGTGTGGGTGTGTAGGTATATCCGTTAAAATCATTATAAATTGCAATCCACGCTATAGTAAGTATTGCCCACTCAGTATTGGCTATACGTACCACAGCGTGGAATGCCGCCGACACCCTCACGTTTATATAATGAGGCATTTACGAAGAAAGTGTTGTCAACGTACCGACTCGTATGGTTACCGTCAACAACTTACTTGCCGACAGACATTTCATGACGACTTCATTTAGAATAGCTATCATACCGAGCCGAGAATGGGAGAAGAAAGCAAAACATTTCGTTTTAACGTGTATCTACGAGTATTTAGCACCTGGGTGCTTTTCAGCGTAATGCTAATACTTGTGGACATATATACCTACTTCAAGTATCTGCTTGGGCCTTTTTCCTCATAACTTTCGAAATTAAGATAGCAGCACATTAGCGCAGTACTCTATCTATTCCACATGGATAGATAGGCTTATCTCGTTGTCACAGTTTCTAACATCTCTGCCTGATATAGATTTATGGTCATGAAACACAGTGGAGCTCCCGGATATAGAAGCCAATGTTTGCCTTATTTTTACTTAAAGACTAGTCTAGTGGTCTAGTGGTCGCAAACACGACCACTGAGCATGACGTCCTGGGTTTGATTCCTAGGTCAGGCAAAGTGTTATTGGGTTTTTCCATCACGAATTTCTCAGTAGCAGCCACGGAGTCTAGATTGGCGGGCGCCTGCGCTGTTATAGCAATAGGCTCGTCCCCTATTACGTGGGACTTAAACATAACTGAAGTAATGTGGGTGTACTATGGTACGGTTACCTTTTTATTTGTTGTTTTTTTTTTGCGGATGGGAAATCCTCCCGCTCTGGGCGGAGCAGGAGGGAGTGTCAGACTTTTACTGACTAAAACCCATCCATGTTCCTTCATCACCCTTTGTGTTCCGGGGCCACGGTATCTCTCTCGAACAGTCCCGCAGCCCCGGCAGGGTGGTACGGTTACCTTAAATATGTTTCACTTAATTAAAGCTTGTTCTAAGGCAAAAGTTTACTTCTCAACGAAGATTAGCCAAGCATTCAAATACTGTAGTGCACAAGTCAAGCACAGTTACATAGAAAGTATAAAACAGCGATATCTTATATAATCCACGACACCTGCGATAATGTTCAGGTTGAACATCGATTAACCTATGAAGAACGCGTACACAATCAAAACGCACATTCCTGCTCGTGAGCAATCGATCTTGTGTTTCAATCGACGATTGGTTCCAATCTCTTCGTAATGGATTTACCATCATGTGTACATATTGTACAAAATTGTTGATAATTGAACGTTTTCTTTGGAAACCATATATTCCTGAGCATGTACTGGTCACGATTTTTCCTTATGTACTTAACAATAGGTTCTTGAGATATCGCTCTATCTATTCACATAGTTACAAATATTGTTAGTGATGTGCTCATCCACGTACCAAAAGCAATTTATCTGAAAATTTTGAAACGGTCACGCTATCGTGACTCCAGATTAGAATGTATACTATAAAAACGAAGTATTCAAACGAAAGTCTAACTATAAACGGTAGCTCGTACATCAGGTACACAAGTTACTTAATTTCAATTACTACAAGATACCGTAAGGAGTTGGTTTTTTCAGGAGATCATTTTCCCACACCGACTTGGCCAACTCATGAGTTCGACGAATGTCATTTTAATTTTTCATTCGGGGATGTTAAGTTTTTTAAATCATTATTTTCAGTCAGAAACTCTTTATCCAATTTTATTTTTTTTCGGTACAAATTTAAATGATTATTTGCAATAGTGAGTAATGACAGTCTACAGACAGCTTGCTCAATGCCGTCGATCAACTTAAGTTATGCATTTCTGCGATTGACTTTTAAAACTAGATCAAGATAAATCGCCGAGGAGATATGGTCTGATTTCATTATTTCATATTAAAACGTGTGTTGTGATTCGCTGCAAGATAATCCGATTTCTGTGGCAATCCTTTCAAACATGCACCTTTTATGATGTGAAGTGAACAATACCAGTCATTACAACTTACGATATTTGAAAGGATTCATTATATCTTCTGCACAAGGTATATTAATCTACTCATTACAAATATATTACATTAAATTTAGCATTGACTGCATGACAAAACTCAGCAATGCAGTTTATCCTACAAGTCTACTGAATGTATAACTTTGGAACATACAAACCTACACCCACGCGCCAACAGCAAGATCAGCAAGATTATTAAATGCGTACCTAATAAATTATATTATTATACATATATGCGGCTCAGCTATTTAATGTGGGACCTGTTTAGTCAAAGGTCAGCTGTAATACCGACTGCCGACTACCATCGTATAGACACCTCGCACTCAATGAGTAATGTGACAGCTAATCCAAAGATCAGGTATATTTATTATGTCACCACTATCATATTTAACAGTATCGAGTAGTTTTTATTTAGGAGGCATTCATCTTTTTATCTACAACATTTGAAGCCGAATTTTGATTATTTTAATAAATAAGTTGTGTCAATCTTGGCGGTAGCAAAGAATACATGCTATTATTATACGATAGGCCCCAGCACGACATGGTTAGAATGAAACGCATAGGCGTTTCATTCTAACCATGTCGTGCTGGCCAAGACTATTTAGAATTCCAAACAGAACCAAAATCGTTTTTCGAACCTTTAAGAAACTCATTAAAAGCCAATTAAAAACACAGTTGTATCCGGAAGAAATTCTGGAAACGAATTACTATTCAATGTCTCTATGTATAGACAATCTTCCTTACATATTAAGTCTCAAGGCTTTACCTATTTCCTACAAATAACAGAAATTCCGTTGTGTTCCATCAATATGTAGTAATTTAACAGACGTATAAGTTGAAAGAATACCAAACTCTGTTTCAACACGTTAGATACATGTGCGAAAAATCATGTCACGCGGTGTAATTATTGACGGGTTTTTGTTATGCATATTTGAAATGTGACTCAGCAATCAGCATGCACACAATTGGGAGGAAATTGCACAAATATTGAACTGGTTTGAGCGGTATTACATCACCATCGGACCAGAGTATAAGACAAAAGTTTCTCCTTTATACCTTTGCCCAATTTTGTTTTGGACCGTAACTACCAAACACATTCCTACAACCTCCTTTTTCGTATTACTCTTCATTCTCTAATTTGTTATGTAAAACACATAAAGACTATAAGCAACAAAACGATCTGAATACAGTGATTTAGTGAACAATCAAGTAGTTTACAACTACACTCTATGGTAGTCTGCGAATCTGGTTGGAGAAACTCGCGTAGGTACCGAGGTACTTGTGCAAGCGCGGGTCGCGCTTTTGATTGTGTTGCACTTTCTTTATGCAGACGCTAGGAATTAAATAAAAGCTGCAGTCTATTAAATTGGCATTCCCGCTTGTTAGCTTACGGAGGTCATGAATGTCGCTCCTCATTATAACTACCTACACTGATATTTATCCGTTCCTAGTTGGCTACTGGAAGCTTTACTTAGGATAAGATTAGGATGCCAACAGTTTATTTGAATGTGCCCTGGGTTTAGACATCAGATTTTTATCCTGTGTGATATTGCAATCGAGACTTTTATACTTTCACATTTTATAACTGTTTATTGCACTTTACGGGATATCCTCCGTAGTTATATCGAACCGCAATTCAATAAGGAGTAGGTCTGCACTTTGAAATGAGTTTTTTTAAGTGATCTTCGAAACACTTGATCTTTAAACTTTTTGATCTTTGTTGTCTAAAGACTCTTTAAACTTTTTGGCCTTTTTTCAAATCTCCAGACAATATTATAACTCACTATAAACTTCGTCCGCGACTTTGTCCGCAAAAAATGTGATAGCTCGGCTAATATATGTACATGATATATAAATATAATTTATGGCTTAAAGCACTCACGAATAATGTAGCTTTCTGCTAGTGAAAGAATTTTTAGAATTGGATGATTAGTTCCGCAGATTACCCCCTACATACAAACAAACCTCTTTATAATATTAGTAATAGATAACTTAAGCGTATCGATTCGGTATTTTTAGGAAATAAAAAAACATGAAGGTCGATGAACATGTGCTTTTAAAGTAACATCACTAAAGTTAAAATCAACATGACTGTGGTATAACCATTAGGTTACAATTTGCTTCATTCTGTGACACCATGCCTACAAACGAACTAAATTTTCTCACATCTATTTGTTATCGTATGTCTTCTTTTACGTAACGTTCATGTAATTTTGACCATAAACGTAAGCTTACAGAACGAGGCACCATTTATGTTAGACTTGTGCCAAATGGGGTTAAAGACCATGTCTTTGCATATCTAGGCAGTCACAGGCGACTTGAACATTATGCATTGTGCATCGCTAACGCTGCAACGTAGAAAGAGCACTAGAATAGTTGTATATATTTTTTACTGGAAACGACCCGCATTGGATCAACGTGGTGGGCCAACAGAAATTAGGCCTGTGTCCTAGCAGTGGGATAAATCAAATACTAAAAAAAAACTCCAATTTATTGGGTAGCATATTATTTAATTGCCTTAAAACCTACCCTTTGTTTACTTATATTTTGTTTTCACAAATGAATTACTGAAAGTGACAATATGATTCATTATAAAGGGTGTAAAACACCTCTTAACGAAGCCGAAAGGCACTGGTTCTCCTCGTTATTGCGATCATTTTTTTGTTCCACGCTATACCTGGGAACCTTCTAGTTACGGAGATATTAGGGGTCTAAGTTCCAACTTTTTGACAAGTTTTTTTTTTAAGTACAAGTATTTAATGTAATATTTCTACTTTAAACACCTCCACGACCCTCGTACTATTCAACCCATCCATCAGCACAATGTTTTGAGAGCGTTACATAGAGTTCTATCACAAAACATGATTTGGTCACCCCAACAAAAAAAGTCGTTTCGGAGCAATAATTTTTGCGTTAAGTTACTTAGTTTGATATACAGAATGCTTGGTTGACTTCGTGATGAGGTCTTTTACACCCTGTATACTGAATTGTGTAATTACTTAAAAGCCAGCCAGAATATGTACATGCTTACATAAAATAATTTTTCAATATATCACAATTTCTAATTTACGACTGTTTAATGTAGTGGACAGTGCGACCGTTAAGACAATAAAACACCATATTTCACAAAAATGTCATGTCAGTGTCGTAACATGAAAGTTTCGTAAATGAAAGCTGAATGACCCTCCTATGAATCACATACATATATGTAAATGTATATTTCCTAACACGCCCTTTAACAGCAAGAACCTGTAAATATTTCTTAATAAATTGTTTTTAATACCTGTTTTTTTGTTTATTTATTCGAATATAATTACTCAATAGACTCATCTTACTTTGTCATCGAGAAACTTCGCCAGAACTATGACAAAAGTCGTTGAACTTCAACTTTATTCGGTTTTGTTGTTAACCCTATTGATTAGGTAATAATTTTATGAACTACCTGGTCCTGGGTTCAATAAATATGTATGAAATACAAAACTCTTTTTATACATTAAAATGCCTTGTATTGGCCCATAAAAACATTGTGGTACACTTGTTATGGTTGCTAATACATCACTTATTATACAATTTACTGATTTATGTGGCATGTCTTTGGTGAAACGGAACGCACTCTCAAAACGCGTCGTCCTCAATAACGTCGGTAGTGACGTCAAAGTCTGTGTCAAAAAAACACTTTATTTTGAAAAATGCATAGATTCACTAAGTTTTTTTTATAATATTGTTATTGCAATTTTTACTTGACTAGAGCACATACAATTTGTAAAATTATTCTATTAAGGGCAAAAAATTTGATGTAACCCAGGCAGATTATGGTAAATGACGTCACATCATTTATCATTTGTTTGGATTTGCGCCCGGTTGATGGCAATAGACTCGCGCCTTAGTACATGGCAGTTAAACATACCTGCCAAAATGTGGGTGTACTTATCAGGTACACCTCTGCCTAACATTTCCGGGATTACAGGCGTGATGTTATGTTATGTGATTTTACGAAATATCTCAGGATTTTCAGGTATCGGAATCTGACTTTTGACTTTGAGTTTTACCCTCCTTAACTTACGTTTTCTTATAGGTTAGGGACCTCTAATTTGGGCGGTGGTGCTTTTAGTAGCTACTTTAATCGTGGTAACAAACGTGTTCTTCAATTCTTTAATTGACACGCTCCAGCAATTTGAACATAGCCTGTCTATCTTCTCGGCGAACCATGCCCTTTACGATGATTTTCCTCGAGATATCGGCGATGTCGCGAACTTAGGCACCATCGGTCATAATCAATCACTCGTGGTACCTCTAACTCGTAATAGACAGCCGACTATCGTGATCGCAGTCACGCATGGCATTTGAATCAGGAAAATATTCTCCTTATTAGTGATAATCATGATATTAACGGCTGGCATGACTGCCAGTCATATGCACCCTTGTGCGCGTATGATATCATAGTGCGTGATTGGACGATGACGGACGAAGTCCAACGAGTTCGAAGAAATAGTGAGATTTACGATAATGTTCGATTACTCTTGAATAATTCTAGGAACAGTAACGATTGCCCATGTGACCTTATCTTTTATTTAATGTAAGTTTAAATCGTAAAATATGTCGTTACTTAAAGAGCGGCCAACCCTTTTCATACAAACGCTCGTACTTGATTATGCCGTTGTTACACATATATCTTTGATTTTTGTGAACTAATAGGTTCACTATTATCTAGGTGCACTATTATCTAGGTTTCTATCAAAGCAAAACATATAAATTTGTAGAAACAAATTCAGTATAAGCTTTCAAAAATTGCTGTTTTGCACGACTTTTACCTCAACTTTGGCCGTTCATAATGTACGCATCAATAGTAAAAGTAAAGAAATTGCACATTGCACATGTAATGGAGATTCTAATGACAAATATTTATTTCACAAACTTACATAAGACTTATTCAAAAACACGTATTTCCTGGAATGTTCAATGTTATCGCCTGAGGCGGTATGAGATGCGCGGGATACGAGTAGTGCGGGGTCGGGGCTAGGTAGGACAGGTTGATTGAAATTTTAGTACCCCGGGTACAAAAGTACGTGCTTTCAAGGGGGGTACCACATCGTGATGCTGACTATACATAAGCTATATTATTGCAATTTGTATACAGTATAGTATTGTTTTGTGTGCAATAAAGAATAAGAACAAGGTGTTAATGGACCTTAACCAATCATTCCGTACATCAAACTAAGCAACCGCAAAAAATAATATTGATAAGAAACGACTTTTTGTTTCACGTTTTACGGTAAAACTCATTCTAACGTACTCAAAACATTGTGCTGATGGATGCATTCAATAGTAAACGGGTCATGAAGGTAATTAAAGTTAAGTTACCTTAAAAACAAGTATTTATAAAAAACTAGGGAAAGTGTCGGAACTTTGACCTCCAATATTTCCGTAACTAGAAAGTTTCCAAAAAATATCGCAAAATTATGGCTTAAACTTAAACACCTTTTATGAAGCTGAATATTATGCTTGTTCTTTACAGTTATTTTTAATATTTACGGAAATACATTTCACCGCTTTAATTACACAATTTCGTTAATGACTGGTCCATCAAAAACTTAATTTAAATATTTAAAAACAACTAATCGACGGAAAATACCGGAGTTTTTACTGTTACATTTAAACTTTAAAACTTACAAAATTGGGATAAATTCACGTAATTAAAAGACACCTGGGCATCGAAACTTAACTTGGCAAGTTCAATGTTCACCTAAGTCTTATTTATCTTATTTATTAGTTTTTTGTATAATAAAAGTTGGACTCATATACTCAAGGGAAAAGTAAATGAGTAAAGACATTAGTGACGCTCGTTAGACAAAATATTTCAGGTGTACGGAAGTGTACATTTTCCTGTACATTATGGTGTGTGAGGTCACGACGGCGGCCGCGTGGAGGCCGCCCTGCGCCCGCGCACTCAAGGCAAAACGATCATAGACAGGGATAGTGAACCTATGTTACGGGACAGAAACTTCTGAATTCTGTATATTATTCATTCATTGAATTGTGTGAATACAACTTTCATTTATTTAAATATTATTATTTATATCTAGATATTTTTTATAAGGCTGCAGTGCATACTTTAATACATTTTCAGCAGATTTTTGGTTTAATTCTTCCTTTTTTGTCTCAGATAAAGTGACGCGCTACGTCATATAGCGGTCATTGACCCGCCTACATTTATTAAAATTCTTAACTTTGAAATCCAAAAATAAACCTATTCAAGTCTTGAATCGTGATCTTCAACATTTTTTCTAATGAAAAACGATACATCAACATCAACGGTTTTTTTGTTTTTGTTCGTACGAAGAGATATTAGGGAAAGAGCAATGACCGCTATTGCGATCTTAACTGGCAGCAACTATACCTATATTTATTTTCGTGAATTTGTTTAGAAATTACAAAAGGTTTGCCATCCCCGTCCTAAGGTTGTCATTACGCGCTGACAATGTTCAGAATGCTACAGTTTGACAAAGATACACACATCAACACGGTCTAGGGATATTTTTAAAAAAGCGAATTACTATCAATGTGTTAATTATTTATATGACATGTATATATTTAAAAGATACGTTATTTAATATTCTACCATTTTTTAATAATGGTTAAGGTATAGATTAAAATTTCAGGATTTTATGGAAAAAAAATGAAGCATAGACGGAAACCGTATATGAATGAACTTTTAATTTGTGAGTAAAAACTGAAAAAAATAGAAAAATCATTTAATTTGTGTTTATAAACTTGAAGTTAGTAGTCTGAGAAAGCGCCCATGATGTTCATAACACATCGGCAACGATTCGGCATGCTCAGAACAAGGTTGTCAATGTCTTGCTGCGGAATATTGTCCCATGTCCTTCTGAGGTGCGCAAAAAGTTGATCTTCTGTAGCCAGATTTTCAGGAACTTCCTTCAGAGCTCTTCTTTGCAGCATATCCCACGCATGCTCAATGGGATTTAGATCTGGCAATTGAGCAGGCCAGTCTAAGGCCCTAACATTATGTGTATGTAACCAAGCTGCTACCGTTCTCGCCGTGTGTGCCCGGGCATTGTCGTGCATGAGCAGGAAATCTTGCCCCATTTGTGTTCTGTGGGGCAAGAATACGGGCCCCAGCACCTGTTGGACGTATCGTTCTGCCGTCATATTGCCCCGCACCCAAACGAGATCCGTCCGTCCTCCAAGACGAATTCCTGCCCAAACCATAATTGTTCCTCCTTGGTATGGGTGAACTTCCTGAGGGTTCTGGAGACGGCTCCATCGTCCAGGAACTCGCCAAACACGCGTCCTTCGTGAATCTGGATGGAAGCCGAACCTGGATTCATCCGTGAACAGCATATTGGACCATTGGTCACGGCCCCAGTCCACGTGGTTCCGAACCCATTCTAATCGTCGTCCACGATTGTCTCTCCGTAAAGGTGGGACCCGGAGTGGTCTACGAGAGCGTAGATTGCTATCATGCAGTCGCCTTCTTACAGTTTGGTCACTCACAAGCACTTGGTGTTCCACTCGCAGCCTTTGGACCAATTGAATCGCCGTTGCATTTGGTTGTGCTCGCGCAGTAATTTGCAAAAATCGGTCTTGTCTGGGGGTAGTGATGCGACTTGGCCCCCGGTGCCTCTCCGCTACTTCACCTGTGGCACGATAGCGTGTCCACAATCTTGAAATTACATTTTTTGGGTCCCTATGGCCTCAGCAACATTACGCTGAACAGATCCAGCTTCCAGCATTCCCACAGCTCGTAACATCTCCGCCCTCGTCAAATGTCGGCGTTGCATGGCTACAATACCTCAATTTTAACTTTATCTTTCGTTTAAAAATGAAAAAAAACTGTAACTAAACGTAATTCGTATTGTTTTCTAAATTTCGCACAAATGAAAATTCCCTCTCCTATACATCAAGACATTTTTATGCCACCGAAACAAAAGAATTTTCAAAAATTTGAATTTGGAATTAGTCTGAGATAAATTACAAACAAATCGGTGTATAAAAGATTCCAATGCGGCCAGTACTTTTCGAGTTATTTAATTGAGTATGAAATATCCCTAGACCGTGTTGATGTGTGTACATGTTGCTTCCATATGTGTTGAACGGTCAGTATAGTAAGTTTTGCGAGTTACGTCACATATGCATGGAAATGCAATTTGTAGCTTGCAGCAACTCACGTGTGTGATGGCTGTTCTCAACGACATGTGTCAATGATTCTCGATTGTCCCTATGGCCTTTATATTTTCTATTACATATGCATAATGTTTAATTTATAAATGTCAACCGGACATAGCTTTACAATTGCTTGCCAAGGCACATCTATGTGTGGCAATTATAGAAAAATCTTAACAAAGTTCATTATATGCGATTGATATGTTCTGTTTTTTATTGAATAATAAATAGTTGGAACAATAAGAATATGTTCTTGATTTATATGCAATTGTGCAACGCATAAGTGATTAAGAAAATAATTTTGAACAGAATTTTACCCACCTGATTTATCGTTTCCTCGTTGTTAATAAATTTCAATGCAGCAAATATTCACTGAATCTTAAAGAGCATGCGCCTTTTATTTTGAATAAAATAAAATACAATGGAAATTGGTTTACAAGCACACACACGTGCCGCCACCAACAAAGGTGCATGCACCAACAAAGGGTAATTTAACACTTTAATAATTACATAAACTTACACTCATCAACCGTCAATTGTTTTACCCTATTCATAATTCCGTCGTCGTTGTTGTGATACGAAAATCATGTTTAGTGACATAGGTACATAAATATTCAATGCCTACATTTTTTGTCCATAATAAGAGAAAATGTTGGAAATTATTATGGAATGCGGGTATTTCAAGGTAATCCAACAATTCTACAATCCCTCGATAATTAATATAAACTGTGCGTACAGGTGGAGGAGAATCACCATAAAAATTCCAATGAAATTTTTACCGTGGCGAAGTTCTCAGTACTTTGCGAAAATTAGCATATAGCACGCATAATAAACAGCAACTCGTACCTATGCAGATGTGTTTAACATTTACTTCATCTGAGAATATGCCGTTGCCGCGTTTCGTGCGAATTGCGAAATATATTAATATCGTGACATATGTCATATGTTAGATGTCATGCATTGACAAATATCACAAATACAGTAACGTCAGTAACGTGTAGGTAGGTGTACTCTCAAAAAAATGGCTATCAATCTTCGGATTGACGCTTACATCGACTATTAACTTAGGCATTGTATTGAAATTCTCAGACAACATGCTCTCAGCGAAATAAGTACAGTACCAGATGCAAATAAATAAATAGTTTTATTTTAAAGGCCGAGTATTGCACTTAGCGATGCATCCAAGTGTAACTAAAATTGAGTAACAACATTGGGGACCGTAGGTACCCTAACAAGATAAAATATGTCCTCATTAAGCACATTATTATAATAAATGATAGCGGTTAATCATAATCTTGTGGCTAATCAAATAAACTTGTGAAAGAATATCAATTTACAACTTGCCAAACTACCGGTAAGTACCGTTACGTTTGAACACATTATGGCATATAAGTATTTGCTTTGAGATAATTAATATCGGATGCTTTACAATAAAATACAGCTATATTTCTGGAAAGAGTAGAAATAGACACAGTAGATACACCCACGTTTCGCTTGATCTGGTAAAACCTACGGCTTTTACCGGATCTAGCCACTGCAGGATTTGCTAAGGTGCATGGAAGCGCCAGAGTAACACACGAAATTCAAATTTTCTCACGTTTTTTGCAATTTGCAGGACAGTGTCAGGCTGTATGTTGAACAAAATATGATACGCGACCGTAACACGTATGTATTTAGAGAATTATAATCATTAAAATCATCAATACAACCCTCTAAGTTCATTGAACGTACGTAACTCGCATAAGCCATAACTATTTATTACGGTCACGAATCATATTTTGATTAACATACAACTTGACACTAATCTGGAAAGTGCAAAAAGCTTAAGAAAAAAATAAATTTCGCGGCTTACACTTACGCTTCCACCTTAATGACAAGTTGCCACCAGTTTTTCCGATGATATGAGAGTTATTGCTATAAACAAATCCCGTAACTAAGAATTTAATAATGGAAAAACCCAAAAACACTTTACCCTACTACTACATCGAACAACAGACAAACAAAGCAGTAAAATCAAAATTAAAACCAATATAACAACAATATCGGCGATGTGGTATTTACTGCTACTCAATATAGTTTAATGCTCAAGTATTATCTTATTTTAAGCTAGAGGCTGAGTTTATTTCACAAGAGCAACCTCGGTGAGTCGGTGCAGTGAGTCAACTTTAACGACATGTACTTTTAACAACTGATTGTTCAAAGCCTTCCGATATGCGGGAACATTGTAACGAATTTCATTCGGTTTTCCGTGTTAAGGGCGACAGAATGAGATCATTGAACAAAGGTATTGACGTGGTTACGAATGACGCAATTTATTTGACTCCTGAGTCTCGATAGAGATAGCGACAAATTCGCTAATTTTTTATCGCTGATTAC
This sequence comes from Xestia sexstrigata, assembly GCA_941918905.2. Lineage (NCBI taxonomy): Eukaryota > Metazoa > Arthropoda > Insecta > Lepidoptera > Noctuidae > Xestia > Xestia sexstrigata. The sequence goes on from OW799214.2 coordinate 13,217,026, forward strand.
TAACGAATAAATTCAGTTGCAATAATAATGCTTGCGTGTAAAACAAGTCTCTATACATCCAAGATGCGTTTGTCGCAAGCATCATCATTGCAACCCAATTTATTCGTTAGTAATTAGCAATTGAAAGTTAGGGACTTTGTCGTTAACTCTGTCGAGACTGCCGGCCCTGGACAGAAATTTCGTAGCGCTACGAGGTGGTGTTACGGTTATAATATTCTCATTATTCAAGACCGATTTTTTATAATTTTAGCAAATTACAATAAAATTGTTAATTAGTGCGAAAAGTTTAAAAATACCTACAAAAGCACCAACAACGTTACATTTTTCTTTGCTAAGCCTAGTTTAACGTGTTAAATTCAATTCTGTGGAGACCTAAGTTACTATGGACATACTAATTATGTAATGACACTCAAAGTACCCGTCGTAGTAAAGTACCGTACTCGTACCACGAGATCCTTGAAGCTAATTGATCTATTACAGCAGTGGGTACTAAGCAATAGCAATATACCCACTGCTGTGACACGAACAGAATAAAAACAAAAGACGACTGAGCACCTTGATGATTGACTAAGTATTTTATAATTGTAATTCAAATAATTGTAAAGTAATTTACTCATAGCGTCGCGACGGTGCAGCGGCGAGGCCATTAAATGAGCCATCGAGCATTCTATGAAAATATCATTTAAATCGGATAATGTTCGCTTTGGCCTCCGATGTTTTGTGTGCAGTCGACTTTATAGGTTTATCCGTCTAAAGACTAGTGCTCACTGACACGTATCATTTACATCAATAACGTTGTATACCGTGAGACTGAGAATAGTGTAGTATTTGTGGTAGCCGTGAGATTATGTAAAGCGAGCGTTTCAATTTGTTTTCAATCGCAACTAAAGTTAATCTGCAACAAATGTCTTCCTTTTCAACTATTACGTACTGCATGACCACGACCTACAGGTTCGAGCGACACACGTGTTGGAACAACGACTGCGGAGAAAACAAATGAAATCTCTTACAGCATGCTCAATGAGCCACCGCTACGCGACTTGCGACGAAATTAATTTAACGTTCCAATTCAACTTGTTCTCACTCGAAGGAGACAAGTCCCTTGTCGCATAATGTCACACGCGCATGCCCCTCGATACAAGAGTCGCATCGCCATAGAATTCTAATATATTCGGTTAATTCAATATTGACACGGATTGATTTTATTAAAGTTTATTTTAATATTATATTATCGAGAAATGATACAATGTTCGTGTGGTCCCAATCACTACGGCTGAACCTTAGGTCTTTGATTCGCTTCCCAGGTCGGGCAAAGTGTTATTGAGTTTATTTATATGTTCATGGATCGATGATCGGCTCTTTGACATTCTTGAAAGTATGTTGACGCGGCGCAGGCGCAGTGACCAGTGACCCACATGTGAGCTAAACCGGCCTGCACACTGGATCTGAAGACCAAATGCAACATCAACTTCTAACGGTATCACAGTTGAAATAACTTTCGTAACTTAAACGTTTCGATTAAAATATACAAACCGACCGCTCTACTATTTGCGGTTAAAATGATTTATGAATATTTACGTCAATACATAAGATTTTTTTATACAACCAGATTTCCGGAATTGTAGTAACGTTACTTTTCAATTTGAACCACAACAATTTATGCGTTTGAAATAAACTATTTTGAATTCGAATTTCTGTCACAGCACTCTTAGGACTTATATTTTTTCAAGAAACACAAACAAAAACAAACATTGGTTTTCAAAAGAAGAAGTTTTAAGGGACTCTTATGCAAACTTAGGTCACTATTCAAGTCTTGAACACTTGACCGTAGCTTGTGAACCTATTAATTACGTTTTTTTTTTTAAACTCTGCCGACTTTAAGATAATAATGAAATTATAACAATAGATAATAATACTATACCACTGACATAACATTGTTAACATGCAGACTCAAGTAGGCTACCAATAGGAGAACGTGTAACTATTCACACCAAAACTGGAACGCTAAATTAAATTAGCCATGGTGGATGCGACACAGACCGTAATTCTATTAGTACGTCATTATATAAACTGAGTTTTAGTATGAAGTACAGACAGCAAACGAGTTAACTTGAAGGTTGACGACACGAACTTTTCCAGTAAATCAATTTGAATTTTACCTTACTCGATAATAAAAAAATGTTTAGACTTAACTTTATGATGGTGACGAAAATTTAAAAAGCAGCGATCACTTTTTAGGGTTCCGTACCCGAAGGGTATATAACTAAAGGGACCCTATTACTCTAACAAGCCTCTGCTGGCCTTCTGTCCGTCTGTCTGTCCGTCCGTCTGTCAGCGGGCTGTGTTTCACGATCCGTAAATTCCGTAATAGGCAAACAGTTGAAATTTTCATAGAATGTGTATTTCTGTTGCTGCTATAACAACAAATAATAAATGAAAAGAGGCTTCCCCACTACGGTGGTACGGAACCCTACATGCGCGAGTCTCACTCGCATTAGGCCGGTTTTTTTTATGAATACACGTGTTTTTTGGAATGACTAGGTAAATTAAAAGTATTTGTCATACACAGCCTTCAAAATTTCCTTGATCTTTGTTCTCATTCATGACACGCCCAGCCATTGCCAACATATTTATTTTTCCGACCATACGCACAAAACATTAGAGTATTATGCAAAACTAAAAGTGCCTAACAAAAGACCTCGCGATGCATGCAGTCAGCATGTTTGTTAATATAAATTTCAAAAGAATATCTCTTATATTACCATCACAATACCGCGTCTAATTTCATTACAAGACATGGCGAATGACACATGTATCACTGTTTCTACATACTAATTTAACCTTCATTGTACTTCGAGTAATTTAATATTAGGTAAGACAAGGTATTCTAGTGTGGTTATTGAATGCACTGTTCCTATAACCTACTAACAAAAAATAAAGGGTGTAAAAGACCTCTTAACGAAGCCGAAAGGCACTTGTTCTCCCCGTCATTGCGATCATTTTTTTGTTCTACACCATACCTGGGAACCTTCTAGTTACGGAGATATTGGGGGTCAAAGTTCTAACTTATGGACAAGTTTTTTTTTTAAATACAAGTTTTATTGTAAGATTTTTACTTTAAACACCTCCAACACGTACGTACTATTCAATCCATCCAGCAGTACAATGTTTTGAGTGCGTTACATTGAGTTCTACCACAAAACATGATTTTTCACCCCAAAAAAAAAGTTGTTTCCCATCAATAATTTTTGCGTAAAGTTACTTAGTTTGATGTACAGAATGCTTGGTTGAAGGCTTCGTGATGAGGTTGTTTACACCCTGTATATTGGAACTATGATAGGTGACCCTCACCATTATCATTATTATTTCGAATATGTTTGAACTTTATAAAATACCTGCCTTGATCTGCTGCTGACTGCTGAGCATGAGGTCCTGGGTTCGATTCCCAGGTCGAGCAGTGTTATTGAATTTTTCAGTAACACCCAATGGAGTCTGGATTTGTGCCCGGTAGATGGCAATAGGCTCGCCCCCTATTACATGGGACTTCAACATAACTCGTGAAATGTGGGTGTACTCGTACTATTAAGTACAACGCTGCCTTATCCTTCGAGGATTACAGGCGTGACGATGTTATGTTATGTTTAAAAAATAGTACATTTTGTGACAACAATATCCCCAGTCACCACCGTAGTAGCAGAATACCTCTGTTCCCAATATAAAAGTAATTAATATGCTTTATAATATAGCAAATGTTAGACGTACCCTAAAACGTAAGTTTACCAATACTGCAAAACTATTACCAGCCAACATAGATTACTCACATTCCCATTAGCAAGTAAAACGATTCCTTTTAAATATAGAAACGGAACATAAGAAAAACAAATTATTCTTACTAATAGTTCTCGTCATTATCTGTGAACACATCTACATATTTTGTTCGTCTATTAATAATACAAACTAATACAAAGAGGAAATAATACTCAATAACCTTGTGCGAGTAGGAAGTGATTTCTGATTCCTATTTACTTCTTTACAAGCCGCTATTGAATATGCCAAATAGAAAGGTCAACCAGCCAGTTATAATTCATTTCCGATACGCGCTATCTTAAGTATACTACCTGCTTATAATCTTAACGTCAAATCAATATAATCATATATTATCTATATCTAATGTATCTACAAAAAAATATTGACGAAACGTAGCAACAGCAAATATTGTACTATTTAACTTCTATATTGGGTAGTAAGTTTGTTTGTCGTTTTAATATTAACCTCCTAATTGCGTAAGAGTACCTACTCACGATAAGACAAGAATCAAGATAATATTTAGAAACATCTTTGGCACGACATTTTATTTCCGCGTAGACCCTTATCTTTTCGTAGCATTTGTCTACGTCCCTCTACGGCTACGCGCTACGGGCTACGAGATGCTACGAAAACGGGTTAAATTAAAATGCTGAAATTTTTGGGAATATTTATAAAACTTGTCATAGAAAACTTCATTAGTTTTCTATGACAAGTTTTATAAATATTCCCAAATCGAGAAAACCAATCGATTTTAATGTTAATGTTCTTTAAATTCGTTGTGAAATATAACGTTATGCTTAAATAACTATTTCATCATAATTTTAAGATTAATTTATTAAAAACGTGTTTTAAAACCTCGATGTAAATATACCCACTGATTTCTAGTGGGTTATGCTAACCTAACCTAACCTTTTTTTTTTTTTGTTGGCGCTGGGAAAAAATGCGCAAAAACGCGAAAAAACGCGACGTGGACGCAATTTTTTTATTTTTTTTTTAATTAAGCGGTGAAAAATGCCTAACGCATACCGCACCGTCCGGGGAGACGGTTTGGTTTTGTGGGGCTTGCACCCACTAAAAAACATCGCCGTGAGCGTAGGCTCACGGCGGTGTTTTCGCCTTTGCGGATGAGCCACGAGAACTGCTACGCATGACGTTCGCGACCCATCCAGCGCTGCCCGTCTCCGGGCACCAAACTCCTTTGACGATGTCTGGGCTCACCTGAGACATCGCCTCCACTCGTGAGGGCCGTGCAAAGCGACGACGATAGACTCCCCGATCTATCGCCCGCTGGCACCTCCTAGGGCGGCATCAGGTCGCCATGGCGCCTCCTTCGCCACCCTGTCCTCCTGCGACGAATCGCGTCAGCGAGGGAGTCTTCCTCCCTGACGCGTTCCGCCGCCTCCTTCTGCGAGATGACATCCTCGCAAAAGGACGCCACCGCCTCCCATGCCTCTCTGCTGTCGACCATGGACTTGGCCACGGCCGGCAAGGAGAGGGCTGCCCCGATTGCTGCTGCAAGAGCGCGGCGCTGCACCACCCAAGCAGGACAATGCTCGAGAGTGTGAAGCGCCGTATCCTCGGTGCAGCCGCACTGGTGACACACGGGAGTCACCTCCCGTCTAGCCACTTTGTGCAGGTATTTGCCAAAGCAGCCATGCCCTGACAACACCTGCACCAGACGGAAGGACAACGTACCGTGTCGCCTCCGCACACATTCCTCCAGGATCGGCCGATAGCCGCCACTGTCCAGTGACCTGCACTGGGTGTCTCCAGCCTCACCTTCCAATTCCGCAGGGTTTGGGCTTGGGCCTCCCTACGCCACCTCGTGACCAGCTCAGGAGGTGGGCGTCTGCCACTCTCCGCCTTCAGGTCCGCGCCACGCCAATATACCTCGGCGAGCACCTGCGCCTCCAGATCCCACGGGGGAACCTAACCTAAGCTTTGTTTTTTTTTTTTGACGCTGGGAAAACATGCATTACGCATACCCTCCCATCGGGGGACGGGAGGGGTATGCGGGACTCCCGGGCGGACCCGGTATACCCACTAAAACGACCCAGCGCATTCCCGCTTCGTCCGAGTGGCGGGGGACTGGGAAACCGGCACAGCATTTACTTCTAGTCCTCCGCCGACGATTGCAAGGCAGACCCCTCACACCCTCACGGGTGTGGGGGGTCGGGAATGACCGACGAAAGTGATGGGTGCAATGCGAGCGAAGGCACCCCCGCGCCTGTCGCCCGCCTGTCACCATGAGGAGAGCATGTGTCCGTCCTGTCTACCTTGGACGGACACAGAGGCCTGGTGTGGCCGATGCCGAAGCACCGGAAACACCGTAGAGGCTGGTCCTCGAGTGCCTGGACTGCGCCCGAGCTGAACCCGACTTGAAGCCGTCCTTTCGCAAGGACGGCTTTGGCAGCGGCGATTGGGCACTCGAGGCGGATGGTGCCCATACCACCGCGGCCGGGCCTTATATCCCGGCCTTGGACCGCCGCGGTGCCACAGCCCCCTACCGCTGCGACCGCCGCCACCACCTCCTCCTTGGTGACGGAGTCATCTAGCTCCGTCACTTCAATGGCCGCCGACTTGACCGGCCGGGCCACCTTAGCAGAGTCCGCGATGACCTCTTGCAGCTTGGCTGCAAAGAGGTCCGCGCGGGCACCCCCTTCGGCCCCCGGGAACTCGAATATTCGAGCCCCGGCTTGGGTCCGCCAGCAGGACACACTGCCGATCCCCAGTTGGGTGGGATCGGCATTGGTATGGGCCCGCACCAGAATGGAGGCGTAGGTCTCCCCTCGCCCCGCAGCCTCCGCGGTGAGCGTCACTACGACGGCCGCAGTTTTCGGGGGGACTAACTGCCCCTTTCCCCTCCCTTTCCCTTTTCCCTTCCCCTTTCCCTTGCCGGTCGTCTGCGACTGGCTAGGAGCGTTGGTGGCGGGGGCGACAGGGACAGCCGCCGCCGACTTTTTGCCTTTTCCCTTCCCCTTACGGGCCACTTCCGTCCACTCGTTGGACGGGGTGGTTGAAGGGAGTCTTTCACCTGGGAGGAGGACGGCCCCGGCTCGCACTGCCTCTTATCCGCCGCAAGCGGCGGTCGGGGGCGTGTCTCCGGCAAGAGCCGGTCCTCGATTCCTGCTAAGCAGCTCTTGTGAAGGCCCTCTCCTCCATTACAACCTTGCGGATGATAACCTCAAGGTCGGAGGAGGGGCCCTCTGCCACAGGGCTCGTCTCGGCTTGTTGTGGCCGGGCCGTAGCTTCAGCCAGCTTTTGATGAAGCTGGCTGACCTCCGACTGCAGGCGATCTATCTTCGCCTGCATTTGCCGCGTCTCGTCGGTGGTCGTCCGCTTCACCAACTCAGCGACGACACCACGCTGGCTCGCGGCCCTGCACTTTAGGGCCTTTTGGAAAGTGCCCTTTAGGTTGGAGGACTTAGAGGCGACCTCCATGATCCCCTCCTCGTCCTCCTCCGCCATCCTCTGCAGCTCTTCCAGAGACTGGTCCGCGTACAGAACGCGTGACGCACCGTACCCGGACTTGGCCCGAGCGACGTGCGCACGCTTCTCCTTGGCGGCAACCCGCTCCTCCAGCTCTTGCTGGAGCTGCGCCCGCAGAGCCAGGTCCAACTGGCGACATGGTTATCTACGGCCGCCGTCAGCTTTTTAGCCTTCGGCAACCGACCCCGAGGCCGAGGAGCCCTCGGACCCACCGCTCCGCTTTCGCGATCGAGAGCCGCTCGCATCCGACACTCCAACAACCGAGTCACTGTCAGACGACTCTGCCCCGCCGAAGTAGTTAGCCGCAAACGGCGCGCGGCTAGACTCTGATGGTGGAGCGTCGGGGTGGCCCTGAGAAGGGCCTTTTGGTTGGCCCTGAGAAGGGCCTTTGGGTTGGCCCTGAGAAGGGCCTTTTGGTTGGCCCTGAGAAGGACCGTTTGGTTGGCCCTGAGAAGGGCCTTTTGGTTTTAAAAAGCGCCCGCAGGCGTCCCGCGAGGGTTTTGGGCATTCCGCAGATTCGTAGTGTCAAGGCAATTGATAAAATAACGAGAGCACAGAGCACTTTAGCCAACCCAGTCTGCCACTCCGTTACGGTGGTCAGAACTGGGCTGTTTCCGGGGGACACGACGTGCACGTAAGCTCTGTGGGGGGGTCCCCCAACCTAACCTAACCTAACAGGCCCGCTGTCATGAGTACGATATGAACATTTTGATGCATACAACATCACTGTGCAGCGGTAGGATTACATTCAAATATTTCAAAAAACATCTTCTGCAATGGCTTATGAAATTGGCGTGATGAAAGATATATGCAGTTACAGATGTGAAATTGGAACAGCTTTCTTCATCCCGCAGGGAGTGGCAGAGATCAAAGACCCATCTTGATCTCCTGTCACGAAACAGTCGCTTGCCAAAATAGTCCAACGTGAAGATTACCGTGCGATACGCGCACGTAACGAGACGACGCGAGCGAGTCGTGAGCGACAAAGGCGACGGCAGATAAGCGTCGCTACGTGCTGCGTGCGCGTGCGCCGGCCGCGGCCGGAACCTTGAATACAGCCGCGCTCCTTGCCGCGATATAATAATAAACCGCTCAGTCCGGCCCGAGCCTTTAACGATACAACACGACCGATATTTATGAGAAGTTGTCCAACTTTACCCGACGCGATCTTACGACCCCTAGTGACATAAGTCCCCAGTGCATTCCCCGCCTAGTGACACGACTAGTATACGAATAGTGTATATTGTGATGTTTTGTGCCAACGCTCCTTGTGCCATATTAGGAGGTGTTAATTGTGTTCACAAGTGCAGTTGTATTAGGTGAGTGGGTATCTGTAATTACACAACGAGATGTGCTATCGTTTTAAGTGATAGTTGCATCTTTGCTTAGATCTAAGTTAAGTTTAAGTGATAAGACTTGTATAAAATGATTGTGTCTTGTGACTATCGTACAACCGCAAATTACTTATATTATAGTCTGTCAATTTTGTTGTTATGTTGTATCATCAATTAAATTAAACAATTGCCACGCCTAACGACATGACATACATTATGAGTAGGTAATTGCTTTCTCTGAGATTGTCATTCGTTGTTTGAAGAAGTAGAACAGCTGTTTATCTTTATAACAACGCAAAAGAAAGAAAAAATTGGCAACAATCGTTTCAATACTCATCCTTGTTTTAAAATATTGATGCTCCGAAAACATGAGACTTTACCTAATGACTACTTGTTCAACTAATTTAAAATGTACCTATTAAATCACATAAACCAACATTTATGCACTTACGAAACGCCAGAAGCTAGGGGCACGGTTCGAACTCGTTGTTTATCTTTTACCAAGTTATCATATCAAATTTTAGAACTGTAACTCTATTGACAATGAGGTGCAAAAGTATAACTAAAAACGTGTAACAGTTTAATATTATTGTAACAGCTTCTATTATGTAGTTGTAGATAATCTCTATATTGTATTGTCGGGTACATTATATCCAGATCACAAAGGTATAGTTGATGTATCGTAAATCAAACAAGCCTCGTTGAATCATTCAACAAGCCGTCCAAGTACAATGACAACACGGGCCAACGTTCGTTTCTACTAAATGCATCATTGCATATAGAATTAAAGTCTGCGATACAGTTTTCTATTTTCACTTTGGATGTTACCCAGTACTACCGAGGGTTGTAGAGGTCAGATAGGCAATCACTCCATGTAAAATCCTGATATTCAGCTGTATTTGGTTAGACTGGAAGCCGTCCCCAACAAAGTTGTGCTCGACAAATGTTGGCTCTTGATCTATGTCCCTTTACTATAAAACTTGACCGAGGAATGGGGTATCCTGTATATTATTCTGTTTGTATGATCCTATAAAGATATTGCCAAGAAAACGTCCTCTCAAAGCATAGCATAAGTACAAGAACTACATCGGATCTTTATAACTTTACTGACTGATCTCGAGCCGAGCTTGCTTACAGTAATAGGCGTTGCAGTGTGGAGTTGCATACTGGAGGTGATCACGAATATAGGCGATGTCGATGTAGTGGGCGTTGAGTTTAGGAAAGCATTTGTGGCCTAAGTCGTGTATCTGAAATGACATAACCATTACACCAGAAATACAAACATTTCAATACTATGACACACCCACAGTCCGCTGACACACCGGCACACGGCCATATTATGTTTCGTTTGGCAGGGGGTGGAACTATTGCCTCATGTGGCACTACTCCAGGTCAATGACAAAGAAATTTAATAAAAGATACGAAGTGTGACTGCGCAGCCTCATTACCAACGACGGGCTACCTCTTTTGTGCAACTCCCGCTGTATTTTAAAGGGAACTGCCCGAATCCATTGCTAACGCTTTTGATGTGCAGAGTTCTGGTCGAATTAAAGAAAAGAATCATCGATAGCACGAAAGATAAACACAATTAACTGTGGCCCGTCTTAGGAATGTGCCGGAAGGCACAACAGTAGCTACTTAGCAACTATTGTTTATTTCGTAAGCAGCCAATGAGACGGCAATACTAGTTTGTGACAATAATAGTTTTCATAACCTACTCAGAATTCTATAGATACGCATGACAATCAATCACACATGTACAATATTTTCATAAATTATGTAGATACCTAACTCTAATCGACTATTTGAATTTCGTAATGAGCAGCCTTAAGATTATTCTACGTGTGATTAATCATGTCCCATGAGGAAACACGCATGTAATTATTGTTAATGTTTACCTACGTGATGTGGCACCATATCCAATTAATCCAATTTGTTTTCTTTTCAAACGGCTCTATTTCAATAGCTGATTGCTTCGCTGATCTAATGAATACAAGCGCGACTGCAAAGCATAGGATTCTGTATCGTCCATTTCGCAAGTCAGGCAAAATGTCTTTGAATTTTTCGATCAAATTACTATAATTATAATCATTTTCTTTATCGTTTTTGAGGATTTTATACACAAGGTCAACCCCATTGTATCTTAAAACTAATTATCATTCACTATACCTACTAAATGGCATACAAAAAACTAAAAACATAATTATAGATTCACTGCTGCCCCTGCCTGAATTAAATACTAAATATTGTTAAAAGAGGTGAAATAATAAACGTATTGTTTCATTTGATGTTTATTGTAAATGTTAAAAGTATTGTTAAATGTAAGGTTTAGTGGAGTGTTAAATTAGTTGTATTGTAAGAAATGTAATTGTTAAGGCAAAATAAAAGCTAAATAATTAAATACTAAATGGCATACAAAAAACCAAGAACATAAATAAGGACTCACTGCTGCCCAGAGTTGTTTCGCTAGATCCGATTTAGGACGTGACAAAATCGTCTAAATTGAACCTATATCATATCTGTTCAATGAATGCTCTCTTTCCAATTCTTCTCTCTCTTTCTTATTTATAGTCTAGATTTGTACCCGGTCGTAACAGACTCACTCCTTATTACATAGGTGTTAAACATTACTGGCCTACTGCGGGTGAAACCTACTAATCAAATCTGCATAAGCTTTTTCATAGTACACAAAATGATTGACCAATACTTAATTACATTAATTGTTAACACTTTGCCCGTAGGTATTTTAACACAACGCCTATGCAAAATCTAGTTTACAAAATTACTGAATAATAGGCGTCATTTAATTCCGCAAAAGTAGGTTAACAATAAAGTTATAAAAAGTTAAAGTTAGTTATTAGCATAATTAAGTAAGATTTGCTAAACGATTGTAATTTTTTACTGCATCTTCTGAATTTTAGCGTTGTTATTACTCTTAATTGCACTACGTATTTCTTAAAATGTTTCCTGTAATGCGCCTGTGATTTGTATTGTACCAACTAAGAAGAAAGTAGGTGGGTTTGATTCCTGGGTCGGGCAAAGTTTAATTGGGGTTTTCCATTAAGAATTTTTCAGTAGCAGGCAAGGAGCCTGGATTTGTACCCGGTTGATGGCAATAGGCTCGCCCTCTATAACATGGGACTTAAACATAACTGGCGAATTGTGGGTGTACTATTAGGTACACCTCTGCCTAACCCTGGGGGATTACAGACGTGATGTTATGTCGTGTCAATTACTGTCTAAGCTTTAGATACTTTTCCATTAAAAATCTGCAGGATACCTCTTGCTGCGCTTCTGAACTTGCCAATTATTTTCATTGATAAACTCAACGTTATCATTTCAAATCAACATTGTGTCATATAAATATGATTATTCATAATCTCCTACAAATCATACGTACAATGACCCTTGTTTCATCAAAAAACTTTAATTGTCTTCCTAAATAAGTATGAAATCGCTTAAAATTAACTTCGAACAGACAATGATTTCGAAAATACGCCTTTTGAATGATCATTTGTTCTGTCAATTTTCCTCATCGTATCTGATACATCGGAATTTTACATAATTTAGGAAAACATTTAAATGTCAAACATTAAGTTATGGATTGCATTGTATGATAAGCTTATTGGTCAGGCTTGGACAATTTGCCGATGTAATAAAACAGGTCTGTTAGTAAAACTGAAAGTGCACGGTAATTCCGGATTGTTTCCAAACCGATCTATTATTACAGGCAGGCTGGGGAGCGGAGACGGTAGGCATTTCGACCGCTCCCTTCATCAACGATTTACACAAATTGCCAACATGAACAATTATCTAGAAATTTTGAACTACTACTACAACAGCCCATAACGTCCACTGCTGGACATAAGCCTCTCCCATGATGGGAGGAATTTGCCGTAATCTCCACGCTTGGCAGGCGGATTGGAGATCGCAGTGATGAAAGACTAACAGAAAACGCTGCTGCCCATTCTCTGGTCTACGGAGGCACAAGGTGTTCTGCCTCAGACCTTAGTCGCCTTATACGACACCCGTGAGTGTAATAGGTTGGTTCTATTCTACTCTGCCGGATACCACACGGCTTATTATGAAAAATTAAAAATTATTTTTTTTTAACAATCTGAGTCTTTTTTGTGTGGTTAGTGCATAACCTGGTGTCAGAGTTTTTATGCCACCAATGGGCCTCTGGCTTGGCTTTACATGCCGTCGAGCAATATCTCTGAAACATGCTGATTTCCTCACGATGTTTTCTTTCATTTAAGCAAGTGATAATTATACAGTACGCACATAGATCCGAACAATCAGATGTCTTGGGTTCGAACTCGTGACCTATAACTTGGTAGTCCGCTGGTCACACCACTAGGCTATCACTGCTTGGTATTTGGTTATGACCCACCAACCCACGCAAAGGTGACGCAAACAAAAATGTTCAAGAGAAAGTACCTAAATCGGTAAAATTAATTAATACAATACAATTTGGATTAACTGAATTGAAAAGGTCATGGTTTCTTTTGAATTTGGTTTAGCAAGATTACCACATCATACGTCTCCTTTAAACAATACAGAAACTTAACTAATAATATTAATTTATGATTGATAATAAGAGTTCCGGTTTAAACAGGGAAATCACGATCACAAGGATTTCGGCGACTTCCGGCTTCCTGAGATAGAACTAATATTGTAACTAATCGATAAACATGATTAATGTTAAAACCACAATTAATTTAAAAAAACTAATTGGGATTTTAATGAATATTACACAAGTAGGTATTACTGGGTATGTCAATATACTACGTTACGTTAACTTATTACTTGTCATAATTAAGTGTTTAGTTTTATATAAGAGAATATTGTAACTGACATACTTGTATCTTAATGCTTTAGCAATAAAGTTCTGTAGTTATTTGTCAGAATTCCTCAGTGATAGCCTTGATTCTGGATTTGTATCCGGTTGTGACCGGTTGATGACCAATATAGGCTCGCCCCCATTATAACAACAACATCCATTTATTTTCGGGCTACTTTGGCCCATAGTTACATATACCTTACAGACTAACATACATATGATAAAATACAAATTGTGTTAGTAAATAGAACCTTAAAACTATGTTAGAAACACTTCACTCGTGCAGTACCTATATCATTGTGCGTTCATGTCGCTATGTGTGAAGCTACGTCAAAAAGTGATGTGTTTGTGCTGTGTATCTCTGATCAAGTTCTTTTCGTCATAAACAATCTTTATCCCTCATACATATTTAAACTCTATATTTGAAACAGTGTTTGTCATGACTTCTGTACTTTCTCTATTCGTCGCTCATTCACGATTTCGATCGGTAATTATAATACATTTATCTACAACAAGTTATCTTCGTTACGTGTTCGCAACACAGCCCATTCCCAACCATTGTTCTCAAAGTTGCGACAACTCTTCCTACAAATTCGAGTGTCCCTTCAAATTGCACTAAAACATCAACTGCTCTAAGTACATAAAATTCACACAAAACTATTAACAAGTACTTCTGATTGCGTCAAATCTAATTACTCAAGCTACGTCTTACATTTAGTGGTTTTATGCTAATTCCAAGGAGTTTTCGTGTGATCAAATCTCAATTATGTTACTTTTCTCGCTTTGCTGTTAATTTAACTTTACTTTAGGGCTAATTAATGATGAAATCCACTTCCCTTTATAAGAGTTTCGATACTAATAAGCTAACATTCAAGAAACCGTTAAATATTAAAGAAATAATAAGCATTATAGTTTGTAATGATCAAGAAGAAGAAAATAAATCGTTATTAATTACTATATTATTATCAAAAGATATAAAAAGCCCTGTTTTAAATAATTACTTAGAAGCCAGTTTAAAAAAGTTAAATCATCATCAAATGTAAAAATAGACTGATGAGCAATTTAAAAAATATGTTCAATTGAATTTAGAAAATTGATGGTTTGTAGGTATCACGATCGATATTCATCCATAAAAACCTAGTAATAAAAACTAAAGTCTAATCAACATAGTCGTAATGGAAAACTTCGATCTAGTTAGATACCTACAATATTAGACAAAAAACCAGACGCGGATCCCGGAACCTTCCGATCTATGTATTTATATCGTCCGTCATGTGATTGACGGCACCATCAACGGATATCATGCTTGATTGATTCGCAAATAACAACAATGTACGTTAAATAACGAACAAAAACTTCTGACCAATTGGAGTCAAAGTCACACTTCGGTACAGTTCCGTATAAACTATTTAAGTATTCAAGATGACTAAGTTCCAGGAATATCCCCAAAAATATTTTAATCATGAGTCTTCTTGTCTGATAATCTCAACATTATTTACTTTTTTTGTCATTAAACTAATAGCCGAGCCATAATTATGTGTTTAATCTCGTCCAAATTACACCGAAGAAGATTCAGGTAAGATTTTTTGCCCTGACAATAAAGTTAGGATGGCGAATTGACGTAATACATCACCTGACGATCTAAAAAAACGTTATTAATTGCAAAATCAACGTAAAGTGAGCCTAATGTGCATAATTGATTGTTAGCAAGAAGCATTGAACCCGGTATAACTTATGTTTAATTAGGAGACGTCTCGACGAGCTCCGTATAGTCTATATTCAATTATCATCAGCGTGATAGATAGCTTCTTGGTTGATTTATGTACTGCTTTGTCATTTAAGTAAATGACGTTCATCTATTGTGCAACTACACAATAGACCTACGTAGGTACTAGTATGCAGTTCACGTAGTTTCGTTAAGAAACATGACGACGATGTAAGTTCATTTATTGGCCCTAGTTTAGTCGCGTGAATAACTATCATATTTGGTATACACAGTTAGAGGTAGTTATACTAATTTAGACTATAGGGAAGAGGGACGGACGTCCCTTTCCGTTAGGTTCATCGTATTCTACAATCGGAAAAATGCGATTCAGTGCTGCTAGATGAGGGGCAACCCAACGCCCTAACAATAATCTATCTTAAACACTGCTCTTTTGTAATTTAGTAATGGTATATACCTACAACTACATCATTTTAGACCAAATTAATTACACTGCTTTTTTTTTTTTTGGATGGGAAATCATCAAATGACTTCTCCCGCTCTGGGCGGAGCAGGAGGGAGTGTCAGACTTTTACTGACTAAAACCCATCCATGTTCCTTCATCGCCCTTTGTGTTCCGGGGTCACGGTATCTCTTTCGAACAGTCCCGCGACCCCGGCAGGATTAGTTACACTCCTTACGTTTAGATATAAGTATATCTACTCGACTGTCTCCATCCTTTTGGTGGTAAGTTTAAATTGTACCGTTAATTGGAAATACACTTGCTTTGGCGTTAACGCAAGCCTTTTAGTGACTCAAACCACATTAATAACTATTACAGGCATTACAGTCCTTAACAGTTCACCTCAAATGGTTCCTCATAACATAACTACACATAATGTAAATCAATATTAATCAATATTGTTGATATTGATTCAGTGTTATTTAGAATTATTATATTCTGACGCTAATCTTATGTAATGTTTGCTATTTGCTTGCTTACACATAGCTTCAGCTTCTTAATGAATAACAAAATACTAAACTTTATTTTTATATCGAGGAATTCGCTTCACAATCATGTTGAAATGTGTTTTGTGATTTGAGATAAAAATGTCGTAATTAGAATTTTACATTTTAATATGCAACATGATCTTCTGTGAGATAAGTGGGATAACTAATGTTTCCAAAATCACCAATCTTAGCTAGATTAACTGATTGGCTTTTTTTTTGTAAGCACACAATATTGCAGTCGGAAGGTCACATTTCCCTAAGCAGCCTATTTGAAACGTTGAAAAAAAAATGGGTACCTTTTCCCATGTATTGAATGATAAATGAATGATAAAACCATTCTTATTTAATTTGTTGAACTAGAAAATTATAATACCATCGCAAACCTCAAAAATTGACCACACCACCTTGGTCGCTTGCTACAGAAATCTAGGACAGCTAATTGTAACTTACAAAACACGTCCTATGAGCAAGACAAGTTTATTATTTACTTAATGACGGGATATCCCACACGTTGCCAAAACACAATAACATTAAAATAAAATAAGTAACTCACCAACACTAACACTTACTACAAACGGATACATTCATAAAAAACTGCTTCGTAAAACTATTCGTTATGCATTTATTGTGAGACTATGAAATAACAGTTATGAGCATTATGTCATCAAGAAAAAAAGAAGTAGTTAAACTCCTTTATAAGACAACATTCCAACACAATAGACAGTTAGTAGGAATATGCAAATCTTTATAGTTCAGTGAAGCACCGAGCGACCTCACAACGGCCTCGGCAAAGATGACGCAGCATCACACCGCAGAAACTTGACCAAGTAGGAAGAGGAAAATTATCTAGCCACCACATTTTAAACATGCATGCTATAAATTCCACAATCATAAACATACTACTGTGAAATAAGAACTTCATTTGTTTGCAAGCATTAAGAAAGACTAATTCTCGAGCCAGTAATTAACGCCAGCTGTCATAATGTTCCATGTTTTCTCAGAAATATCATAATTTATCTGTCAAAGAGACGCGAGTCGTGCCGCCTGTTTAGGAAGAAGAAGCCATTTGCACAATATCTTCAACTATTTGATTAGATCCCAAACGTAATAAACATATTAGGAGCGCGGTTGTAAAACAAGAGAGTATAATTCCTACACAAAATTAAATAACAACAAAGGAATTAGTCAGTCATACATTGTTCCTCGCAGTTTCATTGGACATGCTGCCTCACCGCACTGCCTTCGATGGACGGATGAGATAAAAATAATAATTTCCCACGTTAATTGAGTGCACTGCGACTGACTATACGCGTCTACGTGTCGCAATCACTTTATTGTTTCGGATCAACAGACAACAGCTGGTGAACCTATCTGCGATTCGCATCAACCTCGAATTGTACAATGAATTAATATTACTCTATTAATATTGAATTCGTAACGATATCAATCATTAGGATGCATGACATTAAAGGTTAATTAAACATTAATTCAAGAGTCTTGTGTTGTAGCAACAAAAACAAAGAGGTACCTAGAGGTATACCTATAATAATAAAACACAGATATTAATCCCGTCATTAAGCTGCGGCCTTAACCATTCATTGTAATGAGTAACTGTCTGAGGTGCCTTCACAACCAGCACAATGCTGTTCACGCGGCGCGCGGCGTGTGCGCTCACGCATCTCGCTAATAACACCCTGCGCCTGCGCCGCACAATATTAATTATTAAACCCAGCGAAGCTTTATCTGCTCGCCAGCGGAATTGTCTTAATTCTCTTAGCACAGCTATCTACCAACATATCTCATTACAGGACCTTGGCTCGAATACCAACTGTCCGTTGTTTTTATACACCGCTGTCATTTGAGAAGGTTGTACCGGAGCTCGGAGCAGCACTCAATGCAAACATGTTATATGTTGTTCGGTGCATGCGACTCATGTTCGCAGCCGTCACTTGAAAAATTACTCTCAGCGGGTAGATGAACTATTTATGTCTTTGCATGTTATCAATCAAAATTAATTATGGATCTTATTCAGATACTTGAGAAGATAATTTATCACCAGGTCTTAAACGCCCATGCACCTTGAATTAATTTTTTGATCGCTCTTTACAATTCGCTGATAATTTATAATGTTGCTTTGATCTTTGATCTAGATGTAGGTAACAAAGGCAACGAATTGTATACCAGCAACAAGCAACGATAATATCATGACTGAAATATAATAATATTTCAGCGAGTAAAATAAATGATCGTTGCATTTGGTGCGAAATATAATGCATCGCGCATTAGATGTCGGTGGAGGCCGCCAGACGTTGCAACTAACTATTAAGTCGTTACTACGTCACGTTTACGCAAATTGCTAAATAACGAAAACAAACCGATTGAGAAGTAAATAGTCTCATAGTGAGCAGAAGCCGCCTACTCCGTTAAATACTTAAAATATAGACAAGAGGCAAATTAACACCAAATTCCAGTCATATGGCAACGTCGTCGCGTCATCAAGGTTGTCAAATATTGGCATCGTGAACTAATTCATTCGACAAACGCCGATTTCTGTTCAGTCAAAAGTTCCAAACTGTGAAAAATTAAGGCGTCGGTTCTTTACCTCCGAAAGTGTGAAGCGTTTAACCTCTTGCAGTTCTTATTTGATATTCAAATTAACAGCTTTTACATATTAGTGGGTCTGGGACTCCAAAACATGTCTACGCCATTTTTGCGTATGTTTACAGATCGATTGTGCAATCCACAGAGCTATTTAGTTTGAAAATTCCCATAGTACTCGTATGAGCCATTATATTTTATGAACGAAATGAAAACACTCGACAATTCAGCTTTTTCTCTTGTCTGATCATGCAAAGAGAGCATACAAGACTTTTTACTAGACATGACCTGACAAAAGCAGGTTTTAATAATGCAGCAGAACAACTCCCTTCAGACACTAACATGAACTAATTCAATTAACCTTCTGAACACTGCATAGTGTAAAAAAACTCTTAAACACAACTATGTCGATCGAGTGATGGGCAGTAAATTGTTTGTGGAACAAGTCAAGGTCAAGTTCCGAGCACTTGGCTCTGGCCAGTGGCCACACGTCGGGTTATGTAACCTCAGCAACCGGCAACAAGCCGCGCTCACGTACTAACAACCGTTTATTGATCTACTTTTAACCGACAACAAGTACAAAAAACGACCACAAAGTGGCCAGTATAACTTGGCAGACGGAGAAGAGGATAACTTATTTTATGTACTAACTTAAATGTATGTATGTAAATACTTGCTGTGTAATGGATGCCCCCATAAGGGTCAGAATACATTGGTGGCTCTGTTGTTATTGTGTACACAGACAACAATAAAAATATTGTGATCACAAAAGGTATTATTTTGAACCATAATAACAGACGATTACTTGGTAGTCATATAAAATTATTATTGATACAATGGTTTCGTCTGAAAAGAAACGACAAAACAATAAAAGAAAATACTTCTTTTTTTCATACAACTGCAGTGTAAGTTTTTGAGAAAACATACAACCATCTACATCTATCTCATTTGAAGTATATTATGACACGTTCCTATACAACCACAGAAACTATGTTTGTTTGTGGTTTTTCTAGCCAACCAGCCAAAGCACGCTCTGAGATTGTCAAATCGCAAACCATACCTAATGGTTCTTATTTGGCCAGCTAACTGGTCTAAAAAACATTAACGAAAACCGCAGAATAAATCAAAATACTTCCTCGCACTTGATCACTGCAAACCAGTGCTACCTTTCTCTAGTACCAATAAAGAGCAGATTGGTTAAGCTATTCAATATTTTTTTGCATACTAGATTTGGTGAGGGATCGTGATTTTGATAGGAAGAGCACAAAGAAGTGCACTCAAAAAAAGATACTTGGCAAAACAAAAAAGATACTTTGGTAAAAACAAAAATGCAGTTATTGACTTTGACTTTTGGTGAAGTTCATAAGACTGAATCACGAATCAAACACTTCGAGTATGACGGTCACTATGTATTTAGCAAACACTTTTTCTAAGGCTAAGTAAAGTCTAAGTTAGATGTCAATATGAATATTTGAATACCGAGAGGAGATTAGTCTCAGTAAAGGTTCAAGAGTTGAATAGCATTAACAGCTTTATCGTTCCCTACTTGAACACAGGCCTGCTGTCTATGAGAGGGAGTAGCTCGTTATCCATCACGCGGACTGTGTGGGTTGGAGGATGTCACAAGTAACACCTATGCAAGATAACAGTAAACCTTTAGAACATTTTACAGTTTTAGATGCATATAGTTTGTATAGGAGCTTTGAGAATAGCCAAATGCTGAATTAGGTTGAGTTCGGAAACTTAATATTCTTAACGCTTAACAAATTCTGTATTTCTGTCCTTCCCTTCTTATAACCAATCATCGTAAGATCATTATACAAACGTTAATTAGCATTACGCATTCTAGGTGGCATAAAGCTGAAAAACAGCCCACAGACAAACAAACAAACAGCAGCATATACCTGAATAACCATAATCTGTATTGCTATTAAAACAGTACTAAGTTAGTAGCGTTTAAAACAGCTAATTTCTGAATAAAGTATTACATTCTGAATAATATTGTTACATAATTCTATTATACAGCTTGATACTGTATATTTGTTTTTATTTTATCTTTAGACTGGATAAGATTATATGTTTTACTAATTATTCAGCTGCTGAATAAACAATATTATTTATGTTTTTATTAAGCTTTTTTCAGTATAATGGAGAGTTTCAAACTAACTTATTCAAATTAAAGACCACATTTGTATTGTTATAGCGCCCATAGCTTAATAACAGCTTAATTAAAATATTATTGTACTTATATAATTTTTGCGTTATTTGCATGATGGATTGAAAGTCGTGGAAAAAACGTAAGAGAAACGGTAATATCAAAAGAAAATTGTTTCAAGAATATTTGAATATCAGCAGTAGTAATTGTCCAAGTGTTTCTGGTTATACAAGGAATTGTGAAAATAATTTAAACAAAAGTGAACCCGGTCCCAGCCAGCATGCGTGGTTGCCGTGCAATGGAGAGGGTTCCGTCCCCCAAAAAAATCAAACTGCATTGCGATTCACGCAAGAATTCTGAGGGCCGCTGTACAAATATCGAAGAAGAACAATATACCGAACACATGAAAAATTGTATATTTCGAGAAAAAAGATTCTTGGACAATATTGTGCAAAATACAAGAAATAAATGAACCACCATTCGTCATCGGTATAGATTATGGGATTGGAAAACCGAAAGATTTAAAAATCTATTTAGAAGATTTCATTTCTGAAATTATTATTTTGTTAGCAGAAGGTATTACAGTACTAGAAAATAAAATTAACGTTGCGATAAGATGTTTTATTTGCGACTCTCCAGCTAAAGCTTAATTATGTAAAATGAAAGTAAATCATATATTTGACATTTGAACACAGCTGTTCTGTCGGTGTCGGTTTTGTTCAGCAGTTTTGCCAATTCTTCTTCAGCCTCTTCATAAGTTTGAATATTTTTTCGTTTTATGGAACAACTCATCGTAAGCCAATCTGCAAATTTTAAATGTAATCAATTTTATATCAATTTAGTGAAAGTGGGAGGGGAAAGTTCCACAGTATAAAAGGTTTTTTTCGTTCGATTAGAGCCTTACCTTACCCTAAAAATCTGAGTAATGTAGAAATGTGGCCAACTATATTTATTATTGTTATTCAGAAGTTAGTGTAATGAGACTACTCTTTTTCAAGTTATAGCTTAGTAACAAGACATGTGTCTACTTTTATTCAGCTTTATAGAGCAAAACAATCGATCGCCATAAAAATCTTTGTAATTAATACTCACAAGGAATTTACGAGATCACCAAAATACCTACTTACAACTACAACATTTTCAATTCGATTCATGTTATTTTGTTGAATTAAAATGGCTAGTATTAGCTATTTCGTCACAAGTACTTTTGTCAGACCTAGAATGTACGTATGAAAATACTATAATTACTATCATTTATCTTGATTATTCACGCGGCGCGTAATGAAGTAATAAGTAATGAAAAAAAATACACACTATTCACGACAAAATTACTTGCGCACCAACAATTAACATGTAGCAGACCTCTAACTTGCAAAACTAAAATTTACTTACCGATTTATTTGTTCACCATGTCAAATCAACATTGACATTAATATATTTATTCCAATACAATTATTTTCACAATTTGTATGAATATTGTTTGCAAAAATGTGAACAATAACTTAAATGCTTAGTACATTCTGAATACAATACCCAATTCGACTAAGCTGAATAACTCAGTTGTAAGAGCTTATTAAAAACAATGTGAACTGTTATTCATAAGTTAGTAAGCTAATGCAAACTTTCATCATCATCAGCCTATAATGTTTCCACTGCTGGGACACGGCCACCTCTCAGTGAGAGGGAATGGGCTATAATCCACCACGCGGGCCCAGTGCGGATGGGTAGATGTCACATATGTCTTAGATTTTTTGGTTCTAGAACATGCCCGTTTCCTCACGATGTTTTCCTTCATCGTTTTGAGAGCAGTGGTGATGAAATAAATTACACAAAGTAATGCGCCTGTCTGGGTTCGAACCCACGACTTACTGTTCGTAAGTCGGGGCTGCCACCACTGGGCCACCACTGCTCTCGATGTAAACGTTATTAAGCTCCTACTCAGATGTTGATATTCAAAGTTGGGGCCCTAGGCCCTTTTTGCTAGAATAATAGCTGAATAGTCGGTACTCAGACGTTATTCAGCTTAGTATTCAGCTCATACTCTTGATAATTTCTCTTACCCTATTGTATTGTATTGTATTGTATAACGGGCTGGTGTCCGCAACTCCACGTCAAAGCGCGTATTTTGCGTATGGGCTATAATCCACCAGGCGGGCCCAGTGCGGATTGGTAGATGTCACATGTCTTCGAATTTTTGGTTCTAGGACATGCCGGTTTCCTCACGATGTTTTCCTTCACCGTTTTAAGAGCAGTGGTGATGAAATAAATTACACAAAGTAATGCCGCCTGCCTGGGTTTGAACCCACGACTTACTGTTCGTAAGTCGGGGCCGCCACCACTCGGCCACCGCTGCTCTTTTCATTCATTTCATTCTCTTACCCTATCTTAATACAGCACGTCTGTTTTACTTGCGTGTCTCCAAATTTCTGGTTTTAAGACATCTCGGTTTTACCGTTTTGAGAGCAGTAGTGGTGATGAAAGTTATGTCAGGGTAGGAATCTACGACAGGTCAGTCGGAGCCATTATCACCGGTTCACCATGCACTGCACCAGAAATTAATACAGGTATCTTATAATTTGACTCACACGGAAATTCCACTTACCCGTGATGGTGATCTGCAATGGCTTCCCAAAGTAAAGGTGAGAATGAGTAACAATAGAAGTTTTACAATATTTCACCTTTTTTTTTTCACTAGATACTAGACTAGATAGTGTCACACTTTTACTGACTAAAACCCATCCATGTTCCTTCTTTGCCCTTTGTGTTCCAGGTCCACGGTATCTCTTTCGAACAGACTAAAACCCATCTATGTTCCTTCATCGCCCTTTGTGTTCCGGGGTCACGGTATCTCTTTCGAACAGTCCCGCAGCCCACAATATTTCACCTTCCTTTACCTTTTGTAATCTGTTTATAAGTACGTGACTAAAGTCATGCGATCTTCCATTTGCAACATTTCCTTAAACGCCCCAGTATGAATAGTCAAAGTATGACACAGAGTAAATGTCTATTACATATTACGAAATATTTTGAGGATGTGCCGAGATGCTGTCATATTCTGCCGATCAAAGGGCCGTGTGTGCACGCAGATCCCCTGAGCGTGCCAAAAGTCACGCATGCGTACTGCGCCCGCGGTCACGTATGTACACTGACAGACTAATTCACGTACATAGAACGCACCTTACGGCAGTTTGGCTCAAATGATAAATAGATAATGATATTTAATAAGAATCACCATCAGAAATCGTTGTGAAATACAGCTCCTATAATAAAACCACCTGTACTGATTATTCAATATACGATATAAGTTACCTACAGTATTGCTCGTTGGGTTTTTCATGGTCTCAACGATTTTCCTGATCTCATTAAATTAATCTTTGTTTGAGTTTTCCCATCTTTGCTTTTGAATCATTAACGTTGTATTTAATTTGGGTTTACCCGAAACGAGTATGCAATCTATCATCAAACCTATCAGAAGTCAATAAAAACGAATACTAAATAATATTAAATTCGATTAATCAGTAGAGCGTAACTATCGCGTCTATTAACATTGTTCTTATAAAAAGCTTGAACCTTCGAACCTGAGATCAAAGGTGAGCCTTAATAACATTAACCGCTATTCATTCAGCCGCTAGCCGGGAAATACTTGCAAGGACGAAAAGCAATAAATTGTGATTGTAGAACCTGCTCACAAAGTAGTGTATTCTCTTTATATTAGCCGAGAACACGTCGATAACACTATAATTACGCTGCAGGTTCAAATTACTGTAGTTATTAACTGCAGGCATGCATAACACCGCCTAGTGCATAAAATACTTGTAATGTTAAACGATAATCTTTAAAGCGAACCTGTCATACAGGCAAATCTACCTCAGTGTTGCCTGATACGACGCACGGAGCACTGCAGATACCAACTGGTGAGACTATACATATTTTCTGTCCACTGTAGAGTTTTAAAATTTGTTTTCGAGAAGTAGTTTTTCCCTTAACCATAAATACGGCCAAGGTCTACGTCATCATCATCATCAAACACAGCCCGACTTCACCTACTCCTGGGTACAGGCCTCTCTTTGCTCGTGCCAAGCTCGATACATTGTGCCAGCCTCATTCAGGACATTCCCACAAGATATTAAAGTCCACACATGGCAGAAAGAAGCAACCCAGAATTAGTACCTGTTAGTATGATGGCTGAGGCTTCCATAGGTCATTGAAGCCATCTGATAATTCAATGGATCTCCAACAGCAGGCACATCTTTGTTCCACCAACATTCAGCCAGTTTTGCCCAATAGGAAATGTTAACTGGCTACTGATAACGATCTGCGACCTTTCGAACACAATGCCCATTTAAAAGCAAAGCTGAAAGGAGGAGATCGCGTCTTCTCTTGATGCAAGTATGGTTTCTTATACTAAGCGGTGGTTAATTAGAAACGTAACGATGGAAATTAAAGATTATTTTCAAACATTTTGAATAAGACTAATGCCTACCTCTTTTAAGTACCTAGACAGCCTTACTTTTTTATAATTTTAACTTTTTAAGTTGCCTTAATTAGCATACGATTGTACAAAAACGATGAAATGATGTTCATTGTTCGTACAATAATGACATAGGAACTAACACACACCACAGTGATAAAAAAATTGTGAAATTTCCTACATTATTATACCATACAGTCATAATGTGACTTTTAAAGGTTTTCCTTCAAGGTGACTGGCCAGAAACTACAAAACACCATAAGCGCTAAATCGTATTCCATTGGTTTTGTCTAAGTTCATTTAAAACACCTTTGAATAATAGGAATTTAAATGTAATATACATAATGCGCACCTGTAAACGTCACATATTTCAAAATAATACTCAAGTGAGTAAGTACCGCTCATTACATTATCACTAAACAATTCTTTAAAAGCCTAAGCATAAAGAATGTGTTACGACAGTGTCCCTATGAGCACTCGTTCGTATACGTAGGTTTCGTGTGTAAACTATTTGCCCAACCATTATAGTTTTACAGAGAATATTGGTAAAGAACAATTAGCTGACAGTGCAATCAAGTTATTAAGTGTCAAGCAAGGTTATCACTTCGTAACTCACAACTACATGTGTTTGGCACTTGAAGCATAAAGTAAGTAATGAACTTTGCTTATGTGGCTATGGAATTGTACAAACTTACTGAGTTAGGTATAAGAAATCAATGAATGAATAGGAAGCTGCAAAGGTCGAGATGATTGAACGTTATTTATAAGGTCCTTGAAATAAATGAAGGTTAAGTGCGACAAAGTCCAATTACGGACTATAAAAGTCGTTGAAAAAAACAGAACACTTTACTTTGCCTCGTGAACTACATTTCTTAACGCGTGAAATGTCAAAATCACAAAGATTGCGAGTTGAACGACATCAGACATGCCTCTGCCCTTTACAGCAACAATAATAACTAACATCACACATTTCGCAAACCCGTAATAAATTGTACGACAGAACACATTAAAAACTTTAATGTTCCACATTTCGGTTGCCAAAAAACGGTCATCAAGAGGGCACAAGAGGGTCAACGACAGCCGTCAGACAAAAGCCATGGAGTGGCAATACCCTAAAACTTATTCAAAAACTAAGCACATACACAGCAGGTACAAAACGACATAACATAAAAAGAACCATCTACCAAATTACATAAAGTCAACCTTTGAGCATAGACATTAACCACTGCTCACAAATAAGTCAGAAAGCCTCTGGCTGGGCAAAGTTGATCCTTATCCAATCCTACCTTTCCAATCTTTTCAAAGGTCAGTCACTTCCGTTCTAAGTGCCTCGATTTGAGTTGAAGAATGGAGAATCAAGAACGTTTAGTACCGAATGAGTGAAGTGGAAAAAGCAATAGGAAACTTTTTTATACTATACGCTCCTTTGTCAAAATATAATAATGTTACGTGACACGCATCTGTTATGGGCTCATAAACTTCATAAGGAGCAAGGCAAGGCGCTTCGTCCCCTGTGCCCTCGACTTCGAACGACCGTGATAGCTTCGGTCCATGACCACACTTGGAAGTCATCTGATATGGATAGGGAGGCATTTTCCTGATCAGAGAGCTTAAGATTAATGTGATGTGCACGTAGACAGTGTTCCTTGATTAGATGATCTCTCAACAATGCTGTATGAGCCAAGGAAAATGAGGTTTTTATTTAAATTAGAGGCTCTACATAATTAACAATTTTAAGGAATGGTTGAATGTTACCTACATTACTACGTACTACGTCCATAAATTGCAGTTTTGATCAAGGTAACACCTCTTCCCTTTAAATTGTTTGTCTAAACTATTAAATACGAGTTTAATATCTAAAGTTCACAACACTAAGGTATACGCAATATTATATGTATGAGAACGATTAGGTACCGTGACCTAACGATTGAAATAAATCAATTGGTTGCAAACTTCGCAATCGTATGTATTAATTAAAAATAACCCAACATAGGCTGTGCAAAATAAACGAACAGTTTACAAATTGGCAGTTCATATACATTCATTGTACGATAAAGCAATAAAGTCACTAATTTAACATAATTTGTACGCTCGTGTAATGACGGTTGTGATCGCCCTTGCTATCACCGATGGACATCCAAGGTTATTGGGGCGGCCTTCCTCCGAGCACAATGACCCAAGCTCGGCTTCCGGGAGGTACAGGACAAGGTTGGTTAATAGGAGCTTAATTCTTAATAAATTGGTGTTACTAATGACGCTGTACGTTTTGTGGGCGGACAAGTGACGTTTAGACGTTAGCTCGAAGTCTGATGGATATTATTTTCTTAATTGCTTCCCAGAGGTCTAAATTTCAATCACTCATTCCTGGTTTAAATATTTTTACAGTCTAATCCAAACACAAAATCTTCGAGTTTGCTTCTCATAATACAATCAATGATGGTTTTCCTTATCATTAATCTTATCATGTATCATTATTATGGGAATCATTGGAACGAAGAAGAAGAAGACTAAGGAAAAGTTTATAAATATGTACATAAATATCATCTTTAAGAGTGTTATAGACGCTTCTCACGCAGTTCGCAATCGGCTTATTTACTACAAAAACGAATTTTTCGATGCTTACTCAAGGTAGTACAAAAATAACTTGAATAAACTTGACCATGAAATAGAACTCTACTGTTTTATTTCAATAAAATGTTATGTTGGGTCTGTCATATCTAACCTAATCTTCTAAGTAATAAGTAGAAAACATGTAATAGTACATACTCGCATCTAACGGATTCGCGCAACCTTCACCAGGTCATCGGTCCAGCTAGTAAGTAGGAGGTCTTCCAACGCAACGTCTCTGGTCAATGTGGCGACATTTGGGGGAGGCCTATGTCTAGCAGTGGACGTCTTGCGGCTGAAATGATTATGATGATGACGTAATAGTACCTAAATAACATTGGGACATTTTTTTTTGTTATTTTCAGAATAAATCCTATAATTATTGTCGTAGATTTATGCCATACCAATTGGCCTGCAAGATGGAACTCTTATGAAGAAAACGATCATAAATATTAAAAACAGATTAACGTAAGTTTACCTACATAATACCAAGTATTTACACTCAATTAAATCTAAACGAGACGAGACAACAACATTGCTGAAACCAAGAGCACATTGTTGGTCTGCTAACATGACGAATTTTATCATAAATACAGTTATTGTGAAACGGTATACCAACATGGGACACACAATCACACAATGGGCCAACACGGACAATAAAGGATTAAGAGGTACTGCATCATTTGCTCGTACTCAAGCAACTCAACATCGTACATCACCTATACAAAGCTACTCAGCTATACAAAGAGAAAGCCAAGTCAAATGTACGTAACTGTTGGCAACATATCATTCTGCCAATATCCATGAAACACTCCACATTAAATACACAAACTGCTGTATTTAATCACTATAAAAACATAAAGGTATTGCCATTTGTGATCCAAACTTGAATCTACGTAACCACTGTTTGAGCACAATTATATGCATTATGTATAATCTTAGTACAATTATATGCCAATGCGGTAAAGAGCTTTTTATGTACAAGAATATTATTATCCCATTTATAGGCCAACAGGTTATTAACACGAGTTAAGGGACATAATTTGCATTAAATGTGCAAATAATGCAAGTAATTTAGTGTTCAAGTTTTCACCATTGAACTTTGCAAACCACTTCATTATAATAGCGCCGTTATGCTCTGTCAGATACACAATAATTAAACATAACATTATTTTATGTTAACATTTGTTCAGTGGTGCTAAATGCTTTTTCCACTGTAAAAAGTTTGGGAAAAACCACAACATTTGGATCAATGTCGTACGATCGAAAAGGTAAATCCCGCTAGCAGTCACGGATTTTCCTACAAAGTTCAGACCAGTTAAAAAATATCTCTTGAAGCGGCCGATAAGGTTACTTATGGCTGCTTCAGGAGATATTTTTTTCTGGAAATCTTTGAATTTATATAACTCTATCTGATATTAGTTACTAGATGATATTATTATAAAGTAAGCATTAATAAACAAACGCTTAACGAATCAAATAACATAAATGTGTAGTAAACTTGTGCTAAAAAAAAAACATAATAGTTCATTCATATTCGTCCTTATTTTGTAAACAAACTGCAACAGATAGCTAATTTAAGCATTGAAACAATACAGTTCCGATATCTTTTCTGTCTAATCTATTCTGAGTGACCATCGACATTTTAACTAGACAAATTATTAGTTTCAAAGTCGCATAAATTATCATCATTAACTGTAACACTGTGTTGAATAAGTTTTTCATCCAGTCATGAAGGTCCACTTCGAATGGTCCCTAAAGAAATAAACATAACACATTGCAGTCAAATTGTACTCACAGAGCACGAAGTAAATATTATGTACTTAGTATCGTGTGTAATTCGTACTTGAACTTCTTTATTTTTCCGTTGAGAATAACGTCTCAATCTTGAGATATTTATATCTGTTTGTTCATGTGTAAATGTGTATAGATGGACTATTAATCAACTGAAACCATAATAAATTCGTTGTCATTGTGTACGGCCTCTATTTACTCAAATATAATTTCACATTGCATGAGTATGTAGCAGAGAAGTTGGCAAATAGAGCCTTAATCGTAACCAGTTCTCCTCCACGAAGGTTGAATATGTTCTGTTTAATAAGAAGTGAACCAATCTCGATGGAATACTTCGGTGACATTTCTTCCGGTAGCGCACCCACTGGCCGCTTGTTCTTATCATCGGGCATCTAAACACTTCCGGCAAACCACTCCACGTGCCTTAATTTATGTCAAGAACTTTATCTTGATAGAGGTCAATAATTTTTTATTGATTGTATTCAATTTTAACAAATATCAATTAAGTTTTCGAGAATTTTCCGACATCTCCGTTAAGTTCAATGTTCTGAAGGCCTTCAAGATACAATGGCTGGCTTATGTCTATTTTTAGAACAATATCTTGTATCTTAAAATAAGAAAGGTTAAAAGAATGTAGGTGTACTTCGTGTCGACCTCTATAGGACGAGTAATACTTAAGTGGTATAATATTACTAGAAGTCATTCAACCCGATTTGGGTAGGAATAGCGATCGAAGCCAAGTGCAGCCTTAACGAGAGATAAAAGTAGTCATGGTCAACAATAGTTATAAGTTTTACCTACTATTGCTTGTTCATGCGTGGTATGGAGTTCTCCTTTAGTTCTAGAATGCGCACCATGTTTGATCATTATAAGACACCTAACAGTCGCCCACCGCATGGTTTAATATTTATTTTGGCAACTGTAGACGAAAAAATGAAAATGTAGAAGGAAAAATCCAAACACAAACTCTTCTTGATGCAACTGTTTAACAAAATGCAGATACATTGCTGCAACGGCTATCTGCATACGAATCACACAATTGCAGTCCTTGCAGCTTTTACTAAACGCGATTTGGTCCGTATTTCACACTCAGTGAGTTTGTTACGTAAGGAACACAATCTCGGAGTATCGCGAGCAGTTTATTATTTAATTAGTGGCTGAACTGAGTGCACCATGAGGCTTAAGGCAACTACATCCGTTTCCCGAAGGCGAAACGACGCGGGAGCATGTCGCAACTCCTGCGCCTGCGCATGCCGGCCGCGTCACCGTGCCGAGATACGATACCGCTTGCGACATTGTATTGTTTTCTGAATTATAAAAAGGTTTTTTTATTTAACATTAATGTCATTCAGGACTTTTGGTAATGTTGAATATAGCTAGCTTTAAATTAGGAACCTAGGGTTTATTATGCTGGAGATAATCTATTATTCCTTCCAGAACCGTTACTGAGTTGGCTACATTATAAATCCATGGCCTTAATCACAACACCTGCTGAACTCATCAGTAGTCACAGAATGTACCTACCTACATAGTGCTGTTTATTAATCATTAGCTGTAGTCACCTGAGCTGCACAGATGGGTACCAACCATGCATCTCGTAAAACTTGCGACAAGTCCCATCACTAAAATGGGTAGAGATGAAGTCTACCCATTTAAAGTCTTATACAGTCATAATAATAATTTTATTAGGGACTTATACAGGGTGTAAGAAACCTCATCACGAAGCCGTCAACCAAGCATTCTGTACATCAAACTAAGTAACTTTACGCAAAAATTATTGCTGGGAAACGACTTCTTTTTTTGGGGTGAAAAATCATGTTTTGTGCTAGAACTCAATGTAACGCACTCAAAACATTGTGCTGATGGATGGATTGAATAGTACGAGAGTCGTGGAGGCGTTTAAAGTAAAAATCTTACAATAAAAACTTGTATTAAAAAAAAAACTTGTCAAAATGTTGGAACTTTGACCCCCAATATCTTCCGTAACTAGAAGGTTCCCAGGTATAGTGTGGAACAAAAAAATGATCGCAATGACGGGGAGAACAAGTGCATTTCAGCTTCGTTAAGATGTTTTTACAACCTTTATAACCAAAACTCGTTATGGTATAAAATTAAATGCTAGTATAAACATCAACAGCGGCAGCCCATAAATCTGCTGCACTGAATATTTGTGTCAAGTACGAAACTCGTCTTATTTACATAAAAAAGCAAAGCAAAGCAAGGCAAAGCTGCAGACAGCTTGTAGGTCTGACACTCAGACCGAGATCTAATAATGTTACTTATGTCGTGTTTTGACTTACACCCCTAACTTTAGTCAAGTTAAAGAAATAACTTTGGTTTAAGTAATTACATAAGCAATAGACGAGAACTTAAACGAAGTAAAAGCCGTCAAAGAAAGCAAAGCTAAGAATTCTAACTTTTGACAGTTCTAATTCGAGCAATTATTATACTACACAATAAAAATCGCATCTTAAGTAATTACTTTTACTGAAGTAATCACTTTGACTTGGCTAAAGATACGGGTGTAAACCCCTTCCTCACACACAACATAATTCCGAAAAACAAAATTCCAAATTTCTAAATACCGATTTTCATAATTCCGAATTGTTTAAAATTCCGAATATAACAATTCCGATTTATTTTACTATTTTCTAAATTCCGAAATTTCAATATTCTGAACGTTCATAATTACTATTCTCAATATAGCGAATTTCATTAGTCCGACTTATTGAAAATAAGCAACATATTTTATTTTATTTTTACCTCCATGTTGAGAATTACGTTCATTAAGGGGGCAAATTTTTCATTATTTTTGCGATAGGACGCACCGTTTTCGAGATATATGCTACGACTCCATGACGCGCGCTCGCTA
Organism: Xestia sexstrigata; assembly: GCA_941918905.2. Taxonomy (NCBI): domain Eukaryota; kingdom Metazoa; phylum Arthropoda; class Insecta; order Lepidoptera; family Noctuidae; genus Xestia; species Xestia sexstrigata. The sequence continues at coordinate 13,249,709 of OW799214.2, forward strand.
CGCTCGCATTTTACATTACACACTCACTTTCTGTCACAAAATGTCGTCGTCGCTCCGCCGGCCTTCGGCCTCCGCCAGCAAGCAAGTTTTTCGGACTAACGATCTTTGGACATTTGATTCTTCGGAATTATGAATTTCGGAATTCTAAATAGTAGACATCACAACTCTTCGGAATTATGAAATTCGGAATTGTGACTTTCAGAATATAATTTTTCGGAATTTTTGAGTGTTTCCGGGTGTAAGACATGTTTCCTGTTTCTTGTAATTTGACAGTTGCGCGACAGTGACAAGGCTTAGCAAAAGTATGTCATAAGTAACGCTTATATAAGTAGATTCCGGCCTTAGTTATTCGCACCTACCCTTAATTAACCAACTTGTCATTGTGTTGCATCCAGAGAATTTACGCGGGCACCGCGCGAGCCCTTCGGCATTAATATACTGGTGTTCAAGCAAGTCGGTCCTTTTGTCGTTCCTTTATCTCCCGCTCCACATACGTTTCAATTTTACATGAAGCGACTGCCGATCTGACCTCCAGAACCCAATTACTTATTTGTTATTATTTGCATGAACAGTATCATCATGATGCCTAATATCTATAATCTGAATGCTTGTATAGTATGTATGTATGTATGGAAATTGTATGTATCTCTAAAATTCCGACTAATGGCATTCGATAAACCGCTTGGTAGGTTATGTTTGATTTTAATTAATATTTAAGTTCCATGTGTATTTGCGTAACCAATGTATAAATTGGTAGGTCTATGAGAACTGTAATTATAATTAATATGATAAAATGATTACCTACATCAATTAAAACAGGTTTCAATGTACCTCAGCACCTATTCCGTTAACCCTTTTGATACGTTTCAGTTTCATGCCCACAAGTGACCTACATTTACGTTATCACACGTTCTTGCCTCAAACACACATCTTTTTATTAATATTTTTACAATAATAAAACGTCTATTCAAGAATAGTAGAATTAGTCATACGAATTGCAATTCCAAAATTTATCTTGAAATTAAACCGGTAAATTGCTGAACAACATTATAAACTAAAAAAAACTGAAGTAGATGTAAGAATATTTCAGAATTACGTCAAGTTTCATCAAAATTTGTTCATAAAAATACTCAACCGGAACAGTTTAGCAACTTTAATATTTATGATGACTAGTTGTAACATACTTACAATGCTCTGCTTTATATTTTTATGAAACCAAGGATCATAAATATGATGTGTGTAATTTAGTTAAAACCTAATTGCCTTCTTTCTCATAGTTTGTGTTAGCAAAGCCTTCGTAACGAGGTTCATAATAATATGTGTGGAGGCTTTACTCGTTCAATGGGAGCCACGGTTGCAGTTAGAATCCATCCAAAACAGCCACTTTTGTGTTACGGCGAGAATTTTGTCCAAGTAAACTTGAACTACATGAGAAAATAATGATTGATGACTCAGGAAAATTTTGATAGGCCATTGGTGCGAATAACAACTTGACGCGAAGGGAATCTTTAAAAGTTTCTATGGTAACTTTTGTTCTGGGTTGAGCTACACGCTTACTGACACTTGCCTGTACTAACTGGGCAGGTATAGTGATTATTTATTTATTTATTATTATTTAGGACAGTATTTAAAAACATTATCACTAAATTAAAAACCTAATCCTTTTACTCGGTCTTCTCGCAAAACCACAAACATTCTAACATTATCGTCTTCTATTCATCAGCAAACAATCCAGGATTGGTCTTCACGAGCGCGTCATATCTTATTATAACAAAACCACGAAATGTCATCTCAGACGCCAAACTTAATTATATCTTCCCATGATCTGACCAAAACAATCTCTGGACTTTAAAAGTCAGATAGGAAGCATCGACATTATATTAAAGTAACCATCTCCCCAACGAACTTGCTCAGTACTAAGATCCTACCTTCGTTGTTTCAGGCTGGGTGAGCGATGAAGGGGTGGTTCGACGCGTTCCGCGAGGAAGGCGGGCCGACCCTGTATGCGTACCACAACCGCACGGCAGTCGCGGCGGACGTGCCTGCGCTTGCGCTTCTCATCGCGGCGCTCACGCTCTACATCGCCTTCCTCGCTGTCTTCCCCGGCATCAGGAAAGAGGTTGTACTCCTTATATGTTGCTTTTTTTTAAAGCTCTGGGGACCTGCTACTTCCTCTAACAGCAGTATTATTTGAATGTTATTTCATTTCTTTAAAACGATGGTCATGGTAGATGTTATGCAAGCTGTGGTATACCTGAAGCTAAGGGCTTTTTCAGACGATAGCCGTTGACAGGAGGTGACGACTAAAGTTCTCCTAAATATACTATAGGCCCTACAGCCCTAGCACCAACAACAAATCGACAAACAAATAATCAACATCTCGCAGAGGCCTTTCCTTTTTGAATAAATATTTATTACTGTCCTTTGCACCGTGCAGTCCAGTGCGAGGTTGTATGGCCTCTACAATTTAGATATGACTATGGTCTGAATGAATAAATTGAACACTAGAAATGTCAAACCTTCACCTTCGGAAGATTTACATTTGATAAGTTTAAGTAGTCTTTTCTTAGCTTCAGAAACTGGTTAACGATAACAACGTGGTGTGATTGTAAAAGTTTGCCACTACTGGTTTCAGTAATAGGACATGTAGCTTTTAGCCTACAGGATGTGTAGGTATGTGTATCTTAATCATATATATAAGGTGGTTCTAATCATTATCATTTCATACAGCAGCCACCTATAAACAAAGATAATTGTAAACGCCTATGTATATAGGCATAATTACATATTACCTTATCAAGTAGACAGAGACAGTCAAACGTACAATTATACGGTTTGATTGCTTCATAAACACTCCATGACACCTTTCATCGCACAGTCTGCTTTGGTAGGCTCTCACTCATACAAGATACTAGTAAAGAATTATTATTACTTGACTATGAACATTCTTGACAATTTAATGGCTATTGTTTTGTTTAATATTCCACCCAACATGTATTATCATCACCGGATTGTACTATGGAGTACTTTGTTTACGAAACGTCTGCAGAAATCACGATAATGACTAGGTATAACTCATAACAGCTACATTAAGACCTATCCATTGTTTGTTACAGAGATTCTCAACGTTCACGATAGTCACACTCAGCCTCTTCGTCGGCACCGTCATCCTAGGTAAGCATTATGGAGTATACAACTTTCCACTTTCTTTGTTCATAATTAGTCAGACGTAACCGCACAGTTTTTGCAGTACAACTCCACAATTTTAACACTACATTTAAAGCGTCAATCATTGCAGCAGACGTAACAGCCTTGGCAACGATTTTAACGACTTAATTACTCTCATTTGCCATGAAAATTATAATAGACACTTAATTAAAATGCAAGTACGACTACGTTGCTTAAAAACAACAAGAAACAAGATTATTTATTAAATTCAGTAAAGTTTTATTTACTAAGATAAAACTAATAGTAGTGTTTCGTAAATGTCTACGAAATGGTTAGGAAACATAAAATTATCGTACGATTTACAGAGACCTACTATAGATGACGAAAATAATTGTTGATAGATACTTTACAATAATTGACAAGATGATTGGGATGCTTGTTACTAAATCATGTTTGACGTGCGTGCAGCAACAGTGCAAATAGCATTTGGCAAAATGAACCATACAATTCATATTTTTAAAAGAACACACTTTGGGGAGGGGGAGATAGTTTATGATGAGATGATAATAAGTCGAACAGTAGCACTTGATGAGGTAAACCAATATCTGGTTAAACTGGAACCCGACCGTAACGAGTTCACTCAGATTAGGTTAATGATGTATGATAAGACGAGGATGAGGAAAAAAATGTAGGTACCTACCTAGGTAGAGATTATAAAGGATGCATCAGGTCTTAAGGAGTTGGAAAATACGTTTGTAGAAAACCAAAAAGTATTTTTTGGGAAAGTTTTATGACCTTTCCATAATCAAATTAAAATTAAGATCTGCTTAGTAAAGATTTTGTAAATATTTTCGTAATGAATCTGCCATTGTTTCGGGTGGCCGGTCGAGTGGTGAAATCAACTTGCCTTTTGCCATTGACCGCGATTTTCGTGTGTCAAACGCAATTTTGGCTGCGCACCTCGTGCTTACACGTCTTCATCTCCTGTTGCCATCTGGAGACATTTTTGTAGTACGTACCGTAACATGGGGTGAATAGGGATGAGTGGGATAAAACTTTAAACAGGATTTCAACGTTGAATCCAAATAATTTGTAACTAAAAATGCATTGGAATTATTATTGTTTTAATCTCAAAATATAAAAATCACGTGTCACTTTGTTTGTACACGCTAATCTCCGAAATCACTTAACAGATTTCAATAAAATTGATGTGAATGATGGTTGGTTCCAGCTCGAAAGATATAGGATAGTTTTGGACGCGACAATTGGCGCCATGGGAAGTAAGGTCACTAGTTTAATATGAAATAGAGTTCTTTTAGGCCCGAGTCCCTATTTAACCCATTTTACCGATACCCAGTTCGTAAAATGCTAAATTCACTGTTCCAGATAACGCTTACTCATACCGACTGTCTGACACCGATTCATTATAAATTCAATGCAAGTACTGATATTCCGGTTGCGATAATTTTAATAACGGTACAAGGCAAGACCGTGTTGTATGCAAAGTTTACAAATGGCATTACTGGGACTGGACTGAATAAGTTTAGGTGGAATGTTTCGATTGTCTGTAACAACTGTGATACTTCGTCAAACGTCAACAACTCCGTTCATTGCAGTTCTTATCTATGGGTCTATACGGCCTGTACCAGAACTGGTTTGTCATATTAAAAGATAGGGATATGGGGGGTATAACCCATTACTATCTGGGTTTTCGGGGTCAGATAGGGAGTCGCTCCATGTAACATACTGGTATTCAGCTGCATTCGGTTAGACTGGAAGCCGACCCCAACATAGTTTTGAAAAGGCTAGGCAGATGATGTTAAGGTAATCTATGGGACAGCTGATTTATTTTTTCGCGAGTCGTTATGTCGGTCCCATAAAGAAAGTTGTTCAGTTTGATTGTTGTTGTTTTGTTTGAAAGTGTGGTATAGACCGATTCATGCTGTATAGTTACGCATTTTAGGTCATAGTTGAGCCACTTTTTTGTCTAAAAATACCTTCTATTCAGCAAACTGTTCTTTTGTCATCGAACCTCGGAAGTTTTTACTAATGTTTTTGTGGTGTTGGTTCCAGTTTGTAAGCATGGCTCGTCGTGGCACGTGTCGGGTGCTCGCGTGTCCCGCGCCGCCTACCGCGCCTTCTCCGCCGAGCGCCTGGACTGCTGGCTGGCCGTGCACGTTGGCCTCGGACACGTCAATGTCACGCTCACCGGTATGATTTGAAGCATGTGCTCGTAGAGGATTACATTAAAGAATAGCAAAATTTATATGAAATCAGTAACGTCTAAAACACTGGCTAATTTAACAGGGTTCGAAACCTGGATTCGGTGAGTAACTCAAATAGCCATTTTCGTAATGCAGTCGTTGGCATCCTTCTGACCCTATAATATTTTCAAAGGTATCCATTTCGTCTTTGTCCACCGAAATCTGAGACTCACACAAATCTTTTGAATGAATACCATAGAAGACAACCACAACATTACATTTTGATAGAAGATCCAGCAACACAAGAGCACTCTTGTAAGAACTTTTAAATTGTGTGGTAATTTCCTAATTCCAGCCCTGTCCTGGGGCAACACGAGCGTGGGCGACCCGGGCGTGGACTACAACGAGCAGTTCCGCTGGGAGGAGGCCGGGGCTATCCAGGAGTTCTACCGGGACGGCCTGGCTAGAGGCCTGCCCTTCCCTCTGCTGTCCGTCGCAGAACACTTCGCGGTGCAGCATGAGGGCTTCGACTGGGGGGCTAAGTACCGCGCTGCGGGATATACCACATCTACGCTTCTATGGTATGGAGATGTTGCATACTCTTGGTCTACTTCAACCATACTCAAAGTGTGCTCCGCAGAACCCTAGGGCTCCGTGGAGCCTCTCTCATAATTAAAAAAATTAACAAAGAAAAATAATGTTGCAGAGAAAGTTAAGTTACACCAGTCACTAAAATTATAATATTTTTTGAACCAAGTAAATTGCAATACAGCGAAATCTAGCCGTCTAGCTTTGAATCAGTTGTAGTAATCCATTGTCAATTCCATTTCTCGTTTTTTTTTAATTTTAGGCAACAAACGTATTTTAGGGCTTCGTCAAATATTTAGGTTTCCAAAAGGGTTCCGTTGCTATAAAAGTTTGAGAACCGCTGGTCTACTTATTATCAATAAGCTCACTCCTGCTACATTGGAGTTACTCATTAAATCCCTTAAAAAGACGCATAGCAGAACTTGATACTTCATTGAGGAAATGAGGACGTAGCCCATATAAAAGCGCCCATTCTCCTTTGGTTGTACCAACTATACACCTCTGCTTTATCTTTGACAAAAACAGGTGTGATGATTATGATGTATACAGGATGTAAACAACCTCATCACGAAGCCGTCAAACAAGCATTCTGTACATCAAACTAAGTAATTTTACACAAAGATTATTGCTAGGAAACGACATTTTTTTTTGGGGTAAAAAGTCATGTTTTGTAGTAGAACTCAATGTAACGCACTCAAAACATTGTGCTGATGGATGGATTGAATAGTACGGGGGTCGTGAAGATGTTTAAAGTAAAAATCTTACATTAAAACTTGTATTTAAAAAAAAACTTGTCAAAAAGTTGGAACTTTGACCCCCAATATCTCCGTAACTAAAAGGTTCCCAGGTATGGTGTAGAACAAAAAAATGATCGCAATAACGGGGAAAACTTTCGGCTTCGTTAAGAGGTGTTTTACACCCTTTATGTTCCTATTTCAGATCGTCTCAAAATACTTTAGGAACTTTAACATAATTGAATGAGAGAATACGTCAATATTCAGTCTCTTCTGAGATGTATCCAAAAATCAATAAATCATCTATAATGTAAACAGATTCTAACCAGTTCATATTGATGTTCCAGGACTGCGCTAGCTCTATGGTTACTGATGAACCTGCTACTGGTGGTGGTGCCGCGATACGGCGCGTACGCAATGGCCACGCTCGGTGTGACACTGTGCGCAGCCGCGGGAGGCTACTGGGCGTCCCTACCACATACGCCTCTAGTCGTGCGCCTCGACGGAGCCATGCTGTTCTTCTCGCTAGGATGGTGCTTCTGGCTTGTGTTGATAGCAGGTAAGGTTTGTGAAGTTGTCATTAATAACGAAATTGCTTCCATTGAAATATTTCGAAACATACTGTATTGATAATATCAAGCGATTTGACCGCTGATGTGGTCACTTCTTGTGGCTAAATTAGATTTTCTTTCATCGTTATTTAGCAAATGCGTTCTCAAAGTCTACTAAGTCCAGAAAATCGCAAATCAACCACGGTAATAAAAGGAAACAGAGGATTGCATAGCCACGTCAATGATGATCATCATCTAAAAGCTAAACAACCCCTGGTAGGCCCCAAGCCTGGTCGAGTATATTACCTACCTCAATGATGCCATGATAAAATGAAAATTGTAACAAATTTTATTTCACTCTCTTTTTACATTGTTATCAATGATCTAATAAGTTTGTATTACGTTCCAGGCTGTGTATGTGTAGCCGTGGGTCTAATAATCGCAATCCTGGACCTGGTGTGGCCTCACAAGTTCTCCACCGTGCTGGAGGTGGACTATGACACGCCGTACGACAGACACGTGCTCATCGTCGACAGCCGACAGCGAGCCAGGCCGCAGATACAAGCCTCGTTACCTACTAGGATACTAAGGTGGGTTGTAGTCAGAGCAGTTTTTGCCAAGCCCAACCAAAGAACTCAAAAGAAGTACGCAGGCTTTGGATTAAGCTGTTCTGTATCGAGTTAATTTATTTATTTAAACTTCATGTACAATAGTGGTACATAGGCGGACTTAATGCCACAAGGCATTCTTTACCTGTCAACCTTTGGGTTAAATAGGAAAACATAGTGATAGGGTACAAAGTAATGTCTAAAAAAAACTTTTTGCTAACGAGAGTTCAGATTTAGATTGATACTAATACACATATACAGATAAAATAAACTATGAGATGATGATGACGAGTTAATTATATGCGATAAGTCAATAACTACAAGATAATTAAAGGGTTTAGGATGATTGAATTAACTTTAAAATACACCTTACCAACCTTCGGCCAATTATTCGCTTCGCTAATCTTTCTTTGGTCATGGTTCTGACACACACGTGTCACAGCCGCTGGACGTTAGGTCCTGGATTTTATGTACCCAAGTCATAAAGATGGAATATAATTGGCATTTTCCTTCTGGAAACCTTTTTACAGTGCCCTTATCTAATCTAACACATGGATGGTGTAGGTAGACGACAAAACACCGCTACCTGCATAAAAAACCCCAATTTTTCTGTCCCTAATACGTAGCGCTTCTGAACATTGCAGAAGACTGTCATCTAAGACCCGGGAGACAGACGGGCAGGTCTCAATGACAGTGGTTAGTGAGAGGGGTCGGGACAACCCCGGCTACCAGCACGAGCAGAGGAAACCCAACTCACCGTGGAGGTACCCGCTCTTCAGGAGACAGATTGACAGGTAGGAGAGAACTTACAAAAGAGGAGGAGGAAGTAATACGATACCCTTTGTTGAGACTGGTTGTCCGACTTTTTGGCCGACTACCTGTAACGACTGTCAAAAATCTACAAATGACAGCCGGGACCAACTGCTTAACGTGTTTTCAGAGGCACGGAGGAAACTCGGCATGTAATGGGTGATCACCCATCCACAGATCAACCAAAATATTGCAAAGGAGGAGTTACAGCTGAATATTTATTTTCAGGAAAAAATTGTCTACTAAATTACTCAAAACTATTCAATCAATTAATAACTTGAATGGTTCAGAGACATACTCGTACTACGAACCATACACCATGTGTTATGGTCATTACATGTACAGACGCTCTCCTCTTAAGTTGTACGAAATAACTGAGGAAACCAAGCTCGGCAGTTGAAATAAGAAATACTGCTTCCAAATCAAAGATCCAATGAACTATAACAAAGATATGTAATGTTTCAGAGCGGACTCAGCGTCAAGCCTGGGCTCAAGCATAAACGGTAACAGTTCCGGCATCAAGATGTCGCCACTGGCCGCGGGGGCGCTGCCGGCGTCGCCGCCTGCCCTCCCTGCGCATAGGTACATTACGAGAACTTCTCAGTCTTGTCGCTATGTTAAATAAGTGCCGCTTGCTGACATTACATCATGAAGTGAGTATTGATGCAAATCCAAAAGTGTCGCCGTAGGAGTACGATGTTAAGCTATCATAGTCTAAATATGTTTGATGCTTTCGCTAAGAGAGCTTATTTTCATAATTAAAGGAAATGATTCAAAGCAGATAATTATACAAGGTGAAATTAAATTAGCTAGCGAGACTCCGCAAACGAGGCTTAATGGTTATCGTACAGTCACCAGCACATCTACTACAACAGCCCATAACGTCCACTGCTGGACATAAGGCTCTCCCATGATGGAAAGAATTTGTCGTAATCTCCACGCTTGGCAGGCGAATTAGAGATCGCAGTGATGAAAGACTAACAGAAAACGCAAAGATATGTAATGAGCACATCAATTTACCACAAATCATAAACTGTCCTCCAAATGATTTTGAAGTTGCTTAAGGATGCTCCAGGGTGGGCCGCGAAATTAACATTTTGGAGGGCTTTTGGGCTACCTTAAACAATTTTTTGTTTTATTTTATCGTCAACATTTTATGGTTAAGTTCATAATCAAATGACAAAATTTGTCAATTTCTAGTTACTTGATGCGCTGGTCTGTGTTGACTTTTTTGGGCCGGTCGCTGGCAGTTTATTTAGTTACTCAGTAATAAACCTGTTTTCTTTATTTTATCATGCTTAGATAACCTAAATCCATTACTTTTACGGAGTTTCGCGAACTTTTTTCATTCATCCTACATAGTTATTTCAGCATATTAACCGTCACTTAAAAACACATTCACAATACGGACAGTATTAAACGCGTGTGTCTCCACTTTCCAGGTACCGACCCCAATTACCAGCGGCAGAGCGAGTAAAGGACATGTGGTGATTAATGTAATAGTAGCATAATTTAATTACACTCAAAATAATAGGTGTTGTTGGCGGTACGTCATCTAAAGCCGGGTCCAGACGTGTGTAGCGCGTAATGTAGTGTATCGTAAAATGTAACGCGAATTCTGTGTGTGGACGCCACTACGAGCATTACATGTAAAGCTTGCGCCGCGCGCCGGCGCTCGCTGTGATCCATCGGCTGTCGGTTTTCAGAACACAAAGGCGCTCGCAGTGCCGTCCACACTGTTGACGCTAAATAACACGTAATCTTACATTACGCGTTACACACGTCTGGACGCGGCTTAAAGTTACTGATCTCTAATAAAGGACCTCCATACACGGTGAATAGACGAACCCACGAGTTGAAGAAAAACTTTTTAGTGATATAGACGTAGAAAATTAATAATGTAGAAACTCTGCAAATACGATAACATAAGTAAAGTACACACGGCGACAAACCAAGCTATACATAGTATAATATGGCCTCACTTTGTATAGATTTCAAGTACAATAAGTTGAGGTTTTGTATAGCTTAATTGGTCGCCATGTCTACCATGATTATTGTACCTAAGGATTGGTTACCGGCTACAATGAAAATATGAAACGTCTCGTGAAAAGTTTCCAAGCTAATAAACTAAATAGCTTTTCCAAAACTTCATGTTTCATATTTTTAAAGGAAACCAACAACTTCAAAGCCAATTTAAAGACAATACTGTTTTTAATAAGAGAAAATTGTAAATATGTAAATTATAGTTAGGTAGGTATCTAAATTATGTATAACGAATCCGTCCAGTGTCATAAATTAAATGCCTAGGAGATAATGTTGTGTACCTCTTGTAAGATATGAGTAAACGTAAATGTACGACTGCATCGACACAGGTGAATGCTTTGTGCCATGTAATGAACTATATACAAGAAGCGTGTAATAAGTAAACATTTATAAGGAAGAAGATAAAATATAAAAAGAAAATATTGAATAAATTCTCGGAAAATCGAAGCTAAAATTACTTGACATGACATTGAGTTCAAATTACAAAAAAAAATCGACAATTATTATAACAGACATGAACGTTAAGGTTAATAGCGACATATCAATTAAAATAAATGACATCGAATCAATTAAAATAATTCGGTATTCTATTACTAGAACGAAGTCATTTAGGTGTACGTTTAGATTAAGTTATTTATTTCTTATTTTCAGTTTTAGTTTGATGAATGAATGTGGTGTGTAGCCATTTGTAATAACAATCACAATAATTTCTACGTCACTTTAGTCCTATCTACTTACATCACGTCACATGTTCAATGTTGTGAAGATGTGTTTGCAACAGTGAATGTGTATTGTACCTATGTTAATTATGTATTTTAATTGTAACTATAGTGAGAATACCAGAGTGAATGATTTAAATCGTATTTATTGTGATCGAAAAAATAATTAAACAAATTCGAAACATGGACGCTGTGTACCTTATTTGTGAAATAAGATTTTTATTACCTTTTCATAAATTCCCATTGCATTATTGTTTCATGATTTCCTTGTGAGAAAGAACTCTGTTTATAATTATCTAGGAGAAAATAAGAAAACTGGATATAATCACAAAATACAATATTTATTCATACATGCACACAAAAACTCAATAGCCAAACTTACAGAAGTGCAGTTACAGAAATCATGAAAATACTTAGTTAATCAACTTTATTAAATATTCCAAAGTTAAAAAACATAAAAAACTGCTTATTGTTGAATAATGTATTTAATGAATACAAAGATATGAAAAATGGATTAACTGATGGTGAATCGTAAAAGTCCTAGCTCTATGAAAATATAATGCAGCTATTTTATATGAATCTCTGCATAAATAATTATTTAATTTAATAATGATTTTAACAAAGATTCTTACATTAAAAACTAGTATTAAAAAAAAACTTGTCAAAAAGTTGGAACTTTGACCCCCAATATCTCCGTAACTAGAAGGTTCCCAGGTATGGTGTAGAACAAAAAAAATATCGCAATGATGGGGAGAACAAGTGCCTTTCGGCTTCGTTAAGAGGTGTTTTACACCCTTTATGTAGCAAGAGTTATAAAATATTTCTCTAGCCATCCCAAGTTTCAAAGATTTCACGAAAGCACCGACTAAGAATGTAATTTAATATTTAAATAAAAATAACTGCTGTTACTCTGTTTTCAAATACTTATATTTTGTACGTCGCATTTATGAAACCTTTGATAAAGGTGACCAGCTGATGAAACTACTTGCAATGCCAGGAAACACACTAAATCGTAGTAGGTATGTATGTACATTTATGTAAACTTTAAAAATAATTATTTAATCAGGATTTAATTAGGAAAATAAAAGTATACAAGTTCAATTTAAATTTTCTAGCGAAATTCTACAGATCAGACGTGTTGATCGATATTTTAACAATATAAAAACAAAGATATTCGATATTTGAAAAAGTATTTGTTTGTATTTTTTTAATGTTTTTCTGAGTTCACTGACCCATCGCGTCTGAGGACATTCGCTAGCTAGGTAAGTACTTTAAATTGCTACATCTGCCTATCACATTGGAGGAGAGTATGCATGACGACGAATCAAGCTACGTAAAACCAATATAAGCTGATCTCTTTTTGTACGGGAAGTTCATACAAAGAGAGATTATACTGGATATGTATAGCTTATTATGTCGCCGTTTGTACTACTTATATAGTGACATCAATATATCCCGATTTATGGTAACTTTTATTAACTTCGAGGCTCCCAAATGAGATCTGCTACTGAGAATTTTCCTTGACGAGGTGATCGAGGTTCAGCTGACAAAGGAACGCGCTCCAGTTCACAAATCCAACTTGAATCTCAAATTCTTTTTCACTCCACAACGTACACTATAAAATGTCAAAGAAATGGCGAGACGATAAAAAAAAAACGAATTAGTCCGTCAGTTAGATTATCAGAAAATATTGAGGCCCGTGATATAGACCCGTGTTTTTTCTTTTGTTACGTAAATCAAAATTGACGAAGATATGACGCTTTTAAAATTCTCAATACGTCACGCCTAGGTATAATTTTTAGCTAGTTCTGACGTCACGAGCCCCCACTCCCGAGTTTTGATGCGATTTATTTTTGTCAATATTCATTAATTTACAAAAACAAAAAATACGTGTCCATTCATTTCCAATACTCTAACTGACGGACTAAATAGATTTGCATTTTTTTGATACTGTCGTCATACCTATTGGCACAACAACTACAACACAACTCTCATATTTTCTCTTGCTTGATTAAAATAATAAGTACTATTCATATAGGACGGAAAAGCGAAAGCATAGGTAAGCATAATCATTAATCACTTAATCAGCCTAGAACGTTCCCACTACTGGGTCCCACGCCCCTCTCTGTAACAGGGAAAGTGTAAGACCCACGGGAATATCGTCCTGCGATTCTTCATTGTAATAAGTTCGGTGCGATTATTATCCTAGGAGTACCACTAAAATGGTCCATCTTAAGGGACTAGTAAGTACCTGGGCGACAGATTAATTAGAGAAAATGAATTTTCCCAGACTTGAGACCTAGCTAGATCGATTTTCGCCCCCGTTAAACCACATATTGCCACTTTCATCGAAATCGTTAGAGCCGTTTTCGAGAACGTGATTTCTATATTGCTGATTTACTAGTATAGGATACAAATAACAAACAAACGGCTCTGAAATATTGCCCTAATCCTCAATTCCTCACTACTTAGAATATTTTCTAGTTTGTTTCCTCTTTCCTTTTTTTGTATGTATGTATAATTGTTTGGCACGCTCTGTGGCTTGAACGGCTCGATGGATTTTAGCTTGAGAGGTGTCGTTAGATTCGTATTTACTGTGAGAGTGACACTGGGTATATCAAAATAAATAAAACAAAATGGCGGATTTTTGGCGCCAAATTCAAATGTTTGGCACGCTCTGCAGCCTGAACGGCTCGATAAAGGGCTCATCATGAGGATTTTAAAATGGTATATCCAAGTAACTAAAAAGTGTAAAATAAAAAAAAACCCGACTGCGTAAAGAATAACTATTATCTTTAAATAAAAACTGAAAAGAAAATTTTTGGATGTAATGATTTTAGTCTAGATTATTTAATGGGTCCCGACTGTTGCAGTTAATATGTCCTGTTTCCAGAACTTGTTTTTTTCTTTTCTGTTTTTATTTAAAGATAATAGTTATTCTTTACGCAGTCGGGTTTTTTAATTTATTTTTCCAAACTCTTGTTCAAAATAGTCGAAACGAGCAGCTAAAATCAATAGTAAAACCAGGTAGGTATTGGGAATATTTTTCGAACCTACCATTTCATCTGGGGTAAAAAAGGGTGAGGCTGATGTGACAGACGACAATTTTGCTAAAACCCATCGACAAGGAGTTAGACTGAAGTGAACCGCCGAGACTGGTCCGGAAGAGGTGGCGTGACAACTTGGACGCATAGCGGGAGGGTAGTACCGAGGTGGCGCTGGAGTCGCGGGACAAGGGCTCTTGGAAAGACTTGGGGGGATACTTTTGCCCAGCAGTGGGTCAGCAATCAGCAGGAGATTTGTGAAAAAATTGTGGTAAAACTTTACCTCTGTGTCCTTGAGAGGAGGCGCATGACGCACGACTTTATCGTAGTCTGACTCAGTGAGGTTAACCACCGGCCGAGTCTTGAAGTCCAGGAAGTTCATCAAGTCTTCGTAATGGATGTTGCAGTTCTCGTCTTTGAGCAACCTGTCACGAAAATTATGGTTGTAAAAGTAACGAAGTAACGAAGCCGAAAGGCACTTGTTCTTTCAAGTTTTTAATATCGGTCCAATCGTTTCAGAAATGAGCAGGAACAAACAGACAGACAGACAATAAATGTAAATGATCAGAAAAACTAAAAAAAACCTTTCTTTTTTGTAATAAGTACCGTATATACTTTCATCTTTCATCTTTATATACTTTCAAAGCTGTTATTTTGAAATTACAAACAGACGCTTCAATTTATTTACCATAGATATTATTTTTGCAAAAAGGTGGCAACAGAACAGATATAGTTCAATTTAATAAATAATAATAGTAATAGTTCAATTTAATTAATTGGCAATACTCGAATGTGGAACTAGGTACTCTTTATAAATACTTTTCAGAAACCTTCGAGTTTATCATTGGTTTGAAGTCCATTACTCACACTTGCAGCATGCAGTCCAAGAGATCGACGTTCATCGGCAGGCGGTGGGCTTTCAGTAGTTGACGCATGCGCTCTATGGACACCAGGCCTGAACCCGTGGCGTCTGCGTGCATCAGACCCTCGCGGAGACGGTCCCGGTCGTCCCACAAACCACGCGTCAGCGACGTGAAAACGAGAGACCTGTTTACCAACCATAATTAATTATTAACCTGACTGCTTCCTTGGCACAGTAATGTACCTATTATTAGATCATACTACACGAACGCCTAGACTGAATCTACGTCTAGATATCACATGTGCTGCCTGGATTCAAATTCCTGATAGAAACCCCAATAATATTTTAACGGAATTTTTCAGTAGCAGCCCGGAATCTGTATTTCCGCGCCTATTACACATGGGACTCAAATATTGCTGGCGAAAAGCGGCACCTCTCTACCAACTTAGACAGGTACACCTTACGTTTCGGACATTACAGGCGTTATGTTACTGAACGTACCTGACCATTTCCCTGCGCGGTGAGTGTTCCTTCCCAGGATCACCTCGAAAGAATCTTATCAGAGTCACGAACTCATGCTCGGTCATCTTCTCGCACATTATTTCTTTCAACGCCTGTCTGTAGTGATTAATTGCTGTTCATTGAGGAGACCACCAACACTTGATTAATTTTAATTATATGGGCATATCAATTAATTTATGCATTGTATTTATATTTTACATATAATTATAAATGCGAAAGTTTGTGAGGATGTACGGACGTATTGATGTCTGGATGTTTGTTACTTTTCTTTCTTTTACTTACCGGATTTCGACGAAATTTGGCACACAGATAGTTTATGACCTGGATATCCTATATGTTATATAGGATATCCGGATTATCCGGGTATGTAAGATCCCATGGGACAATTACCGAACTCCACGCGGGCAAAACCACGGGAATTAGCTATAGTTCTAAATAACTTTACCTGAATTACTTTTAATGATTGTGAAGTATTAGCTATCATGGGCGTGCGCCCCTAAGAGGCAATTAGGCTAAGCCTACCCTACCAACTGGGCATTCATTTTAACGAACTAACTATGTAATAAAATATCACATTATGAACAAAATATATAAAAAAAAGTTCAAACTCCTGTTAGAATACTTATAGCAATTTGTCGCTCCCGTGTCACGCAACTAACACTTTACTGGAAGTTACTACAAAGGTTGGAGCTCCGCCGGACAGGCAAGCACTGGACTTGCCTTAAACCCATTGATAATTTTACGCACACATTGGCACATTGGTGCATATTTTCGTGTGTATGAACTGCACACATGTATAGATTGCAGTAATTTTAGGGCGGTAACTCCTGCGAGTGTAGCTGGGCTGCTGGGCTGTGATTGGCTGCTACAACACAAGGCCAGGATTCAAGGTGGATGTTCTTTAGCCCGCGAAATTCAAATTTCCTTACGTTTTTTGCAATTTGCAAGCCAGTGCTAGGGTGTATGTTCAATGTTGATTAAAATAATGATTCCTGGGGGTTATTGGCGCGTATTATTATTATAATAATCAATAATATTATTGTTATTATATTTTACTTCATGGGTGATGATGGGTGTCGTTTTTGTGGTTTTTGGGGTTGGTGATAATGAAAATGAGGTCAAAATGAAAATCCAAGATGGCGCCGATGAAAATTTTCAGTTTTTTCTTCATGGGTGTCGTTTTCGAGGTCATTGGGGTTGGCGATAATGAAAATGAGGTCAAAATGAAAATCCAAGATGGCGCCGATGAAAATTTTCAGTTTTTTCTTCATGGGTGTCGTTTTCGAGGTTATTGGGGTTGGTGATTATGAAAATGAGGTCAAAATGAAAATCCAAGATGGCGCCGATGAAAATTTTCAGTTTTTTCTTCATGGGTGTCGTTTTCGAGGTTTTTGGGATCGCTGATAATGAAAATGAGGTCAAAATGAAAATCCAAGATGGCGCCGATGAAAATTTTCAGTTTTTTCTTCATGGGTGTCGTTTTCGAGGTTATTGGGGTTGGTGATTATGAAAATGAGGTCAAAATGAAAATCCAAGATGGCGCCGATGAAAATTTTCAGTTTTTTCTTCATGGGTGTCGTTTTCGAGGTTATTGGGGTTGGTGATAATGAAAATGAGGTCAAAATGAAAATCCAAGATGGCGCCGATGAAAATTTTCAGTTTTTTCTTCATGGGTGTCGTTTTCGAGGTTATTGGGGTTGGTGATAATGAAAATGAGGTCAAAATGAAAATCCAAGATGGCGCCGATGAAAATTTTCAGTTTTTTCTTCATGGGTGTCGTTTTCGAGGTTATTGGGGTTGGTGATAATGAAAATGAGGTCAAAACTGAAAATCCAAGATGGCGCCGATGAAAATTTTCAGTTTTTTCTTCATGGGTGTCGTTTTCGAGGTTATTGGGGTTGGTGATAATGAAAATGAGGTCAAAATGAAAATCCAAAATGGCGCCGATGAAAATTTTCAGTTTTTTCTTCATGGGTGTCGTTTTCGAGGTTATTGGGGTTGGTGATAATGAAAATGAGGTCAAAACTGAAAATCCAAGATGGCGCCGATGAAAATTTTCAGTTTTTTCTTCATGGGTGTCGTTTTCGAGGTTTTTGGGGTTGGTGATAATGAAAATGAGGTCAAAATGAAAATCCAAGATGGCGTCGATGAAAATTTTCAGTTTTTTCTTCATGGGTGTCGTTTTCGAGGTTATTGGGGTTGGTGATAATGAAAATGAGGTCAAAACTGAAAATCCAAGATGGCGCCGATGAAAATTTTCAGTTTTTTCTTCATGGGTGTCGTTTTCGAGGTTATTGGGGTTGGTGATAATGAAAATGAGGTCAAAATGAAAATCCAAGATGGCGCCGATGAAAATTTTCAGTTTTTTCTTCATGGGTGTCGTTTTCGAGGTTTTTGGGGTCGCTGATAATGAAAATGAGGTCAAAATGAAAATCCAAGATGGCGCCGATGAAAATTTTCAGTTTTTTCTTCATGGGTGTCGTTTTCGAGGTTTTTGGGGTCGCTGATAATGAAAATGAGGTCAAAATGAAAATCCAAAATGGTGCAGACGAAAATTTTTTTTTGCTATCATTATGTCGTGGCCTACCCTTCGTGGAATACTACTGCACGCCACTGTTAGCTATATACACCACTGACTACACCCCGTTCGTATTTTATGTTCGTAGTCCATCCAAAGGTTCATCATTCATCATTTCAGCCGAAAGACGTCCACTGCTGGACATAGGCCTCCCCCAAGTGTCACCACATTGACCCGTCCCGTGCGACTCGCATCCAGCGGATTCCCGCAGCCTTTACCAAGTCATCGGTCCACCTAGAGGGAGGTCTTCCTACGCTATGTCTTCCGGTTCGCGGTCGCCACTCCAGAACTTTTCGGCCTCATCGGCCATCCGTTCTGCGAGCAATGTGCCCTGCCCACTGCCACTTAAGTTTGGCAATTCTTCGGGCTACGTCGGTAACCTTGGTGCTCTTGCGGATGTCTTCATTTCTGATTCAATCACGCAAGGAAACTCCGAGCATAGCCCTCTCCATTGCCATTTGGGTGACTGTGAGCCTTCTGATGAGGCCCATTGTGAGCGACCACGTTTCGGTCCCGTATGTAATCAGTGGTAACACACTCGTCATAGACTTTCATCTTGAGACACTACGGTAAGTTGGACGAGAAGATACCGCGCAACTTCCCGAACGCTGCCCAGCCGAGTCGGATTCGACGATTGACCTCTTTCTCGGAGTTAGACCTACCTAACTGGACCGTTTGTGCCGGGTACACATAATCGTCTACAACTTCAACTGAAGAGTTTCCGATCTTGATAGGAGTGGGTGTGACATGGGCATTCAACATGCCCTTGGTTTTGTCCAAGTTAATTTTAAGACCCACTCTTCCGGATGCTCTACTGAGGTCATTGATCATTTGGTTATTAAGTATTAAATCGCTGAACTTACTTGAAACATCTAACGGACATAAGATCTTTGTGGTCCGGTATTACAGCTTCCATATATTTCGCTACAAAGTTCTTATAGCCATTTTCTTGGGTAGCCAAGGTGCGACGAATTTTGTCCATTATCAAAGCTATGTTCGCCATTGGGTACTAGTGGATACAAGCATTTAGATCACAGAAAATTTTCTTATTGCTTATTACGGCTAAGAAAAAAATTTAAGAAGAAATAAATTTTTAATCGCAAAACTTGATAGGGGAACGAAATTTTACGCTGTTAGGCACAAGATAGATAAAAGGCACAACCACAGCTGAAAGAATATTAACAAAAAGTATATTTTTACTAACAATTAAATCTCTTATAAAAGTCATCAAGACTCACCTGTTCAGCATTCAGCTCCATGTATCGTAAAGCATACTCATCAGCACCGACAAGACGAAACCGGTGCTTTCTGACGACCAGCTCATTTCCAATCCACATGTCTTTATCAGTATATGCCGGAGGTTCTTTAGGCACAAAGAAATTGACGTCTGGTAGATACATTTTATCGCGCCTGAAGAATGTGCCACCCTGTTGAAAACTTCTATGACTGCATGATACACAAACAAGTTATGAAAAATGTGTCATATCAACGCTGGAATAAAACCAAAATTATGTCTGTTCATCATTAGTATTCTAAGGTTAGTAAACATAGTGTATGCGTTTATCGAATCTATGTAGAACGTAGTCGTATCGACAAACTCCTAAGACACTCATAGAAACCCCGTAGACGCTTGTACAAGCCACGAAGGCTGCGCTCTAGGAAAACAAAACTGTGTGGCTTTTTGCCAACTCTGCACATAAAGATCGGTGGTCGCCTTCGTTGACCAACACCTAAAGCAAATTAGGCAGAAATAATTATCATAATAATTTCTTACCAGATAACCAGAATTACGCTCGCCGAGTTCAAAAACACCAATTGTATCATCACATAAGAAATATTTGACGATGAAATAACGCCGAAGATCGTCGGGGTTGTCAGTAATCAGCCGAGCCGAAAAACGCAGCACGTGCGAATCAAACCCAACTCTGCGGAAAGTTAAATTATTTAGAACCAGTTTTCTCATGTAATTGTTATAGGTTACCTTATTTGTTTGTTACCCTTGACAGGTAACATTCGCATACAGTATATGTGTTCGTCGAATGTATAGTAATAGTATACGTCGCTCTGCCGTCTATCGTGACGTCTACCAACGCGTCTACCGCAAAAGCGTACGGATATTTCAATTTTCGGACTAAATAAGTGCCTTACCTGTCCTTATTTATGAACTTGTAAAAATCTCTATGCGGAGCTTTAGGTTCAACGGTGCGACAGTTTTCAGCCGAGTCTTCATAACTACCGTATCCATTCCAGGGAGGCAGCTCGCGGTCAGCCATCTCGGCGCTGAGGCATTCCTTGGCGTTGTCGTGGGGTGGGGCCAATGTCGTGAACGTATCTATAAATAACTGTATACTCACTCAACATACATACAAAACATCACGCCTGTAATCCACGAAAGGTTAGGCAGAAGTGTAGCTAATAGGTCACCCACATGTCGCAAGTTCTGTTATAAGTCCCTTGGAATAGGGGCGAGCCTATTGCCATCTACCGGGGTCAAATCCAGACTCCGTGGCTGCTACTGAGAATTCCTGATGAAAAAACCCTATAAAACTTAGCCTGTATGAAATCGATTTCTGGTTGCTTGTTCGCTATATTATTCCTGTTTCTAAGAATAGGGAACTTTTCTTTTTTCCTTAAAAATGCCTTGTATCAATAAACAGATAAACATTGTGGCACACTTAATGTTTATTTTTCTAATACAACACTTAAGTATTTTACAATTTAATATTTTATGTAGCGTATTTTTGGTAAAACGGAACGCAAATTCAGAACGCATCGTCGCCGGTAGTGACGTCAGATGTTATGTGATGTGTCAAAGAAAGACTTTTATTTGAAAACTACGTAAAGTGTGAAACTTTAAGTAGTTTTCAAATAAAAGTCTTGAAAAAAAGATGATGAAAGATGTTATTTTAATATTGTTATTGCAATGTTTGCTTGAATAAAGCACATATATTTAGTAAAATGATTATATTAAGGGTAAAAACTTAGGTAGGTATTTAGGTAAACAAGGCAGACAGACGGAAATGACGACAAACGCAAAAAAAACATGAATGGCCACGACAGGCACGGAGTCACGGACGTTTGAACTGTCGATGTCGTAGAAAATTGTAGAAGTTTAATTTTTTTTTTGAGCAACTTGTCGTTGAACTTTAAAATATTTTATTGGGTTGATAGTACTGTACTTTATTGATTTACGTAAAGAAAAAAATACATGCTTCCCTATTCCCGAACAGACGGAAATATAATATTTAGAAATTGCCGCCAAAGACTTTCTTTCTTTTTTAGGTTCATTAATTTTCTCAACAAACTTACCAAATCCATACGTGACACGGTAATACTCCTTAGTGTTCGGATCGCAGTCAGTGAGAACCACATTGCGTCCAAATACATTGAGTACAGCTCCAATGCTCAGATCCGCAGGGCTGTAGGAGGGTATCGGAGGCCCGCCACTCATTTCTATCCTGGGTGGTATTTTCTAGAACGTCGTTAAATACCTAAGCACCTCAAGTAACCACTAAAACTAAATTAACGCTTTTTGGCTCCATGTGTTTAAGTGCTCGGCCAGACTGGCAGCGCGGTGCGAGTGCGGCAACGCGCGCGGTTTGCCTGGCCAGACTGGCAGTGCGGTGCGGCGAGCGGCGCGATATCGGAGATCCCCGCTCCCGCCAGGGTTACCAACTTAGGGGTTTTCCTTCCAAATTTAGGGGTAAAAAAGAGGGATGTGATTTTTTTAGGGGCGTTCTATTTTAAGGGGTACTTTTAGTGCTGGGCTAGACTGCAAACGCGGGCGCGGTGCGCATACTCAAACATATGAACTTCATTGGAGACATTCAAAAGGCAAAGAAGGAACATGGATGGGTTTTAGTCAGTAAAAGCCAGAGCGGGAGGGTAAATCATCAAATGACCCCCCATTTGATGATTTACCATCAGAAAAAAAAAAAGTGGGGTTTTCAAGTAATTGTGGAAATTTTGATTTAGCTTGAGGGGTAAATATTTTTGGGAGTTGGTAACCCTGGCTCCCGCACTTGCCGCCCGCGCACTCACTGCGGCCACTTGTATAAACGAGCTATGGTTTGAGCTGCCCGCGCGCGATTCGCGTGCGGCCCGCGCCAGCTAGCCCGGACCGCAGCCCGCACCCGCGTGCCCACTATGGACACTCCAATGAAGTTCATATGTTTGAGCTCATCGCACCGCGCCCGCACCGCACCCGCGTTTGCAGTCTGGCCGAGCACTAATACTTGTTCCATGCGGTATTCGAACCTGCGACACGCAGCGCAGCAGCCAATCGCTCAGCCACTGCGCCAACCGTGTCGTCAAATCTAAAGTAATCGTACTCGCTTATAAGGATCCTATTATATTTTATTATATTTATTTATTTTCTATTATATTTTATTATTACATAAACGATCCTAATCTGCGAAACGCGAATGCGAAAAGGATCTTCTTCTTCATCGTGTGGTTACGACCTGGCTTTACATGCCTTCGAGAAATATCTCTCAGGCATGCTGGTTTCCTCACGATGTTTTCCTTTTCTGAAGTAAGTGATAATAATTATACAATACGCACATCAATCCGAAAAATCAAAGGTGCGTATCTGGGGTTCGAACTTGAGACTTATGAATTGGCAGTCTGAAGGTCACACCACTATGCTATCACTGCTTTTATTAAACGGGGAAAAGGCTATGTAGGTTTAATCAACTTAGCCTATCGCAGACCCCTGATTGACCCACTGTTGTTCTCCCAAGCTGCGCCAGAGCACCTTGTCTTATACTATCCGCATCTAGTGTGACCCAGCTGGCTTGTTTTTGGTCCCTTCCCCAAAAACGTAAGTGACTTACACGAGGAAGACGCATTCTCTTCAGAAACATCGGTCCGGCCTCCCTGCCCGAATTATGACCTACCGATTCTTTAATCTCTATAGTATCGTCTGCTAAAAAATAGTGGATCTCCAGGTAATGTAATATACCAAATTCTGAATCACGATCATCCCAGTAACCATAAAACCTAAAAAAGATGCAAATTAAAATAAATTAACATCAAAGGATAGAACTTGCGACCAATAAATGCCTGAATAACGAAATTACGATACGGCTAGATGGTTTTCTTTTGTCAAAAAGTCCGTAGACATAGAAACTCTTCGTATGTATCTGTCTCCTGAGTCTCTTTGAAGTACAGGGAAGTACCTACTTATAGAAAAATGTTTTTAACCTACCTCAAAACTTGTCTATCAAATTCCAAAAATTGTTTGAAAGGTCTATGTTTTGGGGGCTTTCTAGTATCCGGCGTTCTCTAAAACAAAATAATTCATTGTAGGTAATATTACAGGCACATATTGTCATGTTTCAATGTAGGTATCACTATACTTTCAAAAATAATCCTTACTTCGATCGCGTCTGGATATGGTATCGGATCCGGCACATTGATGCCCAGGCGATTTAGAAACAATCTCGTAAAGTTGTCACAATTTACGATCTGTAGGAAAAACCATAGTTATTATATAGAAGATGAATCATGAAAACAATTTATTAGAAGGAATTTTATTTACCATAAAGTTTTTGCCAAAGAATGTAACTTCCCGCCCAATATTAAGATCCAGTACGTCGTAATACAAATCGTAGGTGTACGGGAGGCGAATTCTTTGACGACTGATCATTGTTCCTGAACAATTAGTAAAAGCCAATAAAACAGTTACTTAATTACAAATTATTTTCCCATAATTAAGTTATTTCGGTCCGAATATTTGAAGGTAGGTAAAAAACGTCATAGTTACCTTGTGTCAATCCACTGTTTTCCGTCTTCGGCTCCATTACTTTTATAGTGCCATCTTCAAGATAGAAAAAGATCTCAACCTTCCGCAGTATGTGAGAGCCAGAACGGAATTCATGCAACGTTTGTTGGAAAAAACCTTGGAAGCGTAGAATCTAATCATACGGAAAAATATTTAGCGGGTAATAGGAGAAGTAGAAACACAATCTGTTAAGTTGCTTTAGGGCGTCAACAATGTTTTTGGTCAATTTTGGTGGTCGCAAGCGCGACTGCTTAACATTAAGTCTTGGATTTGATTCCCGGGTCGGGCAAAGTGTTAATGGGATTTTCCATCAGGAATTTCGCCATGGAGTCAGGATTTGTGACCAGTTAATGGCAATAGGCTGCCCCCCTCCCCACACCTCCTAATACATGGTACTTAAAACATCCCATCAATGCCAACTTCACCCATAGCATCCTGCTGGATGAAGGCCTCTCTGTTATTACCAGCCTCCACGCGCGTGCGATAGTCTCATTCAGGTTGTGTCCGCGACGGTAAAAAAAACCATTACATCCCTAATTAAAATTTTTGCTCAATTTTAGAGAATTTATACCTACGAAGAATTGCGAGGTAACTTTGTGAAGCCAAAAGTGTTCATAGAAAAGATCTTACGTTCTTATCATACATGATCCAGGTCGGTAGATCGGGCGCTTGTTTGCGACAATACAACGACGGCACTCTGTTGCCCTCCTCCGCCTTATCGACCAACATGTTGGTTTTGTCGACTGACGTGAATACAGGCCGGACTCCAAAGCTCGTCTTCCCTATCTGAAATGCAAAAATAATATCATAGGCACAGATCCAAAGTAGAGGGGATTAGACTGATTAGTACGAATATCTTCACCCAACTTCCCCATGCTAACGCTGCTGGTTCATGGTCACCACTATCTCTGTTTAATATTTTAGGCAAATGAACTACGGTCCTTTCACAGTGATTTAACGTCTGAGCGGCAACCCATTGCAACAGCAACCTTATTGCAATGAAATTCACTGTAATTTTTACAAACATTCAATGACAGCAACTTTATACCGTTAAATTAGACTTGTATCTTGCGCCATCCCATCTTCCTCGGTCAGCGTGTTGTGCTGGCGCTGCTGCGGCAGCTACGAAGAACCTCAAGCCGCGTAAATATTGTATATATATACAGGGTGTAAAAGACCTCATCACGAAGCCGTCAACCATGCATTCTGTACATCAAACTAAGTAACTTTACGCACAAATTATTGCTGGGAAACGACTTTTTTTTTGGGATGAAAAATCATGTTTTGTGGTAGAATTCAATGTAACGCACTCAAAACATTGTGCTGATGAATGGATTGAATAGTACGGGTGTCGTGGAGGTGTTTAAAGTAAAAATCCTACATTAAAAACTTGTATTTAAAAAAAAACTTGTCAAAAAGTTGGAACTTTGACCCCCAATATCTCCGTAACTATAAGGTTCCCAGGTATGGTGTAGACTGTAGAACAAAAAAATGATCGCAGTGACGAGGAGAACAAGTGCCTTTCGGCTTCGTTAAGAGGTGTTTTACGCCCTTTATATAGGCACCCTTTTTTTTTCGGATAGGAAATCATCAAATGACTCCTCCAGCTCTGGGCGGAGCAGGAGGGAGTGTCAGACTTTTACTGACTAAAACCCATCCATGTTCCTTCATCGCCCTTTATGTTCCGGGGTCACGGTATCTCTTTCGAACAGTCCCGCAACCCCGGCAGGCATCGGCCCTTGAGGACCCCTTTCTTTTTGCTGACTCTCTTTGAGGCGCGCATGGAACACGAACGCGTCGTCGACACGGCCTGTCGTCATGAGACGGACGGACGGCGAGCTAGCCCATAGCCCACCTTCCACAGGCCAGCGCCTACGGTGGCCGGGGGCCACGTGGTGGCCCCCGACGCCCGGGGCGTCTCCCGCGGCGGCCGGGACCTGAGGTTCTCTCCCTCTCACGTTCCACCACATCCTTCTCTAGCATGACTGCTTCGCAGGAGGTGACGGCGTCCCATTCCGTCTCGCTCCGGACCATGGCTTGAACCATGGCTGGACGCGAGAGGTCGCCGCCGCCGATCGCCGGTTTTATATAGGTACCCTTGCGGGTAGTTTCAAGATTCTTTATTTGCATGAACTATGGTTAGTACATGATGGTTTCGAATAAAAGGTTTCACATAATTCGCTGACTTCTTTCAGCATGCAAACTTAAAAATTAAAATACCTAACACATTGTAGGTACTCGTAGTTTAGGTACCTAGTTAAAAATTTAACAAAACATTTAAGAAACATTAAATATTATCTTTGTCAATAATATTATTTTAGAATTAAAAATACTCGTGTGTAGAATAAAGTAATAAATTAAATAAAATTTAATTGTAACAATAGTTTCAGAGACTTTTGGCTCTCACTGCTCTCAGGATTCTAGAACTCAGAGCTCCCTCGCTACGCTCTGGAATTCTAATATCCCTCGCTACATTCCGGATTCAAATTAGCGCCCGTAGCATGAGACACTGGTAGATCCCCTCAGTGCATTAAATACTAGTATACTATTGTATAAGTATGTATTAGTGTACTCGTAAGTTGTAACTAAGCGCATTAGTCGTTTATTTTTTAACTTATTGAATGTCCCATTGAAAAAGACTCTTTATACGAGTGTCAAACGAGTACCATCCTTTATTAAATACGATCCCACGATATACAGCGATACAAACGGTCCATTAGGGGTCCAACTTTCCAAGGGTACTACGTACATCTTACTAATCCTACTAATATTAAGTATTTAGATAAGCGAAAGTTTATGAGTATGGAGACTATGTACGAGTATGAATGTTTGTTACTCTTCCTACTAATATTATTGATGCGAAAGTTTGTGAGGATGGATATAGGTATGTGTATGTATTTGTAACACATAACACACAATCACCACACACCTCACATAGTACACTCATACATGAACACACGCTCATACAACTGCACTCATACACTGACACACAATCACTATACACCACACATAGAACACTCATTCATGAACACACGCTCATAAAACAGCACTCATACACTACCACACAAAAACACTCGTTTACTCTTCTACTCTATCTTAAATATGTAGTACTATTAATATAAGTTTGCCTATCTGGTTTAAAAACTTTGATGCATATTGTAATAAGTATATGGCACTACTTTTGTTAGATCTCCTAATATGTATCTTAGTGGGGACCTGGTGTCCTAAAATACAGGCCTCGGCTTAGTTTAGGCGCCAGTCTCCCACAAATAAAATACTTTTTCCTGTATATGTATATGTTACAACATAAGTACTGTATGTTTTTTATTTTTTTATTTGTGGAAGAGAAATAAACAAATTTTTATTTATTTTTTATTTATGTATGGATGTTTGTTACTCTTTCATGCAAAAACTACTGAACGGATTTGGATGATATTTTGCACACAGATACCTAGTCTAAAACCTAGATTAAAACATAGAATACTTTTTATCCCGGTAGTAAGATCCCATGAGACGATTATCAAACTTCACGCGGGCGAAGCCGCTTCTGGCAGAGGATGTACAACCTATTTACATACTCACCATTGTGTTTTGTCCAAAGCCTGGTAAAAGCGGCAGCCTTGGATTTCGAATCGACATGATTGCAGCTTGAAATCAATGCAACAAACCTAAATTGTAAGTATGTATGTATTAATTAAAAACTTCTGTACAAGTACTTCAAAATGAAAACAATTTATACTAAAACAAACTTATCATTGGATCGCTGCTATGGTTACGGTTTTTTAGTTTAAAAAAAAATGACGTCTAAATGTGTTTGTAAAAACCTTGCACAACATCATATCATTTAACATAGTTCTCACAGAACCTATAGAAAGATAAAAAATACAGTCACTATCGTCTACAAAAAGTATTTTAAAATCTAATGCACATTTATATCTTTTTTGTAATCATATAAACCTTAAATAAACGAATAGGAAATCTATGTGAAGCTACTTATTACAAGCAGAATTAAAATTTTCTTTTTAGCACTTCTCTAGTCGCTGGATAGATGGCGCTGAACTTGGTACGTTAATTCAAGGAACGGAACATAAAAAACTGATTGTAACAAAGCGCGAGAAAACTAGGTAATAATCGCAAACGAAAGTGTCAGTCAACGAGCGAATGTGACGTGACGCAATGTTATTTTTTCCAAGCGTTTTGGCTTTGGCACCAACTAACATAGTCAGTTCAACGCTATCTAGAGAGTTCTTGGAAACTACTTTTTTTTTAATCCCCTTAAAAAGAAAACCTTTCAATGTGTCAACGATAACCGAAACGCAACGTTGATAATAGTCTGTGGCAGGCTGTGCTATATAACCGAATTATAATAAATAATTTAATGGATAATAAAAATTGTGGACAATGTGTAATTGTGGATAATTTATTAATCTGTTAAGTAAGACATTAACATATTTCATATTGACATGACAGATTTGACTTTGACAATTTGTGGTCAATAAATTATTATTTATTTTTAATTTGTACAAAATTAAATGATACATTCTTTGAAGACATCTACATTCTACACAATGATTGATGTAAAAGCTAAAATTAATTCTTTCTTTATCTTTAACTCAAGTTTTGGTCCCAGGGAAGGCGATGTAAGTATTATCAACAGAACTTCATTCCCAATCCTTGTAATTTTGATCAGAAACTCAAACTATAATACTTAATTGGCCGTAGTAGAAAATAATCATACTATTTATGTGCTTGTACCCGTCTTCATATTACAGGTTGTGTTTGCTTTTATAACCGAAGATTTAAACCAATTAAAAGTAATAGTTCAAGTTTGTTTCTTTATTGTCAATCTTAGATTTATCCTCCATCAATATATTCTTACCTATTCAGGAACTACAAAGGATATTATTCTACCACCCTAGTCAAACAAGTGCAGATGCACAGAAAATGCAAGTTGGCTTATGTGAAGCTGTTGTCAAATTCATGTCGTAAGTGGTTTTCTTTGAATGCTTAATATTATGTACCACATCTACATGACTACATCTAAGGCATATTTAACTCCAGCACATAATTAGATTCCTCAAGATGTTTATTTTACATACAGAATTAAAAACGAAATGGTAAACACCATTTACCAACAAACTCGTGTAACAACCCTTAACTTTTTCTTTTCCAGAACATTCTCATCAGAGCCATGTGAAGCTTTACAAACACAGACAAAAAGATATATTTTCTATCAACCAGAAAAAGGATATTGGATGGTATTGGTAATATGACTAAAATAAATAAACTTTACTTAAAAGATCAAATATCAGAGGACCTTTTTACACGACTACGGCGAAGACAAAAGGAAGAATGATGAATGAAAGGAATAATGGCCCGGGTAACATAGGCTATATAAATTCTATCAAAATGTAATGTGACGGAATTTAGACCTTAGATTCTGACATAAAAAAAATAAAACTGTTTAGTAGCAGGTGCGACAAAGGCTCTACCGTGACCATTTTTGTACATATCCATTTCTGGATTTCTATTTGAATTATTTCTTGTTTCGTCCTTTTTAGACCCCTTCTTTTTCATAGTCGGGTTTTGGTTTTTTTAACTTTATTGCGTGCTATGTAAACTGGAAACTATTCTAACTACTTGTAAACTCAAATGAATTTCAGACAAAATCCTAAAGCACTACCAGATAATTTTTGTCATCATATGGATTTCATCCTCTGGCAATCTAAGATTCCTATTAACTACGGTGCTAGTAAATTCACATGAAGCCTTAACTTTTCAGGTTGTCAGAATACCTTATACGACAAAAGCCTTGTCAGCTATTGGGGAAAGTCGAGGAGCTGATGTTGTAAGTAGTACATACTCTACTGTTTTAAAAACTGAAAGAGAATCAGGTATCCATGATAAACCTCACTCATATACCAAGCTTCCAGTATCCACAGTATTAATGCTATTCTAGTCTCTGACCTCCTGCCTCCTGCCTGTTTGGACTGCCTCATTGGTCTAGTGGGTTTATTTCCTAGGTTGGGCAGTGTTATTGGGTTTTTCCATCAGAAATTTCTCAGTAGCAGCCACGGAGTCTGGATTTGTGCCCAATTGATTTCCCCCCTTTTACATGGAAATTTGTGGGTGTACTATTCAGTACACCTCTGCCCAATCCTTGGGGGATTACAGGCATGATGTTATGTTATGTCTAGTTTTCTCCCTATTTCATTTATTTAATCTGCATTTCCAGGTGAATCCATCTGTGATGTACGATTTAATAAAGTCAGCATACAAGATGTTCAGAATGTTCAGAGGACCCTTCAAAAACTATCCAATAGAAGAAATATATACAATATGTGACCAGTTCTTCACACCAGTAAGATTTTTAATAAATATTTCTTAAAACTCAAGAAAGAATTATTCATCTAATTACCTACATACTTTTCAGTTCATATCTTCAAGGAATCTCTCAAATGATATTACAGACGTGATTCAAGGTATCAACTATTTGCCACTGGATAAGAATTCATTCTTTAAAGTGCTGTGCTTCATTGATCTTTTAGAAGTCAACTACCCACATTTCAAGTGTGTTTCTTTTATCTACAATGAACAATTGATCTGGTAAGTTTGCGAAATATTCTTATTTATATTTACCAGTTTTTTATTCGCTACCTGGGATTCTAAACAGGTTGCTTCAGCAGAATCATAAAAGAATAATAATATGAACTATGTTACATTGGGGGCTATCGTGTGTGAATTTGCCACTAGAGGTGCTTGTGTACTGACTAAGGTCTTCCAAAATGTCAGATGTCATAGTCTGTCGCGCGTTGCGTGCTTTTTTATCATGTATTTATACTAATACTGACGATTGTGTTCTAGATTGAGCCATTCCTGATTAATTATGACTTGAAGATTTTAAGTAGCAACTTAGGATCTTATTTGTTAGTACTTGGAGGTAGAATGATTTTTAAATGTTTCATGCTTGGTAATTTTAGGAAGAATATTGTAAATATGTATTTAAAGCTACGCTATGTTGTTATACGAAATAAAATAAAGTTTTTTTATGAAGTTATTGGCACTCT
The DNA here is from genome assembly GCA_941918905.2 of Xestia sexstrigata. Classification (NCBI taxonomy): domain Eukaryota; kingdom Metazoa; phylum Arthropoda; class Insecta; order Lepidoptera; family Noctuidae; genus Xestia; species Xestia sexstrigata. The sequence continues at coordinate 13,280,992 of OW799214.2, forward strand.
AGAGTATTAAATAGAATTATTGACAGGACCTTACTCAACACTGCTGGCTGGTGAGCTCAAAAACGATAGCCCTCATTCGTAAAATGGTCACAAAGTGGCAATTCATAATATTAACTGTGTCTCTGACTGATCTTATTCTGCTAAAGCAGCCATTTTACCCTTCATGCTATGATGCCTGAAACGTCATCAAATCATTTGTTTTACCATAATTTAGATATCAATACCCATCATGTCTGCAGAATTTCACTAGCTAATTTAATTTGACCCCGTATGTACGTATATGACACTAATAACCTTCTGTTCATCCACAGGAATGGCCTCGCTACCCATGACATGTTAACATTGTACCAATATTTGGTACAATCACTGCTACCAAAACAAGTAGAAAAGGAGATCCAAGGTGGTGCCGTGGCCGCCGCCCAGAGACATGGTCGTTTCATCCACCCCCCTGACGGCATCCATAACCAGGAGGACTTGCTAAAACTAGTGAAAGTACACCTCATGAGGGAGGATGACTTGGAAACTAAACAGTATTATTTAGTTGTTTATAGAACTATGAGCGCCACTGTCTGCTTCACGGTTGATGGTAAGTTGCAGTCTTAAGATGTTTCTCCAACAACTCTAGGGGACCATATTTATCGACAAAAAATCTCAGGTCAGAAAGCAGTTCATGCCCATGCAATGAAATCGAACCACCACCCCACCACCTACTCGGTGTTGTGCCGCATAGTCTGAACAAAAACGAGGTAAACAACCCTCTTTCGTTCTTATTGAATGAACATAAATAAAGCTCTTTCTGATCTGCTCAAGCCGATTCGGCGTCGATAAGTGTGTTCACTCCTCTAGACTGTGGCTGAACATTGAAACGTCGCCAACTGTTCGAATTGATGAATAAGCATCTTTACAACCACAAAGATGGTCTTGCTATTTAACAAACTGAGCCAATTTCCTTTACAGTTAGTGTGAACCTACAATTCGAGATGTTCAGATCGTTAGACGCATTTATTGGTCCTCAACTATCAGCTATAGCATCGACAATCAGTGAGCAATGCACATTACACGCACTGCACACTGCCCAGCTTGCTGTCTCGGAACACAAGTTTGTGTACTTCAATAGATTGAATTTGGCATTTAAAACTTCTGTAAGTAATGTCTATTTACTTTTTTTGCGTTTCACTGCCCTGCATTATCTGATTCTTCATACCCGTGCTTGATATAAAGAAATGGAGGACTCAAGTAATGCGAGGCACTGACTGTACTTCATTTGTGTACTGTAAGGTCATAGTGACTTTACCATTTATACTTGTTTTCTAAGAAAATTATGATGACATGTTATGATTTATGTTTCAGCCGACAATTAATAAACTGCACCCTTCTACCACTATTAAACCTGAAGTTTTAAGTATAATAGCAAATATACATTCCAACAAGAAAAGGTGAGTATCAATCACATTAAGCTTGTTGTGGTAGAGGATGCACGAAAGATGACTAATGCTTGTTATTTTTTTAAATTTGTTAAATTGGTTGTTTCTTTTTGGCTTGGAATTATCTGTAATATTGTTCATGTTTTCTCAAATAAATAAAAGTAATTAATTAATGCTCTATTGCAAAACAGTGAAGACTACTATATAATCATTTACTTTTTTATCAGCAGCCTTGGAAACTATGGGGAAATTATAATCAAAACACCAGATGAATACTGGATTACAGGGAAGTCTTCCAATGAAAGAGAGTTTTATGTTATCATTCAAGAGAAAAATGCCAATCTCAAAGAAATAGCAGGTATGTCAATTTAATTAGTAGGTTGTAACTTAAGGCGGGCGACAAGTGGACATGCCCTTGATACACTTCGCCGCTATCAGATGAATGACGTACTTACAAAAGCTAATCTATAAAAATGATTTTGTTTGCAGATGAAGTAAGACGGATATGTGAAGCCCAAATGAAGGGGATATTTTTTTACCCTATGTAACATTCTATTATTAGGAAGTAGTTGGAAACCATTAATGAATTAATCATGCAATAGCTGAATCATCTGGCGACAGCGCAGGGGGCGTGTATACGCCCAGAATGAACAAAGCAATGTATAGAATGTTATCTTGTTATTTTTATGATAGAAAAATAAAACAACTATGTCATATTATAACATGTCTATATTATTTACTTATTATAACACTGGTAATTAATACTCATAAAAGCTTAACAATAATTGAATGCTAATCAAGAGAAACTTTGTCTTCTTTTTTCCAAACTTTTTTATACATTTTAATAACAAGTTCTCTATTCTCATATCCCCACGCTAGTAGGACACAAAATAACGATATAGCTCCAATAAATATATGCAGAATTACTGAATCTCGTGACAATCTGTTTTCTGAGAACTTACAAACACAACCAGCAACAAATAAAGTCAACAAAAAGAATTTACCTACATAAAGCCCATCTAGGGGCTTGTAATCTGTCTCTTTGTATTTATTACTGATAAAATGAACACTATGAACTATCCTAGCAAACATATTAATACAATTTGATATAATAAAACCTACTGGTCCAAAAACATATGTTAAAACATATGATAATAAAAGAAAACTTATTGAAAATAGTACCATTAAATAATTGTAACTGTTTAACTGGGCACTGGTCATTGTGGCAAATGCGTAACATTCAGTTACTCCATTAATTGCTAACAATACAATTGCTAGACAATGGCTTCTTAGTAACTGCACGGGCAGGCCACTTGCAACAAATGATTCGCCACCATACAATAAAAGTAAAGTTCTTGCATAGCTTTGTCCGAACACTAAAACAATTAAACCAATAGAACTAACTGTTTTACAAACTTGTGACAGGACTGTACATGATTCTTGAATTTTATTTTGATCTTGTTTTTGTAGGGGTAATTCTCTGCTCACCATTTGGGTAAAATAGAAGTAGCTACTGTCTTCAATAGGTCTGAAGACAAACCTGGCTGCCAGACTTCCCAAGTTGTTGACAACATCATATGTTGCCTGCTCTCTGAAGGTCATGACTGGGCTGACTGACATCACATACTTTTCTCCTTCTGTTAGAAGCTGTTTGACAACACCTTGTTTAGCAAAACTAAGTGTGAGAGTGCTTAATTTTTTATTGAAATTTGTATTTACTGGACCAATGTATTTTGGTAAGAAATCCTTTAATGATGTAAATTGAAAATCATCCATATTATCATACAAACTAAACAAAACTGATTCAGGAATTATTTTGCTTTTAAGAGCTCCTTTTGCATAGAGTGGCTTATTTTTAATATACCAATAAAAGAATATGTAGTAACAAACCACTATAGTTCCTATACTACCCACTTGTGCCACAGAAAACGCAATAAGTGCAAGAGACCTATCATATATTACAATAGACAAGAATAATAAAGTTCGTATAAAGATATGCAAAGTATCTAGGGCAACTTTTAATTTGATGAAACAGTATAGTTGTGACACTAAAGCGACATTAACAGAACATAATTCTAATACACATGAAAAGGCTACACTCCAGCAACCAAAGGTGTATTGAAATGCATGCTCAGGATGCCCCAGGGGTAGCCAGTTTAACCAAATATAAACAAAAACAATGGAAAGAACACAACTTACAGGTACTGACAGCCAGATTTGGTTTATTAGTTGCCTCCAGCTGAACTCATCTTTTTGTCCTAGACAAGCTCTGTTGAATGGTTCCCGGCTGAGGAATAGTATGGTACTCTCCAACAGCAGCAGTCGAACATTCATAATGCCAAGAACTTCATGCCCAACATTCCTGATAACCCATGCATTGATCACAAAAGTTACACATCTAAATAGAATTTGAAATATAATGTTAAATGATGCATTCTCAAGGCTACTCATTAACAAGTTTCGTCCCATGGTGGTTTATTAGTCAATCTCAAACATTTACTGCATTTCCTTCACTAATGCTAGGTTGTATACTGCGCTTCACCACATATATCTTCTTATTGGAAAGACATATTACAAACCAATGGTCATCGTACGTTATTGATATTTTCTTGAATTGTTCATTGGGACCAAAAGCTAATGGGTCGACCCTGAAATTATCAAAACAATCGGTTAATTTGGAGATAATAGTATCAAGCGAATCCGGACCACGTCGCATCTTTTGCAGTGCATGAGTCAGGATAGATCGACACGTAATTAAAACATGCTTACTTGTTTGATAAGGAGATGAGATCAGTTATTATTGTAGCAACACGTTCGTCGTTTTCTAATTCTCCGCCAGATTCAAGGACAGCCCCGTCCTCTGTTAAAACCAAGTAACCGATCTGATCAGGAATCTTTTCCATTATAACTGCAATATCAATACAATATGATAACAATAACTAAATAATACTATAGAAAGATGACTTGAAATGTTATAATTACCTCACACGTATAGAACAGATGGTTAATATGTATGACAGATGACATCTCACATCTGTCATCAAGTCATCGAACAGTTGACATTGACAGATTAATTGAGAGAAAAATCTAAGAACATTAGTTCTAGTAGCATCTATATTTAGTCGAATCGTAATGAATTATTGTTATTTTTAAATAATAAAGTTAAAACTGATAAAAATATTATTCTAAACGGTAATCGATATTTAGCTAATTCGCCATTTGGCTTGTAGGTCTGCTATAAAAAAACTCCTTGGCAAGAATCGACTATCACTACTCATCATATCAGCACGGAATCACCCACTGCCAGTGCTGGGGTGCGTTTAAGTCAACTATCCAGTTTAAAATGTATACTGACTAACTAAACGTCAAACACCCCGTTCAAGCACACCGCGAGGTGAAAATATAAACTGACTAAAATTTAATCTGCCCCGTTCACGGTCGTCCGCTGGTATAAGTTTTCGCCTGACTAGGATAAATTTTAGCGACCTTATTACCACGCTAAATTTTAGTCTGCTGTCAGAATGACATTGACATTGAGCTGTTTGTTGTTTTATTTGCTCGATTCGCGCCCCAGAAACGAATATTTCTACCGAGTACTAGTGAATTTTATTTGTGAATCATAGACTGTTGAGTTGAATTGATAGTTATTACTTGTTTGACAAGCTAAGCTGTCAATTGAATTTGATAGTTAGATTTAGACCATAGTAGACCTATGACTCCTTTCAGCGAACGCTCGCTAGTTTAATTTTTCCCGGCGAAAATTTCGCCGGCTTACATAAACGTACCCCTGGGTTAAGGCCTCCCCTTTTTTCTGTGATACTTTCCAGTTCCTGTGCGTCCTTTAACCAGGTGTTTCCCGCGACTTTGACGATAACATCAACCCCACGAGCTTTAGGACGGTCCTCACTAAAAACTCGGGCTAAGGGCTTTTACAAAAAAGCGGCACGTTGCCAACGGCAGATGAACTGCAGGCAGCCGTCGCGCGTCGCCATCTGTCGACGGCTTCCGTCGACGGGTGGCGCCGCCGCTTGCAGTTGTGGCATGCCACCGACGCGACGCCACAACTACAACAACTACAAGCGTCGACGGCTGCAGTTCATCTGCCGTTGGCAACGTGCCGCTCGTCTGTAAAAACTCTTAGTTTAGTGAGGACCGTCCTAAAATTCGTGGGGTTGCAGTTTATCAGCAGTTGGCAACGTGCCGCTCGTCCTCCCTTATTATTATTATACTCTTTGCGCTCGTCTGTAAGAACCCTAACTCTTAGCTAATCAAACACGATCTATCACTTCATTCAAATCTAATACTCTTTGGTTCAAACTTATCTGTGGTTCAAGCACTTCATTCCGTATTTCCGTCATTCATTTCATTCATGTATTGAACTATTGATGAAAAATGAATGAATAATAAAATACAGCCAGCACAGTCTGTTGTAAAGAGAAAATACCAATTTTTATTTCTGTGTTTATGCATTTTTCGTAGTGTTTGTGGAAAAATTGATAAAATAATAGAATCGCAATAAAACAGGCAAGTAACCTTGTGAGTTTTTAGTAATTAGGCAGTCTTTGGGTAATCTAATTAGATGGGCGAAATTTGTTACGTACTTATACGTTTAAGCGCTAAAGTAATATTTTGTAGCTCTACGATGCATTCACTGTAAGCATAACGCTCTAGGATTTTTTAATTTTTCAAATGGCTAAGAAGCCATAATCCCAAACTTACCTGTTTTTTGTGTATCCATCTCCCTTCGTATGATACGTTGCAAAATAAACTTAGTTGCAATTCCATAATCGGTTATTGATAAGGAAATGAAGGAATTCATAAAAATAAACATGAATTCCTTCATTTCCTTCTCCCCAATGTGATTAAATAGGCCCCCATTAATAATGAAGGCAATCAAAATAATGTAGTTAAATAATGTCAAGTATTTTGAAAAGTGAAGAATTACAGCAAATACATATTATCCATCATCGTTATTGATGGCTGATGTTCAGTGGCTGACTGATTGCCTTCTAAGTATTATTAGGGGTTAGATGACTAAAGCGGCCTTTACATTTGGCTAAATTCAGTAAGTTATATGAATTAATACTCTGAATAATTTATACAAGTGTAAAGACATTCAGACTGTTATACACAATAATTAGACAATCAGAGTCGTGACTGCCGATCTAAATCAGTTAGCATGCTGAATTTAGCCAAGTGTAAAGCGATTTAGACAAGAAATGCGTTTAGTTGTCTGCTACTCTCAGCGGAGAAAACTATGAATTCTGTAGTGAAAATTTTCTCAATAGTTTCTCATCAACTAAGAAAATGTTAGAAGGCAAAAAAATGAAATTAAAGAGTTTTTGAATATAAATCCAAAAAAAAAATGTTTTTCTATGATAATTGCATGATTTTGGGTTAACACTTAAGACTAAACTGTCTTGAGACAGACTACTTCCCTACTAGCGTGAGCGAGAGATAAATAGTCTGTCTCAAGACAGTTTTGTCTCAAGTGTGCGGTAGCTCTTAATTGTTTGCTTGTTAGAAGCATTTGTATATCACCCAACATGTCTCTGGTATGATTTTTGAAAAAAGTGGTGCAGAAATAAATGAACTGAACTTTAAATCCTGTATGTACCTCCTGTTGGTAAGAATCTCAAAGTAACAGCTAATCTTTCTCTTGGAGTAACAGCATCTCTGGGCCAACTGTCTTCTTTTTTAATGTACGGTGTAATAATTCTTCAAATTGTTCAGTAGGGCTATTACTTATCTTACGCCGTACCCGGGCTGTTAGTCACTGTAAAGTGATATCCACTCAGTGTGTTAGGTAATACCAATATTATGACATTCTCGGTTGTCATCAAAGTTCGGTGTACAACCAAAGCTTGATAGTCACTGGATATCAGAAAGATATGTAATAGGCCTACAGATTCCAATATTAAAAAATTTCAATAAAATACATTAGGTACCTACATCTTCTGAATCATCATGACAAAAATATTTATCGTTCTTATATTTTATTTCTTCAAAAGTGTATTGAAAAACGTCGTTTGATACTCGTGAACATTTGTTATTGCAGTTGTCGGCTCAAAAACACCCTCGCCTACGGGAGTTAATTCCACAAAAACCAACAAACTTTCTCCACTTGTATCAAAATGTAGGTACTATTTCACCCAACACTTCCTGCGTCTTTTTTTAGTAATTAAAATCGAGCTCGACGCAACCATAGCCAAGGCGAGCCCTATCCTTTGACACAGCCTTTGATGTTTTGATGGTGCAATGAGAGTGACAAATACGTACGACACGCTCGGAATTCGCTGTTATACTGAGTTAGCTAGCTAATTAGATCAAGTGTAAAGAGCAAGCTTTTTTTTCGCCAACAATCACTGTCTGAATTTAGTGAACTAAATTTAGCCAAATGTAAAGGCCGCTTAAGTTTATGTTGTGACCATGATGTTAGTGACTGAACATGGTTGTTTCAAGTCTGGGTGACCCACCTTTAAGAAGGATTCATAGCAGGAGCAGACATGTTGACATTACTTAAATTAAAATACCATACCACATTATTCAAGTTTATAAGAAATTAATACAAAAATACAATGATTTTCCTTATCTCATGCAGTCAACAAAAAAATTGGAAATAAAACATACCTGATCATGTATTTTTACTTAAATAGTTAGATAACATTGGTGATTCATACTTAGTTATACATACACAGCATTTTATTGCTTACATGCTGTAACTGGATTTCATATCAAATTGATTACTACTATGTATAAGCAACCTTGCAAATACTTGTGAAATGAGACTGTTCGTTTTCCACAGTTTTCACACATAAAATGTTACAATATATAAAATTTAGAATTGCACTGATTTCATTATTGCATTGATATTGTGCAATGTAATAGGTACATAATGGGTATCATTTACCATAATTATGCATGAATAGAATGTACGTAGGTACATTTTGAATTGATTCTGAATGGCAGAGCTCATGTACAGTAATTTTTTTTGATAAAATTGTTAAATCTTGTATCCAAATGCAGCCATTGACAGCATTTTTATTATTGTTTACTAGATAACAAAGTAGATCAAGATGTGAAAGTTGGTACTGCATTGAGGACAGGCACATCAATCAATCTTGAATTGTATTTAAAATCAAAACCAAAGTGAGATCATTTTTAAAGAATGGTTCATGATCAGGTTGTCTGGCAGATTTTTAATTTTTAATTGTTGATTAGGTAGATGATGTAAAATGAAAGTCACTTTAGTAAAGCAAAGCTTAAAGGGCTGACAACACCAGATTGGTGTTTTTTAAGAAAAACCATTACCAAATGCAACCAAACCACATCAAAAAAATATTATGTTAATATTCATCATATTTCAAAGACCGTGGACAGACTCGAAACATAATTGGAAGAAATCGGCTCGATAGAAAATAATGAGAGGTTTTCATTTTGAGAGATAAAAAAGAAATAGTTTCTAAGATCTCTCTAGATGGCGTTGAACTGACTACGTTAGTTGGTGCAAAAGCCAAAACGCATGGAAAAACAAACATTGCGTCACGTCACATACGCTCATTGACTGACACTTTCGTTTGCTTAAGCTTCCGAATATAACCTAGTTTTCTCGCGCTTTGTTAATATCAGTTTTTTTACGTTCCGTTCCTTGCAGTACGTACCAAGCGCCATCTATCCAGCGACTAGGAAGGGCTAAAAAGAAAATCCCTCACTGAAAAGAGTGGTCATAAAATCATCAATAAACGGTTCTATGTCTTTATTTTTTGACGTATGGGTCTGGACCGGAAGACGTTGCGTTGGAAGGCCACCCACTAGGTGGACCGATGACCTGGTGAAGGCTGCTTGAATCCGCTGGATGCGAATCGCACAGGACCGGTCAATATGGCGACACTTGGGGGAGGCCTATGTCCACCAGTGGACGTCTTTCGGCTGAAATGATGATGATGATGTCTGGGTCTGCAATTAAAAACATGAAGTCAACATATTATACCTAAACCGCTAACGAGTCATATTTCACAATTAATAATCCACACTTTTTTTATTTCAATATTTATTCATTATTTTCTTCTAAAACTTGGCCACCCAGTAACTCTCAATCTCGTTTACTCCAATACAAATAGACAGTGTGCGCGCGTTTTGGTGTTGACATCCCCTTAATACAAAGATATTGTAACATACTTTTTGCCTTCCTTAACAATTTAATAATACCTCAGTAACAGTCAATAGTGTCAAGTATCATATTCATTGACACTGACACTGAAATTGCCTTATTGAAAGATTTGCTAGCGCGTCAATTTGTTAAGCCCCACCAAGGCAATATTAATTAACAGTTTGATTGAACTATTGATCTTTAAAGTGTCTTATCTTCATGCTTGTTTTTGATCACTACATCACTATCACTACTTAGTATAAAACAAAGTCACTGCTCGCTGTCTGTCTGTCCCTATGTATGCTTAAATCTTTAAAACTACGCAACGGATTTTGATGCGGTTTTTTTAATAGATAGAGTGATGAGGAAGGTTTATATGTATATAACATGCATAATATAGTAGAGAAACACTGATAATTTTAGAGGTTTCTAATGTGATGTCTTAAATAAACACATTTTTTTGCGCTTACATTGCAAACGCTGGCTGAACCCTACGAGATAGATCAAAATAATGTACTACAATATTGTGCACCTTAAAAAGGTCTACAAAAAAGTCCGCGATGGTATATGTTTATCTCTTAGGGATAACCCACAATAACCATTTTTTATCCTTTTTTTTTTACGAGAAATAATGGCTTATTTACGAAGCGATTTTAAGCAATACATTATTAATCCTTATCCAATTCAATACATTGTGCATTTAATAGAGATCAATATGGCCCTTTTACAGTATATCATTTAAATGAATAATTTAGAAGATATCACAGAATTAATATTACGCGTGACTGAAAATATCATTCTTAGCGAAACAAATGGGGTCGCAGCAAAATAAAATAAAGGCACCCACCCGCATTACAATCCCGAGCGAAGCCGGGGCGGGACGCTAGTAAAAGATAAACTTTAGGCGTAAAAACTAGATATATTATCATTCAAAAATTCAGTACCTACGTTCCGTCAACCAACATGTTGGAAGTAAAACTTGAATTAAGAAAATCGCCTTTACTGCTACGGAATAAAGCCATACCAACTTCTTGAGTAGATGAGAGTAAGAGAACCTACTCTTTTGTTGTAAATAATTTCCATGACAAAATAATGTATTCTTTAATGCATTTAAAAAAAAATACAATTTGAGGAAGTTTAATACATAATTCATTCAATAATTTATTTGGTGTTTTTTATATTTTTATTAACAGGAAAAATGTTAAGGTTTCGTCCCAAGCTGGGGAGCGAGCGCAACAGCGAATGGCGCTGTTGCTTTTGTCTCCATGTGCGCACAGGGACCATCCTGCTGGGGACATGGCACCTAGTAAGTATTCAATGTTTTTGTAGAGACAACAGTCCCTCGACCCCCTCGACCCTCGACCTCGTTGGCTCGGGAAGCATGTAAGGCAGTCAGTGGGTCCCGGCCGGCTGTCTGGATTTTTTTTGCACCCCGCCTCGGATATTTTAGGTTTTCTTGACATCTTTAATTTGAAATAAAATTCATAAAAACATTTTTTATGATTTAATAAATGTATGAAACTATGAATATGGTTTCAGTGATGTGGCCACCGCAGCTGGCGCGAACATGCCCAAATCTGGATGCTGTATTTCGGCAATAATGCGTTGAATGTTGGCTTCAAAGTGCTTATTGTTTCTAATTTCGTCAACGAAAATTTTAGTATCCTGTGGTCCTGCCTGGTATATAAGTTACAGGAACTTGGAGGCCCTGGGCACGTGCCCCGTGTGCCCTTATGGTAAAGACGGAATTGGTCACGGGTAATTTGACGCCTGAGAGTTAGATAACCAGTCTTGCGAAGGGGTACTGATTAGCCGTAATTAACGTGGTTTCCGAGGGGCGGAAGGAGGAAACTCGGTATGTAATGGACGGTCACCCATCCAATGGTCGACCTTGGCAGACGCTGCTTAACCTGGAAGATCGCCCCGTGCGGCTGTTATTATTTAGCCACGAGCTCCTCTTAGCGAGGTTGTCGGAACAGTCGCTCCATGTAAAATACCCCACTTTAGCTGCACCCACTTAGAGCCAACCCAAGATACATAATTATGTAGAAAAAGGCTAGGTTAACCTAACCTAACCTAAACACACAGAGATTTAACAAACAGCATTTATAAGCACTTAATTAGAAACCACTTACCCTACCAATCTACATAGATGTCGGTTTTTACTAATACATAGTTACGGTTATGGTAGCTAATTAATTACCTATGGTTTTCTTTGTTGGTTATTTATTTGCCAAATCCAAAAATAGGCATGGCTGGCTTATTACGCGGAAAACTATGACAATTGTAACTATTATTTTACTTATTAGGTTTTTATAGTATTAATATTATTTTTCGTCCAAACAATGTGATGGAGTAGCAAATGAATGCAGGTTCCAAAGTTTCAGGTAAAGCTCATGAGATGCAATCTATGCGCCATTTTCCCATGGTTATGTATGCAAAATGCAAATAGTGCATCCTCCCTAAGCTGACACACTTAACTTCTCACAACTTATGTACCTACCTACATACATACATAGGTAATAGGAAGGTATATGATATTAATTATCAAACAACACGCACACCGACTGTGTGTAAGTAGGTACCTACTACGCCTACGACCTTTACCACAATGCGGTGTGTGACTAAATTATGTTTTAGTTATTAAGTACTACATAAGCGTATACCTGCCTGCTTCATCAAGTATTACTTTACTGAAATACAAATAATGAAATTATTCACATCTAATTAGACATATTTCCCAAAGTTGTGGGCGGCATTATGTACCCAATATTTATCGATGATTGAGTCCTTCAGTCATGAATTAATTGAACAATCAGCACTCATTAATCTTGGCTTTTGTAGCTAAGAATCACGTTAAAGAAATACCGAATGCTCGTGATTCCCATTCCCAAGACCAAAATCTAACGACAAAATTCTCCGCAGATGCTGCACCTCATAGCGTTAGGCTTCCTGGCGGCTATAGTTCGCGATCCCCGACTCCTGGACGAGTTGGAACGCGACTCTGCCCCCGTCCCGAACTGGAGTGACGTGGCGCGAGGCAACGAGGCCATCCCCACGCCTCTGTCCAACGTGGAGCCGCCCCCGAGTTCGTTCCCACAACATGTCGGACAGCCAAGAGATCGAGATCATAGTCTGATATATCGTAAGCGTACGATTAACTCATATTTTTATTTGCACATCTAAACAAGATCTTGCAACAATGGTTTAAGGCGACTACAGGAGCAAAACGCGAGTTTTATAATGCAAAAAAGCATATGATTCACTGCAATAAACAAAACCAGAAAAATATATGATATTTTTCAGGATATATGCTAGTACGATAGTGTTTTGAAACATAATACTACAAATTATATTCGATGAAAAAAAATCACGAACTTATCTCTAAAAAAAATCTTTTAACAAGTAAAACCCATACTAAAATACAGGCGATCATTCTGATTTTTTGGTAAATAATTCGAAAAGCAACATATTACCATCATAGTGTTTTAATTTTTTAGTCCAATCAATAGATTTTTTGTAAATCGCAAGAAAACACTCATTTCGCACTATTCGGCCCGCAGTGACCGACGTAACAACCACTTTGTAGTGCAAGCTGATTAGAACTTTATTCTAACAGTGTTTCAAACGAAGTTTGAACCACCACAAACAGAGTTGCTAATTTAGCTCCTGTAGTCGCCTTAAAGCGAAGGCAGCTTCGAACAGAGTAAAAAGATAGTAGTATGAGCATGCAGGCGGACGAAAGAACTTCAGGAGATTACTGTAAAACAGCAGCAGAATAAACATTCAAATTCTGTTTGCTAACTGTTTAGTGTTCTCTCTCTCTCTCTCTCTGGTATTGATTTAGGTGTGTTTGCCAAAAACCTACTTTCACTAGTTACATCATACTAAGATATAGGGCGGGAGAAAAACTATTTGGCGGTGAACGAGTTGTTTGCAGTTTGACATGATAGTTTATAGTCCGCCTCCATTGTGTGAAACAGCAGCTGTGATCTTGCACAAAATACACAACAAAAATGAAATAATTATGATGTATGCAAAGTTACACGCCTTATATTATATAGAACATCAATAATATAATTACTCATTCGTGCACGTAGGTATAACTGTTGCATTTAATGCTTATTAACCGCAATAGTTGTATAATAATACATTATAATTTGTTGTCCTTCATATTATAAAGAAATGCATCAATTATTTAGCTTAAGCATTTTTATTTTGAAATCACAATGAAAATACAATAGCTAAAAACATGTTTTGAACTATTATAGTTAATACTAGCTGCACCATTATCATATAAAGTTGCTTGAAATCAGCATCACGAGAGCACCGGAAACGGGCAAAATGAATGAACAATATAATCTAATAGATTTGAGTGTGTGTGTGCTAGATGATGTGGATGTGGGCGCACTGGTTACAGTGTGCACCCTGGCCATCACCTTCATGCTAATCTACGGAGCTGCACTCGGAAAGCCTGCCCACCTCTTGCCATTCTTCTGCCTCCAGATATTCGACTTTGCGATCACAGTGTAAGTATATTTAGGCTAGTATCACGTACGCATGACGAGTTGACGACCAATCAAGCTATGCAAAACTAGTACACTCATTGTTAGGGAAATCTATACAAAGTGAGGCCATGTACTACTGGAAATGTATGACTTGAGATGCCGCCGTGTGTACAGCTTCAAATAGTAAACTTCTTTGTGAAGGAGTTTTCCTAGACGAAGGAAAGTATCCCCATACTTATTTCTGCAGCCAAGCGGCATGGCTGGGTGCCAGTTTGAAGTTATAGGCGTATAAGACATTTCAGCTTTGTCTCTCCTATTAAACCATTAGAACATTATGTGTCACATTCATACAGCAACCATAATTTGTTTGAATTGTATCCGTGTGTGTTCGATTTTATTGATCTGGCTAGGTACTGAACTATGTTACTGAAAAGACGGATAATTATTACTTCAGAAGTTTCTAATCGTTCTCCCTTATGAAGTCAAAATCTAAACTGTATCTTTCTATGACCGAAGAGCGTTGTAAATGAAGCAGGAAATGCCATTACTACAACAATGATATTAGTACCGTCTCATTAGCTTTGCACCTTCTTACAGCGCGTGTGACCTCATGCAAGAGCAGACATTTTGAAAAGTGGGCCCAGTGTTCATACAAAAGTGCCCATGGTCCTTTGCCCTTTCAAATAATAAAAACATTACATTTCCCCATCAGCCTGACCGCTACCGGATACCTATGCTACCTGCGCTCGATACACCGGCTGGTCGCGGAGACGCGCCGCGTGCCGTGGAGAGCCCAGCTGCTTCAGCTACCGGCGCCTGCATTGGCGCTCGTCGTACTTTCAGCATTCCTAGTCGCCGTACTGCTCAAGGTAAAGTGTCCTTGGTAACTTTATAAATCGGCGGTGGAAATTTAAAATGACGTGTGCCGTTGGAAAATCATTTTTACGTTTGATTATAGTTAGCATCCAGCTTTTTTGTCTGATGCATGAAAACAATTTAAAATAAAATAAAATGTATTTATTTTAAAAAATAGCAAGATAAAAAAACTACCCCATGGCTTTCGGACTTTTCAGAAACAACGACAAGTGGACAAAAAAAAATGCGTTTTTTTGTCTATATATTTTTATTTCAGTGCGCTAATGGGGCCTATGTTCGCCAATATCCTTTCCACCGTCGATAAGGCATTTTGAAGCATGACCTTCGAAAATAATTAATTTTGGATTCAAAGAACAAATCTTTCAAAAGTTCGCTTCCAAAACGCTTTACCATACATTTATTTCGTTCTATCATAAATATAATGTGTCCCTTTACCTCGAATTAAGTAAAAATTGTGTATATTTTTGATAATCCCATGTTGTTGGTATATAGCTAAATCGATTGGGTCCAATATATTATTATTATATTACTGTCTTACTATGCATTGTGTGAACTTAACAAGACTGCCCAAACTGGTCTTAATAAACAGGAAAATGTATAATGCAAAATACGTCAGAGCTCACATTTACGTCACTTGTTTATTTTTATTATTTTGTAATAACGAGTTTAATTTCATTACCGATAAGATACACCTATACGGGGTGTAAACAGACCCTTCACGAAGCCGTCAACTAAGCATTCTGTACGGTCGAACAAGCTATTTGGTTTACATTTTACAATGTAATTTGTGGGTTAAACTGTAAACCAAATAGCTTGTTCGACCGTACATTAAACTATTTAACTTTATGCAATAATAATTATTTCTAGGAAATAACTTTTTTTTTTTGGGTGAAAATCACGTTTTACGTTAAAACTCAATGTAACGTACTCAAAACATTGTGCTGTTGGACGCATTTATTAGGATACAGGTTATGTAGGTATTTCCAGTTAAGATAGGACCTTAAAAACTAGTATTTGAAAAAAAAGATGTGAAAAAGTTGGAATTTTGTCCTCCAATATCTCCGTAACTAATAGGTTCCCAGGTATGGTACAGAACAAAAAAAATATCGCAATGACTGGGAGAAGTGCCTTTCGGCTTCGTTAAGGATTTATTTACACCCTTTATTTAGTAATCAATATCTATAATCGAAATGGAGTAGCTTTTAGTATCCTTTGTGTTAATCCAGATTATAAACTATCTGTGTGCAAAATTTCATCCAAATCCGTTCAGTAGTTTTTGCGTGAAAAAGTAACAAACATACATACTCTCGAACTTTCGCATTTATAATATTAGTAGGATTAATGTCGCTTTTTTGCGTGTTTACGTTGTTCTTCTAAACTCCGCAATGTGTTTTGTTACTATCATTTAGAGAACTTATTCCAGAAGGTGTTAAGTATGTGTAATGCTTTAATAATTATTTAACTTCCATAATAACCATACGAAGTAGGGGCGGGGCGCTATTAATAAAGCTTCAATATTGTTTTTAATTTACTGAAGTAAACTTGAATTCACCGTACAGGGCTACTGCATCAGCGTAGTATGGCGCTGCTACAAGTACCTGACGATGCGCGCGCACGCACTGCAGAGTCCGTTCGTGATCTCGAGCGACGACGTGGTGTCGTCCGGGCAGCTGGCGCCGTACGCGGCCGCGCCCGCGCCGGACTACTCCAGCCTGCTGCCGGACTACGAGGAGGCCGTCAAGCAGACGCCGCCGCCCTCCTACCGCGCCGCCACGCTCATGGCTGCCGCTGATCCCTCGCTTACAACTGTTGTTAGTATTCTTAAACATTTTTACTGACTAGTATCTTTGAAAGCAACTCATTGGTGTCGATTCTGTTGTGCACAAACTAAACTTACTTTAGGTTATTACTATCTTTTTCTCTCTAATAAAACGAGAAAGAGACGGACGTAATTTAGAGCTGTCAAAATTAGTTGGAACTAATATTTCCATTCAAATGAAGGGTGCACGTAAAAACAAGTCGACTAAAAACACGGGCGAGCGCAAGCGCATAAACTAGTTATCGGCGGCGGCGACCTCTCGCGTATGGCCCTGGTTCAATCCATGGTCCGGAGCGAGACGGAATGGGACGCCGTCACCTCCTTCTGCGAAGCAGTCATGCTAGAGAAGGAGGTGGCGGAACGTGAGAGGGAGAGAGCCTCACGTCCCGGCCGCTGCGGGAGACGCCCCGGGCGCGGCCACCGTAGGCGCGGACCTGTGGACGGTGGGCTATGGGCTAGCTCGCCGTCCGTCCGTCTCATGACTACAAGACGTGTCGACGGCGCAGGAGTGTTCCACGCGCACCTCAAAGAGAGTCAGCAAAAAGGAAGGGGTTCGCAAGGGCCGATGCCTGCCGGGGTTGCTGGAATGTTCGAAAGAGATACCGTGGCCCCGGAACAAAGGGCGATGAAGGAACATAGATGGGTTTTAGTCAGTATAAGTCTGAAACTCCCTCCTGCTCCGCCCAGAGCTGGAGGAGTCATTTGGGGATTGCCCATCCGAAAAAAAAGAAAAAGGCATAAACTAGTTTGACATCGCTAACTTAGTTCATAGTTATAGCCGTCCTTTTCTCGCACTGCCTTTTAGTAAAAGATAGCAATAGCCTAAATTAAGTTTAGTTTGTGCACAACAGAATCGACACCATTATCATCGTCCTGCCCTTGTCCCATGTTACTTGGGGTTTAATCACATGCGATTCTTACATTGTAAATAGGACATGTACCCGAATAAAAAAGTGTCCTTAATTTGAATCTAGGGCAATTCTGCCTATTTGCCTAAGATCATTTGAAGTTGTTACAGTGTGATTGAGTAATAAACATACAAACTTTGTTTACGATTATTAATAGAAAGTAGAATAATAATAGAATAGGTCCAGCAAGGAACTTTTATTGATGAGCTGATGACCATAACCATTAACCAGATATAATAATTGTGGTACTGTGTTGGGTGCTATATCAGCACCAGGCAGCCCATAGTAGCTAATGTGGCACTCTGAAAAATTAACTCGCGTATCTTCTACATAAACTAACGAAATTCTTGTCTCATTCAACAGCAGGAGAGGGCACAAAACGAGCCGGCACCTGCGCAGGCGCAGCCGACCAACACCATGGTGGTGCTGCCGCAGAACGGCACGCAGGCACGCGTCTGAATCTCATACTAAACTGACAGCACCGAGGATTACTCTCACCACATAAGGGCACTGCTCATTTAAGCTATTATTTTTTCCTTTACGCGGCTGCAGTACTACTAGCACAGTAAAATTACCTTCTTGAGTACAGTATCTTACATTCTTCTCTTCCTAAACGACTTGATCATCTTTCACTATGTTTTTTTTGCTTATGTACTATCGAGCACACTCCCGCCTGATGACCACTAAGCTAATTTTTGCTTGCACTTCCAACATAGAAACGCTCTCTAGCCCCGCCCCGTGAATTTTGTATAGAAATAATTAATGAAAAAATACCTATCGGCCGAGCGCACTGACGACTCACTCCAAACGAGAGTTATTGTTATTTTGCGCGCCAAAGTTGACGCTTTTCTAATAGGCCTAAACTTTAAGGGGGCGTGGCTCGGCGCCTGCGCATGATTTAAGCGAAAAAAAAAATTACTGATCAGGCGGAAAAGACTACGACTGTACCTGGATGGTTCTTAGCTATAGTTGGACACGGTAGGTGGCGCTCTTGTCGCAGGACAATTTCTGCGGACCGAGTCCTCTAGATACATATTATATTATAAAAAAATATTTTCTGATCGTAATGGTATAAAACTGATTAGAACTTTCGCATCTAGCATTTCGCGTTCGTCGAATGTACAGGTTGCGACGCAAATTTTTCTGAAATCACAGGTACTACTACGTCAATGCTAAAGGTAAGCACCCTAAGTCGCAACCGCTTGAATGGTAGCCGCCCTTATTCTGCACCAATCATCTTCAACGTTTAATACGGAAGTAACTGCACTTACTCTGAGTGTCTAAAACTAAAGTAGAATTCTTCCAAAGAGCTATTAAATATTCACAAGTGCAAGGAAAACGGCCCTCATTGTTATAATTAATTTCATAATCCTCGTTGCTTTCAAGTAAAAAAAGTCTTTTATGTCTAAAATTATTTCTTATCTCTTCGTCTATCACTTTCACATAGTTGTATTTATTTTTAGACAAGCCACTGAGATGATTTTTGTATTATTTATTTTGTAAAATAAATACTGTTGTTATTGTAATTCTTGTGCTTGACTCTTTGTGGACTAGTTAGATTAGTTCGTCTGGTCATAAATGCCACAGATTTCAATCTAGATTTGTCATACCATGAGTATAGTGCCATTGCGTTGATTGTAATAAATTTTATTTTTGTACTTCATAAAATCATTAGAATTATATTCCCTATCCAATCATAAATAAAATACACGATTAAGTACACCTTTCGAGGCACCTAACGAGGTCTCTAATTTGCGTCTGAGAAGAGTTTTCTGTGCTTAGTTTATTTTACTATGTGGATTTTATTTTGTGATAATTTTATTTTAATAGCGTCTTGTGTATTTGACTCGATATCAAGGAATTCAGATAGACCTACTATAGCAAGTGACACATTACTAACATTCCTAAATAATGCATTCTAAAATCTTTTAAAACATGTCTGCTGTCAATTTGCGACAACGTCCATGTTGGTTTGACGGTAGGGTGAAAATGAACTCCCACCCTGACATTGGTAGGGGCTGGTAACGCCTGACGCCTAAACTGGAAAAAATCACTTGAATATGGATATGCAGCAATTAGCCGATGCAGTTGTAGTGTAATTAATAGCGATCATTTGTATTGAAGTAGGTGGAAAAGAGATACACCTGTTTATCTAGACTTGAGAATAATATCAGGTACTTACATACGTGTGGTTTGTTACTACTCAGGGTTAATAGTAATTTGAGCTTGCAATAGCCTGCCTCATGAGAACTATAATTATATCTAATTAATATGATACGAGAGTAGATACATTCCTAAGTAATAGTTATTCACGTTGTGTATTTTTTCAAAACTTTATAATGTGACGCGTGTTCCTTTTTACATTAGAGCCTGTTTAATAGACCACATTTGACACTTCATCAAAATACAACAACGTATTTGTAACGGCTGGCATAAAATATTAATTGTTTCTTCGAACTTAGAACTGCACAATTGCTTAACTTTTTTCAATTACGATTACATATCTATTGTAATAATGACAAAGTAAGGTAACTTTAAAATGTAGTAGTACTAAACTGACAGATGTCAAATGTTGTCTATTAAATTGGTCCTACTGTAGTGCAGTCTTTAAATTAAAAATTGGTCAGAGAAAATGCATACCACTCATTGGTGCCTTATCATATCGTTGGCAAATATGTTTGTAATACCTTCTTAACAATCATTCTAAATATATTAGGTACAAACTATGTATTAAATGTAACTGTAGTACCTAGATAGGGTTCGATGTGACGTTATAGTCTGCTATTCGTCGTTGCTTTATGTGGTACCTACCGTAAGTAGTTTCGTATTGGCCTAAATTGTAAAAAAAAATGTCATCAGTGTATCCTAGTACTGTTGCTTTCGTGTATTTTCGTTGTTTGAGTCTCGCCCAAAAATAAATACGCTATATATAAAAATAAAAAACAAGTGTTTGATGTAAAGTAATTACGAATACTATAAATGTGGAGTAGATTTAAAAATATATGTAAGTATAAAATTAGCGAGTCAGGGCGAGATAATCAAAGTATAAATTGATCGGTGATCATTTGCTCAGTTGATGAACTCGTAAAACATTGATTTATTTATGAAATTTTTCGTTATTTTATCTATGTTTAGTACCTAATTTGCAAATACACTACAGTCCTTTCAAAATTATTTTACCTCTCAGTTTGCACCACTGTCATTATCAGAGTGAATTTTATTCTCGTTGTTTAAGGTAATATAACTGTGTAAGGACTGTAACGATAAATTGACATGTATAACTTATTACTACTTACTAAATTACTTAATGTAAAATATTCTTGAAATAAATCATACATAAAATGAAGCTAGAGGGCTTTTATTTTTTAAGTTGTTTTAAGGAACCTTTATTTTAGTCTTAAATTTAAATAGGTAGGTTTGTATTAATATTAACAACAACAACAACAACATCAGCCCATAACGTCCACTGCTGGGCATAAGCCTCTCCCATGATGGGAGGAATTTGCCGTAATCTCCACGCTTGGCAGAGATCGGAGATCGCAGTAATGAAAGACTAACAGATAACGCTGCTGCCCGTTCTCAGGTCTACGGAGGCGCAAGGTGTTCTGCCTCAGACATTAGTCGCCTTATACGACACCCGTAAGTGTAATGGGTTGGTTCTATTCTACTCTGCCGGATACCACACGGCTTTTATATTAAATATAGGCAAAATTAAAACTCTGCCTTTGTATTGCTTAAAAAAAATATACAGGGTATCCGGTAATTAATGGATAACCTTGAAATGGCTTAGATTAGAATTTATGGCCATTTAGAAAAATATACGAAAAAAAATCTATCATAAGTAGTACCTGTAAGCAAGTTCATTTATTTTGGAAAATTAGCATGAATTAACTTTTAAACATCTTGGGTAAAAAAAAAATGTATGCATAGGTACATGAGTGACCAATAATTTTAAAATAAATTTCGGTTTCAAGTAGATTTGATAATGGTACAGTTCATAATTGTATCTGCCTTAATTAATGAGTTATCGCTACTAATATAGACAAGGAGAAAAAATTACTGCGTTATCATTTTGCACATAGATGAAACATACGAGGCACCGGTTGGTACTGCTTGTAGCCAGTATCGTTATAAATTGATAGATTAATAGACCTACCGACAGTTAACAGAGAGTAATTTTATTAGTTTAGAATTCTACAGTTTGATCCATGCAAGCTCTTATTGTAGTACAACCACCCTGCACATTGTGGAGAAACTGTGGCCTATCCATAAAACAAAATATGAAATTCATACAGTTTTTTCTATGATTTCTTTGATTGGTAATATAATTAGCCAACATAAAACAGTAGCATCCCTGTTATGATTCTCCTTAATTATTACTTAGTTCCGTGTTACGTAAGAATAAGATAGATCCTCGGAACTTCGTCGACAGCTTTAAAGGTCACGTTGAGGGACAAACATGATTTACAAACAATGGGCTGCATCTGCGCGCGCAGCACACCGCCGCGCGACGCCCGGCAGGTTCAGTGATAGTGAGGGTCGCGCTCGCTCGACGCCGGCCGTCGGGACGCGCGCCGTCGCCTGCATTCTCTATTTATATCGACAATTCACCCCCCGCCTCACTTCGCGCCTGCGCAAAACGCATCTGAAAACTACGAAAGTGAAATCGCACATCATGGCAGCGACGGTGCACAGCGCCGCTACACAGGACTATTGCAACGAGCGATCCGCTAATTAGTAAGTCGAGGACACGGAGCGAGGCGGCGTGTAGTGCGCCGCGAGGATGGACGCGAGGCGCACGGCGACGGACCTCATCAGCACTGCGGCACTGCTGCGTCACATGTCAGCTGTTTCGCCGGCGAGGGGCGCGCGCTCGTGACGTTTCTGGCGAGTCGCGTGCCGCAGGCCGGCGGCGCGATGGCGTCCACCATGCAGCTCGAGTTCACGCAGGCGATGACCGACTTCAAGACGATGTTCCCGGACATGGACGACGATGTGATTGAAGCCGTACTACGCGCTAACCAGGGTGCGGTTGATGCGACCATTGACCAACTTCTAGCTATGAGTACGGATAACCAGAACGAACGCTTGCGGCTCGAAATGGAGCGCGTGGAAGGCAGCACACCGTCCCGTCGCAAAGATCGCCGGTCGGGCTGCAGAGCTACAGACAACGGCGATGACAACGACACTACAGCACTTGTGTAAGTAAATTAATATAAGTAACTACTGTTAGACAATGATACCGTTTAACCAATGTTAGAAACCAATGCACATTAGGTATGCACAGCAAGAATATTACAATAGATCCTCTCCCCGCTGCGACACAAACAAACCGCGTCAGGTTATATTGTGTGCCCGTCAAAATGATTACGTCTTCCGTTCGTAGCTCGCAGTAGTCGCAGTAGTGATGTTGTCATCTACACCGGCAGGTCAACCAACGATTGGGGCAACAGGTTAGCATGACTAGCAGAAATGTTCAAAGACTGATTTTACGCAATATAGAGCACCCTTTCTATTTTAAACCGACTTCAAAAAAGGAGGAGGTTAATATGTTCGTGTGTTTTTGTAGTAAAATATTGAGACCAGTTTTCGGCATGCGTGCACAATTGCTCATAAAATTTCCCATGTGGAGTCTTCCCTACTAGGTATATTATCGTAATCCTCAAATTAAAATGATAAGTTGCAGATTCATTAAGTTTAGTAAACAAATGGTACCTTCCTACCTACCCATACCTACTTATGATACTAACAGAACATGTTTACATGTCGTTAGTACGACTATCCGAAGAAACAAAAAAAATATGCGTAGGGAACAAAGTTTATCGCTGTTATATGTACTTGTCGACGCCTATAGGTTCATTTGCGATATTTTTCTCCAACTTGCCATCCCACTTGGCTTATTGCTATTTGCGCAGTCGAAACTTTACTTATGAGGTCAGTGTGCTAAGGCCCAAAATCCATCGTTTGAACTACTGCAAATATGGCAATGCAATCAAATCTCCACTTTTATCTAGAAAGCCAGAAATGGCGAGTCATTCGTGAAGATTGCTGATGCATTTTATCATCATCATCCACTGCCCGACTTCACCATTTACCTAACCTACTGCTGGGCATATCTACACAATAGCCTCTATTTACTTGCGCCAATCACTATGCGCAATCCTGGATCAGTTACCAACCAGGAATCAGGATCAGCCAATATAGACGTCATACACCTTCGAGCTTCTAACGACATTTAAAACCTGCTTTTAGAGTAAGTAGATACTGAGTCCTAATTTTAATTAAACATTTTTGAATTGCAGAGACGTTGACGACGAATCAATTCCTTTAGCCGTAAGAAGAAAATGGGTGCCAAGAATGTTGGGCCCTTTACCTCCGATGTTTCTGCGAATACCACCTGGGACAGATGCACGAATAGATCTGAGTCTAGAGATGGATGACGACCGCATCGCTACCTTCCTTCAAAACGAGGAGTTTATGGCAGAGTTGCGTTGGAACCAGGAGTTCATGGCAGCACTAGACAGCGAGCAAGGGCAGAAGACTAAGTGCCATGATGATGAGGCCGCGTTCAAGGAGAGACTGAAGAATATGGGCAAATGTGAGTAATTTTTAAAACGAACACGATCATCCACAGGTTTGCAGTTGAGTGCAATTTTAACGGCAGTCTTTGGCAAATTTAATGGGAAATACATTTATATTGCTATTTGACCTAAATATTTAGGTACCTAGGTACTCATCTAGGAAGGCTTAGGCTAACTGCAACATGGTTAGGATATGGCAAAGTGGACGACGCGATGAAAAACACTTCCACCGCATTGATTAGACTCGCTTCTTAAATAAATGCGAAAGAATTTGTTTTGTTCAGGTGAATGACTGAATTATCTTCCTCATAACACTAAAAGCGCTGCGATTGTTACCTGTATGAGGTAATACGAAAACCAAGTAAAGGCAAATACAAGAGCCGCGCTTCTATGATGCCCAGGCACCAGCCTGATGCTCGCTGCATCGAAACTATTTTAATTAGTCAATCAGTCCTAAACGCCCAGGTAGTTTCTTGATTTAGATAATTAATCACATTATGGATATGGCTGAACCCGTCATCCAACGATCGTACTCGTATAGTGGTAAAAACCCCTCTAGTTAAAATCTCATAATAATCTTTACCTTCAGCTTCCATAGAACTTACTGGAATGTAAAAGTAAATTACCTATAGTTATGTCGTTGAAATGATACCTAAAATTATAGTCACTTTATTAAATAAATGCAGTATGTATGTAATAGCATTTTGATTGCAATATCTTACGTGTGTAGCCTGCATACCAAAATTGATGTGCGCGCCAATGATAATAAAATTGTTGTTAGCGTGAAGAAACGCATTCTGTCGCATCTGTTGGCTTTCCATCAAGCATGTTTCAGTAGCAGCCCGGGCTCCTCGACCCTTGATGTTTTTCCGGTTATAAGCTCACCCCTTCTTATGTGACGAGCGAGCGTGTGTGACTGACTGCCCACTTGCCCAGGGTGCACTGGACGCACATTTAAGTATTAACACTCTTGGAGGCTAACCTAAACCTTTAACCGCTACGTGATTAAGATTAGACGCTAATTTCGTGATCCCTTCGCAGCGTCCCGCAAAAAGTTCGCCCAGCTGTCGAGGATGTTCAGCCGGGGAGGGTCGCGACGCTCGGGCAGCGTTCGCGCTCCCCCACGAGGTCCCCCCGACAGTCTGCTGCTCCAGGAGGAACACAGCGACGACGACGACCGCCCACAACACCACGTCAAAATATAACCACACCCTGTACTCCACTACCTGCAAGGTACAGCTTTAAATAAAGAGAGAGCCTTAAAGGAAGTTACAAGGTTACGGATAAGACTGGGTCTGTTTTGTATATTTAGAAAAGGAATACGATTGATATTTTTATGTTATAATCACTTTAAGATCAGCCGGCACTAACAGATAACGTCTTTCAAGGATCAGATGTCGTCGCAGTAAGGTGGCGTGAACGTATGTTGTTAAATGTTGCAATATAATTATGTAAAAAATTTGTAAGTAGTTCATGGCTTTTACTGCATCCGTCAAAATTGTAAATAGGAACATGCGGTTCGCTTAGATAGAAGGGCCGTCTCGTCCCGTCACGCTAACAGGCTAGAGATAGCAGATTTTCAATTAAATTCTCGTCAAATGTAGCTGTGTTAGATAAATTACATAAATTCTGCATTCCCAAGTATCTACATATAGCATAATGCACGGAAAGCGTCTGTATCGGGCATGATACACGAAGTTCCGTACCCGGCTATAGGTTAAAGACGGTCCTAGCCTTTGTCGGACAGGTTTATAGAAATTGTATTCTTATGGCATTTCTCCTATTCTATGAACTTAAATATTTTCACATACATCTTGGATCTTCCAATAGTTCCATGAAAGTCCTGTATGAGTAATGGTATAGGTAGACTAGACATGGCATTCTTATAAAAGTATACGAAGTCACATCAAGAACATTATAGAGAGTCAATTTGCATGGAGATGGTAACAGAGTGCTCGGCTCTTCGATAACTTAATTACAGCACAAATATCTGTGTAGAACGACTTGAAAAATAATACTGGGCATGGATACGTTTTCAAAGAAAGGCTGATAAAAAGAAACAAATGTTAAGTAAATAGTAAACGAACCACATAATAGCTAGGTAATGTAAATAACTGTTTTAATAGATAAGTAGTCTGCTTCGTTGCGATCCACGAAATTTAGTGCCGTTAGAGTTACTCATTTTATTAGATCATCTCCTTGATCGAAATCTGTAAGATGATAGGTCGTTAGATTATGCACTGACTGTACTTTTGCCTGCACGATTGACCATGACAATGCGGCTTAACAGGAACCTGAATAATAGGTGCCTATACTGCGCATTCATTCCATTGAAGCGAGCTTTAGCATTTGTGCCATCTATAGGGAATGTCTGAGCCAAGTCGTGTTTGCAGGAAAGAGGAATCAAATAATGTAATATTATGTATTAAGTCTAAGTTATGTAGCTTTTGTAGTGACCGTCGGGACAGACTTGCTCTGGTATGACAGATTGTTATTTAATTTTCAAATTGTTCACGAATCTACACCGTCACCACTACACACTATTATATTTTGTGTACCGACAACTAAAATAAAAGTATTTTTTATCGTCACATGATAGACTCAATAAATAATAGTTGATATTTCGAAACACCGTTGTCACGATCTCCTGAATTCATAAATGCATGCTTTTTTTCGATCTAACTCAAACGTACCAGTTTGTATTTTTGAACGAGCAGCGATTTCAGCTGATAAGCTACGTTTGTTGAGGTCGATCCGTGGATGAGTGACCATCCATTCGACATCAAGACCCCCTCGTGCCCTGGAAACTGACAGTCATTGCGGGTAGTCAGAAGCTCGACGGCTTGACAACCAGTTTAACTAAGAGATATACTTATCGTATTATACTCAGTCAGCTCTGTGTTTTGAAGCTCAGTAGGCAGATTTACTGGGTTGCGGAGGTCAGATAGGCAGTCGCTCCATGTAAACTACCGATAATCAAGGCACACCTACTCACACTATCATTATCTGCCTAGCCATTTCCCAACTATGTTGGGCTCGGCTTCCAGTCTAACTGGATGCAGCTGAATACCAGTATTTTACATGGAACAACTGCCTGTCTGACCTCCCCAACTCAGTACAGGACAATACCAAAACCCCTAGGTCAGACTGATCGTTAGGATCTAACCTTTATCTGTTAGCGAAGTAGACACAATAGTTAAACAATGGCGCCTGACCGATTCTGTCGGGCTTCACACAGATGAAGTGATAAATGACAGCCGGGACCAGCGGCCTAACGTGTTTTTCAAGACATGGAGGGAACTCGGTATTAATGGATGGTCACCCATCTACGGACCTACTTTGGCAAGCGCTGCTTAACCTTGAATATCGCTCCAAGGTTCGAATATTCGTAGTTACTCGGCTTTCCAGGTTTCAAGTAGGTAAGAAAATTTGCTGCAGCCTTTTCGTTCGTTCGTTTTTTAATGAATGCACGAAATGAAATAGGACCTACTTACAATTACTTACAATATTTAAAACTAGGTCCTCAAAAAAACTCTTCTAGCTAGCAAGACTGTACCTACCTATGTTTTGGTATTTGCAGTTTAAATATTATGTAAATATGTCGTTGAAATTGTTGAATATTTTTCGTGCAATATGTATATTTATATGATCTTGAATAAACAACTTCACCGGACTGTGCTGCAGGGCAACTACTTACCTATAGTATATTAAAGGAGAAACTGTAAAAATCGTATACCTAGTAATCAATACAAACTACGAAAGGCACTTTCCGCACTTTGTGTACGAACATAGTAAATTACCTACTCTACATTCTAAATGATAGAGCTTTGTGTCTACGAGACTAACACGAGTTGGGAAAGTATAGTCTGCCCTATGTAACTACCGCTACCTTTATGTATGTATCTTTCTGACGACAATGGTGTAATTAATTTCTTTAGCTTACCTACTACAAATAAAATACATTATTTAAAAAAAATAATTTGTTTTGAAGTTTTATTTCAATCACTCACGCTAGTCAGATCAAGAGTTCAAGACCCAATAATATCGAACTCGTTAAATATGATAAGGTATACCATTGCAATAAATAAGTTTATAACTCTTTCCCAAATAGGTACCTACTTTACAGCACCTTATACAATCGAAGAGACACGAAATAACCTTCCTTCTGACGGAGTCGGGCAAAAGCAAAATCGATTCGAAGAACTGTCCCAGTCTTCAACAGTCCCAAAATATCTCAAATGAACTTTTTATCTGCAAGATTTTTGTTAGATGTTGCTATACCTACCTACTGGGGATCTTATCGATAGGTTCCACAAATAGTCAAAAAAAAGTTGGAAATAAGTTGTCTTAAAAAATGTGATCTGTGGCTAAAGATCGGAGAAGCTAGGTTCTGAGCACCGATACAACAAGCAAAGTGAAGAAACAGAATGAAGGAGGTCGCTAGAGGACCCTGGCCCTTGTTTTCCTTATTGAATAATGAAAATAATTTTATGAGGTAGGTATCTAAATATAGAGGGTGTAAAAGACCTCATCACGAAGCCGTCAACCAAGCATTCTGTACATCAAATTAAGTAACTTTACGCAAAAATTATTGCTGGGAAACGACTTTTTTTTTTGAGGTGACAAATCATGTTTTGTGGTAGAACTCAATGTAACGCACTCAAAACATTGTGCTGATGGATGGATTGAATAGGACGGGGGTTGTGGAAGTATTGAAAATAAAAATCTTACATTAAAAACTTGTATTAAAAAAAAAACTTGTCAAAAAGTTGGAACTTTGACCCCCAATATCTCAGTAACTAGAAGGTTCCCAGGTATGTTGTAGAACAAAAAAAATATCGCAATGACGAGGAGAATAAGTGCCTTTCGGCTTCGTTAAGAGGTGTTTTACACCCTTTATTTATGCCTTCCGGAGAAACGCCTTATCATCTAACGGTTAAATGTGCATTTGATTGAGCTCAGGCCAAATATCCTCATTCTCCATCCCGTATTAGAAAACAGGTTGCACATATTGCTAACTAACCCATAATTAGTTCACAATAATTTCTTCAATGCAACCTGATATCAGTAGGTACCTAGGTACCGCTGTGCTGGAAAAAGGAGGCATAGCGAATCATGGCGCGGTTTACACACGATCGACGCCGACGCATATCAACAGTCATCAAATAGTTCGTCGAAGCAGAACGGGAAAGTCGTAAGCATCGAGACGATTGACGACGTCGACGTGCATGCGACGGACAGACACGACGAAAATGGCAAAGTTAATAAATATTAAGTTTCACTTACTTAAATTTATTGGTCGAACCTATAATAAATTAGCCTACTTGGCTCAGTAAAATTTACAGAGCTAGATCCTACCTTCATCCCTCCTTCCTGGCTGAGAGGAAAGCAGTGAAGGTGAAATAAAACAGATTCTTACATTTCCTTCGGAGTGGCAGAGACCAAGAATTTTTCTCTACTTCATTTCTGCAAATGTTTAGAGAAAATATTATATAAAAAATGCTAAATTATTGATTTAACTTTTCTTCTTTAATAACTAGGTACCTACATGATCCCTCCTATCAAGATCGGAGACTCTACACTCGAAGTTGTAGGTGATTATGTATACCTGGGACAAACGGTCCAGTTAGGTAGGTCGGACTTCAAGAAAGAGGTCAATCGTCGAATCCGACTCGGCTGGGCAGCGTTCGGGAAGTTGCGAGGTATTTCTCTTCCAACTTACCGCAGTGTCTCAAGACGAAAGTCTACGACCCGACCAGTGTGTGTTACCAATGATTACATACGGGACCGAAATGTGGTACGTCGCTCACAATGGGCCTCATCAGAAGGCTTAAAGTCACCCAAAGGGCAATGGAGAGGGCTATGCTCGGAGTTTCCTTGCGTGACCGAATCAGGAATGAAAACATCCGCAAGAGAACCAAGGTTACCGACGTAGGCCGAAGAATTGCCAAACTTAAGTTGCAGTGGGCAGGGCACATTGCTCGCAGAACGGATGGCCGATGGGGCCGAAAAGTTCTGGAGTGGCGACCGCAAACCGGAAGACGTTGCGTTGGAAGGCCTCCTACTAGGTGGACCGATGACCTGGTGAAGGCTGCGGAAATCCGCTGGATGCGAGTCGCACGGGATCGGTCAATGTGGCGACACTTGGGGGAGGCCTATGTCCAGCAGTGGACGTCTTGCGGCTGAAATGATGATGATGATGACCTACATGGTAATTACTGATTTTTCAAGTATCATAACACTGATGATGGTAACCTAATCGGATAGATAGGAGATGGCCATGCACCTTTCCAGGCCCGGACTGGGACCCGAAACCGGCCCGGGCATTTTAGAGACGGTCGGCCCTCCACTGTCAAGAGAAAGGGAAACTACTAATGTAAATTTTGAATCAACCGAAGAAAACAAATCTAAAACAGAATGTTAGGCTGAAAAGTAGAGACTCGAAACTAAAAGAATACCGACGCTGTCGAACAAGGGCGTCGAGAGCTTATCAGCCACGGCGGGAGGCAGAAAAGTGCGAGTAAAAACAATGACCTATCCATATTATAGTCACACTAAATTGCACACCAGTGTGACTATGGTTAATTTTATTTATCCGTAGTCACACTGGTGTGTACGGATAATTTAACCTGGTCCGTAGTCACACTGGGTAACTCACTCGAAATCATTGCGGTTCAGAAAGAATTTGTAAATCCAAAAACAAAAATGTTTGTACTCCAACCTAGATTTTTCCCATAGAACTTTTTGATCAGTATTAGAAACAGAATCGATTGGCATCAAAAAATGTTTTGTGTAAAATGGCCATTTTCTTGCAAACTGTACATTTTTCGAAAATTTAAATGGGGATTTAAATTTCACAAAAAATTATGGATAGTCTCTTAGAACCATTTTCATGTCACACCAGTGTGACTACGAATCAGCCATAGTCACACTGGTGTGGCAATTTGGTGTGACTATGGATCGGTCATGGTAAAAACAGATTTGTAAGGGTTAAGTTTACTAGTTATCTTGTCTTATAATAATCTAAAATACTTCATTAAATAGAAGTTACTAGTTTTGAAGAGTTATTTGAAAAGTCAAGAAACTAAAAAAATAATTGAGCTCTCAAATAGATTCAGAAATAGATGTAAGTTAATCGACTAGGGATACAATTAACGATAAAATCAAGGAAGTGAGGCTCTAAGAGCGAGCGAAGCGAGCTCGAAATTTTAACACCCTGCCTTGCACAGGTTAGAATTGTTTCAACTAACTTATTGGAGTAACTTGGTCGACCCATAATAGACAATGTTAAGATCCAAGGAAAAGTAAGAGCAAGCGCGAGCGAAGCGAGCTCAAAAATTTTCGACACCTTGCCTTGGACAGGTTAGAATTGTGTCGACTTATTGGATTAATTTGGTCGACTTATAATATACAATGTTAAGATCCAAGAGAAAATAGGAGCAAGAGCGAAGGGGCTTGTAAAATTTTACATGTTGTCCCGAATAAATTCAGATATTAAAGATATAAAGACGAATAATATATGTAGGTACTTTGACATCAAAGCGAAGATCTAAAGGCAGAAAATAGGAACAAAACTAAAACAAAAACAAAATTAAAAAATTTCGCAGGGTTCAAAGTACGAACCGCGCGCGTCATCAGGCAGGAAAATTAAAAACTTTTAAAAATCCTGAGTCTTAAGATAGAGTCCAAGAGTAAATTGAATTAAGTGCTTGGCTTGACGGTAGAGGACCTTATTTTAATCGATGTATTGCGATATTTTTTTTAATAGCAAAAGAAAGTCGACCGCCAATCGGCCACACCGGCCCATCAGGCGTCCGGCCCATCGGGCATTTGCCCGATTTGCCCGTATGGCCAGTCCGGGCCTGCACCTATCCAAAAAACTTAATCCATGCTTAAATATTCCTATTGGTCATTTCAATTTAATACTTTTAAATAAATTACCCATAACTTCCAAGAATGACATCTTAGACCAATGATAATAGTAGTAAATAATAATAGTAACTTCCCACTGCTGGGCAAAAGCCTGCCCCGTTCCTTTCCAACGCTCTCGGTGTTTCGTCTGCTCTGTCGCCAGTCGCCAGCGTAATGATAGAACCTACCTAATACTTCTAAATCGTTTTGCTTTGCGAATTGACTTCAAATATGGCCATGTATGAACATCGGTAGACTGTTCTCAGACCACAGACCACACAGATAGATGAATTGAGGGCTTAGCGAAATTACTATTTGCTGGCTTGGTCGGTAAAAAACCAAATAAGGCTTTTATCTCTGTTAGTGTGAACGCCTCAAAAGAAAGAGCAGGCAAACACTCATTAAAGTTCGGAAAAACCATGACACGAAGGCACCACGGACGCTTACCGTGACCATGGTCCAACCACCCGCCACCTGGGCCGTTACTAAAGTATTGTCTTAATGTCTTAAGATATGCGCATAATAATCTCTCGGTCACTGGTCAACCTATTATAACCAACATTATTGTATTCTTGAGACTCATTATCTTAACAAATGAGTGCTCGGATATCTTAAATATTTTTAAACTTCCGTGGAATTCTGGTTGAATAAGTGTTTCAGTATGTTTGGAACTTTTCGTCATGGAGAAACTGAGTCACTGAGCTAGTTTTAATAAAATAATATTAAATACAATAATCTACTATTACAATAACTTTCAAATGATCTTGTAACACGCTAAAGAAAGTCACGTTACTCATACGTAGATGTCTCCAGCAATATTGTTGGTGGTAGGCCACTACTACGAGTATGACACACATTTTCCATTCTAATGGTCGGCCAAGTGAATGAATGTCGAGGTACTCTGTTAAGTAAGTCTCATACGCACACAGGGTATAATTAAAAATATTACAAGAGTTTCTCATCCGGAAAACACTGAGCGAAACTCGGAATATATATAGACTTTCATGAAATAATACAGTTGCCATGAATAAAACTTAGCCGTCTGTTAAGTGGCATTATGGCAGAGTAGCAGGTATCTTATAGCCCTCTTAACGGCCGTTCTGCAAGTAGGAGTACCTAACAAATAACACTTATCATCTGTTTATTCATTCACAACATTATTATGCTTGATGTAGATGTCGTCAAAATAAGCGTCAAAACGGCGAAACGTCGCACGCGCTACCTGTCCGACCACTTGATTAGGGAACGTACACAAACTTCATAACGTGAGGAACGGACGCGCAACTCACGCATCCAAGCGAAATACTATCAGTGAACAGCTCAAACAATAAAAAATAACCAGAATTCCTTCTTAAAAAAATTGGCAGCTCATGAATGATTTAATAATTCGTTCTTCTATTAGTCTTACTCTAAGCAAAATTCGATGTACAGAACTGTGGACGTATGTTGTATGTATCACCAGCACGGCCGCAGAGCGACGCGCACCTCTGCAGTCTGCACAAGACAGTGTATAGCCTCCGGTAAAGATGCGTCTGCGCATCGAGCACGTGCACCCGTCACGCATCACGGACACCCAGAAATTCGCTTAGTTTGTCCTGAGACTCCATGCTACTCGCACGCATGGAGGCCCGGTGCTTTTCCCGCGCAAGTGACTATGAAAAAGCAACCTGATATTCATGACGTGGGCCTGGCCGTTGTGTTCTCGATAGCAGATCTTACAAGAGGTAGCAGCACTGAAGAAATATTTTCGTGAGTATCTTCTTTTATGGGCCGGTTAGGGCTTTGACCGTCGCCGGCGCATCGGCTCCTCGGGGCTAAAAGAGTTACTTAGTTCGATCTACACTGAACCTGTTGTTCACCTTGTTAAGATCGACGAACTTCTTTTGCTGGAATGATTTGCACTTTGATTTTTTGTCCGTTATCAAATTACAATGTTGTCTGAACTTTAAGGGCTATATATCCCTCAAATGGCTTAGCATGATCCTCCGTTACTCCTAAAATACTGCAGCATTAATTTTGAAATAAATATATGGTAAAGTTGAGGATTAATGCTAAGTCCTATGTGTGACGAAAACACGATTCCATAAACTTTTCTCGATAGAAAAAAAATCCCAAGTTACCTCCAAATCGAACAATAAACCGCTGGTAGTCAAAAAGTACTTGGAATTAGATCATGAAACTTTGCATACTAACTGAACTAACTATAAGCAGGTCTTATGTGTTTTATTTTTTTAGTCCAATCAATAGATTTTTTGTAAATCGCAAAAAACCACTCATTTCGCACTATTTGGCCGCAGTGACTAACGTAACAACCGCTTTGTAGTGCAAGCTGATTAGAACTTTATTCTAAGAGTTTTTCAAACGAAGTTTGAACCACCACAAATAGAGTTGCTAATTTTAGGGTTAGAAGGGCCTTAATAACAATATTACGCGCCCATCGTCTCTATTATGAAACTTATCTAATTATTTCGAATGAGCTCGTCTTAGGTGTTTTTAAATAATTTTCCACATTTTTCATTAATCCTCATTCGTCATATTTCACGTGTGGTTGTAATATTTTTAGAGTTATTTCACAAATGATGGCTGCCTTCTCGATACAAATTTTAAACAACAGCCATATAAACAAATACTGAATTAAATAAGTAGACCGCCCATAAATGTTTAATACTGATCAGAACGAGTTCGGCTGGATGTTAGGTAGGTACCTACTCATGTACTTAACGTCAATACCTATACTATTATCGTGTCGTACTTTATTATTTTGAAAGACAATTACCTGAATGCTTTCGTATGGACGAGCACATCATTTTGCTGTAACGACCCACAATTACGACAGCCTGCATTAAACATCGTCAATTGATTCAAGGTAAAACTTTTATAAAAACATAGCGTGGAAAGAAGGATCATTATATATTTTACATTATGTATGCAATCGACATTATCCCGGCCCGAGCCGGTGGTGCATCCGTTGTCCATAAACGCATAGTCGCTAGCTGAACAACTTTACTTTCATTTACATAATGCGAACGATTATATATTATCGGGTTGGGAACTATATTTTATGATGCGTACAAAAATTGCAAATAAACCATACCTTTTGCACTATGAACAAGAACGAAGAAAAAAATATTTAAGCTTCATCTTACCTTAAAAAGTGACATCATTCGGTAAGGGCTGACTTCAAAAAGTGATGATTAGGTCTAATGTCGATAAAGGGCGAGAACAAAGTTTAGTAACAAGCCAACTAAAGTTCTACATTAATGTGTTGTACTTATTCAAACAAATAGTTTAGCGGTCTGGCTTAGCTATAGTAATGGTCCAAGGTAGAGCGAATTGAAGTGGAGAGAAGTGTTAATGGACCCCACTGTACCTACCTATTCACTGTGCTAAGGGCAAAACCAAAGCTTCCAATATTCAAAAAAATCAAGATCCCAGAACCGTACTGTAGATGAGGAGTTGAGGAACTAATCCCTGGAATAAGAAAGGAGTAACGGTATTCCGTATTTCTAAGCTTAAATTTGGCAATTGTTTAACTATCTATACATTTTATCATCAAGTCGATCTGGGGGCACCGGAGTGCCCCCGCCAAGTCGAGCCAAGCGAAGCGCAAGGGCACATCTCCTTTTCTCGAAGCGCTTCGTCGTTTTTTTGAACCCTTATATGGGTTTGGATTATACCAGATAAACAAAATTCTATATGTGGTAAACGGTATATGTTGTCAATAGAGGACTTATTAAAAAACAGTTTATTAGTTTAAATTGCATAGCTCTTATACATAGATTTTATTGACATATAAAAAACCCTGATTTCGTCACTGACTCACTAATTGATCATCAAAATTCTTAGGGTACTTCCTAATGTCCTAAAAAGCTGAAATTTGGTATGTAAGCTATTATTAGTACATAAACAACAAAAGAAAAATACATTCACATGGGCGTAAGGTGAAAAATTTATCTACTGTTCTACTTTTCTGTTATACAATAGTTCTTGTAGTAACGAAACGGCCAAGCCACATATTTTGACTACGGTGTAGAGTTTGTGAAGTTAGACCTTGTAGACATGAGATCTGCTGATAACTTTTGACAGACATTTTGACAGTGCGAGTCATATGGTTTCGTCTTGGCAACATTTTACATGAAAATGTTTTTGGTGGGATCTTATTAACTGGTTATGATTAGGTTTAAAGAAACTTTATTCTCAATAAAGACAAATTTCACTCACTTGAGAACAATACTAAAAACATACATAACAAAGTTCGTCGTCATCAGTTACAAACTAGATGATTAACCAGTAGGTACCTAATAAGATAATGATCCCTCAATAAAATTGTCTAACTCGATGTTAAAATATCACCTACATACATACAATTGTATATTATATGTTTGCTAATTTCATTATGTAAGACGTTAACTAGATCACACTCAAAATTACAAAACATTACCTACTTGATGTAATCTTCTAATCTTAAATAATTAAGCTTTACTTAGGTACTTGCGTCTGTGCTTCAGTTAAATCTCTATCGGTGACTTTGTCTATCGTTGCCTCATGTTAACATTTCATTCGTGGCCATTTCTTCATCTTCATTTCTTATTTCACTTTGGATTAAAGTCATTCTCGTTTCGTTTTCTTTTTAACCGACTTTAAAAAGGAGGTTCTCAATTGGTTTGTTTTTTCTTTTTTAATGTATGTACACCGATTACGCTGAGATTTATGATCCGATTTACGTGATTCTTATTTAGTCTGATGCGGAATAGTTGCCATTTGGTCCCATAAAAAATTAACATAGTTTGGCCCAGTAGTTTTCATTTTAATATTTTTTTTTACTTCAGTCGTGTGGTCTAAACATAGAGAATAATAATATAACTTAGAAAGGGACTTGCAAAAGACATCAACGCGGTATGGCGGTATCATTCTTTGTGTCATTTTATTACTTCAGTCTAATTCGGTCTAATTTTATGTATGTTCACCATTTCTCCCCCATTTGTGGAGCGATTCTCAAAAGTCTTTATAGATTTGAAAGATTTTGACAATTTAGGTAAGTATGATAGGTTCCATTTATTAGGGATAAAAGTTTAGAATAAAAATCTGTGTTTTTTTATAAACTTTTTTTTATTTAAGTGTCGTCTTTATTTAACAATATTTATTGTACAATTAAATACAAAAGAAGTGTCTGTTTGTAATTTCAAAATAACAGCTTTTTACTGAATTCATCTGAAACCTAACCTACGGTATAACAAAAACCATTATAACAAAAATCATTTAAAAAAATCTGAACATAGGTTCATTTTTTGTCTGTCTGTTTGTTCCGGCTAATCTCCGAAATGACTGGATCGATTTTGACAAGACTTTTACAGGCAGATAGCTGATGTTATTAGGATACCGTGCAAAAAAAATGTAACCCTTACAATATTGTTAACAAAATCCGATTCAAATGGAGAAATAATATTTTGATACTAATTTCAAGCGGACGAAGGTCGCGGGCCTTTACCATTACCTAGTTGCTATATTTATTTACTTAAACTTCATGTAAAATAGTGGTACATAGGCGGACTTAATGCCACAAGGCATTCTCTGCTATAATATTGCAAAACTCCACAAGTCCACACACCACGGGATCGCACCTATGTCACAGTATCCAAGGTCATTGCTTCTGCATCCTTAGGTTATTATTTCTCGTCACGCTCTTTTTATTTACGTACAGAGAGGAAATCAAAATGATATAAAAAACCAGCTATGTCTGCCAGCCATTCGAAGGCAAAGCATTAATCTCGACAGGTTGTTAAACCCATCGCAGCGAAGTGACTTAAAGTGATCATTAATTCTTATTCGCAACTCAATAGTAAAGCCCTAGGACAGCATGTAAATTATCTTCATCTGGTACTTACATAAATTACGTGAGAAATTATATATTATGGGGTCACAACCTCTATACAACAAAAGCATATCTTCGAAGACTTCCTTGTCCGCAAAACGATCTCGTAATAGCGCGAGCGCTGGCAAAGGCTCTCGGCAATGAAAATCAAAATAAATGTCGAGCCACAAAATAGCTCAACGGTCATAAATCAAAGTGTTTACGACGACGCGACACCTCGCCTTGTAATCCTGCGGGATGGCCAATGTGCCTGTAGCCCCGAGACACGCAAAATGTGCCTTCTATAATGGGAAAAATAATGCCCTCATGGGGCAATAAATCACTGTAATTTAGAGAATACTAACATTACCTATAACTCTTAGATAGAAGACGGCCAACGCAAACATTCATAGGTTTTGAACTAGTCATTTCTGGAGTTTGTGGTATAATAATACAGACTTGAATCCTGTTTTAATGGGATATCCACCAGAGAAATCACTAGGTTTTTATTCAGTTCGTTCGTACAATAATTTAATTGGTAATTATGTGTTTGAGCCGTTTGGGGTTGAAACACTAGGGCCATGGGGTCCGAGTGCCCACCTAGTATTTCGGGAAATCGCCAAACCGACTCTTCATGTGACCAGAGGGCGGGCCTATTTTTTGGCCAAAGAATCAGCATTGCCATCCAACGTGGCAATGCTGCCAGCCTTCTGGGCACTTTTCCTGTTGACAGCGATGTGGACGAATTTTTCGACGCCCTGTAACCTTTTTTTTTTTTTTTTGATATTTGTAAAATATTTTTATTTCTTTTTATAGAGTTAGTGTGTAAATAATGTAAATATTATTAGTCTGTGTTCGTAGGTAGGTACTAAAGTTTCTATATAATGCGCCTTTTACTTAATGAACAAAAGGAGCGTATGGGGTAATAAGACTCTTGCTGAATGCTGTTGTTGCTGGCTTCACTCACATAGACATTGAGATTTTAAAGTTGATTGGTTTAATTTTTCCTGGGCATAGGTATGTTGCTCTAGGGTTATTGCAAAGGCTTTAGGCAGGCTTTAGACTATTCACTTATTCTTTATGGAACATCGTGGGGAATTCAGGATGATGGAAGTATTCCATCTAATAAAGTTTCGCTTTCGTTTTTTACCACCGTAAAATATTGCATTAATTTGATTTGATGAGCTTCATCAGAGATCACTATAGCGCTCTTTTCAAGATGCATTTCAAACGTGAGTATGGTCACAGCAATCACGAAGATGTCGGCAGGTAAGTATCTTACTTTGAACATGTGTCAATTAGAGTATCGAACCATCGATGGTG
The DNA here is from genome assembly GCA_941918905.2 of Xestia sexstrigata. NCBI lineage: Eukaryota > Metazoa > Arthropoda > Insecta > Lepidoptera > Noctuidae > Xestia > Xestia sexstrigata. The sequence goes on from OW799214.2 coordinate 13,320,342, forward strand.
TCACAATCTATTTAGGTACGCGCGCACTCTTATAATAGTGTACTGTCACGATATATTTAAAGAGAAAACCATAAAGGTATATTCACGGTACTTATGAGTTTTCAGTTCTGGGGTCAGAAATATATCTTACCTACTTTTAGACGAATTGCAAGAGATAACGAAACAATACAGTACATAAATAACTATTATTCATACCAACCTCTGCATTTCAGTTATTTTCCCTAAAAACAGTTGTATTTTATTTTTGGTGTACAATAAAGTATATTCTACTACTACTCTACTACTTCTCTACTATCCTCCTCCTCCCTTAGTCAGATTCCTCAATGCTATGTATTGGTGGTCCACGTCTCACTCTCTCCAATGTTCACACATCATTAGGTGCATCCGATGCGTTGAACTAAATGGGAGACAGAATGCCGCCCTGGAGCACTCCCTTTTCAAATTTCAAGTGATAAAAAGGTTTTTGTTATTGAAACTCTTACAATTCTTTATTCTTTATATAATGTTATTTGCTAGATTCTAGATATAGGAGATCAATAGCTGATAATATACTCCCTGTTCGGTTAACGTTCCACAATAAATATTCTAGCTGACCGTATCAAAAGCCTTCGAGTAGTCATCAACAAATAATAATTATAATGAGACGACTGTCGGATACTTGTTTACCTTTACCTTGCACGTCACGTAACTCAAGTGACTATTATTACATAACATATAGGTACCTAATTAGCCTAATCCGTTTCTACTTCGATCTACTTTTCCTTATTCGTCTCTCACCAACAATAAAATATAATAATATATTACCGAGCGCCTGGGTTAAGGCTTAAGACCCAAATAGAATAAAAGGGATGACCTGCTCACCTTGACTTCTCAGACACGACAGGTAATGTCGAGCAAGGTTAATGGACAATAATAGCCATTCTCCTTAGACTGCCGGCGAAGAGATTAATAGCATTCAATAATCGTTCTTAATAAAGAATCTAAAATAATCTAGAGACTTTAAGAGACTTGAGAGGTTATACAGAAGATCGAAAAGTATAACCTGCCCCTCTGTTTGGTGTTTGTGGACTACGAGAAAGCCTTCGATTCGATCGAGACCTGGGCTGTACTGCAGTCTCTCCAACTCTCCAACTCCACCATGTCAGTCCAACTTCAGGACCAAGCCTCGGACCCTATCCTCCTGCAGCGAGGTGTGAGACAGGGAGACGTCATATCTCCGAAACTGTTCACCGCTGCACTGGAGGATGTCTTCAAGGTTCTGGACTGGAGAGGGCTATGCACCAACGTCATTGGCGAGTGCATCACTCACCTTCGATTTGCCGACGATACAGTGGTCATGGCTGAGACCATGGAGGACCTCAGTACAATGCTCGATGATCTCATTAGAGCTTCCGGAAGAGTGGGTCTTAAAATGAACATGGACTAACCAAGGTCATGTTCAATGCCCATGTCACACCCACTCCTATCAAGATCGGAGACTACACTCGAAGTTGCAGACGATTATGTGTACCTGGGACAAACGGTCCAGTTAGGTAGGTCTAACTTCGAGAAAGAGGTCAATCGTCGAATCCAACTCGGCTGGGCAGCGTTCGGGAAGTTGCGCGGTATCTTCTCGTCCAACTTACCGCAGTGTTTCAAGACGAAAGTCTACGACCAGTGTGTGTTACCAGTGATTACATACGGGACCGAAACGTGGTCGCTTACAATGGGCCTCATCAGAAGGCTTAAAGTCACCCAAAGGGCAATGGAGAGGGCTATGCTCGGAGTTTTCTTGCGTGATCGAATCAGGAATGAAGACATCCGCAAGAGAACCAAGGTTACCGACGTAGCCCGAAGAATTGCAAAACTTCAGTGGCAGTGGGCAGGGCACATTGCTCGCAGAACGGATGGCCGATGGGGTCGAAAAGTTCTAGAGTGGCGACCGCGCTGAAGGTTGCGGGAATCCGCTGGATGCGAATCGCAGGGGACCGGTCAATGTGGCAACACTTGGGCGAGGCCTATGTCCAGCAGTGGACGTCTTTCGGCTGAAATGATGATGAAGCAGACAGCGACTAAAGTCTGTGTCATTTAAGATAGGTACCTCATCGTAATCAATCTCCACATGTAGGACCGCCTCGCGGTTTAAAGCTCTACTTTGGCATCTTTCTACAAACACTGTATTAGGTAATTAGCAGACATCATGCTGAGGAATGCGCGTTGTTAACTAATGAATCATACAAATCGTGGACAATGGTATCGAAATTTTCTACAGAATTTTCCGTGACCTGGAAAATAAGTTTCATCATCTCCAAAGCAAGAATGGGTTTTTGTATTCTTCGCTACTTGCACCCAGCGAGTACCCGCAGTAATTAGTTAAAGTTCGCTGGTCCATCCTGAGGGGCTCTCTACCTAGCCTAAATCAACTAACGAATTAGTTAGTGAACTCCTGGAGTTTCACGACAGTCACCATCAGCTGCGCCCAGAACTCCAATTCACTCTCCATCATCCCTGGCGTAGGTGTCGTCGAGTCCAAATATGAGATGAGATGTGAATTTTATATGATTGAGGTACCCCAAGAGGGATAAACGACAATCTTTCGTCATGAGTGTTTTTCAGCAGAAGACACTTATTAAGTGATTTTTATTGAAAATAATAATCACTGAAATAGAACATCGCTCATACTTTGCTGGCGGGCAAGTACATAATGCATATTTACCTATGTAGGACTAACATTTCAATCATTGTATGCACGCACTGCAACTGCAACGGTTTCTGCTCTTCAATTTCACCCAGAACGTAGACAGGTAGTTAGTACCTGCCTCATGCCTCACTTCGTTACATTTATTGCAGATACGTGCATAACTAAATTCTTATGCTGTAATTTAAGGCTAGCGTATAATTACGTTTCATGTTATTGAAAGATAATAACAGACAGAAAGTGCTCATGACACGAAAAAAACAACTTAATTATTACCTACCTTGTAATTCATAAAAAAAACACAATAAAGTGTAATATCTACCTAGTCAATCAATTATATCGAAATATACGCTGTAGGAATGTACGCAGAAATGTTTTTTAATTCCACTAAGTGTTCTAATCACGCTTGTAATTTCGTATTGGTTTCAAAGGATATGAGCATTTATTATGAAGTTTCAATGACTTGTGTCGAGATATGTCCATGTGGCATGTTAAACGAACTTTGATGAAAATGGTCGACAAGAGAATTCAAACAAGAAACCTCACAATCCACCGCTGCTTGAATTCACCCAAAATAAAGCTGTACAATCGCCACACACATTTGCAGGTCTCTGGTGACCGTGACGTGACGTCTGCATTTAGGTTGCTGACAATTTTGGTTAAAAACATACTATTTGCACCTAATTAACCAGCTTCTTCATTAAAATTGCGCTTGCTTTTAAAGTAAAACAAACAAGTTTAGCAACTTAACAACTCAGAAGGCGTTAAGCTAATTCGCGTAGTATCATTCACTCATCACATCACAATGAATGAGCGATGCAAGTGAGATAGCAGTTAAATAATTGTCTGTAATGGAGGAATGTGACGTGGCAGATGCTCGCAAGTCGCAGCACTCGGCAGTGTTGGTGTCTCCGCCACACAATCAGTTCAGGCGAGTTTCACTCCGAGTATTCGTGCTGTTACTTTTACAACGCGCTGGCGCACACGAACAACGCTCTGTTTCCCTAAGTCTCATTGTTTCTACTTTGCGCACTGTCAAAGGAAAACTTTGACTTTCCACTGTGTCACCGTGAACAGCGGTGATACAATTTAGCAAATTTACATAGTTACTACTCTTGATCTTTCTCAATGGCGTCGGGACCATAGTCACCTGTGGAATCATAGATTTGCTCTGATGGCTGCACTCACGTCATGTCCACATCGTCAAGTTGTGAGCGAAGTGTTTGTTATTACCTGAATATTTCCCTATATAAACAAAAGAACAATGCACAAAGTTTACAGCTAACCACCGATATCTTAGTTTAGTATGCGTAATTATTATAACATATCAATAAAATGTTATAAATAAAGTGCACTATTTTTCAGACGATTCTACGATGCAAGTTTAGACTAATGCGCTATTACCTGGTCGTTTAGATGACTATCTATATACTTTATATATTTATTGACGAGATAGTTCGATTACGAAAGCGCTCGCGGCACGTTCACACTGACTGGATAAAACAAAGTAAGTATGAAGCAATCATTGGATACGGTTCGCGCGGAGATTTGGAGGTGATTTAAGATAACACTACTCAGTCCCGTTGGCTGCAGAGATCGTTTGCTCCTACGATTGTCGGATGGGCCGAGAGCCGAGTCGTCCACACACCGTTACTTTCGCACCAAATCTGCCTACAATACGTTGTTCAGTGTACTTTGATTCGGATAATAAGTTTAAAGTCACGATCCGGTCCGTGAAGCTGTCTACGTAATCTCTCGGCTGAATTAGAGGCTTCCTTGTAAGGAGAGATGCATATTTTATATAGAAGCTATCGCGGAGACGAATTGCGGTCACCGTGGATTTATTTTCTTAGGGCGCATGTTAGGAGATTAATACTGTTATTGTAGTTCCAGATCATGGAGCTATTGTTTACTTTGAGGTTTAAGCGAGTTAGCGTCTGATCCTGAACCGCGCAGATTTAGCTTTTACAATAACTAAGAATATTGGATGAAACAGATTAGTTTTCGATCAGTACATCCTATCCTTTACTTTAAATGAGCAATATTGAATAAAATTGCAATATAGGTGTTTACCGTGGCGAAAAATCGATCTAGCTAGGTTTGATATCTGAGAAAATTCGTTTACTCTATATTGATCCGAGCAGAGATCGGTCGCCCAGGTCATCATCATCATCATCATCATCAGCCTATTAATGTTCCCACTGCTGGGACACAGGCCTTTCAATGAGAGGGAATGGGCTATAATCCACCACGCGGGCCCAGTTCGGATTGGTAGATGTCACATGTCTTCGAATTTTTTGGTTCTAGGACATGCCGGTTTCCTCACGATGTTTTTTTTGTCGCCCAGGTAGGTACTATTAGATAATCTCGTAACTCTTGTGCGAATAAGTAGAAATAACATAATTTAAGCCCGACCCGACAGGGGTGTTCGTTGGCGTGAAAAAAAAATTGGGGTTTCACAAGTTGTAAGTTGTGGTTCACGAAAATTTATCTGGTTTCGATACTAAAGAACAAATATTTTGGCTTGACTCTATCTATCAATGTATAGGCTATTCAAAAAAGTACCTAACTAAAAAAAACGAAATTTCGGTGATAGGGATAAAAAAGCATTTCGAAGCTTTAACATTCTAATTTTCAGATTTTTCGCCAAAATGTTTGGGAACCTCTACTTTAGACGAATAAGGTACCTTAGTTACGAAGAAACTATACCTACCTAATAAGAAGTAAGAAGGTAGTTGTTGTAAGCTTATAAACGCCAAGTCTTAAATGCCTTCGTCTGTTGTCGTATTTTACTTACATACATGATATTTTCATGCTCACCATACACCGGTATATTGAACAACATTAATCGTTCACGCTTTCGCTAGCGGAAAGACGAGCTCCCAGTGGCTGCCCAGACAATACACGTTAATTGTTGATAATGCTCAGTACTCACAATAATAAAAATAAATAAATAAATACCTATATTGGAATTGCATATAAATTGCTTCATAGCAACCTGACTATTGGATCACTCACCTATTATCTGGGCAAAACGTACGAATCACGTCTCACGTCACGTCACTTAAATGATTAGTGATCTCCTATAGAGAGTAGAGGAGAGAGAGTGAGGCCCTATAGATTAGCCCTTTAGATTTTGCAGATATAAACTCTACTAGGTACTTCTATCAGGCCCGGACTGGGAACTGAAACCGACCCGGGCATTTTAGAGACGGTCGGCCCACCAGTCTCAAGCGAAAGGGAAACTATACTAATAATAAAATAAATTTTGAATCAACCGAAGAAAACATCTAAAATCGTACTAGTGACAGATGCAGCTAAAGTTCTTGTTAGAATCTAAAATACCTGTTTGAATAGAAGTAGAAGTTATTTGAAAAGTAATGGGACAAAAAACAAATTAAGCTCTCCACTCTAGAGAAGTTAGCTTTTGTTTAGTCCTGAAGTACTTAGATGTTACTTAATCGACTTTGGGAGACGATTTTAAAAACAAAAAGCAGTAAGGCTCTTAGAGCGAGTGAAGCGAGCTCAAAAATGTTAACACCCTACCTTGGACCGGTTAGAATTGTTTCGACCCTTTATACTATACATTTAGACTCGAGTTGCAAACAAAGTCAAGATTCAAGAGGAAGTAGCTTGCAAGAGCGAGCGAAGCGAGCTTGAATTTTTTTTGACATTTTGCCTTGGGCAGGTTAGAATTGTTTCAACCTATTGGGGTTACTTGGTACTTGGACTACGGTACTTTAGGTTGCAAGAGCGAGCGAAACGAGGTCGTAAATTTTCGAATAAATTCGGATAATGCTAAGATGTAATTTGAGATCAAAATCTCCACATACTCCATTTTTTGCAACCTTGTGTATGCATGCCAAAATTGCCTATTAAGACCTCAGGGCCAGGTGTTCATAATTTAATTCAGCCTCTGTCTATACCGCTCGATCATGCGAAAATCCAATAGAAGTGCCAATCGAGAGGCAGAAAAAAGAAACCTTTGTGTTAAAAGATTTTTCGCAGGGTTAAAGTACGAACCGCGCGTGGAAATGTGTAAATTTTTAGCGATAGTACGAGTTCTCAGACGCTCATTTATGGCCGTAAAAATATTTTAATTTAAGAGTGATTATAATGTACGGTACAATTTATTACGTACTTAATAATACTTTGGCAGCAGGCAGGAAAATTAAAAACTTAGAAAACCTGAGCCTCTAGGGCAGGGGTGTCCGTCCAAAATAATTTTATGGAGGGCTAAGTTAAGTATTTTTGTAACCCAGCGGGCTAAAATAAATGCAAAGTGACCGCTTCACCGGACTAGACTGCGATGACGCGGTCTGCATTCGCGGGTAGCTGAGATGTGGGGCGTATAGGTAAATATGGCGCAGGAATAACAATTATGGTCATTTTTAGGGTTCCATAGTCAACTAGGAACCCTTATAGTTTCGCCATGTCTGTCCGTCCTCGCTTAATCTCTGTGACCGTTAGCACTAGAAAGCTGAAATTTGGTACCAATATGTATATCAATCACGCCGACAAAGTGGTAAAATAAAAATTGGAAAAAAATGTTTTATTAGGGTAGCCCCCCTATATGTAAAGTGGGAAGTGATTTTTTTTTTAATTTCAACCCTATCGTGTGATATATTGTTAGAAAGGTATTTAAAAATAAATAGGGGTTTCCTAAAATCATTTTTTTATAATGTTAATAATTTCGGAAATAATCGCTCCAAAAGTAAAAAACAATGTGTCCCCCCCCCTCTAACTTTTGAACCATAAATTTAGAAAATATGAAAAAAAATCTGAAAAGTAGAACTTTATAAGGACTTTCTAGGAAAATCATTTTGAACTTGATGGAAACAACAGTTTTTGTACAAAAAAGACAAAAAGTTGTACAAAATAATTTCTGGAATAAGTTTTTTTAGTTATCACCGTCCTTTGTGGGCCCGTTTTTAGTGTCCCGTAATTATTAGAGTTCCGTAACAAATAGCCTTTTTTAAGTCACCTTTAAACTCATAAGTGGGAAACAGATATTGTGACGGACGGGAAACTACGGAACCCTACAATGAGCGTGGCCCGACACGCTCTTGGCCGGTTTTTAAACAAAGTTCGCGCAGTATTATTTATATTTATTATTATTTAAGTATTATATTATTTATTTATATTATTTATTTCTTAGAAAGTTTTAAATGGCTCGCGGGTCGGATGAAAACCGAAACTCGCCGGAGGTGGGCCGGGGGCCGTATGTTGGACGGACCTGCTCTAGGGGGTACCATTACTACGGATAGAGTCCAAGAGTAAATTTAATTAGGTCCTTATTGACTACTGGGGACGTTAATTTAATCGATGTATTGAAATTTTTTTTTATGGCAAAAGAAAGTCGACCGCCAATCAGCCACACCGGCCCATCGGGCATCCGGCCCATCGGGCATTTGCCCGTATGGCCAGTCCGGACCTGACTTCTATCCCTCATGAGCATGACGAAAAACTACGAACACCGTTACGTTCTTAGAATAAAAGCGATGCCGGTTATTACATAAAGAAATATAATTCCCTTAAAGTAATAAAAGTTCTTTAGAAAAAATAATAATAATAAAAAGTGCACATAAAATGGCTTTCGACTTAAACAGAACAATATAACTTATTAAGAGTCTAGACATTCGTGATCACGTTCTCCCTGTATAAGCAATGCAAGTGAGCAATCAGAATGTAAGCGTTGTTACCTCGGCTTTTTCAATCTTAACGACCTAAAATAAAACGACAAAGAATACCAAATCGGTTAAGTTAGGGTGCCTAGGAGGTGCAAGGCGACTGTCAAACCGGTTTGGCCGGGAGATTCTTTGTTTGGTTATCTCAGAGTCGAAACGTCGCGACTCGAGTCGAGACAGACATCGCGTGGCTAACTGACGCCTCATTTTTCTGTTGCAGAGATAAGAGGACGAGAGCGGATGTGTCTGCAGCGAGACTCGGGCAGCTGAGGGCCTCGGCGGCCTGATGGCGAGCGGAGCGGTGCGCGCGCTGCTCGTGACGGCGGTGCTGGCGACGCTCGGCGCTCATGCGGCGCGCTTCGGAGACCGCCTCGCGCCGCGCGTGCCGGCTGCCTACTCGCCGCGCAACGCCCCCTCCGCACACCACTACGTCGAGAACGAATATGACGACATGTACGAGCAGGACTACGAGGAGCAGAACCTCTCCGTCGAGGACGAGGAGACGCCAGAGCCGGCCCCTGCCCTGCGCCGTCCCGCGCGCACTGAAGCTCATCGACTGGAAATGAGCACTGAATACTTCGTTATACCAGAACGGCTCTCATCGCCAACGCCACCTTCGACATCCACAACTGTCACACCGGAACCACAACCGAACTTGACCATCGTATTAGCACCGACCCCGCAAATTTTGGGCGCACTCAGAACAGAGTCTTGGGCAGTCCCTATATTAGCTCTCGCTTGTGTTAGTATGGTGACTCTCGGCGGATTTGAAGCGTTTGTGATATGGGGAGCGAGTCGCAAGGCGCCCAGCCATCGCCACCTGCTCCTTGGACAGACGCTACTGTTCGGGTTGTTCTCGTGCGCCGCTACAGCTGCATTGTTTGCGACTACGCCGACTGCGTTCACATGTGGTGCTGTCCGATTCGGAACGGGTGTTGCGTATGTAATCGTATTCGCTTCACTTCTAGTGAAGTGTGTTTTTTTGCTTAGTTTGAATGGTGGAGTATATTTACCTGCGGCGTACCAAGGACTGTTATTGTTTTTCGCTGTAATGATACAAGTAGCGATCGGTGCACAGTGGCTCGGTGGTTCTCCTCCACGAGTGATAAGCGGCGGCGGGCGGTGCGACGTGCACATGTCAGACATGCTGCTGTCGCTGTGCTACGCGGCCTTCCTGATCGCGGTGGTGTGCGGAGTGGCGCTGCGGTCGCGCGGCATTCGTGACAACTATCGCGAGGCGACGCACATCGCGGGCGCAGGCGGCGCCACGGCCGCCGTGTGGGTGTGCTGGGTTGCGGCGGCACTGGGCGCGCCCGAGCGCCATCGCGACGCGTGCGTGGCCGCGGGGCTGCTCGCCACGTGCGCGGTGGTGTTCGCGCTTATGTTTGCACCGAAGGGCCGGCGCCTGGCGGCGCTGGGCCGCGAGGGCCGCTGGGACGCGGACCGCGATGAGGGCCTCAGCTCGCTGGGCGCCGGCGGCTCCGGCTACTCGCCCTCGTTCTTCCACTTCAAGCCGGTCAAGTACGGCATGGTGTCGGCGGCAGCGCCGGCTCCCGTGCCGCCTCCCGTTCTGGACCGTAAGGAGCCGCCCGCTCAGCCAGCCGGTTAGTTAAGTATCTAAAGTGCGCTACTAGTGAGGACTAGCGCTTCCACGCACAGATTAACCGCAGATGGCGACCTTCTTTTCGCAGATCCGTACGGAGGCCTGTTCCCGAACTCGCCGCACCTGCACTCACGCGCCCTGTACACCCCGCCGCACTACACCATGCACCCCCTTATGCTAAACTATCACTACAATTACCCGCCTTATCCTTACTTGCTGCCGCCAGGTAACTACACATACCTACACTCGCTTGTAATTAAATGCACTCTCACTTCACTCACTTCTTCAATGGCAAACAAGATAGTTCGGTTTTGATAAGATTATTTAGATAGTCTTCAGAGATCACTTTCAATACGGTTTATCTCAGATTCAGGTCCTCATGTACGAGACTACATTCTTACAGTTTATTGCAGCAGGTAAGCTAAGCCATACTGATTGTATCGTGTTGTGTGCAGGCGTGATGGTGCGTCCGGAGGAGGGCAACGTGTACACGAGCGTGGAGCCCACCTTCAGCAGCAACCCCAACGTGTACTTCCAGCGCACGGAGCCATTGCACGTCGGCATGATGTACTGAGCCCCTGACAAACCACAAGTTCCGAAGCGAACACTGGGATTTGCAGTGCGACGCCATTGTCACTTGCCAACCGGCAATCTGTGACACACCTACGAATATTGTGACGACACGTTCCCACTGCTGCGTGAAGCACTTCTGGACTTGTCTTATAGCCCACAGAATTATATAATTTAATTAATTAAATTATTTCAAAATTCAAACTAACACAATCTTAAGCAGATAATTAGTTTAATGAAGAAACCGATTACATTAGTTTGTTTGGCCCAATATCTGAAAGCAATTATTTTCTAGTCAAACAATCAGTTAATTAAAAATATGTTTTGTCGATTCTTCGTCGACAAAACCCGTTTCCACGGCGGTCATGCTACGCGGGCTGTTCTTCATTCAGATTCTAATCTCGTATATGCTTTATCCAGCAGTGGTAACAACTAATGTGTGACATTATGGACATGTGAAAAGACGTTTATGAACTTTGTGTGGAAAGAAAGCTGTTTGTGATTTTAAACTATACTAAACCCACCCTGAAGAATATGAAGAACAGCTGTTAGCATAATTTTAGATAACTTACTACTAAGAATAGAGAAAAACCATATAATTGTAAGTTTTCCATATGCAAATTTGTAAATAAAACTAAAGACTGTTTTCGGTTATTTTATTTTATTTAAATTATAAAATTATTCTATATTTATTCAATGTAAACACATAAATAACTGTGCAAAGTTTAGTACACATACCTCATCAAAACAGAGGCAGTTATGCTAACTTTTGTAACAATCTCAATCACTCACAATGTTGCCACTTTCAGTTCTTCAGACAAAAATAGATGTAGTTTATTTTGTTCTGTTGGCAACACTATTCACATGCAGTTCATTACTTGGTTCCAGTGGAGAGCAGGGCCAGGAGTCCTGAGGCAACCGAGAGGGACACAATGTAGTTACTGTGGTCAAAGAGTTAAGGATTTTTTCTGGACAAAACACATTATAAATAAATATGAATCCCTATAAAATACTACCTGACGCCACGCGGTTTTATCCGAAAGTTCCCGTTCCCGTGGGAGTACGGACATCAATTATAGCCTATGTTACTCAGTAAAGACGTAGCTTTCTAATGGTGAAAGATTTTTTTTTAATCGGTCGAGTAGTTTTAGAGTTAAATCGTAACAAACAAAAAATCAAATCTTTCTTCTATAATATTAACATAGATAGTTTAGATCAATTATAATATTAATATAAAAAAATCCATCAGATATGTACTTCAAACACTTTTCTGGTAGTATTCATTAATATTTGACTAACTTTCAAAATATAGCTCACTGTTAAAATGGTCAACATATTAAGAGTAAATCTTAATATATATAAATCTCGTGTCACAATGTTTGTCTTCAATGGACTCCTAAACCACTTAACCGATTATAATAAAATTCGCACACCATGTGCAGTTTGATCCAACTTGAGAGATAGGATAGAATAGAAAAAAATAAAAAGTCCACCCGTGCGAAGCCGGGACGGGCAGCTAGTAGATTAATAAATTTCATTAGTGTATCGCTGCTTTCAGTAGCTATTTACTTTTAAAATAAATCAACATCATAATGTTGAGTTGAATAATGAAATAGTACCAAATAGCCTTCAGCGTTGGTGAATCTCAATAAGTATGATAATGTTCATTGTACTCGTTCAGGTAGGTAGTGGTATATTGTTTTTGTAAAAGGATACACAGTGGGTGTGAAAGAGCGCAGAAGGTAGAAGCTGCTGAGGATCACGATGGTCAGGAACAGAGCATTGTTGTAGAAGATGGAGTAGGTGGTAGCCTCATAGTCAGCCACTTCATTCTTTTTCCATAGGATTCTGAAAACATGATAGTTTTGTTTGTAAGATGTTTCCTAGCTACTGCTTGATCTTCAGTTTTATAGCTTACAATTTAGCTAATAATCTAAACTAAAAATATATTTTATTAACAGTACCCTGGGTAAGCAGGATGAAATCATAAAAGAGAAAATGGGAAAGGCAACCGAAGTTAGGTCCTCAGTATTCATCCTATAATAATTATTACCATTTGATTTTGGATTAGAAACTCAAATTAATAAGAGTCAGTCCGGATAATTTACAAAAATTCAAATTACACTCATTTTTCAAGTTTATAAAAGTTTAATAGTGATCAGGTCAATGAAACTTCATCAACATATTATACCTGGGTTGATAACATTTATACTATGCTATCAAGCAAAAACAAGTATTATATCTACTGATAAGGTATCTGGTGACCCAAAGATCAATTTATACAAGATGAGGATTATAGGAGATAGGATTTGAAACAAGCACGTCTTGTTATTAAGATTTCTAACTGAGCCATCTTACCCTGCATTGTGAAACCCCAGTGGTGAAACCCTCACATACATAATGTTGAAATCTATATTTTCAGCCCTGTCTCTTTTCTTAGTTGAGGTATTTTATCTCTTCAGACAATATGAATTAATGTGAATAGTGAGACTCCATTAAGAAAACAGAATGGATGAGATTACCTCTCGTCCTTCTCCTTCCTGCTCATTTTCTTGTCGTCAGCCAGCTTGCGAGCCATCTCGCGCGCCACGGCGTCTTCCCTGCGCACCGCTACACGGTGCTTCAGCTGGAACTTGGTGTTCCTGTATGCCAGGGCCAGCAGCCAGGTGCTCGCTGTCGTTACCATTGCGAACCACGCCAAGGACGAGCTCACCTCCAGGGCATGCACCCTCCAGAACAACCCTGAAAGAGTGACATACATCAAAATCGAACGGTACTTTCACTACACCGTAACCTAAGATTTATGTATAAAACTATCTATTTTAACCACATAGTAATGTCAGAACACTATTGCTGTAATACTCACATATGGGAATAGCGGATACGATGAAAGCATTCCCGTAAAAGAGGGCTGAAGACTTCGTTGACACATTCCGGCTGAAATCTTGAAGCAATAACTCTTCTTCTTTTGTGAAAGCCTTGTTTGCCTTGCCCGACATGATTGTTTATTTAATATTGATCTTAAATTAACTAATACTTAGCGCGCACTACGTGTAGCAAAAATATAAAGACAGCTCGATATTGTGCCACCACTTCAGCTGGCTTGTGCGCTGGCGAGCGAAAGCCAAACGTCAAATGACATGTAAGCAACGTGTCAAAAATATTACCATCTTTCAAAAATATTTGGATTTTACATTTAAATAAATTCACATAATAGAAACATAAAGTAGATTTGTTAAAAATAACACAGAAACTTCGATGGAAAGAAGAAACACAGAAGATACAAACAAGTTTAATAATAATTTATGTATTTTTTGTCATCCCGTCAGGGTTGCCACACAATATGCAGATTTTTTGGCGTGAAAACCTAAAAAAAAACCTTTCCTTCTAGTCCATGGTAAAAACCGTAAAATAAGCTAAGTTGGGACTTCCCTAGACGATCAAGATTCAAGATTATTTATTTGCAAGAAAGTGTTTATGCTATTTTGAGCATTCTGTATCATAATTCCACTGACATAGCTACAATTATTATTACAAATCTGGGATTCAAAAGACAGAGTTGGTGGAATGCAAAGGTCACAATCGTTTTTTGAGAATATCGTCTAAATCAAATCGATATTTCGTTGTTATTGAAATTATTGCAGAATGGACATCAGTTAGACAGTCGCTGTCATGTCACATCCATTCCATCACAACAAATCACATTTCGAATTTCAAAAATAAACGTTTCATGCCGCAAAACGCTTGTTGTTTGTTGTGGAAATAAAACTTTCCAATAACCTTCGTTAATTTTGTCGAATGGATAAGAAATTAATGCTCTGATACAAAATGAGCCACTTTGAATTTGCTATACCACTTCAGAAGGACGAATTACTAGAATCGCACGTAGGGCAGTATCATGTTGAAGACGTCATACAACCGCGCGTACTTTTGTCCAAATTACAAGGTAATTTCGGGCCAGTTTTTTAATCAATATTTACATACTTGTTAAGAACTAATAAATCTTCCTATTCACAGATGCCGCGCGAGCTTTTAATGCTGACGGTGTGGAATATATATTGGAACACTTTGATACTTATTTTTCCATCATAGTTCATGGAAACAAACTAGAATGGAATGTTATAAACAAAGGTAAACTTATCATAACACTACGTCAAAATAATATTTTTACATCTATCTAATTTATTTGACAAGGAATCAACAAACAACAATGGATTTTATATTTTACACAACTTTTTAGGTTTTGAACACATCATACGTGCAAGCAAAAGTCTCTGCAACCACCTAGAGCCCATAGTACAAGAGCAAGAGATCGACCCTGATGTCAGAACCAAGAACTTGAACATTTTGAAAATGATGATGTATCTGTTCACTCAGATTATGAAGACTAAGGACACTAAGCTTGCTGCTGATGTGAGTAGAATGTCTTACACTTAAAAAGGTGTTCTAGAAGAATTTTGAACTCAGGAATATTTAGATTAGACCACTGAATTTAATTACCAGATGTAGCAAATTTATTCTTATTAGTAGAAGCCTGAAATATGAACTTTTGCCTTCTAACAGACAATTGTGGCCTGCCTCACCTTACAATAGTGTTTTAGATTTCTAACTATTAAAATAATAAGTTGTAAAATATACTATTTTGAATCTGTTATGAGGACATCAGTACCTAATGTTACACCTTCAAACAACAAACAAAGGACTAAATTCTGTTACTGATTTATCCAAAAACTTTCTGAAACTTACATTTACTTTATAAGATAGAACTCCACAAAGCTGACATTGGGCAAAAAGGGCAAGAAGGCAACAGATGATGAAGAGTTCTGTGGTTGGACCGAGTCAGACAAGCAGGCAGCACTAGTTACACTGAACTTGGTGCTTCAGCAACCCCTGTCCAAGCTGTGGGACCCTCCCTTGGCTGAAGATAACTTTGTTTCGTAAGTTATTTCTTAGTTTTTCTAGGCTATCTAACTTGTGCATTTCATATAAGTAGTTTTGTTTCTTTCAAGTTATGTTACGGTTTTCAGATTACCTAGTCCTAAGTTGTAACAAAACAGTTAAATGATTTTGTTCTATTTCAATGTATCAAGACTAGTTTATTATAATATGTTCTGTCACTTATTCCAGAATGGTAGCAGACCCCTGCTATAAAGCGTTAGAAGAACAAATAATAAAGAACAAATCTGTCAGAGAAACTGTGTTCCAAGTGCTTGGTGTGCTGATCAAGAAGTACAACCATGGCACCTCCTGTCTTATCAAGTTGGTTCAGGTAATCTACACTAATATTATAAAGAGGAAAGATTTGTATTTTGGTTTGTGTGTATGTTTGTAATGAATAAAGCCAAAAACTAATGCGCCAATTTCAAAAATTCTTTCACCATTAGAAAGCTACATTCACCCTGAGTAACATAGGCTATATTTTATCCCCGTATTCCCACGGGAACGGGAACTACGCGCGTGAAACCGCGTGACGTCCACTAGTTTAGTATAAAAATTATATAATATAAGCACAACCAGTCTTACCATGAGGTATCACGTTGCCGAGTAACTGGGAAGTCAAATAGACAGTTGCTCCATGAAAAATGCTGGTATTCTGCTGCATCTGGTTAGACTACAAGCCAACCTCAATATAGCTAGGCAAAAGGCAAGCTAGGCAGATGATATAATTAAACTATGTACCCAGAGGCAGTGTATTAGCCATTTAAAAGACAAAACTGCATTGACAATAATTTAAAACTTAGTGCACATTCACACAAATTGTTCTTTTACCTCTTAGTCTGAAGCCAATAGTCGAGACGAAAAAAAAAACTAATTAGTCCGTCAGTTAGATTATCAAAAAATATTTGACCTATGTTTTTTCTTTTGTTACGTAATCAAAATTGACGAAGATATGATGCTTTTAAAATTCTCAATACGTCACGCCTAGGTATAATTTTTACCTAGTTCTGACGTCACGAGCCCGCCGCGAGTTTTGATGCATTTTATCTTTTTAAATATTCATTGATTTACAAAAACAAAAAATACGTGTCCATTAATTTCCAATACGACTGACGGACTAAATAGATTTGCAATTTTTTGATACTGTCGTCATGCCTATTATGCTGTGTGTAGTCATTCATATGTATTCTTTATTCAAGGTCCTTCAAATGGTAGAACATGCAGTGTCGCCAATAGTTGCGGGAGTAGTGCAACTAACCAAAGAATTTGGCCTTGGAACATTTGGTCCACAAATGGTATTTATTTATGTTACTGGATTTTAAATGCATCGAAATACTCGGAACTATTTTTTTACTAACTCGTTGGTGTAGTGGTCACAAACCCAACTGCTGAGCGTGAGGTCCTGAGTTCGATTCCCAGGGCGGGCAAATAAGTGTTATTGGTTTTTACGTCCACTACACTCCTGCCGAACATTTCGCGGATTACAGGCGTGATGTTATAATTTTGTTACGGTTATTTTTAGGTGCGAGAAATAGCAGAAGCGTTAGCGTCATCTGACGATGAGAATGCCGGTGCTGGCACCGAGCAAGGGGCGGCGAGGAACTGTGGGGCTTTCCTAATGGAGCTCACTAAGGAACTGCCCAAAGAGATGACCAATGCTATTGCAACCATACAGCCATATCTGGAGAGTGATGAGGTAAGTTTTTGTTTTATCTTTTCCAGTACTGGGTTTGGGCTACAGCTTGCCAAAGTTTACCTGGAGTCAGCACCATCTATATCCATAGCGATAGTGAATTTTTATCTCTGCATAACATTCAAATTTAAAATTTCCAAAAATCATCATTATTGCTATTGGTTTTTAGCTAGATCTTTGAAATTGGCCGTCATATTTTGGTCGACTGACTGGTGGCTACTCTTATCTGTTTGTATTATTTTTTAATATAATGTGTTATTTCAGTCATACACCCTACGTATAAGCGTTCTGGGCATGATGTGTGAGGTGCTGAGCGTGGAGCTGCGCGGCGAGGGCCTCACAGACGAACAGCGCATACAGCGAGATGACTTCCTAGACGATATGTACGAGCACCTACATGACCTGTCCGCGTATGTACGACACAAGGTAACGTACCGCATCTTTAAACTCTGGTCGAATCCAATACCAAAGATCGTTGGAACTTGCCGTTCTAGTGGAGGATGTTAGGGAATATGCATAAAATACAAAACTCTTTATTTATGAAAAATGCTTTGTATTGGCGCACAAAAACATTGTGGTACACTTGTTTAAGTTTCTAATAAGTCATTTATTTTGCAATATACTGTATTTATGTAGCATGTTTTTGGTGAAACGGAACGCACTCTCAAAACGCATCGTCCTCGATAACGCCGGTATTGACGTCAAAGTTCATTGTGGCAAAAAAACACTTTTATTTGAAAAGTGCTTAAAGTTTCACCGAAATGTTATTATAATATTGTTATTGCAATTTTTACTTCAATAAAGCACATATAATCAGTAAAATTATTTTATTAAGGCCAAACTAATTAGATGTAAACAAGGCAGATTGTGGATAATGACGTCACATCATGGCCGCGACAGCTGGACGTTTGAACTGTCGTAGAAAATTGCAGGAGTTTAATATTATTTTTATGCGACAAGCAATAGTTGAACTTAACTTTTAATACTTTTCTTGGGTTGATAGTACTGTAATTTATTTATTTAAGTGAAGAAAAAATTACATACATATTCCCTATTGGAAACTTCTATATCCAGCTGGAAAGGTCTGGCTTGATTTTTAGCGAGTGTACTCTCGACAGTCTTGAACATCAACGTATTAAACATTTCAACAGGTTCTCCAGTTCTGGTGTCGCCTGCAGAGAGAGAACTGCGTGCCTGTAACTCGGCAGCGCACTGTTCTCGAGCGATCCATCGGTCGCCTGCGGGACAAGGCTGCGCTCGTCAGGAAAGCCGCTATTCAACTACTCAAGGTATAGTAAATAACCAAATAAATACTAATCTACATTCCTCATCCTGCATGTCATTTTCACCTTATAGATTCATTTTTTAATCAAATCAATACTTTGCCTTCAGTTTTATGTGCAATATTTCTATTGTTCTAATTACATTCCAGATATTCCTAGAATGCAATCCATTTTCCGCGCAACTGAAACTAGAAGTACTAGAAGATCAATTGAAAACTGAAACAGAAATCATGGAAGATCTTCAAAAAAAGTTGAATCCTGGACCTGACCCCGATTTGGTCAAGAAATGGGACAGTATAGAAGAAGACGTCATTTCTTCTATAAAGAAAGGAATAGATATACTGACACAAGATGAGCCAGAACTCTCCCAAGCTTCACTGGAGAACTTGTACGATGCAATCCGCAAACATTTACGGGAGAAGAACTATTACAAGGCGTACCTTATTGTTAAGCACACTGAGAGACAGTACCCTGAAGCTAAGTTACTTAGATGTGATATGGAAAAAAGTGATCAGGTAAGAACCTCCCAAAATATTTATTTCTATCAGTTGTGTAGGTTCCATACAACTTGATTCCTGCCAGATTCGAATTCAACAAAGAATATAATCACATTAAAGACATGTACTCCTGGCTTCTTAGCTCTTACAAAAATTGACCCTTCGCCACTGGCTTCCTGATGATCTGAAACTTAATCAGGGCCAAGCTTGCAAATACATTACTACATAGTATAAAACAAAGTCGCTTCCCGCTGTCTGTCTGTCCCTTTGTATGCTTAGATCTTTAAAACTATGCAACAGATTTTGATGCGGGTTTTTTTAATAGATAGAGGGATTCAAGAGTAAGGTTTATATCTACATTGCATCCGTGCGAAGCCGGGCAGGTCGCTAGTCATGGATAAAACTTAAAATACTTATCAACTCATTACAGATCGCATACTTCGTAGCGTTACTCCGCAACATATTCGTAATACCAGACCGAACGATATCTCTAACACAGCAATGTGAACAAGAACTGGCCATGTACAAACGGTTAGAAGAAAAAGAAAATATAGTAGCCTTTCTCCAAGAGTCTGTTCACTTCAGTCGCATGGTGTCTGAAGCCGTACCGCTTATAAACGCCTTGTTGATGTCCAAGCAAGCCGGTGACGTCAGCGAGGCCATAGACTTCTTTACGACGGCGCATCATTTTAATATTGAATCTGCGAAGATGGGAGTTGCGAATATGTTGCTGCTTGTGTGGTCGCCCGATCAGGTAAGCTTGTTTAGTGAATGTGGCATATCTTGCATTTAATTTATACATCTACAAAATTTTATTTATGTATGAATCCTATCCTCTCAATTCTTGAATGGGGTTTGACGGAGATTGTGCACAACGCAAAATGTGCACTTGACGCAAAAAGTGCACTTCGCAAAATGTGCATTTCGCAAAAACTGCACTTCCCAAAAAGCACTTTTCAAAATGAGCACTTCTCAAAATGAGCACTACTCAAAATGAGTTGTGAATTTTATCACAATGAGTCAAAATAAAAACCGTTTGGTAACTATATTTTAGTAATTCAGTATGTAATTCCAAACTGCAAATTGCACATTTACATTATCAATTTCAAAATATTCAGGAGAAACGCGAGGCAGTGGAGCGAGCATATCGCGACATGTACCTAGAGTGCGACAACAAGGCCGAGCGCGCGCGTTCCTTCACCATCGCCAAGAACCTCGTCTCTCTCATGATGCACATCGACCGCGGCAGTGCGCTCGCGCTAGAACATCTCGTGGACAAGTGGGTCGAGAAGGGAGACATCAGTCCTGCTATTATACAGGTACATTTTAAATAAAGACATAATTATTACTCACAAAAATACGGTATATCGAGTATTAAAAACGCGCAGTCACATAAACCTTTGTGTAAGTGATACAAGAAGCTCTGTTTTAGAGAGATCTAAAGCAGAGGTTGTTGTGTCATATTGTCGACAGAGTAATTCACCAGTACCGGTTTATTATTTTAGCTGAAAAAAAACCATCACTTGTTCGAGGTTCAATAAAGTAAAGCATCATTTTTATTCACAGGTTTTCTGGGAAATGTTCCTAAAGAAAATTGACGGAACTACGGACATGGATAGCTACGCCGCACTAACACTTCTAGTCATGGTCGCTAAGGCGAAACCTTCAGTAGCGGTCGCCAACCTCGACGTCATACAATCGCACGGATTAACTGCAGACTACAACTCGAGGAACTTGAGTGTACAGCTGTTGCTACCGTTGACGAAAAAAACTCAAAGATATCCCGTCGACCATGCAATTTTCACTTCTATTTACGACAGTCTGATGGAAACATTCTCTAAGTTCGATAGATTCACAGCCTTCGCTGCTAACTCTATAGATCTCATATACGCAATCTGTGATACACCGGAAGTTGTCTGTGGGAAGATTCTTGCGGAGATGTACAGGAGGGTGGAGGAGACGATGGTGAATGATAACGTGGACGAGGAGGAAGTCAGCTTGCCGGTGGAGGTGTTGACTCGGTTCGTGTTTGTGCTGGGACAAGTGGCGCTGCAGCAACTCATATACCTTGACATAAACGTGTACAGCGAGCTTAGGAGAAGGAATCAGGTAATAATAAACAACTGAAAAAACCAGTGCATACAACTTTTGCATTGCACGTAATAAAACAAAAATTGCAACATATAAAATAAAACAATTTCCCATAGAAATACTTTGCATCACTTATAGTACATCACTGCAGCTAGTTGTGGCCAAGGCTTGTATAGGTAGTACTTTTCCCAAATAATGCGAGGAAATTAAAACTAAGTAGTACCTAGGCAGAACTTTTTATTTAAAAATACAGTCAAATTTCCAAGCATGTTTGAGAAAATACAATTACTTTTCAAAATCAATAATGCACACAAACAACAATAATTTTTATACTACACTTGCTTAGTAAGTGTACCAATACTACCCTAATAAAAGGCTTGAAAGCTGTTCATTAAACCTTTTCGAAAATCTAGGCAGTTATATTGTATGGAATTTCATTACTGCCCTGAAAATCAGGGTAGTAATTCATTACTAACGCGTTTTGTTTTTTTTTTTAAAGACTTGATGACGTTGGCAATCAATCTATTTAATTTTACCATAAAAAGTACTGGCCACTAGCACTTTTAAAGCAGGTAGAATACATTCCGAAATGGCCGGCAAATTTCAAACCTCTATGCGAGAGATTTATAACACTCTCTCGCTTTAACACGCGCGTAAGTTGGAACCTGCGAAACGGGGCGTTTTTACCTTCTCTAACGTCTTTTGGCGCGAAAACTGTTTGACGCGCTAAACATTTAACAATTGTAACAATGACAATATAACTTTTTAATAAAATGCTTTTTTGCTATTTTGTCTTTTCCTTCTTTGTGCTTAAGTGTAGTATAAAGCAGTATATATCACTCGAGGGTAAGTACAGATTACTAAACTCGTGTGGTTCAAGGCCCTCCGCTTCGCGTCGGGCCTCAAATGCACACTCGATTAGTAATCTGTGCCTTACTCCCCTTGGTGAATAAATAGCTATTCTCGCGTTGAAGAGTTCATTTAGAAAAGCCAATTCGAGATTTAAATAAAACGTTTGATAAGTTACCTCCTCGGTTGCCATGTTTCAGAGTAAAAGATCGTTCCTTTTTAAATAACACGACAGATATGAGTTAACTATATTGTAATTTATTTGACAGATATGGATTTTCATACCACTTTTTCCGGCCGCTGGTCGCATGTATCTAGCCAGTAATGCAATTTCGATTTATCTCGAAAATAATGCTCAAATTTCCAAGTATGTTTTAAAAAAAAGGACTTAAACCGGTGATCACCGACTTAAATCAATTAAGCATCGATTCAGACATCACAATTTCCGAATCTTCTTGTCAGGTCCGCGAAGAACGCAAGGTGGAAGAGAAACGCAAGAAAAAAGCTGGCGCGTTCGCGACGCCGGGCAAGCGCGGGCGCGTAGACGACCTGCGCCGACAGACGCTCATGAACGTCAGCAACACCAGCGCCTCCTCGCGACAACAGAGGTCTGCTAGCGTCACCTCCAACAAGGGCACCTCGGTATGTTCGTATTTTAAGAAGGTAGTTAAGGTTGCCGATACTTTTTAGGCAATAAAGCCGTGATACTCATTAATCACGCCATGACTTGTAATTATCGCTCGGTTCATAGAGATTTGTTTAGGGGTCTTGAACCTAAAAAGTTACCCGTATAAATGTGTGCGTCAAATGATAGTAACATACTTAAATTGTCAACATGCAAACAGGTAAACACAACAATGACAGAAGAAGAAGCAGGCCTCGAAGGCGCCGTAGCCGACGACGCTGATGCAGAGTACGTGCGCGGAGTGTGCGAGCGCGACATCGTGGGCGCCGGCACTAGCCTCGCTCGCTACGTGCCGCTGCTGCGCTGGCTCCTGTCCAACCCGGCGCGCGCCCCGCCCGCGCTGCAGGCGGCAGCTGCGCTCAGCTTCACTAGGTAATGCTACTCGTGTAGACAGATATAGTGTGCGAGCGCGACATCATAGCATAAATCAGTCTATAAGTCCTACTGTTGGGATGCTGACCTCTTTTCCGTGAGATGAAGATAAGCGTACTCCACTACCCTTTTCCACGCCGGTTACATAGAACTTCTGATAATGTTTTAATTTGTACAATCTGTCTTATGTTCCATCGTAAAATATGATTTAAATTATAGGTTCATGTTGGTTTCCAATGCGGTCTGCGAAGACGGCCTTCAGCTGATGGTGACAGTCCTCAAGAAGTCCAAGAATGTGTCTCTGAGGACTAACTTGACTATCGCTTTCGCTGACCTTACCTTGCGATTCCCCAATCTAACACAACCCTGGACTCATCATATTTACCACATGTAAGTACAGTTAAACCTGAATAGATATGTGTATGCGGTATATAGCCTTTGTAATCTCCGTGTTTCGGGATTAACACAAACGTGGCACTACAGAGACGAAGCTTAATGGAATGTCCTGTTAAGTATTTTGTGTGTACATAAATAAATAAGCTTCTAAATTTTGTATTACCGATATCTAAGCATCTGGGGCCCTACTTTCTGACGCTTCGTCCGTATATTCGGATCTATCCGTCTCTTATCAGATAAACAATCAAAATTCTGTTTCAATTCTAATTTGCTAGATAGTGTCTGTGTCTGTCCGTTTACGAAAGTGGCCTAAAAATCTTAAACTAACACTTATCTATAATGCTAGTATTTTATACCATTTCAGACTAAGCGACGAAGAGCTAGAAGTTCGACAATGTGCAGTGAAAATGCTCTCCTTCCTCGTTCTCCACGAGATGGTTCGCGTGAAAGGACAGATCGCCGACATGGCGCTATGTTGTGCGGACAAAGACGCGCGGGTTGCTTCTATGACGAAACTGTTTTTCAAACAACTGTCGCAGAAAGGCAACGCGCTGTATAACGTCATGCCTGACATTATATCTAGGCTCAGCGACCCCGAGTTGAACGTCGCTGAAGAACAATACAGAGTTATTATGAAGTGAGTATGAAAAAAAAAATTAAAAGTAAAGTTACAGCTGCAGAAGTGAATTTTAGAAAGTTATTCTAAAGCCAACTCAGTCTTTTAGCCTGTCTAACTAAAGTAATGTATTCTCTTTTTAGGTATATAACATCTCTCATACAAAAAGACCGTCAAATGGAAGCCTTAGTAGAGAAGCTTTGCCAAAGATTTAAACTATCGACCGAGGAGCGACAGTGGCGCGACCTAGCGTACTGCCTGTCCCTGTTTTCGTACAACGAGAGGTCTCTACGCAAACTCATTGAAAATCTTGATTGTTACAAGGATAAACTGCACTGTAATGGAGTAATGGACTGCTTTAATACTATAATGAATAACACGTCCAAAATGGCCAAAAATGAAATTAAGGTAGGTCTATAAGAAACACTTCGATCTTAATTGATTTACCCTAGTGGTGACCAAATCTAAAACGTAACTATTACAGACTCTTGTCACGGAGTTGGGCGACAAGATAGAAGAATGTTTCGCCGTTCGCGACGGTGAAGAAGGCGAAGGGAATAGGGAAGAGAACAGCGACGGCGGCGCCGCCAGTGGCTCCTCCCCTCGGAGGAACGAGCCCGTGAAGGCCACACCGCGACGCAAGCCCGCGGCCCGACGGAACAGAAGACGATCCTCTTCTAGCCCTGACGAGGTAAAGCCCCCTGAGTTCTCGACTCCAATCTAGTTAAAACTAAAAGTAGATTTCTTTGGAACGGAATTTTCACATATTATTATAAGTAACTGAAATACGAATACCTCAGTTAAACAATGTTTAAAAAATATATTTAAAATTATACCTTATTGCAGAATGAACCTCCGAGCAACGGAAAGACCCCACAAAGTGTGAGAAGGACGAATCGTAGAGCGGCGACGAGGAACATTAGAGCATCGGCGAACGCTTCAGATGACTCTGGTAAGCTTTATTTTCACAAAAAAAAGGACCAAACGTAAAAGGCTGACTACCGAATTAATGTAGCTTTTCTCTAATAATGTAATTCATTTTTTTACAGATGAAGACTTTCAGAAAAAGGATGATCACGAGGTATTCAAAAAACCTACAGTTAAGAAAATGTCACGTAGAAGAAAATTATAATAGTAATTATATACCTATTAAATATGTAAATGCTTTGTAATACTGAAAATACAACAATTGAATTGATTAGTATGTTGTTTTATTTTAATTTATATGTATATGTCGGCGTCAAATTGTAAAACCCGTCAGATTGTAAATATTGTCAACTGAACATACTGGTTATCAATTTCCCCATACAGTGCAGTGCAGTCGTACAAGCAAGTACAACATACTCTATGTAGTTTCTAGACAACTCAACTTGAAGTATTTTGTACTTGCTTGTACCACTGTGAATCTGCCTACTGATAATCTATTAAAACCATAATTCTTGTTTATCTACTCTGCCTACTGATAATCTATTAAAACCATAATTCTTGTTTATCTACTAAGCGACTGCTTTGTATCATCTATGGTCATAAAAAAACGCTGTTCCCTGCCCTGAAAGTCGTAGGTGTAAGGGGTAGGAGGACGAACTATTGTTTTTTTTTTTTTTGTAAATTGTATCGAAGAAACGACTGGCCTCGCGCCTAAAGAATCATGCAGCGCTGTTGGAAGTAACCCGATAGAGAGAAAACTCGAAAAGAAAAATGATACCGAGCAATATTTTGTAAAAATGTAAACAAATCTATGAGAAAACTTGTATGAGATGAGAGTAACTTGTTTTTGGTATAAAACTTATGATAAACGAAACTAGTACATAAACAAATGTATGACGCAGAGTTCCTGTAAAGTTACTATTGAAGAACACACAATCTGCTGCACCGACCCCATGCCGACCCGTAATAAAATGGGATAAGGGCAGGGGAATGATTTCCTATTGGTTTAATTATTTTACTCTTTGGTAATTATGATGATTTTATTATTTTTGGAATAGATTATGTCAAAATCGCGGGAAACACTTGGATAAGGGACGTACAGAACCAGGAAGTGTGGCAATAAAAAGGGGAAGCCTATACCCAACAGTGGGTGGTTTCTCGAGCTGATAAGATGATGATGGCAACCCTGACAAGAGGGCCAGTCAGCTGTTAGTGTTACTGACACACAGCCACAGCTGTCACTGTTGACAACACAGAGTACATTATATAGTACAAAGCATTGCAGTTGACAATTACAGTTGTTTTTGTTTGCTTTGCTTCAAAGAGTAGAATACCTCGACCAAACGGAAGTTTACTTCCACTTTGTTGCTAAAAGGCATGCGAAATTATGAAAATAAGATTCACCGGCTGTAGGTTATTTACATTTCTTTTAATACCATTCAGTGTTTTAATGATTCGATCTAGCGTCATTATGCTAACCACTCACTTTAAATGTCGTGGAGGCCTTTATCCTCGTTCTAACATTGAAAGATTTCCTGTGCCTGACGAAAAGGTCAGCTGGTCTTCAGAATATGGGGAATATCAACCACATAATTATACTTCATCAGGCATACATGGAAAGCCATGGGCAGATCCTAACATTGGTAAGAAATTATTCACTTTTTTATTTATAAAAATTGTATGCACATGTAAATACTGTACAAAGGCGGACTGGGGTGATGCAGAGACAACACACAGTAGGTGCAAAAACAAAAAAAATACTAGAAAATATTAAACTAAAATACATACCTAACAAAATATATAAGATAGGAGAGACAAACAAGAAAAACTACTTTAACTTAATTCTGAGACAAATCTGCCAACTTCTTGTATTCTCAAACTTTAAATTGTGAACCAATACCGACCCTGATATTTCTGAAATGAAGTTGTAACAAAAGATTGAAAGATGAAGAAAGGTATCTAAGTGGCTATGCCTTAATTCATATCAGGTTCTTACCTATTATGGAAAGCTTTATTTAATAATTAATTATTCTTATTTGTTTAGGAGACCCTGATTTCAATCCTCAATGGAACAGAGTGGATGGTAATGTGAGCAGAATCAGCTATATGAGCCAATACAAAATAGAGAATGGATACCCTCTAAATCCCATAGGAAGAACAGGTATATCTGGTCGAGGGATTCTTGGGAGATGGGGACCAAACCATGCTGCTGACCCAGTTGTCACTCGCTGGAAGAGACTTGAGAATGGTGAAATTGACAGGGATAAATCTCATAATAAGTAAATTCCTTAACTAATGTGATTATTACTATTTTTTGGTAAACTTTAGATACCTATTTGCTTAACAAGAATTCTGATTTCAGGCCTATTCTGCAATTTGTTGCAGTGAAAAGAAGGGACACTGGAGAATGGGCACTGCCAGGTGGAATGGTAGACCCTGACGAGAAAGTAAGTGCTACGGCCGCCAGAGAATTTCAGGAAGAAGCCATTAGCTCTTTACTAATGAGTGCAGGTCAGTTACTTTTATTAAATACTATCTGACGTCACGCGGTTTTCGCCCGCGTAGTTCCCGTTCCCGTGGGAGTACGAGGATAAAATAAAGCCTATGTAACTCAGTAAAGACGCAGCTTTCTAACGGTGAGAGAATTTTTAAAATCGGTCAAGTCGTTTTAGAGTTAAATGGTAACAAACACACAAACAAACAAAAAATCAAATCTTTCCTCTTTAAAATATTAGTATAGACTAGCACTTTCTGCGACTTCGTCTGCAAATATTGTGACATGCTACATGCATGACATAAATATAATTTATTGCCTATAGCACCCATGAATAATGTAGCTTTCTGCCAGTGAAAGAATTTTTAGAATTGGATTATTAGTTCCGGAGATTACCTTGTACATACAAACTTACAAAAAGATTGACCTCTTTATAATATTTGTATAGATTTCTGGTTCAAGGAGGCGCCGGAGAAGAGCTCATAAAAAGAATTGGGGAGACATTTGCCAAGCAGTGGGACTTAAAAAATATTCCTAAACATAAGATTAATCATTTTTTAAATGTTTTTTGTATTTTAGTACTTATTAAACAAATATTTTCAGATCAAAAAAAGGATTGGGTCCAAAGGTTCGAAAAATTCTTCAATGAGGGAGATGAGGTGTATAAGGGATACATTGACGATCCTCGCAATACAGACAATGCTTGGATGGAAAGTGTAGCATACAATTTTCATGACAACAATGGCTCCACTGTTGGTGCATTAAAATTACATGCCGGTGATGATGCGGTTGGGGTACGCTGGGTGGACGTCACTCCAGACATTGTGTTATATGCAAGTCACAAAGATATTGTAATGGCAGTGTTTGACAAACATCAGCTGTCTAACTTTTCCCAATAAAAATCTAATTTATTTCAGTTTGTGAGAGTATGATTTATTGTTTCAAATTTGCAATAACTTGTCTGATGTTATTGTGATACAGGAATAAATGAATAAAACTGTGATTTATCAAAACAACTAGATTTTTATTTTTCTTGTCCATAAGCATACAGAAATATCAAATAGTAATGTTTGTATTATCTCTAACCTCGCATACAATTATTTGAACATTATCACACGACCTATTGCACCCCCAAGCGAACTAATACTTAAATGCAATGAGTTTTTACGAAAGTTGTTAACTTATTTACTTCAGTCAGCATTGACAAGTTCGACAAAAAAAAAATGGCCAGCTCATTATTTTTTAAAAGCTTTTATTCAACTTGCCTTGTTTATCATCTGTTTGACAACATTTTCTGAACACTGCAGTAGGTAATTAATGTGAATATGGGTACACAGCTAATGTTATACTATGGTTGTTCCTTAAAAACTTGAGTGTTGCCTACAATAGCTGAGTAAAATGTCCATATTGTCACATTTCAAATGAACCAACACTATGCCTCTTTACAAATCTTTCCAATGACTAGTTTCACTATTTCCGAAAACCGCCTCAAGCTCATTTACAATTTCTAATTTTATAAATGCAGTTAAATGATTTCTTCTTTCTTTCTAAGATCATATCGCAAATATGCTTCTATAGTTCGACCAGGCATCATAAAATAAAGAACCTCCTCCTTATGGAAGTCGGTTAAAAAGATGTTATATAGAAATAAAATTTTATGAATATACACACATCAACACGGTCTAGGGATATTTCATACTCAATTAAATAACTCGAAAAGTACTGGCCGCATTGGAATCTTTTATACACCGATTTGTTTGTAATTTATCTCAGACTAATTCCAAATTCAAATTTTTGAAAATTCTTTTGTTTCGGTGGCATAAAAATGTCTTGATGTATAGGAGAGGGAATTTTCATTTGTGCGAAATTTAGAAAACAATACGAATTACGTTTAGTTACAGTTTTTTTTCATTTTTAAACGAAAGATAAAGTTAAAATTGAGGTATTGTAGCCATGCAACGCCGACATTTGACGAGGGCGGAGATGTTACGAGCTGTGGGAATGCTGGAAGCTGGATCTGTTCAGCGTAATGTTGCTGAGGCCATAGGGACCCATCAAAATGTAATTTCAAGATTGTGGACACGCTATCGTGCCACAGGTGAAGTAGCGGAGAGGCACCGGGGGCCAAGTCGCATCACTACCCCCAGACAAGACCGATTTTTGCAAATTACTGCGCGAGCACAACCAAATGCAACGGCGACTCAATTGGTCCAAAGACTGCGAGTGGAACACCAAGTGCTTGTGAGTGACCAAACTGTAAGAAGGCGACTGCATGAAAGCAATCTACGCTCTCGTAGACCACTCCGGGTCCCACCTTTACGGAGAGGCAATCGTGGACGACGATTAGAATGGGTTCGGAACCACGTGGACTGGGGCCGTGACCAATGGTCCAATGTGCTGTTCACGGATGAATCCAGGTTCGGCTTCCATCCAGATTTACGAAGGACGCGTGTTTGGCGAGTTCCTGGACGATGGAGCCGTCTCCAGAACCCTCAGGAAGTTCACCCATACCAAGGAGGAACAATTATGGTTTGGGCAGGAATTCGTCTTGGAGGACGGACGGATCTCGTTTGGGTGCGGGGCAATATGACGGCAGAACGATACGTCCAACAGGTGCTGGGGCCCGTAATCTTGCCCCACAGAACACAAATGGGGCAAGATTTCCTGCTCATGCACGACAATGCCCGGGCACACACGGCGAGAACGGTAGCAGCTTGGTTACATACACATAATGTTAGGGCCTTAGACTGGCCTGCTCAATCGCCAGATCTAAATCCCATTGAGCATGCGTGGGATATGCTGCAAAGAAGAGCTCTGAAGGAAGTTCCTGAAAATCTGGCTACAGAAGATCAACTTTTTGCGCACCTCCGAAGGACACGGGACAATATTCCGCAGCAAGACATTGACAATCTTGTTCTGAGCATGCCGAATCGTTGCCGATGTGTTATGAACATCATGGGCGCTTTCTTAGACTACTAACTTCAAGTATATAAACACAAATTAAATGATTTTTCTATTTTTTTCAGTTTTTACTCACAAATTAAAAGTTCATTCATATACGGTTTCCGTCTATGCTTCATTTTTTTTCCATAAAATCCTGAAATTTTAATCTATACCTTAACCATTATTAAAAAATGGTAGAATATTAAATAACGTATTTTTTAAATATATACATGTCATATAAATAATTAACACATTGATAGTAATTCGCTTTTTTAAAAATATCCCTAGACCGTGTTGATGTGTGTATTTACAGTCTTATACGCCAAATTCGGTCACGAACTTGATTTGTCTTAGAAAAATTAGTAAACTACTATATAGTGATAAAAACGAAATATAGAAACTATGTTTATGTACTAAATTACGGATTGGTCATCCACTACACCATACCAAATAGGAAGTGCCCTAAAACTATCAACAAAAATATACCAACATAATAAAATATGTTAATCCAGTTTAAAGCAACGAATAATTGTTCGTCAAATATAAAGAAGGCAACATAACATAAGCAACAATAAGACCCTAGCTTAACAGATACACAGATTTCCCATTGCCTTTAGCCTTAAACCCACTCACACATTGGAAAAAATTATTACTAATCCTGATCATGCATATAATATTATACACAAAATACATCAATATAGGAAACAATACTCTGATTTTCAAGATGACCGCGTCATTCTGATTCTTTTCACAAAGTATGCAAATATTCTCATAAACATTCGTTTGCGTATTCGTACGTTTGAGAAGGAGTGACCATAACTAATGAAGCTTCAAATTTTTTCTAATGTTCAGTTTATTATTTCCACTCTCCGAAAAACTTAACATAGGTTCATGAACCTGTGCAACCAGGTCATTAAAAAAATCACAATTTCAAAGCAATCGTTCAGCATGTCGAAATGCTCTAAATGATTCGCTTTTCTCTCATTTTCTTGTAGCAATGTCGGGGTCAAAGTAGTTGGATGCCGAATCGAATACATCCAAGTATTCAACTGAAGGCAGCGACCGTTCAACGTTTAATAAAGATAATATACAGCATTCAATTTTGATTTACAATTTGCCTTGATTGACGAAGCTTAAATACTATTCTAAGAGCTTTATTTAAATAATACGTCTTAATTGACACCACTACTGAATATTCGAACATCGTAATGCATAACGTTCTCACTTCTGAAACATTCCTTAGCGACGTTACTTCATCGAATCATTCCCATGATTGCATTTTATCCACTATTTACTGCACAATTTGCAAATGTATGTAGAGCTAGAAATGTATTATTTAGTTATCACAAGTGGTCCAATATCACAGCGTCATGTGAAGGTGGAGGCGATGCTAGGAGGCCATCCCGACGGGTGCCAGCGAACTGTACGCGCGGTAACAGTTTACGTCGTTCATGAGGCGCTGGATGTTCTGCGTGAACGTTGGTAAGTCCTGCGAACAAATCATTGTTGTATAAACATGAGAGAATTATTTTCTTGCTTCGAGTTATTTGGAAACCGCTACCCGCCTGACAGCCTTGCCAAACGTCCGCTAAGGCAATTTCAGCTGGCAGTTTATTTAGACTTTGTAAAAGTTGTCTTTCAATTTGACGATCCGAATGGCGCAGCGGTAGTGAGGCTGCCTTACGTTCTTAGGGTCCCGGGTTCGAATCCCGGTCGGAGCAAACGTTTGTGTGATGAGCATGGGCATTTGTTTCCGAGTCATGGATGTTTATATGTATAATAAGTATGTATTTACAAACAAAAAAAAAAAAGTATCTGTGTAGTATATCAACTATCTGGTGTCCACGACACAAGCCTCATTGCTTAGTGTGGCACTGTGTGTAATGTCCAGCGATATTTATTTATTTATATTTATTTATTAATTTGTAATGTTTCACCATCATTTTTGAATCCAAATGACGTTTATTGCTCGCATGAAGATGATTTTCGCAACCTTAACCAAACGCCAATTAAATTTCTGTGGGACCATAAAGTCATTAGCAATGACAGTGACCAATCATTGATGCTAAAAATGTACAGGACTAGATTAGTAGAACGCGATGTCATATGCAAAAGTAAGTAGTAAATACCGTGTCCGGCGGGAACTGCGCCAGATGGTGCTGATGTTCGGGCGAGAGGCCGGGCAGCGAGGCCAGGAAGTGCGGCAGGAAGGCAGCGCGGAAGGCCGCGAAGTCCACCAGCGCCATGGCGTGCACGGCCGCCGTGACCTCGTCGCGCGCCAGCGCCCGCCAGCCGCCCTCCGCCAGCCCCAGCAGCAACACCGACAGGAACTCGCCCAGGAACTCCGAGCGGAACATCACCTGGACACCATTCATTGAAATTGTTTAATGAAATAATTGAATTACAAAAATATTTACCTAGTGGCCTTACAAACTATAGGTATATAGTAATTGGATTCTACCTGAACTAGGAATAAACCTGTATCTCAGGTAACTCACTCAAGTGCTTATAACTAAATAATCTAGGATTTCTTAAACAAATAGCTAGTAACATTGTTACTTTGTCGAGGTAGTCTTGTCTCAATTTAGAAATAAACTGACCAAAAAGAAATGTGATAAGCGCGAGAACGAATAATGTACTGGAAATTTCCAATTCTACATTTTAGTACAAAGTTGAGTTTGCCTTCTAGAAATCAATGTTCTAACATTACATCTTTCTACATCACAGTCGATGAAACTGTAAGATTATTAATTGATGGTTTTATCTTAAGTTGGGAACGTAGCAGTTTTGTTTGGTAGAAGTATTAGGACGCACTAATCTCTGAAAATACGGAGTTGAATTTGATAAAATATTTTGCATTGAATAGCAAAATTATTGAAGGTACTTAAGGTGGTACAACTCCCGGGCTCGAACTCATTAGTTGGCGTGGCCAAAAAACACGCTGTCTCACCTGGCATCGTGCCCGACAGAGATAGTATCAGTGATGAGCAGTTAGACGCTAGTCTTCACGCACGTCTAGTTCGTACGCACACACACAGCGTTCCGAACCGTTCCGAACAAAAACGAAGTTACACCATGCACACAATGCTATTCGACGCTGCTCAACACTCGCCATCAATATCTTTACAATATTTTAAAATAACGTTTTCTATAACACTTTCGTCTGACCTATTATATGATCTATGGACAGTTGTACACGTCAACCAGTCAACCCGTCGTTGATCTAGCAAACGACCCAAGAGCTTGACTGACCCGACACTATACCGAAGACATCCCGGACGTCAGACTGTACGAGATTAGGATGGCTCTGAACCAGCTCAAAAACAACAAGGCACCGGGTGATGACGGAATTACGGCCGAACTCCTGAAGGCGGGTGGAAAACCGGTACTTAAGGCCCTTCAGAAGCTGTTTAATTCCGTCATACTTGAGGGAAAAACGCCACAGGCATGGTGCAGGGGTGTGGTGGTACTCGTCTTCAAGAAGGGCGACAATGCCCGGTTGAAGAATTATAGGCCCATCTCACTTCTAAGCCATGTCTACAAGTTGTTTTTAAGAGTCATCACGAATCGTCTCGCGCGTAGGTTTTACGATTTCCAGCCTCTCGAACAAGCCGGTTTCCGGAAAGGCTTTAGCACCGTGGACCACATACATACGCTGCGGCAGGTTATACAGAAGACCGAAGAGTATAACCTACCCTTCTGTTTAGTGTTTGTGGACTACTAGAAAGCCTTCGATTCGATCGAGACCTGGGCTGTACTGCAGTCCTGTCCTGCGGTACATCGAGGTGTTGGAGTGTTTGTACAAAAACGCCACCATGTCAGTCCGACTTCAGGACCAAGCCTCGGAACCTATCCTCCTGCAGCGAGGTGTGAGACAGGGAGACGTCATATCTCCGAAACTGTTCACCGCTGCACTGGAGGATGTCTTCAAGGTTCTGGACTGGAGAGGGCTAGGCATTAATGTCAATGGCGAGTACATCACCCACCTTCGGTTTGCCGACGATATAGTGGTCATGGCTGAAACCATGGAGGACCTCAGTACAATGCTCGATGACCTCAGTAGAGCTTCCGGAAGAGTGGGTCTTAAAATGAACATGGACAAAACCAAAGTCATGTTGAATGCCCATGTCACACCCATTCCTATCAAGATCGGAGACTCTACACTCGAAGTTGTAGACGATTATGTGTACCTGGGACAAACGGTCCAGTTAGGTAGGTCTAACTTCGAGAAAGAGGTCAATCGTCGAATCCGACTCGGCTGGGCAGCGTTCGGGAAGTTGCGCGGTATCTTCTCGTCCAACTTACCACAGTGTCTCAAGACGAAAGTCTATGACCAGTGTGTGTTGCCAGTGATTACATACGGGACCGAAACGTGGTCGCTCACAATGGGCCTTATCAGAAGGCTTAAAGTCACCCAAAGGGCAATGGAGAGGGCTATGCTCGGAGTTTCCTTGCGTGATCGAATCAGAAATGAAGACATCCGCAAGAGAACCAGGGTCACCGACGTAGCCCGAAGAATTGCCAAACTTAAGTGGCAGTGGGTAGGGCACATTGCTCGCAGAACGGATGGCCGATGGGGCCGAAAAGTTCTGGAGTGGCGACCGCGAACCGGAAGACGTTGCGTTGGAAGGCCTCCCACTAGGTGGACCGATGACTTGGTGAAGGTTGCGGGAATCCGCTGGATGCGAGTCGCACGGGACCGGTCAATGTGGCGACACTTGGGGGAGGCCTATGTCCAACAGTGGACGTCTTTCGGCTGAAATGATGATGATGATGAATTAATGATGACCTATTATCTAAGTACGCTAAAAAGAATAAAATAAACTTTTACTATCAACTTATAACGTCATTACACAATTCGCGAGATTAGTGGCAACAATAATATTGTATATCTATATTGTCTGTTATTGTTATTGTTGGCCTGAGGTCACGATGTCCTGGACCCTGTCCGCCAGGTCTGCTAATCCCTCGAGAGAAGTAAGTGGCTGTGAAGCCAGCAGAGTCTGGACGTTGTTCGTCAAACGACTGCTTTATGTTGTCATTGCGGTACTGTGGATTTCCTTGCCCTTATAAAATTTAGGATTTCCTTTTCAGGGCGTATCACGTCGGGGTCACCAGTTGTTGTTGTACACTAATTAAATAAAATTAAAATTTTTCATCGTTCATTATTGAGTCAAATTATGACAGAGAAGTGATAGATCAGAAGAAAAGTAAAATATAATATCGTGAAGGTTTTATGTCTAAAAAGTTTCTAAATAAGTAGGTCGCTACACCATATAATAGGAGTGCAATAAAAATGTACCAGGCATCCTTCAACTTCAGCAAAAAACAAATGACACGTCACTGACGTCATGCATGAAATGAAAAGGATAAAAATATAGTTCTTGTTCTTCTATCAAACAAAGTTAAGCGTGTGACATATTGTTCATATGTGTGAGTGAGCGTCGTCCTCCCGCACCACACCGGGGGGGAAACATTATTCAGTGAGATGCACGAAAATTCATAGTAAAAGGCGCGCGCAAAAAAATACGCTAAGGCTTTTGGGAAATCGAATTTTATGAAAAAACCACTGCATAAAACAATTACAAATAAAATTTATTGAATTCTTCGATAATTGTGCTGTGTCGGTACGGACTTTGTTATGGAAATTTGACACTTCTTTTATTACTAATTTACGCCCAAAGTTGCGTTAAAATTGGCAATAAAAACGAATCTTTGGTAGCTCGTTACTTTTGAATGGCTTTTTATTTTACTATTCTGTTTCCACACAGACACAATTAATAATGAGACAAAACGAAATCATGTTTAACTTTAGAGGTACCGTGTCAAACAGTGGAGTAATACCCCCCCCCCCCCCCGCAATATGTCTGGAAAAAATGTCGAGTAGTTCAACCTTAAGCTAGTTTACATCACGCTACGACACAAAATTATGAAATTCGCCCTTACTGCAGTGCAAGTACGTAGGGATCGATTCGATAAATCTGACAGCTAATCTCGACAAAATGAGTTTATGTCGAATCGAATCGATGTCGCAAGTACGTAACTACTATTTTAACGATCGGTAGCTAGACTCTAAAATTTTAACGATTTTAACGAAAATGCAAGTACGAAACGACATTTTGACAGTCGAGATCGACAATTTACGTTGTCGAGCTCGGTAATTTATCGACATCTTTTAAAAGCGCGATAAGCTTATCGATCATTAATATAATGGATTTAGGCTTGATTTAGGACTTATGGTTTTATTGCTGGGTGATGAGGAAGAACGGCAGCACCATCACAATGTGATGCGTATTGGGAGGCGACGTCTCAGAGACACGAACAATCCTCTGGAACTTCCAGGAGATTTTGTTCGTCTTTTTCGAGTGACTGGAGAAGTGGCAGTCATTTTAATACAAAGGAAAGAGGTAGATTTACGGAGGACACGATCCACTGGATTCCCTTTCCATATCGTAGTAAGCACCTACTGTTTTAGGTTTTGACAGCCGTAAGGTTTTATGCAGTTGGGATCTACCAAAGGTGCATTGGGCAGGAGTAAAATCTTGCCCTTGGCCACAAAACTGTGAGCAAGGTTGTGCGAGAAGTTTCGAGGGCAAGAGTTCGCCGCCTCTTCCACACCCACCTATGTGAAGTCCCCAGGAACTGCAGCTAAAGGAGAGCTATTGTAGAAGGATTCCAGCACTGGAAAGCGAGATTGCCTTGGTTGTGTTGATTGCACCCATGTTACAATAGTCACACCCTACAACAACAATCCCGATGAGCCCTCATATGGGTATAAAAAGGGTACTACGGCAATAACACACAGTTTGATAGTACTTATTTATTATCCAATTTACAATTTACTTTTATTTATTTAACAATCTTTAGTCACAGAAAACCCATAATTAAATCTTCCAATATATCTTTCAAGTTAAATATGAATTATAATATTTATTTAAAAAGTATTACAAAAGTGTACATTTAGGTGTAGTAGTGTTTCAGAACATTTTAATAACTCATTCAGAGGATATATTTATTCCATCCCAGTATCTAGGTACCCAACAATGTTCACAATCAATTTATAGCTACTCATACAAGTATGCTAATTGATTTTCCTAAATTGTTTTAGGTGTGTGATGTTAACTGCAGGCTTTTAAATGTAAATGCATGATTCCCAGGGTCGAGCTTGAGCCCTCTTTGCATTCGCACTCTTGGCCCTTGATTTGAGATCATTCCATGTCTGTAAGAAAAGCATAAGCAGCATTATAACCTTAATCACAGTAATTATTATGACTGTCTCTGTGATCAGTCAGTCTACTACTCAGGTAGTAGGGTTGTGCGTTCAATCCCCATAGTAACACATGGGAACACCTCTGACAGCCGTTCAGGGATTCATGTTGTGACAATATAATGTTCATAATTATGATCAAACAAAAAAAATCATGTGAAACAAAAGTTGAATAAATTATAAACAAATGATATAATATTAAAGAGTAGTTTGTTATTAAAACATCTACAAATCACTCACAGTAAACCACTGATCCACAGTCTTGTTTGGGCCAAGGTTTGCCAGCTCTTCTGCCGATTTGGCCCACTTTTCATTCTGTTGAACCATATAATTGACTATAACATCTTTTTGTTGCATGTTACAGCGCCGCCTAAAAGTAAACATAGGATTAATGACACAAACCATTAACATCCAGCAGCCTTTTTATTGAGAAAAAGCTAATAGTGTAATCACTCTGTTGTTAAGAACCAATTT
Source organism: Xestia sexstrigata (assembly GCA_941918905.2). Lineage (NCBI taxonomy): Eukaryota > Metazoa > Arthropoda > Insecta > Lepidoptera > Noctuidae > Xestia > Xestia sexstrigata. The sequence goes on from OW799214.2 coordinate 13,358,404, forward strand.
CCAGTAGTGAACATGCCACTGTGATGTGAAATGCTATATGATGATAAATTTATATTGTAAAAGTTGGTTGGATTGAATTGAATAAAGCACTTGAATCTTTGCTTGCTTGTTACAGCTATTTGCTGGTTTTTCAGCCAAAATAACTAACTTAGGACTGTTTATTACATAACTAGAGAGTAGCCCCAAGATTTGAATGTTCTAAAGAAACTTAAATAAGGATGAAGCTTTGGAACTATTATAAACTGTTCAATTTATAAATACGTACCTTGCTCATTCAGCCATCTCCGAGAACGTTGAAAAGTGAAATATTCCTGTTATTGTAACGACCAACCACTGACTGTGTGACTGTTATTATCTTATATTATAATTAAATTTTCGAAACAAAACAAAAGTTTTTTTCTCAAACCTTTAAAAATGTTATTGTAAACTGTCAAAGTCAACGACAAACTTTTTTTTTTGGCAAAGGTTAACACGACGACGTTATGAAGATGGGATATTTTCTGTATTTTTACTAAAATAATGGGAAATTTTGGTAAATACTGGTAGTTTCTCTCAAATAAACCCTTAAACATTGTTTACAATGCCTAACATCTATGAAAAAAAGGATTTTTTAAATATCTCTGACATTATTCGTGCTACAGAAATCCCACCTTAAATGTTTTGTCTTTGGACGTCCTCAGTGTTGCCATTTGACAAGCGATCCTTGTCGACTCGATTCGTAATACGATAAATCTTATCGTCGCGTGTTACGTACTTCCAAATTCGTTAGCAAGATCGATAAAAATGACAACCTAAGCGATCTCGATGTCTTATCGATGCAAAGTTCGTACTTGCACTGCTGCTAGGACAGAAAGAAACAGTGCGAGTCACCTTGTGGTAGAGCTTGCACTTGGTGTTGAGCGAGTCGAGCGTGTCGATGTTGAGCCGCAGCAGCTCGATGTCGGGCTGCAGCAGCGCGCGACCCAGCGCCGCCAGCGCGCCGCGCAGCTCGTCCGTGCGCGCGCTACTCTCCGCCTCCTCGCACTTGTGAGGGAAGAAGTACCGCCAGCGGTGGATCAGTACGCTGTAACGACATCATTGTGATCACGTTCACTTTATATCGTGTCGGGCGCGCCAGCACGGAGCGCACCAGCATGCCGCGCCGACAGATTACCTGGCTAGCAGCCTGTAGGCGGCGCGCGCGAGGTCGGGCGCGTCCAGCCCGGCGCGCGGCAGTACGTGGCGCTGCAGCAGCGCCAGCACGGAGCGCACCAGCATGCCGCGCCGACAGATTACCTGGCTAGCAGCCTGTAGGCGGCGCGCGCGAGGTCGGGCGCGTCCAGCCCGGCGCGCGGCAGTACGTGGCGCTGCAGCAGCGCCAGCACGGAGCGCACCAGCATGCCGCGCCGACAGATTACCTGGCTAGCAGCCTGTAGGCGGCGCGCGCGAGGTCGGGCGCGTCCAGCCCGGCGCGCGGCAGTACGTGGCGCTGCAGCAGCGCCAGCACGGAGCGCACCAGCATGCCGCGCCGACAGATTACCTGGCTAGCAGCCTGTAGGCGGCGCGCGCGAGGTCGGGCGCGTCCAGCCCGGCGCGCGGCAGTACGTGGCGCTGCAGCAGCGCCAGCACGGAGCGCACCAGCATGCCGCGCCGACAGATTACCTGGCTAGCAGCCTGTAGGCGGCGCGCGCGAGGTCGGGCGCGTCCAGCCCGGCGCGCGGCAGTACGTGGCGCTGCAGCAGCGCCAGCACGGAGCGCACCAGCATGCCGCGCCGACAGATTACCTGGCTAGCAGCCTGTAGGCGGCGCGCGCGAGGTCGGGCGCGTCCAGCCCGGCGCGCGGCAGTACGTGGCGCTGCAGCAGCGCCAGCACGGAGCGCACCAGCATGCCACGCCGACAGATTACCTGGCTAGCAGCCTGTAGGCGGCGCGCGCGAGGTCGGGCGCGTCCAGCCCGGCGCGCGGCAGTACGTGGCGCTGCAGCAGCGCCAGCACGGAGCGCACCAGCATGCCGCGCCGACAGATTACCTGGCTAGCAGCCTGTAGGCGGCGCGCGCGAGGTCGGGCGCGTCCAGCCCGGCGCGCGGCAGTACGTGGCGCTGCAGCAGCGCCAGCACGGAGCGCACCAGCATGCCGCGCCGACAGATTACCTGGCTAGCAGCCTGTAGGCGGCGCGCGCGAGGTCGGGCGCGTCCAGCCCGGCGCGCGGCAGTACGTGGCGCTGCAGCAGCGCCAGCACGGAGCGCACCAGCATGCCGCGCCGACAGATTACCTGGCTAGCAGCCTGTAGGCGGCGCGCGCGAGGTCGGGCGCGTCCAGCCCGGCGCGCGGCAGTACGTGGCGCTGCAGCAGCGCCAGCACGGAGCGCACCAGCATGCCGCGCCGACAGATTACCTGGCTAGCAGCCTGTAGGCGGCGCGCGCGAGGTCGGGCGCGTCCAGCCCGGCGCGCGGCAGTACGTGGCGCTGCAGCAGCGCCAGCACGGAGCGCACCAGCATGCCGCCGCCGCCCGCTTCGATGCCGAGCCGCACACACTCCACCAGCCGCTCCAGCCCGCTCTCACCGCCGCCCCTACACACAGGGGTACATAACATCATACCCCCACATTTTGCCAGTAATATTGTTCCTTGTAATAGGGAATATGCATGAAATACAAAACTTTTTATTTATTAAAAATGCCTTGTATTGGCCCATAAAAACATTGTGGTACGTTTGTTTAAGTTGCTAATACATCACTTATTTTACAATTTACTGGTTTATGTAGCATGCAGCGTTTGATTGTGTTAGGTGGGAGTGTCTGTGGAGAATTCTATTAGAAATGGGAGTACCAGACCACCTCGTCATTCTTAACGCAAACCTCTATCAGGATGGGAGCAAAGTTGTGAAGGTGAACAATATTCTGTCGAAACCTTATAAGCCGCAAAAAGGGGTTAGACAGGGATGTATCTTGTCGCCGATTCTCTTTAACATATACGGTGAATTTATAATGAGTTGGGAGGGTGGAATATCCATTGGCGGCAGGAAAATCAGCAAACCGAGATACGCAGATGACACCACTCTTCGCATCGTCAGAGCAGGAACTATCTCAGGTCCTCTCCAGGATGGACGAAGAGATTATAGCAGTTGGCCTTACCATTAAAAGGCGAAGACCAAGGTGTTGATGGTGGATAGATCTATCTCGCTGATTCGCTCCAATGAACTCAAAGACCTAGATTTCGTTGAGCAGTTAACCTTGCGTGCGCTGGTATTCTCAATTTTCTCTTACGGCACCGAATGTTGGACAATAAGAGAGAAGGAAAAGTCAAAAATTGACGCTTTAGAAATGTGGATTTGGAGGCGGATGCTGCGAATTCCATGGACTGCACACCGGACCAACCTGTGCATTCTTAGGGAGCTCCAAATAACCACAAGACTATCCGTTGTCTGCTTCCAGCGAATTCTTAATTAGTTTGGACATGTCGCTCGTAGAAACCCTGATGACAGCCTCGAGAAGCTTATGGTAGTTGGCCAAGTAGACGGGAAAAGACCACGCGGGCGCTCACCTACCCGTTGGTCAGACCGAGTAAAGTCGCTCACTGGCCTATCCATAGCCGAAGCTTTTAAGACCGCCGAGGACCGACAAACGTGGAAGAGCATAGTGCACCGAGTGATGAATACCTCAGACACAGACTAGACACGACCTTCAACAATGAAGATAACGACTTAGGGTTCTTACAGACGAGCGGCACGTTGCCAACTGCAGCCGTCGGCTGCCTTCGACCCGCCAGGCGGCAGCCGCCGAAGCGTCGACGACTGCCGTCGAAGCTTGCAGTTTTGGCATGCCGCGTAAATGTGTGTCGACGGCTGCCGTCGACGCGCCGGCGGCAGCCGCTGACGCCACAACTGCAAGCGTCGACTGCAGCCGTCGACAGGTGGCGACGGCTGCAGTTTATCTGCCGTTGGCAGATGTGCCGCTCGTCTGTAAGAACCCTTAGAAGAAGAATAAGTAGCATGTTTTGGGTGAAACGGAACGCACTCTCAAAACGCGTCGTCCTCGATAATGCCGGTACCCAACTAGCACACAAGCTGCTTAAATGACTTCTTTACAACCTGAATGTTCTATAATAGCTGTTCAAGGGGTTTACTATAATACATAAGTAGTTCAGTAGCGTATTTAATAGCTCTTTAACAGGCATGTGGTACAATAGCCGTACAACAGTAAATATAATCCTAATGAAGATACAAAGGCGTGTTATAGTTATTGTAATAAATGCTCGTAGAATTTAATATAAAGCAGAGTTTTAAATAACTATTAAAACACGGTCTTATAGAGGGCTTTAATAGTTAATTGTGTTTAAATGGAGTTATAAGGTTCCTTTAAAGCGCTTTAGGTTGTATATTGCATATTTATAAATGTCCAAACTGTTTTATAGTACTTATTACTGCCTTTGAAACTCTATATCTACAGCAGAGAAATATAATTCTATAGCGGCGCGTAGGTCGTTATAGTGGTGAATTTTACAGCAACTGTATAGTAAATAGCTTGGTTATCGCAAGAAAACCACGCCTTATAAAGCTAAAAGAACCGTTTCTAGGGCCAATATAGCGGCTGAAGTGAGACAAAAGTGTTTTACTAATTTAATTGCTTTACTGTGACTCCATTTTGTAAAAAAATAAGTATCGCGTGAATTTTTCATGGACACTCTGGTTTCCCCTTTTCTATTGTCCTCAAAATTTTGAAAGGCATTCTAAAAAGAATATTAATATTAGGCTATTAATATTCGTCATCAAACTAGAATTTATTACAAAATAAATAAGTCCGATGATAAATAGTATAATAAAATCATTTGTTATTGTATGGAGATATTACCTTTATATCAATGGTCCTTTGTACAACCTTCGACTCTTAAAATAATATATTAATTACCGAAGTACACCTAAAAAAGTACAATAGAGCGTCAATACCACAATCATAGAACCGAAAGGTCTACAATGGTGGATACTACCGGTTTAAATCGATGATGAGCGGTTGAATGGTTCTAGTATACTCTGAAGGCTTTTGTAACCGAGACGCCATTATAGTTTTGAATACAAGCAATTCTCATGATTTTTTATAATTTATTTATATCTTATATAATATAAAAACCGAATTCACATCACTGTTTCTCACCCAGGATTTGAAAGAAACTACCTAGAGAGCTAAACTGTCATAAATAAACTAAATTCAAAATTCACACCCTCTTATCAAATGAAATTTTTATCCAAAAAAACTGCATAAATGGCATGCGCGTGAAAATTTCAGCTAAAATGTATGTATATATTCACAATACAGTGGCACTCGCACTGATACTTTGCATGCATAAAAGGAAATATCAACTGTTATTTATTTTCCAATTATTTTAAGTCTTCTATCAATCACATAAGTAGACGTCTTTGTTAAAATTTCAATTATGTTTTGTTCATTTCCCAAAAATATCACTACTGTATACATGGGCGTGCGCTACGAAGAGGCAATTAGACAAAGCCTACCCTACCAACTGGGGCAATTATTATAACTAATGAACTATGTAATAAAATAACACTTTGTACAATATATTAAAAAAAAGTTCAAACTCCTGTTCGAATACTTAGAGCAATTTTTCGCGCCCGTGTTACGTAACCAACACTGTACTGGAAGTACAGGCTACGAAGCTCGACGCTCACCCGCCGGACGCATTTTATAGGCAAATAGTCTGCTGGCCTACAACCCATTGATAAATTTACGCACACAGCGGCAAATTGGTGCATATTTTCGTGTGTATGAACCACACACATGTATAGATTGCAGCCATTTTTGGACGGTAACTCCTGCGAGTGTAGCTGGGCTATGATTGGCTGCTACAACACAAGGCCAGGATTCAAGGTGAATGTTCTTTAGCCCGCGTAATTCAAATTTCCTTAGGTTTTTTGCAATTTGCAGGCCAGTGCTAGGGTGTATTGTTGATTAAAGTAATGATTCCTGGGGGTTATTGGCGCGAATTATGTAAGCTGGAGCCGGAGGATGCAGAGAAAGCCAATTTGCTTAAAATAATTTTAATTATAAAATAATTACATTTTGGACTACATTCTAAAGAGGTGATAATTGGCCGATGTATGTACCAAGAATGAATATTTCTATGAGATGATTAACTACGCGGATGCATGAAAACTATTGCGAAATTAGGGTGGCATGATTCAGTGACGTATTTGCTGAGTCGCGTCTCATGTCAGCGAAGGTTGCGGTGCGCGGAATGGAGGTCAGTTCCAGTCAGCGTTTCTGCTATTTCCTTCTATTACATCAATGCGTAATAATCGATCACCCTGTTACACCAATATGTAACACGCGTATTATTATTATAATAATTAATAACATTATTGATATTATATTTTTCTTCATGGGTGTCGTTTTCGTGGTTTTTGGGGTTGGTTATAATGAAAATGAGGTCAAAATGAAAATCCAAGATGGCGCCGATGAAAATTTTCAGTTTTTTCTTCATGGATGTCATTTTCGTAGTTGTTGTGGTCGATGATGATGAAAATGAGGTCAAAATAAAAATCCAAAATGGCGCCGACGAAAATTTTCGGTTTTCTCTTTATGGGTGTCGTTTTCGAAAATCCCAGACAGCGCAGACGAAATTTTTTTTGCTATCATTATTTCGTGGCCTACCCTTCGTGGAATACCACTGCACGCTACTGACTGTATATCTAATACAGATCTGTAAACTCTAATTCAGAGATACAGACGCGTCTAAATAAGATGCGAGCGCTATAGTCGCGCTACAAGAATTTATTTTAGATAATGAGGCGCACACTACCGCTCGTATAGCACCTTTGTATCTCCGTACTAACACATATTTACGAACATTGTAGAACCTTAGGCCGTATAAATCAGGGCCTCTTTCGGGGGTACAGTGGCGCTGTAGCCGCTTGTACATCTACTGTAGAACTTACTTATGGAGTATGGAGGCTATGCCGTTATTAAAAACTTCTAACCGGCCGGTGTACGGCTTGTTAGAGAGCTTGTGTGCTACTTGGGTAGTGACGTCAAAGTCTATATATGTGTCAAAAAAAACACTTTTATTTGAAAAGTGCTTAAAGTTTCACTAAGATTTTATTATAATATTGTTATTGCAATTTTTACTTGACTAGAGCACATACAATTAGTAAAATTATTCTATTTTGGGAGAAAATTTGATGTAAACAAGGCAGATTGCGGTAAATAACGTCACATCATAGCCGCGACAGCTACGAACGTTTGAACTGTCGTAGAAAATAGCAGAAGTTTAATATTATTTTTAAGCGTCAAGCAGTGGTTGAACTTAACTTTTAATACTTTTCTTGGGTTGATTTGATAGTACTGTATTTTATTGATTTAAGGGAAGAAAAAATTACGTGCATAATATTCCCTATTCCTGACAAGTTGTCATTGTGAGTATTGTGACAAGTGGACATTTTGCGTCCGTTTGTCTTGGGAGCTGCAGTGCAAGTACGTAGGAATCGATTCGATAAATCTGACAGTCACTCTCGACAAAATGAGTTTATAACAAAGATAAAAACTCATTTTGTCGAGAATAACTGTCAGATTTATCGAATCGATTCCTACGTACTTGCACGGCTGTATCGATATGGGCGAGCTTATTGTCTAATTTAATTATTAAATCCGAACGTCACGCCCTGAGTGACCTGTCCGAGGCCACTACTAACACTATAGCGGTGGCAGGGTTCCAGCCGAAGCTTATTTAACACTAAATAAATCATCGACACGACGCAGAAGAAGTTTATTAATTAATAAAATTTCAAAATAACTAGTAGTTGAAGTAGTTACCTTTGTGCAACCTCTAAGAACACGTCGATGGCGTTGTAGGCAAAGTTACCGAGTTGCGGCAGCAGCGCCGTGAACAGTGCGAGGAAAAAGTCCGTGATCTCCGCCTCAGCTGATGCGAATGAAGGCTCGCACAGCATTCGTAACGCAGTCTCTGCAGAGCTCTGAATGCCTTCCGCTATCACCTGGCATGTCAAGAGTGAAGTGAATCACGAATAGTTATTTATACAGAGCGTTTTTAAAACAGACAGCGCTTTTAGCTCCGCCAAGATGACCAAGGTCATTGGGGCCTACACGGACAGCTCGACATATGAAATCGGCGGTTCGCCGTCTTTAGTCACACTTACCTTCTTAGCTTGCGTGGGCGCGTCCGAGAAGGCGTGCAGCAGCGCCGTGAGCGGCGGCAGCGCCTGCGCCGGCCCCTGCGCCCCAAGCGCGCCCCCCCACGCCGCCAGCAGCGCGCGCGCCGCGCCCCCGCCCCCACCCCCTGCACCCACGCCCCCACGCAGCGCCAGCGACACCAGCGCCTCGCGGACGACCGCTGCCGTCTGACACACATTACACACAGAACATGCTTTATTGTACACCGAATAAATGAAACGTGACAGTCCAAAAAAGTAAAGGTGTGGTCAAACCAGCCGGACCGGATTTTAACAGATATTACAGTACATTGTCTGTCAAAGTCCGATGTCCGGAGTCCGGTCTGGTCGTTTTACTCGCACCTTAAGTAGAAACACAAATAGTATTTTTATATCGAGGGACTAAACGAAGTCATAATATACCAGAGGTGGTTTGACGACTTTCCCGAGCGTCAATGAACCCGAGATTCTATTATGTATTTTGCTTTTTGCTCATGGGCGTGCGCCCCTAAGAGGTAATTAGGCAAAGCCTACCCTACCAACTGGGCATTCATTATAACGAACTAACTATGTAATAAAATAACACATTATGTACAAAATATAAAAAAAAAGTTCAAACTCCTGTTCGAATACTTATAGCAATTTGTTGCTCCCGTGTCACGTAACTAAGACTTTACTGGAAGTTACTACAAAGGTTGGAGCTCCGCGGGACAGGCAAGCACTGGACTTGCCTAAAACCCATTGATAATTTTACGCACACATTGGCACATTGGTGCATATTTTCGTGTTTATGAACTGCACACATGTATAGATTGCAGTAATTTTAGGGCGGTAACTCCTGCGAGTGTAGCTGGGCTGCTGGGCTGTGATTGGCTGCTACAACACAAGGCCAGGATTCAAGGTGGATGTTCTTTAGCCCGCGAAATTCAAATTTCCTTAAGTTTTTGGCAATTTGCAGGCCAGTGCTAGGGTGTATGTTGATTAAAATAATGATTCCTGGGGGTTATTGGCGCGTATTATTATTATAATAATAAATAATATTATTCTTATTATATTTTTCTTCATGGGTGTCGTTTTCGTGGTTTTTAGGGTTGGTGATTAGAAAATGAGGTCAAAATGAAAATCCATGATGGCGCCGATGAAAATTTCGGGTTTTTCTACATGGGTGTCGTTTTCGTGGTTATTGGGGTTGGTGATAATGAAAATGAGGTGAAAATTGAAAATCCAAGATGGCGCCGAAGAAAATTTTCAGCTTTTTCTTCATTGGTGTCATTTTCGAGGTTTATGGAGTCGCTGATAATGAAAATGAGATCAAAATGAAAATCCAAAATGGCGCCGACGAAAATTTTCGGTTTTTTCATCATGGGTGTCATTTTCGTGGTTTTTGGGGTCGCTGATAATGAAAATGAGGTCAAAATGAAAATCCAAGATGGCGCCGATGAAAATTTTCAGTTGTTTCTTCATGGGTGTCGTTTTCGAGGTTTTTGGGGTCGCTGATAATGAAAATGAGGTCAAAATGAAAATCCAAGATGGTGATGCCGAAAATTTTTCGTTTTTTCTTCACGGTTGTCGTTTTCGAGGTTTTTGCGGTCGCTGATAATAAAAATGAGGTCAAAATGAACATCCAAGATGGCGCTGATGAAAATTTTCAGTTTTTTCTTCATGGGTGTCATTTTCGTGGTTTTTGGGGTCGCCGATAATGAAAATGAGGTGAAAATGAAAATCCAAGATGGCGCCGACGAAAATTTCCGGTTTTTTCTACATGGGTGTCGTTTTTGTGGTTTTAGGGGTCGCTAATAAAAATGAGGTCAAAATGAAAATCTAAAATGGCGCAGACGAAAATATTTTTTTGCTATCATTATTTCGTGGCCTACCCTTCGTGGAGTACTACTGCACGCCACTGTCTTTGCTCGACGCCAAACTCTTCGCTGTCACTGGACATTCTTATTAAATTTATTTAAAACCGAATAAATTTCCACTCGATAAAAAATCTGAAATTTCGCGGTCAGTTTCATCAGTTTTTTTTTTTTAATTTCAGTCACAAATTATAATAATAATTGAAAACACATGGCGCCACCTTCTTTGCGGAAAAACCATGGAACTAAAACTATCAACATTTTCGCAATGAAGTTGTTCCACACTCCACAGATATGAATAGTATATGTATTTACTGGCTGTTTGAGTTTGTCTACGTCACATGAAGGAAATAAATAAAACCAATTACTTTTCACTCCCTAGAGACTAAAGTGGTCACTTTAGTCCCGCTTCGTAGGGCTATATTGGCGTACTTTTAGAGCATGAGAAGTGAAATAGCTATTTATTCACCAAGGGTAGTAAGGCACAGATTACTAATCGAGTGTGCATTTGAGGCCCGACGCGAACCGGAGGGCCGTGAACCACACGAGTTTAGTAATCTGTACTTAGTCTCGAGTGATATATACTACACTTCAGCACAAAGAAGTAAAAGACAAAATAGCAAAAAAAGCATTTTATTAAAAAGTTATATTGACATTGTTACAATTGTTAAATGTTAATGTTATGTCAGGTGGAGTTGTTGTCAATAAATTGCTATCATTGTCACTTGAATCGCTCATTACCCGACTGCGGCGAAGCCCAAAAGGAGGGTTATGTATTTGCCCTGTATGTAGGTATGTATGTGTGTACGTCCGTTTCTTTGTTCCCTCGTAACTCCTCAACGGGTTGAGGGATTTGGATAGATTATATGTCGTTAGATTCGTTAAAAATTCGAAAAATTCAAATTTTTGGCACGCTCTGCAGCCTGAACGGCGAGATGGATTTTAGCTTGAGAGGTGTCGTTAGATTGGTATTTACTGTGAGAGTGACTCTGGGTATAGCAAAATAATAAAAAAACAAAATGGCGGATTTTTAGCGCCAAATTCAAATCTTTGGCACGCTCCGCAGCCTAAATTTAAATTATATAAAATGGTACGCACCCCCTTTATTGAGCATAAAGGGGGTGCGTACCATTTTATATAATAAAAAAAGTTCTAACGATCACATGACCTAATTTCATCGATGATATAATGAATTATTGATATAATTTCAGTTTACTTATTTTATAATTATGGTCTATTTAACATTTTCTATAATGCACATTTGAACTAATATTCAGTTAGTATAATATTTAGTTGGTATAATATATAAAATCTGTAGTAACGGTTAATATGATTTTGAAACGTCTTCTATGTTTTGTATGTGTCGCAGCCAACTAGTTTAATTAGCCGTTCAATCAACCGCCTAGTCTCGTCTAAACAGCTTTAAGTTCGGGACTTAGGGCACCCCGATGTTAGGTTCCTTTAAACCCTGCAAGACAGAAATAGGAGCCCCGCCTAGCGGGGCTCCGTCGATTACGCTTTTCAAGCGAATAGAAAGTAGTTCTGGACTTGGGGCACAGTTAGGTTCCTTTAAACCCTGCAAGACAGAAATAGGACCCCCGCGTAGCGGGGCCCCGTCGACTACGCTTTTTTGCCGATATAAAGTGTTTTGAGGTTAAGGCACCTACTATCTAGTTGGCTGCGACATATACTTATGCAAAAACTGATTGGATTATAGACGCCTGAGATTTTCGTGCTCCCCCCCGATCCCCTCTATTGTTGGTGAATCATTTGGGTTAGATGAAGTTATAACAGTATGAAATTTCCTGATATTTACTTATTCTTTACAGAATTTAGGCTGAAAATTAGGAAATTTAATATGAAAATTATATCAAATGAAAATTAGGTCAACTAAACGTTACATAAGAAAAGAGAATTATATAAATTGAAAATTATATAAAATGAACGTTATACTAAATGTTATTACAGCAAAAGAAGTTTATATTAGGGATGCAACGATACGGCTATTACGATACCAATACGAATGACGAATACATCGTAATGGCCAAATACGATAACGAATTACGATACGAATGCATTACGATATTTGTTTAATACCATTTTGATGAATTTATTGGAAGCTTTGTTGTATGTTATTATTGTAAGACTAAGTAAAGTAAAAGTATAAAAAAAAGTTATGCATTTTTAATCAATATATTTATTAATTTTATCAATTTTCATCATTAACTTATATTTTAATTTTTTAAATTGTTACTATTTGTTACATTTACTGACTATTATTTAATTTTAATTGTAGTCGTAATTTATTACTGGCAAATTCTTATTCAGAAAACACAACATTTGTAAGTTTTTTCCCTTAAGTCGGTTTCTCTCATCACTGTGTATCAGTCCTGCTGCAGTCACGAGTTTGGGTGTTCGAAAATGAGTTAAAGCCAACAAAAATTCTTCGTTCACGGAGTGTTGCAAAAAAAATGTGGCCACGTTTGTCTCCAAAACCGGCCATGTTACGACTATTCCTCTTGAGGGACAAAGAACTGTTAATGCAGAATGGTATGCTAGCATTTGTTTGCCACAGGTCGTTTCTGAACTCCGTAAAGAGAACTGCAACCGCCGCATCATCCTCCATCACGACAATGCGAGTTTTCACACCGCGCACAAAACAAAAGAGTTTTTAGAGCAAGAAAACATAGAATTATTAGACCATCCGCCGTACAGCCCCGACCTAAGCCCTAATGATTTCTATACTTTCCCTAAAATAAAGAATAAATTGCGTGGACAGAGATTTTCATCACCTGAAGAAGCTGTGGACTCCTACAAAACGACCATTTTGAAGACCCCAACTTCCGAATGGAATGGTTGCTTCAATGATTGGTTCCATCGTATGGAAAAATGTGTCAAATTTCGCGGAGAATACTTCGAAAAGCAATAAATACATTTTTCAATAGTAATGTTGTGTCACTTCCTTGATTCCCGAAATTTTCAGTGCCGCCCTCGTAGCATATGAAAATTATATCATATGAACGTTATTTCAAGTGATAATATATACTATTTGTTATTATACCATATATTACACACCCCAATAAAGGGCTCATCATGAGGATTTTAAAAGGGGTATAATATCTAAGTAACTAAAAAGTGTAAAATAAAAAAAAATAAAAACCGACTGCGTAAAAAAACTAATAACCTTAAAACAAAAAAAAAACTGAAAAGAATAAAACAAGTTCAGAAGACAACATATTGACTGCAACAGTCGGGACCCATTAAATAATCTAGACTAAAATCATTATTTAATGTTATTAGTTTTTTTACGCAGTCGGGTTTTTTGATTTCTTTATTTTAAGGGCTTTTTCGAAATTTACGTTTCTAGATCGAGTTGTTTTCTGAGAAATCATCATATTTAAATCCGTAAAAAAATATATAGTACAGATACATCTTTGATCTAGTGACTTTTTTGGTTAAAAACACAATATTTAACATTTTGCTCGATAAAAAAAAAATCTGAAGTAAAGTCGATTTTGAAAGTATTTTAAGTTTTATGAGACTTGGGGGAACGCAACTTTTATGAAAATTTAACATTTCATTTACTAATCAGGTTTGACAGGGATATTTTTGGATAAATTTATAATATGGCACTTATTTTTTTTTAAATAAAATAAATACGTGAAAACGGCACGCGCGCACCGCGCTATTGTCCTGCCGGACGTCATCGAGGGAGGACCTATGCGACTTTTGCTCGCGACCACAAATTATCGTTGCCGCGCGCGTAAATAAACGTGTGTATTATAAGTAATTGAAATGGCGAATAGAAAAAACAAAATTAAGAAAAAAAGGGTATCTGAAGTGAAGAAAATCCGAAAGTGTATTGCGTAAGTACTTATTCTATAAATACGTCACAATATAATTAAGTACTCCTCTACACAGACCAGCGAAGTCAGTATGACTAGAATTTTAAATCTATAATGGAAACATTCTTATACCTTTACAAAGTGCAGTTTTGCATCCTGGTCAAATTCAAGGAGATGTAAGTACCTAGGTATGTTGTGTTTTGTTTTTATTATTACATTCTTTTATTATGTTTATGAAGATTTGAAACAAACTGAACAATGGCTATCGGTCACTACTTGTACTCACTAGGTAAGTACCTAGAGCACGGGTTATGGTCGCGCTGCGTTTAGTAGGTAGAAAACGGCCGGCCGCGCGGCGCCTCGCACAGACCGTCGACACTCATGCATACAGCGACATGTCGCGCGATGGGTGATTCTGTTTATTAGGTACTTTCGTATTATTCTGAAATACTGTCAAAACATTTTAAAATAGAAGCTTTTTATACACCGTGACTTTTTAGTCGTCTTACAACGGCAGCCCACTTCATGTATCCAATGAGTACAACACGAATAAAAAAATAGGTATTTATGAGATTTGAATAATTTAAAAATAAAAATTACGCACCTTGACGGTCCGAACCTTGTAGGCCTTGCGCGCACTGCCTTGCGTTTTTCTAACGCATAATCTGTGAAGTATGGAGTATCATAGAAGTGCGCGCACTGCGGTGAAATAAACGCATGCGGTGAAATCGCCGTTGGCCTCTCGCTGCAAATTTGCGGAGAATCTAACGCAAATATTTTTGTATCGCATAGAGATCTAGGAAGCGCCGCGCACTGCGGTGAAATAAACGCACGTTTTAACCGACTTCAAAAAAAAGGAGGAAGTTATCAATTCGGGTGTATTTTTTATCATCATTTTTTTATGTTTGTTACCTCAGAACTCCGTCGTTTATGGACCGATTTGCAATTTTTTTTTTCATATAAGATATGCTTCCAGATTAGTCCCAATTTTTTCAAAATCCAGTTCTGATGATGGAATCCATGAGGAATCGAAGGAACTCCTCAAATATTTTGCATTTACAGTCAAATAGTAACATTTGATGAAGTGGAACTGATGAAGAAGACCAAAAATGGTCAACGGAACTTCATACTCGCATAGATATCACAAAGAAGATAGTAAGCGACTATGACAATACAAATAAATTAATGGTTCTGAATAGTTACTTTGAAAATGATATCGTCGAAGTGATCTGATGATGATGATGCGGCGAAAAAAATGCACGTTTTTAACCGACTTCAAAAAAAGGAGGAGGTTTTCAATTCGGTTGTGTTTTTTTTAATCATTTTTTTTATGTTTGTTACCTCAGAACTCCGTTGTTTATGGACCGATTTGCAAATTTTTTTTTCCCATGAAGGAAAAATCTAAAATTTTATTTTTATTAGTGTATGTTAGTATGATTAATTATGAAAATTATAAAAAAAATATTATTATTATTATAAATTATAAAAAGATAATTATGAAACAATCTGTGATTTTAAATAGTAAGATTACAAAAATGACAAATATTGTGTCACATTATTATAATGAAACTGAATGATGTTAGAAATTTAAGTTAGTCTTTTAAATAATAAATATTTTCTTCTATCGACATTTTTATTTCTTAGTCCCCGCACTATGCGAGTGATATTCGTAGGTGTGCTTCGTGGAATAGGAAATTAATTATTTTATTTTTTTATTTGAAGCCCACCTACGGTTGTGCTAAGTGGAATACTTTAGGTGTGCTTCGTCTGGGTGTGCTTCGTTTGGATGTGCTTCATGGAATACCTCTTTATTTTTTATTTTATTATATTATAATTAATCATATTTGCCTTTTATTATATTACTCACCAAATCTTCTACAACCGTTCTTTAAGTTCTACAGGATGATATCGCCTACCTTTTCATTCACGAGACTGTCTTATCAGAATACCGTGGCCCTGGAACGCAAAGGGCAACCGAAGGAACAGGGTGGATTTTAGTCAGTACAAGTCTAACAGTCCCTTCCGCTCCACCCAGAGCGGCAGGACTCATTTGATGATTTTACCAAGCAATAAAAAAAAGTCATACATTTATAACGATATACCTAAGTGTATTAGTGTTTACAGTCAATAGTGCAGTGGACAGCACATCAAGCTATACGTTTTTGTTGCAAACAAGCTATTATTACCAGCACGCCAATAATATTTGAACTACTGATTTATTTATCTATACTGTGGCGTGCTCGCCCGCCGCCATAGGTCACCGGAGTTCATATCGCGACGGCTCCTGTGCAACGCGGACGCAAGCCGTCTCGGTGCGTAAAATGCCTAAACTTTCGGAATAAGGGGCCCTTAACTTGTGATTTACACCGCCAAACTTTAAACTTTACCAAGAAAATTGTCTCTACAAAATAAGTCTTTTTTTTATTTTAGCGCGTCAAACAGTTTTCGCGCCAAAAGACGTTATAGAAGGTAAAAACGCCCCGTTTCGCAGGTTCCAACTTACGCGCGTGTTAAAGCGAGAGTGCTATAAATCTCTCGCTCTACCGCATAGAGGTTTGAAGTTTGCCGGCCATATCGGAATGTATGCTACCTGCTTTTAAAAGTGCTAGTGGCCAGTATTTTTTATAGTAAAATTAAATCGTTTGATTGACTACGTCATCAAGACTAAATAGAAAAAAAAAAAAAACGCGTTAGTAATGGATTACTGTGATTTTCGGGGCAGTAATGAAATTCCATACAATATAACTGCCTAGATTTTTAAGAAGGTTTAATGAACAGCTTTCAAGCCATTTAGTGGGGTTATATTGGTACACTTACTAAGCAAGTGTAGTTTAAAAAAGATTTAAGACCTTAAAGACATTTGTGATATATTCTTACCTTAGACGGGAGATACTGTAGAGATCTTTGCGCATGTTCATACAAGTCCCCAGACAGCACTACAGGATCGCAGTTAAATTTTACGTTTTTCGCGAGACTCAAAAGGAGATGCGCTGCAGCATGGCACAATAACTGCGGTTCCTACAAAATACAAACGACAAATAACCATAGATCCAAACCAAGCCATCCAATAAAAATGAGGATTCAAATAGACAAAGGTTCAAACTAACCGGTATTTCATGTGGAAGTAAGAAGGGTATTGCAGAAGAGAACAGTCCCTCCATAGTCTGGACTGGGACGCCGCATTCGTTCGCGTAGCAGCACCACGCGCCCATACACGCGAACATCTCTGCATGCCTGTGTAACAAGATACTCTTTGGGCATACAACTACAGTTCATTCACAATTGTTCTTTCTCTATTGACTGCAATCCAATAGCAACCTTATTGTAACGAGAATAAAGATCTGTGCTTTTGATAGTGATACAAAATCAAAGATAAAATAACCATGAACGTACGAACGTAGCGTATTACGGAAGCGTGAGCGTATATACTTACACCTGCACGTGCGCGTGCGCGAGATGCGCGAGCGGCGCGGAGCGGTGCGGCCGGGTGAGCGCGGCGCCGGCCAGCGCGCCCGCCATGCGCTCTACTAGCGTCGCGCCCAAAGCCCACCCTGTCGCACGCCGACTGCTCTCCGTCTCTAAACATAAATATAACATCCAAATGCAAATGCATTTTAAACAAGAAAAAGCATTAAGAAATATTTATTACCGGCTAGTAAGGCAGGCGCGAGGCGGCCCAGCACCCGGCTGAGCGTGGCCAGGTCCAGCAGCGCGGCCAGCAGACGCTCGCCCTCGCCGCCGCGCGACGCCGCACGCGCGTGCACGCCCGCCAGGCACTGCCAGCGCTCTAGCTGCGAACGCACACATTACACTCAGCCTTCTTTACACGAGGAAACACATAAGGTCCGTTTCCACCAATGGGGAGGCTAACTGTGGAACTAATGGCGCTAGCATAATTGGTACCCAAACATCGTCATTGGTTGAAAATGTAGTAATGTCATTTTATATTTCAAAATAGCTTAACCTCATTGCTCAGATTGAGACCAACTATGGTGGCGCCATCTGATATTTACTTTGCCTTAGCCACCCCATTGGGTGCGCATCCTCGAGCACGCACGAGGAGACGCTTTGTCTGCATTTTCCGCTTGTTGGAAACGAACCCTTTAAAGGAGCATGAATATCCTCTTGAGATTGGTTAAGAACCATCGGCAAACGATTTATTTGTTCAAATAAACCAGGTCAAATTAAATTAGCTAGTGAAAGCTATTTTTTTTTCACTAAACTCATACGTCAGCTCAGCTTTATGCGGTCGAGGACCCCAAAAAAGAAAACAATTGTTTTGAATTTTTGCTTTGTTGATAACCGTCACGGCTGTGGAATTTCACTAGCTTTTTTTAAGTTTACCTTTTGTAGTACTTATAATTTATAAGCCACAGAAAAGGCACACAATCTAATGCTAATGCACTCTTGTGTCTACTTACAACTGCAGTGAACACGTCGAGCGGTGCCAGTTCGGCGACTCGAGCTATGCACTCTATACAATGTTTCAGGAATGTGTGCCACTCGGTCTGGCCCTGAAATATTAAGTTTATCCGATGATTCAAGAGGTCAAGCATTTTAGTGATTTTTAATAGATCGGTATTACGTTGGATTATGAACCAAAACAAATAACTTGCACTTACGTCATCATCACGAATGTCGTTGTCGAGGTGTTGTAATTGCGCTTTATTGTGTTGAAACTGTATCTTATTCAACACCCCATTCACAAGCGCCTGTAACGCTTCCCAATATCTGAAATAATACAACACAAGTTATCTGACTGCTTATTTCATTGCCAAATCGAAACATAATAAAAAGGTCCATTTTTACATACTTTGGTGTGTCTTCTGGTTTCAAAATGTCGATAAATTGTATCCATATATCTAAACAGTTTACAAAAATAGCACACGTGGGCACCTGAAAACAAAATTAAGTCTGTATGTTGTCGCACGAAAGTAATCAACATTTTCATTGCTTTTTGGAACAAAACATACCTGGAATGTATATTGGAATAGATATGACAAAAATTCGATGGCATCAAATTCTGGCTCCGCCTCCAACCTCTTGAAATGCAATGACACAAACAGTTTTA
Organism: Xestia sexstrigata; assembly: GCA_941918905.2. NCBI lineage: Eukaryota > Metazoa > Arthropoda > Insecta > Lepidoptera > Noctuidae > Xestia > Xestia sexstrigata. The sequence continues at coordinate 13,377,333 of OW799214.2, forward strand.
GGAACTCGGCTAACTTGTTTAGGTAACTGAAATGAACACAATGTTGAATGATCACTAATGAGAATTTATAATGTTGTTGTTGTTGTTGTTGAGTCACACATAAATCGGTACAAACACGTCGGTGCTGTGTTCTCAAAGCTATTAGTCTTGGCATGAAGCGACTCAGATACGCCCAGCTACGCTACGCCCAGATAAGCATTTTTGCATTTGGCTATTATTTTTCTGTCCCTAAGAAACTCTCAAGCATGCGATATCATTTCATTCGAATCAAAAGATTCCATCGAAAACATAGATCTCTTGCTTTAGTAAATAGTTCTCAGGAATCAAAAAGAATCGCTTTACTAAAAAAAACACTTATCTTTCTATAATTCACTTTCCAAATTCCTTTTGTGTAAAGTTTCAAGAGTCATGTTGATGCAAAGAGATGCTGTAGGTGTAGGGGGACAAAAACTACTTACATTTATCAGCATAGCAATAAACACATTTGAAAAAAAAAGAGAGAGATATGCGAGTGAAACGGCTTATATGGTGCAGTCTCTTAACCCACAGATCTATGTGAAAACGAATACAGGTGCGGTCAAACCGCAACGCTTCCACAATTTCTCAAATCATGAACTCCTCCATTTAAAATTGTTTTCTTTTCCTACTGTTTTCTTGTTGTGATTTTAAGTTTTAACAATCGTTTTTGTTGGAATGCATATTTCTATGGAATAGGTCTTATTCATATTTATATATAGTTGCAAATTGGTGCTCGTGACTGGTTTGGCGAACCTTAAGAATAGAAGAGGGAACGAACAGGGTAAGTGTCGCTAAAAAACGCGCGGGTTCCGGCGTTTGTGTGTTTGTTTTAAAAAATTGTATGAGCGGCGCTACAAGTAGCCGGGCGGGCGCGTTTCTAAGAACATATTGACAGCGTGCACCAGCTTCGTGCACCCGCGCGAGTTAGCGGACGGCCGTCGAGCGTACTAACTCGTGGTGCGCGTGCATGATGGCGTGCTGCGTGTGCGTGAGGTGGCGCAGCAGGCGCAGCGCGCAGTGCTGCAGGCGCAGCGCCGTGGCGGCCGACGACGGCGGCGCGTACCGCCGGTACAGCAGCTCGCACACGCCGCCCAGCCCGCACAGCGCCGCTTCCACGCTCTGCGACAAGCGCCATCACGGACCACGACATTACAGATCGAAAAAGGACTAATTATCGCAGACTTTGAAACTACGCGGCAGGCACTAGTATTTATTGTGAACCATGCGACTCGCGCCGCTGCAGTTGCCTTAACGACGCGCGGCAACCGATATCTTCCCTCTGCTGCGCGGCAACAGTAGCCAGGTTCCAAGTTAGTCGAGCTGTAAGTACAGCGCGGCGAGTGTTGCCCGCTGCCGCGTTGTTTCAAAGTCTACTTTTAAAATACTAATACTCTACATTTATAAAAGAATCGAGCTATGTTTAAGTTTTTAAGATTTTGGATATTCTGCTACAGTTATACCGGAAAAAGTATGCTCTTCAGTTTGTAAGATCATAGACAATGATTACCGAAATGTATGATTTTCCCGGTACATTTTTAGCACAACATGACATACCTGTGATTGTGTTGCTATGCTGCCCCAATAGAACACTGTGGTGACTAGTGATGGCGGTACGTGGGAAGATAATGGCAACCACGAGAATAGATGCTGAAGAGTCATAAGACACTTTACCACTATCTCCATATTCAGAGCCCTGGAACAAGTAGAACAGAATTCTTGATGCATCGGCATATAAGGTTGAAATTGCACTAGCTGGAGTACAGTTATGTATCTGTATACCATTTCTACTGTAGTTAAGTAAATCGATTGGCCAGCCCTTAGTTTATGTCTGTAGTATTTAGGACTGTTTTGAATTGACTTACTTATCCGTATTACTGACATCATGTGCATTTGCCAAAAGGTCTGGTAGTGCAGATGTTTGTGGAACACCATTAGTTGGTGATGGAGGTGGATTGGACTGTCCTTCCTTCTGGGCATTTTTTTCTAAAATATCTGAAACAAATATTTATACGGATTACACAGATGACTGAAAACAGTGGCAGGTAGTTAGTATGGGTACCACAATGAAAACAAGACTAACACTCTAATTACAATACCCGTCTTACGTCAATTGCTCAGCTCAGTCAGTCGTCATGACAATGGTTTAAAACGCCCACCATATTGTATTCTTAACCGCAATTGGTGGATCCTCAAAAATAACCACTGATTTCTTATGAAATCTGCAATTGTGGGCATTTATGTCAATTTGTAAACAAACTTCGCTGTCAATGGTTTATTGGGGCTACATCCGCCCCATTAAACCATTGATAGCGAAGTTTGTGGGCGTGTCGAGCTGGACTTGAGCTGAGTCAGCAACCAATAATATCAGTTTATGATCGAAAACGCATACTTGTGGAGAAATTCAAAGTATCGAAGTAAGAAACTATGGGAGTAAGCACACTCACCGACCATTCAGAAGGTGATTTTTATTCATGCAATAAAAACAAAAATCACATCATGCATCTTGTTGCAGTTCGGACGAAGCAACCGCCTTTATTGCATAAATCGATTTCTGACTGGGAATTGACCATCTTTGTTAATTGGTAATCTTACCACTGAGAGCACTTAACAGCTGTGGCATCCCTTTGAGCATGAGACGTTCAAGCTGGATCCTACGCACGGAAGGCAGTAGGACGCCAGTGTCACGTGCTGCTCCAAGTTCTTCACTTGCGGCCTGTGCTAGGACCAAGCCCAACAGACAGCGAGGCCCATCACTTCTGATCAACTGGAAATGTAAAAGGATTTGATTTTTATTAAGATCAAGATTTGGTTAATAAGTAAAAATGTGTTTTCATGGTTAAAAAAAATGTACCAATGTGTTGCTGACATCCTTGCATACAGTATGTCTGTTAATAATATTTCCAACAACATAACTTTCTACAACTTACCATTAACAAGGTCATACACATCTTGCATTAAGTATAATAATAACTATGAGTTCTTGAGAATTGTCATGCTCATGAAAGGTCTATATAATATACCCCCATCCCCCCCCTATATACCTCTTTTTATTTAATTATTTAAACTTCATGTATAGTATTGTTATATAGGTAGACTTAATGCTATTTAAGCATTTTCTACCAGCCAAACTTTTTATAGAGAAAAATTGTCAATACCATTTAAATTTTATGATAAATTTATCTATACAGAGTAAGTTGAGTTTGCAGCTATGCCAAGCCCTTAAGATATGATATTAAAACTCCATATTGTATTAAAAGTGTTCAGCATGGACAAAACTTATTTAAATTACATAGGGTTTTAGTTCACTACTAAGTGGTGAAGGTGAAAACACAGTTCACCATGGCATTGCTGCCATTCTCATTATGTAGTGTACCTACAATTATTTAATTGATCTGTATTCTTACCCTGCCTACAGAGTAAGAACAGACAAATTAGTAGTTGTTGATCAACATTTCCATTACAGGGTTTTTATTTTTATACTTACATATGTGACTGTGTAAGAAACATTACCTCAACAATGTTACTGAAGAAGTCATCATACAAATGTGGCCAGTCATAGCGGGCAATAGACACCATTAGGGCTGCAACCTTGTTTCTTATAAAGTATACCATAACTTCATGTTTTGCCAACAATTCATTCCATAATGTCAGCCGGATTTCTGTTTTCTCATTATCTGACAGACTGATCCACTGGCGGTTGATAATATTCTGAAAAATATTTACAAATTACAGAGCTAAACTTATCTGCTACATTACCCAAACCAAGAATAAAATTGAATCCCAAGGTCTTACCAAAGTTGTAAAAATTTTGTTTACTTTCTAATCAATTAATAAATTATGAGGAAAATTTATGTGAGGATGACAATGAGGATACTTTTGTTTATGCTATATTATATTATTTAATAAATTGAGTGTAAATGTAAACTTGGTTTTACCTCTAATGTAGTCAAAGTGAACATCAAAACATACTGATTTTGTGATTTTTGTAAGAATAACAAACAATGTTTCCAGGAATCACTTCTATTCGAGAAATTCTCGAGCATACTCTCAATCTCTCTTTTCCTGAAGTTACTTGTAGCTGGTGCAAAGAACTCAGACATGAGCACATCTAATGAGGCTAAGGCCTCATCTATCTCATTATCGGCCTGTAAATAAAACACTAATTTAGAATAAGTAATACAGATAAGGTGTTACAACTGTTTATAATTTATTTCTGTTCCACTCACCATCATTTTGTAATTATTTAGGTGTTTTTTACATAATATTACAAAAAATAACCTTTATGCAAACATTACGATAAATTACATTATAATAGAATGAATAATAGAGAATCAACACAATTATTAGGAAGTTGTAACAATATGTTGTATCCAATGTGATTCCTAAATATTTTTAAGACACAAATTATAAAACTTATGACATATCTGATAGCCACTCTTTCGTCTTTGACATTTTGGCCAGTGTTGCCAGCGAGTTCCCTGAAATACACAAAAACGTAACCTTTTTGTAGGAAAAGTAACCATTTACATTCTAATGACCAAAAGCGTAAAAATAAATAACTTCCTGAATTATGGGTAATGTAAAAACCTTCCCTATATTTAAGTTGTATTTTAATATTTACAAAATCTACTTCTTCTGAACACCTGTGGCGAAACTCACGAGTCACGAAGATCGAGCGACAGGATACGAACGAATCGGATTGACCGGTCGAGTAAGTGTAACGGATGGTTGATATGCATTGGTGTGAAAGATAAAGGTATGTTTGATTTGATTCTGTGGTTGTACCACTGCCACAGAATAATAATATTACACGCCACTGAAGGGAATTAAAAAAAGCATTCCGCACGCAAATTCCAAAAAATCACCTAAATGTAACCTTTTGTGTCGTGTAACCTAGAAATAACCTGATGAAGGAGTTAAAAATCTCCTACAAGGTTCCCTAAGCAACCTTCTGGCAACACTGATTTAGTGTGTTCCTCTTGCTTGAGCTATAACGAAACGTCTCAAACCTTACGTTTTATGTCTTGCCCTGTTCCACGTTTTGCAAAAAGAAACCTGTGGGTGTGGACATACCATAGCGAGGAAGACCAAAGACTAGGAAGACCCAAGGAAACGAAGGATGGATTAGGTGAGGAGGAATTAAAAGAAAGAAAAAGGCGTAAATGATAGCGTGACGGTAGACAGGATAATGGAAGAAAAAAACTTGTTTCGCCGACCTCAAGTAACATGGGACAAGGGCAGGAAGTTGATGATGAAGAAAACTGTGTGTATAGCAACTTTATATTCTCTTTGGTTTTCGTTTTTTTCCAAAAGCCTTCCCTACGTACGTCCTTCCATACGTCCCGCTCGGGACCGAGAGGTTAAAAATAAATAAAAAATAAATGTATCTGGCTGCTGTGCTGTTATCCATGTCATGTCCCTGATGACTAGGCAGCATGGTCTCAGACCTTAGCCTGTTTCGTCAGGAACTAATAAAAATAAAAAATTCTGTCTGTCATGTCAGGTCAGTCACTTTTGTGTATTATTTTTCGCGCGTTTTTGTTGTGTCCTGCGGCTACTACATCAGAGTAATAAAATCGCCGCTTGTTTTACATTTACTATGTAATTTTGTTTTCCATGACTTTCTCCTCGTTTATGTGTTCAGTTGTAAGTATTTTGCACACTTTTTGTCCGAGCTAAGATTCCCAATCTCAACTTGGCAACTTACATTTTGTGACCAAAGCTTTCGTTTCAAAGAAATGCTTGGCTGTCAGTCGTTGCTACGACGTTTTTTAACTGCACTGCTCGGTGCTTAACATTGTTTTATCTTATCATGATTTAAAATTATTATTAGATTAAAGATGATCGACTCGCATCACGAAAGCTGGTTTGATGTGACGCAGGATAATAATACCTGGAAGGTTATGGGGGAGGTCTTAGCCTATTTTCGCAGCAGTAAAACTTTTGTATGGATACTAAAAAAAATACAATATGTACTCTTCCAATGTGTGTCATCTTGAGTTGAAAAACATTCCATCCTTTGGTTTCCAGAGTTTTTTTTTACTTTTGGGTTCAGCTGACTATGAATGCAATAACCTATAAAAGAAGTTGGTCTGGTGATATGGATGAACTTCGAGATAGTGAGTATAGTTTGTATTTCATATACATATCACATATCAGGATTTTTTACCTTAAAATTATAACTTATGTATATATTTTTTATGGTCTACACAGTTTGGTAAGTATCTAGTCTGTGTATTTATATTATTAATTATAAAGAATGATTTTAATAATCCTGTCCAGTCCTGATCCTGTTCCAGATAAGCTTATGCCCTCCAAATGAAGCAAATATCTCAATTTTTTTTTTCAGATATTAAACCCTCAAAAGGAAAAACAGATGACAGCAGGGAAAGTTCAAACAGCAGGAAAAAGTCAAAACTAAACAATAAGAATGATACAGAAACTAAACCATGGTATTAATTTATAATACTATTGCACATATATTTCTAATTGCATGTCTATTTCTATCAACATACAACTTAATACCACAAACACTCTTTGCATAACGAGTTTCCTGCATGCCTCGGAGAGCACATTAAGCAGTTGTCCTGGCTGTTATTTGTAAATCTATGATAGTTGTAACAGGTAGTCAGTAGCCCAAAAAGTCTGATAACCTGTCTTACCAAGGGGTAGCATATTATTTAATTACCCAGTACTAACTGGGTTGTGGAGGTCTCTCCATGTAAAATACTGGTATTCAGCTGCATCTGATTAGACTGGCAGAAGACCCCAACATAGTTGGGAAAAGGCTAGGCAGATGATACAAACTTATACAAAACAGTCATTTGTATGAGAATTTTATTCTAAGCTAACTAAGACTAAAGCTTTGTCTTTCTTATGCTGGTTGGGTTACATGCCTTGACCATTATTTAAGTAGCAGATTAGACTATTTTGTAGGTAATGAATTGAAGTTTAGAACTTGTCAAACAAAATTTTGAATTTCAAGTGAAATGTTAGTTGTTCAGTCACACATAGGTAGAGTTAGGTTAGTTGATTATTTAAATACTTAAATCAGAAACTGGGTGTATGTTTGCCATTGAGCACTTTACAGAGTCTGAACAATACATTTTGTTTCTTTCCAGTCCACCTAAAAAACCATTAGAATTAGAGACTGACCCTCTCACACTACAGAGACGACAAAAACAGATTGATTATGGAAAAAACACAGTTGGATATCACAACTATACTAGCCAAGTGAAGATGTAAGTGAATTTTGTTTTTTATTCCTTTATTTTAAAAGAGTTTTTTTTCTAACATTTGCTTGCTGTTTCGCACCCGATAAGTACAGTAGAGCTATTATGTATATCTGTTGACAGCTCGAAATTAAAGTAACTGGGCTCAGTATCCATCAATTAAGGTCGTCAAGCAAAGTACGTATTTAACGCTACCACCCTTTACGCGAAACGAGCCGTGCGCACGCGTCGCTGACTTGAACTTACGTGAACCCAAAGCTGATCGAAGTGTCACAGTATAGGTAGGCGTGTCGTGTAGGCAGTACGTCAACTTATTTTATTAAATTGTCAGCTTGATTTATTATAATAGGTAGTAATTGCGAATACCTAACATTGAAATGTAATAAATTAATTTGAATAGAGATTGTAAATGCAAAATGCTGCAAGTCGTAATTTATTCAATGATTTGACTAAGTTTCTAACATTGTTTTTATCTCACGAAGCGACACGCGCTTTATTTGTTGTATCTGTCACCGTAAAATTGTAAATACCGTTAGATTATAATTATCTCGCGAGATTGTAAACTCTCGAAAGATTGTGAACTTTGTAACAAATCTACTTGCTCCTATTAAATATAAGGATAAGCAGACTTGTTCAATTAAAATTTAATTAAGGAAAGATTAGAATTAGGAATAAAACAATACAGCTAAATATTAAAAACCTACCTAGCACGCACTCTAGGATAGTTTTATAGTTCACGCACTTAGTTGGTTAGGAAGTTCAGCACTGTAGGAGAGACGGGAACAGGCGTCAGGGTAGCAGGTCAATACCTGGGCAACTTCGAGATTCAGCTTCAGGAAACCTCTGCAGGAAGGGCGTCGTGCAGATCTCAGAGTCCACCAGGTCAGCTCTGTAAGGCAGGCGAGACAAGTAGCAAGACAGCTTCAGAAGATCGGGAGTAGAGGTCCCAGATCCGTAGACAGCTTCCGAAGGTCGGGAGAAGAGGCACCAGGCGGAATCTTTAGTGGAATCCCCTGGGTAATATAGATATGTAACAGCAAAAACCAAACTGTTTTCTGATGCTTCTTATCTCAGATTCAATGGTAGACTGCCTCCAGCGGTTCGTCAGCTCGTTTTCAAAGTAGTCTTCCTTTTTTAATTTTACAAATATTAATGATAAATGATAAATGATGTTTATTTTGCAAGTAGGTTTTTACAAACACTTTTACACGTCACTTTTTAAAACTAGATGGGGCCGGTATTTCGTACCTGACTACTCTGAGAAGAAACAGCCGAAACAAACTCAGAGGTCATAGTCTCTTTTGAAGTCCAGACATAATCTTGCTCAATTCACATGAGGACTATGCAGATTAGTGTCTGAGATGGTCTTTTGAAGAAAGAACCACACAGATTTGAGTGGACCTGTCCAGTCATTGCAAGCATTTGTCAGTTATCGTGTAGCTCGACTTATAACTCAAGTAGCTCAACGAAACGACGAACAATACCAAAGAAAGGACATTTGGGTAGGTCGCTTATAGTACTCAAACTGCCAGACAGTTGTGGGAAAAAATAAACAAATACCTAATACAAATGTGACCCACATGGTCCCCACATTCACAATAATCAAATAAAATTAATAACAAGTTCTTTTCAAAATGAATGTAAATAAAAATCACAAAAATCATTAAATGTCACAATGATAATAAAAAGTAAAATACTTAATGAAATAAGTATTCATGTCAAATCAGTAAATGCCACATAAAATAATAAAAAAATAAAGTAAAAAATAATAAAATACATGTCAAATCATAAAATGTCAGAGTGTATACAAGAAAGGAATCAACAATAACCAAGCGAAGTCCGAAATTTCGCCATTCACAGAGCAAATTTAATTGGAGCAGCTTAATCCCAAGCCTTTTTATCTTCGAGATAGTGATTAACATGATAGTAGGCTTTCAGGCATAACTTCCGTTTTATGAACGATTTGAATTTATTTAGACTTAGTGCTTGAATATGGCTCGGAAGTTTATTGTAAAAACGTATACATTGGCATCTAAACGTACCCCCTATTTTTTTGAGCCTCGTTGCAGGAACAACAAATTTGTGTTTGTTCCTCGTATTAATGTTGTGGATATCACTGTATTTTTTAAACAAATTAATATTTTTGTGTGCGTACAAAAGGTTTTCATAAATAAACTGAGAGGGCACAGTAAGAATATTAATCTCTTTAAATTTTTCTCTGAGGGAGTATCTGGGTCTTAATTTATAAATTGAACGAATTGCCCTTTTTTGCAAAACAAATATTGTCTGAATATAGGCGGCATTGCCCCACAAGAGAATACCGTACGACATCACGCTATGGAAATAACTAAAGTAAATTAAACGGGCTGTCTCTAAATCAGTTAAATCACGAATTTTTCTAACGGCGTATGCTGCAGAGCTAAGTTTCTTCGACAATTTGTCTATATGCGGGCCCCACTGAAGCTTGGCATCCAAAGTTATGCCTAAGAACACTGTGCTCTCTTCCGGTTTCAACTCTTTATCCTTAATTAGTACAGTAGTTTCCACTTGTCTTACATGGGGTATCGTAAACTTAATACATTTTGTTTTTTTCTCATTTAGAAGTAGATTATTAACATTAAACCAATGAACGACTTTTGCCAGGGCGCTATTAACATCATCCGTAACTAACTGGTGACGTTTAAGTTTAAATAAAAGAGAAGTGTCGTCTGCAAACAATACTATGTCATGATTATCCTTTATGAGGTAAGGTAAGTCATTTATATAAATAAGAAACAAAAATGGACCAAGAATTGAGCCCTGAGGTACCCCCATTCTTACTACGGATCCGGGAGATCTTTTCCCGTTAACATCAACTCTCTGAATCCTATCACTCAAATATGAAATAAGAATATCCAGAGAGGCGTTACGGATTCCGTAGTGGTGTAGTTTCCTGATTAATGTTTCATGAAGAACACAATCGAAGGCTTTAGATAAATCGCAAAAAATGCCCAAAGCGTCGCATTTGTCCTCCCAGGCATTATAAATGTGACCTAAAAGTTCAACACCAGCATCAGTAGTTGAACGACCCCTTGTAAAACCGAACTGTTTTTATGTAATAACTTATGATTATTGAAAAAACTTTGCATTTGTGCCAAAATTAATTTTTCAAAATTTTTACTAAAGGTGGGTAGTACTGAAATTCGTCTATAATTAGTGGGGTCTAATGTACTACCCGATTTAAACAATGGTATTATTTTACTATATTTCATTAGATCAGGAAACTCACCACGGTCAATACAATCGTTAAATATTACAGCTAATGAAGGAGCTACAATGTTTATAATGGATTTAGCAACGTCTACAGAATGACCCCATAGATCGGCGGTCTTTTTAACATTTATGGTGTGTATTAGTTTTCTTGTGGCCATCATCTCATCGGACAAGTGTACTCAGACAGGATATATCCATGAGTGCGTAAAGAATTTTATAAATATAATTTAAAATTAAGCTATTTAGTAAACAATCGTAATAATCTTTTAAAATATAATAGCTAAATATATTGATAAAAATTATTTAAATTTTATAAACCAAAAAATCATTATAGATTATGGTAGGAAGAGAATTAAAAAGTAATTGACAGTTTGACAATTTGGCTTGTCATGAAAATTATGATAATATTTTATTTCAGTAATTTTTAAATATAATGAGTCGTAATTAAATCGATTTGTTGACTGTAAAAATATAAACAAATAAAAAGGATGATAAATAGTATTATGAATGATGAATATAAAGTGTAAGTATAGCATAATACTATAACCTGTCCCTGATTGGTCAGTTTTACAGTAGGCCGTTCTGTTTGTTTTTTTTTGTTAATCACAGATTCATTTTACTTCCACCAAAATTTCATATAACTAATTCTAAAGCTGTGAGTTATTTTTAACATGAAATCAATTTACTATCACCAAAGCACTGTTCGTTTACATTTGACAACAAACGAATTAACAAACAAATATGGCCGCGTGGGACACATGACGTTCAACCAATCAGCACGCGAAGTGCGTTCCGTGTTCACAATCTTTCGAGAGTTCACAATCTCGCGAGATAGATTATAATCTAACGGTACGAGTATTTACAATTTTACGGTGTAAAAACACCCTGTGATTGTTTGCGTGAAGATGAGTAGCGCACACTTCCGACTTCTTGTCAGTTTTATTTTTTGCAAAAAAGTTTTTTTATATTTCCATTTTTAGTTGTAATATATTCTATACAAATATTTGCTAAGCATTTATTTTACATGATAATTGGAGTATCCCCAATAAAATGGAACTTAACATACCTAACTGTCGAAATGTGGATGTATTGTACCTACACATCTACGTACCCGCTCAGAGCATACAGGCGTGATGTTATGTTGTATAAACAATAAAGATCCAAGTGATTGCTGCAATCGCGGTAAATTTGCTGTCATTTTTTGAAGAATTCCGTTGTCTGTCTCCGAAACTCATCATCAGATCCATATGAAGTTTAAATGGGACCAACTTCGGTGTATACCCTTTCCAACAAACTAAAAACTTCACACTGTTATAACTTTATGTAACCCAAATGATTCACCAACAATAGAGGGGATCGGGGGGGAGCACGAAAATCTCAGGCTCTATATTCCAATCAGTTTTTGCATAATTATATGTCGCAGCCAACTAGTTTAATTAGGCGTTCAACTAACTCAGGGTGCATAACCTCAAAACACTATATCGGCCAAAAAGCGTAGTCGACGGAGTCGCGCTACGCGGGGGTCCTATTTCTGTCTTGCAGGGTTTAAAGGAACCTAACGAACCTAACATCGGGGTGCCCTAAGTCCCGAACTGTTTAGACGAGGCTAGGCCTACTAGTTGGCTGCGACACATACAAAACATAGAAGACGTTTCAAAATTATATTAAACGTTACTACAGATTTTTTATATTATACCAACTAAATATAACTGAATATTAGTTCAAATGTGCATTATAAAAAATGATAAATAGACCATAAAAAATTAGGTAAACTGAAATTATATCAATAATTCATTGTATCATATCATCTATGAAATGAGGTCATGTGATCGTTAGAACTTTTGTTATTATATAAAATGGTACGCACCCCCTCCCCTTTATTGAGCCGTTCAGGCTGCAGAGCGTGCCAAACATTTGAATTTGGCGCTAAAAATCAGTCACTCAGTCACTCTCACAGTAAATACCAATCTAGCCGTTCAGGCTGCAGAGCGTGCGAAAAATTTGAATTTTATTTACTTTTATTTTATACTCTTTCTCATTTCGAATTACATTCAAACATATAAGTTGCATATATTTTTGTAATCTTCATTTTGATACCCTACTCGATGTTATTAGAAGAAAAAAAAATCGAACTCCACAATATGACACCCCAAATCCGCGATTTTTATTTGTTTATTGATTTTAATGTAGCCAGTGACACTCGCGCCATCAAGACGAATCTAACTACATACTCGTATAATCTATCCAAATCCGTCCATCCGTTGATGAGTTACGAGGGAACAAAGAAACGGACATACATACATACAGGGCAAATACATAACCCTCCTTTTGGGCTTCGCTGCAGTCGGGTAAACAAATAACAAACGCACTAGTCGCACTGCGATGTTCAAAGTTCCCCTCGATTTCTCTGGGATGCCATCATCAGATCCTGGTTTCATGGTCATAGTACCTTAGAATATCTTCTTTCCAACAAAAAAAGAATCAACAAAATCGGTTCATAAACGACGAAGTTATCCTACGGTCAAATTGAGAAACCTCCTCCTTTTTTTAAGTCGGTTAAAAAAGACTATACTGCGGGACAGCCGTGCGCCAGCAAAAGGGACTTATGTCCTACCTCGTCAAGGCCTGGCGGGCGATTGAATCCACGTACGCAAGCCGCTTTATTATATAATAATTTATTATTAAAAGGGTTAAACTCTTTTGCAAAATGTAACCACAAATTATTGCTCTATGTTATTTACTTTGATTAGATTTTTTTTTTTAAAGTAAAACTTTCATATTCTTCAAGAAAAATTAGGAAAACATACAAAAAAATATTCGACCGAAGATCGAGAAAAATATTCGTATCTTTCTGATATCCAGTGACTATCAAGCTTCGGTTGTACACCGAACTTTATTGACAACCGAGAATGTCATAATATTGATATTAAGTATCGCACTGAGTGGATATCACTTTACGGTGACTAACAGCCCGGGTACGGTGTAACGTCTTTCACGAAAGCCACTTCAAACTCGGTTGTCATCAATTTGTTGTCCACTATGCTTACATAATCGAAATACTTAATATAAGTATCGATACGAAAGCGTCTGTCAAAATGAGTTACGGTGACTATCAGCATGGGCGTGCGCCCTTAAGAGGCAATTAGGCAAAGCCTACCCTACCAACTGGGCATTCATTATAACGAACTAACTATTAAAATATCACATTATAAACAAAATATAAAAAAAAAGTTACAACTGTTAGAATACTTATAGCAATTTGTCGCTCCCGTGTCACGCAACTACGAGTAACACTTTACTGGAAGTTACTACAAAGGTTGGAGCTCCGCCGGACAGGCAAGCACTGGACTTGCCTTAACCCATTGATAATTTTACGCACACATTGGCACATTGGTGCATATTTTCATGTGTATGAACTGCACACATGTATAGATTGCAGTAATTTTAGGGCGGTAACTCCTGCGAGTGTAGCTGGGCTGCTGGGCTGTGATTGGCTGCTACAACACAAGGCCAGGATTCAAGGTGGATGTTATTTAGCCCGCGAAATTCAAATTTCCTTACGTTTTTTGCAATTTGCAGGCCAGTGCTAGGGTGTATGTTGATTAAAATAATGATTCCTGGGGGTTATTGGCGCGTATTATTATTATAATAATCAATAATATTATTGTTATTATATTTTTCTTCATGGGTGTCGTTTTTGTGGTTTTTGGGGTTGGTGATAATGAAAATGAGGTCAAAATGAAAATCCAAGATGGCGCCGATGAAAATTTCCGGTTTTTTCTACATGGGTGTCGTTGTCGTGGTTATTGGGGTTGGTGATAATGAAAATGAGGTCAAAATTGAAAATCCAAGATGGCGCCAACGAAAATTTTCCGTTTTTTCTTCATGGGTGTCGTTTACGAGGTTTATGGGGTCGCTGATAATGAAAATGAGGTCAAAATGAAAATCCAAGATGGCGCCGATGAAAATTTCCGGTTTTTTCTACATGGGTGTCGTTTTCGTGGTTATTGGGGTTGGTGATAATGAAAATGAGGTCAAAATGAAAATCCAAGATGGCGCCGATGAAAATTTTCTGTTTTTTCTTCATGGGTGTCGTTTTCGAGGGTTTTGGGGTCGCTGATAATGAAAATAAGGTCAAAATGAAAATCCAAGATGGCGCCGATGAAAATTTCCGGTTTTTTCTACATGGGTGTCGTTTTCGTGGTTATTGGGGTTGGTGATAATGAAAATGAGGTCAAAATTGAAAATCCAAGATGGCGCCGATGAAAATTTCCGGTTTTTTCTACATGGGTGTCGTTTTCGTGGTTATTGGGGTTGGTGATAATGAAAATGAGGTCAAAATGAAAATCCAAGATGGCGCCGATGAAAATTTTCTGTTTTCTCTTCATGGGTGTCGTTTTCGAGGTTATTGGGGTCGCTGATAATGAAAATGAGGTCAAAATGAAAATCCAAGATGGCGCCGATGAAAATTTCCGGTTTTTTCTACATGGGTGTCGTTTTCGTGGTTATTGGGGTTGGTGATAATGAAAATAAGGTCAAAATGAAAATCCAAGATGGCGCCGATGAAAATTTCCTGTTTTTTCTTCATGGGTGTCGTTTTCGAGGTTTTTGGGGTCGCTGATAATGAAAATAAGGTCAAAATGAAAATCCAAGATGGCGCCGATGAAATTTTTTAGTTTTTTCTTCATGGGTGTCGTTTTCGAGGTTTTTGGGGTCGCTGATAATGAAAATGAGGTCAAAATGAAAATCCAAGATGGCGCAGACGAAAATTTTTGTTTGCTATCATTATTTCGTGGCCTACCCTTCGTGGAATACTACTGCATGCCACTGACTATCAGCCACGATGACAACCAATGACGTCATATTTAATCGCGATTGGTCATACTTAATACGAAACTAACCTTTTGTCAGTTAATTGATAGACACTGAGCCCAGTTACTATAATTTCGAGCTGTCAACAGAGATACATAATAGCCCTACTGGAATGTTTTAAATGAAGCCTAAGACTTTCAGGGTTGAATGTAGCTTCGCGTAGTGTAAGATTTTTATCTCTTTATAATATTAGTACAGGATACATGATAATACTATCTTTTACAGTGAGGAACGTTCAAAAGATCATCCAAAAACACCTGATAAGTTTGCCAAATACAGCAGAAGATCATGGGATACTCTTATTAAACTGTGGAGGAAAAAACTACATGAGTACGACACTAGTGCCACTTCTGATAATAAAGATGCAGAAGATAGTGACAATAGTCTGGATAATTATAAGTCAGAATTTGACTAGATTATGTTTAAGTTAAGAAAAGTTATTTTGACTAGTTTAAACATTTACTTTAGTATTCAAATAGCTGTAAGTGTAAGAGCGATTTGATTATTATTTGTTTGAATTCTTTTATCTTTATTTTAAATGATTTCAAATTAAAATATTCTGGCAAGATATAATTAAGGAATTTTACCCCAAGAGTAATATGGAAGGTTTATATTAGCATTTTTATGTAGATTACAAAAGCACTTATTTTTATTATACAATCATAGTAGTAAGAAGTTGTATTTCTGTTGTAAGGATTGCTGTTGTCTACATTCCAAACACCTAAAATGTCAAATATAGTGTTTGCGAATGCCAATCAATAAATCCAAAGACACGTTTATCTAGAATCAAAATTTTAACATGAATAGACCTTGCTGTAATTTTGAAAGTGGAAAGAACTGGGGTTTTTCTTTTCTGTAGACTGGCAAATTTCTTGGCCGCTCTGAGCTAACCGTTGCGTCGATAGAAGGATCGCGCAATTTGATAATTTACGATAGGTAATCTGTGTGCTCAGTGCACATACATTTTGCACTTGGATACTCAGACCAAATAAAAAAGTTAAGACTGAACTCTGCAAACAAAGAAGTGAGGCCGGTGCATTTATTGAGACGTAGTTTGATGTAAATGTGTGCTTGTGAGCGTGTATGCACAGAGCGAGACGTAGTTTTGCGCCGGCCACACTTTATTGTTAGCAGCGCTGTCTTGGTTTTTTATTTGGTCTGAGTTTGGATAGTGCTACGTAGACATGCACGCTTATAAGATATTATGTAGCCCGCGCGATCTTTTTGCTAACGCACGGGTGGCATATGGTTATTGCTCCGACCGAACAAGACTCCAGATTGCTCTTTTCATTGACTATCTGTCATCACTAGCTTTGTGTAAAGCTTTGTCTACATTAAGTATTGTATCTACTCTTCTAATGTAGCAATATCTAGACATCTACATAGGTATTTATAATTGTACTATTTTATCTGTCATGTGAAGAAAGAGTATTAGTTATATCCATAACCACAATTACTTTATTTAAAAGTAAATAACAATTATTTCTGAAATAACGATTTGTTGTGATCAACCCTCTTTTAAAGATAAATATAAGGACTGGTTATTGTGACTACAAATGATTTATTTAAAACTCCAATGCTTTCTGAATACACAATTACACATTTATGGTACCACTTATGTAGTAAAATGTTCGTCACTTTGCCGATCTCTGCTAGTGACATTATTTAGTTCATTGGTAATTCGATCTTATTGAGAATGTCTCGCGCTTTGTTAACAACTGCACTGTTTTTGCCCTCAGATGCTAAACCTTGTAATTTTTCCAAGTATTCTTCAATGTTCTGCTCTGTCGCTCCAGTCGGCCCACCTGGGTAAAAATTAATAATAGCATTTTATTTTAATAGCCTTAATAAATAAAAGACATTTCCTAAGCAAGCGAAGTAAATGTCAATTCCTCTATTATAATGCTTGTCCTGTTGTCACAAATATACCCTAATTGGCACTAGTTTTTATTTTGTTGGTAGACTAGCGTTTGGCATGCGATGGAGCACGCTAGCCTTTTTTTCCCAGTGGGAAATCATCAAATGACCACTCCTGCTCTGGGCAGAGCAGAAGGGAGTGTCAGACTTGTACTAACTAAAACCCATCCATGTTCCTTCTTAGCCCTTTGTGTTCCAAGGCTGCGGTATCTCTTTCGAACAGTCCCGCAGCCCCTGGAGCACACTAGCCTAAAACTAACTTTTAACTCGGAACTAGATAAACATCAGTGACGGCAGTAACAATAAAAGAAAATCGTAACACAACTATCATTGAATCAAGTTTGTCACCTGGAATAGCTATCAACTGCAATGCCTGGACTAATGCTGCAACAAGTGTTCGACGATGCGTCAATAGAGCAGCGGTGCGTTCTGCGGCAGCCGCGGTTTCAGCGCGAAGTTTCGATGTAGCACCACTGACTTCTTCAGCATGTCTCTGGAGTATAGCATTCTACAAAGTACAATAATTAGGTGATTTAATATAAAACTACAAAAACATATAAAACTCTCTTCACTTTTCTGGTAATTCTTATGTATAATAAATACAATTTTCAAACCTGCTGCTCATAATCTGAATTTGCTTTCCGGAGCTGCCGTAATTCAGATTCTCTTAGTTTGTTATGTTGAAGAAATTGATCCGTAAATATTGGTATATCTGTGTCTCCGGCTGTTAATTCTTCACCCTATTGATAAAATATATTTATCAGAAACAATATACAGTTTTAATTGCTAAAATCCAGAATACTAACTTCAACATCTGCCTTATATTATCTGTAAAATGAACGATGAACAAACTTACAGAAGCAGGTGTTATGCAAGGTCGAGGACGTGGTGGGGTTGGCTGTCGTGGCACATTCACAAAAACAGGTGGGGCCACATGAGTATTTGTATTTGTCTGAGCATTTTGCTCGGTTCCTTGTGCATTCCCTGCTAATGAATTAAATGTTGTTAGTGATTTTCAAAACTTCCTTTACCAGCTATGAGTATTTACTTTTCCCATAAAAAGTACATGGGTGGTATATTGATGCTGGAGATAAGAGACAAAAAAAATCTCTTTCAAAAATATTATATTCTTGCTTTATACTCTTGCTAGTGAGAAATCTCTTCAAGCACTTGACTTGGAGCACCATATTTCACAAGTTTCAAAATTCACATGGGATTTTTATTAAAATTGTAGTACTATCAACTTAGGAGTTTAACTTTGAGTCAAAAGCTAAAGTACTGTCTTGTCATAATACTATTATATAAAACTTTAATATTATTACCTGTAGGTCCAGAATATTCTGGTGGATTATGTTTCACTTTCTTTATCAAGATTGGATCTTTTTGATCCATCTGTTGTTTTCTGAATTGTTTATAAGCATCAGTCTTTTTGTATTCAGCCCACTCTCTGATGTATCTAATAAGATTAATAACAACAACTTTAAAATCAATAGAGGACAGATATAATATCATCACTATACAGGGTGTGCCACAGATATGATAGAAATAAAAGGTCTCCGATTTTTTGATCTTGTTGTGGTGGATATTTAAAATAATATGTTTAACTTCTGCTTGTAGCTCGTGGAGACTTTCATACTTATTTGGGGGTTAGAAGGGATCCATTTTGAACATTATTTTGATTAATTTTGTATTAAAAATGTTAAAATTATGGTCTTTCTTTTATTTCTGACACTAGGTTATTTAGCAAAAAACAATCCTTATGATGAAGCCTTTCAATGATTATTTTTCTCGTGTAACGGGTTTGATTCCCGGTTCAACCATGTAATTATTTAAATATCTATGAACGCAGTTTTAATTGTTTTTTAACCTGCGCGTGCCCTGTACGCCAAACTACACAAATATGTGACAAAATGGTCGGTGAAATTGTGGCTTGGCGCGGAGGGCACGCGCGTGCGTTTATGCTCTGGTGGTCAAAAGGTTAAATTCAAATAATGTCTTCTTTCAGTAAAATGTTCCATCTACAATATTCAAGGTACTTTCCCTCCATGTGGTACATCCCAAAAAAAAATTCTTAAATTGAATAATTATTTAAAGTATGGTATGCACCTCTCTTTATCTTGGTCTGCAGCTTCCAAATACTGTCTCTTTTCCGTAACTGGCAGCTTACTCCACTCACTAGCTAGCTGGCGTGTCAACTCTGCAAACCCTAGATCTGGTTGTTCAGCACGGAGTTGGTCACGGCGCTCATTCAAGTATCGGACATACCCTGCAAATTACTCAAATAAGATAGAAGTTAGATAATAGCCCTAACTGGTGGGATTTAACAATAAATAACACCTAATACCGGTTAGAGGTTGCCGAGGTGCTGTTACATCGCGAGGAATTCTAGGTTTCCTTTTTTTGGGTTTTTTAGAATTGGACTTCGGTGTGTCCTTATTTGCTGATGGAACAGGCGGAGCTGCTAACTCGACAGCATTAGCTGCTGTAGGTGCCGCAGCATTAGCAGTAGAGTTTGGTTCTTTGTTGGGATCCTCTTCATTCTGTGTCGATGGCGATTCTGTAGCTCCTTCAGTTGACGGTGGTTCAGACTCCATATTTACTGGTAAACACGATCAAAGCGAAGGTAAATCTCGCTCCAAAATGCTTAATTTTATGACTTTTTATAACAATCACATCGGAAACGAACCAAACATTTTTTTACAGTGGTTGGCTGTGCTGACTGACATATAAAAAGTACTCTGTGTGACTGACACTGACAGCTTCGGCTGCGTTCCGAATTAATCTGTAATCGATTTGAGCGTCCACAAACCCATTCCGAATTACCGTGAGCGCGATATCGATGTCCCTTGAATCGTCATAGATGACGTCATGACATGCACCATCTTGCGATTACACCGACCATGCCCCAAATAAATATCACCGTGAGCGCTGTCAAAAATGACATTTGTTTTTACAGGTTGTGTTGTCTAGTTTGATTGAAAAAAATTGAAATGAGTTTAAACACATGAACAATTTAATTACCGTTGCATCTATGTCATTTGTAATTCGTGGGAAGGGGTAAATCTTTGCCGGGAGCAAAATACGCTATTATAAGCAACGCTTTCGTCATCCTTTTCATCACTGGACGAATCGTCGAAATCTGAGTTATCAGAGTCGATAGAGTCAACCAACATAACTTTCATTTTCAAAAATAGGTCTTGTGAAATGTTTTGGTTTGGGTTATGTTCACTGTCAACGCGTTCACGAGCGTTCCGAATTGATGACAGCTCTTAGCTGTCATAATCGTGATAACTAAATCGGAACGCTAAATATCGATGTGAGCGCTGTGAACGATTATTTTCTAATACGGAATGCACCCTTAGACGCAGTGTTGCCACTAACCCCACCCCAACTACATGGGCTAGGTATCTAATCTAAGACATGGGCAGTTCACGAACGATTAAAGGAAATGAAGTAGTTCATTTCTCAAAATAAACCTATCATTCAATCAGTAGTCATTCAAATGTGTCTCTACTTCATTTAGTTCAGTATTTTTTTTCGCTCACACTCGGCCAGGGCCAGCGCTCACTCGTTCGTTCGTACACATGCACATGTGGCACTTCGCCGGCTGGTCGGCGGGGCGCCTCGCCGACACGGAATTATTACCATACAACCAACAGTGTAAAACACACTGTTAAGAACTTTCTGGTAATAGTTATAAGGTCTAATTTAGCGTACAACAATGTACGTAAACTATAACAAGTACGTTAAGAAAAAGCTGACCCACGCAACTTCGAATACCCACTAAAGACATTATGGCTAATGCAAGTTTGATTGAGTAGATAGATACATAGTTATGTCACTTATATTAAAAAAAAAAACTTTATTACAGTTATGTTCATTGTCAATTGGTGCCGATTCACTTGTACACCGAACTAACCTAAACTAAAACTAAAATTTCTTATTTTTAGTTAGTTGGTTTTGTTAAGTTATTCTGAAAACACGATTCTCTAAACTTAGATAAAGTTTTGACACATTTAAATTCGAGTTTGACAGTCACCAAGTTGAGTAAACCATAGACTAAGATTGCACTAGACCATAGACAACAGCTGAATGAAAGTGAACGAAAATGATCTGAAATGCAAAAAAAAGCCTGAGTAATGACACTAATGACTGACACTTGCAGTCAATATTTGACAGTGACATTGTCAAGTATAGGTTTACTTTTTTTCCGGTGTGTTCGCTTTATTATCCTTGATGTTTGGAAAAGGTTTGTTCGTTTTAACTAGTAAGAAGTTATTAAGTTACACTTAAATAAAAAACGATTTTCTCAAAATTGGAGGTCTGTTAAATATGTATTTTACAATAAGAACGAACAGTTCTTTTTTGCGATGTCCATACACATATTTTCCTGGTTAGAATATTTGATTAATAAAAAAACTATTTTCGGCCATGTCTTTTGGATTGAATTTTTGTTTGCTTGAAACCTCAAACAAACAAAAAATCAACCCAAATTTATAAATAATTAATCAATCAACCGATAGGTTTAAAAAATAATAATAAACTAAACTCCTCTGCCATGGGCACTTTCTACGACCATACCCTGCTTTAAAATAAGAGCTGTCAAATCGTATGGATTTCTTCAATCGTTTTTGTTTATCGTTATTAATTGCCGCAATTATTGTAATAATGCCTTAATGTAGCGCGTTAAATTGTAAAAATAGGGGAGTTCATTAGTTTCGTAAGGAAAGCAAACTCAAATAACAATGGGAGTCTGCCTTACGCATTAAAATAGTCAAGGAGTGTTTACCGCACGATTGTGGAGTGCATTTCATATTATACAGGTGAGATAACACAGTATCATCACATACTTTTATGCATTACTTACTAATTTGTGTCATTCTTGGTAAGTAACAAAAAAGTTAACATAAGTGGTTTCGTTATTATTTCAGAAGCCAAGTTCCATAAAAAGACAGCTGTACCATGGGTATTCTGTTTCACTGAAGCTAAACCTGAAAATCCAGCCGCCCTCGAACGACAGCATCGTTATGAGAAAAAGGGCAGAAAAAACTACTTCAGGAAAGTTTTGAAGTAGAACCGCAACCTTCAACCAGTAGTGTTACTTCCACGTATACAACAGCAAACATTAAGCATTAGAAATAGGTCTTGAAGAAGAAGTAAACACATTAAACAACAGTGAACAAGCATGTGTACAGTGCACCTAAGTTTTTATCTAAAAGTATTCAAATTTTGGAGAGTATTATGAAGGATATTAAATAAAAGATTACTTTTAATTCTGCCTTTTTACTATCTTCAAATAGTCCTTGTACATATATGTAGGTATTTATTTAGAATTGCAGGTTCTAAATGATGTACAATGTACATAAAAGTTAATTAAATGAGTTAACATTTCATTAAAATATGCATCATCTCGCCTTCATGTTCTTTCCTTAAAAGTGTAAATGACTAAATTACAGTATTGTTTGCGGGAGCAATATAGCTGTCCTTGTTTGCTTTACACTGGTCTCGTAAATAGGTGTAAATGCCATCGGAGGTAAAGCAGGCGGTATAAAGATGGCGATATTCATATAAATGCTGTCCTTTATGCAGAGTGTTAAAGCTGAAAACAAATAACAAAAATATATATTCAGAAGCTTTTTAGAGTATTTCAGAAGCTTTTTAGAGTATACTGTGATCAGATGAAACAGTATTTTATTTATAATCACTGTTAGTATGGAGAGCTTTTTAAAAATTTGACCAACAAATGTATTCATGTAGGTACCTATGAAAATATTCTTGGATTGCCGGTCTGGGTGATGGGAAGTGAAGAATCCGCATTTATATCACTGAATGTATCACAGGGTGGACACAGGTATACAATGTCTTGACCGTTGCAGTCGGCACCAAAGTTCTGGTTTCGATCATATGCTTCTAATCTATAAATTAAAACAAGATAATTAGCCAAAGAACACAAAAAAAAATCTAACCTCAAATATTTTTATTCTTTCTTGAAAGTTTCTAAAAAATAGTTATTTCTTAATAGACACAGATGCTTTGAGTATGAGAAGTGAATTTATCCACTTCTTTTCCAACTAATAATGTAGCATGTTCAGTACAAAAATCCTTTGGTAAGTTTTCATGAATGCATTTTGTTTGTATCCTATTATAATAAAATAACACTAAATTTACCTTTCTGCCGAATCGACAACAGCTGCAATCACATGTGCTTCCATATTGAACACAAAATCATCCACACTTTTATGAAATAAGAGAGAAATATGCTTTGTAAATTTTAGTTCATGACAACTAATTTTATTCCACACCTTTTTAATCGCGATTAAAAATAGTCTGATTTAGTATGACTTTTAAAATTTTAGGTGAAAAACGTCAATTTCAGAATAGCAAAATTGCCATTTTCACCAAATTGAATAACTTAGTGCTGTCAAACTATAATCTGTTTAAGTCATGTCACTTTAATCAAAATCAGAATGGGAAACGTCGTTTGACAGGAACAAACTAAATTTTAGTGATTTTTAGTCTAGTTTAGAGATATTTGTGACAAGAGAATCGGCACCATTATCATCTTCCTGCCCTTATCCCATGTTACTTGGGGTCGGCGCGACAGTTTTTTTCTTCCATTCGGGAGAATCAACCGTCACACAATCATTTACACCTTTTTCCTTCATATCATTCCTCACACAATCCATCCATCGTTTCTTTGATTTACCTCAACATTTATATTCATCACTCTTTTAGTCACATGCGATTCTGCCCTCCTCATCACATGCCCATAACAAGACAGTCGATTCCCTTTCAACTATTCTGTAACTGGCACAACTTTCAAACTTCCTATAATATACCCATTCCTTAATTTATTCGTTCTTGTCACACCACACATCCACCTCAACATTCTCATCTCCGCTACATGCAATCTTTTTTCATCCATCTTCTTCATAGCTCAGCATTCCAAACCATACAGTACGACAGGTCTAATCACGAACTTGTATATTTTCCCCTTTATGGGTACTACAGGAGCTCAACGCGAGTTTTATAATGCAAAAAAACATATGAACAAAACCAGAAAAATATATGATATTCTTCAGGATATATGATAATATGGTGTTTTGAAAACATAATACAACAAGTTTTACTCGATAAAAAAATCACGAACTTATCTCTAATAATTTTTTTAACGAGTAAAAGCCATAGGTAGGACCTCTTAGTGAGAGTGCTGGGACCAATTGAAGTGTTTTTCTATTTAATTAAATAACCTTTAAGCTATGTATTATTTTGGTTTTTTTATTGCAGAACAAATTTAAACTAATTCCTAAGAAGTCTTGTACAAAATATGATAAGAATCCGCTTAACCATTTCAAAGATCTAGCAAAACCAAAAACCCCAGCAAAATCTCGAATAACTTCGCAACCGAAGAAAGAACAAATACAAAATAAGGCACAACATTTACTTCATCTAGACAACTAATTTTATAGCTAGTATTTATTTAAATATTCCTATTAGAAAGAAAAAGTTCTGGCTGGGGTAACGTTACCCCAGCAGGAAATGTTTTTGTGAAATAATTAAAAAACTATAAGCGCAACAAATTTAAAATGTGCGCAACAATTACAGAAGCCGCAAAACTAATTATCTATAAGATTCAAATGACCATCATTTTCGACAACATCTGGTCTGGGTAACGGACACAAGTTATGTTCAGTTATGTTAATATGAGAGATTAATATTCTTACTGTGCCCTCTCAGTTTATTTAAGAAAACCTTTTGTACGCACATAAAAAAATATTAATTTGTTTAAAAAATACAGTGCTAACCACAACATAATACGAGGAACAAACACAAATTTGTTGTTCCTGCAACGAGGCTTATGAAAATAGGGGGTACGTTTAGATGCCAATGTATACGTTTTTACAATAAACTTCCGAGCCATATTCAAACACTAAGCCTAAATTAATTCTAATCATTTATAAAACGGAAGTTATGCCTGAAAGCCTACTATCATATTAATCACTATCTCGAAGATAAACAGGCTTGGGATTAAGATGCTCCAATGAAATATGCTCTGTAAATGTCGAAATTTTGGACTTCGCTTGTATTTATTTTGTATGTATTTATTTAATTCCTTTCTTTTTGACATTGTATGATTTGACATGAATACTTGTTCAGTATTATAAAATTTTTACTCCATTTTTTATTATTATAAGTTACATGTATTGATTTGACATGAATAGGGTACCTACTTATTTTGTTAAGTATTTTACTTTTTTTTATTATTATTGTGACATTTAATGTTTTTTTTATTGACATTCGTTTTGTAAATTATTGTTAATTTTATTTAATTATTGTGAATGTGAGGACCATGTGGGTCCCTTTTTTTTTCCCCACGACTGTCTGGCAGTTTGAGTACTCCTATCCAAATGTCCTTTCTTTGGTACCTATTGTTCGTTTCGTTGAGCTCCTCGAGCTACACGATAATTGACAAATGCTTGCACTGACTGGACAGGTCCACTCAAGTCTGTATGGTTCTTTCTTCAAAAGACCATCTTAGACACTAATCTGCATATTCCTCATGGGAATTGAGCAAGATTATGTCTGGACTTCAAAAGCGACTCTGACCTCTGAGTTTGTATCGGCTGTTTCTTCTCAGAGTAGTCAGTTACGAAACACCGGCCCCATCTAGTTTTAAAAAATGACGTGTAAATGTGTTTGTAAAAACCTACTTGCAAAAATAAACATTTCATTTCATTTCATTTATTTATTGTACATTAACACAACAACGACAACGTTTTGTGTGTATGCAGAGTTTACCTGTAAGTGATTGTTACACTTTATTCTGATTTGTTACTTCTGTTTTATTTCCTTGTATTAGTGTAAACAATTGTTGGTGAACCAAATAAATAAATAATAAATTAAATTCATTGTAAGTTGTGTACTTAAAATTATTTAGTACTTGCATATTCTTCTGGCCACGGCATTTTTTTTTTAATAATCATGCCATGATTATGTAAAAATTTGTAAAAGTTGATTCCCCAAAACCATAAATTTGTCTAAGTTATGGTTAAAAACGGTGGCGGCGGTGGTGGCGTAACGGCGGTGGTTGTGGTAAGGGTTTGAACGTGGCCGTGCCATCGAAACGCGGAGAACCGCGCGGCCACGGAGATCTTTAAAAGTAATCGTTGCAGAGACCTGAAACTTAGGCAAATAACAGATTAAATTTGTAAAAAAATTGTAAAAATATCGAAAAAATCCCAGGGTTTATATTTTAGAAGCTGTAAGACGAAAACCCCATGGCCGCGCCATAAAAACGGTGAATAAAACGTTATCGCCGATATCTCGCTGAAAAGGCATCGCAGCGGTCTGAAGTTTTTTGTAAAACCTAAATTTGAATTTGTCAAAACTTGTAAAAATACAGAAAAAAATCCTAGGTTTATATTTTAGGAGCTGTATGACTAAAACCCCATGTCCGCGCCATCGAAACGGTGAATAAAACGTTATCGCTGATATCTCGCTGAAAAGGCATAGCAGAGGTCTGAAGTTTTTTGTAAAATATAGATTTGAATTTGTCAAACATTGTAAAAATACCCAAAAAAATCCTAACTTTCCACCCATTGCATTACCTAGAAATTGTTTCTCAAGGATTCTAAATTAAACTAAAATGAAACGATAAGATACAAAAACATATGTTTATTTATTTAAAAATCACATAAATCACAGATTGTTTACATGGACTAAGATATAAAATTTATTTAAAAATCACATAAATCACTGATTGTTTACTTAAGCTAAGATATAAAATTTCTTTAAAAATCACATAAATCCCAGATTGTTTACTTAGGTACACTATTTTTTTTTTATTTTGTTAAAATAACTCTCTTTTTTAATATCCTAATCATCTGTTAGACCATATGTTAAATTATGTATTGTCATAGGTTGTTCAGAACTTGTGTGCATTCCGGTTTTATTATCGTCGTAACAAATTATTCTGGAATTACTTACTAAGCAATGACACTTGTAATGACCAATAAGGCCTACAACCGGGGGAACATATTCCACAGCACCTATCAGTCTATACTTTTTTTGTTCTATTTCGATGTTGTGAGGTATTTCTTCGAGTTTAATTTGGTTTGTGCCATTAAGATCAAATAAAATAACATCACTAAATTCGTACCTAAATCACGTGGTGTCGTTATTGCATTTGATACATTTTTTTAAATTGGAGTCATCGATAATGACGGCTTCTTCGTCTTCTTCTTCCAAAATTTAAAAACACCAAACAAACGCCAACGAGTAGTCCGTGCGAAAGTAAAACGACGACTGCAACAAAAAGCCTTTGGCGTGGGCGGGGCGACTACGGGATATCTCTTTTAGAGCGCACATATTGGACTGATGTGATTGGTTAGACAGCCGATCTTCGTCTCCCGCACTGTACCCGCACTCCGTTCGCTCCTGTGTAGGTACTGTAGTGTGTGTAGCCTTTATTGTTGATTCCTTCAGTGCAATTCAATGTCGTCATATGTCATTTTGAAAACGCTGCCGCAAAAAAGTAACAGTTTCAAATATGAAAGCCCGAATGACATAAAATGATATTATTTTTTTACTTAAAAACAGTGAGGGTGGCTCAGAAATGAAAATATTTCGACGAACTTATCTTGTACCTACACGAAAAAGTAGCAGCGGTGGTATTTAAAGTTCTAAACTAGCCGCATCACTAACTTTTTTATGCATATTGTTATATATACCTATAACACACACATATATATATATCATCTTTTGAGTTTATCAGGGTAAATTGGTGTTGGAATCCGTGAGTTAATTACAAGGGTTATTTCTAATTTTAGCGCTTTTTCAGCTATTAAGCCACCATTGCTTAATAGCTGAAAACCTAACCTAACTTATCTGAATAATCGGTGATTTGTTTTTTTTTTATAATTAAAAATAAATAAACTAAAATGAAACGATAATATATAAAAACATAATTATGTCGAAAAAGACATACGACTCTTCATTGAAGTTTAATTTAGATTCCTTGAAAAATAATTTCTAATACAATAATTATGTGGAAAGCTTTCTGTAAACAATAAATCATGGTCATTATCGAAACATTCAAAACGTATTAAAAGGTCTTAAATTATAAAAAAAATGAATATTTTTGCGTATTATCGGTAGTTCTACTTATTCATCGGTGTTTTTACAAAAAAGATCTACCTACCTAGATAATACTTAATTTCTTCGGTAAATAATTCTAAGCGATATCGTACTACAGCTCCTGAAATATAAACCTAGGATTTTTTCTGTGTTTTTACAAGTTTTGACAAATTCAAATCTAGGTTTTACAAAAAACTTCAGACCTCTGCGATGCCTTTTCAGCGAGATATCGGCGATAACGTTTTATTCACCGTTTCGATGGCGCGGCCATGGGGTTTTCGTCTTACAGCTCCTAAAATATAAACCTAGGAATTTTAACGATATTTTTACAATTTTTTTACAAATTTAATCTGTTATTTGCCTAAGTTTCAGGTGCAACGCTTAGTTTTAAAGATCTCCGTGGCCACGCGGTTCTCCGCGTTTCGATGGCGCGGCCACGTTCAAACCCATAGAACTTTTTAACCATAACTTTGACAAATTTATGGTTTTGGGGAATCAACTATTACAAATTTTTACATAATCTTGGAATAGTTTTTTTTAAAAAAAAACGCCGTGGCCGCGCGGTCGAAACGCACACAATATTTTTGGAGATGACTCCCGTCCACAAATAAATGTGCCACACAAGGGAAATCCGTTCTTTATTTTTGAATGCCAGTGCCCAGTCACCATTGCGAGACTTTTTTCTATAATAAAAAAAAAAATATTATAAGCCTGTGATTATCATGATTCGACAATATCCAGTCATATTTTAGTGATGTGATAATTATACTATATTTAGTGATGTGATAATTATATTGTAAGTATAAAGCTCGATTACCACTGACTGACATAATTGTTCTCCCAGATGGTGGATGGGGAGGTGGGTATGTTTTGACAGATTCGTAAACAAGTAACTCCCGCGAGTATGGGAAAATCTACCGAGTAATATTCACAACGCCCCCGCAAGGGGGCGCGGTAGGCGGTTCCGGGGCTATGCCCCCTTGCCGCGGAAGCTATACCGCAGTCCGTTAAAACGGACCCGTCCTCGGGGTGGACACTGTCCATTGGTTAATTGGGCGCATGGTGGCAGCATGCGCCCATGTGTGTGGTTGCTATGTTGTGGACTGTAGGCGCGCCACAGCGCTGTTGCACAGCGCTGTTTTCTTCACGGCCGCTGGATGACATCGTTCCTCACGTAGCGAGGGGCGCCAACTATGGTCCGCAGCGCAAGCGTCTGTTGCGCGCGGAGAATCTTCTTGTTTCCCTCGCTAGTGAGGGCGAACCAGGCGGGGGCGGCGTACGTCAGTATTGAGCGTATATATGTTTTATACACGCCCAACTTGACGCGCGCCGGGAGGCGGGACGAGAGCGCTGGACGGAGCTGGGCGCGGGCGGCCCTGGTCCGGCCCGCGACCTGGCGGACGTGTGGCCCCATGGTGAGCTGGCGGTCGATGGTCACACCCAGGTACTTGGTCCGGGGCGCCCAATCGACTTCGGCACCTTGGAGAGTCAGGCGCGGTGGGAGGGAGCGCGCAGAGCTGAAAACTATCGCCTGCGTCTTACCCACGTTCACAGACAGCCGCCACTTGGACAGCCAGTCAGGGAGGAGGTCGAGCGCGCGCTGCATTTTGACCGCCGCGTGCCCCGCGTTAAGCGAGGTGGCGATGAACGCGGCGTCGTCAGCATACAGCGCAAGCTTCACCTGTGGCGTAGTGGGGATGTCGTCCGTGTAACGTGAGTAACACGCTGGCGACACACAGCTGCCCTGCGGGACGCCCGCCAGCACCGGGCGGGCGCTGGAGAGCGCTCCCTCGATCACCACGCGGAAGCTCCTGTGGGACAGAAAGGATTGGACCACTCTTACCACGCGACGGGGCGCTCCAGAAGTGGCCAGCTTGTAAATCAGGCCGTCGTGCCATACACGGTCGAAGGCCTTCTCCATGTCGAGGAATACTGCAACGGATTCCTCTTTCTTGTTGGATGCAGCTGTCAGGTCGTGCAGTACCCTCGACAGCTGGAGCGTCGTGCTGTGTTCCGACCGAAACCCGAATTGTTCCGGCCGTGGCGTGATGTGCGGCTGGAGATGCCGCAACAGGAGTACTTCGAACACCTTGGAGGTGGTCGGCAGCAGCGTAACGGGCCGGTAGCTCTCCGGTTTCAGGGTGTTTTTCCCCGCCTTAGGCAGCATTATGACGCGCCCCTCCTTCCACAAAGCGGGGAAGGCCCCGGTGCGCAGTATCGCCGTGTACAGGCGCGCCAGCGCCGCTACCATACGGAGCGGCAGGTGGCGCAGCGCTGTGTTGGTGATACCGTCTGCACCGGGGGCCTTCCTAGGCTTTGTCCTAAGGATGGCGCGTCTGACTGCCCCAGGCGAGAAGAATATGGCGTCCTCCTCGGGAGCTACCGGCGTGGCGAAGAGTATGGGAAAAGTGCCAAACCTCCCCTTTTCAAACCCCTTCCTCCCCCCCCCTATCGTATCTCGGAAACAAAGAGACTTGGAACATTTTTTTTTCAGATTCATATAGAGGAGGCTCGGAAAAGTAAAAACCAGTTTTCAGAAGTTGACCCACTTGTCCCCCTTCTCCCCCCTTTAGGCGGATCTCGGAAGTTGAGAGACTTGGAACATTTTGTTTTGCAGATTCGTAAGGAGGGGCCTAGAGTTGGTCAAAATCATTTGTAAACCCTCCCCTCCCCAATCTCCCCTAAAATTGAAAGGGCTGTAACTTCATAACGGTTAGAGATAGCCATTGGGTGTTTGAACAAATATTATAGTAGGCGTCGAAACCTGTCCGGTGATAGGAAGGTCCGTAGCGTAACGAAGGTTGAGTGGGTGAAGCGTAACTCAAGGGCGACGACAAGCAAACTTTAGGGTAATGTTTTTGTAATGGGAAAAGGTCTGAGTTTTTAATTAAGGTTTTTACTTTAATTTAATTAGGATTTCCCGTTTTTTTTTTTTTTTTTAATTACTTTTTAGAGTTTTTTAGGGGTTCTTAAGGGTTTTCAAAATATTTAAAAGATTTTATAAAATCTTTTAAGGACTTTAAGATTTTCCAATTCGTTTAAGGATTCTTATGGATTCTCAAAATGTTATATGGGTAAGGACTACTCAAGAACACGCCCACACGCGAGCTCGCGCACCCACGCAAATACTAGTTATATGTATAACATTTCTACTTCAATTATTGGGACCAATTGGGACCCTGCGCACTGTTATAGGGCCGGTCCCGTTGGTCTTTTTAAAAAAAAAGACAGTTTACACAAACCACTATATAAACCGATTTTCGTATATATTTACGAAAAATCCACAATTACACCTTCGGTTTTGAAATTGCCAAAAATTATACAGAGACCAAAAATTATGACTATCTATGATCTCTCGAGATAAGTTCCCAAAAATGGGTTTACGCGACGGCGGCGTCCAGAATCTAACTGGCTAACTTAGTTATTAAAATTCCGCTACTGTGCGGTAATTGCAACTCAGCATCTAAATGCAGTGAAAAATGAGACGCGGGCTGTAGAGTGCCGATGTCATCCTTACTGCCTTGTAATAAGGGTTTTAGCAGCACGCAGACGTTTCATGCGAATAGAAACATAATTCTAACACCATTATTATTCACATTCGTATGAATCACTCCACTGAGCAAACTAGCAAAGCAAAGGCTAACGGTTCAGAATCAATATTGGACGGTCATTTTATTACCTATTCATAATAAATATTGAAGCCGTTCTCTGTTGCTATGTGTCTAACTGTACTTAAAGTTTATCAATTAAGTAAGTAAATCTGAATCACCTTTGTCCATAAAATAATAAAACAAGCGAACGGTTGTTGGCATCAACCATATTGCTGGTCGTTACTTGTGTGCATTTCAACACAAATTTAACAAAAAAAATAAGAAAAGGTCAGTTCGACAAAAAACTACACGGTAGGTAAACTTTGAGCCGAATTTCAGGGGATTTCGGACCAGCGTTCAGCACAAGTTGATTTTTATTTCTATTTGCAATAAGTTTGTGAGTGCCCGCACATTGACAAGCACGCCGCACGAACGCTCGTTCTCAACTGGCGCTCGCGCGCCGGAGAAGGGATATATTTACGCGCATCCATCTTGCTCGCTCAGCTACTTGTCCCGTTCTCCCACGATACCTCGGGCTACGGTGTGCTACATCATCGGTACTGCGCGCTGATTGGTCAACGAGAAATTGTACGCAGGTGGAACCTGAACTATCTCGCACGTACCAAATATGACTTAAGCAGTGTAAGTTTAGTGAAATATATTCAGTACATCACTCTTCTAGTCTGGTTTCATTTACAAACCCTAAAAACTGCTACATCTGGTGACCCCGACCTACAGTGAAGATTGAAGTATGGAAACGAAGCCAGAAACTAGGTAGTACACCTTCTGACTTAGCAGCTATCTCCGTGCAGTCACGGCTACTTCCATTTTGGCGTGAATATCCCCGTATGTGGTTCATTCAGTTTGAAGCAATAGTGGACCCGCGGAAAACCAGCGATGAAAATAAATACCGCTACGTTCTTGGGCAACTTCAACGGACAGATCTGCGACATCTTACTGATATTTTGGTTAAACCACCAGAAAGTGGAAAATATGCAGCGCTAAAACAGCGCCTGATCTCTGTTTACGAAGATTCCGAGGTGAAAAACTTCAAGAACCTCATCAGTGGTCTGGAGTTAGGAAGCCAGAAGCCATCGCAACTTCTCAGACGCATGCGTGAACTAGGGGGAAATATGATCACGGAAGACGGAATAAAAATTGAATGGATAAATCACCTGCCAGCGCAAGTTCGTGTAGTACTGTCGGTGAACACAGATTTATCACTTGATATGTTAGCCGCAATGGCTGACAAGATGATGGAATATACGGAAAGCAGCACCATCGCAGCAGTTTCAACGTCTCAACCGGATACCACAACAGCCAATCAGCAAGTCATGTCAGCTCAAATGCAAGTACTATCGAAGCAAATAGAAAAGCTGTCACTAGAAATATCTGAACTCCGAGACCGCGGGAGACAACGTTATCGTCGTCCTTTTCGTTCCCGTTCAAGATCGAAGTCAGCAAGATACCAGAACGATGCAAACCGAGTCTGTATATACCACTACAGGTTTGGTGACCGAGCAAGACGTTGTGTGTCACCATGTGCAAAGAGGAACCAATAGAAACAGGAAAACTAAGAAAAACATCGACGGTGGCGGACGTCGGTGTTACTACGGCAAGTAATCGCCTGTGTGTTTACGAACGCAACACTTCACATCGTTTTCTTGTAGACACCGGTGCTGATATCTCCGTTCTGGCCGCCACTCCGATTCACAAGAAAAAAATTACTCCAAGCGCCTACAAACTTTACGCCGCAAACAGTTCAACGATCGCAACTTATGGTGAGAAAGATTTACTACTGGATTTCGGCCTCCGAAGACGTTTTCGTTGGAAATTCGTGATTGCTGACGTGAAAACATCCATTCTCGGTGCAGACTTTCTCCGACACTACAAACTGCTGGTCGACCTGCATCACAAAAAGCTCATCGACCAAGTTACTGACCTTTCGGTAAACGCCGTGGAAGTCTCATCAACGCAGGAAACGGTTTACATGCTCGGCAAGAACCAGATATATCAAGATATTTTGAACCAGTATCCAGATCTTCTCCGCCCGATGTCACTGAAAACCCCTGCAAAGCATGACGTCGTGCATCACATTGAGACGACGGGAGCGCCTATTTCTGCACGAGCGCGTCCCCTTCCCCCCGATAAATACAAAGCGGCTAAAGAGGAGTTCGAGCGAATGATGGAAATGGGAATTTGCCAACCTTCAAAAAGCCCATGGGCCAGTCCTCTCCATGTGGTAAAGAAAAAAATGGAAGCCTGCGAGTTTGTGGTGATTACAGACGCCTCAACGCTGTAACGTTACCAGACAGATATCCAATACCACGTTTACAAGATTTCACTTATCAGCTGCATGGCAAGAAGATCTTTTCAAAACTGGACCTGAGAATGGCTTACTACAGAATACCCATTAGTAAAGAAGATGCCAAGAAGACAGCAATCATAACACCCTTCGGCCTATTTGAATTCAATTGCATGACCTTCGGATTACGCAACGCAAGTCAGACTTTCCAGCGATTCATGCATGAAGTACTACGCGGCATAGAGGGTTGCTACTCCTTTGTTGACGACATCCTCGTTTACACAGAAGACGAAGACAAACACAAAATCCTTCTGCATCAAATACTTGAGCGCCTGAACAAATATGGTGTTACGCTCAACGTTGAAAAATGCGAGTTTGCAAAGGCGACGATCAACTTTCTCGGTTACGAAGTAACAACGAATGGAATAAAACCAACACCGGAGCGCACGCAAGTAATTTCAAACTACCCTCAACCGAAGACCATCATTGAGCTGCGTCGTTTCCTTGGGATGCTAAACTTCTACAGGGATTGTTTACCACATCAAGCTGACATGCAGAAAGAACTGAACAAATATCTGCATAACATAAAGAAAAATGACAAGACGCCGATTGACTGGACACCGGCCGCTGAACAAGCTTTTCAACAGTGCCGTCAAAGCATTTTGGAAGCTATGACACTCACGCATCCTATCGCCGGCGCCCCGCTCTGCATCATGACTGACGCCTCAGACCACAGCATCGGTGCAGTACTTCAACAGCGAGAGAAGGATGTTTGGAAACCGTTAGCCTTTTATTCCAAAGCTATGAGTGCTACACAACGCCGTTACAGCGTGTATGATCGCGAGCTGTTAGCGATATATATGGCTGTCAAGCATTATAGAAGACTCATCGAAGGCTGTGACGTCACCGTCTACACGGACCACAAACCGTTATCATACGCACTCTCAAGACCGCAAAGTAGCAGTGATACGCCGAGACGTGAGCGTCAACTACATTTCGTCAGTCAGTTTTGCACCAACATCGTCTACGTGAAAGGAGCAGACAACTCAGTTGCTGACGCGCTGTCACGATTAGAAGAAATAAACTGTCAGTCATGCCTCGATTACGACCAGTTGTCTCAAGATCAGCAACTAGATGAAGAGCTGAAACAATTGAAATCGCAGTCAAACTTGAAGTTTGTTGACATCAACATACCGGATACACAGCGACCAATCACGTGCGAGCTCTCAACCACATCGCCCCGTCCATACTTACCAGCGGCATATCGTTACGCAGCATTCAAAGCGCAGCACGATCTTTGCCATTCCGGTATCAGGGCTACGAGGAAACTATTGACATCCAAATTTTTTTGGCCATCAATTAACAAAGATGTCACCACTTGGACAAAGAATTGCGTCAGCTGTCAACGAGCAAAAGTACACCGACACGTCATCACGCCGTTGGGGAATTTTCCACCGTCCCAGCGCTTCGAACACGTACACATCGACATAGTCGGTCCGCTCCGTCTATCATACGACTATCGATACTGCGTTACGAAGATCGACAGATTCACAAAGTGGCCAGAAGCGGTACCAGTACGTGAAATAACAGCGGAAGTTGTCACCAAAGCACTGTACGATAACTGGATCGCAAGATTTGGATGCTCATTGCGCATATCAACAGACCAAGGCAGGCAGTTTGAGTCCTCACTGTTTGACTCGCTAATGAAGAGGTTTGGCATTACAAGAATACGCACTACTGCCTATCATCCGCAGGCGAACGGGCAAATAGAACGATGGCATCGTACGCTCAAAGCTGCACTCATGGCACTAGGCGCAACAACTAACTAACTGGAGCGAAGAAATACCTACAGTACTTCTGGGTCTGCGCACAGCGCTGCGTGAAGACAATAACTACAGTCCAGCGCTCATGACGTATGGGTCTACGCTACGCGTCCCATCTGATTTCTTCGTCCCCGCTTCCACGACGAACATGAGTGAAGAAGATTTTGTACGTCGCCTAAGCCTCACGATGACGTCACTCGCACCGGCGCGGCGCGACGCTAGAACCTCGGCACGTCCATTCATCTACAAGGACCTAGCTACCTGCACACATGTATTCGTGCGTAACGATACAGTGCGCCCGTCGCTATCGCCGCCGTACGATGGACCATACCCAGTTCTACAAAGATACGAGAAGGCATTCAAAATTCAACTACCACAGCGAGAAGCAGTTGTGTCGCTAGACAGACTCAAGCCTGCATACATATTCGCAGAGGACGACAACACGACGACAAGCACTGCCGTTCCGCATCAAGCGTACGTGACACGAACCGGCAGAGTGAGCAAGCCAAACGTACGCTTCGCTAAGAGGGGGGTACTGTGAGTGCCCGCACATTGACAAGCACGCCGCACGAACGCTCGTTCTCAACTGGCGCTCGCGCGCCGGAGATGGGATATATTTACGCGCATCCATCTCGCTCGCTCAGCTACTTGTCCCGTTCTCCCACGATACCTCGGGCTACGGTGTGCTACATCATCGGTACTGCGCGCTGATTGGTCAACGAGAAATTGTACGCAGGTGGAACCTGAACTATCTCGCACGTACCAAATATGACTTAAACAGTGTAAGTTTAGTGAAATATATTCAGTACATCACTCTTCCAGTCTGGTTTCATTTACAAACCCTAAAAACTGCTACAAGTTCATATTCGTTTGAATGGAACAAAACTGAACTAGACTAGTGAACTGTGAAGTCATTCTTCGTAACTTGTCAAATGAAGTACGGTACTGAACTAAATGAGTGGACTACTTTATTGAGCGAAAAGATATACTCCTATCATTTCTTTTTACTACCACATTTTGCGCATCCCCTAGACCCCTAACCCGATTAAAGGCAAGCAAAACGAGCTGATACCCACCACTGCGCGGCGCACGGATAGGCTACGCACGTGTGTTAAGGTGAATGCTCCAGGGAAGCCCGCGAAATACAATTTTTCTTACGTTTTTTGCAATATGCAGGGCAGTGCTAGGTTGTGTGTTGAGTAATATTATCCGCTGCTGTAAAACGTATGTAGTTACAGAATTATATTCATCAAAGTCATCAATACAACCCTCCAAGTTCGTTCAAGTCTTACAGGCGCGAATAATTTCTACAACCTAACATACAACCTAGCACTGGCCTGCAAATAGCAAAAAACGTAAGAACATTTGAATTTCGTGGGCTGGTTGGAGCATTCACCTTAAGCCAATCCAGCGCCGACCTCTAGAAGCTAGAACACGCATGTCTGTCAAGCAGGTAGGTTTTTTTTCCTTCATAGCCTAAACCAAATGACGTCAGTTTGGTGTGCGAGTGCGTGTGTCTGACTTTACCTAAACGTATTATTTACGGACAGCCTGCCGATGCCGGATTTTTATTTTAGTTTTACGATAAAACGACGGCAATATGGCTCGCTAAATTAAATAAATAAATAATAAAAATAAATATCGCTGGACATAACACACAGCGGCACTAGATGGCTAGTGCCACACTAAGCAACGAGGCTTGTGTCGTGGACACTAGATAGTTGATGTACTACATACACACATCAAAAGTATCTAGGGATCAACATATATTTTTGCAATAACTTTTCTCCTGATTGATATTAATTAAAATTTTCTTTAAGGATTCATCAAATAAAGTGTTTTCGTTTGTCACAGTAACGATAAACCAAGTCACCTTTGCATTAATAAAGAAATTTGCCATTTTCCTAATAAAGGGATTTTTGACATTTGAACCACTAACATTAAAGTTCGAAAAAAAGACTGAAATAACAGTTTTCTTTAAAATTTTATTGGGTAACTTAAACAATTAATAATCCGTGTTTCTACCGCGAACACTAACAACACAAGAACATCGGTATAACATACTCAAAATGAGTTCATCCAAATCACGCTGTGGAATGGCCGCCCATGTTCGTTGCAACAACAAAAAAAGGTCTTCTTGCGACTGGATACCCTCCATATTCGGCAGAGCTCTTCTCTGTAGCATATCCCATGCATGCTCAATCGGGTTCAAGTCTGGCGACTGAGCAGGCCAGGGCAGGACATTGATGTTAGCTGCGGCGAGAGTCTGTCTTACAACTCTTGCGGTGTGCGGTCGTGCATTATCATGCATTAACTGAAATAAGGGACCGATTTGCACTTGTAGAGGAACGATGACGTCTGATACAATCGTCTCAGCATAAATTTGAGCGTTGAGGTTGCCTCTGATCCAAATCAACTCAGTTCTTCCGCCGATCCAAATACCCGCCCATACCATGATGGTTCCACCACTATAAGGATGGACTTCCTGGCAGGATTTTAATCGCTGTTGGCGTCCAGGGGTTCTCCAGTGTCGTATACGTCTTGTATCCGGTCTCATACCAAAACGAGACTCATCAGAAAAGCACACGAAACGCCATTGTTCTTCTGCCCAATTTCTGTGTTCAAGAGCCCATTGATATCGAATCCTACGATTGTGCATTGCTATAGGTGGTACCCGTAGCGGTCTTCGGGAATGAAGGTTCACTTCATGCAAGCGGTTTCTGACTGTTTGGTCGCTAATTAAGTTCCCTGAAGAGTGATGAAGCCTCACGGCTAACATCATGGCGGTTATTGTTGGAGCTCTTCGAGTTAAGATTTGAATGTATCGGTCTTGTCTCCGTGTGGTGCAGCGATACCGTCCTCCATGGCGCTCAGCCACGGTACCAGTGCTTCGGTAACGTGTCCAAAGTCGACTGATAACACTCTGACTTGTATTCAGAGCTAAAGCTACAGTACGTTGCCGGGAACCAGCTTCTATCATTCCCACGGCTCTGAGCATTTCTTCCCTGCTTAAATGACGTCGCCGCTCCATAATAACGTTGGTTTTAATCAGTAGTAGGGAAACAGTAGCACTAATAATGTCTTCAATGCGTTGTATGTTTTTATAGGGAAAATATTGACAGCTTATTTTCATCTTTTACTCGAATTTGATTGAGAGTTCCTGATTCAAATTATGAA
Source organism: Xestia sexstrigata (assembly GCA_941918905.2). Taxonomy (NCBI): domain Eukaryota; kingdom Metazoa; phylum Arthropoda; class Insecta; order Lepidoptera; family Noctuidae; genus Xestia; species Xestia sexstrigata. The sequence goes on from OW799214.2 coordinate 13,416,655, forward strand.
ATGCACCAAAAAGGATCCATATAAATTTATAAAATCATAAATTTATTACAAAGCCACATCTCAATCTCAAGAAATCCGCATAAAAATGCTTGATCCCTAGACATTTTTGATGTGTGTATAAATGATCTTCCCTATTTACTGAAAAACCAACCGCAAAATATGGTGTTATTTGCTGATGACACTTCCCTAATTTTTAAGATAAATAGGCGGGCCCAAAATCTAGATGACGTGAATAATGCCCTACTTCAGGTCCAAAATTGGTTCACAGCAAACAATTTGGTATTAAATGAAAAAAAAAACCAAATGCATAAGATTTGCTTTACCGAATGTTAAAAGTAATGATTGTGATATAATATTGAATAAAGAGAAACTTGAATTCGTAGATAAAACGGTTTTCCTGGGGATTACGCTTGATTCAAGGCTACAATGGGGTTCTCATTTGACTTCTCTTGCGGGGCGGCTAAGTTCAGCAGCCTATGCCATTAGAAAAATCCGTCAGTATAGTGATGTAGATACCGCTAGACTGGTTTATTTTAGTTACTTTCATAGTATAATGTCTTATGGCATTTTACTGTGGGGACGGGCTGCAGATATTGAGTCTATATTTATTCTGCAGAAAAGAGCCATCAGGGCCATATATAATCTTCGTAAGCGCGATTCTCTAAGGGAACTGCTTAAGGATATTGGCATCATGACGGTACATTGTCAATACATCTACGAAAACATAATGTACGTCAGAAAAAATCTGCACCTTTTTGGTAAAAGGGGTGACAGACATAATTACAGTACTAGAAATAGGGACCAACTAGTTCAGCCAGGTTTCCGACTCGCTAAAGTAGACTCATCTTTCATGGGGTACTGTTTGAGATGCTATAATAAAATTCCACAAAGTATTCTTGAACTGAATGAGACGAAATTTAAAACATGCATTAAACGCACACTATGTAAGCAAGCATATTACAAGTTGAGCGATTATATCGCTGATAAAAATGCTTGGCTCAATGCTGGTCCTGCTCCACAAGGACAGGGGCGCATAAATTGATAGCATTAAAATGTATTGTTGGAGCTGCTGAAGATTGTACAACTATCTTTGCATTGTATAGATTCAACCTCTTTAGTATTATATAAATGCATAGCCCATATTGTGTGAGTACTATGTACTAGAAAGCTATCATTCACTGGAAACCTACGTCTTTTCTTGACTTGAATGTGCCCTGGCGGTTTAGAGTATGTCATGCTCACTCAAATGTCTCGCTGATGGTGGCGCATGTGTCGGATCATTTAGTTCCCTTCAAAATGGTTGAGTTGAATGGTGCTGATCCATGCGTCATGTCCGTGAACGGGCGCTGTCGGTTGTGACTGGTCATCTCTTAGTTGCCATGGCTTATTTGAATGAATTATTTTGAATTGTATTTTTGTTGTTTGTGTGTTTTTGCTGTGGACACTTTTAACGTGCACATCTTGCTACATTGTTCTCACATAATATACCATCTCAACATGAATGATGTAACCAAGATTTTGTAACAATATTCTGATTTAAAAGAGTGTCCATGGAGTTTCTTGCCCGTTCTTCTCCATAGAGATCTACGCTAGGGAATGGGCAACTACAGTACTTTCACAGTTTTTATGTCTTGTGACTGGGACTGTAGCTACATTTAATTTTCATCTTTGTTTCGACAATTCAAAAGTGCCTGTAACTGGCTTACTTGAAATAAATGCTTTGATTTTGATTTTGGAAAAAAACGGAAAAAACGATTCCTGCTGGGGTAACGTTTTTCCAGCAGGAAAATTCTAAACGAACGATCGGAGAGAGAAACATTGTGCATGGCCTTGTAGCTTATGTTAGTGCCACAATGTGCCCCCAAAAATAAAAAGTGTGCCCCTTCAGGTTTTCGAGATATTGCGATTCCTGCAAGAGTAACGTTTTGCAGAATCGTGTATCTCTGAAACCATTGCATGTGCCCCTGTAGAATAAACATACATGAGTAGCTCTTGTGTGCTCTTAGTGCCCCAATGGGGAAGGCTGGTCAAAGCTGATTGTAGATGGCGCGTCCATAGCTTAGACCCAATCTGACCAATGTGGTCAATCTATTTTGAAATATAAAATGATATTCACAGATTTTCAACCAATGACGATGTTTGGTTCATGCGCTGCTAGCGCCATTAGTTCCACCAGTTGCCCACCCCATTAGATTTAAGAAAATATTTATAATTTCCAAGTTATCGCGGTTTTATGAAAACTCGAAAAAACATCGCAGCGCCTAAACGAGATAAGGTATAAGCTCGCTGAAAACTGTATTTGGTATATATATATATATATACTAAAAAGCGACGGATTCATACATATCGATGACATTCTTTACTTTACTCACTAACCGGTTCACACGTGTTGTGCCTGAGTACACTGAAGTAGAAAAGTAATATGTAACAAAATAAAGTTGTTATTGGATTATATTTTGTTAGCTGTTTCTGTGACTTTGCGCATGACTATGTACATTATAAATAGTAGCATGTGCTATTCCAAGGTAAGCTATCTTCTTCATTCAAAATTTCATTAAAATACATACAGTAATATATGTGTGAACGAAAGCCATACATCAAAATATTTGCCAGGTCTTTGACCCAAAAATTAACATTAAGTTTTTCATCATTAATAGAAGATTCCCTTTTTTCGCCTCCCCACCGCTGCATATCTCTGGCCGCTGACGTCGTGTCGCAAGGAGTCGCTTTGTCTAGTTTGGAGAAAGTGAGACAGCTAATACGCATACGGTATTAGTGGGACAGAGACAGATCCCTACCTAAACGTCGCTCTATATGAATAATACAAAGTGTTTTTGACTAGGAAGTGCGTTTGGATTATTACTTGGTATTGGTAAACAGTTGCAGTTATGACGCCAAGGACACTGTTGCGTGTTTTTTGTTTTTTTTTAAGTTGGTTGTAAGGGGCGTAATAATTAAGCATTTTATTACAATGATGTGGTTGTAGGAGTGGTGAATTTTGTAAAATATAGTTACAATGATGGCATGATCTGCGATGGTAAGTATATAATGGCATTGTTTTGGCTTTTTAAAAGTACTTAGGTACACTTATCAAGTACTTACTTGGATTTTTTTCATTACTTATTTATTTATTTTATTAACAAAATGTTCTAAATCATGTTTGTTTTTGTTTTGTTTTCATCGGAAAGGATATACATACTTGGTACTTGATTGGTCCAATAGAAATTTCATCAAAATCGATTCAGTCATTTGTTTAAATCGTATTTTCTCTTCTTGTGCTACGTTGATGACATACATATAAATCCCTTAATAACTTCTAGTTGTAATGTAAAAAAATAATTAATGACAAGAATTCACAAGACTCCAAAACTAAGACTCGACCACAATCTGTCAACATGTCACAGGGCTGTATTTTTTTAGCCGAAATAGCTAAATACTTGATTTGATTTTCACAGAGTGTTCTATGGCAGCTATAACAACAATAATATAAACCAAGCAGTGAGGGCCGGCTTTTGCCTATTGGTAAGTTGCAAAAACTTCCCATTGTTAATCTAAATGATGTAAGTAAGTAATAATTTTGTTGATTTTTGATGGATTTGAAATTCGATATTTTTTCAAAATTTCTCTTTCTTTGTGCTATTATGAAAAGTTTACTTGAACTTTGTAACGTTTTTTGATGATAGTTTTTTTTTTCTAAGCTGTGGTAAAATGAAAAAGAATTAGGTATGCCATAAGCTTCTACTCTTTTCACCTAATATACCCATTTTTTTTGGAAAGTGATAAAAAAGTCATCCGGTATGTATCTAAAAAAGTTTTGAACCGATCAGGCTGAATATATCTGTATATAATCAGGACTAAGTTTTATCACAACTGTATAAATATATTATTATATAACATTCAACTTAATTGCTCGAGTAGGTACCTACTTCTGGAGAAAATTGAGCATACATTTTGTATAGACGGATATACACACTTCCATCCTATAAAATAGTGTAAATAGATTCAGGAAACTTTGAAACGTAAAGATATCATCAAAATTTCAATTTCGATTTTCGGACCAATTACAATAACTTCCCTTGGCTTGGGCCAAGTAAAAACCTATCTTGTCATTTTAAGCGCTAAAGGCTGAAATCAAGTTTCTGAAGATAACAAAAAAGTCTTATAAAGATTTTCGATCTTTTTCAGAGTAATACCCACCTTCAAGAAAGTTCATATTATGTATAGGCCTCTTCTCAGCACATCACGGTCCTGCGCCAACCTCACCCATTATGATACAGGCCCTCTTTAACAATGGCATCCCACCAACGGGCTGGTGGTCTGCCCCAAGAAAGTTACGATAGAGAAATGTAAGCCGCTTCAGAAGTCTCTCAAGTGTTATTAGTTATGTTAGTTTTTTATATTTTTTTCGTTTTTTAACACACCCATTATTTTAGTCACTTACGTATTTAGTACATAATAATGTCAGGTCGAAAAGGAACTTTACCTAAAGAATATTTAACTGATTCTATGTATATAGGTAAACAAATTAGTCGTAAGAAAATTATTTATCTATGATTTAAAATTTAATATTTTTTACACGATATTATACCTACCTATAATACAGCTCTGTGTTTTTTTGTGATTATGCGAATTTACTATTTGTATTTTTAGACTTAGATGAAAAACTGATCTGTGATTTAAATAATAATTACTACACAAGGTGCAAATAATTTTATAGGACTTTTATTTTTGAAACGGAAATTTGATCTGTGATTTGATGCTATAATGACTTTAAGAATTAATATAAAGGGAGTAAAAGTAATAATTTCCACATCTACAAGCTGTTTCATTTAGTATGGTCACAAGGTGTATTTAATATATTTTTTAATTAGCCCCCAAAACTTTTGAACGCGACTGTACGAACAACAGCTTAGGACGTATTATAGTCCAATAAAGATGGTCATCGATATGTATGAATCCGTCGCTTTTTAGTAGTCATTGGAATTTGGTCGGATAACCAGCCGTTATTTACGTGTTTTGTTTTTTGTTTATATTTACTTAATGCGAAACATTCCAAGCTGAATATTTACACCATATATTTTTGACTAAAGGCACACATTATTGGTTTACACCTACACATCTGGGATTGAGCTGGTTCCTTGTATTTTGCCGTCAAAGTTATGTCACCATCGTTTTGACTTATAACAAGATAATTCAAAAACGCATGCATGAACAGTTTTGAAACTTTGTATGGTTATTATTGTGTGCGTTACCCCAGCCAGATGTTGTCGAAAATGGTCATTTGAATCTTATAGATAGTTAGTTTTACGGCTTCTATAGCACTTTTTTAAATTTGTTGCGCTTATAGTTTTTTAATTATTTCACAAAAACATTTCCTGCTGGGGTAACGTTACCCCAGCCAGACCTTTTTCTTTCTAATGGGAATATTTAAATAAATACTAGCTATAAAATTTGTTGTCTAGTTGAAGTAAATGTTGTGCCTTATTTTGTATTTGTTCTTTCATCGGTTGCGAAGTTATTCGAGATTTTGCTGAGGTAACGTTTTTGGTTTTGCTAGATCTTTGAAATGGTTAAGCGGATTCTTATCATATTTTGTACATGACTTCTTAGGAATTAGTTTAAATTTGTTCTGCAATAAAAACACCAAAATAATGCATAGCTTAAAGGTTATTTCAATAAATAGAAAAACACTTCAATTGGTCCCAGCACTCTCAATAAGAAGTCTAAAGACTTACTTTAAACGTTATTTTAAAGCTTGTAACTGCCTTCAAATGTATGTGAAGTTTCATTAGTATCCTGTAAGTATTTAACAAGTTATGATGATATTCAGTTCTTCACGAGCACGGTCTTGATACGCGCGGTGTTATTTGGCCACTGGATTGGATATATGAACTGAATGTTATGTCAATTATTAGTTTCTTAGTTCAGTTGTATATCAGTAAAATTTCAGCTCAGTACATTGGATAATTAATGAGATAATACGATTAAAGTCATTAGGAAGTGAATGACCGTGGTAACCCGACCAAGTTTAGGTGGTTACGAAAAAGCGAAAACGCAGAACATTATACTATCTTTTGAAATGTTACACAATAATATCTGTACTATGAAAACATTATTATTATCTTCCAGTTGCACAAACTTATCAAAAATCACCGATATAACATGTCGTTCGGTGGGACGCAGGAGGGGTGGGGTGAAGGGGTAATACATTGTTTGCAATTACATAACGCACTAAGCATGCTCCATAATCACATAATTCATCTTGTAGAGTGCGCGTGCGCTTCGGCAGTTCCGTTTCCTGTTTTTGCAAATATTTATTGACTGCGTGAGAGCTATTATATAATAATAAGTGTGGTGAATTACTGCTAATGTGGAGTGCTTCTATTGATGATCATAATTATGGTGCGGGCTGCTTGATGAATTCACGAACAAGGTAAGCTTGCATAATGTAACTACAGAAATAGTAGCAAAATTATTATTAATATGTACATGTTGTTAGGTACTTATCTAAAACTGTATTTTTTTTAAGGCTTAAATATTTGAATTTAGGAACTTACTTATAATTTTTTTTTTTTCGTACTTAGTTATTACCTGGACTGGAATTCTCAACAATGATAACGACATATTTATCCTTCGCTACATATAGTACCCATAAAACAAAGTCGCTTCCCGTTTGTCTGTCCCTGTTTGCTTAGATCTTTAAAACTACGCAACGGATTCTGAAGCAGTTTTTTTTAATAGATAGATTGATTCAAGTGGAAGGTTTTTGTGTATACATTGTCAACATATGACTTGAAACTTGATTCATGAAATTCATGACTTAGCGACCGATTTAAAAAAAAATACTATCTGTAATTTTAATCTGTGATTGTTTTTAAGTATAAGTTTATTAATACTTTAAAAGTTCAATTGAAATGATTATTTTTCCTATCAATAAAAATTCTTTAATAATCATGTAGTTTTTTTTTTAAACTTGTGTACATGTCTGTACTAAATTTGTAACACTATCCTACATATTTTAGAAGGTACCGTAATGTTCTGCGTTTTCGCTTTTTCGTAACCACCTAAACTTGGTCGGGTTACCACGGTCATTCACTTCCTAATGACTTTAATCGTATTATCTCATTAATTATCCAATGTGAGCTGAAATTTTACCGATATACAACTGAACTAAGAAACTAATAATTGACATAACATTCAGTTCATATATCCAATCCAGTGGCCAAATAACACCGCGCGCATCAAGACCGTGCTCGTGAAGAACTGATTATCATCATAACTTGTTAAATACTTACAGGATACTAATGAAACTTCACATACATTTGAAGGCAGTTACAAGCTTCCAAATAATGTTTAAAGTAAGTCTTTAGACCTCTTATTGAGAGTGCTGGGACTAATTGAAGTGTTTTTCTATTTAATAAAATAACCTTTAAGCTATGTATTATTTTGGTTTTTTTATTGCAGAACAAATTAAATCTAATTCCTAAGAAGTCTTGTACAAAATATGATAAGAATCCGCTTAACCTTTTCAAAGATCTAGCAAAACCAAAAACGTTACCCCAGCAAAATCTCGAATAACTTCGCAACCGAAGACAGAACAAATACTAAATAAGGCACAACATTTACTTCATCTAGACAACTAATTTTATAGCTAGTATTTATTTAAATATTCCCATTAGAAAGAAAAAGGTCTGGCTGGGGTAACGTTACCCCAGCAGGAAATGTTTTTGTGAAATAATTAAAAAACTATAAGCGCAACAAATTTAAAAATGTGCGCAACAATTACAGAAGCCGCAAAACTAATTATCTATAAGATACAAATGTCCATTTTCGACAACATCTGGCTGGGGTAACGCACACGTTATTATTAGTGTCAAGACGGACCAAATACAGTTTTCAGCGAGCTTCTACCTTTTCTCGTTTAGGCGCTGCGATGTTTTTTCGAATTTTCATAAAACCGCGGTAACTTGGAAATTATAAATATTTTCTTAAATCTAATTGGGGCACTAAGGAGCACACAATAAGAGCTACTCGTGTTTGTTATTCTACAGGGGCACATGCAATGATTTCAGAGATACACGATTCTGTAAAACGTTACTCCAGCAGGAATCGCAATATCTCGAAAACCTGAAGGGGCACACATTTTATTTTTGGGGGCACATTGTGGCACTAACATAAGCTACAAGGCTATGCACAATGTTTCTCTCTCCGATCGTTCGTTTAGAATTTTCCTGCTGGAAAAACGTTACCCCAGCAGGAATCGTTTTTTCCGTTTTTTTCCAAAACGACAGGGGGCACACATTTTTTATGTGGGGGCACATTCACAGCAGATAAGGCACTAATTAAACGTTCCACTCATATAACTCTAGGAGACACTTTCCTGCTGGGGTAACGTACACCAGGATGTCGTGTTTGCGCGTTCCCTGCTTTTTATTACGTATTTTTACAAATATTCACGATTGTGGTCTAGATTGAGCTATAAGATTCGATCTTTAGTTATTACCACAGAGTACATTATTCTTATAGGGTAGTTAGTACTTGCGAGGTGGTTGTTAAAATAAACTTTAAAACATAAAATAATTTTTATTTCGATCTTATTATACAACATTTCGTGTTTAAGTGAATGTTTATAATTTGTCACTTGTCTCATTTTGTGTGGTAGGTAACGTTTAAGTCTCAATTATATTATAATTGTCTCTTGTTTGTCTCTGGGAATATGTTTTACTGTCTGAACATTTTATATCAACATTTAGGTGTATTAAATGGTCAATCAATTTAAACGTCTACATACTTTCTATCATATTATTTAAATAAAAATATCCGATTTTGCTGAAATATCTCTTTACTTTTTGATAGGAGACATCTGGCCCGTTCTACTAAACTGGTCCGGGCGAATCTACCCATACATATTTTAAAAAGTTGACATCGGGCCCGCAGGCCAGTTGTTGCGCGGGCGAGATGTCCCTTAACCAATATCAAAGGTTAAAACTGAGTTGTGGACGACAGATAGGCAATTGATCCATGTAAAATACTGCATGGTATTCAGCTGAATCCGGTAAGACTGGGAGCCGACCCAAACACAGGCTATGGGTTCTTACTTCAAAGCCAAAAATGACATAAAAATTACATAAGCTACCGAAAATCTAATCATTTTGAAAGACGTTGTAGAAATAGGAAACGCTTTAAAAGCGATTGGCATGAAACAGGCCGTTAGGTGACATAATTCTTAGCGGATGTTGCTCAACTGCAACATATCATCATACACAACATTCCCAACTATGTTGGGGTCGACTTCCAGTCTAACCGGATGCAGCTGAATACCTGTGTTTTACATGGAGCGACTGCCTATCTGACCTCCGCAACCCAGTTCATCATCATCTGCCTAGCCTTTTCCCAACTGTGTTGGGGTCGGCTTCCAGTTTTACCGGATGCAGCTGAATACCAGTATTTTTCAAGGAGCGACTGCCTATCTGACCTCCACAACCCAGTTAGTACTGGGTAATACGATACCCCTTGGTAAGACTGGTTGTCAGACTTTTTGGACCACTGACTACCTATAACGACTGTCAAAGATCTACAAAAGACAGCTGGGACCAACAGCGGAGGAAACTCGATATGTAATGGGTGGTCACCCATCCACAGACCAACCTAGGCAAGCACGGCTTAACCTAAAAATCGGCCTGAGCGACTGTTATTATTTAGCCACGAGCTCCTACCATTTTTCAACTGCAACATAACCAATGTTTATTCTGCCTCCTGTTTTGGTCATATTCGTTAATACTAATGTTTGATTAGCCTAATTGTGTTCTTATCGTTTGTTTTGAACGTTATTTTCCATTCGGCATATCTATACACAGTTTCTTCTATGTACCTAAGCTAATGGTTCTATTAAGGCTGATGCTCCAGAGTAGCCCGCGAAATTCAAATTTTCTTACGTTTTTTGCAATTTGCAGCCCAGTACTAGGTTTTATGTTGATTTAAAGATGATTCGCGGCTGTAAGACGTTTGTAGTTACAGAATTATAATCATCAAAATCATCAATACAACCCTCCAAGTTCATGTAACTCGATTGAATGACTTTTTCATGAAGTATTCAGGAGGGTTTCATGTAACACAAAAAAAATGCTCATTTCGCACAGAGCATCTTTAGATACGGGGTCATTTCGCTAGACCGCCAAAAGACCCATGTAGCACGGTTCAATCATGGATTAATTCAATATCGTGTCCAAGTTAGATCAAGTAATCAGGATATGAATTATGATCTTCCCAGTTTGAATTTTTTTTTTTCAACTTTTTATGATTCTCCCACTTGAGAGGAGGGTATTGTTATTTGTAGGTAATCAAACACAGCCCCTTTTACTTCCAATTGTTTTTAATATATTGCGCTATTTGATGTAATCCTTCTTTCCCTGCACTGCCACTAAGATATTCAATTTCAAGAAGAAAGTTGGTTTCTTTCTTTATTATTTTTAAAAATCCATGTAGTGGTTCGTTTTTAGTGGTATGTGCAGAGCCATTTATCAGCTGTTCATCATGATTTTCATTTATTTGTTCTTGACTGCTGAAACTTTCGTCAACTTTTCGTGACACTAGTACAACATCACCAGAGGTATTGGACACATTGTCTACTTGGTTGCCTTTGACTGAATTGTTCACAGTGATATCTTTTTCTCGATCCAGTTTAGGTACTTTTGCATGACCCTCTTCGATTCTTTTTTGTAGTCTCCTCTTGCGTCGTTGGTTAGACCAAGTATTCGTTTTTGCGACTATATCAAGTGTAACATTGTTACCTCGCTTATCAAGTAGTTTGTGAGTGATACATAACTTATCAAGCATATCTTTTATTTTAATTAGTGCTTCTTCTATTTTATTATCACAATTTGGTATACAGTCAGGTAATAAGTATATTGTTGGTGTATGTTTTTTCCTTAGTTTGTTTCTTGGAGGAGCTATAACAATACAATTACTATGACTTTGACACTTTATAGAAATAAGTTAAAAAAATATCAGCAGAGAAGAAAGCGGGTAGGTATCATCATCAAGATGAACCAGTACATCATCGTAAAACTGGAACCAGTAAACTGGACTGGCAAGTCAAACAAGTTTACAAAAATAAAAGAATGGTGTAACCATACCTAGATTATATAAATCATAATCTTTATAGGTCCATGCCAGTCCCCACCTCGTAACTCGACCTTGGCAAAACTCAGTGTGAGTGTGTTTAATTTGCTCTAAGTTTAAGTCTTGTACTAAAACACTTAAGTTATATTTATGGCCCACCATTGTGGTGAATATTCTGAAAACATAAAACAAATATTCAATTATGATGCTTTAAAGAGTAGAAGTGAGTGTTTTTTTGAGTATGTATCATAACAAATACTTACAGCACATTGTCCCTGTGCTCTTTGCTCTCTCTAATGAGTTGCCTGCAAAATTCCAGTTCGCCACCTTCTGTGATCAGCTCTTGTGGTGACCCTGTGAACCCATTCTTTGGCGGTAATCTGTAAAGTAACGTGATAAAATTATGTTCAGTACCTTAATTTTTCATTCCACTCGTAACATTCATAAAACTATAATGAAATAATGTTAAAAATAAAATTTAAGAATAGACATACCTAGCTGGGCTTCTTGATTCACACAATTCTTGTATTGTGCTGTAGAAAGGTGGGTTACACATACAAAAATCAAAATCATGCATGTCATTGAGTTGAAATACATGAGAAATTATAGATTTTGTAGAGTTTTTCCGCACTGAAATAAAGAAGTAAGTACATAAATTAATGGCTAAAAGACATAGCTAGTGATTTGAGTTTATGAGTGCCATACTTATTTGAGTAAATAACGTGTTCTCACATTTTATAAGTTCTTGTAAATTATTTATTTGTACATTTTCTTCAGCCTTAATAAAACTTTCTGTGTCAGTTTCTGTTCCAACAAAATTCCATTTATTTTTTACTGCTGCTACCAATGGGTAAATAGCACAAGCTCCTGTTCCTAAAAAAAATATGTAAATTATTTTTAATGATACATACTGTTACGTCGTACCGTACTTACCTACAGTTACGGGAGTAGGTACCTACTAGTAAGTAGGTAGGTAATAGTAGGTAGGTAGGTAAAACGAGTCCCGAATAATGTAGGTACAAATTCGCAAACTACTTACAAAAGAACATCATTGTAATTTCGACCGTACGCCGAGGGCATAAAGTACCTACTCGAAGGACAATGACCCACTATGGAATTGTCTAGAAGATTCTAGGAAGTCGTGGATATTTCTCGAACGTTCGATCGCCATTTAAATAGTCGACGTGTTTGCGGGAGCAGTAAGTCTTATTTTGGCTACAGTACGAAGCGAATCGAAGTGAACTAGTAAGTGCGATATCTAAGTGAATAGTGATCAGTAGTGTACTTGTGATTAAGTTTTAAGTGTTTTGTGATTATTAAAGTTATTTGTTGCTTCTTCGGTAGTTATTAATTTATCCCATACCCAGCTCGTAACAATTTGGTGTCAGAAGTGAGGGATAAATTATGCCAATTCTACCAAAGGACTCTACTAAGAATTCGAGAACGATTTTACTGGATCCACTGTCGAGATGATGTGGAGGACTGGTGTCGCAAATGTACCAGTTGTGCGGCCGTGAAAGGACCCCACAAACGCAGTAGAGGTGCATTAAAAATGTACAACGTTGGAGCCCCTTGGGAACGGATAGCACTAGACGTTGCGGGACCATTTCCAGAAAGTGAGAGCGGAAACAAGTACTTCCTGGTGGTAATGGATTACTTCACAAAGTGGCCAGAAGTCTTCGCTATTCCTAACCAAGAAGCTACAACTGTCGCAGATAAATTAGTTAAGGAAGTCTTCTGTCGTTTTGGAGTACCCTTAGACATACACAGCGATCAAGGAAGGAATTTTGAATCGCAGGTATTTCAGGAGACTTGTCGATTAATGGGTACCCACAAAACCAGAACCACCTCCTACCACCCACAATCTGATGGAATGGTGGAACGATTCAACCAAACGTTGGAAAGATATCTGGCAAAAGTCGTGGAAAACAGACAAAGGGATTGGGACAAGCATATACAGCCATTTCTTCTGTCCTACCGTAGCGCCGTCCACGAAAGTACGACTGTGACGCCAGCCTTCGCGAACTTTGGAAGGGAATTACGGTTGCCTGCTGATTTAATCACTGGAACTCCCCCTGATGCTCCACGTAGTGTAACAGATTATGCGATTGACTTGCGTAACAAGTTGAATGATGTTTATGAGCATATCAGACAATCCGGCCAACAGATGTCTGAGAAGATGAAGACCCGTTATGACCGGAAGGCAAATAGTAGGGGTTTCGACGAAAGTTCACTGGTGTGGTTGCATAACCCAGTACGGAGCAAGGGGAAGTCTCCGAAATTGCAAGCAAAATGGGATGGACCATACCGAGTTGTGACTAGGATCAATGATGTCACCTACCGAATACAGAAGGGTCCACGAGGTGCGCCTAAGATTGTCCATGTAGACAGATTGGCGCGATACTACGGGGCTAATGATGCTCGGGACGAGCATGTCTAAGGAGGGGGCAGTGTTACGTCGTACCGTACTTACCTACAGTTACGGGAGTAGGTACCTACTAGTAAGTAGGTAGGTAGGTAAAACGAGTCCCGAATAATGTAGGTACAAATTCGCAAACTACCTACAAAAGAACATCATTGTAATTTCGACCGTACGCCGAGGGCATAAAGTACCTACTCGAAGGACAATGACCCACTATGGAATTGTCTAGAAGATTCTAGGAAGTCGTGGATATTTCTCGAACGTTCGATCGCCTTATAAATAGTCGACGTGTTTGCGGGAGCAGTCAGTCTTATTTTGGCTACAGTACGAAGCGAATCGAAGTGAACTAGTAAGTGCGATATCTAAGTGAATAGTGATCAGTAGTGTACTTGTGATTAAGTTTTAAGTGTTTTGTGATTATTAAAGTTATTTGTTGCTTCTTCGGTAGTTATTAATTTATCCCATACCCAGCTCGTAACAATACAAAAACATTTCTCAGGAATTTTAAATTGAATTGAAGTTAATTAAATATTCACTGTGGAGTTGCATACACCAACCCGTTATAGGAATACAATGTTATTTTGATGATAAAGGTCTTGGAAGATTTTTTGTATGAAGTTTGGCTGGCCTTATATCGGCTATTTTATTTTATTTTATTAATATAGGTAAAATATGCGTGGCAGCAACTATGAAAAAAGAAAAAATTGCGGAAGTTAGGCCGCCCAAAAATTCAAACCCCTCTAGTTATAATAGTATTGTGTGGTGTGGTGTGTGTCTTTGTTTCTTTGATTCATAACATTATTTTTAAGTATCTACTAACAAAATTCCTACCAACAAAGTTCCGTATGGTGTCGGACGTAAAGAATAGCACCTTCCCGTGGGTGTCGTAAGAGGCGACTAAGGGATTACCAGAGAATGGGCAGCAGCGCTCTCTGTGTTTTTTTTAGAAAGAACTGTACTGCGATCGCCAACCCGCCTGCCAAGGGTGGCGATGGGAGCCGGATTTTCGCCATGGGATCTGGAGGCGATAGTCCTCGCGCGCCTGCATGAATGGCGCGCGGAGGCGCTACGCCGGGGGGAAACTCCGCTGCCGCGACAAGTTGTCGCTCAGCGGACAGACTTCCGGCGGGATCTCATGGCGACATGGAGAGAGCGACTGTCGCAACCCCGTGCAGGGCACGCCACGACAGTGGCGATAAGTCCCCTCTTTGAGGTGTGGCTTGAGAGACGCCGTTGCGTCCTAACTGGACACGGTGTTTTCGGGAGGTTCCTGCACCGAATCGGGCGGGAGGAAACGCCCGGGGTTTCCACTGCGAGGATCGACCGGAGGACACGGTGGAGCACACGGTGGAAGTGTGCCCCGCGTGGGCGGAGCACCGCCGTGTCCTCGAAGTGGCGATTGGCGGCGGCGACCTCTCGCGTCCGGCCCTGGTGCAAGCCATGGTCCGGAGCGAGACGGAACGGGACACCGTCACCTCCTTCTGCGAAGCAGTAATGCTAGAAGAGGTGGCGGAACGTGAGAGGGAGTGAACCTCACAGCGTCCCGGCCACCGCGGGAGACGCCCCGGGGCCGGGCGTCGGGGGCCACCACGTGGCCCCCGGCCACCGTAGGCGCGGGCCTGTGGACGGTGGGCTATGGGCTAGCTCGCCGTCCGTCCGTCTCATGACGATAGGCTGTGTCGACGGCGCGTTCGTGTTCCACGCGCGCCTCAAAGAGAGTGAACAAAAAGGAAGGGGTCCGCAAGGATCGATGCCTGCCGGGGTTGCGGGACAGTTCGAAAGAGATACCGTGGCCCCGGAATACAAAGGGCGATGAAGGAACATGGATAGGTTTTAGTCAGTAAAAGTCTGACACTCCCCCTCCTGCTTCGCCCAGAGCGGGAGAAGTCATTTGATAATTACACAACCGAAAAAAAAAAAAAAAAAAAGGTTGGCGATTATGGCAAAACCCCCCAAAATGGATACCGCATTACAAAAAATGGCCCCTAGTACTTGGCAGCCCGTCTACCCTCGACTACGGCAGCGGTCGAGGTTACGGCGTGGCAAGGGCTGCGGAGAATCCCCGGATGAGATCCGGCTGCCTATACCAACGACTGGACCTGGCAACATGTAACACAAGCACACTCCAGACCGACTAGAAGATAGCGGAACTCGAAGAGGAATTGAGCAGGCTGTGATGGATTATTGTGGGATTATCTGAATCTCGAAGAGAGGGGGAGGACACGATAATCCTGAAATGCGGCAACCTGCTCTATTATACTCTGAATATCTTCAAGATATTCGCTGAAGGTCATACCTCGTCGGTCATACCGTCGTCGGGGTTGGCCGAGGTCGGGGCGTAGATCTCTACGCCCCGACCCTCGACTACGGCAGCGGTCGAGGTTACGGCGTGGCAAGGGCTGCGGAGAATCCCCGGATGAGATCCGGCTGCCTATACCAACGACTGGACCTGGCAACATGTAACACAAGCACACTCCAGACCGACTAGAAGATAGCGGAACTCGAAGAGGAATTGAGCAGGCTGTGATGGATTATTGTGGGATTATCTGAATCCCGAAGAGAGGGGGAGGACACGATAATCCTGAAATGCGGCAACCTGCTCTATTATACTCTGAATATCTTCAAGATATTCGCTGAAGGTCATACCTCGTCGGTCATACCGTCGTCGGGGTTGGCCGAGGTCGGGGCGTAGATCTCTACGCCCCGACGACGAAGTGGAGACCATGTACGATATCTCTAAAGCCATGCATGGTCTCAAAACTCACTTCACTGTTGTCATGGGGGATTTCAACGCGAAACTGGGCAAACGAGACGGGGATGAGCCGCAAGTGGGGCAATTTGGAGTTGGACGTCGGAACTACCGGGGTCACCAACTGGCTAGTTTTATGGAGAAGGAGGGCCTCTATATGATGAACTCCTTCTTCAGAAAGCGTGAGCACAGGAAGTGGACCTGGCAGAGCCCCGATGGTGCAACTAGAAATGAGAT
Organism: Xestia sexstrigata; assembly: GCA_941918905.2. Lineage (NCBI taxonomy): Eukaryota > Metazoa > Arthropoda > Insecta > Lepidoptera > Noctuidae > Xestia > Xestia sexstrigata. The sequence continues at coordinate 13,433,184 of OW799214.2, forward strand.
TGACTTCATCATGTCAACATCAATATCAAGCTTGAAAGGTATCGACTGTTGAAGTCTACGTCCAGCACAGATCCAAATCCAAAACCCCGAGAGCTTTCAGCTTGAACTTCAGAATCGTTTCGAGTGCCTAGGAATCTCAATGGACGAATACAACGATGGGTTCGTGGAAACTGTCCATACGACTGGGCCTATAAGTTCTTCAAGACACGTCGTACAGATCAGAACAAAAGACTCAAGCTCATGCATGAAGGAGCGGCGTGAGATGATCCTGCAGTCTTCTGACGAGGCGTTAAAATACTGGCAGCTCAATAGACGGATCTCTAAATCCTTGAAGAGCGACCTCCGCCACTTTAATACCGAGCGTATTAAAGAAGCGATCGAGCGGAACAAAGGCTCCAAGTTATTTACTAGAGATCTGGCTATTGGGCAGAGCCAGTTCACGAAACTGAAGACCGACGATGGCAGGATCTTATCCGCCAAACCGGAACTTCTGAGAGAGATCGAGAGCTTCTATTGGCAGTTGTACACGTCAACCAGTAAACCCGTTGTAGATCTAGCAAACGACCCAAAAGCTAGACTGACCCGAAACTATACCGAAGACATCCCGGACGTCAGCCTGTACGAGATAAGGATGGCTCTGAAACAGCTTAACAACAACAAGGCACCGGGTGATGACGGAATTACGGCCGAACTTGTGAAGGCGGGTGGAAAATCGGTACCTAAGGCCCTTCAGAAGCTGTTTAATTCCGTCATACTCGAGGGAAAAGCACCACAGGCATGGTGCAGGTGTGTGGTGGTACTCTTCTTCAAGAAGGGTGACATTGCCCATCTGAAGAATTATAGGGCCATCTCACTTCTAAGCCATGTCCACAAGTTGTTTTCAAGAGTCATCATGAATCGTCTTGCGCGCAGGTTAGACGATTTTCAGTCTCCCGAACAAGCCGGTTTCCGAAAAGGCTTTAGCACCGTGGACCACATACGTACGCTACGGCAGGTTATACAGAAGACCGAAGAGTATAACCTGCCTCTCTGTTTAGCGTTTGTGGACTACGAGAAAGCCTTCGAATCAATCGAGACCTGCATAGCTATTTACAACGCTTCGATTCGATTTTCGATTCGGAAAGTCGTATGTCTATCTTTTTTTGACATTATGAAAGCGAGCCAGAATGACCAAATGAAATCGAAGCGTTGTGAATAAGATGCTGATGGGCTGTTCTGCAGTCTCTCCAACGGTGCCAAATCGACTACCGGTACATCGAGATGTTGAAGTGTTTGTACAAAAACGCCACCATGTCAGTCCGACTTCAAAACCAAGCTTCGGAACCTATCCTTCTGCAGCGAGGTGTGAGACAGAGAGACGTCATATCTCCGAAACTGTTCACCGCTGCACTGGACGATGTCTTCAAGTTTCTGGACTGGAGAGGGCTAGGCATCAACGTCAATGGCGAGTACATCACTCACCTTCAGTTTGCCGACGATGTAGTGGTCATAGCTGAGATCATGGAGGACCTCAGTACAATGCTCGATGACCTCAGTAGAGCTTCCGAAAGAGTGGGGCTAAAGATGAACATGGACAAAACCAAGGTCATGTTGAATGCCCATGTAACACCCTCCTATCAAAATCGGAGACACTACACTCGAAGCTACGGACGATTATGTGTACCTGGGACAAACGGTCCACTTAGGTAGGTCTAACTTCGAGAAAGAGGTCAATCGTCCAATCCGACTCGGCTGGGCAGCGTTCGGGAGGCTGCGCGGTATCTTCTCGTCCAACTTACCGCAGTGTCTCAACTCAAGACTAAAGTCTATGACCAATGTGTGCAACACACATTAGACATAGACTTTCGTCTTGACATGTGCGACATATGGGACCTGTTGACATGTGCGACATATGGGACCGAAACGTAGTCGCACACAATGAGCCTTATCAGAAGGCTTAAAGTCACCCAAAGGGCAATGGAGAGGGCTATGCTCGGAGTTTCTTTGCGTAATCGAATCAGAAATGAAGACATCCGCAAGAGAACCAGGGTCACCGACGTAGCCCGAAGAATTGCCAAAGGCAACTTACGTGGCAGTGGGCAGGGTACATTGCTAGCAGAACGGATGGCCTATGGGGCCGAAAAGTTCTACAGTGGCGACCGCGAAACGGAAGACGATGCGTTGGAAGACCTCCCACTAGGTGGACCGATAACCTGGTGAAGGTTGCGGGAATCCGTTGGACGCGAGTCGCACGGGACCGGTCTATGTGGCGACACTTGGGGTAGGCCTATGTCCAGCAGTGGACGTCTTTCGGCTGAAATGATGAATGATGACTAACAAAATTATGGATTATTGTGTTTGACTTATATAAATGCTTTAAATTAATGTTGTGTATGCGCGTACCGCGCCCCTCCCCGCGCGCGCGATGCGTGAGCATCATCTAGCAATAAACAGTGCGTTGCCAACCAGCGATCGTTTCACTTGTCCATGCGTATCATCGACCCATCCTCATACTTAACAGTGGCGACGAGTTATTACCCACAATTATTAATTATCAAGATGTCTAGTGTACAGTTTGGAATTTTACATAGTTTTGACCATAATACACAGACGTGGAAAACATACAAAGGTCGCATTGCCCAATATTTTGTGGCAAATGATATCAACGGAAAATCAGATCCTGCAGGCGAGAAGAGAAAAGCGATTCTTCTCAGCGCACTCACCGAGGGTACCTACAAGTTGGTAACGGACTTGGTACTCCCAAAAGACGTTACAGAGGTACGCTATGAAGATATATTATCACGAGTGGACGATCATTTCACCCCCAAGATCGTTGGGTTTGGCGAGCGTCATAAATTTTACGCGGCAACTCAACAAGCGGGGGAAACTCACTCGCAGTGGGCGGCGAGACTACGGGGCCTAACAGAAAAATGTAATTTCCTCAATGTGGAAGAGGCGCTCCGTGACAAGTTCATTATGGGGTTGCAGCCAGGACGTGCAAAGGAGAAGTTATACACGAAGGACCTCACCGACCTCACGTTGCCCAAGGTCGTAGAGATGGCAGAAAACTTGAGATGCGCGCACGCTTCGCTGCCGCTGTGGCCAGCGCAGCCGCGCCGTCACAGACGTCCACGCCAGACCAGCTTTTCAAGATCAACAGTGAGAAAAGTGTACCAAAAGTGAAATGTGGTGTGTGTGGGTACACAAATCACAAATCGGCCGAGTGTAGATTTGCTAATTACGTCTGCATAAAGTGTAACGTAAAAGGCCATTGGCGTAAAATGTGCAAGAAAGTGAACTACGTACAGGTGGATGGCGGTGACAAGGGTGAGGATGACGATGACGGTGAGCTCTTTTATATCCGTTCATTCAGGGGAGAACCCATGATAGAAACTATTTATATAAATAGTAGTCCATTTAAATTCGAAGTAGACAGCGGCTCCGCGGTAACCGTAGTTTCCGAATATTTTCAAAAAAGATATCTTAAAGATGTGCCATTATCAAACAGACATAAACAACTGAGGACGTACAATGGGGGCAAAATAGTGTGTATACAATGCGGTTACCTATACGCTATGCGGATCAAACGCACACTATTGTCGTGTACGTAGTTCGCGATAGAGGCCCCCCGCTTCTTAGCAGGGATTTTATAGCGCAGTTTAATTTACATTTAATACCGGTTAATTACTGCATAGATTCAGATGTATCCATCAAAGATTCCAAAATTATTTTCAGACACTTAGGGAACCTTTAACAAATACAAAATCAAATTATTGTTAAAAGAAGGCGCAAAGCCGGTTTTTTGTAAGGCACGCCCAGTAGCGTTTGCGTTACGGGATAAGGTCGAAAAAGAAATCGATAGATTGGTCCAATTAGGTATTCTTGAACCTATAGAATATTCGGAATACGCTTCACCGATAGTCCCAGTTTTAAAACGGAATGGGACAATAAGGTTGTGTGCAGATTACTCCATAAGTATAAACAGACAATTACTAGTAGAACAATATCCCCGATATTGTTCTACTAGTAATTGTCTGTTTCTTGAAACAGACAATTTCTGGATTCTTGATAATAATTAGGTAGTTGTGGCGCTACCCACAACTAGCTAATTATTTTCAAGAATCCATGGGGGTCAGCACTTTAGCAAGCTCGACTTATCAATGGCATATAACCAATTTGTTCTAGATAACGAGTCAAAAAACATAACGTGCATAAATACAAATCGCGGCCTCATCATCATCATCATCAGCCTATTAATGTTCCCACTGCTGGGACACAGGCCTCCTCTCTATGAGAGGGAATGGGCTATAATCCACCACACGGGCCCAGTGCGGATTGGTAGATGTCACATGTCTTCGAATTTTTTGGTTCTAGGACATGCCGGTTTCCTCACGATGTTTTCCTTCACCGTTTTGAGAGCAGTGGTGATGAAATAAATTACACAAAGTAATGCGCCTGTCTGGGTTCGAACCCACGACTTACTGTTCGTAAGTCGGGGCCGCCACCACTGGGCCACCGCTGCTCTCAATCGCGGCCTACATATATAGATTTACGCCTTTAGTGTTTGGGTTAGCCAGCGCGCGATCGAGTGCTTGCTATCCGGTGTTGTGCCTGCTTGATAATATTTTAGTAACGGGGCAGGATAGGCAGGAGCATTTAGAAAAATTGAACTCGGTTTCAAAGCGCTTAGAGGACGCAGGGTTAACATTACAAAAAGAAAAATGTAGTTTTTTCCAGGACGAAATCAGTTATTTAGGTTATATTATTACTAAGGACGGTCTAAAAAAATCTCCGGAAAAAATTAAGGCCATGTTAGAAGCACTAGTTCCCTCGAATATTAATCAGTTACAGTCGTTCTTGGGACTAATTAACTACTACAGGAATTTCGTATCAATGCGTCCACTATTCTCAGTCCATTATACACACATCAACACGGTCTAGGGATATTTCATACTCAATTAAATAACTCGAAAAGTACTGGCCGCATTGGAATCTTTTATACACCGATTTGTTTGTAATTTATCTCAGACTATATCCAAATTCAAATTTTTTAAAATTCTTTTGTTTCGGTGGCATAAAAATGTCTTGATGTATAGGAGAGGGAATTTTCATTTGTGCGAAATTTAGAAAACAATACGAATTACGTTTAGTTACAGTTTTTTTTCATTTTTAAACGAAAGATAAAGTTAAAATTGAGGTATTGTAGCCATGCAACGCCGACATTTGACGAGGGCGGAGATGTTACGAGCTGTGGGAATGCTGGAAGCTGGATCTGTTCAGCGTAATGTTGCCGAGGCCATAGGGACCCATCAAAATGTAATTTCAAGATTGTGGACACGCTATCGTGCCACAGGTGAAGTAGCGGAGAGGCACCGGGGGCCAAGTCGCATCACTACCCCCAGACAAGACCGATTTTTGCAAATTACTGCGCGAGCACAACCAAATGCAACGGCGACTCAATTGGTCCAAAGGCTGCGAGTGGAACACCAAGTGCTTGTGAGTGACCAAACTGTAAGAAGGCGACTGCATGAAAGCAATCTACGCTCTCGTAGACCACTCCGGGTCCCACCTTTACGGAGAGGCAATCGTGGACGACGATTAGAATGGGTTCGGAACCACGTGGACTGGGGCCGTGACCAATGGTCCAATGTGCTGTTCACGGATGAATCCAGGTTCGGCTTCCATCCAGATTCACGAAGGACGCGTGTTTGGCGAGTTCCTGGACGATGGAGCCGTCTCCAGAACCCTCAGGAAGTTCACCCATACCAAGGAGGAACAATTATGGTTTGGGCAGGAATTTGTCTTGGAGGACGGAAGGATCTCGTTTGGGTGCGGGGCAATATGACGGCAGAACGATACGTCCAACAGGTGCTGGGGCCCGTAATCTTGCCCCACAGAACACAAATGGGGCAAGATTTCCTGCTCATGCACGACAATGCCCGGGCACACACGGCGAGAACGGTAGCAGCTTGGTTACATACACATAATGTTAGGGCCTTAGACTGGCCTGCTCAATCGCCAGATCTAAATCCCATTGAGCATGCGTGGGATATGCTGCAAAGAAGAGCTCTGAAGGAAGTTCCTGAAAATCTGGCTACAGAAAATCAACTTTTTGCGCACCTCAGAAGGACATGGGACAATATTCCGCAGCAAGACATTGACAACCTTGTTCTGAGCATGCCGAATCGTTGCCGATGTGTTATGAACATCATGGGCGTTTTCTCAGACTACTAACTTCAAGTTTATAAACACAAATTAAATGACTTTCTATTTTTTTCAGTTTTTACTCACAAATTAAAAGTTCATTCATATACGGTTTCCGTCTATGCTTCATTTTTTTTCCATAAAATCCTGAAATTTTAATCTATACCTTAACCATTATTAAAAAATGGTAGAATATTAAATAACGTATCTTTTAAATATATACATGTCATATAAATAATTAACACATTGATAGTAATTCGCTTTTTTTAAAATATCCCTAGACCGTGTTGATGTGTGTATAACTTATTAAAAAACGGATCTGACTGGGCCTAGACTGAGGAACACGATAAGGCTTTTAGAACAATAAAAAACTTAATGACATCGGAACAAGTCCTTGCACATTTTGACCCGAACGCCCGAATAATATTAACTGTAGACGCTTCTCCAAGTGGGTTGGGAGCAGTCCTCTCACAGGTGGGCTTAGACGGTATCGAAAGACCTAAGCATGGCGTAAACGTTAGATAAATTGCGCGAGGAAACAATGGGTGACGTAGTTTTAAGGCAAGTATTGTAATAGACTTTATTTCGAACGGTTGGCCGCCAAAGGTAAACGATTTGAGGTTTCACTTGATTGTGTAGAACACAATTATTTCTTGAGAAAAAGTGCGTAATGAGAGGTCACAAGGTGGTCATACCCACAAGTTTATACCAAATAATTCTTAAAGAATTACATTCTTCGCATTTAGGGAAACTCGTAGTTAAAACAAAGGCCGAAGCTCGATCAAGATTTTGGTTTCCGGGAATTGATCAAGCAGTAGAAACAATGATAGCTTCTTGCGATGTGTGTATTCAGCTGCGCACTTCACCACCACGAGCCCCGCTGGCCCATTGGGAGTTTCCACCATGTCCCTTTTACAGAATACACATAGACTTTCTTGATCCAATTAAAGGTTGTGTTTATTTAATAGCGGTCGACGCGCATACTAAGTGGGTAGAAGTATAGGTATAATATGAATACGGCTACGACTTCGACTGCAGTTATTGGGAAGCTATATGAATTTATGCCACGATTCGGAGTACCGAAAACAATAGTAAGTGATAATGGCACAGTTTTTTGTTCACGGGAATTTGAACTATTTTGCGGGACTAACGGAATTTCTCACATGACCTCACCGGTATATCACCCGCCGAGCAACGGCCAAGCCGAAAGTATAAGTAGTTAAAATAGTTAAAAAAGGAATAAAATCATGTCTTATGTCGAGCCATAGCGCGAAAGAATCATCGATAAAATTACTAAAATATCTTATGGATTATCGTAATTCTGTCCACACAACTAGGTTATCCCCAGATCAATTGGTTTATGGGCACAAGATAAGGTCGCGTTTAGATATGATTAACCCAAAGTCATCGGCACCCTCGTCACCGTCTGTATCCGATCACGTAAAAAATCAACAGTGTACGCAAATTAAGCAACAAAGGAAAAAAAAAAACGTTTTTTTTTTTAAATAAACGATATTGTATTATATAAAAAGTACGTGAACAAAGCAAACATGGTGTAAGGGCATCATAATAGGCGGGAGGAAACGCCCGGGTGTTTCCATTGCGAGGATCGACCGGAGGACACGGTGGAGCACACGGTGGAGGTGTGCCCCGCGTGGGCGGAGCACCGCCGTGCCCTCGAAGCGGCGATTGGCGGCGGCGACCTCTCGCGTCCGGCCCTGGTGCAAGCCATGGTCCGGAGCGAGACGGAATGGGACGCCGTCACCTCCTTCTGCGAAGCAGTAATGCTAGAGAAGGAGGTGGCGGAACGTGAGAGGGAGAGAGCCTCACAGCGTCCCGGCCGCCGCGGGAGACGCCCCGGGCGTCGGGGGCCACGTGGTGGCCCCCGGCCACCGTAGGCGCGGGCCTGTGGACGGTGGGCTATGGGCTAGCTCGCCGTCCGTCCGTCTCATGACGACAGGCCGTGTCGACGGCGCGTTCGTGTTCCACGCGCGCCTCAAAGAGAGTCAGCAAGGGGAAGGGGTCCGCAAGGACCGATGCCTGCCGGGGTTGCGGGACTGTTCGAAAGAGATACCGTGACCCCGGAACACAAAGGGCGATGAAGGAACATGGATGGGTTTTAGTCAGTAAAAGTCTGACACTCCCTCCTGCTCCGCCCAGAGCGGGAGAAGTCATTTGATGATTTCCCATCCGAAAAAAAAAAAAAAAAAAAAAAAAGGGCATCATAATAAAAAGAATAGGTAAAGTTTTTTATCTGATAAAAGATCTTGATGATTCAGAAAGTTACAAAAGACACATAAATCAGCTGATGCTATAAAAAGGAACACGTAACAATAATGAGCATAATGAACAGAATCCGATAATAAACTTACCTGGGTCGACGCCGCTGCCATCATCTTCGCCGCCGTCGCCTCCTCCAACACTGCCGCCGCAGTCGTCGCCTTTGTCAACTACATCAGGAACGGCTGTACCCCAGCCCGAGCTCGACTTACCAAACCATCCTGGCAGTTCAATCAGAGGGAGAAAAGAAGAATGGAAAGAAGTAAGTACCTCTTCGTCGCTAAGGGAGGACAAGTCTGAGAAGGACTCCCTCCAGGCTGATGAGCAAGAGCAGCAAACTGTCTCGAATGATGCAGATGTTGGAACAACGGACATTTGGACATTTGGACTCTGAAGTTGAGTTTCAAGAAGCAGAATCCGACACCCAAGAGTCACAACGCGATAACTCAATAATTGTCACACCAAAGAGATCATTACGAATACGTGATTTGCTTTAAAAAGTATTTTTAGCATTGTTTAGTATACTTAGTTATAGCATAGCATTAATTGTAGTTTTAAGATTCTTGATTGTACAGGAGTTTTGTAATAGAGGGAGGAATGTTGTGTATGCGTGTACCGTGCCCCTCCCTGCGCGCGCAATGCATGAGCGTCATCTAGCAATAAACAGTGCGTTGCCAACCAGCGATCGTTTCTCTTGTCCGTGCGTATCATCGACCCATACTCATACTTAACAATTAACCTGGGAAAAATTTAGAAAAACTTACCAATATCTAACCCTCTTATGTTTTCATTCCTTTTAACTGCATCCAGTAAATCTTCCAGCCACAATATATAATTAAGCCTTAATGGAAGTGTTGGAACTAATCTGTCTATAGGAATGTCTACATCAAGATTGAAATCAGATTTAAGAAGACACTTTGTTAGAACCCTCAGTGAATGTGCATCTTTGAAGTCAATAGTGATCTTGCCTGTGACACCCTGAAAAATAAAGCAGAAAGGTATTTCAAGTCAAAATCATTTAGTTTCTTTGGCCTTTATTGTCCCACTGCTGAATTATATCATTTAGTTAGGTACTCTAATTAGAAAATGCAAGATCAGTTTAGATGGCAGCCTAGGTTGGAGTAATGGCCACCATGGCTCAACAAAATGGCACACTTTAAGGACTACGTGCGGAAACCAAAACCCCATAAAGAAGAAGATGGCGGCCTATTTTGTGGAAGTCACTATTAGCAATGAAAAATGCAAAACGTAATTTTCAAGCTTTTGACTTTTTCAAATAAAATACATGGTATTTTTAACCAACACCAGCAAGTCTTTATCTCTGAGATTGTCCAACGGGCGCCTTGGCTGGAGGACGTGTTAGAAATTAATCATTGTGAGAGAGAGAAACGATTCTGATTATTTGAAGTGAAGTACACCTCTAGTGATCAACAGCTGGCATCAATACAAACAAGTTTTGATAGATAATAAATAGAAATACAGGGCTACAGTATAACCCTGAAAATTTTATAAAAGATAACTGAATAAATACAAAAAGTGTAGGTCTCAAAGTTCTCAAAAGAAAGGTGACTTATTACAACATAAAGATTCACATTAATTCACGACGGTCCACTTGTAATTCAGCAATGATTTAAGAAATAGCAAATATATAGTACTTATGGGCTTACCATTTTCGAAATGGCAGAAAATTCTGAATACATCTTTGATAAATTTCCGAAATCAGGTGGTGTTTTGTAAATATTACGAGGGTGCATATATTTATTCAGAGCCATTGCTTCTGAGTTACTAGTAGCATGAAGAAACCACAATCAAAGTAAACGGTACTTTAGGATTTCAGAAACCGTACTCGTTATTCCAATAAATCTTTTTCAGCCAAATCCGAAAGAAACAAAACAACGTGAAACTGTAACACAAGAATAGTAATTAGTGACTGTGACACACACTGTCTGTCAGTGTCTTGGTCAAACGGCTCGTCCATGGAACTAGTATGTACTTACTACCTATAAATAAGCTCTATGTGGTCTGTGAATAGTGTTCTGTTATTCCGTGTACAGTAAGGTCCTTGGTCTCGTCAAACACGAGATCAAAAGGTCCATCTACAATAGCGGCCGATTCCTATTTTCTTTTTGAGATGTTAAAAAAAACTTAGTTTCCAAGAACTGACTAAGATAGTTGGTGCCACAGAGTACATATTATTAGTTGGTGCCTCCCATAATATTATTATACTCTTTGGTTGGTGCCAAAGCCAAAACGCTTGGGAAAAAAAACATTGCGTCACGTCACATATGCTCATTGACTAATCTATGCGTTGACTGACACTTTCGTTTGCTTAACCTTCCTATGTGAATGCTCCAACCAGCCCGCGAAATTCAAATTTTCTTACGTTTTTTTGCAATTTGCAGGCCAGTGCTAGGTTGTATGTTGATTCCTATTTAACTCGATTGAATGAATATTTCAGAAAAAGTTCAATCGAGTTACATGAACTTGGAGGTTTGTATTGATGATTTTGATGATAATATTTCTGTAACTACATACTGTTATAATCTATGGTCTTTATTTGATAGTTTGTCTATGGATGATAGTCGTCACTCGTCGTTCTTTTGTTATTTTCTTCTTGTCTTCATGTCTTGACTAAGTATATATTTTTAATAAACTATGGTCCGTCTACGTAATGGTTTTCATTCCGACAAATAAATAAACATGGTGTCAGAAGTAACAAAGATGAAAATGGAAGATCCGAGGTTCAGCGTGGTTATGTCTGCCACGATCAAACCGCTGTGCGTCGTTTCAGATCACACAGCAATGTCAACTGCATGGAGATAATGGAAACAGAAGTTCCTCATCTACCTCGAGGCAAATACTGTTGATAAAGAATCGGTAAGCCGACAAATAGCCATTTTTCTAAGTCTAAATTGGAGATGATTGTCTAGAAATTTTCAACTCATTTGCTATTGATATAGAAAAGATGCATCACTAACACTCGAAAAACTCATTCAAAAATTTGATAATAAATTCCTACCACACAAAAATATTACTGTCGAAAGATATAATTTTTTCACGAGGAAACAAATGAATGATGAGTCGATTGAAGAGTATGTCACAAAATTAACAAATATGGCAATCAGATGTGATTTTGAAAATCTGAAAGAACAACTCATTTGCGACATGTTTGTAATTGGAATAAATAACAGAAAAACCCAGGAAAAATTACTGCAACAAGAGGCAATTACTATAGAGAAGTCATATCATCAAAAAGAAGCAGCCAACTCCAGGCAAAGGAATCAGTCAGTCTCCAACAACAAAAAAATAATAATTCTAGATTCCAAGTCTCAACACACTCACCTAACCAAAAGTCGTGTAACAGGTGTGGTCAAGTTCACAGGTTCAAGTGCCCTGTTAAAGGAAGAATCTGTTCGAACTGCAAGAAATATAACCATTTTGCTCAATATTGCTTCTTTAATAAAGATACCAACACTAAAAAGGTAAGTATGATAAGTCAGTCATTTCAGTTACAAAATAATGAAGAAATAAATCAAACGAATCACTATGTCATAAATGCTGTAAATAAAGAGTCAAATGAATAGAATATTACAATTAAATGTCATGATTATGCATTATTATGTAAAATTGATACTGGTGCCGACACAAATGTTATTTCTAAATACACATTGGATAAAATAATGTATGCTACAGGTCAGGAAATTAACATTTTTAGTACCAATAGTAAAGTATTTTCATTTTCAGGACAATTAATTCCAAATACAGGTTCGTGTATACTGAAATGTAACTTTGAAAATGGCCTTTCAGCAAATATATGCTTTGTTGTTGTTAAAGTCCAATGTCAAACAATCCTTGGTTGGAAAACATGTGAAAAACTAGGTATAGTAAAAAGAATATTTGCATTGTCTGAAGAAACATGTCATGAAAAACAAAGGTCTGTAAATGATATTGTAAATAAATATTCATCAACTTTTGAAGGTTTAGGATGTCTTCCTACTCAGGCACACATAGATGTAGACTCCAGTGTTACTCCAAAGGTATGTCCGGTCAGAAAAATTCCATTTGCACTTCTTGATAGGCTAAAAGAAGAATTATCTAGCATGGAAAAACTGAAAGTAATTGAAAAAGTAATAAAGCCAACCAAATGGGTAAATTCAATTGTCCTTGTCGAAAAACCCAATGGTAGATTGCGTATATGTCTTGATCCGAGAAATTTAAATGTAGCAGTCAAAAGACCTCATTATCCATATCCTACATTTGATGATTTACGTTCTAATATCGCAGGTGCCACAATTTTCTCAAAATTGGATGCTAATTCAGGTTATTGGATGATACCACTAGATTCAGAGAGTAGTGACCTCTGTACATTCAATACACATTTTGGTAGGTATAAATTTCTAAGGTTACCATTTGGAGTGAATTCAAGTGGAGAAATATTTCATAGAACAATGTCAGAGATTTTTGAAGGGCTCCCAGGAGTAATTGTGTATATTTATGATATCTTGGTTTACGGGTCAAATGAAAATGAGCACTTGCAACGTCTAGAAAGTGTATTTAAATGAGCACAAGAAGTTAATTTAAAGTTTAATAAATCTAAATGTCAATTTGGTGTAAAGGAAGTAAAATATGTAGGTCATATTTTCAATGAAATAGGTATTTCTCCTGATATGTCAAAAATAGAAGTTATTACCAAAATGTCTAGTCCGAAAAATGACAAAGAACTACAAAGATTTCTTGGTATGATCAATTATTTAGGTAGTTTTATTCCAAATTTATCAACAGAAACAAATATGCTTAGAGTTCTACTCAAAAAACAAAATGCATGGCAATGGTCACCCTTGCATGAACAACAGTTCACAAAGTTAAAATCAATAATTTGTCATACACCAGTACTAGTTCACTATGATGCCAAAAAGCAAATTAGAATGTCTGTAGATGCGTCAAAAGATACAGTAGGTGCTGTAATTTTTCATGACAAAAATCCTATTGCATATGCTTCAAAGTCATTAACGCAATGTCAAGAAAATTATGCTCAAATTGAGAAAGAATTGTATGCCATAGTATTTGGTTGTAAGAAGTTCCATCAATATGTTTATGGAAAACCAGTCTATGTAGAAACAGATCATCAACCACTAGTAACCTTGTTCAAAAAGCCTTTGTCTGATGTACCAACAAGACTTCAAAGAATGATGATCACATTACAAGACAAGCATACCATTTAATTGTAACCTATACAAAAGGTACAGAAATGTATATTTCAGATACATTGTAATTGCATTTGGTCAAAAGTCAATAACATAGAAGTCAATGAAATTCTAGAGGAAATAGAAGATAATATAGAATGTCATGTCAATTTATTAACATCAAATTTAGCTAACACAAGAAAAGTTGAATAAAATTGTGATGAATACAAACTCTGATTACACTTTGCAAAAGTTAAAAGAATAATACAAGCAAGGATGGCCAAGTTGTAAACAAAATTGTGATCCAAGCACATTACCTTATTGGAATATTAGGCATGAGATACATGTAATTAACGATTTGATATTCAAAAGTACTTAATGCCATTATTATTCCTTCTATAATGAGATCAGAAATAATGTCAATTTTACATGCAAGTCATATGGGTATTGAAAAAACTAAAGCGTTAGCCCGAGGAGTAGTCTATTGGCCTAACATGAATCATGAAATTGAGGTTCTCATAAAACAATGTGAGTCTTGTCTAACATTTAGTCCAAATAAAACAAACGAGCCTTTATTGCCACATGATCAGCCCACACTTCCATGGCAAAAACTAGCCACAGATTTATTTGAATAGGTACAAGGGAAAGAAATATTTAATTGTTGTAGATTTTTACTCAAATTATTTTGAAGTAGCACAATTAAATCAAAACACTACTCATTCTACTGTCATAACACAATTAAAGGCAATTTTTTCTCGTCATGGAATCCCGTTGCAATTAGTCAGTGATGGAGGTCCGCCATTTAGTTCAATAAATTTCAAAGAATTTTTAAGTGAATGGGATATTGAACATATTGTTTCAAGTCCACATTTATCCAGGTCAAATGGTCTTGCAGAAGCAACTGTGAAAATAGTCAAAAATATTTTTAGAAAATGTGATGACTCAAATACAGACTCATAACTAGGCTTATTACAATATAGAACCACACTAAGAGGTAATTTAAAGTCTCCCTCACAGCTACTAATGTCTCGTCAATTAAGAACTAAATTACCAATTCAATTGTCTAGTCTAAAACCTAAAGTTGTTGAATTTACAGAACATGATCAACAAAAACAAACAAACATACAGAATACAAAAAAGTATTATGACAAGAGTTCCAAAACATATCCAGAGCTTAATATAAATGATGATATATATTTCAAAAAAGATCCAAAAGGAATCATATGGTCAAAAGGTATTGTCATTTCTAAAACGAAATTTCCTCGTTCTTACATAGTTAAAGACGAAGTAGGAAATAGTTATAGACGAAGCTCTCAGCATATTCAGTTGACACATAAAAATCTTTCAAACTCTCAGTCGATTTTGAGTCAGTCACACTCACAGTCAGGCAGTTACTTATAGTCTTTTAAATAACTCATTTCAGTCAAATAATACTACTCTGTCAAGAAAGTACCGGGAAAAGATCAATAATACACAAAATGTCTGTTAATCATCCAAATTTATTTTATCACCTTCAAAGTATGCTCCTTTAGAAACGATACACTTGCGCCAACGAATAATCCATTCATCAAAACATTTTTTAAACGCTGCTTCCGGAATTGAGTTCAGTTCTCGCCGCGAAATTCTCCTTTATGTCTTCTATCGATTGAAAACGGGTGCCACGAAGTGGTAATTTGAGTTTAGGAAAAAGAAAAAAGTCAGCAGGAGCCATATCTGGTGAATATGGTGGTTGCTGGATGGTATTTGTTGAGTGTTTGGTCAAAAATTCGTTCACAATGATAGCCTTGTGCGAAGGCGCATTGTCGTGGTGCAAAATCCAAGAATTTTCTTTCCACAAATCTGGCCTTTTTCGTCGAATTTGCTCTCTTAAACGCCGCATAACGCTCAAATAATATTCTTTATTTACCGTTAGACCTTCCGGTTAGAATTCAGAGTGCACAACACCGCGATAGTCAAAGAAAACAGTCAACATGACTTTGACTTTTGATCGACTTTGGCGTGGTTTTTTCGGTTTCGGTTCAGTTGGAAGGCGCCACTCCGAAGCTTGTTGACTAGTTTGCATGTCAAACTTGTAAACCCACGTCTCGTCACCAGTAACAATGCGTTTCATGAATGTTGGGTCCGAACTGACTCGTTCTAGCATGTCCTCAGCGACTTTCATGCGATTGAGTTTTTGGAGAAAATTCAGATCTTTTGGGACTAGCCGAGCAGCAACATGTTTCATACCCAAATGATTAGTTAAAATTAGAGATGGGTAACTCAGGAGTGATAGATACAAAAGATATGAATCATTCCGTTTCAATCAATCTCTCTTCATATCATTTCGTATCCGAATGTATCAGTATATCTTTCTTTACACCTCACTCACTCGTCGATCATCGCGTCGGATTGCTTCGTTGCGCGTCTTTGGTTGAACGTCAAGCAAGCCTACTTATGTTAAATTTAATAATTATTTTAAACTATAAAATCAAGTTCATTTTTCTAGTGCTTTTTTATCATTCATCCATCATATCAAATAGATCCGATACATATCTAGAAAGAAATCGGAACGGCAGCCAAATAAATCAAGAAGATCATATTTATAACGATTAAGCAAAGTGCCTACTTATCTATCACTCTTACTGATTTATTTAATTGAGTTGAGCGAAGCGAGCCTGAGCAGCGCAGTGCAATGCGCTCAATGCGCTGCGTGTCGTGTGCGCCAGCGTGAGCTACTGATACATAAGGATATAAAGATATAAAAGAGTGATACATATCCCAGTGATCGAAAGATACATATCAATCTTTTCTTTTTAGTGATACATTTTGCCCATGTCTAGTTAAAATGGTACGGATCGACTCGTGAGATACAAAAAGTTCGGCGGCTACGTTGACGTTGACGGCCTACCAGAGCGAGGCAAATCTTCCATCACATCTCGACCGCTTTTGAACGCTTTGAACCACTCTTAAGCACGAGTTTTTGATAAAGTCGATTCACCGTAAGCCTTCTGTAACATTTTCAGTGACTCCGGACACGAAATTCCATTGGCGATGCAAAATTTAAGACAAACTCTTTGTTCGATATTTTTGTCCATTATGAAATTCGCAATACACACTATATATGATATTACTAAAACCAGCACTGTATTTAATATAAATAACAGATGCAACTCAAACTCCGCGCCAAAATGGAAAACAGTTGTGCCAATCTAACAACTACAAAAAAAACTAAAATTTGAATTTGGAACCATAAACAAATCATCCATTCCCGATACTTTTTTGACTGAATGTACTTTACACTCCCAGTCAGGTCAAAATTTAAGTCTACAAACAAAGTCAAAAAGTCAGTCTGAGGAAATGGAAAAGGATGAGATAATTACATATTTAATTTATAAATCACCTCAGCCTAGTTCTAGTTCTGATAGTCATCCATCAATCCCAAGTTAGTCAAATCAGTCTATGAACTCATCATAAGAATCTATTTTCTCTGATGTAGAGTCTCCTCTAGTAGATGTAAATACAAGCCAAGAAATAGATAGTCATGATGATTCTCTAATAGAAGAAATTAGTCCAAGTAATGATTCTAAGAACAGTGTAATTTCAGTTCATTCCTCTTCTCAAAGTTCATCATCGTCAACTTCATATTCAAATGTCCAATCAGAGACCAGTTCTCAAGAATTAACTGAAAATAGTCCAGTTCAGAATATACCTCTAGCTGATACGCCAGTGTATAGCAGTCGAGGAAGGTTAATTAAGAAAAAACAAATGTTTGATATTTAAATGTTTAATGTAAACTTTGTTGCCTACGAAAACATTAATTTTCAGTTTCTATAATAGAGTTTAATTGATAATTAGTTTATATGGTTAGAGCATATTGTCAAATAAATGTTTTCTTTTAGGTTTAAATAATAATATTTGTGTTAGATATGCAAATTATTGAATTTGTTTTGTAAACAAGTTTGAAGTATTTACTTTCAAATCTTAATGTCGATGTCATTATTGTCAAAGTAATTTCTTCTTTAATGTCAAAGTCTCAAAAAGGGGCATGTTATAATCTATGGTCTTTATTTGATAGTTTGTCTATGGATGATAGTCGTCGTTCTTTTGTTATTTTCTTCTTGTCTTCATGTCTTGACTAAGTATATATTTTTAATAAACTATGGTCCGTCTACGTAATGGTTTTCATTGAAAGTCCTTAAAGCCGCCTTCCGACAAATAAATAAACACATACGTCTTACAACCGCGAATAATATTTTAATCGTCATAAAACTTAGCACTGGCCTGGAAATGGGGAAGGCATATAGCCTAGATCCAATCTGTCCAATGAGGTCAATCTATTTTGAAATATAAAATGACTGACAGATTTTCAACCAATGATGATGTTTGGTTCATGCGCTGCTAGCGCCATTAGTTCCACCAGTTGCCCACCCCATTGCAAAAAACGTAAGAAAATTTGAATTTCGCGGGCTACCCTGGAGCATCAGCCTTAAAGTAAAATAAATACTGTTGCAACGAATGTTTTATTTTATAGTAGAATGACAAGAAGAAGAATAACGAAAAAACTGTTGCTATGGAGACTGAAGGTACAGTCCTCCTAACACTTCCGAATATAACCTAGTTTTCTCGCGCTTTGATAAAATCACTTTTTTTAAGTTCCGTTCCTTGCATTAACGTACTTAGTTCAGCGCCATCTATCCAGCGACTAGGGAAGAACTAAAAAGAAAATCCCTCATTGGCCACACACGCTTGACCCTGGATGCAATACTACAAAGAAACCGACCGACCGAAAAGACCGAATTTTTGTGATTGCCACCAGATTTTTTGTTCATGGGAAGTGCAATGTGTGTAGTAGTGACATTATAATGAAAGACTTGTCGAAAATTATCGGTTTTTTGTAATAAAATTGTTGCAACCGTATAAACTCTGCATTGCACTGTAGTCGCTATGGATTTTGGCGGGTACATTAAAAGAGAGCGGTTCAGATATATTCGCTACTTTATTGTTTAGAAGTTAATAAAAACCAATAGTGCTAGGTGTACAAACCTGTAAAAATGGTGGATAATGATGGGTGGGGCAGGGATAACCTGCCTACCGCACATAAACGTCCTCGGCCTGAGGTCGGAGGTGGAGGGACTGGGATGGACTGTGGTTATGGCGGCGCGCCGCCACTTGAAGAGTTATTAAAAGACAAAAATACTTACAAACCGATATATAAATACATTAAAAATACTATTATAACAATTTAAAAATGAAGTGATAGTGCAATGTCCGATAATAAAAAAGATTTGACCTAAAGGTCTAGTAACCAGATCATAAAATTCAAACAAAAAAAATGAAGTCGCTGTGCTGTCTATCTATTTAATCTATAATCTATGACTCTTTCTTTGTCTTCTTTTTCTCTGTCATTGACGCGCGCTTACTGCAAAGAAAATACATTAAATAATTTAAAGATTTTAATCGAAATAACTTGTGCAAGATGGTTGACCAAATTGAAATGGCTTTAGATGATATTATAAAAGCAAACAAGAAACCCAGAGGTGGAGCAGGCGCTGGACGAAAATTTAATAACACCAGGAAACCTGGTGGCGGACGTGGAGGTTCTGCTGCTGGTGCTGGTGGTGGATTTAGAAACGGCCGCGCCGGGGGCGTATTACGAGGAAGAAACCGTGGCGGTATATCTAAATCAGCAAATTACACAAGGGTAAATTATTACATGTACGGTTAGACAAATTACAAATGGCGGACAAACGTGGTGAAATGACGCATCTTGTAAAATATTACCTACTATCAAATTTATGGACGATCAAGTTGTAATGATGACTCAGTTGTCTGTTTGGCCATCTTGTGTGTAGCAGCAGTTCAACACTGCATAACGTATTTTCTCTCTTGCTAACTTAGATCATTGATCTTTATTTGGCTTCGAGAAAGTAATCCAATGTTAATTATGCGTTTGTCACGTTCGACAATGTTTAGAATGGAATATTTTCGTCTGAAAAATAACTGTTGGGAGGTTTGGCATCAAAAGCTATCGAAATGCAACAAAATAACAACACATCAGATGTCATCTTTTTGGGATCCCTGCGGTTCACTGGTTTCGTGGAAGTGCCAGGATAACGCGGTGGGAATGCGTCACCGTGTTTTCTTCACCGTGATGGAGTCTTCATCAATGCTCTGAGCTACAAGCCCTCGCGGACAAGGAAGTCTGCTGTGGTGCTGGTGTTCACTCCTGATTTGATCTATTTGCAAGATGCTGTATTAAATCAACGCGAGTGTGTGCCAGTCAGTGCTAAAATAAGACTCGTTAAAATGTTGGACAAATTAATCCAGATGTAATGCATGGAGCATTTAAAAAAATCCTTTTATTTGTTTTGTCAGTATTGTTTTGTAATCACATTGTAAAATTTGATATTGTTACAAAAATGTAGCAGTTTAAGTAATTAATTTGAATGCCACACTATTACACTTGGGTGTAATCATGTTCAATGAGGCATCGAGCGGCCAATCGGCAAGCTCTTTGAAGGACCACCTATTTCAGGGCGATGTTAACAGCGCATGGAAACATGACATGTTCAGTGATTTTGGTGAACGGAAGCTTCAAAGAAATGCAATGTCTGCTATCACAACTGGTCCTACCAAGTTACTAGTATCCAATCTGGATTTTGGAGTCTCTGATTCAGACATACAGGAGCTCTTTTCAGAATTTGGCATTCTGAAAAGCGCAGCCGTACATTATGATCGATCTGGAAGATCTTTAGGTAAGCTTAGCTTGTTAAAAGTGTATTATTTTTTCAAATGGCTTTTTTGTATACCAGTAAGTACAACCATTCTCTAACTTCTATTCTAGGTACTGCTGATGTGGTGTTTGAGAGAAGAGCTGATGCCTTAAAAGCCATGAAACAATATAATGGGGTGCCCTTAGATGGAAGAGCCATGAACATTCAATTAGCAACATCTGAAATCAGCACCTTCAGACCTGAAGAAAGAAGTCGTATTGGCGGTGGTGGTGGTGGTGGACCTGTTAGGAGGAACATAAATAGAGGTAAATATCATTCATTTGTGTTACTGACATATAATCAAATTATTTTGGTTGGGATCTGTGAAATTTAATTGAAAATGAATGTAAGATAATGGTCACAGTTAATTATTCTAATTTAAAATTACTTTCAAAATGTTTTATTTGGATTGTAATTTTTTAAATTTTATTGGTTTTGTTTTGTTAAAACCTTAAATACAGATAAATGAAGGAAAAAGATAATACAATTAACAGTCAATAGTTGTGTACATGTGAAAAACCATTGCATGGTAATAGGCCTTTGCCCTACAGTAGGACGTATCTAAGACTGTTTCAGTGCCTAAGACAAACCATGAATAATAATCCCCTCCTGGATTTGGTTGTCTGCAATATAAATCAGCTAAAATAAAACCAACCAAGAGAGAGTTGGACTCGAGCACCGAAGGTCCCGTACAAACTTTTTAAAGGACAAACTTAACTTTGCTGTTCAATCCCTAGAAACGGCTATTGTACCAACCGCAAATAATAAGTTTGTAATAGGAAAATCGTTTTTTTTTTTTGTTATTAAACTACTTATTACGGTTTTCAGATTTATTTCTTTACATGTGCTGTAAGACCTTGCTTTTTGCCGAATTTCGTGATTCTAGGTCAACGGGAACTACCCTATAGGTTTTCGACCCAAAACCTATAGGGTACTTCTGGTTGACCTAGAATTGTCAATTTTGGTTAAAAGCAAGGTCTTACAGCACAAGTAAAGGGAAAAGTCCGAAAAAAAAGGTGAAAATTAAGGTAATTTTAGTAAGTACTTACAAGTTTTCACGAAAATCTAAATTATGATCATGAAAAATCCATATCTTTGCATGATGTTGACTCAGGACCTTGATTTTTATACACCTAATAGGGACTATAGACCTCAGTATCTGGTATAAACTTGCTAGGTCCACCCATTCCTGAGAAAATCGGTGGTGACCGACGGGCAAGAAAGTGATCTTTTAAGGTTACCATTTTTTCCTTTTGAGGGACTGATACCTAAAAACGATTTGAAGCAGGAGAAACTTCTTGATATGTCAATGTACAGCACATACTAATGTAGTTGTGTACCATCATTTTAATTTCAAAGTGCTAATATGGTAAAAATATGTACATATCATTCACAACATTTAACTTAAGTTGAGACTATTGTTTAAACAGGTGGTGCAAACAGAAATCAAGGTGGCGGCGGCAATGCACGCGGCAATGCTCGCCGTGGTGGAGGTGGAGGAGGCCGTGGAGGAGCCGGAGCAGGCCGCGGCAAGCGTCCCACGCCCACTGCTGAACAATTGGATGCAGAGCTTGATGCTTATGTTAAAGAAATCAAGTGAAAGTTTAATATAAGTGTAGTGCAAAAGACACTAATTTAAATAAGTTTAGATTAATACATGGACTTCTCAAGATTGACAACGGATATTTTATGGTCAACACATAAACGGTTAATTATAAATATCAGAAAACTGATAACAATAAGATTGTGGATTTGATTCAATGTTAAATGATTAAATAAACAGATGACTTTGGTACACATTGTTAATTTAAGTAATTTACCCTACTTTGTGATATAGCAAGTTAAATATCTTCGATTTTTGATAATTACATTATCAAAGAAATCTGTTTTCTTTTCTGTAATTAGGTATATTAAAACCAGAAACTTGAAGAGTTGCCAATAAACCCTGGACCCCAATAAAGCGGAGATGTGTGAAGTGAAGTAGTAGAGAGGAAAGGAGATGCTTAGGAGCTAGAATGTGTCCACCGAAGCTATGCAGATATGTGTACTTGCTAGACTGTAGCAGATATGTGTGTACATGCTTGCTACTCAGCCTAGTTTAGACCACCACACATGTCTCTTCTCGTCTCCACCGCTATTGCCTGCTTGGCCTAAACAAATATAAAACATCTCTCTGCTGAACCGTTACCACTGTAGCCAAGCAGAGGTAAGAAGTGTAAATAAGGAAATACCATTGGTGATTTACAACACATATCCACTCCTCTTGTCTTGTCTCCGCTTTATGTACGTCAGGCTGGCCCGGCCCCATGGAATTTAATAATGAGATTGTTATCAATCCAATGTACCCGGGTATACTAATATATGTAACACCTTCATTTTCAATGTAACTCTTTTTAAAAGAAATTACGTGCACTTCTTAGTGGCCGGGCCAGCCTGACGTTTTCAGCCCGGCCACCTTGTTTCCCACTAATCTACAAAAAATACTGGCAATATTGTGCTACAGATGAAATGTACCCTATAATTTATGCATATGTAACACAAAATCGAATCCTAAAATGCAATAGCATACGAAATATTAGCGGTTGCAGGTGGCCGGGCTGAAATTATTTCGTTAATATAAAACAGTAAAACTGCAACACCTACCAAAAACTAATACCAGTACATAATGAGATATAGAGATATAGAATACATGTAACGCTTTCATTTTAAATTATAATACATATTTAGAAAGAATAATCACTTGAAATTATATTTCAGCCCGGCCACCTAAAAGCGGTAATATTCCCTAAAATCTTATGCCAATTTGTACAGTAAAACCTGATACAGCTATGAAATGAAAGTTACATTCGTTTCGTTTTAGTCGTATACCTTTAAGCCTTCTGTTTGACTAGATTATCAAAATCTGAGAAACTTGCCGAAGAGTGACTATCATTTATTAACTAATTTCAGGACATTTGGTTTGTTGAGTGAAACAAAATGCGTTACTATGATATTTTTATTAATAAACTAAGTAGTATAAATCACACATAATAATTGTTGGATACATAATACCTAAACCTATATATATTTTCTCCGTTTTTGGCTTCACAACATAACCATACAAAGATAATAGTTCACAGACGCTACCACCGATTTTTAGACGGCGCCTGTGTCGCGTCCCAACCTAAGTCGTAAGATATTTTCCCCGAGTAGACAGAATAGATGCGCAAGAGCCGTGTAGTTATCAACACTTCTGACATAATATTTTACGTTTTAATATTACTGTGAGTGTAAAATTTGATCAGTTGTTGCAGTGTAGTTGTTTGTGATGTGATGTTTTTAAGGTAAGTCATAGTTTTGATAAATTAAAATATATCGACAAACAATGTTAATGGGTAGCTAAGTAATTATTTAAAAAAATATACAGGTAAAGTAAAGTAAATCTAAACACTCATTTACTTAATAATAAAACTCCATACAATGCCATCAACTAAATATATTTTATCCTTTCGTTTATAGTCAATAGGTAATAATTTTGGTGATTTACTAACAGTAAGTGTTTAGTTTTTGTGAATCTTATTGTTGTGTACCTACCCTATGTATTTACTTATTATTATTGTGTACTTATTTATTTCGTGAAATCAATAATTAATCAGTTTCTTATTAATTACTGTAAGATTTATATATTGGATTTTAGTGAATTATTCATTGTAATCAGGCAACCGTCGACGGTGTTCGTCTGTACCCGCGCTTCTTGTAACTCCCCCTTGTACGGCCTGCCACAGCGATCCACGTCCCTCGCTCACCGCATTCTTTTCCTCGTCCCGCGACACGCGCCCCTCTCCCCATCTCTATTCTATCTTATATATTTCTAATGTCCCAAAAGTTATAAGTTTTGTGAAAGTAAATTTGATTCTTATGAACATTCTTTGCTTTCTTTCTTTCTTTCTTTCCTTAGGTGCTAAAATATTTTTTAATAGATTTATGTATATACTTGATAATGCATGCAAATGTTACTGCATACACTTATCTTTTTAGGGAATTTGTATTTAAATAAATATTAATGTAGTTATTTAGCCTACATGAATACCTATTACGAAACCATAGTTAAAATGAATATATTTTATTTCAGTTGAGCGTGCCTACACCATGGGAAAACGTAGTGCGTTAGATATTGTGGCTCAAAAACAAATATTTGAGAAACATAAACGCTTGATCACCACGACAAGATATAGTTCTATTATATACAATACCATAGCAAAAGATATAAACTATGTGATGTCACCAAAAGCACTATATCTCAGCTTTAGAAGAAACTTTTTAAACAACCAGAACTCACCTCGGGCAAAAGATGAGTGCTTCATTAAAAGAAATGAAGATAATACCAATAGTATTATAATTTCGTCAACATCATCATCAGGGTCTTCTCCAGTTATTCAACCTTTTTTACATTATTTATAATTAACAATTGTTATAGTACCTAATTAATATAAGTACAAATGTTGTCTAACTAATTTCAAAAATGATTATTAAAAAAATATGACAATTACCAATTTTGTTTCACTCAACAAACCAAATGTCCTGAAATTAGTTAATAAATGATAGTCATCTTCGGCAAGTTTCTCAGATTTTGATAATCTAGTCAAACAGAAGGCTTAAAGGTATACGACTAAAACGAAACGAATGTAACTTTCATTTCATAGCTGTATCAGGTTTTACTGTACAAATTGGCATAAGATTTTAGGGAATATTACCGCTTTTAGGTGGCCGGGCTGAAATATAATTTCAAGTGATTATTCTTTCTAAATATGTATTATAATTTAAAATGAAAGCGTTACATGTATTCTATATCTCTATATCTCATTATGTACTGGTATTATTTTTTGGTAGGTGTTGCAGTTTTACTGTTTTATAGTAACGAAATAATTTCAGCCCGGCCACCTGCAACCGCTAATATTTCGTATGCTATTGCATTTTAGGATTCGATTTTGTGTTACATATGCATAAATTATAGGGTACATTTCATCTGTAGCACAATATTGCCAGTATTTTTTGTAGATTAGTGGGAAACAAGGTGGCCGGGCTGAAAACGTCAGGCTGGCCCGGCCACTAAGAAGTGCACGTAATTTCTTTTAAAAAGAGTTACATTGAAAATGAAGGTGTTACATATATTAGTATACCCGGGTACATTGGATTGATAACAATCTCATTATTAAATTCCATGGGGCCGGGCCAGCCTGACGTACATTCCGCTTTAGTAGAGTCTGGGCCTAAGCCTGTGGTTTAACCAAGAAAATTTTGCGTTTCTATAAGGTTTCAGCTGCTAAAATCATGTGGCAGAGCCACCATCAGGGATTTTAATTTTGATAACACAAAAATTTAGTCGAAATTAGTCGCCAAATATCAGATTTGGTCGGTCACTGGATCAAAAGATATAAGGGTTTATAGGTGCCACCTATAAACCCTTATATCTTTTGATCCAGTGACCGACCAAGGTGGCCCTGCTGGAGAGAGCTTACCCCAGCAGGGCCACATTTACATCTCAAAAACTAGGGCACCTAGTGAAGATCTGTTTTCTCCCATATTTACTCGCTAATTAGTCGAAATTAGTCGCCAAGTTACAGATTCAGTCGGTGTGTCATTAAAAAGATATAAAGAATTCAATTTCCCCATACAGTGGTACAACCAAGTACAAAGTAGTTTTTAGACAGGTGTATCTACGACGTCTGGAGGAATTCTATAACTTCAACCCATCAAAGGAAAACGTTTTGGAAATTCATTTTTATAAAATAATTTGATTTAGATTTATATATTATTTCCGTCATTTATATACAGTTCAACATGTAGTATTTCTAAGGAACAATAAATAAACTTACCTATTAAACCTTAATTAGAGCCGTTATTACATCTTTGATTTATGTTAAGGTATTTTTTTGTAGTGTATTTCAAGCAATGGGTTGATACTTACCTACATACTTACAATACGTTTTCAACGTTTAAGTATTACATTTTACTAAAGATACGATAATTTTAAAGTATTTATTATTCTAACGTAAATTAGTAAAACAGTTGCATGCGACTGTACATCTTGACACTAAATAGACCAAGAGCAAGGTGTAATGGTTTCAAAGAAGCCACTATAACTTAATAATTAAAAACATTAAACATGTATTTAATAGAGAATTTATCTCTCTCGGTCATTTCTAAGGACTTCAGACCGATAAAACTAGAAGTATATTACACATATTAATAGAAATATTTTTTCTTGGCAATTTTTCGTGAACTCTTCGATCTAGCTCTTGGACTATACCCTAATAATTGAACTCATTATATCTTCTGAACTAGGATCCGATTAAATCTGTAACTTTGCGACTAATTTCGACTAATTAGCGAGTAAATATGGGAGAAAACAGATCTTCGCTAGGTGCCCTAGTTTTTGAGATATAAATGGGTCCCTGCTGGGGTAAGCTCTCTCCAGCAGGGCCACCTATAAACCCTTATATGTTTTGAACCGGTGACCGACCAATTCTGATATTTGGCGACTAATTAGCGATTAAATTTTGGTGTTATCAAAATTAAAATCCCTGATGGTGGCTCTGCCAGTGTCAGCCACACGCTAAAATCTGAATCACGCTTCAATATGTTTGTACGTGCTAATCTCTGAAATCACGTCCCCAATTTTAATAAAATTTTGTGTTTTTTTTTTTGCTTAGTTCTGGACACGATAGCTGGCGCCTTGCGAAGGAGCGTTAGGTCGGTCGTCTTGATATAATTCTTCTGTACGTGTGTGTCACCTAACTTCTAAACGGTTGGACCGATTTGAATGAAATTTTGTGTGTATACGTGCTAGGTCTGAGAATAGGTCGTAGGCTATGTTTTAGTCTCACACATACACATCAAAATTTCCACACGAACAAGTCGCGGGCAACAGTGTTATTATTGATATAAAAATAAGTTCGCTATATATATATAGCTCATTTTACACCGCCGTAGAATGGAATGAAGAGCGACTTTTTGCAACTAAACTACATAGCTTATTGAACTTGTTGACTTTAAGTCAATTGTATCATACTAGCACTGCTCCCGCGACTTCGACTTAACATTCTGCTACGTTGGGTTACATTATTGCAATTTTCCTAAGATCTCATTTTTTTTAACTATGGTGTCGATTCTGTTGTGCACAACTTTTTCTCTCTACTAAAACGAGAAAGATACAGACGTAATTTAGAGCTGTCAAGTTGGAACTAATATTTCCATACAAATGAAGGGTGCACGTAAAAGCATATCGAATAAAAACACGGTGAAGCTAAGGCATAAACTAGTTTGACATCTCAATAGCTATAGCCGTCCTTTTCTCGCACTGCCTTTTAGTAAAAGATAGCAATAGCCTAAAATGGTTTTAATAGGGCCAGGAGTTTCGGAGCTTATTACTTACTAGCACGCGGGCTGGCACGAGCAAGGGACGGGGACGGACTCATTCGCTTGTTTTTTATTTTTTTAGGAAGGATCACTCGCAGTTGCAACGCGCTAAGGTTGCTTTACTGCTTAACCGGACAATCCTGTGGTGGCCAAAAATTACTTTAAGGCCCCCAGCCAGGGCTTACAAACTAAGGATGTAATTAAATGAACAGTCACTAAGGGCACCCCCTGTGGGGTTCGGGCCTCGGCTTAGTGCGTCATTGATAAGAGGGCAGCAAGGGACAACAGGCTGGGTCGGATCATTAATTGGGGAATCGGTCGTTACATGCTCAGCGTCGCGGGCTGGCTCGTCGAGCAAGGGTCGGGCAGTGATGTTACTGGGGGGTCGCGGAGGGCCTCGGCGGCGGGGCCGGATTCCCGGTTTGTATCGGTTCTTTTGTCTGTTCTTGCGTAATGTGCTGGTTTCCCTACAACTTTCTTGGAGAAGGGTGATGGGATCATCGGGTGTGACAAGAGTGAGCCTAGGACGGCGAATTCTAGATATCTTGGAGAGGGCGTAGTTGGCTGCTGAGGAAATCAGGGGGTTTGGGTGTTTTTCGGCCTTATCGAAAAAACCCTTGGTTAGGCGTTTCATACATTGGGCTATGGTCGGGGTACGCGTTATAAACTTGAATAAGCGCGAGCCAGTCACCGTTGCAGGCGATGGTGTCACGCGTCATTTGTAGCTCTCGCGGGGTGTAGAAAATCGCGAATGTGCTACCTAAGACTCTTACGGGGTCGAACGGGTCTAATTCGTATGTCGCGGGAGGGGGAGGGGTGGGTGCTGAACGCATCCTTGCTGAAGGCGGTGGGCGGCGAGGATCTGCGGGTGCAAGGGGACGAGGCGCTACGGGAGCCGGGGGAAGAGGCGCAGGAGCGCCTGAAGCGCCGAGGAGGCTGAGGGCGCTGGAGGGCGAGGCGCTGATGGCGCTGGAGGGGGGGACGCTAGAGGAGCGGCCTTTTGTGCAGCGGGTTTAGGGGGCGACATGACTGGCAGTGTCATCAGGGGAGGGATAGCCTGAGGGGCGGGTGCTTGGGTGGGCCTCAGAGCCGGGAAGTGCGCCTGGTGGTTAAGAGTATTCCACGGGCTAGGGCGCTGGGGTCTTAGGGAGTCGGGGAGTTTATTATTAAGAGAGGGACATTCTCTCTGTTGCCTATTAATGGCACGTTGGGCTAGCTTGGGGGCTGAAGATTTTGGAGCCTTGGGGCATCCACGGTCGTTGGCGGGGTGGCCAGACTCGCCGCACAGTACACAGCTCGGAGGCTCTGTGCACAGTGTGCGGTCTTTGGGGCGAGAGCACTCGGCGCCGGCGGTGCCGTGGTCCCCCAGACACTTAACGCATCTGGGTTGTCCGAAGCAGTTTCGTTGCGCATGACCATACAGCTGGCAACGATGGCATTGTGTTAAAACGCCAGTTTTAAGGGGCTTCTCAATGCAGAGGCCTGAGAGGCCATAAATCTTTGAAATCTGATGGATGGGGTGGTGACCTTCGACACGGTCACAGACTATGAGCACCATGTTGTAAGGTGAGGAATTGGAACGACCTCCAACCCTACGGTGCATGCGGTGAACCTCCGATACGGGGACGTTCTGAGACAGAAGGTCTTCTTTTATCTCCTGAGGGGAGATTTCGACAGGGATATTTTTAACTACTACCCTGTTCGGGATTTCATCCTGGGGGGTATGAGTGTGATACCTAATGTTCCTAACCCTAAGGAGCTTGGTGAGCTCACGGTAGTCATTTGGTGTTGAAGTCATGACTTTTATGCCTTACTCAACAGCACGGGCATTGGTGTAAATGATGTGACGCTCGTTACACGTCTTAGAAATCTCAGTCCATTTTCCCTATCGTGGAGGACGAAGTTTTTTGAGGAGAGTAGCCGAGGTGGCGGGTTGGGACGTGGCGTCAGCCGGAGTGGCTATGGCCGTGGGGCTTGGAGAGCGGCTCTGTGAAGGGCCAGCAGCCGTCTGGGACTGGGGTAGGGGAGTTTGCGAGCTTTGAATAGCTACCTTTTTGGATGTCGAAGCAGAGGGGGATTTACCCTTCTTCCTCTTCCCTTTCCCGACGATTTGGTAATAGTCTTCGGAGGAGGAGGTGGGAGAGGAGTCCGACTCTGAGGCGGAGTTCATGTCGGTGTGGTCATCCGAGTTGGGAATCTCCATCTTGGTTTCGTCCTGGGACCAAGAGGTATCCACTACGGGATGGATTGGTGAGGCTTCCATAGGGAATGGAGCCGGGGGGAGGGGATAACGGGTGTTTCCAGCGCATCGCTGAAATCATTTAGCGTGGACTGAGGTGCAACCTCTGTGTTGCAAGCGCTATTCTGGGCCTTGTACTGCCAGTCATCGCGGAAGGGCTCTAAGAGCTCCTCATATTTACCCCTAACGTGGGGATTATCCTCTGACATCAACTCATTTAAGAGGATCCTTAATTTGGCCTCTAGGACCTTTTTTATGGGGGGGGCCATTATTGGCGAAAACCCTACTGGGGGGACCTAAGGTTTATAACCTATCCTAATCCCGAGGAGATACGTAGAAACGTAAACCCCCCGGGCAGACAGCTCCCTTAAAAACGAACCCACCCTTGAGTTTTTCCTAGTGTTATGCTGGGCGAGAAGAAAAACACAAACAAACTCGCCAGCTACACTGCTGTCTGATTGGCCATAGGGGCCTGTAGACCTATCTGAAGCCTAATCCTAACTCCCCAGGTGGGATAACCCGGGGATGTGTTCACTCCCTGTCGGTGTCACAGGGAGGTGAGTGCTAAGGTGTGCCCTAAGCTTATGTAAACCTGCCGCCAATCTTAATGTGCGGCAGGGCCCTAGGGTCTTGCGACCGATCCGGGCCGCTGGGGTAGAGACACCCAGACGTCCCGGGTGCAGCTGTAAACAAACGGGGTTATGTGCTACCAGACTGCGACTGAAGCCCCCAAGGTCGCAGTCAGAGCCCGTCCGACTGTATGCCTAACCCTGAAGGGGTTCGGCGGGTGTGTCGGGTCAACACCCTCTGGACTTCGTTAACACCGTGAGGTTTCCGTCCAGAACCACAAAACCGTGGATTTTCCCTGAAGGGGCAAAACACGTTGACGTGATGACCGTTAAGGAAGGGTTGTCTTGAAAAAGACAGTTTTCGTATCGAACCAACTACGAGTAGTTGATTCTTTACGGCGCAGTACCACTAAGTCCGAGCGCAAGGCAAAGACTGTAGTAGTACTACGACTTGGCGGGCGGAGCTCGGCGAGCGGCGGCGCTACGTAGTAGCACAGCGGCGAGACCGAGTCGGGGGCGCGGGGCGCGCGGGAGCAGACGACAGTGCGGAGCGTACGTGTGCACGCTACGGCAGCCGAACGTCGAATGCAGGGTGCTCAATCTTAGTACAAAAAACTGGGGACAGCAAGGGGTACAATGATACAAAATCACGAAGTATATGTAGGCCCTGTACCAAATGAGTTTAGGTGTGTTTTTTTATTTTGTCGGATTATAATCACTTAATTAACAACAACTAGAAAATCGAGATGGCAGCTCTGAAGCAATGTTTACTTTTATGCGGATAGATGGCGCTAAATAAAAGCGCAAATTGTCAACATTGCTTATCTCCGGTAGCTCATTACTACTAAAAAAGTATATTTTAAACTGACTTCTGCTTTTATATATCCAAAAAAATATCATCATTCTCACAAATTTGAATGGCATAATATGCACAGAATGTATTTTTTTTGTTTCTTTTGTCATTTAAAATACATTTTAATAATTTACACTAATATTCATTGGGGCGGTGGTAGAATTTTATTGGTGGTTTTTATTGCTAATAAACTGGTAACCCCAATGCAAATGTCTGCAAAAATCTGACGCTTGCGCCGGTGTTTTGCGATATTTTGTTTATTTTTTGTTCTTTCTGTGTTATTTTGCGTGTTTGCCGTTGAGTCGAAGCGAAAGCTCCTCCGGCAAATCCATATCTGTGACCAGAAAGGAAAATTTGTGAGTGACTGTGTCACAAACTGAGATAGGACTCCAGTGCCGTTTAGAAGTGTTGTGATAAGTTTGAGATAGGACTCTTAGTTATTTATCATGTCATCGGATAAGCACTGCTGCGTTCCTGGGTGCAAGGACAGTGGAGGTATGTCATAATTATTTTAAAACTCATTGTAGAACTTTCACACTATAAAAAAATATACTTTTTGTAATATTCCGTATCCGAAGAGTACCCATCGGAACTCTATTACAAAGTCTCCGCTGTTACACTTCCATTAATAATTCAATTTGTTTTAAAATATGATTATGTTCCATGTCTCTAAATTTTTTAATCAAATCTTTCTATCAATATTTTTATTTGAATAACCTAAAAAAATAGTTATTTAGACTGTTAGAAATATATAGGTCAGTGGGTCGTCTTAGGGATATTTAATAATTTTATGCTATTTGTTTCAGGCATGGCTTCAGTGCTTCACGGATTTCCAAACCCTGAAAAAGATAGAGTACGATTTAATACCTGGCTATATTCAATTGGAAGTGATATTTTGTCACTGGAAAATGCACACATATTTAAGTACCGTCGAGTGTGTCACAGACACTTTCAAGATAAATATGTATGTCGCAATAACAGATTATGCAATATTGCAGTCCCAACATTATATTTACCAGGTTTGTTCATTACATAATGTTACTTTGTTATTAACACTAATATTATAAAGCAGTCATATTTGTATTTGTAAGTTTGAATGAAAGCAGTAATCTTCGAAACTACTCATTGTTCGAAACTGGAAACTAGCAAGCTTGGTACATGCCTAGGTTAGAACTCCCTACCTTATGTATGAGAGATGAGGTGTTAACTTCTGGGCCATCACAATATAGGATACTTTACTAATTAAAAAACTATAAAGCCTTTTTCAAAATTATTTATGCAGTTATTCTTTATCTTTTTTTCAGGTTTAAATCTACAATCACATCTAAAGTTACCAGGCGTTGGAAAAAAACCATTGCAAGAACTTGTAAATCAGCCAATTCCATCAACTTCTGCAGGTATTATTATATTATGGTATATAAATTATTCTTCTAGGGAGAACATGTGTCACTAAAAGCAAATAAAATGTTGGTGTAATAGTTTTGGTGAAATGGAACTTTTGGTTCATGGAGTGTAATGAATATTTGAATAAATTTATGAAGAATATTTGAATAAAATTAAACATAATAGTTCTGCTGATTAGAAATTGTCTTAAACTTTCTCATCACATAGCACTTGTACTTATGTTTGAATGTATTTCATTTTAGCTCCTCAATCACATCTGCAGTTGATGTACACAACTAAGAGCATCCTAAAAAACACAACACAAAAAGAAAATATTGGTAAGTCATTTAACAATATAATAATTATTTAGTGTTTTGACTATTTTTACACTTTCATAGCTGGCACTATCAGTAAATCTTTACTGATAGTGCCAGCTATGAAAGTGTAATGCAACTAAACTCATGTATCCAGTATAAACCTAGTTTAATACGGGGAATAAATGTTGAATTGTAATTTAAGTAATTCCGTTCAAAAAACTGTTAAGACATTTATTCGTCAGATAGATAAGTAACTGAGTTTGGTATTTACAGCCTCTATTGGTATAAAACAAAGTTATACACGCCTCTGTTTTACGGAGTAAATACCTACCCGTAATTCGCATTATAATCCATTTATTAAGTAGCAAGAGAACACACCTTGCAAACCTACATATTCATTCTTTCATTATTATTTATTTTCTCGGCTTTTTCCACTGCATGGTAAACATTTTCCAACCCTCTTTCACTTCGCTCTCTGTAGAGCTATTTATTCTTTCATTGGTTTACATTTTGATATGTATTATGACTTATAACAAGTCATAAGTTTCAAAGACATGAGTGAATAAAGAGTAGGCAAATGTGCTAAGGTGTGGGAAGATTAATAGGCTGGTGATATTTTTATTTCTAGCTAATAGTTAGTGACTTACTTACACTTTACAGATACTACAAACAGTTATACCTAATGCCATTACATGACCTATAAACACTTGACCAGCCTTAATAATGATTTATTCATATTACAGATCCAGAAATAGTGGTATGCGAACAAGTGCCACCTTCTACTTCTGAAACTATTGTACAAAATTTAGGTAAGTTTTATTACCTTGTAGGTACCATGCATGATCTTCAAAATTATCCGTGATTAGCTGCACCCCATTTCTCCGTATCTCGGAAAGCACAAGCTGTTGGTCCCGGCTGTCATTTGTAGATCTTTGACAGTCGTTACAGGTAGTCAAAAGCCAGTAATTCTGATACCAATCTTGCTAGGGGGTTATTGTGTTACCCAGTTACTGGGTTGTGGAGGTCATATAGGCAGTTGCTCTATGTAAAATACTGGTATCCAGCTGCATCCAGCTATATTAGGAGCCAACCCCAATATATAAAAAAAAGAGGGAACAAAGAAAAAAAAGGGGAAAGGCAGATTGATTAACCTTTTACTAAAAAACTTAGAAACAACTTAACTCTTTATAATGTTTTTAACAATACTAATATGTAAAAAAGAGGTAAACTTCTCATTTACATAACATTGTTGCAGATTTTATTGCTAAAAGCATGTATATCGATATTTCAATGTCGGACATATGCTGGCAAATTCCGCAAACTACTCAAATCAATGCTTTTATCTCTTAGAAAATAGTATTAATAAACAAATTTATTATTTCTGAATTTAAAAAAATCTCACTCTATAATGTGAATAGAGATTCGATATTTTGATTTTTTCTTCATTTTATATATTTTTATGGACTTACCTACTATTCCTACTATGTACATAAAATTATAACCTATCTGTTGTACAGTTTGTGTATAATATTAAGTCCATTCTCAAGCAAAACTTTTGTTTTCATACAAAACATCACGCTTGGAATCCCTGAAGGATTAACACAAAGGCATACCCTAATAGTACACCCCCAGAATAATTTAATTTTTACTTTTCAGGCACGAAAATATCTGCTAGGACGTATAAACTCTCCAGGAATGAAAGGGATGTACAGTTGAAAATACAGGCTGCCAAAAGAAGAATTTATAAATTAAAAAATAAAGTTAAAAAACAGGCAGCAGAAATAAAGGCAGCAAAAAAATTTGTTGCCAATCCTGCAGTACTAGATGTACTTCAAAATTGCTCAAGTACTGCAAAACTATTAATGCGGGTACAGTGGCGA
The DNA here is from genome assembly GCA_941918905.2 of Xestia sexstrigata. NCBI lineage: Eukaryota > Metazoa > Arthropoda > Insecta > Lepidoptera > Noctuidae > Xestia > Xestia sexstrigata. The sequence continues at coordinate 13,468,221 of OW799214.2, forward strand.
GAAGATAAAAAAAAGGACAAAGGACGACGATTCACGCTTCAGGAAAAAATTGCAGCACTATCCATTTTTAAACAGAGTCCAAAGGCGTATAGATTCTTAAGAAAAATATTTATATTGCCGGCAAATCAAACCCTCACAAAAGTTGTACAAAAGTGCAATCTTCGACCAGGGCTCAATAAAAATATATTTCTACAACTGAAAAAGAAGGCAGAAAAAATGAAAATTGTAGAAAGGTTGTGCATATTGTTGTTTGACGAAGTTTCACTAAAAGCACAAATAACTTATAACGAAAGAAAAGATAAAATTACAGGAGTAGTTGACAATGGCCAGCAAAGGCAACCAGAATTTGCTGACCACGCCCAAGTGTTCATGCTGCGTGGTTTAATTAAAAATTTTAAACAACCCATTTTTTATACATTTTCTGCAAGTGCAACAAAAGGGCCAGAATTAGCCAAACAGATTAAGCAAGTAATTACTGAGGTGCAACAAGCAGGGTTTATAGTGGTAGCATCAGTCTGTGATCAAGGGCCAAACAATCGTCAGGCGATAAGATTATTAATAAATGAGACCAGGGGGGTCTACTTACGAAGAGGGGAAACACCTAAAGATCATATTATATTAATAAATGACAAAGAAATCATTCCCCTTTATGACCCCCCACACCTTCTCAAGGGTATGAGGAACAATTTAGTCACAAAAAACTTACACTTTAAAAAAGATGGAGTGACCAAAACTGCCAAATGGTCTCATTTATTAAAGCTGCTTAAAGAAAACCCTGGCTATAAAGGCATAAGATTAATACCAAAACTGACTGAATACCACTTAAACCCCGAGAAATTGAACAAAATGAAAGTTAAGTTTGCATCCCAGGTGTTTAGTCGTACTGTGGGATCCAATATGGGATACCTAGCAGGTAATTTATATTTTTTGTTTATTTGTTGTGTAGTAAAAGGAAGCAGACCCCAATTAAACTTGGGAAAAGGCTAGGCAGATGATGATGATGATGATGTTGTGTAGTAAAAACTAGTTTCCAAGAAGTTTGTTATCATAAAATGTTTAATATGTATTCCAAATATAACCCAATTACCAACCAACCTCCGAATTGTTGCCATAAAAAGTTTTATAGTCACTAAGACAATAATAATTATTTGTGTGTATGAATACATAACATTTTTTTCTGTCCTTTTTTCAGATAAAGGAATTCTACCCGCAGAGTGCAAAGAAACAGCAGATCTAGTAATATTTATGGACGATGTCTTCGACTCTGTAAATGGGAGTCACCAGAAAAATAAATTTGCAAAGCCACTACTTGGTCCAGCTACGCCAACATCTGCCCATAAAAAGACGTGGGCAGAAGCAAAACGAATATTTAATTCAATGGAATTTGTAACTTCTACAGGCAGGGTAGAATCTGTACCTACTGTAAAAAATTGGGTGTGGACACTGGACGGAATTCAGGTTTTATTAAAAAAGTTAAATGACGAATACGGGGTCACATCAGTCTGGTTGCGGCACCTTAACCAAGATCCGCTTGAGAACTTCTTTGGAGCGGTTAGAAGTCATGGGTGCCGCAACGTTAACCCGACATGTGACCAGTTCGAGTCTGCTTTTGCAACTCTATTAATAAATAATTTAAACAGTGTCCACACCCAAGGAAAAAATTGTGAAAATGACTTTTCGAATGCTTTATGCTCCTTCGTACTCAACGAAAATACAGAAGCCACGTCAACCTGCACTATTGACCTTGATAGCATTTTAGAAATTAATTTTGAAAATTTAGAAAATAAAGAAAAAGACCCAAGAATACTGGCACTTCTACAATATGTCAGCGGTTATTTTTTGAAAAAAGCAAAAACAAAAATTTTTATAAATTGCTCCATCTGCAAAAAAGATTTAATAAGTCTCGACGAAATTGAATATATAAGGTACAGGGAGTATGCAGGTCGACGATGGCTTTGTACTCCCAGTAAAAATTTAATTAAACTCGTATCAAATTTCCAAGACATAATTAGTCTTATACTAAAAGAAAATATAGAAGCTTATTATTTAAAAGATATTATTAAAATGTCTATTTTAACATTGATTAACTTTGATATTATAAAATGTAATATACATAAAAAGAAAATTATAGATTATTTAATTAATACCGTAATTCGATTTATGAATTTTAATTACTGTAAAGTAATAAATAAAATTTTATCTGGGAGAAGACAAGTTGATGATGAAGAAGATAAAGTACAAATAAAAGCTAAAAAATATCACAGTAAATGTTTTAAAAGAAAAATGTAAATGTGACCAACTTATAACATGTATTCAGTATTTCTATCTAGAACTCTCAGTGTTGAAATTCATTTTGGTTTGAATTTATTCAGTTTGTTAAAATAATTTTTTATTATTTATTTATTAGCAAATCGTAATGTTAGATACATGTACGGTCGACCAAGCTATTTGGTTTACATAATTATTTACAATGTAATTTGCATGATAAAATGTAAACCAAATAGCTTGGTCGACCATACTTACATAGCATTTTTTTTATATTTTTATGAATTACTGCTCTTAAGAAATACCTGATGTAAAATTTCAACGCTGGAGGGGGAGTCTAGAAGCTTTTAATGGAATCCATAGTATAATTTGTAAGGAATGATGTCTCATTCTTCCCTTATGTTACAAAAATCCATTTTCTCATGCAATTTTCCGAAATCTGTATTGATCGTCCTCAGCTCCTGTATTATTCTGTAGATTATTCGGTTGTGAGTTGAAATGAGAAAAACTTTTATGTTGTTTCAATATTTTTATGAGAATAAAACAATTTGAATAAATTCATCGTTTTTCACAGTTCATCAATTAATTTTGTAACACACTTGTAACGTCAGGCAGACAATTTTTTCAAACATTCTACGAAGGTTGATTAATTAAACATAAATTATGAAAATTTTGTTGTATTGTCAAAATAACGTAATTAGCATTCCAAGTGTCACACAAAAATGCCACTTTAGCAGAATCATAAAATGAATTGCGATAATATTCATAAATTGGTCTCGGATACCGTTAATTTATCCTCTATGAGAATTTTGCCGCAATTCATATTATGATCTTAATATGATTCTGCGAAAGTATCCCTTTTAGGCCCTCAGACCTCGCTTTTTTTATTAGACATCATCATGTTATGGAAAAATGGATTTGTGCCACAGGATGAAACTAGGTGGATTGTATGGTCAAACATAAAGCATGTGAATACCTATACGATGTTAGTCTGTAACGTTTGTCACATATTAAAACATTGTTTTTAGTCGTAATAGCTTTTCTAAGGAATTTAAATTATTTACACGATTTAACATGGTAAAAACCCTGTTCCAACTAACCTTGTGTATGCATTTGGCCATACAATTAAAACTAGACCAATACTAACAACAGCGGAAAAGAGGTTCTTGTCCAACTTTGATAAGTGTATTAAAACTGCAACAAAATGTGTAATTTTTATATATTTTTGTAAACTCTTAAAACCAGTAGTCAGTAAACCAAACGGGTTGTTTTACAAATAAAATACCATACAATGTTAAAACTTTACTTTGATAATAAAAACATGATTAGCTAAATTGTATTTCATTTACCAATCCTTGAAATCGACTCCTAAATTTGTACAGAATAATATAAAATAAACCTGCATAGCTATAGGTACCTATCCACCCATAACAAAGGTGTAGTTCCAACTAAAAATATCAGATGTCGCTAGTTTCTTCACGAACACAAATGTCCCGTTCCAAGGTACAAGATTGGTCTCTATTTCAATATAGTATAATGTACTCTGTGGTCGAATGTTTCACTCATTCGCTTGCTCGCCACAGCATTATTTATACAGGGTTAGCCGCCCCCGCGCGCCCCGCTCTGCGCACAGATTTTGTTCGCGCTGTCTTCTCTATACGTTAATAGCTCAATGACAACAAACAAAAAAAAAAAAAAAAACATTCGTCTTGCTAATAGTATCTACTGTCAGTGCTGTCTGTGGAATCTGTGGAATCCGCGAGAAGTAGCGCGAACGCCAGTATTATAATCATGAAAATCATCAATACATTCAGTCAAAAAAGTATCGGGAATGGATGATTTGTTTATGGTTTCAAATTCAAATTTTTGTTTTTTTGTAGTTGTTAGATTGGCACAACTGTTTTCCATTTTGGCGCGGAGTTTGAGTTGCATCTGTTATTTATATTAAATACAGTGCTGGTTTTAGTAATATCATATATAGTGTGTATTGCGAATTTCATAATGGACAAAAATATCGAACAAAGAGTTTGTCTTAAATTTTGCATCGCCAATGGAATTTCGTGTTCGGAGTCACTGAAAATGTTACAGAAGGCTTACGGTGAATCGACTTTATCAAAAACTCGTGCTTATGAGTGGTTCAAAGCGTTCAAAAGCGGTCGAGATGTGATGGAAGATTTGCCTCGCTCTGGTAGGCCGTCAACGTCTGCAACTGAAGTTAACATCGCAAAAGTGAAGAAAATAGTGACTGAAAATCCCCATTCAACTCTGAGAGAGATAGCCGCCGAACTTTCTGTATCTCACGAGTCGATCCGTACCATTTTAACTAATCATTTGGGTATGAAACATGTTGCTGCTCGGCTAGTCCCAAAAGATCTGAATTTTCTCCAAAAACTCAATCGCATGAAAGTCGCTGAGGACATGCTAGAACGAGTCAGTTCGGACCCAACATTCATGAAACGCATTGTTACTGGTGACGAGACGTGGGTTTACGAGTTTGACATGCAAACTAGTCAACAACCTTCGGAGTGGCGCCTTCCAACTGAACCGAAACCGAAAAAACCACGCCAAAGTCGATCAAAAGTCAAAGTCATGTTGACTGTTTTCTTTGACTATCGCGGTGTTGTGCACTCTGAATTCTTACCGGAAGGTCTAACGGTAAATAAAGAATATTATTTGAGCGTTTTGCGGCGTTTAAGAGAGCAAATTCGTCGAAAAAGGCCAGATTTGTGGAAAGAAAATTCTTGGATTTTGCACCACGACAATGCGCCTTCGCACAAGGCTATCATTGTGAACGAATTTTTGACCAAACACTCAACAAATACCATCCAGCAACCACCATATTCACCAGATATGGCTCCTGCTGACTTTTTTCTTTTTCCTAAACTCAAATTACCACTTCGTGGCACCCGTTTTCAATCGATAGCAGACATAAAGCAGAATTCACGGCGAGAACTGAACTCAATTCCGGAAGCAGCGTTTAAAAAATGTTTTGATGAATGGATTATTCGTTGGCGCAAGTGTATCGTTTCTAAAGGAGCATACTTTGAAGGTGATAAAATAAATTTGGATGAATAACAGACATTTTGTGTATTATTGATCTTTTCCCGGTACTTTCTTGACAGAGTAGTACAATACAACCCTCCAAGTTCTTATAGGTCTAGCAATGACTTTGACCTTGAAAAAAATCGTTTCTCGACCTTTATGAACTTGGAAGGTTGTATTGATGATTTTGATGATTATAATTCTGTAACTACATACGTCTTACAATCGCGAACAATATTTTAATCAACATACAACCTAGCACTGGCCTGCAAATTGCAAAAAACGTAAGAAAATTTGAATTTCGCCGGCTGGTTGGAGCATTCACCTAAAGGTGAATGCTCCTTTGTGAACTTGGAGGGTTGTATTGATGATTTTGATGATTATAATTCTGTAACTATAATGGTAACTGTTGGTGGTGGCGATTCCACCGTTTTTTTTTTTTAATATAAATAATTCAACAACAAAAATTACTAGTATTTCACAAATCTTCTGCCAAACTGCAAGACAGTTTGTCGGCAGTGATGAAATCTGCTAAATAATTATTAAAAAAAAACAGAATTTTTCCATGTTGTTCTTCTTAGAATTTCGTTGCTACTCTTTTTTTGGAGCCATAATAATTATTTTAAATGGGACCGGGACCCTAATGGTTGAAAATGTTTCAGAAAACATCAAGAGTAAAAAAGAGAGGGTGAAATACTCGCATGACAAAAGGGCCAAAAGAGCAACCACATTAGAAATAGGACAGCCTGTATCAGTTCAGGTTCACCCAGCATCTAACAAAACTTGGACTCCTGGAGTAGTTGCAGACGTTCTTTCAGATCGTTCCTACCTAGTGGATGTGAATGATTCAACATATAGAAGAGACCTTATAAACATTCGTCCATCTTCACCACATTCAACAGAAGTGTCTGAAACTCGAAGTACCACGAATATCACACCACAACTTCCTGTTATTATGGAACAAGACATTCTCTTGTTCCATAATAACTTCATCAAACACACAACAGGATAATGATAAGTTGTATCACTTCCTTGTGCCTCTTCAAGCAATTTAAATGTGAACCTCCTAGAGGATCCTGAAACCCGAAACTGTTTGGTAGCTTCCAATCCAAGTTCTCAATCTACTACTAAGACTCCTTTAGTTAATAAATCACCTAGTCCATTATTTAATAGACCTAGAAGAGAAAGAAAAGCTCCAGCTTTTCTAAATGACTATGTATTAGATTTAATAGTTTTTTTATGAAAAGACAGTGTGTTGTATGGGCTAATAGCCACTGTGTCAGATTCATAAAAATGTAGGCTGTGAATCTAGGACACGATTAGATTGTTGATTGTATGTAAAGATTAAAATATACTGTAAAGTAATAATTATTGAGACTTTTATTTATAAAACCACATTTCAGTACTCCTTGATCAACGTCGATCTCACAACGATATTTCCGCATAAAATCCAAGCCCAAGATGCAATCGTCCAATTTGTCGGCCACGATGACATTGTGCTTCTCACCCAATTTTAACTCCACCTCCTTCTTCCCTCGGACGATTTTGTGCTGACCAGTAGCTGTTAGTAATCGTATACGGTCGTGGTTATCGAAGTAGTCGCCAAGAAATCGACTTGCTAGGTGAGAATTGACGACCGTGTGAGAAGCTCCAGTATCCAACGTCAGTTTGCATAGTGTTCCGTTGACTTCGCCTTTGATGGTCAGGCTGTTCCCGTCATGTGTTTGCGAGATCAAGATTCTTGGGGCTCTTTCATTACCAGCCAGCACTCGCCCCCCAGTCCTGGCATTTACTCGTTTCGTTTCCCTGCTGTGGCTGGGCAGTCACTTCAGCCACCCTTCCCTGCTGATCTTCTCTCGGGGTGAAAAAACCAACACCGCCGGCAACGGCAAAACTGAGGAGAGGAGGGATGCGGGGTCGGAGTCCGACATCGCATCCAGCGATGCGAGCGCGGGAGGCTCTGGGAGCTCCCGCCGCGCGAGGGCTGGGACGCCCGCGGATAACTGTAAGTTTTTCCGCAAGCGGCCCAGGCGTGATGGCGACCGGGGGTCGTCATCCGGAGAGGAGGAGGCCTCGGCCCGTAAGATCCCCACCAACAAGCGTGGTGGGATCCGGGGCAAGGGGAGAGGGCTCTCTGCCTCCGTGAGGTCGGCAAGACTTGCCGAGGAGGGGCGCCACCCGGGCATGACTGCTCGTGGGTCTGGCGACGAGGCGGGTGCACCTGGCGGCTCCGAGGCGGAGCGTAAGGCCAGGTTCGCAAAGGAGGTGGAAGCCGCAATAAGGGGCGTGGCCTTGAAGATAAAGACATCGTCCAAACTCAAGGCCATACCTGCGGCTTCCGCCTCCATCATGGCGGCAGCGGAGGCAAACTTTGCGGGGCCTCCTGCTGCTTCTCCTCCTCCTCCAATTGATGGAGAGGAGGTTGCCAAACTCCGGGCGGAGGTGGCCCGCCTGACGGCCGCCACGGAGGTCCTCCAAAAGGAGAATGCCAAGCTCCAAGCAGACCTGGCCAGTTTGCGTGAGCCTGGCTCTCGTGTGGCGCCTCAAAATGGGGGCCGGCAGCAGCGACAGAGCCAGCCTGCGCCGGTGGAGAACCAGGTCCGTCAGGCCTGGAGGTTGGTCCGGCAGGAGCTGGCTTCCTTCCAGGCGCGGTTTTCCGTCCTGGAGGGAATTGTCCTGCGCCCCCCCTTGGCGGCAAATAAGGCAACCACGGGCCCGAAGGCGGCCTCATATGCGGCTGCTGCAGCCACACCTGGACCGGGGCCGTCCAACCAGCCATCCAACAGGGCTGTGGTGGCCTCCCCCGAAAAGCCGGCTCCAGAGAAACCGGCGCCGGCCAAGAAGGCCCACAAGAGGGGGAAAGGCAAGGCAGCTGCCAAGGCGGTGACTGTGCCGGCGCCAGTGCCAGCGGTGAGTGGGCCAGCGCCTGCAGCATGTCAGCTGCCGCCGCCGCCAACGCCCCCCCAGCCCCCTACCCCTCCCGCAGCTGAAGCCGGATGGCAGGTGGTCGGGGAGAAGCGGAAGGGGCGAAAGGCGGCCAAAAAGGCCCGAAATGAGGAGCGGCAGCGCCAGCACAGGGCGCGAAAGATCGCGGCTAGGCTCCGCGCCCCGAAGACCGCAGCTGTAGTGATTACACTACAGCCGGACGCGGAAAAGAGGGGCGTGTCCTACCGCGACCTGCTGGCGAAGGCAAAGGAGACGGTGGATCTCGGGGAGCTTGGGATCACCGGGGGCCTCCGGCTTAAAGTCACCGCGACGGGAGCTCGGTTGCTGGAGATCCCCGGTGAAACCAGTGGCTCGTCCGCTGACGCTCTGGCTGAAAAGCTCAGAGCGTCCCTAAACGCGGACGACGCCCGAGTTTCCAGGCCCGTCAGATGCGCAGACTTGCGCGTCCTGGGTCTGGACGACTCAGTGACCGAGGAGGAGGTGGTGGCCGCCGTTGCCAGGTCCGGAGGGTGCCCTGCCGATCAGGTCAGGGCAGGCGCCCTTCGTCCGGACTCCACGGGCATGCGAACCGTTACGGTAAGCTGCCCTGTGACGGCGGCCAAGGCAATTGTGGAGGGCCGTAGGCTACTGGTGGGCTGGGTGTCAGCGCAGGTGAAGCTGCTGGAGCCCAGACCTCTGAGGTGCTACCGCTGCCATGTGGGACACCATGTGTCGGTGCAATGCGCCTCGGAGGTCGACCGCAGCGGCCTCTGCTTCCGTTGCAGTCAGCCCGGTCACACATCCGCGACTTGCTGCGCCACGCCGCACTGCGCTGCATGCGCGGCGTCTGGCAAGCCGGCTGATCACCGGGCTGGCAGCAAGGCCTGCGCTGCACCCGCCAAGGCCAAGGCCAGAGGCAGGGGAGGGCCCTCCACCGCCACCACCACCGTCACCGTCGCCACCGCCGCAGCCGCAACCGCCGCCGCTGCCGCTGTCGCCGCCACCGCCGTCGCGACAGTTGCACCCGCAGAGGGGCCCTCACAGGGGGCCCGAGTGGAGGAAGCGGTAATGGAATGCCAATAACGGCTCCATTACGCTTCCTCCAAGCGAATATCAACCACTGCGCCTGCGCTCAGGATCTGTTGCTCCAGAGCATGGCGCAGTGGTCGATAAACATCGCTGTGGTCGCTGAGCCGTATTTCGTCCAGCCCAGGGATGACTGGGTGGCGGACCTTAGCGGCTCAGTGACCATAGTGTCGTCGGCCGCCGCCGGCACCCCGACCCTTGAAAGTGTCAGGAGGGGTCGGGGGTGCGTAGCAGCACGGTTCGGGGAGATTGTCGTGGTGGGAGTCTACTTCTCCCCGAGCCGAACTCTCGCCGAGTTCCACAACTCCCTTGCGGAGTTGAGTGTCGTCGTCGGAAACCATTCCCTCCCCGTACTTGTCCTCGGGGACTTCAACGCCAAGAACTTGGCTTGGGGTTCCCGTTGCACAGACGTGCGGGGAAGAATGGTGGAGGACTGGGCCCTGGAGAAGGGCCTGGTCGTCCTAAATCGGGGTTCTGTCCCCACGTGTGTGCGGATGCGGGGCGAGTCGGTGGTGGACATCTCGTTCGCTAGCCCCGCTCTGTCGCCGCGTGTCATTGACTGGCGTGTCATGGAGGGGGTGGAGACCTATTCCGACCACCGGTATATCCGGTTTGACGTCTCCACCCAGACCTCAAGCGCGCCGGTCCAACAGGCCCCGAGTGGTCCGCGCTGGGCGCTGAAGCAGCTGGACCGGGAGCTCCTCCTGGAAGCCTCGATCGTGCAGGCCTGGGTGACATCACCAGACAGGCCTGCCGACATTAATAATGAGGCAGGGTGGTTCCAGGAGGCCATGTCCGACATATGTGACGTGGCAATGCCCCGAGTCCGGCCAGGAAGCGCCCGGCGTCAGGTGTACTGGTGGTCGCGAGAGCTGACGTCTCTGCGTGAGGCGTGCGTGGCTGCGCGGCACCTGTACGCCAGGCATCGCAGGCTCCGCATCCGCCCACCGGATGCGGCAGCCATTGAGGCGGAGCTATATGAGGGGTACAGAGCGGCGAAGACCGCCCTCCGCGAAGCTGTCCTGCGGGCCAGGGATCAGGCCCGCGAGGAATTGCTGGGGACTCTCGACAGAGATCCGTGGGGGCGCCCTTACAAGATGGTGCGGGATAAACTCCGCACCTGGGCCCCCCCACTGATGCAGAGTCTCCGGCCTGAGCTCGTGGAGGACGTAGTGAGCACTCTGTTCCCTACGCGGGGGGAACATCCCCCCCCGCCTATGGCTCCGCCACCTGCGGTGCTGGAAGCGGATCACCAGGACGACGACGACGACACTCCGGTAGTGACTGGGGTAGACCTGAGAGTGGCGGTACGCAGGCTCAGTGCCAAAAATACCGCCCCGGGACCCGACGGCTTGCCTGGCAAAGCCTGGGTCCTGGCCTCGGAGGCTCTCGGGCCCCGACTGGAGGGGCTCCTAAGCGCATGCTTGGAGAGAGGTCAGTTCCCGCTTCGTTGGAAGACGGGGAAGCTGGTCCTCATTCGGAAGCCGGGGCGCCCTGCGGACTCTCCGTCCGCATACCGGCCCATAGTGTTGCTCGACGAGGTGGGCAAGCTCTTTGAAAGAGTCATTGCAAACCGCCTCGCCGAGCACCTTGCGGGGACGGGGCCGGATCTTGCGGAACACCAGTTTGGTTTCCGCTCTACGGTGGACGCCATCATGCGCGTGAGAGCCCTCACGACGGGGGATGCAGTGTCCCGGGGGGGGGTAGTCTTGGCGGTGTCTCTTGACATCGCCAACGCCTTCAACTCCATGCCCTGGAGCTGCATTAGGGAGGCACTACGGTATCACCGGGTGCCGACCTACCTTCGTCGTGTGGTCGGGGACTACCTAACGGATAGAGCCGTTATCTACCCCGGTCGCAGCGGAGAATGGAACCGGCGAGAGATGTCGTGCGGTGTACCACAGGGATCGGTCCTAGGGCCTTCCTTGTGGAACATCGGGTACGACTGGGTGCTGCGCGCCGACCTCCCTAGCGGCGTCAGCGTGGTTTGCTATGCAGACGACACGCTGGTGCTGGCACAAGGGGGGTCGCACGAGGCGGCGGCCGAAATAATGACACGCGGGGTTGCGATAGTCGTCGAGAGGATCCGGCAACTGGGTCTCGAGGTGGCATTGCACAAGTCCGAGGCCATGTGCTTTCATGGGCCTCGGAATGCGCCACCTCCGGGATCCTCACTGACGGTAGGAGGGGTATCCGTCGGCGTCGAGTCGACGCTGAAGTACCTGGGACTCGTCCTCGACAGCCGATGGAACTTCGTGGAGCATTTCCGACGTTTGGCCCCCAAACTGGAACGGACTGGGGCTGCCTTCAGGCGGCTCCTGCCCAACCTTGGGGGGCCAAACGCCTCCTGCCGGAGGCTCTACGCGGGAGTCGTGCGGTCCATGGCCCTTTACGGGGCCCCGGTGTGGGCGCGTTCCTTGAGGCTGCGTGCAGCCCACTACCTGAACGCGCCCCAAAAGGTGGTAGCCGTAAGGCTGGCCCGTGGGTACCGCACGATCTCCCGTGAGGCGGCGTGCCTCCTTGCCGGATTGCCGCCATGGGATCTGGAGGCGATAGTCCTCGCGCGCCTACATGAATGGCGCGCGGAGGTGCTACGCCGGGGGGAAACTCCGCTGCCGCGACAAATTGTCGCGCAGCGGACAGACTTCCGGCGTGATCTCATGGCGACATGGAGAGAGCGACTGTCGCAACCCCGTGCAGGGCACGCCACAATAGTGGCGGTAAGTCCCCTCTTTGAGGAGTGGCTTGAGAGACGCCACGGCGTCCTCACCTTCCGCCTGACGCAGGTCCTCACCGGACACGGTGTTTTCGGGAGGTTCCTGCACCGAATCGGGCGGGAGGAAACGCCCGGGTGTTTCCACTGCGAGGATCGACCGGAGGACACGGTGGAGCACACGGTGGAGGTGTGCCCCGCGTGGGCGGAGCACCGCCGTGTCCTCGAAGCGGCGATTGGCGGCGGCGACCTCTCGCGTCCGGCCCTGGTGCAAGCCATGGTCCGGAGCGAGACGGAATGGGACGCCGTCACCTCCTTCTGCGAAGCAGTAATGCTAGAGAAGGAGGTGGCGGAACGTGAGAGGGAGAGAACCTCACAGCGTCCCGGCCAACGCGGGAGACGCCCCGGGCGTCGGGGGCCACCACGTGGCCCCCGGCCACCGTAGGCGCGGGCCTGTGGACGGTGGGCTATGGGCTAGCTCGCCGTCCGTCCGTCTCATGACGACAGGCCGTGTCGACGGCGCGTTCGTGTTCCACGCGCGCCTCAAAGAGAGTCAGCAAAAAGGAAGGGGTCCGAAAGGACCGATGCCTGCCGGGGTTGCGGGACTATTCGAAAGAGATACCGTGGCCCCGGAACACAAAGGGCGATGAAGGAACATGGATGGGTTTTAGTCAGTAAAAGTCTGACACTCCCTCCTGCTCCGCCCAGAGCGGGAGAAGTCATTTGATGATTTCCCATCCGAAAAAAAAAAAAAAAAAAAAAAAAAGGGTGCTGCGCTTAGGACAGCTTGACCGAAGATGACCCCTTTCTCCACAAGTGTAGCACCTAGGACTGTACCCTTGCGGGCGGTCGCGTACAGGTGCTGCTACAACTTCCCTGACGCGGTGCGTTCGGTGGTCCTGCCTCACTGCCTCTACTTCTAAGGCATGGGCCAAGGCGTCTTTCAGCGTCTCATGGTGCCCAAGTCTCACAGCGGCTCTAACTTCCAAGTCACGTATTCCATCATCGAACGCTTGTACCAGATTCCCATCGATAAGTGCAGGGGCAGACTGGTACGCTTTTGTAACCAGCTTTTCAACTTCCAGGGCCCACTGCTGCAAGTTCTCGGCACTTTGTTAAACACAATCCTTCAACTTAGCACGAAATACGTGCTCCACGTGCGCATCGCCGTATCTGGACTCTAACGCCTCCAGCAGCTGCTCGTAGGTTATATCCCGGACGAGCCCCCACAGGAATTGTCATTGTAACTTCGACCGTACGCCGAGGGCATAAAGTACCTACTTCTTTCCTTTGTACAAGTTGTGGAAGTTTCTCGAAGGACAACGACAATTTCTGATGCTCTTTTGTAGATAGTTTGCGAATTTGTACCTACATCATTCCGGACTCGTTTTACCTACCTACCTACTATTACCTACCTACCTACTAGTAGGTACCTACTACCGTAACTGTAGGTAAGTACCATAGACTTACTACGTCTATGGTAAGTACGGGTACGACGTAACAATACTTATCTAACCAATAATATTCCAGATATGTTGTACACCTACAAAATCACCGAAAAAAGTGTGCCGCGGGGCAGCGCCAGCTCACATACACGCAGTGACGCAGAATAAAGGCAAAACGAGCCAATTGGTCCGTTTTCGAGTCTTCACGATTGCGCGCTCACAACATATCTGTTAGAATTAGAATTATCATTGTAAATAACAAAGACATTCAAATATTTACGTTATATAATTATATTGATTGTATTACTAGTAGATTATTAACCAAGGGGTTAAAGCAGTGTCTTCTGTCGCGGGTGACGATTTAAATCGCGAGCGTAACGAAGGACTCGAGGTTTACTCCCGAGCGTAGCGAGGGTGTTAAAAACTTAAATCACGAGCGAAGCGAGGGATTTTAAACGAGTCCTGAGTGTAGCGAGCTTTATCACCGAGGAAAATACTCTACTTTTCGTACCATTTGCGAAAAAATTAACACAATAATAATATGAGATAAGCATTTATTAAACATAATTACAATTAAAAATAAACTTAACGTATATGTATTTGAAGAAAACAAAAACGCGGCAAATTCCTGGACTAATATTTTTTTGTCGGAAAAGCAAAAGCTTCAAGCTCATACGGCCTCGTCGGTTTTCGTAACTTTATTTAATATTCATATCTAACTACTTAATAATTTTTTTGAGCAAGTGGTACGAAAAATATATATATGTCACCGGAAATGTATGAAATCCGTTATTGTATACAATTCCTAAAATAGATAGGAAATCTATAATACCTATATTTTATTTCTATTATCGATCGCTCTTTAGGAAATGTCATTTTCGTACCACTTGCTCAAAAGTGCAAAAGTGACATTCTATGCCACAACAAGCGAACATAACAATAGTCATTTTTAATCTGTTAAAAACAGGGAAATAAAATTGTACTGAATTTCATTCATCCTTTAGGGGGAGAATGTGATTTAAATTTGGAATACTCACCGAAATTTATACTGAACTACATCTGTGTTTACACCATTGACTTTGTATATAAAGCATTATTCATCTTTTTGAAAAAGGAATACGCATTTATTATGCAGTTATGATTATTAAGGATTTTTAGTGTCCGTTACCCAGGCCAGATGTTGTCGAAAATGGTCATTTGAATCTTATAGATAATTAGTTTTAGGTACGGTTGCGCACATTTTTAAATTTGTTGCGCTTATAGTTTTTTAAATATTTCACAAAAACATTTCCTGCTGGGGTAACGTTACAGTTAGCCAGACCTTTTTCTTTCTAATGGGAATATTTAAATAAATACTAGCTATTAAATTAGTTGTCTAGTTGAAGTAAATGTTGTGCCTTATTTTGTATTTGTTCTTTCATCGGTTGCGAAGTTATTCGAGATTTTGCTGGGGTAATGTTTTTGGTTTTGCTAGATCTTTGAAATGGTTAAGCAGATTCTTATCATATTTTGTACATGACTTCTTAGGAATTTGTTTAAATTTGTTCTGCAATAAAAAAACCAAAATAATGCATAGCTTAACGGTTATTTCATTAAATAGAAAAACACTTCAATTGGTCCCAGCACTCTCAATAAGAAGTCTAAAGACTTACTTTAAACGTTATTTTAAAGCTTGTAACTGCCTTCAAATGTATGTGAAGTTTAATTGGTATCCTGTAAGTATTTAACAAGTTATGAGAATATTCAGTTCTTCACGAGCACGTTCTTGATGCGCGCGGTGTTATTTGGCCACTGGATTGGATATATGAACTGAATGTTATGTCAATTATTAGATTTTTGGTTCAGTTGTATATCAGTAAAATTTCAGCGTAGTACATTAGATAATTAATGAGATAATACGATTAAAGTCATTAGGAAGTGAGTGACCGTGGTAACCCGACCAAGTTTAGGTGGTTACCAAAAAGCGAAAACGCAGAACATTATACTATCTTTTGAAATGTTTAGTATAATACACCTTACAATTTCGGTACAGACGCGTACACTGTTAAATACATAATAATATCTGTACTATGAAAACATTATTATTATCTTCCAGTTGCACAAACTTATCAAAAATCACCGATTATGTGTATAAACTTAGCAAAAAAAATGTGATATTTGAAATGAGACAACAAACCAGTAGGACTAACTGTGAGCATTTTACTACATTGTGATGTCATTTAATATTACCGTTGATCTATGATTTTAATTGATCTAAGTAGGTATTAGTAGACATACGTAAGTTTAGTGTTAACTGAAAAAAACCATTGTATATTATTTATTGTCTGTGATCATTACACATTTCAATATGTGTATATTTAAATAATAACTGTAACTGTGTACTGTTTATACTGAAATCTATAATTTAAATAAAAAATAATAGAAAATTTCAAAAAAGCAAAATTACTATCTGTAATTTTAATCTGTGATTGTTTTTAAGTATAAGTTTATTAATACTTTAAAAGTTCAATTGAAATGATTATTTTACCTGTCAATATTTTTTTTAATAATCATGTAGTTTTTTTTTAAACTTGTGTACATGTCTGTACTAAATTTGTAACACTATCCTACATATTTTAGAAGGTACCATAATGTTCTGCGTCTTCGCTTTTTCGTAACCACGGTAACCACCTAAACTTGGTCGGGTTACCACGGTCATTCACTTCCTAATGACTTTAATCGTATTATCTCATTAATTATCCAATGTACTGAGCTGAAATTTTACCGATATACAACTGAACTAAAAAACTAATAATTGACATAACATTCAGTTCATATATCCAATCCAGTGGCCAAATAACACCGCGCGCTTCAAGACCGTGCTCGTGAAGAACTGTATATCATCATAACTTGTTAAATACTTACAGGATACTAATGAAACTTCACATATATTTGAAGGCAGTTACAAGTTTCAAAATAATGTTTAAAGTAAGTCTTCAGACGTCTTATTGAGAGTGCTGGGACCAATTGAAGTGTTTTTTTTTATTAAATGAAATAACCTAGCTATGTGTTATTTTGGTTTTTTTATTGCAGAACAAATTTAAACAAATTCCTAAGAAGTCTTGTACAAAATATGATAAGAATCCACTTAACCATTTCAAAGATCTAGCAAAACCAAAAACGTTACCCCAGCAAAATCTCGAATAACTTCGCAACCGAATAAAGAACAAATACAAAATAAGGCACAACATTTACTTCATCTAGACAACTAATTTAAAAGCTAGTATTTATTTAAATATTCCCATTAGAAAGAAAAAGGTCTGGCTAACTGTAACGTTACCCCAGCAGGAAATGTTTTTGTGAAATATTTAAAAAACTATAAGCGCAACAAATTTAAAAATGTGCGCAACAATTACAGAAGCCGCAAAACTAATTATCTATAATATTCAAATGACCATTTTCAACAACATCTGGCCTGGGTAACGGACACGGATTTTTAACACCCTCGCAACGCTCGGGAGTAAACCTCGAGTCCTTCGTTACGCTCGCGATTTAAATCGTCACCCGCGACAGAAGACACTGCTTTATCCCCTTGGTTAATAATCTACTATTCCTAAAGAGCGATCGGAAATGTGTTATATTCTTGACGTTCAAATTTTCAAACCGACTTGGGGCACCCCGACAACATAAAAGTTTAAAGGGTATAACGGGGTCGAATGAGCGAGCGAATAGACTCCCCTTTACCCCTTCGTGGTTATTTTTTTTTAAACCATTCAGAAAACCTATCAATCAACCTCAAACAAACAAAAAAACAACCAAAATTCGAATTTCGAAACAGTTATATTGCAAACTCAACTATACCTATTTATTGTTTTTACTACTACATATAAAGCTCGATTACCACTCACTGACTGACTCACTCACTCACCGACATAATGGGGAAGGCTGGTTAAAGCGGATTGTTGACTGACCAATGAGGTCAAACGATTTTGAAATATAAAATGACATTGACAGATTTTCAACCAATGACGATGTTTGGTTCATGTGATGCTAGCGCCATTAGTTCCACCAGTTGCCCACCCCATTGTTCTCCCAGATGGTGGATGGGGAGGGGGGTATATTTTGACAGATTCGTAAACAAGTAACTCTCACGAGTAGGGGAAAAGTGCCAAATCTCCCCGAGACCCGTATTTTGTTTTTTTTTTTTACGGATTCGTATAGAGGAGGCTCGAAAAAGTAAAATACAGTTTTCAAAATTGCCCCCTTGCCCCCCTTCCCCTTTTGGCGGATCTCAGAAGTTAATAGACTTGGATTTTTTTTTTTTCAGATTAATTTATGGGGGCAATGCGTTAGTCAAAATCATTATTCAAAACTCCCTCTTCTACCCCCTCTCCCCCCCCTTTTTTAATTTATCTAGGGATTCTCATGGATTCTCAAAATTTTATAAAGGTAGGGAATACTTCTCAAAAACACGACGACCGCGACACCGCGAGCTGCGCGCAGCTGGCGCACAACTCAAATACTAGTTGGTATATATGTTTCGAAGCCTTTTGTATGAGACATATAAGCTCATAGTGGACAACAAATTGATGACAACTGAGTTTGAAGTGGTTTTCGTGAAAGACGTTACACCGTACCCGGTACCCGGGCTGTTAGTCACCGTAAAGTGATATCCACTCAGTGCGATACGTAATACCAATGTTATGACATTCTCGGTTGTCATCAAAGTCCGGTGTACAACCGAAGCAAGGAATTTTTAATAAAGCTGGAAACCACACTTCGTTCCTAAGTTTGAGGGCAAGATTCATGACCCCAAGTAACCTTTGAAAAATCTTCGTTTCATATCTGTCTCTTTCTAGCTCTCCCTACAAGTATGCCAGTGCAAAAAACTAAACCCCCACATACGCCACAGATAGTAATTTGAAGAATGGCACAAACATACTAGAATTGAAAATAATTTATCCAAGATCTAAATTTAAAAGTATCTTGTCGTTTTAATAAACAAGGTTGTAGGTACTCATGAACTTTAAAAATGAGTTTTGTGTAAACAAATTAGAATAAGTGTTTACCATAAATCATGCAATATTTAAAATCGCAAATGGCAACACTAATCGAATGTGTCAAATCATTGATGGTCAAAGGTAGGTAGATGTTTTGGCTTCGCTTCGCAACTTTATCAGTAAAAATATCAGGCTATCTAAATATATAAAAGAAGAAACTGACTGACTGACTGACTGACTCATCTATCAACGCACAGCCCAAAGCGCTGGGTCTACAGATTCAAAATTTGGCAAGTAGGTTCCTTGTGTGGTCCAGGGGTACACTAAGAAAGGGTTTTTCAAAAGTCACCCCCTAAGCGGGTGAAACGGGGCTCTAAAGTTTGTATGGGGAAACAAGATTAATTAGACTATTTTATTAAAAACTTCACAGGAGTACTCCTATTGATAGATAAGTAGAAATGAGTTTCAGGTTTTTTCAGAATTCAACCCCTAAGAGGGGGAAATGGGGTGACAACGTCTAAAAATCAATGCACAGCCCAAACCGCTGAGTCTAGAGATTCCAAATTTGCCACATACGTTCCTTATAAGGTTAAGGGGTGCAATAAGAAAGGATTTTTCAAAATGTACCCCCTAAGAGGATGAAACGGGAGTCTAAAGTTTATATAGGGAAACAAGATTAGGTAAGACTGTTTTATTCGAAACTTCACAAGGGTACTCCAATTGATAAATGAGTTAACATTTGTGTTTCAGTTTTTTTCAGAATTCAACCCCTAAAGGGGGAAATGGGGTAACAAAATCTAAAAATGTATATCGGTATTGTTTGTATGGTGTATCGGGTCGGGTGTGTTACAAAAACAACGATTTTAAGATTTAATGTGGCGGACCTCAAATGCCTTCATTCCCTGTTGGGGTGCGATGGGGTTGAAATGTCTAAAAATCAATATGGGTGTCGATACCGAGATTATCAGGGGTGCAGATTACGAAAATGGCATTTATTTTGAGATCCAGAAAATGGAAGATTCGACTTCTATACAGTATTATTGTTGATTTATTGTGATGATTGTGATAACGATGATGGTGATTGTGATAATGATGATGATAGTGATGATTGTGATTACGATGATAATGATTGTGATTACGATGATGACGATTGTGATTACGATGAAAATGATTGTGATTACGATGAAAATTATTGTGATTACGTCGATGGTGATTGTGATTACGATGATAATGATTGTGATTACGATGATGATGATTGTGATAATGATGATATTGATTGTGATAACGATGTTGATGGTTGTGATAATGATGATGATGATTGTAACAACGATGATGATGATTGTGATGACGATTGTGATCACGATGATGATGATTGTGATACTGATGATGATGATTGTGATAACAGTGATGGTGATTGTGATGGTGATAGTGATTGTGATAGTAATGGTGATGGTGATTGTGATTGTGATGGTGATAGTGCTGTGACTGTGATAGTGATAGTGATTGTAATAGTGATGGTGAATGTGATGGTGATTGTGATTGTGATTGTGATGGTGATTGTGATAATGATGATCATGATTGTGATTACGATGATAATGATTGTGATTACCATGATAATGAGTGTGATTACGATGATTAAGATTATGATAACGATAATAGTGATTGTGATTGTGGCGGTGATTGTGATGGTGATAGCGATGGTGATGGTTATTGTAATGGTGATAGTGATAGTGATTGTGATTGTGATACTGAGGATGGAGATTGTGATGATGATGATGATTGTGATTACGATGATAATGGTTGTGATTACGATGATAATGATGATGGTGACAGTGATGATGGTGATTGTGATGGTGATAGTGATGGTGATTGTGATTGTGATTGTGATTGTGATTGAGATAGTGATGGTGATTGTGATAATGATGGTGGTTGTGATAGTGATGGTGATTGTGATGATTATGAAATTTGGCACATAGATAGTTCATAACCTGGATTAACACATAGGACACTACTTATGCCTTTAATATGATCCAGTGGGACGGTTACCGAACTTTACGCGGGCGAAGCCGCGGGCAACAGCTAGTTAACAATAAAAACAGCAAAATGGTTTTAAAATGTATTGTGCGCGATTGCAGAAGTGAGTGGTATCCGGCATGTAATGTGATTTTTCACAATTAAGTACGATATATCTCTGTGAAATGTTGAAAACATTTTATTGAAAAAAAATCAGTTTTCTTAGATTATTTCTTTCACATTTTCGATTCTTAACAGTTGTATGTTAAACATTTGTCTCCTCGTTTACTTTGTAGTAGGAATAATGCGCTTTAACACTAATTTTGTGAAATGCGTTAGGTTTGACTGTTTAATATGAATAAAATAATTGATATTTTTTTTAGGTTTCCCTCTGACACATCTGAAAGAAAGAAATGGTTATCAATTGTACCAATAAGGCGAGCTTTTCAAAATGCAAGGATACGTAGTCTTCACTTTAAGGATACTGATTATGACAGTTCTGGAAAGAGACTTTTATTTGGTGTAACCCCTATTTATGAAGAATGTAATTTTATTATTATATAATGTAATTTTATTTGGTGTATTTTAATTAGTATTGTGTAAAAATAGAGATTTTCACTGAAATGCGAACTTGCCCAGGCATGAAACCTAGCTAGATCGATTTATCGTCCCCGTAAACCTCTATATTGAAAATTTCATCTAAATCGTTAGTTGTTTTCGAGAAATCATTTACAAATAATTATATATATTTATACAAATATTGCTCGTTATTAAACATTTCATTACAACTTTATATGCTGATGTAAAAATCACAATACATTTTTAGTCATCATCCCTACACTTTACACATTACACACACACAAATCTATTTTACTATTCGGTCGGGGTGAAGGCCTTTTTTTTCTAACAAATGCCAAAAAACCAAGGAATCAAAAAGCAGCTTTCTTTCACTCCCTGGCAAAAACCCATAACGTAAAGTCCTGTTTAAAAATAAATTGTGAGCACTCTATTTAGAAAGAGACGTATGGTTTTAAAAAACAATTTCAAGGTCATTTTTTTCCCTCAGTTTTTAATTCAGAGTGTGGCTTCCAGCTTTACTTAAATTCCATGAACCGAAGCTTGATAGTCACTGGATATTAGAAATATACGTAATAGGCCTACAGATATTATTTTATTTACTCTGTGCACACCGTCAGTGGTGCATACATAAAATGTATATTGTATAAATAAATTGTCATTGAAATTTCGTAGTCTATTGCTTGGTTCTTTCTTTTACAAACAAAGTTTTAATAATTATCAGATAAATTAAAAATTAAAGATAACAGTGCACTGATGTGGTTACAGAAGTTGATGGGTAGCAATTTGACAATTAGAGTAAATAAACTGTGTATAGTTTCAAAACACCGTTCGACTGGCTATTATTCGGGTTAATAAAACGTTATTATCGTAATATTATCAGCTCGTGTTGTATCTGAACATGAATCTTTCAGGTAAGTTTACTCCCTATATATTTACTAATATGAGTTGGTATTTGTATTATTTGTTACAAAATAATGCTTTTGTTATTGTCGGCGTTTTAACCTCAAATATCTCGCTCTTTATTCAGTTATTTATTTATTATAATGTACGAGTAGCTTTTACTCTTGATCTATTGCTATCTAAGATATTATTCTTCTTCGGAAATGATTTTATGGACTAAACAAGCCTGTTCAGCCTTACAACATTGTATCTGTATTATTAGTGTTCTGCATAAGTCAAACACAATCAAAAGATTAGAACTTACCAAAATAGTTAATCATTAAAATAGCTTAATTTATTTTCTTGATGTCCAACAGACCCTTCAGATGATAGCAGTAGTGATGAGAGTATAACTGTACCAGCCAAGCGCGCTAGAGCTGACACCTATGGAGCATCATCTACCACATCACATGGCTCTGGTTAGTACAAAATACAAAAGCAGTACAACTCAGTACAGGGTACAGGCCACTTGTCCAGTTTGTTTAGGTTTCAGCGCAGCATATCTTCTAGTTGCAGTCTGCCAAATTCACTAGAACAATATATCTAGATCTTAATAACAAGGGACATTACTGGTTAATATCAGCACTAATACAATTTTATTTATGAAAAAGTTATACAAATGATGACCAAGAAATGTTCAAACTTTTACATAATAATTTTATGAAATCCACTACTGTACTATTATTTTAGGAACAGCTACATAAACAATTTGCTATGTCAAAAACAGTTAAATGATTAAAATTTGTAGTGTGCTACAATATCGCATTGGGTCTAGCCTGTAAGGATATTTGTATGTTTAGAGTAAATAAATTTTCAGCACTGCAAGAGTCCGACAAAGATAGCCCAGATACACCAATTACTGACAATTATGGAGGTGATTTTCAACAGCCAGGGAAAGTCAGACAAAGCTATAGGGATCGAAGTCCTGAAGAGAACATTAGGTTAAGCAGAAGTAGTTTAAGTGAGAATTGTTCTTCACCCAATGATCAATATGATGATTATCGGCCAGTGTTTGATGAACCAGAAGATGGAGAAGGTTCTGGACGTCCTAGCTTTCAAGATTCAGGAGACTCATTTTATAACAAAAATCCTGAACAAAACAAAAACTTTGAGGAAACATATAGTGGGAAATATTCTGAAATATCCAAACGGATGATGATGAACATGGGTTTTAAAGCAGGAAAAGGTTTAGGTAAATTTGAACACGGTAGAACACAACCTGTTGAGGCATCTGCACAAAAAGGTCGCAGAGGATTGGGAGCCAAACCATCAGCTGTGGGAGCTTTGCCTCTAGATATTAAGGAAACCATCGAAGAAGCAAAGCCTGAAGCAAGGGAAGAAGTGGTAAGTTGTTTTATTATCTACACTAATATTATAAAGAGGAAAGATTTGTATGTTTGTAATGAATAAACTCAAAAACTACTCTACCGATTTCAACAATTCTTTCACCATTAGAAAGCTACATTCACCCTGAGTAACAATATTTTATCCCTGTACTCCCATGGGAACGGGAACTACGCGTGTGAAACCGCGTGACGTCCACTAGTACATAAAAAAGAAGTAACTTTAACACCAAAATATATCTATCTATCTATCATGGGGTTTAGGTTTCCGCACTTAGTCCTTGAAGTGGACCATTGTGCGTGAGCCATGGTGGCCGATTACTCCAACCAGCCCACCTCCCTCCAGAAGCAGATCAGACTTCCCGGTCTCCTCAGGGCATCCACAAGGGATCTTGGTGCTCCCAGGGTCTCCTCGCGAATCTTGGTAACGCCTATGCACTCAAGGAGCACATGCGCCACCGTTTCCTCCGCCTCCATGCATGCTCTGCACAGGGGACTGTCAGTGATACCTAGGGTGTGGAAGTGTTTATTCAGTGAACAGTGTCCAGTGATGGTCCCCACCACCAGACGCAGGCTATCTCTAACCAGGCGCCTGGTCAGCTTTGTATCCAGGGATGGCATAGCTTCCTTGGATTGCCTGCATCCTGGTGTCGAGGTCCACCATTTCTCCGCTTGTATTCGAGTGTGATCCTTTAACCAGCTTCTTAGCTGCTTGAAAGGAATTGGCACAACGTGGTCGTGCCCGTAGGGTCTTGTGCTGGATCCTCTTCTGGCAAGTTCGTCAGCCGCATCGTTTCCAAGTGATCCACTGTGACCTTTAATCCATTGTATCGTTACCGTGTTGTGATTTAGTACCGCGATTCGTTCTAGGGCCTTGTGGCATTCTAGTGTTAGTCTCGACGTGATCTGGTTATTCTTTAGGGATTAAAGAACAGAGGCACTGTCGGAGAGTATTCGAATATTGGTATCCGTAACCTCCCTGGCCTCTATAGCGTGTGCCGCTTGGATAATACCTACACACTCTGCTTGGTAAACAGAGTTGAACATTCCAAGTGGTTTGGATATCTTAATGTCGTCGGAGAACACTCCGACGCCTGTCCCATCGCTGGTTTTTGATCCGTCAGTGTAAATCCTTAGCTCTCTTGTATTTGAGTAGTCACACAACTCCTCTATGAGCTGTATGTTGTAGTGTTTTTGGAAGCAGTGGGTCTTCAGGATTCTGTCGATGGGTGATGTCATCATCGGCTGTTCTTTGATTGCATCTTCTCTGATGCGTGTGTGTTTGTTTCTCGAATCATTTCTTAGGGTGCCGGATACTTCGAGTCTGAAAGTCGCTATGGCCGCCTCCTCTCTTACGACGAGGTGTAGGGGAGGCAGCCCTAGCATCACCTGTAAGGCAGCTGTGGGGGAAGTTCTCATGCTGCCGGTGATTGCTACGCAGGCAAATCTTTGTAGTTTCTCGAGATCCTTTTGGGTTGTACTTAGGTTGGTCCTGGGCCACCAAACTAAAGAACCATATGTAATGATTGGTCGGATAACTGTGGTCTGTGGTGTATAGCCAGTAGGTGATTTTGGGGCTTATGCCCCAATTTCTCCCGAGGAGTCTCTTGCATTGCCATAGGGCTATACTGGCTTTTGTGATGATGTAATCAGTGTGTTTTGCCCAGTTCAGCTGTTTGTCCAAAAAGATACCCAGGTATTTGGTTTCAGTCGATAGGCTTAGGGTTGTCCCAAAGAAGCTTGGCAATTGTAACGTTGCCAGCTTCCTTTTCTTTGTGAAGAGGACGAGTTCGGTTTTGGTAGGGTTCACTGCTAGTTTGTATTCCTTGCACCAGTCTTCTACTATTCTTAAAGCTTGGCGCATAGTGTGTTTTCGTGTGTGCCGTTTATTGATGATATGATGAGGCTGTCTACTACGAGGTTCCATAGTAGTGGTGAGAAGACACCACCTTGGGGGCAGCCCTTCGCCGCTATGGCTCTAGTGGTGTCATTTACCGTAACTTGTACGGCTCTCAGTCGGAGCATATTTGTGATCCATCCTCGCAGGGTCGAGTCCACACCGTGTTCCTCGAGAGCTGCGTTTATGCTATGGAAGATGGTTTTGTCAAAAGCGCCTTCTATGTCAATGAAGACAGCTAGTGAAGAGCATTTGTGGTCCACTGCACACTATGCAGCGCAGATTCTGTTGATTTTCCTGAGGAATACGCGTGTTGTTGTTTGTGAAGTGGTCGCTCCCGAAGAGGTCCGTCCCGAATGTGCCGATCACAGAGTCTCTCGAGGGTTGGTATAGGGATGAAAATGACTTTCACCTCACGCCATGCAAGTGGTATACATTCAGTCAAAAAAGTATCGGGAATGGATGATTTGTTTATGGTTCCAAATTCAAATTTTTGTTTTTTTGTAGTTGTTAGATTGGCACAACTGTTTTCCATTTTGGCGCGGAGTTTGAGTTGCATCTGTTATTTATATTAAATACAGTGCTGGTTTTAATAATATCATATATAGTGTGTATTGCGAATTTCATAGTGGACAAAAATATCGAACAAAGAGTTTGTCTTAAATTTTGCATCGCCAATGGAATTTCGTGTTCGGAGTCACTGAAAATGTTACAGAAGGCTTACGGTGAATCGACTTTATCAAAAACTCGTGCTTATGAGTGGTTCAAAGCGTTCAAAAGCGGTCAAGATGTGATGGAAGATTTGCCTCGCTCTGGTAGGCCGTCAACGTCTGCAACTGAAGTTAACATCGCAAAAGTGAAGAAAATAGTGACTGAAAATCCCCATTCAACTCTGAGAGAGATAGCCGCCGAACTTTCTGTATCTCACGAGTCGATCCGTACCATTTTAACTAATCATTTGGGTATGAAACATGTTGCTGCTCGGCTAGTCCCAAAAGATCTGAATTTTCTCCAAAAACTCAATCGCATGAAAGTCGCTGAGGACATGCTAGAACGAGTCAGTTCGGACCCAACATTCATGAAACGCATTGTTACTGGTGACGAGACGTGGGTTTACGAGTTTGACATGCAAACTAGTCAACAAGCTTCGGAGTGGCGCCTTCCAACTGAACCGAAATCGAAAAAACCACGCCAAAGTCGATCAAAAGTCAAAGTCATGTTGACTGTTTTCTTTGACTATCGCGGTGTTGTGCACTCTGAATTCTTACCGGAAGGTCTAACGGTAAATAAAGAATATTATTTGAGCGTTATGCGGCGTTTAAGAAAGCAAATTCGACGAAAAAGGCCAGATTTGTGGAAAGAAAATTCTTGGATTTTGCACCACGACAATGCGCCTTCGCACAACGCTATCATTGTGAACGAATTTTTGACCAAACACTCAACAAATACCATCCAGCAACCACCATATTCACCAGATATGGCTCCTGCTGACTTTTTTCTTTTTCCTAAACTCAAATTACCACTTCGTGGCACCCGTTTTCAATCGATAGAAGACATAAAGGAGAATTCGCGGCGAGAACTGAACTCAATTCCGGAAGCAGCGTTTAAAAAATGTTTTGATGAATGGATTATTCGTTGGCGCCAGTGTATCGTTTCTAAAGGAGCATACTTTGAAGGTGATAAAATAAATTTGGATGAATAACAGACATTTTGTGTATTATTGATCTTTTCCCGGTACTTTCTTGACAGAGTAGTATATTTCTGTGCTATGCAGGCTTGGTAGATGACAATCAGCCATGGCGTTAGAACGTCTACTCCCCATTGTAGCAGGGCGGGGAAAATTTCGTCTAAGCCTGCGGATTTATATGGTTTAAAAGTCTTTATTGCCCATTTTATTCTCTCTGCAGTTACTATGGTGCGGGCTCTGGCCCAGTCTTGCTCATTTGGTGTGTGCGTTGGCTCACTTGCCCAGGTTCTGTCATCGGAGAGATTGCAATCTGGGAAGAGGGTTTCCAAAAGGACTTTACTTGTTTCCTGATCCGACTTGGTGTATGTGTTGTCTGGGGTTTTCAGCGACCCGAGGGTGCGATCTTGATCGGTAGATAGGATCTTTCTCACACGCGCGGCTTTGCTGTTCGATTCAATTTCTTCGCAGAATTTCCGCCAGGCTGCCCTGCTGGCATTCCTGACTTGTTTTTTAAAGGTGTATTGCGTTTTCTTGTATGAGTCCCAGTCTTCTGGTAATCTGGAGTTTTTGGCTCTGTTGAATTGTTTGCGCATGGTTTGCCTGAGCTTACTAAGTTCCGCATTCCACCAGGAGTTACCCTTGCTCTTGGAGTTTGAGTCATTTAGTTTGCAGCAGGCGTGGTAGGCTTCAATTATAAATTCCGAGAGTTTTGTTACGATGTCTTCAAGTTGTTTGGGGTCCATTAGAATTTGGGGCGTTTGGTGCTGCGTTAGTAGGGAGGCCAACAGCCGTTTGTAGCCGGGTACATTGGTACGGCGTGGGTTGCGTCTAGGTTCGGGTTTTTTTAGGTTAGCCACTAATGAGAAGCGAATCCTTCTATGGTCAGAGCAGGAAGGCTCGTTGGATACGTGCCAGTCAGAAATAAGTTTTGCCGCGCTTTCCGAAGCCAGCGTTAAATTAATGATTGTTTGTCTGCGCGATGTGACCCAAGTGGGTTCCGAGCCGCGGTTTGCGATGTTAAGGTTAGTTGAGAACAAGTATGTGCATAATACCTCACCTCTAGTGTTGGCTTTGTTGCAACCCTAAAGCGGGTGATGGGCGTTTGAGTCCGTGCAGATGACCAGGTCCAGGTTGGTGTCTTCACAATACCTTACCAGGTCGGCCATCCCTTTTGGTGGGCAGTCTTCATCCTCGCCAGGCATGTATACCGAGGCCAGGACGATATCGGGTGCGTCGCCGTCGGTTTTGAGCCTGACGGCTGTTAGATCTCTGGAACATAATTGCGTGAGTGTGGTGGTGGGTACATCTTTGGGTATGTAGGCACAGGTTCGTGGTTTATCTGTGCCTTGTGTGTCGAGGATCAGCTTACCTCCAATGTTACCAAGGCCGCATATTCTGTTATTTCGGATCCACGGCTCTTGGATGAGTGCAATGGTTCGGGGTTCCATCTCCAGTGCCCTGCGCAGGCAGGCGGTAGCCGTCTGGCTATGCTGGAGGTTGGTCTGGATGATATTTATGGGACGGGATGGGGGCGGCAGTGGGGTGGAATTAGGAGGAGATTGATCCATCGGATGATTCTCCCCCCTCTTCCAGCCCATGCTGGACTTCGTTGAGTGCCGGTGATGATGAGAGCAGCTGCTCCGTCCACCCTGGTGGTGAGGTTGGCATCCTCACAGCGTCGGCATCAGCCATCGCCGTTCTGGCCATCTCCTCCTCCAGTTGCGTCATCGTCAGGTCAAGTTTAGTCGGAGCCGGTTTCGTCCGTTCAGTGTCAGTCTTGATGTCGGAGGGATGGGTGTTGGGGAAGAAACGCACGTATATCGACCCAAATAGGTACGACATCCGTCGCTCCCTCCCCAAGACCTTTTCGACCTCGTCCGGTGGGATACCTAGGGTTAGATAACTCCCGTAGTTATCACCACCGACCGATGTCGCCCTGTACAGGGACCACCTGCCGATGTCGTACCAGGGGTTCTGGCAGGTCAGAACCGTCTGGAGCAGCGCTATGTCCCCATTGTACCTGGGTACGAAGAGCGCCGCTCGAACCCGGGTCGGTACGTCGGACTGTTTCATAACTGTCAGTGTCGCGTCAGTGTTCGGCAGTCTTATTTTGGGCACGTTCTGGGTCAGCCAAGTCAGGGCGTTGTCGTCCTCGCACCACATATGAACCGTGCCATCCGCTACCCTAGGGTAACCACGGAAGGCCGGGACTTTGGAGGGGTCGGTTCGACACGTTTCCACGATGAGGTCCTCAAGGCTGAGCTTGATATGCTCGCCCTCGTCAGTCGTCATATCTCGGGATGGAGGCGAGAGGCAGATTGCTACGGCGAGTCGCGCAGGGATATCCTTAGTGGCCCGCGCGTAGGTTCTCTGCTTCCCTTGAGCGGCCTGGGTTCTAACACGCTTGGCGTCCCCCTGGAGCGTACTTGGTGAAGCCGTGTCGTCCGGGCGCTCCCTCTTCGCCGCTCCCTGTCCTCTTGGGCCGGGTTGCGGTTCTGAGGGGCTTGGCACAGTGCTTTGTGCCAGGGACACCCGGCGTAGGAACCCAGACCGCTTGCCTCGCTTCTGTCTGGTTCGGTGTCGGTCTTCGGTCGTCTCGTCGCGGTTCCGGTCGGTTCCTCCGGATGGTCCTGGTGCGGACAGTGACTTCTCGCGCTGGGTTTCCTTTTCGCGTACTGTTCCTTGCCCGCACGTTTCCGCGTCCGACTGCTTTTCGCGCTAGGTTTCCCCTTCGCGTGTCTGTAGCCGGTCGCGTACTCCCTTACAATTACTAACCGTTTGTGCTTCGCGCTTTGTTGCTGTCGTTGTCAGGATTATTTGTCACACTGTTCCGTACGATGCTCTGTTGCCAGGCCTTCGTGGAAGGTGTAACATTCGTCAATGTGATCGGCGCGGGAGTCGCAGCCGTCTTAGAGTCAGTAGGCGCAGAAGTCGCAGCCATGGTTGTGTCGGACGGCGCGTGAGTCGCAGCCGGTGTTGTTGGCGCCGAAGCGGCCAACCGCGCAGAAGGCGCGGCGCTAATAAGCAGATTGGTGCCCCCCCCCAGATTACGGTGGAGGCAGACCGACGCACGGTGAGCTGGAAATCGGCTTTCATAGACTTAGGGATTTCAATTTGCAAGTGCCGGATTTTTTGCCGGATATCGCTTCTATTAGTCATTACTATGTACAAAAATGACACCCGAGTTAATTCTGCCCAAAAACGAAGGAAATATAATTTTTTTACGAAAAATTTGTATGAAGCTAGTATGAAAAATCGAATTATCTCTTATACGGCATGTTTAACCGTAATATCCTTGGAGGTGGTCATAGTGCTAATTATTTATGATTTTTTGGTTGCCGATTTGACGAAAAATTTAATGCCGTTTTTTTTAAAAAAAATCGTCAAAATATTTTTATTTATTTTTACATGTAAAACGATCCCTTTTAGTGTCCAAGTTAAAAAGTTCGAAATGTTATTAACCCAAATATTAAGAACACACAAAACAAGAAAAATTAAATAAAAAAAATTGCTGTTTTTTGACACATTTTTATTAATTTAAATAAAAAAAGATTATCAAACTCTTATTTAAGTAACATATAAAGTTATGGATGAAGAAATTGAGGCCCTTATCCCCACAGAGTGCAATAATAATAATAGGGTGACTCATGAACTAATGATGACGATGATCGACGCTAAAGTTTGCACTTACCTTTCTGAAGCTAGATCAAATGCATCGTGCTACCTGTGCTTAGCAAAGCCTACAGAAATGAACCGCTTAGATGCTGTAACATCAAAAATTGTGTGTTCTGACCTGTATGAATTTGGCTTGTCATCCCTACACGCCCGTATAAATTGTATGGAATGTCTGTTACACATTGCATACAGGCTCGACTTCAAACGGTGGGCAGCGAGAAGTGATGAGCACAAAGAAATGCTACAGACAAGGAAAAAAGTAATTCAAAATAAATTCAAAGATGAGCTCAATCTGTCGATTGATATAGTGAAACAAGGCTCGGGAACCACCAATGACGGGAATACTGCAAGAAAATTCTTTGAGTTTCCTAATAAAACCGCAGCTATAACCGGTTTGGATGAAGACCTCATCAAAAGATTTGCTGTAATTTTACAAGCAATTACATCTGGAGAGCAGGTCGATATAATCAAATTTAGAGATTATGCCCGCAAAACAGCAGAAAAGTACGTATTATTATACGACAGGTACTACATGTCGTCAACTGTTCATAAATTATTAATCCATGGGGCTGACATAATCGAGAAAAATAATATTCTGCCGATTGGGACTCTCTCGGAAGAAGCCTCAGAGTCTCGAAACAAAGATTTTAGGAGGTTTCGAGAACATTATTCGCGGAAAAGAAGTAGGCAGGATTCCAATCAAGACATTTTAAATATGCTTGTTGTTTCTTCGGATCCTTTGCTAAGTGCACAAAGGCCTAAGTTAGATGCCAAGAAAAAGCAGAGCTTTTTTGCTGGGGAAACTGAGTTCGAGTTTTTGGATATATCCAATCTGGATGCTGACTCAGAATTGGAGTCTGACAACGAGGGTGATAAGGAAAAGTTGTAAAAAAATTATATATGTACATATTTGTAAATTTGTATTTGAGTGTTTGGGTTTTTTTTGTAATATTTAATTATATTTTGTCTTTTTTTTAATTTATTTTACTTTATTTTACAAATGCTTAGTATTAATTCCTTAAATTAAATTATTTTGCATATAATATAACTTTATATGTACTTAAATAAGAGTTTGATAATCTTTTTTTATTTAAATTAATAAAAATGTGTCAAAAAACAGCAATTTTTTTTATTTAATTTTTCTTGTTTTGTGTGTTCTTAATATTTGGGTTAATAGCATATCGAACTTTTTAACTTGGACACTAAAAGGGATCGTTTTACATGTAAAAATATTTTGACGATCTTTTTTTTAAAAAAACGGCATTAAATTTTTCGTCAAATCGGCAACCAAAAAATCATAAATAATTAGCACTATGACCACCTCCAAGGATATTACGGTTAAACATGCCGTTTAGGAGATAATTCGATTTTTCATACTAGCTTCATACAAATTTTTCGTAAAAAAAATATATTTCCTTCGTTTTTGGGCAGAATTAACTCGGGTGTTATTTTTGTACATAGTAATGACTAATAGAAGCGATATCTGGCAAAAAATCAGGCACTTGCAAATTGAAATCCTTAAGTCTATGAAAGCCGATTTCCAGCCCACCGTGCGACGAGTCGGTGTGGGATTCCCCGGCATTGCCGGGACCCACCTGGGGAATATAATTTTTTCCTTTCTGCGACATGGTTGTAGGCTGTGTGGGCTTTTTTTGGAGTTGAGGTTACCCGTCCTCATGGACCGAAAGGAGAAAAGGGAAAAGGAGGGAGAGACTAGGCGTAGGATCATGGGAGTGGGGTGTGGGATTCCCCTGGGCCCGGGATTTTGGCTTTCGGGAAAATGCGAAAAAGCGCCCGGTGGTTTTTGTTGCGTCTACTTCTTATGGAATTAGACCAAGAACAGGGTGGCAACCTCGTGAAGGTGAATCCCCCGGACTTGCCTTAAGATCTACACGACCGTAGCGCTCCCCCTCAAGACCCCGCCACCCTACCATCCTGAGGGAGGCAGTAAGGTAGGCCTGCATCTATACTACCAAGCAAAGCATAAGCAAAGCATGTCGTTGTGCAACCGCGAAAGCATAAATACAGACCCCCCCCACACCAAAATATATATAACTATATAATTCCCGTCAAAATAATAATAAGCAAGCGACCCATCTATTTTGGCATGCCCAACCATATCTAAAAATTAAAAAGCTAGTCATTTTAAACAGATAAATGATTCTTTTCTAATCTACACATGGTGAATTTTATAAAAAGTCATGACATTTTTATTGAATTCCCCTTTTTTATTAAAAGCAGCAGTTTTTTTTGGAAATTTAATAACAAAAAAACTAATTTTTATAACAATCTGTTTATCATTTTCTTTCATGCATTTTACGTACATTGCATTATCTAATTTGAACTTAAATTATTTAAACTATTATTACAGTTATGGCTTGATCCTGCACCAGAGGAACCACCATCTGGTGATGTTTTGGAGAAATGGTTAAGAAGAGGTCCAAAAAAATCAAATATTGATGATGAAACCCATTTCGTTGACCCAGGAATATTAAAAGGCGTGTTAGAGTCAAAAGTAAGTATTCTACATTTCTAGTCTTTAGATGAAATCATGAAGGTACGATTCTGGAGACGACTCGCCGACCGCAATGACTGCACAGCAAATGGAGCGGACAGGCAGCAGCGACACAACTGGTTTCTATTCAACTCGCAGAAGGTTAATCAAAATCATGATTAAAAACAAAAATTGGATTTAATAGATAAAAAACAAAAAATATAATATCGCTGGACATTACACACATCGCCATCTAGTGCCACACAGCAACGAAGCTTGTGTCATGGACACCAGATAGTTAAAAAGTAGTTATACATTCAGTCAAAAAAGTATCGGGAATGGATGATTTGTTTATGGTTCCAAAATCAAATTTTTGTTTTTTTGTAGTTGTTAGATTGGCACAACTGTTTTCCATTTTGGCGCGGAGTTTGAGTTGCATCTGTTATTTATATTAAATACAGTGCTGGTTTTAGTAATATCATATATAGTGTGTATTGCGAATTTCATAATGGACAAAAATATCGAACAAAGAGTTTGTCTTAAATTTTGCATCGCCAATGGAATTTCGTGTTCGGAGTCACTGAAAATGTTACAGAAGGCTTACGGTGAATCGACTTTATCAAAAACTCGTGCTTATGAGTGGTTCAAAGCGTTCAAAAGCGGTCGAGATGTGATGGAAGATTTGCCTCGCTCTGGTAGGCCGTCAACGTCTGCAACTGAAGTTAACATCGCAAAAGTGAAGAAAATAGTGACTGAAAATCCCCATTCTACTCTGAGAGAGATAGCCGCCGAACTTTCTGTATCTCGCGAGTCGATCCGTACCATTTTAACTAATCATTTGGGTATGAAACATGTTGCTGCTCGGCTAGTCCCAAAAGATCTGAATTTTCTCCAAAAACTCAATCGCATGAAAGTCGCTGAGGACATGCTAGAACGAGTCAGTTCGGACCCAACATTCATGAAACGCATTGTTACTGGTGACGAGACGTGGGTTTACGAGTTTGACATGCAAACTAGTCAACAAGCTTCGGAGTGGCGCCTTCCAACTGAACCGAAACCGAAAAAACCACGCCAAAGTCGATCAAAAGTCAAAGTCATGTTGACTGTTTTCTTTGACTATCGCGGTGTTGTGCACTCTGAATTCTTACCGGAAGGTCTAACGGTAAATAAAGAATATTATTTGAGCGTTATGCGGCGTTTAAGAGAGCAAATTCGACGAAAAAGGCCAGATTTGTGGAAAGAAAATTCTTGGATTTTGCACCACGACAATGCGCCTTCGCACAAGGCTATCATTGTGAACGAATTTTTGACCAAACACTCAACAAATACCATCCAGCAACCACCATATTCACCAGATATGGCTCCTGCTGACTTTTTTCTTTTTCCTAAACTCAAATTACCACTTCATGGCACCCGTTTTCAATCGATAGAAGACATAAAGGAGAATTCGCGGCGAGAACTGAACTCAATTCCGGAAGCAGCGTTTAAAAAATGTTTTGATGAATGGATTATTCGTTGGCGCAAGTGTATCGTTTCTAAAGGAGCATACTTTGAAGGTGATAAAATAAATTTGGATGAATAACAGACATTTTGTGTATTATTGATCTTTTCCCGGTACTTTCTTGACAGAGTAGTATTGTTGTGTGGTGGTGGTGGTGGTAGTTACTCGTAGTTTAAATCAGATTTTTTTATTTATTTACATATTCCAACCTTTTTTATTGTCAAGTCTATGACCAGTGTGTGTTGTCAGTGATCACATACGGGACCGAAACGTGGTCGCTCACAATGGGCCTCATCAGAAGGCTTAAAGTCACCCAAAGGGCAATAAAGAGGGCTATGCTCGGAGTTTCCTTGCGCGATCGAATCAGAAATGAAGACATCCGCAAGATAACCAAGGTTACCGACGTAGCCCGAAGAATTGCCAAACTTAAGTTGGCAGTAGGCAGGGCACATTGCTCGCAGAACGGATGGCCGATGGGGCCGAAAAGTGTCTGGAGTTCTGGAGTGGCGACCGCGAACCGGAATACGTTGCGTGCTCCCTCTAGGTCGACCGATGACCTGGTAAAGGCTGCGGAAATCCGCTGGATGCGGGTCGCACGGGACCGGTTAATGTGGCGACACTTTGGGGAGGCCTATATCCAGCAGTGGACGTCTTGCAGCTGAAATGATGATGATGATGAATCTATTTTCATTTGGATATTTAAAAAAAAAAAAAACCAAAAAATAATCTTAATTATAAAGTGAAAAATAATGAACCTCATAGTTCTAAAATAATCAATATTAGCCACATGCAAATATTCAACAGTGAAAACAATGAAAAAAAATTCTTAAAAATTTGGGTACTGCTGCTGTTCAGTCACTTAGCATATTTTGATGTTTATGGTTTTACTGGTTACATAATATTTTTTGCCTATTTAGGTTCTTTTATTGTATCCATGTTTTCAATCACGAATGACCGGGACAAAACAGATCAAGTCGCGTATTAAGAGCCATTTCACAAAATTACAACGCTCGAGTTTAGGTAAAATACCGCAGCTTTGTGTATGTGTGCGTAGCAATCCACACATACACAACGCAAACAGTCCAGCGCGAGTGTCGAGACAGACTAAACAATCTTGGGCCGTTATAATCGTAATGCACCTTGGTTTGAGATTTATGCAAAAAGATAATTTATTTATTCAGTCTTTATTCTATGAAAGCCTTCTAGACTAATAAAATAAAACACAAATATATGTTATGTAAATATGTATTTTATGTGTACGTTTCTATTACATATACAGGCTGGAATTTTTCAATGCCACCTGGAGGGAAAGTACTCGAAATACTGGAGATAGCAAATTTTACTCAAATAAAACATTCCTTTATTTTTAAAAAGAAACAAATCTGCATTATCAGATTTTCGAAAATTCTCTTGCCACACTCGGGAATCGAACCGACTAAAGTTCGAAAAAATAACATCGTTTACTTTTTTTACATCAATCGATAGGGACAATCATATGGATCAAATCTCTCTAACAAACATGGAAGGGAAAACCATGAAATATAAAGAACAGTTATAAATTCAATAAGATTGGCACTTTTATTCATGATTTTCCTTTCATTTAATTTATCATGTTTCTTAGAGAGATTTGATTCATATTGATTGATGTCAAAAAGATACAGAATGTTATTTTTTCCAACTTAAGTCGATTCATCCTGGGTTCGATGCCCGATTGTGGCAAGCGAATTTTCGAAAATCTGTGAATACAGATTATTTTCTTTTTAAAAATTTAGGAATGTTTCCTTTGGGTAAAATTTGCTATCTCCAGTATTTAGAGTACTTTCCCTCCAGGTAGCATTGAAAAATTCCACCCTGTGTGACTAGCTGACGTCGCACGGTTTCACCCACGTAGTTCCCGTTCCCGTGGGAGTATGGGGATAAAATGTAGCCTATGTTACTCGCTGATAATGTTGCTATCCATTGCTGAAAGATTTTTTTTAAATCGGTCGCTTAGTTTTTCAATTAAATCGTAACAAACACACAAACAAACAAAAAACAAATCTTTCCACTTTATAATATTATTATAGTATGAATATACTTTTTATTATAGTAGGTACCTATGATACTGAATATAAATACTACAGTACTTTCACAGTTCTTATGTCTTGTGACTGGGACTGTGGCTACATTCAATTTTCATCTTTGTTTCGACAGTTCAAAAGTGCCTGTAACTGGCCTACTTGAAATAAATGCTTTGATTTTGATACTGAATAGACTCCTGTATTAAACCTAAAATTGTAACTTAAACATACAATTTCTGTTGCCGAATCAGACTATCCACCAGTAGCCAGCATGGCGGCTCTTCTAAAAGTACTATCCTCCTCTACTCGATTCACGCGATTTCTCATTCTAAAATGAAAACAAAAAAATAGCTATCAAATTTCGACACCGAAATAGTTTTAAAGGAAAACCCAAGGGAAACCTTTCAAATTATAATTACGGTTCTATATTCCATGTCGATATAATTATGTTAAGGCTAATGCTCCAGGGTAGCCCGCGAAATGCATTTTTTTTTTACGTTTTTTGGCAATTTGCAGGCCAGTGGTAGGTTGTATGTTGATTAGAATATTATTCGCGGCTGTAAGACGTATGTAGTTACAGAATTATAATCATCAAAATTATCAATACAACCCTCCAAGTTCATAAAGGTGCAGGAATTACTTTGACCTTGAAAAAGTCATCTTTGGAGCATTCAACTAACGTGATCGATAATTACTGTGTATATGAATTGCAAATAAAAATAATACCCATCTCGCTTCTGTTGCTTTCAGCTTTTGCAGAATTTTTATTCTTTCCTCAAAATCGGTTCATAAACGACGAAGTTATCTTCGTCGTTTATGAACCGATTTTGACGATTCTTTCTTTGACGATTCCGCTAACACAAATAAAAAGTATATATACAGGGTTACTAGTCATTCGACGTATTCCTTGCAGTACGTTATAGTAGGGTTAAAATGCAAGAAATTAAGCCACTAAATGTTCTACCGAAATTCAGTGGTTTTTGAGTTAGTTCGATTTTTAGTTTTTTTTTATGAAAAATCCCAGATTAAATCATTTTAAAGCCAATTTTAAAACGATTTTCGGCACGACTGTACTAAAATTTAAGTTATTATCATAGCTGATGACACAGCAGACCTTTTTTAATAATTAAAAGTTCAAAAATGCCTAAAACTTTGGCAAATATCAGTAATGAAACAATTTTTTTTGTAAATTTTGCCATTACTTCAAATAAAAATGTTGTATAGTGAAAAAAAATAATACTACGCCAGATGTACAAATTACTAGAAAAATATCCTTGTTATCCTTACCAGCCATCTAAATTGGTATATATATAATTTTGCAGACAATTTTCGACAGTTTGGATGATGAGGATTTACGACATGCGCGGTTTCGTAGTAATCCCTATGAAACTATTGGTTCAGTGATATTCCTGAACAGAGCCGCCGTGAAGATGGCCAATATAGACGCTGTATTTGACTTTAATTTCACAAACCCCAAGAAACAAAATGGTGAAGATGCTGTAGATCGGAAAGAAATATTGTATTTTGCTGATGTGTGTGCTGGTCCTGGAGGGTTTTCAGAATATGTGTTATATCGCAAGGGTTGGAGGGCAAAAGGTATTTAAATTGTACAATTACAATTATTAAAACAACTGTCTCCTGCATACTTGGTCAGGAGATCATGATTTTAAATATTGTTTTAACAATGTGATAATGAGTTATCGATTTTAGGTTTTGGCTTCACTTTAAAAGGACCTAACGATTTTAAGCTATCTGACTTCTATGCTGGATCTGCTGAAACCTTCAATCCATTTTATGGAGTGAAAGATGATGGAAATATCTTTAATCCTGCAAATCTTACGTCATTAAAAGAGCATGTACTGAAACAAACAGAGGATAAGGGAGTACATTTGCTTATGGCTGACGGTGTAAGTATTTTTCTCATCATATCATATACCACCAGTTATAGGTACTGAATGTGTCGACCCATATTCTCTTTCTATATTAAAAAAAACTGGCTTTCAGGGCTTCTCTGTACAAGGTCAAGAAAACATACAAGAAATACTGTCAAAACAGCTATACCTATGTCAATGCCTTGCTGCTTTGATGCTTGTGAAAACTGGCGGCCATTTTGTAGTCAAACTCTTCGATGTCTTCACATTGTTTAGTGTTGGCTTGATTTACATTATGTACAGATGTTTTGATAAAGGTAATTTAAATATTACTTTTTTTTTGTAGGATTTCAAATTCAACAGTCATTTTAATTTCTTTTATTTTTCAGTTTGTATTCACAAGCCAGTGACTTCGAGACCAGCAAATTCGGAGCGGTACCTTGTATGTTTCTGGAAACGGTTGGGGACCGAACCGGCAGAACAACACCTCGCCTCTGTAAACTCATTACTATGGAGTGACGACAAACGCGGCGGTGACGTCACACAACTTGTACCTTTAAAAGTCATAGAAGAAGATACAAACTTTTTTGAATACATTTATAAAAGCAACTGTCTGTATGTATGCTCTCACGATTACCAATGGCCTGTTTCACATCGTCCGGATAGTCGCGATCTACTTGATAAATTAACAAATGCAATATTTCTTGCAAACACCTTGGTGATGAAGCTACTAGAATCTTATATGTTGTAAGGCAGGCCATTTATCTCATAATTATTTAAAAAAATATATACAAATACACACATCACGCAAGCCTTCATGTATAGTGTAAAATAATAAATAAATAATATTTTCAGACTTGGAGAAAGGCAAATTCAAAATTTACTAAAAATAGCTAGATTCAGCAAAGATAAAAATTTAAAGGAAACTACACAAGCAGAGATGAAAGAACAGTGTTTAGCTCTGTGGAAAGTAAGTAATTAGTAATTGTGCATGGTTGTTTTCTGCTCATAAAATGTTATCTTTCTAATAGTGATTCGAAGAATAAGAAGTAATACATTATCAGTAGCATAGTTCGGTTCAAACTTAATGGCAGCTCAGAAGTTAGCTGCGAGTGATGGTCTGCGCAGGAATAACGCTTTAAACTTTATGGCGATTCTGAACATCTAATGTAAAGCTGCGCAGACAACAATTTGAGGTCTCAATAGGGCGCAGATGACGTATCGTTTTGTCTGTATAATGCGCAGACCGTCACTTGCAGCTAACTTCCGAGCCGCCATTAAGTTTGAACCAAACCATAGCAGTATCACATCGTACGCGACAGGTAGCGGACGAGTTTGCGATGCCGCTGTAACCGGTGCTGTGGCTAATCGATAAATGTCGTCTCATACTGTAAAGTGTTCTTATTGCAATGTCGTCATCAACGAACTGTTAGCATTTCGTAGAAATGTATTGGATGTCATGGATGAAGAGAGTGTGCATCAAGTGGGTTGTTAGTATTTCTCTACGGAGGAAATTGTGCGGGCTAAATCTCTGCTGTTTTAGTCCATCCCCAGTGGAATGCCAGTGCGCCGTAAAAAGGGAAAGAATAAAATGTCACGGGATCTAGACGACATGATCTGTCTCATGAAAGGTACGGTCGAACAAGCTATTTGGTTTACATTTTACAATGTCATTAGTGGATTAAACTGTTAACCAAATAGCTTGTTCGAACGTATCCGTGCTGAATTATTTCCGATATTTGCGGCGAAGGAGCTTAATAAACTCCCTCCGGTAACTTTTGATCATGTGGATTTGACGTGTTTCCTAAAAGATATTTTAAAGCTGAAAAATCAGATCAGAGTTTTAGAAGACAATACCGTGTCTAAGAAGCAGTTTCTGTCGCTTCAATTAGAGAGGTGACTTAGTCTTAAACAGGCATCGCTAATAAACGATGCCTACTGTCAAAAATGGTCATATAAATGTGAGAAGGGGAGCATTTCTACAAAACAGCTTTACACTAGACAGTGGTCCTGTACGGATGAGCGATATAGGATTACAATATTTACTTATCAAATACCCAGCTGATTGAAAGGTAAACGACCTCTAGTTCAAAGGTGCGTCATCAACACTAGTCAGCGGCTGTAATAATTGCTTCTCTGTCTTACAAGGACATAATACTGAGACAACGCATCGCGGGCATGTTGAGGCCCAAACAGCTACTTAGGTTCCGAAGAAAGCGAGCGAGACTGACTGCAAATTTGATGACAGCGGTTTGTGCGGGAGTGAGACAGTCCGAGAATTAAAGCGCGTAAAGGCCACAACAAGCACCGCGGTCCCGTACAAACCGGTTAACTTATCGAGCCCGACTACCTGAGCGCACACGCCCGTCAATTCTCCCACCTCTGGTAAGCCGGGGACCACTGCCAGTGTGACCGCCGCTACGGCTGTGAAGGCATCGAGTGATATCCAGCAAACTACAGTGCAATGTAAGAGTATGCCGTCGAGAGATATGTATGATAAGACGGTCTCTAAAATGAGTGGAAATTAGTGCAAAATAAACGTTCGCGTTCGAAATCCTATACATCTGAAAGCCAAAAAGGTCGTACTTCTATTGTACCGGACAGTAAATGGGGGCTATCGTTTTTGAGCTCACCACTGGCGCCACTGGCGAGTAAGGTCTAGTCAATAATTCTATTTTATACTTTAGAGTACTAATAACGTCATAGAAGTTTATTTTATTTACGTATAACAACATAGTGTAAACTTCAGATACATATTTACAATATTCTCCCTAAAATTAGCAAACATGAAACATTTAAAAATCATTCTACCTCCAAGTACTAACAAATAAGACAATAAGTTGCTACTTAAAATCTTCAACTCATAAGTAATCAGGAATGGCTCAGTCTAGAACACAATTGTGAGTATTAGTATAAATACGTGATAAAAAAGCACGCAACGCGCGAACACTGTATGAAATCTGACATTTCGGAAGACCTTAGTCTACACGAACGCCTCTAGAGCGGCGTATAAATGCGCGATAGCCCCCATTCCGTGCGGCTGATATTAAAGTCCCGTTATTAATATTGAACGTGAATACGGAGGCCTCTGAAAATGACATTATTAGCAGACATAAAAAAAAGACTAACGAAAGTGAATTTAAAAAAAAAGCCGGCAGACTTAATTAGGATAATAGGCATGACGACAGTATCAAAAAATTGCAAATCTATTTAGTCCGTCAGTTAGAGTATTGGAAATTAATGGACACGTATTTTT
Source organism: Xestia sexstrigata (assembly GCA_941918905.2). Lineage (NCBI taxonomy): Eukaryota > Metazoa > Arthropoda > Insecta > Lepidoptera > Noctuidae > Xestia > Xestia sexstrigata. The sequence goes on from OW799214.2 coordinate 13,509,991, forward strand.
TGTTTTTGTAAATCAATGAATATTGACAAAGATAAAACGCATCAAAACTCGGGAGTGGGGGCTTGTGACGTCAGAACTAGCTAAAAATTATACCAAGGCGTGACGTATTGAGAATTTTAAAAGCGTCATATTTTCGTCAATTTTGGTTTACGTAACAAAAGAAAAAACACGGGTCAAATATTTTTTGATAAACGTAACTGACGGACTAATTAGTTTTTTTTTTTTTTGTCGTCTCGCCTATTGTGGTACCCATCGTGAAGAATAGACAGGAGACATCTCGAACATAAGCAACTACCGCTCAATCTCTCTTGCAACTGTTATGGCCTAAGTCTCCCAAAGTGTTGGACAGTATACTTGACTCTTATTTGGCGAAATATGTTAAGTTGCACGATGCACAGCTTAGGTTCAGCTTAGGTCCTGGACTATCAACCGAAAGTGCTATTTAAGTGTCAAGTGGAGCATACTGTCAAATACTACACTGACTGTGAGACGCGCGTGTACGCCTGCATCCTTGACCACTCCATGGCTTTCGATCTCGTTTCTTAAAACGTGCTTTGGAGCAAGTTGAGGAGGGTATACCGGAGGAACTGCTTAATGTAATGGTATCGTAGCCAGACAAAGTGGTCTAATGCGCTCTCGGGAGTCATATCGGTTGGAGTGCGGGGTGAGGCAGGGTGGTCTGTCGTACCCTCGTATCTTTAATCTATATTTTAATGACTTCATTGTCGAGCTCAGCAGTCAGCAGCATGCGTGTCGGATGCAGGGTAAATGGTGTTCCGGTATCACCCACCGGGTGCCGACCTACCTTCGTCGTGTGGTCGGGGACTACCTGACGGATAGGGCCGTCATCTACCCCGGTCGCAGCGGAGACTGGAATCGGCGAGAGATGTCGTGCGGTGTTCCACAGGGATCGGTTCTAGGGCCGCCCTTGTGGAACATCGGGTACGACTGGGTGCTGCGCACCGACCTCCCTAACGGTGTCAGCGTAGTTTGCTACACTGACGACACTGATGCTGGCACAGGGGAGGTCGCACGAGCCGGCGGCTGAAACTATGACACGCGGGGTTGCGATAGTCGTTGAGAGGATCCGGCAACTGGGTCTCGAGGTGGCATTGCACAAGTCTGAGGCCATTTGCTTTCATGGGCCTCGGAATGCGCCACCTCCGGGATCCTTAATCACGGTAGGAGCGGTATCCATCGGCGTCAAATCGACTTTGAAGTACCTAGGACTCGTCCTCGATTGCCGGTAGAACTTCGTGGAGCACTTCCGACGTTTGGCCCCCAAACTGGAACGGACCGGGGCTGCCTTCAGGCGGCTCCTGCCCAACCTGGGGAGGCCGAACGCCTCCTGCCGGAGGCTCTACGCGGGAGTCGTGCGGTCCATGGCCCTTTACGGGGCCTCGGTGTGGGCGCGTTCATTGAGGCGGCGAGCCGCCCACTACCTGAACGCGGCTCAAAAGGTGGTAACCGTAAGGCTGGCCCGTGGGTACCGCACAATCTCCCGCGAGGCGGCGAGCCTCCTTGCCGGATTGCCGCCATGGGATCTGGAGGCGATAGTCCTTGCGCGCCTACATGAATGACGCGTTGAGGCGCTACGCCAGGGGGAAAACTCCGCTACCGCGGCAAATTGTCGCTCAGCGGACAGAATTCCGGCGGGATCTCATGGCGACATGGAGAGAGCGACTGTCGCAACCCCGTGCAGGGCACGCCACAATAGTGGCGATAAGTCCCTTCTTTGAGGAGTGGCTTGAGACCCGTAGTGGAGTATTTCGTTTACCTAGTTATTTTGGCTATTTACTATGGGTGGTCCTCTCATTAACTTGTCTTTAGTTAAGTTACTAACAATAGTGTTTAAGTGCAAACCTATTACTGACAATTTATGGATCTCTTAGTTGTCCGAAATAAAATGATTTTATTATTCATTTATATTTTTAGTTACCTGATGCAGTGAGAACTCAGCCGGAACGTCGAGGGCATGACGATACATTATCGGCGATCAGAACGATGATAAAGAAGCCGGCATCAGATTCGGACAGCTTATTTTCTTTTAAATCTAATGTTTTGAACCGACCACCCAATTACTTAGAGACCTGCGCCGATCTAAAGACGTATTTTAGAAATATATTAGACTGGAATTTCGTGTTTTTAAGCAGTGGGAAAAATAGCCCGGATTTAAGAATATTTATAGGTAATTTTAAAATTTAAGTATTACTTAGGATCCAGTGATGCTAATTTTGTTGTGTTTGTGGCTTCATAATTATTTAATTTTGATTTTATTTTACCAATTACATTGTTGCAAAATTCGAAAAGTTTGACCAGATTTATTGTGAATGTTTTGATTACTGCGTCCATATGTAAAAGGTTTTAATGCTGTTTTATCATTTAAAGGTTGTGGAGGAAAGCAAGTATTTCAATTGGAGTCGAATACGTGGAGAACAGTCGTCGATTTACACGTGACGTTGCCGGCTAAAACACTGATATTCGGAGAGGTACATTGTCACCTGCCACTACCGTCGTTTAAACGCGATGGCAGATTTACTACTAAGCAATGTAAATACACCTAGGAGAACATGAATATTATATCAATTACTTGTTTTTAGGTTGTAAAAGAATATCGCGGACAGGGCAACAATCAAATCTATAGCAAGGCATTGCACATTATTGACGCTTTGATGTTGGGTGGCGTCGATATTTCCGGCGATTCCCTTAGCGACAGGTTAGTCATTTTTAAGGTCTTTATCGTCTTTTTATCCTCTCGTATCTTTTCTATCTATACACATACACCATTACTTTTAGGTCGTTCTGGAAACGAAGGCCAGAAACTCGATCATAGTACTCGGAACGATTGGGAATGTTTTTTTTTTAATATAAAAAATAATATAAATTTAATGTTTCGTCACTCATTTAAAAAAAAAAAAATTTATAATAAATAATTTTTAATTGTATTTTTTTTTAAAGTCCCAATCGTTTGGAGTTTGATGATCGAGGCTTTGGATTCCAGAACGATCTAAAATTAAATGTGTAAAATAATATTCATGGCCTGAAGCCGGAGCTTGAGCTGCACCTGCAGTATAAATTTTGTACTTACATGATTGTTTAAATGTTTTTTTTTTTCAGAATTAATCAATGTAATTTGTTTTGTTCCGCATTGAATAAACCATTTGATAATCAAGCTCTTCCAATAAGAACGAAGAGATTATACAATATGGAACATTTCGATTCCGCTGTCAACAATTTAGAATATCGCGCTATGAAACGAGTGAAAAGAGCCGTCACGATCGATACTCCAGATAGGGTCAACAGAAATGATATGTTTTATGTTGTTGGATCTGTTTTGTTTTTGAAAGAAATAAAAGGTAATATTATCGTTCTCCTTGCACACATTTAGTATTCTTGCATCCATCTTATGTCAGTACTTTCTTAAATGCAAGTAAGTACTGCAATGCAAGCACACAGAAAATTTAAAAGTCTTGAAATAAACTAATCTCACTATAAGTAGTACTAAGTATATAATTGACTGTTTAAATAATTTATATTTCAGATCCTTGGATCACTGCTATTTCGAAGAGCAGTGGACGGGAATATTATTTCTGTATGGGCAGGGATGGAAAACCTATTAGCGAGTACCATATTCCAACAGACGCTAAATTGGATATGTTAAGTGCATACACACGACGGGTCATGTGGCCTTGGGAGCCATCAGCTAGTGCTATATTTGACAGCCATACTAAAGAAAGTGTAACGCGCGCAGATATGGAAGTATATATAGCAAGTGTGATTAATAAATAGTTGTTTTAGGTATTGTTATCACTGTAAATATTAAAAAATTAAGGACAGTAAATGCTAGACTAAATGTACCTTATAAATGAAATTTATTTTTATTACTTACTTACAAAAATTAAATATTTCTATTAATCCTGTTGGAAATATTAAACAAACAACGAATACCTACCTACATAATTATTTTATGTAATATTATAGTTACTAAAATGAAATCAATGTTTTATTGAACTGGTGATATGAGGTTGTATACATCTCTGCCTAATCCCTTCTGGACATAGAGGCGTGATGTTATGTTATTGTTTCAATACCAAGTAAATCTGCTAAGAAAACAGTGTCTTTTATTTTATCAGAAATAGAGCACAAATTACAGTATTCGGGCACAGTCTGTGCAAAGTCGTTTGCTGGTTCATTTAGCGTGGTGAGAGCAACGAGCGTAGGGTGGTTTCAGATTAGCTTATTTTAGGCGCGTATACGCTCGATTCATGTTGATAGGTGCGGCGGTGCGTCCGTATACACGCGCATTTGCAACACTGCGGATCTCTGATACAGACGCCAGCACATCAAACTACTACAATTTGTCAAATTTATTTAATAGATATACAACTTTATCGACAAAGCATTATCTTCAAGGTTGATTGCGAAAATTTGACAGTTTCGGGTAGCTTGATAAGCTGGCGTCTGTACCAACTGCTGTAGTCTATGGTTTAATAAAATATAATGATTGTCTATCGGATGACTGGCGCCCGCGCTCTCTCCCGTGACAACCTGATTCATGTACGTGTACAGTGCTAATTAAATAATTTAAATAAAACAGTCTAACGCAGTTTCCTTGATCTACAAGCCATCCCGACCGAACCCCAAACATGGTGCTTCATGGGATTTAAAAGGAAAACGTAAAAGTCTAGAAAATTGTAAGTAAAAAATTTAACTGTAAGTCGGAATCCAAGTCACCAACGTGGCGGACAAAGCGTTCCTTGTACAATTGTAACCGCTTCTCAATTTCTCATACAAAATGGCGATAACGCGGCAGAAAAATGAAAAAAATTGGACGCTTAGATTTAAAATTTTCAGTGAGGCTAATGATTTATATAAAGTAACGGATTCGAAAAGGACAGCAATTTTCAATGCAATTGGTGATGACGGAATAGACATTTTTAATAGTTTCAATATAGATAGAAATACAACAAAGTTAGACGACATCCTAAAGAAATTTGACGAGAAATTCAGTCCTCATATAAATGTAACTGCAGAAAGGTACCTATAATTTTTTCACAAAAAAACAAAAAACTTGTAACAAACTGCCATCAGCTAGCGAGCCGGGGATGCCCCGAAGAGCCTACAAGCCAGCCAATAGCCACGTCACTACTCCATGTGCCATAGTTGCCTGCCAATCCAGCCATGCCACGTCATCAAGCCAAGTTCAGAGTGGGGTAGTGACAAGCCAGTCTATATATATCCCGCCAGCCTTTGTTCTCGCGCTTGTTCCTAGAACGATCATTTCGTGAGTGAATGTGTATTGTAAAGACAAATTGTAAAAGTGATCAGTTAAAATAATTAAAAGACATTTTAGTGCATAACAAGAACGTTTAATTGCATATCCCTTACAAACTGATGAAACTTTGGATGAATACTTGACCATATTGAATAACCTAGTTACCACATGTGAATTTGGTAGTCAAAGAAGAATTGATCAAGGACATGCTCGTAATAAGCATGATTAGCACACATAAAAGAAAGACTCTTACAGGAAGAAAATCTAACAGTTGTCAACCCATCGAAGTAATTCGGGACATAGAATCAATAGTCATGGAAGAAACAACAGAAATAAATCATCAGACAGGAATTGTACTAGATGTGGTCAAATTCACAAATGTAAATGCCCAGCACAGGACAAAATTTGCAATCATTGTAAAAAACAAGGTCACTGCTAAATTTTGCTTTTTCAGGAAATCAGACCATCAGGTTGGTAATATTTCTTAGAAACAGTCTATGTCAAAAGATTTTTCTAATAATTTTGTTATAAATTCTTTTCAAAATTCAGAATCTACAAAAAAATGGCAAATAAATGTTTATTGTAATAATTTCAAACTTATATGTCAGCAAGGAAATGTTAGATAAAATTATGTCCAGCTCTCACTCAAAAATTAATATTTCAAGAACAAATAAATGATAAAATCTTTTCCTTTTCAGGACAATTAGTGCCAAATTTAGGTACATGTAGGTATTCATAACTGTAAATTTGAAAACGAAATAACCGCAAAACTCTATTTTGTTGTTGTTGAGTGTGAATGTAAAACAATATTAGGAAAAATAAAGGAAGGAAGGAGGATTTAGGAATTCATGTGAAAAATTGGGTATTGTGAAAAGAATATATGGAATCCAGCAAACGTCAGTACAAGAAATTGTTTCTAAATTTGCTAAAACATTTGAGGGTCTTAGGTTGTCTATGTCTACCTATGGTGAACCTTTTTACCACTTTATTCTTCTGTGACCATAGATACTACTGTTCTGTCATAATCCGATTGTCATAAGAATGTATTGTCACTTTCATCAATATGTTACGTTTTGCTAATTAAAACCTACAGTATAGGTTTTGACTATTATTTCAATTTAATTAGCATTCGAAACGACTAAGATCCCATGGACAAATATCTACAGCACGGCGGCCGCGGAATGGGCACACCATAGATACACACATCAACACGGTCTAGGGATATTTTTAAAAAAGCGAATTACTATCAATGTGTTAATTATTTATGTGACGTCATGTATATATTTAAAAGATACGTTATTTAATATTCTACCATTTTTTAATAATGGTTAAGTTATAGATTAAAATTTCAGGATTTTATGGAAAAAAAATGAAGCATAGACGGAAAACGTATATGAATGAACTTTTAATTTGTGAGTAAAAACTGAAAAAAATAGAAAAATCATTTAATTTGTGTTTATAAACTTGAAGTTAGTAGTCTGAGAAAGCGCCCATGATGTTCATAACACATCGGCAACGATTCGGCATGCTCAGACCAAGGTTGTCAATGTCTTGCTGCGGAATATTGTCCCATGTCCTTCTGAGGTGCGCAAAAAGTTGATCTTCTGTAGCCAGATTTTCAGGAACTTCCTTCAGAGCTCTTCTTTGCAGCATATCCCACGCATGCTCAATGGGATTTAGATCTGGCGATTGAGCAGGCCAGTCTAAGGCCCTAACATTATGTGTATGTAACCAAGCTGCTTCCGTTCTCGCCGTGTGTGCCCGGGCATTGTCGTGCATGAGCAGGAAATCTTGCCCCATTTGTGTTCTGTGGGGCAAGATTACGGGCCCCAGCACCTGTTGGACGTATCGTTCTGCCGTCATATTGCCCCGCACCCAAACGAGATCCGTCCGTCCTCCAAGATGAATTCCTGCCCAAGCCATAATTGTTCCTCCTTGGTATGGGTGAACTTCCTGAGGGTTCTGGAGACGGCTCCATCGTCCAGGAACTCGCCAAACACGCGTCCTTCGTGAATCTGGATGGAAGCCGAACCTGGATTCATCCGTGAACAGCACATTGGACCATTGGTCACGGCCCCAGTCCACGTGGTTCCGAACCCATTCTAATCGTCGTCCACGATTGCCTCTCCGTAAAGGTGGGACCCGGAGTGGTCTACGAGAGCGTAGATTGCTTTCATGCAGTCGCCTTCTTACAGTTTGGTCACTCACAAGCACTTGGTGTTCCACTCGCAGCCTTTGGACCAATTGAGTCGCCGTTGCATTTGGTTGTGCTCGCGCAGTAATTTGCAAAAATCGGTCTTGTCTGGGGGTAGTGATGCGACTTGGCCCCCGGTGCCTCTCCGCTACTTCACCTGTGGCACGATAGCGTGTCCACAATCTTGAAATTACATTTTGATGGGTCCCTATGGCCTCAGCAACATTACGCTGAACAGATCCAGCTTCCAGCATTCCCACAGCTCGTAACATCTCCGCCCTCGTCAAATGTCGGCGTTGCATGGCTACAATACCTCAATTTTAACTTTATCTTTCGTTTAAAAATGAAAAAAAACTGTAAATAAACGTAATTCGTATTGTTTTCTAAATTTCGCACAAATGAAAATTCCCTCTCCTATACATCAAGACATTTTTATGCCACCGAAACAAAAGAATTTTCAAAAATTTGAATTTGGAATTAGTCTGAGATAAATTACAAACAAATCGGTGTATAAAAGATTCCAATGCGGCCAGTACTTTTCGAGTTATTTAATTGAGTACCTATGAAATATCCCTAGACCGTGTTGATGTTTGTATATATGTTACACTAGATTAGCAATTACCGCGCCACGGCGTTGCCACGGGCATAATATGACCACGGTCATATGCTTAGCTTATAGAGATGGGTAGCTATTCCAATAACTAGCCAAATAGCGGCTATTAATGAAATAGCCACGGCTATGATATCCGTCAATACGATAGCTAGCTATTGGCTACTGGCTGGCTAGAATACGGCACAGCAGCGGATAGCTGCCCCAGAGTATAATATAACTACTGCAGCCGTCGCGATATTCGGTAGCCGGAGTAGCCGTTAGCTAACTAGCTGTGTGCGTGCTCACTGCGCTGAGTAGGTAGTGACGTAATGTGAGACGCGAGTGCGAACTTCATTCACATCGCACATCTCTTTCTCACAATAGTCACAAAATAGAATAAAGAAAGAGAAGGCATATCTTAGTAATTTCGTTCGGTTAGTGTATGAATTTACGAAATACGATAGTTAGAAAGGTAGTAGCTAATTACAGTTAGATGTGAAGGAATTTGATACTAACTATACGATTATAAACCTAATTTCAGTCTAGAAATGGGTTGAAATCGATTAAATTATCAGAAGCGCGACATCTGTACTTTACTTGCCTACAACTAAAGTCTGAGTCGATTTAAGTACGTAAAGTAAAAGTTTTTTAGTTCATACAAACAGAGATGACGCTACTGTAGATTTTCGTTTTCTTAAAATAATAATAAGTACGACCTACGAGGGAAGTCAATTCTTTTCAAAAGATTATGAAATAAAATAAAAAGTAAATGAAAAACGAAATTATGACATTACCTAACATAATGACATCTAGACTTGTTGCCGCGGCGAGGATCGAACTCGAATCGCAGGGCAGTTGACTGTTATTCATTTTAAGTCCCGCTGCGCCGCTAGCCGCTAGCGAGCGCTAGTCGTTATTGTTCAATAGCCAAGTAGCTAAAATAGCTGGCTATTCCACCACAAATAGCCGGCTAGCTAAGCTATCGAAATTTCGGCTAGTTACCCATCTCTATTAGCTTATGTCAGTTCTGTGTTCTGTTTGACGCAGTACCGAAGTGACACGCGACAAAATATGGGCAAATACGCAGTGAAAGAGTGCGATTCAAAATCACAAAAACATAACAAATTAATCGGAATAACTTTCCACACGTAATTTTATTGTTTCTGTGTTTATATATTGGTTTATATTACCGTAAAAACACAATTAATTCAATGAAATTTTGAATTTTGACAATTAGGTTCAGTGTTACCATTAAAACCTTGTTTTAGTTCACATTTGTGGGAGAGAGTGATTTTAATATTATTTAATTGTTTTAGTTTTTTTAAATGTTTTTTATATTGTTTTAATATTGGAATATTTAAAAATTGAAAATAATAATAATATTTGTATATAAATGAATAAACAAAATGAAAAATATTCAAAAAGTAAATGTTTTAATTATTTCATTAGTTATAAACGTCTAATACATCCAATAAGAAATACATAGTTCAAATATTTTAAAGTTAATTTAATTTATATGTTTCAAATGTTTTTTATGGCTTTCAAGATTTGGGTAAATTTTCGCATGGGTAGGCAACCCCATCCCGCCATTGCAAGTTGATATTGCCGTCTTTGTCTAATCAAAGCGACGGTATTGTTCTTGCGACTTGTGTAAGCGAGACAGACATATGTTTACTTTTAAATGTTTGTGGTTTCAAAGCTAAATCGCGCGTCGTCGCGTTTAAAAAGTGGTTACACATTTTTTGACACATTTAATTGCGGTTTGCATCTCTAGTATATTTAACTCATTGGGGCACACTGGAAGAAAACTTTCGTTAACTTCCTTGCGGTGCAGGACTCGGAAACTACTACTGATGAGGTCAAGCTAACCATACTAATTAATCACGTGTCTCCGAACGTGTATACCCACATAAGCGAGTGTGAAACATTCGAACAGGCATTGAATCTCTTAAACAAACTTTATGTAAGCCTGTATGCACGCCACGCTCTCGCCACCCGGAGACAAAGTAGCCACGAGACTATCGACACTTACATCCAAGCCTTGAAGCAACTGTCCAAAGATTGTAACTTCACGGCTGTCGATAGTAAGACCAACCGGGATGACAACATTCGCGACGCTTTCATAGCTGGCATCTCCTCGACAAAAATAAGAGAGAGACTCCTTAACCTTTGCTTAACTTACTAACTACTAACGACGAAGCACATAACCAGGCGCGTTCCTTGGAGATGGCTGAAGTAATACGCTGCATTATAACAACATACCTATGAACGCGGCTACGGAAAACATCTCTGATAACACTAATGCACGGAATACTCCTATGCCCAGTGGAAATGCAAGTGCCTCTGCAGCCACGCCGGCCTTCCAGAATTGCTCGAATCGCAAATGTTTTTACTGTGGAGGACGAGTGCATCCGCGCAAGACATCCCCGCTTTCAATGTGACTTGTCAACTTTGTAACAAGAAAGGGCATCTCGCAAAAGTCTGTCGCACTAAGAATCTAACTAGTGCTGCCACGTCTGACCAGGAAAATGTCACCGCCTGCATCATTGCTGCATCACCGTCGTCCTTACACAAAGCCATTGTCTCTGCATTTATGAAAGGCATTCATAGGCAGACATATACACACATCAAAAGTATCTAGGGATCAACATATATTTTTGCAATAACTTTTCTCCTGATTGATATTAATTAAAATTTTCTTTAAGGATTCATCAAATAAAGTGTTTTCGTTTGTCACAGTAACGATAAACCAAGTCACCTTTGCATTAATAAAGAAATTTGCCATTTTCCTAATAAAGGGATTTTTGACATTTGAACCACTAACATTAAAGTTCGAAAAAAAGACTGAAATAACAGTTTTCTTTAAAATTTTATTGGGTAACTTAAACAATTAATAATCCGTGTTTCTACCGCGAACACTAACAACACAAGAACATCGGTTTGGCATACTCAAAATGAGTTCATCCAAATCACGCTGTGGAATGGCCGCCCATGTTCGTTGCAACAACAAAAAAAGGTCTTCTTGCGACTGGATACCCTCCATATTCGGCAGAGCTCTTCTCTGTAGCATATCCCATGCATGCTCAATCGGGTTCAAGTCTGGCGACTGAGCAGGCCAGGGCAGGACATTGATGTTAGCTGCGGCGAGAGTCTGTCTTACAACTCTTGCGGTGTGCGGTCGTGCATTATCATGCATTAACTGAAATAAGGGACCGATTTGCACTTGTAGAGGAACGATGACGTCTGATACAATCGTCTCAGCATAAATTTGAGCGTTGAGGTTGCCTCTGATCCAAATCAACTCAGTTCTTCCGCCGATCCAAATACCCGCCCATACCATGATGGTTCCACCACTATAAGGATGGACTTCCTGGCAGGATTTTAATCGCTGTTGGCGTCCAGGGGTTCTCCAGTGTCGTATACGTCTTGTATCCGGTCTCATACCAAAACGAGACTCATCAGAAAAGCACACGAAACGCCATTGTTCTTCTGCCCAATTTCTGTGTTCAAGAGCCCATTGATATCGAATCCTACGATTGTGCATTGCTATAGGTGGTACCCGTAGCGGTCTTCGGGAATGAAGGTTCACTTCATGCAAGCGGTTTCTGACTGTTTGGTCGCTAATTAAGTTCCCTGAAGAGTGATGAAGCCTCACGGCTAACATCATGGCGGTTATTGTTGGAGCTCTTCGAGTTAAGATTTGAATGTATCGGTCTTGTCTCCGTGTGGTGCAGCGATACCGTCCTCCATGGCGCTCAGCCACGGTACCAGTGCTTCGGTAACGTGTCCAAAGTCGACTGATAACACTCTGACTTGTATTCAGAGCTAAAGCTACAGTACGTTGCCGGGAACCAGCTTCTATCATTCCCACGGCTCTGAGCATTTCTTCCCTGCTTAAATGACGTCGCCGCTCCATAATAACGTTGGTTTTAATCAGTAGTAGGGAAACAGTAGCACTAATAATGTCTTCAATGCGTTGTATGTTTTTATAGGGAAAATATTGACAGCTTATTTTCATCTTTTACTCGAATTTGATTGAGAGTTCCTGATTCAAATTATGAAATGCACCAAAAAGGATCCATATAAATTTATAAAATCATAAATTTATTACAAAGCCACATCTCAATCTCAAGAAATCCGCATAAAAATGCTTGATCCCTAGACATTTTTGATGTGTGTATTTTATTAATTTCGAATTTTCTAAACTGGTTTCTCAGTATATAAAACCAAGCCAGCAGACAATATCTATGGCCTCTCTTAATCATACATCATCAGTCAAAGAAGAAACTTGCCTCACGCTTACCTTGGGTAAACTCACATATGAGAACGTTCAACTGCTTGTGATCGACAATTTATGTTCAGATATGATTATAGGACACGACGAATTAGAGAAGCATTCCTCACTAGAATTCGCATTTGGTGGTCCGAAAGAGCCTCTCGTGATCTCGTCGTATGCAACGTTGCCGAAGCATCTGTCCCTGCTGTACCTTTATTCGCCAACCTATCTCCCGAACGCAAACCGATTGCTATTAAGTCTCGAAGATACAGTGATGTCGACCGACGTTTTATTGAAGAGAAAGTGAAGAATCTTTTAAAAGGTGTCATTGAAGAGAGCCGGTCCCCATGGCGAGCGCAGGTACTGATCACTAAGAATGCGAATCACCGGAAACGCCTTGTAATCGACTACTCCAGAACTATAAATCGCTTCACAGAACTGGACGCCTATACACTTCCCAGTGTTGAGGAACTGATATCAAAAGTGGCAAAATACTCTGTTTTTAGAGCCGTAGATTTAAAAAGCGCCTATCATCAAGTCCCTATTTTGCCAGAGGAGAGACTATACACTGCGTTTGAAGCAGCTGGAAATCTTTACCAGTTCCGACGTATACCTTTTGGAGTAACCAATAGAGTTTCTAGCTTCCAAAGAACTATAGATTGGCTTATTCGAACGGAAAAATTGAAAGGCACATTCGCATATCTTGATGATATCACAATTTGCGGCAAAACAGCAGAAGAGCACGACTATAATCTGCAAAATTTTCTTGCAGCACCTAAGAAGTACGGTCTGACCCTGAATGAAGCAAAATCCATATCTAAAGAAACTTCTATCAACATACTTGGTTACACAATCGCCAATAATATCATCAAACCTGACAATGATAGATTCCTCCACCTCGAGACTTGCCCAGCTTGCGAAGAGCTCTGGGTATGTTCGCTCATTACTCTTAAGTGGATACGAAACTTCTCCGAAAAGGTACATGAACTATCAAAGACCAAGACATTTCCGCTGAGTGACAATATGATTAAAGATTTCCAAAAACTTAAAATCGCCATAATCAAGTCTTGTGTTCACGCCATTGACAATAATATGCCATTTACTGTAGAAACTGATGCCTCGGAGCACTCAATTGCGGCAACCCTTTCGCAGGTGGGCAGGCCTGTAGCGTTCTATTCGAGAACACTTCATCCAAGTGAACAAAATCATTCAGCTATTGAAAAAGAATCGTAGAGTCCTTGAAGAAGTGGCGGCATTTTCTTATAGGGAAATCATTTCTGCTCGTTACTGACCAGCGATCCGTCTCTTTCATGTTTAATGCTAAGCACATCAGTAAAATAAAAAACGAGAAGATACAGCGCTGGCGATTGGAACTATCTCCATACAAATACGACATCGTATGCCATCACCTGGCACGCAGCACCATGTAGCGAACGTCTCCCGTGTTTGCGCCATCGTTGAAACACCTGCAAAGTTACGATCACTTCACGAAGCCCTTTGTCACCCGGGTGTAACCAGAATGGCGCATTGGGTACGTTCCAAAAACTTAGCCTATTCGATTGAAGAGATAAAGAGTATGACGAAAGACTGTCGCATCTGTTCTGAGGTTAAGCCTAGATTCATTAAAGCTGAGCCGCAAAATAAACTTATTAAAGCGATATTTTAACAGTTATCGATGAGTACTCCCACTTTGCGTTCGCCTTTCCGTGCTCTGATATAAGCGCAAAGACTGTAATCAAGCATTTAGACAGCATTTTTAACATGTTCGGCATACGTGCACTCGGACCGAAGGACATCATTTTTATCGGCTGATGTAAAAGATTTTCTACACTCCATGCAAATAGCAACGAGTCGTACAACGCCATACAACCCTCAAGGCAATGGCCAAGTTGAAAGGCTCAATTCTACGCTCTGGAAAACTGTACAGTTAGCATTGAAAACTAAGAATCTGCCAATAGAGAGCTGGGAGGATGTCCTAACGCAAGCATTACAATCCATACGCTCGCTTCTTTGTACTAGTACAAATTGTACGCCGCATGAAAGGATGTTCCGCCACTCTCGGAGATCGACGAATGGAGATTCTATTCCCACATGGCTATCTGGCTCAAACAGAGTGGTCCGGTCCGTTCTTCAGACCGAACGGCATCCTTTTAAAACGGAAGGTTCCGAAAGGAGTGACGAAAGCCGTCTTATCCCTATCCTCCTCCTTAACTGACACTTGCCAGTACCCAGATCGTAAATCTATTGTACTCATTTGGCAACGTCCACGTTTAGTAGATTGCAGCAGTTGATCAATGCGTGGCATTGGATAGGCGTCCGTTTTTGTAATTGAATTTAACTTTCGATAGTCGACGCAGAAACGAAAACTGCCGTCACGTTTAGGTACTAGCAAGGCTGGAGCAGCCCATGTAGATTCGCAATCTTCAATAATATCTTCAGCCAACATCTTGGTAAGCTCTTGCTGCATAATCTCCTTCTTTGCAGGTATCAGGCGAAATGGAGGTGTCGCTATCGGAGAACTATTTCCCGTGTCGATATGATGTTCCCCATATGGAGTCGGCTCCCCAATTGGATTAAACATCTCCTGAAAATCCGTGAGTAATTGGGCAAGCTCCTCACGCTCCTGATCCTCTAAACCTCTCATCGTCATCGCGTAAAACATTCATCGCGGAGTATGAATGACGAGGCGAAAAGGCTTCTGAAATCAATGTATACTTTTGATCTCTGCTATCCGAAAAATGCCAAAGGCACTGCTTGAAATCGATAACAAGTCAATAAAATCGATACCTTAAAGTGTTTCATTATCTTTCGCTTCGGGGAAAATTATGAACTCGGCGGGCACAATTTTATGAAAAAGTTTCACCTGTACCTTTGCAACAAGCACCTCCATCAGGCGCGTGCAGCCATCCGCTAGGCGAATGTTTCTAGTGCACTGTTGTAAAGGATGGCCTTTTTTCATTAAAATACGAAAAAGTGTGTGACCGGCAATACAGCCCCTAGACCCAGTGTCCAGTAACGCTGTCCCATTTTCCCCCAAAATACCTATTTGCATCAAAGGTCTATTATTATTAGGCTCCCCCTTGATTGAACCTCCCTGAGTTCGACCCTGTGCAGACGCGAGGTGTTTCTTACCATTTGGTAGTTTATCATTTAAATAAATAAAATAAAAATAAATAAAAATAAAATAAAAAAGCCTTTTATTTCCTAAAAACATGCTACAATTTAAACCTAATAATTTTCCTTAAAAACTAATTAAAATATATATTGTGCACAATGTTGCTCATCTGTTTTTATTTATATTATAACTTTATTATTGTTAACTTATTATTTAACATTTAATTAGGAACCCCTCTCAGGTGAAGGCCTCTTCCAAAGTTTTCCATTTTTCCCGGTCTTTGGCTATCTGTATCCATTGCGGCCCGGCTATTTTCTTAATATCGTCCTCCCATCGCGCGTGGGGTCTACCTTTATGACGTTTGCCCGGGGGACCCTGCCATGATGTTATGGTTTTGGTCCATCTGTGATCTTTGAGTCGCGCTACATGTCCAGCCCATTTCCACTTTAATCTTTGTGCATGGTTTAGAGCATCCATTGCTTTTGTTTTTGCCCTTATATCTGTATGCCTTATTTTTTGTATTTTTTTTATTTTCATCATGCTCCGCTCCATTCCCCGTTGACATGTGATTATTTTGTTTTTGGTTTTGGTCGTGAACTTCCAGGTTTGGCATGCATATGTTAAGCATGGGATAAGGCATGAATCCATGACTTTCTTCTTTAGTTTTATGGGCATATCACTCTTAAATACTTCTTTAAAACTCCAGTATTTATTCCATGTGTTTTTGACTCTCCTTTCTATTTCTAATTCATTGCTGTCTCTGTTGAATCCTATTTGTTTACCTAGATAAGTATACTGTTCGACATATTTTAATACTTCACCATCCAGTTCTATATTTGTTTTTATGTGGTTCGTCATTGTGTTTGTTTTGGTGACGTTCATTTCAAGTCCTACTTGCCTGCTAGCTTTGTCAAGAGTTTCAATCATGTGTTGTAGTTGGCTGCTCGTTTCGGAGAGCAAAACCAGGTCGTCTGTTTATCATTTACCGAGCTTAAATCTAAACATTTATGAGCATTATTATCACAAAAATCTGAACATAAACAATTACTTTTAACATTTGCCGAGCTTAATCCTAAGCATTTGTGAACATTATTAACACAACAATAAGAACATACACAATCACACTGAATATTATCGGACCCTTGAATATTTCTATTAATATTTATGCAGCATGATATGGCAGCATTATCGTTATCATCTGATTGAATTACATGTCCATGCTGCAAAAGGGTATTTTCTGAATTTACATAAAACTTAGTGTCTATATTATTATTATAACACACATTATCACTGACACTAGAATGCTCGTTATTATGTCTTAGTTCAGAAACACAATCACAATAAAGTTTTAAGTGACCCCCAGCGTTGCAAGACGCTAGGTTACCTGTGGTACCGGCAGGAATGATGCGAGGGGGGCCCGGCGACTTTCGACCGCGCGGAACGTTATCAGTACGCTCGCGGTTGGTCGCTAGGCAACGAGCAGCCACGGCGCCGGAACTCCCGGCGCGGCCACACGGACTCTGCGAGACCGGCGCGGGAGGCGCGGTAGGCGCGGGCGGAACGCTTTCGGCTGTCGATCTCGGCTCGCCTGACGGCGACGGCATTCATCTCGCATGATAACGCGATGACGGGAGCCGCGCACTTTTGAATTTACGCTATCACTAGTTGTCGTAACCGAACAGAATGCATTTTGAGAACTAGATTTACACTTTTCGCACTTAGATTTTATAACGTTAGGTTACCGCACCCATAACATTGAATAGCTTTATTTTTGTTTATGTTTTCATCACTATTCCCGCTATCACTTTTTACGTTATCACTTTTATTGTGGTTTAATAACTTTTTGCACTGCGATTTCTCGTGTCCCCATTTCTTGCAGTAACTACACGACAGTCTTTTGCTGCGAGTGTTTTTATCACTTGGTGCCGAAGTTGAAGGGCCGGTGACGGTAGATTGGTGACTGGCGCTCGGATGCGTCAGTACCGATGTCTTGTCACATGCGCTGTCTACTAACGATTCCTCGATCGCTCTGGCACGGTGTAGTAACTGGTCGAATGATGATATGGAGTTACGATCGAGCCGCTTTTTTATTCTTCGATCGAGAAGCCCGTATACCATATCTAGTTGAACTTTTTCACGTAGATCTTCTTGTGGCAATCTCGATAAAAGCGCTCTTGTCTTCGATATAAATAAATCCGTTGTGTCGGTATTTTGTCGCAATGAAAACAACTCTAAATATATGCGAAATGGCGGACGATGCTCTCCGAATGCACTTTTTAGTTTTTGCATCGCGTCCGACCATGATGTGGTGCTGGTTTTATGCCTTGCCACCATAATGCTGCTGAGTCTACTAGCAACATGGAGACTCCTTTGACAGCGTTATCGTCAGATATCTGTAGGCAGTTCTTGTACACTTCTATCGCGTCGATAAATCCGTCGACATCAGCGGACGATCCGTTAAATCGAGCAGTGCGCTTTGAGAAGTTTGCGGCGGGTGTTGTCATAGACACGTCAGTTGTAGGTGTCGAAGTCCTAACCTCCTGGATGAGCCTCGCGAAAATCTCTGCCTGACTCTGCTGCAGCGAGTTCATAAGGGTTGCAAACTGACCCTGGTCCATAGTGATCGACGTGGACATCTCCTCTGTTTCCACTTCTGCCTCTAACTCTCCTTCCTGAGTCCTGGATCTCGTATTTCTTGGCATCGTTGCTTTACTGACAACGGTAACGGAACCACGTGGTGAAAATTTTCGTTCGCCGGAAACGCCACTCCTGGTGCTTCAGGTTCTGAAGTTCCCACGTGTAGGTGTTAACGAAGGCGTTCTCTTGGAGAACAGACGCCAGTGGCGGCGTCATGCATCGTAAAAAAAATTTTTGCAAGTACGCGTCGTCAGAGGCCCCTACTGTTGTTGTGGGACGCCAAATGTAGCCGACGGGCATAGGGTTCGGGCCTCTGAGTGAAAGTCCTTGCTAAATTTCACACTACTTTAATGAACAAAACAAGAAGAACAAAATGGAAAATCACTTATTGGGTACGTTAGGCATTAAACAAAACATTAGAGGTCTACGATGGCCGGCTGTTTACGAGCGCGGTTCGAAACACGCCGCGTCTTACACGTGTCAGTGTCACCAGTAGACTGTTCTACCCCCGGTACGCTTATTGGCGCCTGCTCCGCGGGTTGCGCGGTAAGAATCTCGGCGCCTGATTCGCTGCGCTTACCAATGTCGCCAACCTCTCTACTGTTCCTGCAATCATCTGATTGGATGTGGCTGACAGTGCGGCCAACATTACTATCAACTTTATGGTCGTAGGGTTGCCGCGTTACAAGCTAATGAATCTGAACAACCTTTGGCAACATACTCCCTCACAAGTTCACAACCCTGGTTTCTCTGGCGGCAAAGAGGTCTATCTGGGGAATTCCAAATTTGTGAAAAACATCTTAGAGCTGGTCTTAGTAGATGCCATTCTGCTGCCTGTTTTCCGCGAGATAACCTGAAACTGTAAGATCGTCTAACTGTGCTCCCCACCCGTAATGTGCAGCAACGTGGTCATGAAATGGTGAATCAACTCAGGGTGCAAGCTGCTCCATAATAAGGATTTTCCAAAGTTGTGACCCACCATTTCAGATCTTTCGTGACCATGTGTGATGGTTTGGAGGTAAACGGCAGACACATTCCCGTGATAATTTCGAGAAGGGCCTCCGGAGCCCGCAGTGTCTGCCACTGCCTCTGATACGCTCGGAGACAGCCTCCGTAAGAGTGGTGTGGCTGGTGGTTTGGAGGTAAATGGCAGACGCATTCCCGTGATCATTACAAGAAGGGCCTCCGGAGCCCGAAGCGTCTGCCACTGCCTCCGATACGCTCGGAGACAGCCACCGTAAAAGTGGTGTGGCTGTGAGTCATTGGGAGCTCGCGAAAGTCTGGTTCATTTGGTCTGCTCGCCACCTTAAGGGTGGTCATATTTTGACCTTTGTCGGTGCCGAACCAAGGACGTATCCATTTGTCCATGCCACTTGTATTCTGAATGTAAGCGCGCAGTTGAATTTCATCAAATAGGCAATTAGAACTCGGAGGGATCTTACGCAGACCGTCACAAAGATTCTTATTTGCAATTTCGCTAAGGATACGCTCCCGGCGATTTTCTATATATATATATAGCTCGTTTTCCGCGAACTAGCTGCATAATTTCCTCACTAATTTTGTGGAATTTTGATGAGGGTAGAAATGATTCTGAAATTTTATCAAAAATGCTAGAGGCTGTAGGGGAAACATCAGAAGCTGTCCACTCAATGAAATTTTGTAAGCTTTAAGCATTACACAGGGCTGCTATCAAGCTCTCGGAATTCGCCGTGTAATCTTTACCCTTAACAAACTGTCGAAGTTCACCGTTAATATCAAGCTCGACAAAGCCAGGCGCAGCGTTATGAATCTTGACGAAGAGTCACCGAACTTTTGTAACGTTTCAAGTCGCTTCACGTGGTACGGATTAGAGCGAGGCACCTTAGGGTCCTTTAGAGACGTATTAACAATTTAACGTTTAAATTTAAACGCGGAACTTCTGAATGTATTATCGGTAGCCGCTGGCGGACGATTTAAATGAAAGTCCAACGGTAACGTGGAGCTAGGTCCAGGAACTGGTTCGGACACCTGAGCCGCTGTATGATTATTCGGAATCGAACCGGATTCGGATGTACCCACGTTTTGCAATAAAAGGTTCGTTAGTACAGCCACTTGGTTCACAAAGTTAGATATGTCTGATGACTCACCGCATTTCCGTCGCTTTACCTCAGAACCTGAAGAATCAGATTGCGAAGAGCTCAAATCGGTTCTTGGTAGCCGGCGTTTTACGACTCGATGAAGACATCAAATCGTCGCCTACCTGCACTTCTTGATCCGAACCACAATTATTCACAATTGCACTATTTATTTGATTTTCACTCGTTTTATCATTTATTTATAACACTTAGCACTCCGTACGTAAAATACGTGCTTGGACGTGGAGCTGCGGGCACCAGCCCGTTATACAAAACAATACAAACACTTAGAACTTTTTAAAATAAAATAAGATTCAAAATATAAAAAAGTAGCTGCAAACACTAAATTTAGATGTTGCTTGCTCGAGAAGTAACGACGCTATGAGGTAAAAGTCCGCCACTAGCGAACACGTGACTACCGGAACCACGTGACTTCGAGAGCTGTGATTGGCTCACAACTAACGGGAAGTATACAGCGCCCTCTCACCGATGCTGTGCATCGTCACATGCCGAATAATACTATATTTTTATCCCTAATTCAACTGTCGCGCTTTTTTAAATTAACTGTGACTGGAAGTCTGGAACGTACCCGCAACGCTGCACGGGGAATTTCAGAACAAAACGCATTCGCGGCAACAAAACGTCAACTATCAAATGTTAATTTGTATTCAGAAATTATTATTCTAAGAAAATTCTAGAAAAATGGCAAATAATTTTTAAAAGTGCACATACAAATTTGACAAATATCGTTGAAATCATTTGCCGCTCTCCATTCCTGCAACTTCCGCTTTTCGTAAATATTTTTTTCCGTCATGAATGTAAAATGGAAACAAGAAAGAAATAATTACTACTTATTTTACCTAAAATCTTTACCGCTCGCGGTCCACTAGTTAATTTAATTAAAAATAAATTGTTGATTTATTATGTGAATCTAAATGCTGCGCCCACCAGAAATGAATTGGGATAAGGGCAAGAGAATGATGATGACTATATGACTCTAAATTGTTCAGATATTTAGATAATAATTATTTTAAATGCTATTAGATCATTGATGGCCAATGCGAAGAGCAATAACAAATAAAAATGGAAAAATAAATAATGTTTAAAAATAAATGCGTACTTTTTTTTCCTGAAATTTCCAAAATTACTATATTTTTGCAGCTTTTTTGG
Organism: Xestia sexstrigata; assembly: GCA_941918905.2. Taxonomy (NCBI): domain Eukaryota; kingdom Metazoa; phylum Arthropoda; class Insecta; order Lepidoptera; family Noctuidae; genus Xestia; species Xestia sexstrigata. The sequence goes on from OW799214.2 coordinate 13,531,364, forward strand.
AAAAAATATATTTGTTCAAAATAAAGGTGGCAACCCTAGCCCTGCTTGCGACTATTTGCGCTGAATTTGTTGATGTGGGATCTGTGGGATGCGTTTACGCTCTGGGGTTCAAAATGTAGAATAAAATGATAAAATGCACCTTGCTATGACAGCGTGGTCACGCAGCGTGATACATAGATAATTCACTATCAGGAGACTACAACAACAAGAGTGTGAAACAGTAGCGTAGCGTGCCTTGGTGGGGGCCCGTATTAAAATTTGTAGAAGGGAAGGAAGGAAGGGTAGAGATTTCTCACAAAAGAAAAAAAATGTTTACATAAAATTAAAAGAATTAGATAATCATCTATAATTAACTGTCACTTTTTCCAAAAAAAATATTTTTCCTTTCATTCATTGTTTTTTTACAAATCCCTTATAATACTACTAAACCAGAAGAGCAATTGTTTGTTTTGTATTACAATGTAATGCACAATGAGGGATTTTCTTTTAGCTCTTCCCCAGTCACTGGATAGATGGCGCTGAACTTAGTACGTTAATGCAAGGACCGGAACCTAAAAAAAACTGATTTGAACAAAGCGCGAGAAAACTAGGTTATATTCGGAAGGTTAAGCAAACGAAAGTGTCAGTCAACGCGCGTATGTGACGTGACGCAATGTTTTTTTTCCTAAGCGTTTTGGCTTTGGCACCAACTATCGTAGTCAGTTCAAGGCCATGTATAGAGTTCTTAGAAACTAAGTTTTTTTTTAATACCTCAAAACCGATTTATTTAATGACAGGTTTTCACCTGTCATATCACCCCTTTTCTGAAATAAATAAAACCCGCCCCTAAGACGACTCACTGACCAAAAATTGGGATGTTTTTAGTAATTTTTGCTAACGCACGTTGGGGGCCCCGTATATTGATACGGCGGTAGCTACGCCCCTGGTGTGATAACTTGAAGCCTCCCCCACACAGGCGTGTTTCGGCGTTTCCGCGTTTCTGGTTTCTGCGTACCATGGTGTACGGCGGTATGAGATTAGTTTTATTGTCCCTGAACGTTAAGTAATTTTTCAAAAAGCCTTCTGTTCGAACACCACAAAAATATTTATGAAACAAAATTTCGCGGCTATTTCGGTTTTGACATGTTGTTTGACAGTTATAGATTGACAGACAGGTTTTCAGTTTCGTATTTCGTACTTCGTACTCGTAGTATTTTGTGGGAATTTGTGTTCAAATAGTTTTCTTAGCTTTACGATTGATTTACCAACAGGTGCATATTAGGCATAGTTTAAAATGACTGTGGGTGAAGTGAGCAAAAATCTGCCATGGTTAGTTTGAACCGGTTTACCCACAAGTTTGATTTTGATCATTCTAGCAAATAGTTGTTTATCATATATAATATTTTTTGAGAGCAGCGGTGGCCCAGTGGTGGCGGCCCCGACTTACGAACAGTAAGTCGTGGGTTCAAACCCAGGCAGGCGGCATTACTTTGTATAGTTTATTTCATCACCACTGCTCTCAAAACGGTGAAGGAAAACATCGTGAGGAAACCGGCATGTCCTAGAACCAAAAATTCGAAGACATGTGACATCTACCAATCCGCACTGGGCCAGCGTGGTGGATTATAGCCCATACGCAAAATACGCGCTTTGACGTGGAGTTGCGGACACCAGCCCGTTATACAATACAATACAATAGTTGTTTATCGTTTCTTCTTCCTTTGTTGTGATGTTTCAGGGTCGAAAAATATCGTCCTTCAACGCTAAAAGATTTAATTTCTCACGACGACATAATTAAAACAAGTAGGTAACTTTTCATTTTATTATTGAATATATTTACAGATGTGTATTTATTTTTGTGCACTAATCAATATAACATTTAAGTAAACCAGTTTATGAAGGAGAACCAATTGCCTCATTTGTTATTCTATGGACCCCCTGGAACTGGCAAAACATCAACAATATTAGCTTGTGCAAGACAAATGTACACACCACAACAGTTCAACTCAATGGTAAGTTGTTGTTACTGCAGATGCTATATGAATGGGTGCATAGTGGTAGCGGACTGAGGGTTGTCTTAAGGGCAGAGTGAAGCAACACCACAATGCACCAGTTATTTTTCAATATTACTAAATGAAAGAAACTCCAACTACCAACTCTCAGAATTCACACTTGAAAGAATAATTATTACTTAAAAGAAACAATAGTTGAACTTTTCTTGTTCCAAATTTCGACAATTTTGGTTTCCAATTCCACAGGTGCTAGAGTTAAATGCATCTGATGATCGAGGGATAGGCATAGTAAGAGGTCAGATACTCAGTTTTGCATCAACAAGGACAATATTCAAAGCTGGACCCAAACTGATTATATTAGATGAAGCAGATGCCATGACTAATGATGCCCAGAATGCTCTTAGAAGAAGTAAGTCATAATTAATTAATTATAACTAGTAAGCAAAAGATGACATGTGTTTGGAACACATAGGCTCTTCTTTTTCCAGAAGTTGGTTAAAAATAACATGAACTAGATGATTAAATCTTTGTTACTCAGTCATTTAATGGCTTAACAGATTTTCTTGAGAATCACATGTAAACTATGATAGGATTAACTTATGCAATAATGATTAATCTGCATTCATATTTGTAGTATCAACCCTAGGTTGTGAGTAGTCTTCATGTAGCGCAATTATCGTTTACTATTAAAACCGAATGACGTCCTCAGAATAAGTTACAGTACAGTCTGTCAGAGCATATATCTATGTGTAATTTTTAAATGCACTACCACACACATTCTATTTTCCATGGCAGACAACATATACGACACATGTTGCTCAGTAGACAAGAGGTCAAGGTGTATCCATAATTGTTCAAAATTTACCTGTGTAAATCATTTCCATCCTTAGGCTCCTGGGCCCTAGTAAAATTAAAAAAAAAATGGTCATATGATGATAGGTATTTAAATGCAACTAATACTCAACAGTATTATTAACCCAAGAAAAGTATTAAAAGTTAAGTTCAACTACTGCTTGTAGCTTAAAATAATATTAAACTCCTGCAATTTTCTACGACAGTTCAAACGTCCGTAGCTGTCGCGACCATGATGTGACGGCATTTACCACAATCTGCCTTGTTTACATCTAATTTTGTTGCCCCTAAGGTGGATGCTCCAGGGTAGCCCGCGAAATTCAAATTTTCTTACGTTTTTTGCAATTTGCAGGCCAGTACTAGGTTGTATGTTGATTAAAATATTGCTCGCGACTGTATGACGTATGTAGTTACAGAATTATAATCATCAAAATTATCAATACAACCCTCCAAGTTCATAAAGGTGCAGGAATTACTTTTTCAAGGTCAAAGTCATTCCTGCACCTCTATGCGCTTGGAGGGTTGTATTGATAATTATTTATTATTAACGAAACCACGTACATCGAAATTGGTTTAGGCGTTTAGAAGTTATGATGGAACAAAGAAACTCACAAACATAAATGAACCCTGAAAACATAAAACTCCTTTTTTTGGGCAGCATAAATAATTGTTGTTGACAAAGAGATGATGTTTGCAATAATGTTTTTTATACCTCAATCATTTTATGTTGGTCTAACGTCCAGAGTTCATAGAAAAATGCCCATGGTTCTTTTTGAATGGAATGATTCGGCGACGTTAAATTATTCGACTTTTCTTTTAAAATTTATAACATAGCTCATTAAATAAATTATGTATTTATTTTACTTATTCGTGGTATTCAATCACTAAACGTTCACTGTTGACAAGTTGACATAGGTTGCCATGGTTATTTAATGAAAACAAATGATTATAAAATATGTATCATGGTTAAGTTCTAATGCTGAACCTTAATTATAATAATGTTATTATTTGACAATGTTATACAATTGTTGTCTTTTAATTCGGAAAATGCGTTAAAAAGTTTAAAAGGGCTAATGGCAAGTTCTTTACAATGTACTATTGTGAAGACGACGTAGTTGAGCCCAGGACCATTCAGATTGCGGTGCTTGGTGAACCTAAAACTGGGAAGGTAAGTTTATTTTGTAATAAAATTGTACCCTTTTCTAACGGAATATTCCAATTATGTATGATTTTTTTTGGTGATGCGTGCCTTCGGATCGCTAAATCGTAACGCGATCAGTAAATCGTTAAGGATTATCGTCTGCACGCTTTGTCACGTGGTTGTTAATGATGACCTTGGCTGGATGTATATATAATCAACGAATTGATATTAATAAAATCCTATTAGTACGTATTACTTTTTAATATGATATTTTTGAAAATGATCCTATTACTATTACTTATTTTTCTTTTGTAGAGCTGTCTATGTCATCGGTACCTGGGTGGTAACAGCGCGGCTCCGGTGGGCGGCACGCAGGGCGCCGAGGTGATGGCCGGCCAGTGCATAGGACTGCGCCCCCCCGTGCCCTTGCAGCTCTGTGACGTCGCCGGCAACGCGCTGCAGACGCACATGCTCGCTAACTATCTTTACGCTTCTGATGTAAGTACATGTGTAGGTTGTGTTCTGTAAGTGCTAAAGTAATACGTATACTTACTTACTTATATCTTGACAAACATCAAGCAAAATAATAATTTCTCCTCCGTGCTGATTTGAAAATTATTCTTCTTTCTAAGTCAATGATAAATATATTTAATAAATACTTTAAAAAAAACATTTTTCTGTTGCAGATTATATTATTCGTTTACGATCTCACAAATCTACAAAGTTTCGAAAAGCTAACCGAATGGCTTCAGAAAGTGAAAGAGATATTCGAAAATGAAATGACGAAACCCCTGATGGCTCTGTTTGGCAATAAGTCTGATTTGGAACACCAGAGGGCAGTGAGACTGTCGTGTGTACAAAAATTCGCGTCTGAACATTTGTTGGAGACCTTCAAGGGATCAGCAAGGACAGGGGAGATGGTAAGCAGTTATAGTAGTGCTAGCACATACAACATACCGATACCACATCAGAATTAATAATAATAAATTCATTTATTTCAGATAAATAACAGCCATTGCCAAATAAAAATTAATAAAAGATAAAAACATCATTACAATAAATAAAAATAAAATCAGACTCAATCAACTAGAATTAAATGAAATAGAATCAAAACAAATCAAATCCAATGAAAAAGCATACCAATTAAATTTTATAATACCCGACAAGCAACTTAAAAAAAAAATGCCCTGCGATTTGAATTTCTCCTGTTTACAAACATTTTTATAAACTCACACAAACAGCCAGATCCGGAACAACTATTTGTAGGTCATAAAACTATTTGTTCCGTGCGGAGATCGAACCCACGACACGCAGCGCAGCAGTCAATCACTCCGCCACTGCACCAACCGTGTCCTCGAACATTAGGGCATCTATTGTAGAATCTGGGAATTTTGCTTAGATAATTGACTAGCGACTAAAATTGCATGTAGAATATATAATTTACTTCGTGCAATCTGCATAATCAACATATTTCCCTGATGGTATAAAATATGAGCATGTCAATATGATTGTGTGAACAAAGCATTTAATTTCAGGTGAGCAACGCTTTCACGAGCCTGGTTGCCCGAGTGTTGGGCGTGAAGGTGCATCGCTTGCCGCCGACCATCGTGGACGGCCGGTCCGTGGTGCCCAAGGACCCAGAACTGAACGGCCACGCGCCCTCGTCGCACTCGGAACCTATGCAACCACTTATCATGAATAGAAAAGCTTTGAGGAGAGAACAGCGAAAAGCATCGTCGGCAATATGTATTGTACAATAATAAAAAGTCTGTTTCATTACTCGGTTTTTATTTATTGCTAGCTTTTGCTCACGGCTTTGGCTGTGTGGTCAGCAAAAAGTATCCTTTGTCCTAATCCAGGTCCTACCTGTATACCAAATAAAAATCTGTTCAGCCGTTAAGGCATGACAAACAAATCACTTTAAAATCATAAACATATCATTGAGTACACCACTATTAGTTATTCTACGTCATTATTTGCACATTTTTTAAATATGTTTCTCAAACTCTTTGTTACAGTTATAGAAAAGTATACGGAAAATGTGAGGTTTTGCATAATATGCAACTATTTGGGCAAAATAATACCAGCGCTGCAGTCAAGATGTACGCGATTCCGCTTTGCTCCACTGCAGCAGACTCAGATAATACCGCGACTGGAAGAAGTCGCCGCTGCCGAAGGGTACCTACACTTTTTATAAAATACCTACAGGGGACCCGCCCCTGAGGCCCTACTCTCTAACGTTTCGTCCGTATATTCGGATCTACCCGTCTCTCTCACTCGCACTCTTCTGCAGACGTGCGCGAGAGAGACGGATAGATCCGAATATACGGACGAAACGTTAGAGAGTAGGGGGCCTGTTTCGCGCGGCGCCACCTGTCGGGTCCCTAAAGTATCATATCTTTCAAGCAGGAACCATAAAGGGTGTAATAACACTCCTTTTTTTTAGGCAGTTTCCCCCGTCATTGCGATCATTTTTTTGTTCTGGACCATACTTGGTAACCTACTAGTTACGGAGATATTGGAGGTCAAAGTTCCAACATTTTCCACAAGTTTTTTTTAAATACTTGTTTTTAAGGTCATAACTTTACTTTAAATACCTCCATAACCCGTTCACTATTAAATGCGTCCATAAGCACAATGTTGTGAGTGCGTTACATTGGGTTTTACTAGCAATAATTTTTGCGTAAAGTTACTTAGTTTGATGTACAGAATGCTTGGTTGACGGCTTCGTGAAGGGTCTGTTTACAACCTGTATACAATTATACATTCACAAATTTTCTTTGAAATCGCTTTGTTGGTTTCGGACATTAGCGTGTACGAATATAGTGACACGTAAATAACACTATAATAATAGGCATCTTCCAAAAGTTGAAAAAAGAACAACGGTAAAAAAGTCATCAACATCGGCTATTCAGGCTGAAGTGTTTAATGCTCACTTCAGCAATCATAAAGCAAAATACCTCATGTGAGGATCATAACTTATGTACCTTACTCAAGAATATAATTTTGACGTACAGTGTAAAGATAAGCGCAGACGGTGTAAAAGCTCTGCTGGCGCTATCTGGTGGCGACATGCGGAAGGTGCTGAACACTTTGCAGAGCACATGGCTGGCGTACCGTGACGTCACGGAGGACAACGTGTACACCTGCGTGGGACACCCGCTGCGCTCCGACATCACCAACATACTCAACTGGCTGCTCAACGAGAACGACTTCGCTGTGTGCTTCAAGAGTATCCTTTTAACAATGTTTGTTTCAATGAGCTTGAATCATATTTGTATCATTTTGCTGACGATAGCAGGCTGTGAGTATAGTTGCCGAATGAGAAGGTTAAGCACGTTTAGAAAGGTTTTTTTTTTCAGCCCATTAAGCGGGAAAGAGGTTTCGTAAAGTGATTGCATGCACGAGTCGCACATCTATTAGATACGTACTATAAAGAGGTAGGTAATGTTCGTAAGTTTGGTTGTAGGAGGTATTCTCCGAAAGTACTCATCCAATTTCAATTGTTTTACCAATGGAAGCAACACTATTACCGAGTTTTAGACGATAATAATGTTTCTTCGGCGCCGACGAAATCGCGGGCAGAAGCTAGTTAGAAATGAAGATGTTGGACTAATGACTTATTTATTGCGTCGTTCGCAAGCGCGACTACTGAGCATGAGGTCCTGGGTTCGATTCTCATGTCGGGTAAAGTGTTATTAGGTTTTCCATTAGGAATTTATTAGTAGCAGCCACAGAATCCTGAATTTGTGCCCGGTAAATGGCAATAGGCACGCCCACTATTACACGAAACTTATACATAACTACGTACGCTTCATAACTACGTACGCTTTTGCATAACTCTTCTGGGATTACAGGCGTGATGTTATGTTATTTTATTTACTGAGTTTTTGTTTTATAATATTTGTAATATACCTAAGTATGCTACACAAAATATAATTTCCTGAACAATATTCACAGACATTCAAGATCTCAAACTTGCAAAAGGGTTGGCACTCGGCGACATTTTGACTGAAGTTCACACGATCATACAGAGAAGTAAATATTTACTCTACATTAGTAAAACCTATGTATTATATATACAGATTTTTAATGTCTTACATGAGGTCTGCCGACTTCTGTGTCCACTTGCATTGCAGGACCTTCGCATAAAGAATTACCGCACGGCATACACATCTGATTGCTTTGCTCTGTTAAGGCTTGTCCGATATAATTGGGACTTACATTGCTTAAGAAAGGCTATGAGCTGTTTTCCAGTGTAACGGTGCTAACAAAGTTATAAAAACCCAGATGTCTCTAAATACAGTGCCCATTTACTATTAAATCATTTACGTTACAGTGAAACTTCCTCCCGAAGTGCTGATAACTCTGCTCATAAAGATGGCGGACGCCGAGGCGCGCCTGGCAACGGGTTGTAGCGAACGTATCGAGCTCGCGGCACTCATCGCGGCCTTCCAGGTCGCCAGGGACCAAGTCAAACTTGTTGATGTTACGGAAACTTAGGCTCAGGTCTACAAACTGCTTTGCAGCGTAAATATACCTTATTAGAATAAAGTTAGTGTGCATATTCCTACAAGCGACTGTGATCAAGCGTGTCATACGAATAAGAACATTAACTTTATGTAAATAAGGTTCATATTTGGACGATACGCGACTAAGCTAAGTTTGATCTCCGCCTTAGATGCAGACAGGCAGTTAGTGATACTTAAACTGTTGTTGAACGTATTCAGTGTAGTGTTATGGGGTGGTGTAAACAAGTCATTTGCAAAGAAAAACTGTTTTAATGTGAATTGTATTGTAAGAAGCATGTTTGTTAGTACCGATATTTGTTTATTGAAATCGATAGAAACTGTTAACATTCCAGGGGAACTGTCGTTTTTAAATCAGCGCAATACGAGTCTTATGTTATAATGTAAAAAATAAACAACTTTAAATAATAAATTAGTTTTTATTCTAACTTTAAAGCATCTAAACTTATACACTAATGTATATTTACAAACTCCTTAAAATATTTTGATCTTTTTGTAAGAGATCTGCTTTTTGGGGTTGAGAGCCCTGCGATACGTACTATTGGCATTACTGCATAATTTGGTATGTCTTGAGTATACTTTTTACTTACCTACTTAGAATATAAATGCGAAAGTAGATATTTATTTTTTATCTTACTTAATACGGCTACTCTGCTGTGGGGTCACTTACTGCTTAAATATTAGATTAACATTGTCATCGGATGAGCAAAACAGTATCTGATCTAAACATTTACTTAGATCAAGTAATAACTTCATAAATATATACGTACCTACCGATAATTTAGTCTTAGTACATACAGCTGACAATTTTAAATAAAAGTAAATTTTGATTTCAGGTAGTATCACGAAACACAATATTCACCTATTTTTTTTTTCTTTTGCATTTACTCAAAATTGTGAATTGAACTCTTCTAGAATATCCCTGTTTTGTCTGTACATAAGTGTCCTAACGGACACAAGCTTAAGGCCAATATTGTGACTTGTTAAAACCATCATTATTTATTTAAATAATGATGGTTTTAACACAATTGCTTGAATTTTCAAGAGAGATGGGGTTATTCAGGACGAATATCATCCGTCTCTTTCGCACCGGTGCACTGATACATTTAACACCTCAATACGGTGCTGGTTCCGAATAATTTAATAGGTTCAGTTTATCCGAAGATGTTCGACACGATGCTGTTGAAGGAGTTGGTGAGCGAGGCGAAGATGCCGGGGGGCGCGGCCGGGGCGTGCGGGGCGCGGGGCGGTAGGCCCACCGGCCGGTAGTACGGCCCGCCGTCGATGCGCTGCAATACCACGTTACACGTTATACGAATGACATTATAATTTTAAGTGTAAATCTATTATCATTTTATAAGAGGTTAAAACTTACTACTAGCAAGGACTTTGTTATAAGCGGGTAAGCTCGCGCAAAGAAATGGTTAGGCAATTTTTAACACAATCATTTTGATTACATTCAAGAACACATAAGTAATAAGCTACCTCGCGCACTACTTGGCCACGACCACAACTTTTGCCGAAGAAGCTTCGATTAGGAAGACAGTTTCGTCGCACAAACGGGCGTCCGACCAATTTTGTTGAAGATAGTGACGAAAAGTCGTGGTCGTGGGCGCGTAGTACGCGAGGTTATTAGCTATCATGGATGTCAAATGTGACATCAATATGCGTTAAAATACCTTTTCATTTTGCGATTGCACAATAGCAATAGACGCTAAATCATTTTGTAGTCAATCTGGCATAATAATAAAACTGGTCAAATTCTAGTTAATAAGTAGGTCTGTATATAAAACAACTCACCGTGCCTTCACCACATGTAAACAGTTCAGCAGGCCCATAGGCTACTAGACAGGGGAATATATATGTATGTACAACGTTAATTGGAATAATTAATATATTATAATGAACCTACTTTTCTATGACACACAATATTATACACACGCATTTGTACTTATCTAATTGGTAGAACACTAGATACTAAGCAGGCAAGTTTATGATACATAACAACACTCCGCTATTAAAATAAAAGCAATATTTGATTACATTACAGGTACTTCGCGACAAATAACTGAAGAATTGTATTTTGACGCCGCTTGCACACCAGAGTTACGTAACTTACGAAGGTACTGCAATATCTCCGCGGTACACAACCATTCAGTAGTAGAAGTTGGACAAGACAACAAACAACGCTCCGTTCTTCCCTTAGGGAGGGTAACCGAAAAAGAAATCCACGAAGAGAAAGGGATGAAAGCAAAAAAAAACAGGAAAGCTAAAAAATACTCGCGGTGGCAAGCGGCGTTGTGAAAACTACGTAAGTCTAACAAAACACTAAGTTATTTAAAGAAGAGCAAATTTTTCACATTGATTAAGGAATCAGTCTTCGGGGAACACAATAGCACCATCGTTATAGGGGGCAGAGGTAGCTGTGGTACGTGCTGTAGGTAGGGAGGTAGTCTTCACGGTCGCCGCCGGCAGGGTGCCTGCCGCCTTCGGAATGTAACCCTAGGGAGGCACAAAAACTAATTGTAACCACGCCACCTTTAGTGCAACTGTACAAAATAACAAGCGAGTGAATTATGGGTATATTTACATTACTCTTCTCTAATTAGAGATATTGTAGGTTATTTTTACAATGGGCAAGAATACACACACACACTTTACATTACGGGAACTTAATTGTAAAGCAGATTATCATATTACCCTTCTTCAATTTCCCGTGTTAAAAACATTTCATTCGACTATAAAAAATAACACATAAATAAAGAAATATAGAATATTTCAGTTGACATCCACATTTTACATTATAATCAAGTCCCTTGTGTTTATAAGGAATAGTTTATAAATGAAATAGGAAGCTACTCACCTTTGCTGAATGTAGAGTAACATTCAATAGAGTGGGATGGCTTTCTATAACAATGAACTCGACTTCTTGCGGCAGATATCCTTCCGCTGATACCTGCAAGCGGATATGAACAAATAAAACTTCTGAAACCTAGTTAATGCCTAAATTCCTTAGTCGTTCCTGGCAGTGTTCGTCTACCACCATCGAAATTCGCCTTCTACGAACTGAACTTGAAATAACCCGGGCATCAAATTGAGGACATTATAATATACCTACTGATAATGCGTGTCAGCCTCTAAATTATAAAAGTGTAGTGTTAGGTTCTTGTCTCAGTCGCGATCTAGACTTGATCTCAGACAGCTATTAGAAGAGTCGATAACTATACCTTATTATCTATCTATCGGTTAGGCTGTTACTACTCGGTAGTTACGTAAGGTCTATAATACAGGTACTCTTAAGATAGGTACGGTCACAAGCTATTTGGTTTACATTTTACAATGTAATTTGTTGGTTAAACTGTAAACCAAATAGCTTGTTCGACCATACGTTTCAATGGTACTCAGCGTTGAAACTTGAGTCTAGTGTTACGTGATCAAGTGGACGTCAAAATGAGATCATTTACAAGCTATGTCATCTTAAATAGAGTCTTATTGAAGACCAGCATGATTATTCAATTAATTTGGTACTTCAGCATTCTCACAAGCAAGTTTGAGTTCTGACGTTTACACAATCGGTACGATCATCTTGGTTACCTAACAGCACTTTATCAATACAGTCAGGGGACATTTTTGTTTGGCAGCCTTAGTCCCTGAATGGTTCAATGGGTCATGGTGACGATGTCTTACATCAATCCTGTAGGTTCCGGGCAGCAGTATGCGCCAGAACTCGCCGTACTTGGTGGTGTGGTAAGTGACGTCACGTCCCTTCACTTTGACTGTGGCGCGCTCCACTGGGTTGTTATTTTCGTCCATCACGAAACCATGTGCTCCACGGTGTGCTTCAGCCAAGTATTTGATGAGAGACTGCAAACAAAAATGTCTTAGGTAATTACCTGAATAAGTTTTAGATTACCGTTATACTAGTGAGTGAGCTAGCTAGAAATAGAATAGCTCTGACTTAAAAACGAATCTAGTAGAAACGCAGGTATAAACCATCAGTAGAGTATCACTACCACATCAGCAATCCAGCAGAATAGGTACCTTTCTCCTGGACAGGAACTGCAATGGCAAATCTGGAAATCTCGTAACCGTTAGCAGGCCCAGGTTGGCCGCTGTAGAAATAGGTAATCTGGCCAAATGAGATATCCTCGACCCGTCCTAAATACAATGCCAGTGTGGAGCCACTTTGCAGGATATGCCCCATCTCCTTTCTTGCCCATCCTGCAGAACCACCTGCACCTTCCAGGATTTAAACGGAGCCAACGATAGAGCTGTGCAGGTGGCTGTATTCTGCTCGGATATGATAGATAGTCCATGGACACTTAGAGAAGTGGGGTATCTACCTATAAATAGAACGCAGTCTTTTAATCTACCTACGTTTTTTTTGTGACGATATGGATGGAAAATGTTAACAAAACAAATAAATTACATTATTATCTTATCGATCGCGCACGTGCAAGTATTAAGCACTGATATACCTACCAACATCGACAGGGCGCTGGCTCTCCCTGCTCCAAGACTATGAGTTTACCTAGGTATAGCATTTACTGCACACCTTTTGACTGGCACAGTACTCTCTCCGCTGCCTTTATATACTATTAAATGACCTAATAAAATGAACAGACAAATTATCTTCACTGCTCTTCAAGATTTATGACATCTTCTAAGGCTAAGACCAAGACAAAGAAAATGTTGACGTTAATTAAAATAGTTCTTTTGCCAGTTTGACAGTCCATCTTAGGCTTTGGCCCTACCTCAAGCAGCTCCTTATTTTCGTTGCTTTCCCTATTCTTCATGATATTGAAACAACCTCAGTGACACGGGTGCCGTGCAATGATTTTAGCACTGAAATAAAATTCCGGGTTTTTGGCAAAAGTTTAAAAAAAGCTTTTATCTTCCTCACTGACTTCTTATTTGAGTCGTGCGGAAACAATTTTTGAAGAGAGAAGATATGACGGAGCTACATACTTATTAAGCTTCCCTCGTTTCCGTTTTAGACTAGGTACAGGTAAAATTCTGACTGTCAATAGAAATATACATGGTCTAAGTATTTTTATATTTCACCACACGAACAGACATCCTGTAGGAACTTTAGTTCCTTGTAATTAATTATTAATTTAAGTACTTGATTAAATCTTATCGTATCAGTATTTTAGATTGATAAGCGCATCACTTTTAAGATTGCCTGTCGTCTGAAATTCCAAACCAAAGCTCTTTTGTTCACAAACTGGAACACACGTTTGTTTTTCACCTCACAATGTTCTACCGTTGGTTATATTTTATCGCTATTATTGGGGTGACTTATGTAAATGGTGAAACTAGAGCTGCTATAGCACACCTCGTATCGCAATCGCAGAGTGTGACCGGGAGTATCGTGTTTTCTGAGACAACTGATGGGCTTCGAGTCACTGGAACCATCATTGGGTTAGGCGCCGGCTCCTACGGGTTCCATGTACACGAATTTGGTGACACGAGCACTTGCGAGGCATCAGGCCCGCATTTTGACCCTGACGGCGACAACCATCACGGCGATAGGGTTCACCAAGTTCGTCATGTTGGTGACCTCGGGAATGTTGTATTCGAAGGCAATGACGCTGGCATTGCAGTCGCTAATTTCGACTTTGTCGACAGCGTAATTTCACTTCGAGGACGCAACAGTATTTTGGGGCGTACTCTGGTTCTCCACCAGCAAGAGGATGACCTGGGTCAAGGAGGAGACGCGGGTTCCTTGCTTACTGGTAATGCGGGCCCACGAGTCGCGTGTGGTGTGATTGGAATCAGATCTCCTGGTGCACCTTGGAACTCCGCTGCTTCTATGGGTCCGTCGGTACTTATGTTTCCTGTGATTGCAGCATTTGTTTTCAATTCAGTTTAAATGAAGATAGTTGTGATTGTTTAAATTTCATACAACGTGAGTGTAAGTGGCATAATAATATGCGGTACGTAACTGCCAAGTGTTAGAATTAAAATTAAAAATTAAAATATTTTCTGAATCTGCTAAACCTCTTTTAACCGACTTCAAAAAGGAGGAGGTTCTCAATTCGATTGGTATTTTTTTTATGTATGTACATCGATTAAGCTGAGATTTATGATCCGATTTACGTGATTCTTCTTTAGTTTGATGCGGAATAGTTGCCATTTGGTCCCATAAAAAATCAACATAGTTTGGCCCAGTAGTTTTCATTTTATGAGCATTTTTACTTCAGTCGTGTGGTCTAATTTCATGTATGTTCACCGATTTTTCCGCCATTTGTGGACCGATTCTTAAAATTCTTTTTTTTGTATTTGTAATAGTATAGTCCTGAGGTGGTCCCATTTAAATTTGGTTAAGATCCAATGCTGATTTTCGGCTGTTTTTTGGAGGTATCTCCATATACAATGGAACCCTTCATAAATAGACGGAAAATCTGTCGTGATTGCTGCAATCGCATGGATGTTTATACAACATAATGGCGTAACATCACGCCTGTATGCTCTGAGGGGGTAGGCAGATGTGTACAATACATCCAGATTTCGACAGTTAGGTATGTTAAGTTCCATGTATTGGGAATAAGCCTATTACCATGCCTATTAACAATGTAAAATAAATTCAAGACAAATATTTGTTTGGGGAAAAAACGAAAAAGTGAAAATTAACTTTAGCTTGAGAAGTTGGTGACAAAAAAACTAAATCAATCAAACAAAGGTCACCGACGGCTGAAGCTAATGTTATTTCTCACTCTTTTTTTTGAAGTCGGTTTTATGTTTTGCAATAAAGTATTTTATTAGCAACTATTACCAAAGGTGACTGATGTACTCGCCATGCCTAGATAATTAACAAAAAATTGCTCAAACCCAATTAATTTAAGAGTTATTGTCTTTTGAACCCTCTGCTCTGCCCCAGCACAATACACTCCGCAATGGCGCAACTACCCCGTTTTTTTTAATTTTTGCTTTCCGCCTCGGATAGATTTGTCTGAATGTAAATCTTTTCTACGGATCTTTTCTGTGCAAAGGGGTGCAAGTGCACCTCCTTGCACCTGTGTGCATTTCGACGGCACGGCCACGGGGTTTTTAATTAAAAAAATATGCTAAGATTTTGTAAAAATTTGTAAAAACTGATTCCCAAAACCAGAAATTTGTCAAAGTTATGGTTAAAAAGTTATAAGCAGCTCCAAAAATATAACCCTAAGCCTTTTTGTGCTGTAGAAAAAATTGTATGAGAAACAATTTTTTTTTTGTCATGTTTTTAAAAAGAATCTGTGTCTTCAAATTCAATCTGTTAATTACCTAAATTTCAAGTCTCTGCAACGCTTTTTAAAGATCTCCGTGGCCGCGCGATTCTCCGCGTTTCGATGGCGCGGCCACGTTCAAACCCTTATAACTTTTTAACCATAACTTTGACAAATTTATGGGTTTGGGAATCAACTTTTACAATTTTTTACAAAATCTTGGCAGTTTAAAAAAAAAAAAAACGCTCTGGCTGCGCCGTCGAAACGCACACCACCCCACTGCCCGCGCCCATAAGCCCTTGTCTTGATGTGTTTAATCGAAAGCTTTCTTGTAGGCCAAACACGATAAGCAGAAAGCCGAATCATCTGGCAAAAAGTAGCCTAGTATACTTTTACATTATCTGTAACATTTTTGTCGTTACACTTTAACTACGGTCTGTGATTTATTTATTTAGTACAGCATAAACCACTACCACTAAATTAAATAATCTTTTTGCTTGTAGAACCGTAATGGTTGACGAGACACCAAAACATTCTGTAGGTAATTCATTCATTGTATCTAATAAAGTAGAAAAATAAGTAAATCTTATCTTTATCAGTATTTTAGGTCGATTAGCGCATTACTTCTTTTTCGATTACAATATCTTTCGTCTGAAATTTTATATTTTAACAAAACTAAACCAAAGCACTTTTGTTCGCATATTGAGACACACGTTTGGTTTTCAGGGCCTCAAGTCTGCTATTTTTTAAAATTCGTCATTCCAACACGATACTATTGTCATTTTGGTAAAAGTTCGTAGTCTGGTAAATTCACAATGATCGATCACTGGTCGGTCAATGGTCTCGTAATAGAATCGTGTTGTAGTGACAGTATCGTATTGCCATTATTATAAAACTCGTTGGTAGAAATGATTTTCGAAAAACTACTATTAAATTTGAACATTTATTCATGCCAGATTTCATTTATATATATTTTTACATATTATTTATTAGTATTTTAAGCCATCTGAATTAATAAGAAGTTCGTAAATAGGAAAACACATTAAAATGTTCAACGCGGATTAATGTAAAACTTAATGTTTAGCTGTCAAAGTCAAATGTGACATTACTGTTTACTGACGTATTTCTGTTTTTGTTTCTAGCGGCCGGTGTTTTTTTATTGTATTTATTTTCATTTGAGTGTTCTAGTTAGATTTTTGTTAGTATATTTAAATTTTCTTTCCCCTAAGACGACCCACTGACCGAGAAGCCTATATTTATTGATTTTATACAAAATGGTGATAATTTAGCAAATTTCGGCTCTACCAATGAAGGTCGAAGTTTATCGAAGGTAAAGATCTTGCAATTATTTGTTTTGACCATTAACGCCCCACTCTAGTATGTCGCCTGATGTAACAAAATGTTTTTTTTTTATAGAAAAAGACCATGTAGCTCTCGAAGTTGCTCAATCAAGGCTGGGCGCTATTGAAGCTAGGAACGCCGAGGCAACATTAAAACATGCTCAGGCAGGCCATCTACAACTCAGCTGCTGCATTGATCGACTGAGCTCCACCACAGAAAAAATGGTGGATCATAGAGGCCACTGTGTGCCAAAAAAGGTAATTACTAAACTAAACAATACCATAAATTAATATAACCCCTCCATCTAAGCTTATAAGCTTGTGTTAGGTTTAAGCTCAAATCAGTAGTACATTGGCCAGAATCTGACATCACGATTGTAACTCTGATACTAAGCGCTAGGTTACACAACATGCTATAAAAGAAGTTGCAACTTTTAAACACAAACTCTGCAGAATTATAATGTCATGATAAATGATTAAATGAAACAGTGTTTATAAAAAGTGTATTAATTTATTTTAACCTGTAGATACCCGTAATTACAGAAATAACAATGTTCTGTTCCCTTTGGGGGACGTCACGGGCTTGAAGCGTTAAATCATATTTTGTCAATACTGTGGTCACTGTGGATCTGTAATAAAGAGTTAAATCATTTTATTAATACATAAAGCATTTTCGTACTTCACTAGAATATCGAGGTGGGTAACATTACATACCTGCTAATTTCATTTATGCATTTCTCCACAGTCTGTCAACAAGAGCCTGCTCAGTGTGTGGCCCAGTTCAGTGCAGTGCTTCCCGTCCTTCAAGAAGATCCCGATTCACCCTTTGATGGTCTTGATAATTAGGTGCTGCATTATTATTTTCCTCCTAAATTAAAAGATAGATTAGTGATTAGTGACATGACTGTTATTATTTTTATTAAAAGGTAAAATTTGTGATTTGTTATTCAAATGATGATTAAAATATTGAAGATCTTTTTGATTTGTATGAACACTGATTTTGATTTGTTATTATTATTACATTAGATATTGTAACTTGTCTTTTGTTTTATGTAGTACTTATATTTACATTTCAGGTTTTTCAATTGACTTGAAAGTCAGGTTTAATATTGTTAAATAAATAAGTAAGTATTTAGTTTATGAGAAATAAAGATTATTTGAAATGTAGATTTTTTATCATAGTATTATTTAATATTCCATCTTCAATAGAATTATTCTAAAATAGTGGAATGTAAATCACCTGTTGCAAGCCAAGTGCTTTTGTATAAACTTCATCAGGTGGCAACGGTGCTCTTGCCATGTTTGGAATATTGTGCAATATGTAACATGCATTCACAATCTTGCCTGCAGTTGTTGGACAATAATGTAAAGCATATGCTGCAAGCAAATACCTGAAAAAAATCAATTTACTTTTCTAAGCATATAGGTAAACATAGATTAACTTTTATTTAATACTGTTCTTGACATAAACAAGAACTATTGCATCTAATCACTGTTATTGAGTGTCTAAAACAATTGCTTATAATAATGCGATGGTCTTTACCTTAAACATGCTTCTTATACGCTGATGCCATGGGGAATGAGTTCTTCAATTTATTAACCCCCATAAGAGTCATTTCCAAGGCGAAACGTTTTTACAAATTCCGCCTGGGGAATATCAATAAAATGGTTCATGATCATTCTCGTCAAGCGACGGGCACGACGACGTCTTCTGCATTCTGCCCATCTTCTTTCTTTATTATCCACTGAGTTGAGTTTATTGTCCACTGCACTGAGCTAGCCAGCTCGAGAATATTTTGTTCGTAGTGAATTCACTGTCTCCATTCAATATTCCACAAACACGATCGAAATAAAAGCAATGATTGCACAATGACGTTCCAATGGTAGGTCAGTGATCAAAGGAACTGTCAAAATTTTAGCAGATTACCGCTTATGTCAGTCTTTCATTTGTCATTGTGTACGAGATTACCATTCTATGCTATTTCGTTCAATGGAGTGTCAGTGATTGATCATTGGACAGTCATAGTGACGCCATTATATTAGTAGACTACCAAACTTGTCAAAATCAATAATTATGAGATCAATGACAGATCATTCTGACACTATTGTAATAGCAGACTTGAGGCCCTGTTTACTTTGTTTTACCGTTTGCTATTCTTCGCTATTTTCGCTGTAACGTATGTTAATCGCAAAACTAGATTTCTGGTGACCGCGAATATCATGTTTACTGAGACAACTGAGGGAATGCGAGTCACTAGAAAAATTATTGGCTTGGGCCCCGACTCCTCCGGGCTTCTTATAGAAAGTTAAGGTGACTTGAGCGCTTGCCCCGCATCAGACACGCACTTTGACCCTGACAGCGGCAGGGATCTCCAAGTGCGTCATATTGGTGGTGACCTCGGAAATGTTGTGTTCGTAGGCAACGGCGTCTCTGATTTAGACTGTGGAGAGCGCACTTTCACTTTGAGGTCTCCACAGTATTTTGGGACGTTCTCTCGTTATTTACCATCGTATACCTGATGTTTTTCCGAGTCCGGACTCACGAATCACATGTGGTGTGATTGGAATCAGATCTCCTGGTGCACCTTGGAACTCCGCTGCTTCTATGAGTCCGTCGGTGCTTCTGTTTCTTGTGACAGCAGCATTTCTTTCCATTCAATGCACCTAATATTGTGATTATATGTGTGTGATGTGATTTTATAAAATGATGGGTTCTTAATTTTATTGAGTTTAAAAATACATAATGGCTTGTATAGATTCTGTTGGCATTTTTTTTAACAAACCTGGTGTGCGGTCGAAGTAGGTGAATTATCTAAATTCTAATTGATTAAGTTTTCACATATTTAATCCATAGGATAAAAATCTCATTGTTTATCGTAAGGGTTTTGTTACTTTGTTCCCAGTTCAATTGTCAAGTTTACACTGGAACGGGGAACCATTACCTCGTGGCATACCCCTATAATAACGAAATTTAAGTTGATTGGTAAGATCATCTTTCATCCATGAAATATCTAATGTTTTATTACCTGTTTGTTGTCTTGCCAATACTTGGCCAGTTCATGCGCAGGGGGGTACTTGCAGCAAGAGATCTCTAATGTTATCTCCATACATCCGTGCCACAGGTAGTTGTAGTCTTGCATGCCGCCTGGAAGAAACAGCATTACTTTTGTGAGGGTTTGGCTGGGTAGGGTGGACTTTGAGTAGGTACGTGGGAATTTTCAGCATGCATGGAATTGCGGCCACAGAGCATCAAATATATACTGTACGTACAAAGTGAAAGGGCGCGCATGTGTGTTTGAATTTTTTTGTTGTATTTTCTTTGCATGGGACTGACAGCGCATGCTGTTGACGTATCTCCTCAAGGTGCGGTCATTTGCACTGGCTGCAGACACCGAATTTTGACCGATATTTCAGTACATTACCTACTAGCACTACGCCCGCGACTTCGTCCCCGAAAATTGTGATACTTCGGCTAATTTGCATGTAAAGTTTTTTAAATTTGTAATAGTAAAAGAATTTTTAAAATCGCTCCAGTAGTTTTTAGGGTTATAGGGTCCCGTTTTTACCCTTTGGTAAAATACAGCCTACTAGACCTCTACCTCTAGACAGTTGAAATATTCACAGATGATGTATTTCTATATGCCGCTATACTCGTAACAACAAATACTAGAAGCAATAAATATTTATGGGGGACTCCCATACATCACTTTTTTTTTCAGTTTTGTCTAATGTTGTATAGATAATGGCACGGAACCCTTCGTGCGCGAGTCCGACTCGCACTTGGCCAGTTTTTAAGTTTATCCGTTACATACAAAAATACAAATCTTTTCTCTTTTATAATATTAGTGTCAAAGACATTCAAATATATTGTTTATGTCTTTTTAAATGTCTTTGATTAGTGTAGATGTAGATAAGCGGCGAACGACGTATGACGTCACTGTCAGCTTTGACGGCAATGCAAGATTGGAAGCCAATTAATTTAATGCCTTCATGGAACAACAACTTGTGCGCAATTACTGTAAACTACTCAATTTTATCATGAATGTCTCTTAAAACTTTAGCTTACTAAAATTTTGTAGTAAAACTACGCACATCTTCACAACGGTAAAAATACACTAAAAGAAATACGTACCTGTGAGAGGATACCAGGCCGCGCCATTAGTGATGCCTTTCTCGAACCGGGGCGAACCTGACTTGCAAGACACGCCGCGCGACATCTTGGCGTGGTTGTTGGAGTACACGAGCGACAGGTGACGGAACACGTCATCGTCGGGCGCGATCGACGGCGAGTGCGCGTAGTTCTGGAACACTGCGTTCAGGCCACATGTTGGACGAAAACAAATATTATTCATTTTATTCATATTTGTGTAAGAGGGTAAAGTTAACGTGACGCCTCACCGGAACACAGAACTGATGATCTGCATATCCCTGATTTGCGTGAAAATAAAAGAGAAAACATTTCTGTTACTCGATTGTCTGTTACGTTCGGATGCCCAAATTTTAATATAGAAGAAAATCTCACAAAGTCTCAACTCCAAGCCATCGCGAGAAGTTATAAGATAATAAAATGCATTATTGAGGAAAATTTGCATTATAATATGACCATGAAAACAATAATAATGCTATGCAAAGTTAATGCAATGGTCAAATTCCTGCAGTTGCGACTGCGGGCTATTAGTATGACATGTGACCGGAAGCGCGTGACGAAACTGACCATTGAACATGGTTAGAGATTAATAAAAGCGTTATTGACAGTTACTGGCACTGGGCGTGTTGTCGAAGGGGTACGACGCCACGAGAGCACCGCCGTGCAGTGAACCGGACAGCACGAACTGGATCTTGCTGATCCACTCCTTGATGGCTTCCGTCTCCGGCTGCGGCTGCTTCGTGTTAGCCTTGAAGAAGTCAGGGAAGTTCCTGTTCAAGTCGTAACGACGAGCGTTGTGCCTGCAAATTAATAAGACCCACTTGTTACATAAAGAGTGTAAAAAAACCACTCACCATACCTTTTAGTTACGGAGATATTGGGGGTCAAAGTTCCAACTTTTTGACAAGATTTTTTTTAAATAAGTAGATATAAGTTTTTATTTAAAAAAAAATACTTTAAACACCCCACGACCCCCGTACTATTCAATCCATCCATCAGCACAATGTGTTGAATGCGTTACATTGAGTTCTACCACAAAACATGATTTTTCACCCAAAAAATAAAGTCGTTTCCCAGCAATAATTTTTGAGTTTGATGTACAGAATGCTTGGTTGACGGCTTAGTGATGAGGTTGTTTACACCCCGTATTTATGTTAATTTAACCATCATCAATCATAATTCATCAAAATAATTATATTAAAACCTCGGATAAATAAATGTTGCAATAAAATAAAATTGAGCTCTATTCAAAAAGTTAATAACTTTTTACGAAATACATTTCATTGAAGTTGTATCCATGCTAGTGAATATGTAGGTTATTCGCTCAATGTATTGTTTAGTTAGTTATCGCTTTTTTCTCTCTAACGCTATTATCACGGTTCAGCAATAACGTTACATTTTAAAGGAGAATGATATCTAATATTATTACTGACATTTATTAAATAACTTCACGCCTGTAATCCCCAAAGGGTTAGGTAGGTGTGTACCTAATAGTGCACCCACATTTCGCCAGTTATGTTTAAGTCCTGTGTAATAGGGGGCGAACCCATAACACCTTTCCTGACAAATTCCTGATAGAAAGCCTCAATAACACTTTACCCGACCCGGGAATCAATCCCAGGCCCTTTTGCTCAGTAGTCGTGCTTGCACCCACTAGACCTACGAAGCAGACACTTGTTACAATAGTGAATATATTTATATCCGTACCTGCCATATGTGTTGTCACACTGTCCTTCTTTCGAGATTGCGAAACCGTCTGGGTTCATAGAGGGCATCAAGTGGATCCTAGTGTTGTCTAGCAACCATTTTATATAGGGATCGGTATCATATGAAGTCACGAGGTGCTGGAAATATTTCAAAAGGTGGTTTTTTTAAATGCATAACGAGACATCTCCCAGCAGTCTGCATTAGTTTGAAGTTGAAACTGTCTCTATTACGAGGTTCAAAATCAAAATCCTTTATTAAAGTTATCGTACTTTTTGAGTTTATGGTAGGTAACCATAGCGACGTGATACTGCTTGGCACAGTTTTCTAACGACTTGACAAAAAAAACGAGATTTTTTAGGTATGGCTTAACTGAATTGTAAACCTTTCTGAAATAATTCGCTAAATGATAATAATGTAGTGAAATTCACATAAAAATCCGTTGCTTAGTTTAGATTTAGAACAACAACGCGATCAAACAAACACGACAAGCGACTTAGTTTTATACTATTTTTAAAGATGTTATAAACAAGACCAATCAATAGATAACTCCTTACTAGAAATCCGACTAGGCGTACCAGTCTCTAAAACATTTTCTCTTGTACAACTTAGCTAACTATCAATGTAAACAGGTAGTCGCTGATTAAGACAAGGAAGTGCTCATTGCAGCTAAGCACCGGTTGTGGCAACTAACTTGAATGAGGTGCAGAAGTAGCTCGCGCCCGACGGCTTCGTTTCCGTGAATGTTGCCGACGTATTTGACGTCGGGCTTGCCGATCATGTGCTCGTACGGAGACGTTGAGATCACCATCACCCACAAATCACGGCCTGGGAATAAAAAAATAGGGATAAGCAACTTTGCTCTATCAAAATAGTTTTTTTTTGGCATGGTCATTATCAAGTTTTGGTAAAAACAAATGCAGCGTGAAGAAGAGTGTTATGGTCACTCAGAGAGATTAACCTGAATAGACGAATCTGCACCAAATCAGTCTGTCTAACTGACCACAATATAGTGCACTTACACGAAACGATCTGAATGATCAGTTTCAACAGAACGATTCGTTTCGACTACCTATCTTCTTGAGCGATCGAACTTATTAGACCGTTATAGCTTGCAAAGTCCACGGTTACAGATTTTGGTTAGATCATTTGATTCTGAAGGTAGAACAGATCCTATGTATATGGCAAACACCAGCAAAGCTCTTACCTTGTACAGATTTCCCGACAGAGTAGAGTGCAGTCAAGGCCGGGTACTTCGCAGACACAGATCGCAGGTATCGGGTCATTTGATCATGGTCGTGGTACCGGAATTCCAGATCTGGGCCATTCTCCCTGGACTCGACTTCGCCTAAATTCGTAGATACCTCATCTGTATAATATGATGCAATACCTAAATTAGATAATAAATGATGATACTTACATATTTTATGACATAAAATAACAGGAAAATAAACTTTATGTCTTGGAAAAACCCCAATTTTGTTGCTGAAGACATCTTTTATTTATTTATTTAAAATAGGTGCACAGTACATACATATATCATTATTGATAAAAGTACACTAGCTATGGTTCTAATGTACGTACCAATTATAGGAGTACACAACATTTTTAGTTAAAGCTTCTTTTCTAAAAAAGAGATCAAAATAACAGACTTACAATAGACTTACAATAATAAAGTAGTATAGACAAAATAACACAGTAAAATATCAATATAAAAACTAAAAAAAAAAAAAAAACTTATGACTGTTCAAATGTCGGTTCAAATGGGAGCGTAACAGGGTGTTGAACTTGGGTAGGGAACCAAAGAACACATCCAAGTCAGGCAATTTTGAATTGAGTTCGTTGGTATTGAATGCACATTCTTGATACTGGTGAGTGTCTCCCCCGATGTTACTTCGACTAGCTGGCGGTTGAAACAGTCTAGAAATTGGCTGTCTAGGACGGTTATATGGGACTGACAACATGACACGTTCTAGCAACTGTTCGCATTCAATTTGACTATTCACAACCTTATGTAGAAAAACTAAGTCATGGACAGTGCGACGGTTTCGAAGTGACTCAATTTGAAAGAAAGCCAAACGTTGTTCGTATGGACACCTGTGTGATATTCCTGTGGACATGTAAGCAATTTGTCTTGTAAAAGCTCGCTGGATGTTCTCGAGACGTTGCGAATGTACAGCATACATAGGATTCCATGCTATACTCGCATACTCTAGTTGACAACGTACCAACGCTTTGAAAAGGATAATTTTAGTTTTTACCCCAAATGTTTTTGCGTTTCTTTTGATAAAACCCAACATTTGAGCTGCTTTCTTCACAGTATTAGAGATATGAGAAGTGAACTTTAGTTTTTGGTCCAAAGTTACTCCCAGGTCACGGATTTCTGAAACCTCTTGCAAGATAATGTTGTTTATTTTGTAGGGGGAAATGATTGGCTCTAATTTTCGACTGTAACGTATACAAGAACATTTCTCTGCATTCAAGGTCATCCCGTTAGATTCACACCAAATACTGATTTGATCAAGATCGAGTTGGAATAGACTGGCATCTGCCGGTGACTCAACTCTTTTATAAATTTTGAGATCATCAGCATAAAAGGAAAAGTCGCAGCTAATTCGAGAAGCAAGATCATTGATAAATATAATGAAAAGAAGAGGACCCACGTGCGAACCCTGTGGTACACCAGACTTGGCATAATACAAACTAGACTCGTGACCTCCCACTGAAACTACTTGTTCCCTTCCGCTCAAATATGATTTAAACCAGGCAAGAAGGGATCCATGTATGCCATAAGATTCAAGTTTCTGTAATAAAAGTTTATGGTTTACTTTATCAAAGGCACTAGAAAAGTCTGTGTTTATCGCATCAACCTGGTGTCCTCCATCAATGTCAATTGTTAGATCAGAGATAAAACAGGTCAAATTAGTCTGAATAGAACGACCACTTTTAAAACCGTGTTGATGTGTTGAGATAAGATTACTCAATATAAAACAGGATAAATGATGGATTCAAAAATTGTGGCCAAGGCTGAAAGAATAGCAATGGGTCTATAGTTTTTAATACTGTCTTGATCGCCTTTCTTGTAAACAGGAACAATTGGCACACCGTTTTAGAAAAAAGGGATGTAATGAATTTGAAAGAAAAAAGATTAAAACCTCCTTTATCTTCGTGCTAGCCGGTTTATATTTCCGTAAGTAGGTATCTACGGTACCTGACTATATTTAGAAACCATGATTGAATTAAGTCAGCGTCAGCATCAATGCACCAAAACACTATAAATGGTGTAAAACACCTCTTAACGAAGCCGAAAGGCACTTGTTCTCCTCGTCATTGCGATCATTATTTTGTTCTACACCATACCAGGGAACCTTCTAGTTACGGAGATATTGGGGGTCAAAGTTCCAACTTTTTAACAAGTTTTTTTTTAGATACAAGTTTTTAATGTAAGATTTTTACTTTAAACACCTCTACGACCCCCGTACTATTCAATCCATCCATCAGCACAATGTTTTCAGTGCGTTACATGGAGTTCTACCACAAAACATAATTTTTCACCCCAAAAAAAAAAGTCGTTTCCCAGCAATAGTTTTTGTGTAAAGTTACTTAGTTTGATGTACAGAATGCTTGATTGACGGCTTCGTGATGAGGTCTTTTACACCCTGTATAAAATAATATGTCCATATACCGAGTGTTATGCATTGACTCATTGCATTGATTGATACCAGATAAGTACATAGGTACTCGTAGAATCAACTACTTATTCGAGAAGATGAGTGAGTTCAAGAGTAAACGCAGGCTAATAGGCACACTTGCATAAAAAATGATAATTGTTTTGTGGATGGTGAATGTGTAGGTACCGTACCTGGATTATAAGTGGGATTAGAGAGTGACTGTGAACGCGTCGCCCCCAGACAGGTCAGCAAAAGGAAAATGCGAGCTAAACTTGCTTTCGCACTACCAGCCATCTGCAAATAATAAAATAGGTACTTTAGTATGTTAAATAAATAACATACCCATTTTTTTTCTTGTAGAACTGGTTACTGATTTGATTGTTCACATACCTACCTACTGATTCAATGTCAACTCAGATTTACAAACTTAATTTTAAGCAATCTTAGAGGTGTTTAGTATAAAATCATTTCGTGTTCTATATAGAACGCCTAGAATAGAAGGCCTAGGTAGAATTTTTCAACGTCTGTCGGGTCAGCTAGTTTACAATAGTTGTTAAGGGCTATATATCCCTCAAATGGTTTAGCATGATCCTCCGTTAAAATCGTCCTAATATACTGCAGCATTAATTTTGAAATAAATATATGGTAAATTTGAGGATTAATGCTAAGTCCTATGTGTGACGAAAACACGATTCCATGAACATTTCTCGATAGAAAAAAAAATCCAAAGTTACCTCCAAACCGAACAATAAACCGCTGGTATTCAAAAAGTACTTGAAATTAGATCATGAAACTTTGCATACTAACTGAACTAACTATAAAGAAGGTCTTATGTATTTTATTTTATTAGTCCAATCAATAGATTTTTTGTTAATCGCAAAAAAACACTCATTTCGCACTATTCGGCCGCAGTGACTGACGTAACAAGCGCTTTGTAGTGCAAGCTGATTACTTTATTCTTACAGTATTTCAAACGAAGTTTGACCCACCACAAATAGAGTTGCTAATTTTAGGGGTAGAAGGGCCCCAAGAAAATAATATCAAAGCTCAGCGCATGAACATTTACATTGTTTATGAAACATGTAAGTAAGTTTAAGACCAATCGATTAAATTATTACAATTATCATTGAATATATTATATTATATATTATCATTCAGTTAATAAACTGAAGGGATGCAATCTAAACTTTCAATGGGATAAGATAGACTTTAGGCTCGGCGCAAACGGGCCACCAACTACAGCCACCGGTGGCTGGTTTGTTTGTCGACTGCTATAGCGAGTGGCCGCCACCGGTCACACGTGTGCGGCGAGTTTCAACAAAATGTATGAAAAACTTTTTTGCAAAAAATAAAACCGAGCTTCGGAAGTCGGTGACCTTTGAGTGATTTCGTTTTTTTGTCACCAACTTCTGAAGCTAAAGTTATTTTTCACTTTTTTGTGTTTTTTGAAGTCGGTTTTATTTTTTGGAAAAAAGTTTTTTATTTTTCCATTTTTATCATCTACTCATAAGTAATAATAATAATAATAATATCTACTCATAAGTAATAACTAATTCATCTACTCGAAAGTTCCTCTTCTTTTTGGAAGTCGGTTGAAAAAGCGTGTGAACTGCTTGTCGCTGGCTACCGGTGGCTGTGGTTGGTGGCCCGTTGCGCCGAGCCTACCTCAAAGGTCCATCCGATTAATTATGTTACTACCTACCTACCTACCTAATTAACAATTATCTTTGACGTCATTAATTTTTTTTTTAATGACGAAGATATGAAGATGTAACACACGAACACGTGCAAATTGCAATCTTCTTTCTTCAATTCTTAATTATTCATGGTTTTCCTTTCTTTTAATTTGCGTATCATGTTTGATAAAGAGATTTGATTCTTAGAGAGATTTCATTGACCCTATCAATTGATAAAAGTACAGGATATTATTATTTCGAATTTTAACCAGTTCGATTCCCGAGTTTTGCAAGCGAATTTGCAATTTTTAGAGTACTTTCCAATGGTACCAGGTGAGGTTGAAAAATAATATTTAGATACAAAACAAAATAACTCTTTCTTAATAATATATAAAGTACCTCTAATAAGCTGCCATAACTGTATACATTTTTGGTATAATGCAGGTCAACATCAAACTAGTTCGAGCTAATACTATGTAGTTTTACTTGTATCAATTTCACGAATAATTTATTGTATTGTTCACAGGGTGGTGTTGCCAGTATGTGGGGAACTTTCTTTTGAATATTATAATAGTAATGTTTGGGCGAGCGCACCGGCGGCGTAACCGGTCTGGTTCAAGGTCATTAGGTTAGTGGACCGACCTTATACACAGCAAGCAACCATCTTTTGATTTATTTAAGAGGCCGGCGACCGATGCGTAGTTCATATAAACGTAATTATCACTATCACTACATTTCGTCGTTGCGATTATAAGACCTCTTATGTGTCACTTTTGGCAAAATCACTTTTTTACGCCAGCCTTTTTCACATTTTGAAGCTATAATAATAATAATAATCTTTATTGGAACAAAAACACAGCTCTATCAAATACAACAACTCTCATGTGTAGGTACGACGATTTAAACGTCATTTTTTTACCAATTTCAAGATCTACAATGTGCTTCCTAATAAAATGTTGGTGCTCAAAATATCTTATCTTTTATCAATGTACACATACGACTTTTTAGTTCTATGTCATACTCGGGGCCTTTAGGCAATTATTAGATCAAAACATCGTATCATCATCATCATCATCATTTCAGCCGAAAGACGTCCACTGCTGGACATAGGCCCCCCCCAAGTGTCGCCACATTGACCGGTCCCGTGCGACTCGCATCCAGCGGATTCCCGCAACCTTCACCAGGTCATCGGTCCACCTAGTGGGAGGCCTTCCAACGCAACGTCTTCCGGTTCGCGGTCGCCACTCCAGAACTTTTCGGCCCCATCGGCCATCCGTTCTGCGAGCAATGTGCCCGCCCTGCCCACTGCCACTTAAGTTTGGCAATTCTTCGGGCTACGTCGGTGACCCTGGTTCTCTTGCGGATGTCTTCATTTCTGATTCGATCACGCAAGGAAACTCCGAGCATAGCCCTCTCCATTGCCCTTTGGGTGACTTTAAGCCTTCTGATGAGGCCCATTGTGAGCGACCACGTTTCGGTCCCGTATGTAATCACTGGCAACACACACTGGTCATAGACTTTCGTCTTGAGACACTGTGGTAAGTTGGACGAGAAGATACCGCGCAACTTCCCGAACGCTGCCCAGCCGAGTCTGATTTGACGATTGACCTCTTTCTCGAAGTTAGACCTACCTAACTGGACCGTTTGTCCCAGGTACACATAATCGTCTACAACTTCGAGTGTAGAGTCTCCGATCTTGATAGGAATGGGTGTGACAAGGGCATTCAACATGACTTTGGTTTTGTCCATGTTCATTTTAAGACCCACTCTTCCGGAAACTCTACTGAGGTCATCGAGCATTGTACTGAGGTCCTCCATGGTTTCAGCCATGACCACTATATCGTCGGCAAACCGAAGGTGGGTGATGTACTCGCCATTGACGTTAATGCCTAGCCCTCTCCAGTCCAGAACCTTGAAGACATCCTCCAGTGCAGCGGTGAACAGTTTCGGAGATATGACGTCTCCCTGTCTCACACCTCGCTGCAGGAGGATAGGTTTCGAGGCTTGGTCCTGAAGTCGGACTGACATGGTGGCGTTTTTGTACAAACACTTCAACACCTCGATGTACCGATAGTCGATTTGGCACCGTTGGAGAGACTGCAGTACAGCCCAGGTCTCGATCGAATCGAAGGCTTTCTCGTAGTCCACAAACGCTAAACAGAAGGGTAGGTTATACTCTTCGGTCTTCTGTATAACCTGCCGCAGCGTATGTATGTGAACCACGGTGCTAAAGCCTTTCCGGAAACCGGCTTGTTCGAGAGGCTGGAAATCGTCAAACCTGCGCGAGACGATTCGTGATGACTCTTGAAAACAACTTGTAGACATGGCTTAGGAGTGAGATGGGCCTATAATTCTTCAACCGGGCATTGTCGCCCTTCTTGAAGAAGAGTACCACCACACCCCTGCACCATGCCTGTGGCGTTTTTCCCTCAAGTATGACGGAATTAAACAGCTTCTGAAGGGTCTTAAGTACCGGTTTTCTACCCGCCTTCAGGAGTTCGGCCGTAATTCCGTCATCACCCGGTGCCTTGTTGCTTTTGAGCTGCTTCAGAGCCATCTTAATCTCGCACAGGCTGACGTCCGGGATGTCTTCGGTATAGTGTCGGGTCAGTCTAGCTCTTGGGTCGTTTGCTAGATCTACGACGGGTTGACTGGTTGACGTGTACAACTGTCCATAGAAGCTCTCGATCTCCCTCAGAAGCTCCGGTTTGGCGGATAAGATCCTACCATCGTCGGTTTTCAGTTTCGTGAGCTGGCTTTGCCCAATAGCCAGATCTCTTGCAAATACCTTGGGGCTGGGGCCTTTATTCCGCTCAATCGCGTCTTTAATACGCTCGGTATTAAAGCGGCGGAGGTCGCTCTTCAAGGATTTAGAGATCCGTCTATTGAGCTGCCGGTATTTACACGCCTCGTCTGAAGACTGTAGGATCATCTCACGCCGCTCCTTCATGAGCTTTAGAGTGTGATCGGAGAGTCTCTTGTTCTGATCTGTACGACGTGTCTTGCAGAACTTAGACCCGGTCGTATGGACTGTTTCCACGAACCCATCGTTATATTCGTCCACTGCGCTTCCTAGGCATTCGAAACAGTTCTGGAGTTCAAGCTGAAAGCTTTCGGGGTTTTGGATTTGGATCTGTGCTGGACGGAGCGTAGACTTCATCAGTCGGTACCTTTCAAGCTTGATATTGATGTTCAATGTGCCTCTTACCATGCGGTGATCGCTCCCGGTTTTCACCGAATTGATCACCGAGACATCATTGAACATTTGCTTCTTGGTTGACATGATGAAGTCAATCTCATTTCTAGTTGCACCATCGGGGCTCTGCCAGGTCCACTTCCTGTGCTCACGCTTTCTGAAGAAGGAGTTCATCATATAGAGGCCCTCCTTCTCCATAAAACTAGCCAGTTGGTGGCCCCGGCGATTCCGACGTCCAACTCCAAATTGCCCCACCTGCAGCTCATCCCCGTCTCGTTTGCCCAGTTTCGCGTTGAAGTCCCCCATGACAACGGTGAATTGAGGTTTGGAACCATGCATGGCTTTAGAAATATCCTCATACATGGTCTCCACTTCGTCGTCGGGGTGTGCCGAGGTCGGGGCGTAGATCTGTATGACCTTCAGCGAATATCTTGAGGATATTCTGAGTATAAGGTACGCCACCCTGGTCGACACACTCTCGATCTTCACCACGTTGTTCACAAGGGACTTGTGGACGATAAACCCAACACCACCCTGGGACTGCCGGTCACCCTCACAGAAATAGAGCAGGTTGCCGGATTTCAGGATAATCGTGTCCTCCCCCTCTCTTCGGACTTCAGATAATCCCACAATACTCCATCGCAGCCTGCTCAATTCCTTTTCGAGTTCCGTTATCTTCTCGTCGGTCCGGAGTGTGCGCGTGTTGTATGTTGCTAGGTCCAGTCGTTGGTATTGGCAGCCGGATCCCTTCCGGAGATTCTTCGCACCCCTTGCCACGCCGTAGCCTCGACCGCTGCCGTAGTCGAGGGTATACGGGCTGCCGGGCACTAGGGGCCATTTCTTTGATGCGCTATTCATTGGGGGGTTTTGCCATAATCGCCACGCTTGGCAGGCGGGTTGGCGATCGCAGTACGGCTGTTACAAGAGCATAGAGAACGCTGCTGCCCATTCTCTGGTAAGTCCCTTAGTCGCCTCTTACGACACCCACGGGAAGATATAGGATGGTGCTATTCTTTACGTCCGACACCATACGGACTAAAACATCGTACAACCAAACTAAACTAAACATCAACAAACTAACCATCGTATGTGCATCAGGAATTCAGGACGAGAAAGGCGGGTATTTTTTTTTTATTTCACTTTTTTTTAGGTCACTTTAGAGTTTAGACCAATGTTATTACGGGACGAGCAAGACAGATAAATTGTGTGATTATTCTCCAATCGTAATGATATATAAATAATAATAAATAAAAATAAAAAATATTGATTCGCGTCGCGTGGAACGAAACTTTGTTTATATAAATATATATAATTGTATTTGTGAGGGTAACAACATAAAAAATAGCAAACCGCTCTGTCCAAGTGAGATTGAGTTATTAGTTAATCAGCAAAATACAATTCTGAATCAAGTACTTTTTAAGATTTTGGAGAACCTCCAGAGTATGATATCAGAGTCCTCAAGAGCTGTGCTGCACAGTTGTCTCCTGTCTTAACACGCTTGTTTCGCGTCTCTCTAAAAACTGGAGTGGTGCCGGAGTCCTAGAACCTGGCTTATGTGCAGCCAGTGCCCAAAATGGATAACCGTGCCGATCCTGTCAACTTTAGACCAATAGCCATAACCTCCATATTGTGCAAAGTGATGGAAAGGGTACTTAACAATAACCTGCTAGCATACCTCGAAGACAATGAGCTCCTCAGTGACCACCAGTATGGCTTCCGTCGTGGTCGTTCAACTGGGGATACTCTTGTGTATGTTATGCATTGCTAGAGTGAGGCCCTTGAGAAACATGGCTAAGCTCTTGCTGTGTCGCTTGACATCTCAAAGACTTTTGACAGGGTCTGGCACGCTAGTCTATTGGGTAAGCTTCTCGCTTTCGGCATCTCTGCTGACTTTTGTAACTGGATTTCCGACTTCTTGAGCGACTGATCGATCAGAGTGGTCATAGATGGCTGCTCATCGGATCATAAGGCCATTGATGC
The DNA here is from genome assembly GCA_941918905.2 of Xestia sexstrigata. Classification (NCBI taxonomy): domain Eukaryota; kingdom Metazoa; phylum Arthropoda; class Insecta; order Lepidoptera; family Noctuidae; genus Xestia; species Xestia sexstrigata. Next base: position 13,564,802 of record OW799214.2, read on the forward strand.
CGGTGTTTTGGCAGGGGTCTGTTCTTTCTGCAACATTACTTCTGCTGCACATCAACGACCTGCTACAGCTTGGTGCAATCAGGTAAGCAGATGACAGCACAGTCGCAAAAAGATACCTGTCCAGTGCAAGAGCCAGCAGAGAGGATACTGTTACTCTTAGAGAGGTCATGGTGGAGCGAATGAATTTGCCCTAAATCTTGTCTCCTAGTGACGACAATCTGTTCAAATTCAATGCTCTGAAAACACAGGCGTGTCTCTTTACTGCAAAAAGAAGCCAGTTCCAGTTGTCTCCCACTTCCCGAGGTGCGTCTGTATCAGTTACCGACCGCCTTCAGCTTTTGGGCATGGAGTCGACATTGGATCTCAACTTCGGCTCAACCATCGAGTCAAAAGCTCAGACTGGAGCTAAGAAGCTGCATCTTGAATAAGGTGAGGCGATACTTCACATCTGGACAGCTTTTAAGTTTGGATAAAGCACAAGTCCGTTCCTGTATGGAGTATTGCAGTCACTTAGGGGATGGCTCGGCAAAATACCAGCTTGCTGCTGTTGACTCGGTGGAACGCAGGGCTAGAAGGCTCATTATAGGCGACGAGACGTTGGTAGCTTCGCTTCACAGCCTAGCTCATTAATAAATAATAAATATCGCCGGACATTACACACAGCGCCATCTAGTGCCACACTAAGCAACGGGGCTTGTGTCGTGGACACCAGATAGTTGATATACTTCATAGAAACTTTTTGTTTGTAAATACATACTTATTACATATAAACATCCATGACTCGGAAACAAATGTCCATGCTCATCACACAAACATTTGCTCTTACCGGGATTCGAACCCGGGCCCCTAGGAACGTAAGGCAGCGTCACTACCACTGCGCCATTCGGGTCGTCATCGGCGTAATGTTGCCTGCCTGTCGGTCTTCTACAGACTGTACTTCGAAGAGTGTGCGCAGGAGCTCAACGACCTGATCCCACTATCACCCCTTGTGTGGATATCCCGACGAGTACTCAGCGCTTCTCCTCCCCTTTTATTATGCGCACTGCCAAAGTATGGAACGCTCTGTCTGCAACTGTGTTCCCTCCCACATTTAACCCGCCTGGCTTCAAAGCAAGAGTGAACAGGTATCTTCTGAGCACGCTTGATCGAGGTCAAGAGCAGACTCATTGTGTAACAATAAAAATAAAAACCTATGTTAATTAGTGTTTTCTGAGAAATATATTTTTCTTTTTCATTAATGCTAGTAGTTTTTTATTTTATTTTTATAGGCATTTTTGTTCAAAAGCTCTGATGTGATACGTAAAGCGCGCGCAACGAAAATCTCCTATGTGTTAACTAAAACAGTTTTTTTTTTACTCAAATTCAAATTCATTTTATTAGCTTGCAACAGAATACTGACAGACTATGATACAACTTTTAATTTCAACTAACAATAGCAAACTAAAATTCAGGAATTCACATGGCTGATACCTATATTTTTTGTTGTGATTGGTTTCATTATTTTTTTTTTCATTAGACGGTTCTATCGATTTTCTCATAAAATTAAATTTTACACAAAAGAGGTCTAAAAGTCGCAAGGACGTTTTATAAAACAAAGTCACCCGCCGCCGCGCCGCGTCTGTTCCTATGTATGCTCAAATCTTTAAAACTACGCAACGGATTTTGATGCGGGTTTTCGGGTTTTTTAATAGATAGAGTGATTCAAGAGGAAGGTTTTCTACACTAATATATATTATATTATAATATTATAAAGAGGAAAGATCGAAGCCGAAGCGAAGCCTCGGGCATCAGCTAGTACCAAAATAATTTGGAATCAAACATAATTTGTAAATTAAACAAGGTAATGTGAATTTCAAATATATTTTGAAAGGGCAGTGATATAAAGACGAGATTTTTTATTGAAAACTTATTTTTCTCATAACTCTTGTTTATCTAAATCAGTGTCCATTCAACATATATATGTGGGAACATTGACATTCTGTAATCCAATCGAAATAAAAACACACTACCTTATGAGTAAATGTTTGATTTACAAATAATTTTTTGCATGAACTACGCATCGTTCGCCGGCCTCTTAAGTTCTTCGTATCTTACTAGAATCAATTTGCAACTGACTTGAACTATTTCACTTAAGTCAAATGAATACTAAAATTGGTTCGGTACTTCATAAAAAAAAAACTTTATTTATCTCAACATCATTATATACATATAAGCGCTAGTTCTTACACACAATCTATTTTTTTAGTAACAACAATGGTTGATTTAATTACAAGTTGAAGTTTGTTTTATCCTGATTCCTGTGGTCTAAGTAAGGGAATATATTGTGATGTATTTCGTTTTATCGACATATTTAGGCTAATTTAAGTTAGCATTCAACCATTTATAAATTGTATCGAAGCAATATAATGTAAGCTCTACCCACGTAGGTATCAGCATCGAATACCATATCACTATTATTCTCAAACGTTGTGGTCTTTCCGTTTTTTAGCTTAGGTAATGTTACATAAATCATTTATATTCATTTATTACTAAGATTAAGTTCTGGCCGAGGATGCTGCCCTGTGGAACGCCGCACTGATTAGGTAGTTCATCACTGATCCAATTATCTATACATAATTATGTAAGTACAGTACTAAGTAGGTACCTACTTAGGTACCTATTAGAAGAAGTTTAGTGTGATGTGATCTGGCGTTACTCATTTATACTGTAACACATACTTCGGTGTGTAGTTGTCTACCTTGTAGAAACAAACGTTTGAACTATTCTATTCTATTCTCTATATTTATTTTAACAACACATACAGCTATTATCACAGGTTTAGATACATAATACAATAGAGTAGTTACAATAATTTCCAAGAATAGAAAAGTTTTGATTTGGTCTCTCTCTCTTTGCCGGCCTAGTTATACCTAACGAGGGGTGTTTGCTCTAGTTTTATGCAGGCCCTGCTAACTTCCCGGCCGCCCTATGACGCGCGACTTTTATAGTGAGTGCCCTATTTATAAATTCATCAAGTCCGTCTATCTGCCTGTAGGTCTCTACTGTGTATGTAGGTATTGATAGGATAGGATACTAATTACAAAGATGTGGTGAAGAGAAAGACTATATTGCAGTTACTTTTTTACATTTCTATGACGAACTGCTGCAATACTTCTGCAAACATAACAAGCGTTGCGTCGCCGTTTCTTGGTATTTGACAACTTTCTTTTATTTACTCAAAGCGTGACTTGTGTTACTGGGTATTTTGTATTAGTCATATCATGCCGCTATCATGTGGTCATGCCCGCACGTTGCGCGTTGTTTGACCCTACCATAGAGTACCTACCTACTTAGGTGATTATTGATATCGCCATACTATCACGTACAAGATCGCCTAGTTTATTGGCACGACAGAATTCAAGAACACTACCTACATGTTTATCCGACAATATTTTACGGTTTAAACAACACGTAGGTACCTAGGTGTCTTGTGATCTCCATGTTCAACCGTAAGAAGTAGGTATTTACCTCCATTTTTGTGAGGGTGACATTGTATTAAAATAATATTATGTTAATTTTTATCGTATAATGAGGTAAACGACAGAATTAATACTGCCTCTTTGCCAGTCGTCCGTTCAAGTACACATCCGATAATCTCATCTGAATGTATCATCCTACGTATGATCACCGTGTAAAACAAGTAAAAGTAACAATTTATTACACTGCTTTACGACAAGTAGGTAGGTAGGTAATTAAGTACTTAATAGGTACTTTTTATTAAAAAATCTCCCAACACGCATGATTAGTTGCAGGCTACCAGATAAACCGCAGTGTATTTATAATTAAAACAACAATTAACGATTAACATGGTATGAGAAACTACACAATCCGTGAAAAAATATGAATTAATCATTAGGTAGGTATGCACAGTTTACGCCACCAACATACCATGGTCTTAGACCGCTCCACCACGCTCCACTCCCAGTCATTGAAACTCGATTTGACAAGTCAGCTATACTGGTGGCCTATAAAGCTACAGCAGTGCCTCTTAACTTTGCATTCTAATTTGTCTCGTTATTCGGTTGTACTTACTCCTTTTCTAAATCAATTCATGTCGCTACGATTAAGGTTAATTATAATACTTTAAATGTTTTTATTTTTTGTTTTTCTTTTTTATTGCAGCTAAAACTGTCATTACAGGGTTTACCCTAATGCGACAGCTAAGAACTTAAATTAATAACCTAAACTATATACTTACTTACAACCAAATAAATAAACAAATTAGAAAAAAACTATGTCTGTGTAGAACCTACCTAACTCAATCAGCATATTGATTAGGTTTTAATGCCCACGAGATCTTCGACGAGCTGTGGGATTTATAGTGATAATAGCGTGCAGCTGACAAGCAATCCAAGTACCTACCTACAGCCTACTATATCTCAGCTAGATAATAAGTAGCACTCTAGGTAGTCTACTTTTATTGCTATTGCATTACCAACTGCATATCCAATTCAAGATGTATCATGGTTTAGTTCGTGTCGTTCATTATACTCATGTTGTGTTCTCGTGGTAACTGTTTTTTTTTCGTCAGCTTTCCTTCCGCTGGCTGTTGACTTTGGCACATTAACCCTATTGTCGTAAGTAGTCCCGCTAAATAAATGAAAAAGCTTTCGTTTTCAAAAGACCATACATAAAGATCTCAAGTTGATGTTTTCAATGTAAGTAAGTAATATGATTTAGGTACCTACATTGTAGAGTTGTATTAACATAACTTGGAACTGATTATTAAACCTAAATGTTGATAGGGAACTCAAGTTATAAATAGTCTAAGACTAGATTACTCATTAACCTTGGGCCAATTAAAGTCAAACAAATATCTAGTAATTTTACTGGTATTTTCGCATGCCTTCTGCGGCTTCTGCACAGTTCTGTCTCAATTTTATTATACCTACTGCTTAAATTCTTTTGCGACAAGAAAGTCTTCTCCTTGCGGTACTCCGTGCCACTTAGTAATCCGGATTGTTTTTATAGAAATATACCACTAAGAATTAATATTTTATCAGTAGGTATCACATGCATAGATTCTTATTAAGTATAGCGAATTAATTATATATCTCAATTTAGTCTTGTCACTTTTTAAAATGTGAAACTTCATTGATGCACTTTGCATCGTTAATCAAAGAACAATGCAGCACACCTTTTTGCTAAGTATGTGAAAGTTTGAATCTAGTTCGATTTGAATGGGCATGCTGTAGGTATGTATCTTGATAAGAATTATATAGGTACCTAATCGATTTAAATTTAGATATCCTTAATGTTAAGTTATTGCATTTGTTGCCGCATCTCAATAATAAAGTAATTGATCAAAAATTGTATATTTTACCCTTTGACACTAGGACATTGCGAGATCGTCATGCATTTCTTGACTTGTAACGATTAACAAGTTATCAATGGTAACCGTAATGGTATTATTTTAATAGATCATAAATTAAAATTCAGCACAACATTATTTTATTGTAAACCAATCCAGATTTTGCCAACTATTAATTTTCTTACAGGTTCGATTTGTTAACAGAATATAGATTCATAGAGATCTCTCATTTAACTTAGTTCTTTACTTCATGTAAAGTTAATTAAACTTGTGTAAAACTGTTGACACAAAAGCATATAAAACATAATAATTAATTGTAAACACTTACGTTGTAACACACTGCGATAATCTCTGTTCGTTATCTGGATGTCATTTATTTGGTTTTTACTTGGCAGTTGGCACACCACAACTTAGTACTCGCGGAAAACTGTGTGTAATATAGAGAGGTCACGATCTAGTCCTAGCAGACGAGCGGACTCCGCTCGACTGGCAAGTATAACTGGAAGGTTGGTGGGTTGGTGCTCGCCGTGTCACGCCGTCATCTGCGTCATCCAACACGACACACAACCGGAAAGTGCTTTCTCTCACAACAATGTTTGTAAAACTGCTTCTAATTCCCCGCAATAAGGTCTAATTCGTATCCGTGTGAACCGCCAATGTGTTCAGCACGAGTAGAAGTTGTACTTTCCACTCTAGTGGTCACAGTATAGAAGCGAGTTTATAAAAGTTAGTTCGGTCTCTCCGTGACGTAGTCTGAGTATTCCCAACTCTCGTCTCATCTGGCACTTTTCCCGCGGATAGAATTTCTATACTACCCGATATTTAATATGCAGTAAGTACATAGTTAGCGAGAAAATTCCTAGAGAAATTCAATATTATCGGTTTGTAAATTTTATAACAGAGTAACATTCTAGGCTAAGGAAGGTTTAGGGTAGGGGTCAATAGCCATCATCTATTATTCTCCCACCTTTTTATACCCAAGGTTTATATTAACAAAACAGATTTAACGCAAATAGATTATGATTGCATGACACGAAAATAATACCTACTTATGTTACCTACTACTGTTGATCACTTATTTGTAAGTATAAACTCCATATTTATAATTTTATTGGTCTAGCAGAATAACCTCGAATAACCCTCATACGGTTATGAATTTGATTTTAATTTCCAATATTCGGTTGGACGACCTAGATTCCGATAGTTCTAAGTTTGGTTATCGACTTCTAGGGGCCTATTAATATCTCAAAACGAAAATAAGTTTAGTCTACTGACGTCACCAACTCACCACGACTACAAAATTAGATTTTTTCTCAAGTACAGTCTTTTGGGAAATTATACGGTTCTCCGAGATCCGATCCCCGGCCATGACCTTTCGAATGATAAATTGATTCCTATATACGAGTATATTCTAAACGAGCTGTTGTCCTCGACTTCGTCTGCGTTTTTTTTAACCCCCGCCCCAAAAAGAGGGTACCTATGTTATAAGTTTGTAGTGTGTATCTGTCGGTGGCATCATGCTCCTGAACGGATGAACCGATTTTGATTGAGGTTTTTTTTTTAATTTCAAAGATATCATATTGGAGAGTGTTCAGAAATTTTGATTAAGGTTTTTTTTCATTTGAAAGATGTCATATTGGAGAGTGTTCTGAAAATCAGGTTTGAACCGAAGACTTGTCAATGATATTACAAAAGTATGATACCTTCACCTGGTGCGCACTTGTGCAGACATGACCAGGATCATGCAGGATACCAACCCGTCAGAAGAACTCCTCAACGGTGTACGGCCTCTACCTTGTGTTAGGGCTCATACGATGCGATTCGACGAGCACGAATGAATGGTTCACGTGAATGTGGGGATAGAAACTTCTTGTTGAAAAAAATCAATAACCGAGAGGCAGTTCAAAATGCCTTTGAAGAATTTGTTGCCTTCCGTCCAGCAGACTTTTTCAAAAAGGGCATCAATAAGCTACCACTATGTTGGCATAAATGCATTGATTGCATGGGTTATAATTACTTTGATTAATAAAAATAAAAAAAGGGGGTTAACTTATTTCATGAAAACCTGCAATTTCATAGGTAAGGAGACCTAATATTAAACGTAATAGGACAGTATTTAGATATTATTATGTTTTCCGTTTTAGTCTCGGGTTGTGTTAGTGTCAGGAGTTTCTTTGAATTTTAAACTTTATGTGGCTTGGCGATTTCGCTACATTCACATGGGCGTAAGGTGAAAAATTTATCCACCTTTATCCAACTTAAGACCTGTCTGGAGTATGACTATCATCGAAGGTCTGACGATGGAGACGGAAGGCAGTTGCAAAAGATCATCAAGAGTTTACAGCATCTATATCGTGTTTGGGCTCATTTTATGCACCTTGATGAGAACTTTCGACCTAGCTAGAGTATGACTGTCATCGAGTGTATAAGGATGATAACGTAAGGCTGTCGAGGGAAGCCCTTATTTAGAAAAACAGAATATTTTAGCGATAAATTTAGCGATTTCAGAGAAATTAAATTGTAACCCAATTGAATCAATACTATAATATTATAAGGCAGAGGAGTTTGTTTGGTTGGTTGAACGCGCTAATTTCAGGAACTACTGGTTCGAGTTAAAAATATCTATTAAGTGTTGGATAGCCATTTATCGGGGAAGCCAACAACAACGTTACAACGTTTATATAACATCACGCTATAACCAATAGGAGCAGAGCATCAATGAAAAACGTTGCATAAAAAGGAAAAAAATATTCCTTTTGAAATTTTCCGTTGCGAGCGCTGCGTAAACGGTTAAAGTTACGCAACAATCGTGTATGACGGAATTGTTCCTCTTAAAAAGTTCTAAAACAAGTACGCGATAGCATTATTATTTCTATGTTTTAAGGGTGTCTCACACTATCTCTAACCATCTCTCTTATGTGACGCAGACGAAGTTGCGCGGGTCAACTAGTTATACAAAGTTCTTGTGGTAACGAAACGGCCAAGCCACATAATTATTTTGACTAAGGTGTAGAGTTTGTGAAGTTAGACCTTGTAGAGTTAGGGCGTGTAGGGTTAGAAGCTTGGCTGATCTGATAACTTTTTGACAGTGCGACTTATGGTCTCGTCTTGGCAACATTTTTAACCGACTTCAAAAAAGGAGGAGGTTATAATATGTTCGTGTGCATGTATTTTATTGGCCTGTCAGAAGTATTGTGAGAGGAATTTATGAATGTGTGAACCTTTACTTTGTTCTTTTGTATATTTAAAATGTTATGTTATCTCTTACTCTTTTTTATTTCTAGCTCTACTTACAGTAATTCGTTTAATTAAATACAACCGTTGTAATTAAATAAATAAATGTTAAGTTCCATTCATTGGGGATAAGCCTATTACCATGACATGTGTTTTTAATAATGTAAAATAAATTCATGGCAACTTATTAGGGAACTACTTAAAATGGAAAAATAAATAAAAATCTTTTTTGCAAAAAATAAAACCAGCTTCAAAAAAAAACACAAAAAAGTGAAAAATAACTTAAGCTTCAGAAAATCAATCAAACAAAGGTCACCGTCATTTCTTTTTGTAAGTTGCTTGTGACATCTTTTTATTTTATTTTTTTGGATGTATTTCTTGCACAGCAGAGGCTCCAGGAGTCCCTATATCAATTTTCAGACCTCTAGCTCATCAATTATCAGACCTCTAGCGATTAAATTGAGGAAGTCTCATACAAAATTCCATCCCCTAGTTTAAGGGGTTCGGGGATAAAAGTTACAAGTTTTATAATTTTTTTGTTGTTTTTGTACTAGTAATAGCTTACATACCAAATTTCAGCTTTCTAGGACATTAGGAAATACACTAAGTATTTTAATGATCATCAGTCAGTGACGAAATCAGGGTTTTTTAGATATCAATAAAATCTAAAGTACCTATTGTATAACGGGCTGGTGTCCGCAACTCCACGTCAAAGCGCGTATTTTGCGTAAGGGCTATAATCCACCACGCGGGCCCAGTGCGGATTGGTAGCTTTTAGGCGGATCTCGGAAGTTAAGAGACTTGGAACATTTTCTTTTTTAGATTCATATTAAGGGGCCCACAGTTAGTCAAAATCATTATTTAAAACTCCCCCCTTCACCCCTCCCCCATCGTATCTCGGAAACTAGGATTTGTGGCGGCTTTTTATTTTTTACTGTATTGTATTGTTTATTGTATAACGGGCTGGTGTCCGAGACTCCACGTCAAAGCGCGTATTTTGCGTATGGGCTATAATCCACCACGCGGGCCCAATGCGGATTGGTAGATGTCACATGTCTTCGAATCTTGGTTCTAGGACATGCCGGTTTCCTCACGATGTTTTCCTTCACCGTTTTGAGAGCAGTGGTGATGAAATAAATTACACAAAGTAATGCGCCTGTGAGGGTTCGAACCCACGACTTACTGTTCGTAAGTCGGGGCCGCCAGCACTGGGCCACCGCTGCACTCTCTCTCTTTTTTACTGTAAGTACGTTATTATTGAGGGGCGTTGAAATTTGTATACCCTCCTCAACCTCCCCAACATCCCCTAAAATTGAAATGCTGTAACTTCCTAACGGTTAGAGATTCGAGCCATTAGGTGTTTGAACAAATATTATAGTCCGGTGGTGGTACCGGTAAAGCGAAGGGTGAGCGAAGCAAGCCGGCGGCCATAGCGTAGGGAAAGCTATCGTGACCTTATGTCACGATAGCTTTCCAAACTAGCTTTTTAAGCAAACTTTAGGGTAATTTTTTTTTTAATGGTCAAAAGGGTCTGAGTTTTTAAATAAGGTTTTAGATTGTATTAGGGGTTCTGAAGGGGTTTCAAAATCTTTAAAATTAATTCCCTATTTTTTATTTTTATTATTGAATTCGTTTTTAGAATGTTTTAAGGGGTTCTTAAGGGTTTTGATACTTATTTAGGGGTTTTTGTACTGCTCATAAAGGTTTTCAAAATGTTTAAAAAGTTCAATATAATTTTTTAAAAACTACTTACGAAGGATTCTAACGGATTTTCCAATTCATTTAAGGATTCTTACGGATTCTCAACATTTTAGAAGGGTATCTATTTCTCAAATGCGGGACTTGATTTTATTAAAATATGTTGTTGCTGATTTAGAATATGACATCCGTTTTATAATTCAAGATGGCGGACTTTAATTTTATTTAAAAATGTTAATATCATCATAATAATATTCATTATAATTAAACCATAATCATAGCGATTTTGGCGTAGGTTCGTTGTTATAATAAAGACGACGCTCAACTTCCTTCGTACTTATAGTACTTACCTACTTATTAAGTACTAGGTACCTACTTTAACTATGTTAGGATAGATATTCTCGCTGGAGTTTGTTGAACTCTTGTATTTATTAGGTAAGTAAGTACCTATTTACTACTGGAACTAACTTAACATAGGTATGTACCATCTACCTACTTACTAAACAGTTAGTTAGAATATCTATCCCAGGAGCTCTAAGGTGTTTCGCTTTAGCTTAGGTACTCTTAACTTCGGCTCATATATATGTATATCGAGTCTAACAGCCTAGCCGGCTTGGAACCGGGCATCCTCAACCGAGTGAGCTGATACTTTTTTTTAAACGCCAGGTCAGCTTCTCAGTCTTTATCATGAAAGCGGTTAATATTTTTTTAATTATTTTTTTCTAATAATGTCGAGGTTTATTTTTACTATGTTGTCGAACCAGGGAATAAAAAACCGGCCAAGTGTGAGTTGAACTCGCGTAGAAAGGGTTCCGTACAATGCCAATGTCAAATTCTCCGTAAGTGAACGTATTATATTGAGTTTACCACTTTATTTTCAATTGATAGAATTATTATAGGTTTCCTGTTATCTACAATCAATGAACTATATTTTGCGTTTTTTTCCAATTTTTAGGCTCAGTAGTTTCGGAGATCAGGGGGGGGGGGAATGGTCAATTTTCGTCTTCTTTCATGAATAAAATCAAAACTATTTATTTTACAATAAGAATAAAAATATATTTGAGATCCTAATTTGATATATGACACAGTAAGGTTTGCAAACCTTTTTTTTTTTTAATTTCCTGATTTGTCCCCCGACGATGAACTTTATTTAAAAAAAAAAAAATACTTTGCACATCTGTGTTTGGGTCATAGGATTGCACCATCGTACCAAATTTCACCTGATTTAGTCGAGTAGATTCGGAGCAAATTGGCTGTGAACAGACGTACAGACAGATAGACGCACGAGTGATTTATGGGTTCCGTTTTTTTAATTTTTTGTACGGAACCCTAAAAATCAATACGACCTTGGTAATATTGCACACTCCCATACACACCCTACCCCGTGATAGAGTAGTTTTGAAAAGCATAAAAATAGAAACTTATTTCATTCTATATTTACGTAGGTAGTCACTTTCAAGGAATTACATTTTATAGTTTATTATAACCGACTTTTAAGTAAATCAACTGAAGGAATAAAACAATCGTTTAGTTGATTTCATATTTAAAAGTCCTTACTTATGTACTTACGGGTTTTTAAAATATTTAAAAGTTTTATATAATTTACAAAATCTTTTAAGGACTGTAATGGTTTTTACTATGGATTCTCAAAATTTTGGATTCTCAAAGGGTTTGTTTTTTCTTCTCAAAAACACGAAACCGAAAACTCGCTCTCTGCTCGCAGCTCGCGCACGACGCAAATACTAGATAATAAAGTTTTAATTATTGTATGGCTCTTATAGGTAGTTTAGAGAGCAGCGGTGGCCTAGTGGTGGCGGTCCCGACTTACGAACAGTAAGTCGTGGGTTCTTCGAACCCTTACAGGCGCATTACTTTGTGTAATTTATTTCATCACCACTGCTCTCAAAACGGTGAAGGAAAACATCGTGAGGAAACTAGAACCAAAAATTCGAAGACATGTGACATCTTATAAAAGGGGGGGGAAGGTGGTTGCAATTTTGTCGCTATCTGTCAAGACTGCGCCGGGGCAGGTACAAAATCCGAAAATTTTAATGGAATTCCTTCAGAGGAATTTAATGTTAAAATCCCAACTCCCACTGGAACCCAAAATACACGCTTGTGACGCTACTGTTCTGAATGAGATGACCTCATTCAGAACACTGGCTTGTATTTTGGGCATAAAATATTTACTACGATGAGGCAGACTGGTTTTATTTATTCAAAATACCGGGTGTAAGAGCTGTCATCTATCCACTCTGTGCTGTATTTTTGGTGTGCAAAAAACATTTACTTATGCAAAAAATAAAACCGACTTCAAAAAAAACAAAATGTAAATAATGCCTAGCAAATATTTAGGATATTACAACTACAACTAAAAATGGAAAAGTCGGTGACAAAAACACTAAATCAATCAAAGGTAAAAAAAAACACAAAAAAGTGTAAAATAACTTTGGCTTCAGAAGCTGGTGACAAAAACGCCAAATCAATCAAACAAAGGTCAAGCTCAAGTATTTTTGTAACCGACTGCTGAAGCTTGACCTTTGTTTTCTTTGTTTTCTTGAATTGTATGCAATTCCGATTATTATTATTATTTATTTTGGGGTCGGCTTCCAGTCTAACCAGATGCAGCTGAATACCAGTATTTTACATGGACCGACTGCCTATCTGACCTTCACAACCCAGCTAGTACTGGGTATTACGATACCCCTTGGTAGACTGGTTGTAAGACTTTCAGTCCACTGGCTACCTGTAACGACTGTCAAAGATCTACAAATGACAGCCGGGACCAACGGCCTAACGTGCTTTCCGAGCCACGGAGGAAACTCGGTATGTAAAGGGCGGTCACCCATCCGCGGACCAACCTAGGCAACCGCGGCTTAACCTGAAGATTGAACTGAGTGGCTGTTATTATGTAGCCACCAGATCCTCAAAATCAACGTCAAGTTAAATCTCAAAATGTAGTCATAAGGCGAGTCGACGGAGCTCCTATTTCTGTCTGCAGGGTTTAAAGTACCTAACCTAACACTGTCCGGAGTCGGGGTGCCCTAAGTCCCGAGCTCACTTCGCTCTTCTTCTTGCATCCTAAGTTTTGCTTGCCACAATGCCTTGTTTATGTTGGTGTGGTGTGCAGTGTATTAGGGTAACATAAAAAATTCTGCTCTCGGCTGTATGTAGTCGTTCTTCGCACCACTAATCCCGCTGTACTTAAGAACATCAAGAATGTAATTAAGCATTTCCAATCGCTATCTAGGAAATGTATAGATTTCCTACGAAAAAGGCATATTACAAAGTAGATATAGATATCCTATCTATTTTAGGAATTGTACACATTTCCTAGGAATTGTATACAACGACGGATTACATACTTTTCGGTTTAAATTGTAGGATAACAGAATTTTGGAGTTTCTCAGGGCAGCATTTTAGGACTGCATTTATTTTCAAATGCATTACATTTTCGTCGACTTTGCTAATTAATTATTGTTGCAAATTTATAGCAACAGTTTAATATTAATAGAATACTTTCAAGAATTATTAACTGCGTCCTTGGCCTTGTGCTCCCAAGAGCTTCTGCTGAGCTAAGATGAGGTCTTAGGTGCGTTTCCCAGTTAAGCAGTGTAATTAGATTTTCCATTAGGCATTTCTCAGTAGCACCCCGAAGTTACTATTTGTACCCGGTTGCTGGCAATAGGCATTTATACATACCTGGCGAAATATGGGGTATGAACTATAGTTACAATTCAGCCAAACCCTTTAGGGAAATACAATGTTGTTAATATTTATAAAACCCGCTCAGTAAAGCTTCTGCATACTACGACTATACTACGACTGTACTTGGTTGATTTGATTTTTGCCATCTTTTTTAAAGTAGTAGGTATCTAATTAATAAGTAGGCCATTGAAAAAATGAAGTGACGTAGACGACCTTGAATTGGAATAGAGCACGTACAATGCCAATAGGTACTTGTGCATCTGGGGCAATATAGTATAGAGCTTGGAGTAGAGATAGCTTAGTGGACGAGGGCGGCGGCGGCGGCGGCGGCGCAGGCGCGTTGCGCCGAGGGAGTATCGATCGTTGGCTGCAAATTGCCGCCAGTGCGCGCGCAAGAGACGGGGTTAGTATCGGCCCAACGAGGGCTTGAGGTTTTCCCGCGCAGTGAAACAGCGCATAGCTGCGCGCAAGGCCAAACAAAGGGGCGAAGAGAGGGGTGTCCTCCGAGGGCTAGAGCTCGGCCCGGGACCCTCACATTACGTAACACTAAACGCACAGGACGGCGCACAAACAATGTGATTTTATTTTATTTTCAAATTTTCTACCGTTTTTGATTACTTATACAATTTTTAGGATTAGTATTGTGATATTATGTTAACTTGCGAGCAACTAATTGAGTTCTTTTTAACGTATTATAATTTTAGATCTACTTATACCCAATATCTTGCAAAAAATAAAACAAAGTAAATACTAAAAATGTTTTAAAATAGTGAAACGACAGTGAAAATTCTCGGGACAGTGATCATTTAAAAAAAATAAGAATCGATCGATCGGTTTAGGATTTTAATTTAGGTAGTAGTTAGGGATAATGAAAACGTTTTCAAAACAAATGAATAGTATTGCACTAAATGTGACAATGCGACATAATTCATTTCATTAGAAAGAAAGAAAGAAGTCTTTTCGCCACGGTCTCGGTCGTGCTGATATTCTCAAGATGACTATGGGTAAGTTTTTCATTAAGTTCTTTTAAATGAATTTGGTCCTTATCTATATACTTACCGCGATAATCTTAGGACGTTGGATTTTGATAATTTAAATGGATACCTACATTTTCTTAGTCGAACACATTTAAACTTCTACCTAGGTCTAAAGCTTTATCGGTTGTCGTCGGTAGTAAAAGTGTAGATGACCCCAAATAGAATAAATAAATATACCGATATACTTGGCAATTCGGTATGTGAGAGGAGCCCGTGGGTAAATAAATAATAACAGCCTTACAGTTACGGGTCGATCTTCAGGATTAAGAAACGCTTGCCAAGGTTGGCCCGTGGGTGAATTAGATACCAAGTTTCTTCCGTGCCTCGGAAAGCACGTTATCCCGTTGATGCCGCTGTCATTTATAAATCTTGGGCAGTAGTTAGTAACTAGATTGTGCAGGTCAGATGCGCAATCGCTCCGTGAATAATAGCGTCAAGTTGGACGACGGTTGTTCCTTGTGCTACCCCACCGAAGAAGGCAAGACGTTAGACGCAATAGGACGTACCTAAGCAGTGTCTCTTAAACACATAATATATACTTGTCTCTGGCCTGACTACAGTTAGTTTGTGTTCAGTTAGATAAATACACAAAACAAAAACTCAATTTTGCCACACTGTCATTATTTATTACTTACCTTAACCTATATCGGAATAGTGATTGATCACTCTTATTTATTTATTTATTTATTTATTTATGTACACACAAAATACTTTATAGGACAATATATTTACATAGAAGAGCACAAAGGTACTGCTTATTTCTTAAGAAATTTCTTCCAGCAGACCTGCGAGAGGAAAGTTGGATAAGAAATGTAGACACAGTGTGTAAAAAAAGTTAGACAAAAAAAAATTAAATTTAAACTTAAAACAAAACTATAATTATAATAATAAACATACATACAAATACATACACATATAATAAAATAAGAATATATTGTAAATATTTACCCATATACATACATATATATATGAAGAATATTACTGAGAAGAGAGGTAATGCTCTTTGACTTGTTTTTTAAAGAGAAATATTGTTTTAGAATCTCGAATGTTAGGCGGAAGTGAGTTCCACAAACGTACAGCGTGAACAGAGAAGGAGTATGAATACAGTTCGGTTTTATGGGATGGGAAATTAAGATGATGCCTGAGGTGGGATCTACACAGAGCATCAGGAGGACGGGTAAAGGAAAAACGATCGCGCAGGTAGCTGGGATATGCAGGGTTATGAAGGATGTTGTAAAGGAGACATAATATTCGAGTGTTCCTGCGAAGACGGATAGGGAGCCACTTGAGTTCCTTGCGGAAGTGAGAAACATGGTCATATTTCCTCAGACCATACACAAAACGAATGCAGAGGTTTTGTAAGCGCTCAAGCTTGTTTAACAGCTCCTCGGTGGCATCCAAATAGCAGGCATCAGCGTAATCAATGATCGGCTGAATCAGAGTTTGAGCTAAGTAAATTTTGGTTTTGAATGGCAAGAAGCTCTGTAAGGATTTGAGCGCGTGAAAAGAAAAGTGAACCTTACGACTAACCTCATTCACTTGAGCTCGCCAAGAAAGATTGCTGTCAATTAAGACACCAAGGTCCTTGGCTGTATCAGTATACGCAATGGTCGTGCAGCCCAGAGATAATGGAGTCAAAGATGATAAGTCAAGTGCAGTGCGGTAGTATCTGCTGCCTATGATCATGGCCTGCGACTTAGCAGGGTTAATCTGTAAGCCGAACGACTTAGCCCATTGATAGATGCTTTCCAGGTCATGATTCATGGCATTGATTGCCGATTCCGCATCAGCCAGCAAGAAATGTCTATACACCTGCAAATCGTCTGCGTAGAGGTGGAAGCTGGAGGTGATAACCTTGGTAACAATGTTAATAAATATAGAGAAAAGAAGAGGAGAGAGAACGCCACCCTGAGGAACACCAGCAGTAAGATCACACCAGTCAGAGTAGACCTCTTCTTGGCGGACACACTGAGAGCGACCCCGAAGATACGAGTCAAACCAGGCTATCGTAGAGGCAGAGAAGTTAAAAGATTTAAGGATCCCAAGAAGGATGTCGAAATCCACTGAGTTGAACGCGCAACTAAAGTCAAGTAACACTAAAACAGTCAGAGATTTATTGTCCATAGCCCAGCGGATATCGTCAGTAACCTTCAAGAGTGCAGTAACAGTGCTGTGGCCAGTACGGAAACCAGATTGGAATGGAGAAATAAGAGCATTGGACGATAGATATCTGGAAATTTGACCATGAACGATGTGTTCGAGAACTTTTGAAAGGAAAGGAAGAATGGAGATGGGCCTAAACTGGGATAAGGAAGAAGGATTGCTAACTTTAGGAAGTGGTATTATGTGAGCCTGTTTCCAGGCTGACGGAAATCTACCAGAGAATAAGGAAAAATTAACAATATGAGTAAGGATGGGGAGCAGCTCTGAAATAATGGGTATTATCATTCTCGAACACAAATTGTCATGGCCCGCAGCAGAGGAGGAAATAGAGAGAAGGGACTTTTTGACGACGTCTTCAGAAACAGGGTTAAAATTAAAAAGTGTACAATTTGGTAACGGCAAGTTAGAGAGCTCAAATAAAGTTGAAGCTTTAACGCTTGGGTCCAGAGAAACAGGAGGAAAAGAAAAGTGCCTGTTAAGAGCGCACAAGTCGACATCTTTACATGTATTCGTGGGAGATTTACCGATACCGACAGACTTTAAAAATTTCCAGACATCAGAGGAGCTACGATCAACGAGAGATTCGTGAAAATAGCGTCTCTTGGCATCTCGACACAGACGATTGCAGCGGTTACGCAAAGCTTTAAAGTGATTGAGATTAATTTCCGTTGGTCTGCGCCTATACCTACTCTTCGCCTTATCCTTACGAGCGATAGCATTTTTAATTTCAGTAGTCATCCACGGAGCAGGTTTATGTTTAATTTTAATACGCCGACGAGGGGCATGTTTATCGTAAAGATCTAACACAATGGCATTGAAGCTGTTCACCTTTTCATCGATACTGGCACTCTCGATAACTTGACTCCAATCGATAGCACCAGCATCGCGTTTCAAAGCCTCCAGGTCAATGCTATTAAAACTACGAAGAAAACAGAATCGAGGCTTACGTTTAGGAGGTCGGATACGATAGGAAAGGTAAATGAGGTCGTGATACGAAAAGGTTGCAGTGAGCTGCCCAAACTCAATCATTAGGTCAAGAAGAGAAGGCGTGCAATTTGGAAAGTTATGGGTCGCAGAAAGAGGTAGAATTTTAAGGTTAAAAGAAGATAAAAGTGAACGGAGTTTAAGTGAACGTGAATCATTTTTAATTAAACATGTGTTAAAATCACCCATTAAAATGACATGCTCGTATGATGGGCAAAGAATATTAAGCGAGGATTCTAAGGAGTCAAAATAGTTAACGTGAAGGTTAGGAGAGTAAAACACAGCAAGCAATACATTTGTATGATTTAAGGTGATCTCCAGAAACAATGATTCAGCCGACCCAGAGTACTGAGATGGAGACGAACTAACAATTTTGTGCGGTATATCGGCGCGTATGTAAATAGCTACACCACCACCACCTTTGCCAATCCTGTCATTTCTGACCAGAACAAAACCAGGAAGTGAGTAGTGCGTAGAAAGGAGAGAGGGTTTGAGAAAGGTCTCAGATATTAGGAGTGCATCAATATGAACACTGCTAAAGGATGCCAGAAGATCGGAATAGTGACCAGGAACACTCTGAGCATTAATATGGGCTATATGCAGATTGTTGGGATAGTTAGAAAAAAGAGAGGAAATATTGTCATGCAAAGTATGAAGCGAAGGCTCACTGTCCGCACTAACATAGCTACAAGTCGAGGAAGAACAAGAGAAAAAACTGTCATTTAAGTCAGCTGGAATATTCATAGATAAATACAAATATTATATAAATAAGTACATATAACAAAAACCAAACACTCTTCTGATATGACACGCAACATTTTTCGTATTTTCCTTTTATCCATCTATTTTGTTGACTGTATTAAGAGATAGGTACCTGGTCTATAAAACTAAGTGGGCATCTCCTAACGGATTAGAACAGTTAGAATCACAGAAGATATTTGTTACTAATTGAAAGGGTACCTACCTATCCGATTTTTCTTAGTATCCCAAGGGTTTCACTCAGGACGGTGAAATGAGTTTTCAATACACTTCCTCGAAAATAGGTTCTTACCGCACTACAGGTTCAACATGCAATGTATTTCACACCCGTGCTTTTTCCCGCACGTGTGCGGGAAAAAAATCCACCGATAAAATATACATAAACGAAGTTCAAATCGGTTCAATGCCTTATTGGACGTGAATGCTTTTTTTTTAATTTCGGCAAAGCAAATGCGTCTTTATGGCGTTAGTATTTTTTTGATTATTTATTCAAATTGTGTTTACTTAAATAGAATATCATAGATAAAAATGATTATTTAAAAATAATGTAATTTACTTAACAAATTAAGTAACATTTATTAGTGTTCTGAATTCAAAAATATAAAAAAGAAAACATATTTTTAATATTAGGCTGTTTAACGGCTTCATACCTTTGCCTCCTTTAACCTGGCAAAAGCAATGCGCGGAAATAAAGAAAATTAAAATCATAGTTTTTAATTCATGACAAAAATATTTTTCGTTTTATTTCTTCAAAAGTGTATTGAAAAACGTCGTTTGATGTGTGTGTGATACACCTGCCGGGGTTGCGGGACTGTTCGAAAGAGATACCGTGGCCCCGGAACAAAAAGGGCGATGAAGGAACATGGATGGGCTTTAGTCAGTAAAAGTCTGACACTCCCTCCTGCTCTGCCCAGAGCGGGAGAAGCCATTTGATGTGTGATACACGTCGACATTTGTTATTGCAGTTCTTGCGGTTCTCGGTTCTCGTTCTTGTTCTCGTTTAATTCCGCCTCGAATGCAATACTAACTTTCTCCACTTGTATCAAAATAGTTATTCTTATCTCTAACGAAAATCATTTACAGACAAAAAAAAACTGTGCATGAATTTTATTTGGCATTCACGTTCTATTCACTAGACCGTATTATCGGAACTGGTGTCCTGTGTCCATAAACACTGTGTCAGTAAACACTGATCTATCTAGGACCGAGATAGATCTTACTAAGTGTTTTTAAATTAGGTAAGTACCTAGATTCTAGGTTATTTAACTTGCAACAATGTTGACTTATTATACTACCTACGTCATATCAAAGATGCAACTCAATGTTTATACTAGCCCGCTGAACGAGTAGACAAACAATGTAAGATGCGTTGCGTCACCGGATGAGCGTCGCGGCTGAATCGCAGCGTCCGTCTCTCAATTCAGATGATGTCACTATGAGGACATGCTCTCACCTGGTGGATTAGGAAAGGTGGCCATTATGAGAGGAAGGATATTATGTTATGAATAGAACAATCATCAGCACATCTGCACACTTGGTTTAATCTTCTTACTTAATATTGTAATGGATGGATGGATGTTTGCTATTCTTACACGCAAAAACAATGGTCAAAATGTTTCTAATTGTTGATCGAAGGTCAAAATAGAGCGAAATATGACTTCTTTATGAATGTACCTAACGCTTGCATTAAGCTTTTGACGTCTCCAATTTTTTTTTTCTGCTTTTCGGCTAGGTACCGTTTTCATGTAAGTTGACGCCACTTAGTTGGTTCACATGTGTACCATCAGTAACTGCACATTTGTGCAGAGTGAGGTAAAGGTAGGTCAGGTAAATAAGTACCTACCTATTTACTTGATTTTGTTATAAACCTACCCAACTAAGGTAAGTACTTACTTAGGTATTTTTATAAGATTTCATTTGGTAATATTTTCTCACGCGTTCTTTCTATAACTACTTTACAGTAAGTACATTTCCGCCGAGCCATCCTAGCCATACTAGGTACCTATAACTACATAAGTACCTCAAAATTATAGCGAATCATACAAAGTTGTTCAATTTTAATAGGTCGCTTAATTTAGAATATTAGGTAGGTTAGGTAGGTACCTAATTTGTTTGTTAACGAGTGACATAATTTGAACGTTCCATCTAACCTGCCGGAATCTGACTGAGTAGTAGAGTCAGTCTGTTTAGCGGCGCGCGCAGTGCGAACGTGCGCCCCGCAGCGGAACTGTGCGCGTTAGTCGCGCCGCGCCTTCCTGCGCCCGCAACTGTCCAGTGTCCACAGACTCCATGGTGGTTTCTCAATTACTCTATGTCCTCGGTTTACGACGCTTACCGATTGACACTTCCACCGTACCAGTATCACGCTGTAATTGAACTCCAACGTGCGTGACGAAAATTCCCGCGTTTTTCTAACAATTTACAAAGCCGATAAATCAACCATTGAAAATAACAATATAAATATCTGAAAAAAATCCATAAACAAATTGAAAATGGAAAAAACAGAGTCATTTGCTATCTTGGACATCAACATCGCCAATAAGAAAGATGCAGATACAGAGAAAATTAATAACAACGACGTTGCTAAGAACAGGAGGCCCTTTTCCACCATTGTTAAAAAACGTAAGTGAACCATTTACTGCACTGAAAGTAATAAAAAAGGGACTATAGAGACGAATGCAAAGAAAAGAGCACCTATAATTCTCTAGTTTAGTTGGAAACACCGAATGGACCTTATTTTGCAATTATGCGTTACGAAATAATTTTAATTTTAGTTCTTAGACGTACCTAGATACGTAATAAACAGCAAATTCAAATCCGGACTTACTACTTTTGAACTGTGCCTGTGCCTCGTCGTTGTCGCTCTCACTAAGAAACTGCCAACGACGCCCATTCTCTTACCAACCATTCTCTATCCATCAATATCAAGAACAAATATAGTTCGATTCAATGTTCACACAGCATACTTGAAATCTTGCAAGAAAAATGATTGCTGTAATGTACGCTATCCATTGTCTTACCGTAAGATCGTGGGAGGAACCTAGATCGCAGAGACGGTTGTCTATTGTTTGCCCGAAGATTATATGCCATAATCATCATTTTCCCGAATTTCATTTACCCGAATTTCATTTGCCCGAATGTTTCATTTGCCCTAAAAGACATATGACATACTTTTAATTGCCCGAATTTTAGACACCATAAGATACGAATGCCATAAGTATTGTTTGCCTTATTTTTATGTGTCATAATAATTATTAGACATAATATTTAAATGGCATAATATTTAAATGGCATAACAAGTATTAGACAAATATTTAAGCCCCGCTAAGCCTAGCTACCTAATTATAATTATATAGTTTGATTATTAAACTTGTTTTTAATTCTAATACTTACCTACTTATTAGCTTTCTGGTTGTCGATGTCGATGGGTGCGCAATGTTTGGTATAATAAGAATAAACTTATTTATTCTGTGCATGGTTGATGGTGGGTTAGGTCGACGGAGCCCCGCTTCGCGGGGCTCCTACTTCTGTGTGGTTTATAAAAAAATAACGGGGTCCCCTAAAGTCCCAATTGCATCCAATTTCTCTTGATATAAACAACCGTTACACACCCGATGACGATGGCAAATTATGTTATGGCATTTCATAATTATGGCATGTGATAATTAGGGCATGAGATAATTAGGGCTTACAATTATTATGACAAATGATGTTATGGTAAGTGACTTTATGGGAAACAATGATTCTGGCACGTGACTAATATGGCAAATGAGAGTAGGGCAAATGAGTATTATGTCGTATGATATTATGGCTGTTGACTATTATGGCAAATGATATTAGGGCAAATAAAATTCGAGTAAACGGCGGTATACCCGCAGAGACAGGTCTCTGCGGGTGTAATTAAAAAAATTCGAGGACACCTACCTATGATCAAAAACCTTTTCTATGTAATCTTGGTTAAAAATGAATAAAAACCTTTCACAAATGTTATGTCACAAGTGTTCTCTGTAGATGTCATTTATCAATGAGATTTTAAATAATAACAAACTAGATAATCAGGTCATCGGCGGCGCCTTTAGTTTCGCTTTGAATCGCAATAGATAAGAACAAGGCTTTGTGCGTTTGTATTGGGGGGCTGAGTGGCACGTTCGTCGCTTCCGCTATTCGTCCTCATTGTCCTCGATATCAGGTGGCACGCGCCTCGTCCCTGGACGGCGAGCTGCGAGCCACGACGAGGCTCCAAGGGAACCAGTCGTGTTACACTCCGCTGCACGCGCGTTGCAATGCCCTGCTTCCTAAAGCTAAACAGACTTAGCTTAATCGTACGCACACAAAGAGAATAATAATCGGCCTACTGTTGTAAACTAATTAATGTTAATCACATAACTTCCGTAATTAATAGTGTGTCAAGCTTGTCAGCTATTCATATCTTACACACCCAAGACCCATGTCAACTCAATGTTAGGAAGGACAGTGGTATCACAAATTGGGAAACATATTATGTATACCTAATTATGTTCTGATGACATAAACTTGAGAATTTTGCAGTAGTGCTATCAGCGATATGTCTACAGGAAACGATGTTTACCTTAGCCAAATAGTTAAACCAATGTATTGTCGGTATCGTTTCGATTGCTGCATAACTGATGAAATTATGAAAAAATACAGGCCAAGTGCATGTCGAACCACGCACAGTGTAGGGTTCTACTTTCATAATATATTACTATACTCTTTGGTTATACCTGTCTACAGCAAAAATAAGTTTGTATTCCATTGTACTTTAATAGAACTTTTCAACCATGGGATCCAGATCCAACGATACCATCGTTTTCTATATTCCTCGGTTAAATATATTTAATATTTCGTAATTCACTACACCATCGTTTAGCAGCCTTGTTTTCAATTTTTATTATCGATATTTATAGGGTATTCTGCCCGCGGCTCTGCCTACGTGAAGTTCGATAATTTTCCCATGGGATCTTACTACCGAGATAACAAGTATCCTATGTGTTAATCCAGGTTATAAACTATCTGTGTGCAAAATTTCATCCAAATACGTTCAGTAGTTTTTGCATGAAAGAGTACAAACATACACACATAAAAACTTTCGCCTTTTGGTCTCCGAATAAAATTGGCTGTGTGACACTCATAGTCCGAG
The DNA here is from genome assembly GCA_941918905.2 of Xestia sexstrigata. Lineage (NCBI taxonomy): Eukaryota > Metazoa > Arthropoda > Insecta > Lepidoptera > Noctuidae > Xestia > Xestia sexstrigata. The sequence continues at coordinate 13,588,893 of OW799214.2, forward strand.
CGAATGGCTAGACGTAGAAATATGAATAAGGGTTCCATTTTTGTCATTTAATTACTCTTGGAGCCTAAAAACTGATCCAAGCACTTACTTTGTACTTTGTGTAACCGTGTAGTGTTAGTACTTATTGTAGAAAATAAATAATAAATGAGGATTTCCGACATTTTTACAGAACGACCGACGGCTGCACGATCTCATAAAGAATCCACCACTAGTTTTAGTAGTCATGCGTAAATAACTAATACGGTGGATTAGACTGAACTGGTGTTTCTAAAACCATGAATAACATAGAACATTTAATTTTGTTGACAGAACGTGATCGTGGTGAGCGTGATTACATCGGGTTCGCGACCCTGCCCGAGCAAGTGCACCGCAAGTCGGTGAAGAGAGGGTTCGACTTTACGCTTATGGTAGTCGGTGAGTCGGGGCTGGGCAAGTCGACACTCATCAATAGTTTATTCTTAGGAGACCTTTACAGGAATAGGAAAATACCTGACGCCCAAGGTAAGGACGTTTTTCAGCAAGAAATAATGCTATTAAACTGCAACAAAGCGAGGTTGATTCAATATTTTGTTCACATTGCAGACAGAATAGAAAAAACAACAACGGTTGAAAAGAAAACAATGGAAATCGAAGAACGGGGAGTAAAGTTGAGGTTGACAATTGTAGACACCCCCGGGTTTGGAGATGCCATTAATTGCGAAGACTCATGGAGGGTTTGTTCTGCTTACATCGACGAACAGTTCAGACAATACTTCACAGATGAAAGTGGATTAAATCGGCGTCACATGCAAGACAATCGAGTGCATTGCTGCCTCTATTTCGTTCCGCCCTGGGCTCATAGGTAAAACACATTTTTGTTACAATAGAGACCCACTTTACCTTCTCTATAACTTTCTCTTTTGTTCTTTTGTGCATGCGTTGTCTTAGAAGCTATTGTGTTGTCAAACAAGTCCCTTCACATAACTACTTTAAATTATACTGTACGAACACCGTGTGTAATGAGGCGAATAATTTCAAATTGACCAATTTGGTGTGGGTCTCCTACTCGGCCAAGAGTTTCAGTTTATATGGAGAAAATACATATCGACCCCAATTCCGCTGTAAGTATAAATAGATTCCATCTCATATAAACTATCACCCAAGTGCAGTCTACGGCTGTACGTGTCCAGAGGAGTGTATTATTTTTATTAGGTCAATTATGGTCAGGGCCGGGCCGTAGTGATAGGAGCACCGATGCGGAAACACGCGTGCCGTTAATGTTACGTATACAAATACATGAGCTAAAACAGATTAAACTTCAGAGAAAAAAACTTAAGTAGCTATTCGAAGTAAATCTTCAGTATATTATTAGTATTTTAATATCGTACGCAGTTATAACTGTACGAACTGTCTATGAGCATGTTATGTACGAAATTACACAAATCACTCTTGGCCCTATTTAAATTGAAACAGTTATTTTCAGATTAGCTAATCGGTTACCTACCGATAACAGGAAATTCATGAAACGTGTATTATTTAAATAATATTAATATTTATAATCAACACTGTGTCTGTTCCTATAGAGCGAATACATTAATTGCGGAATAATTAATCAAATACCTATCCTACAATCTACATAGGTACTTAAAAAAATCCTTGCGGATGGGCATTACTGGCGATATGGCCTATCGTCAACAAATGTCATGATTTATTTAGCGCATCGTAAACAGCAATAACTTCACTTTATTTGATCACTAGCAATAAACAGATCAATAACGACTCAATGGAGTATGGCTATTAAAACTCTTATGATGGCTATGCCAGCCATTTCCCCTCCAAAATATTTCTCAACATACATTGACATAATATGTACATCCAATCATAGTCGTTAAAAAGTCCATTGAGTGAATTTTGATTTACTGACACTGTATATTAAATTCAATTGATCGGTGTTATGTTGTCGTAACAAATTGGTTAAATGTAAATCGAAAGATTTGGGATGTTGCCAACGAGATGTCGCCAGTATGTTTTGTATAGGAAGGAAAAGTACACGCTAAAAGCAACCTTATTATTTTCATCGTCATCTCCCTGAACAAATTAGGTTCTATTTTGTAGCGATCTGAATCATTGAAATCCCGAAGAATGGACTTGAGCCACATAGCATAACCGCATAGTATACAGCAATATATGTTGAGAATACTATAGGTCATCTGTTTATAACAGGATGCGAGTTTGTCGCTTAACGAACACCAAACCAATTTGTGTAACAACAACAATGTACACTAATACAACAGCTCATTACAGCTTACGTCACGTGGATTTGGAAATGATGAGACGACTGCACCGTAAAGTGAACATCGTCGTAGTGATAGCGAAAGCGGACTCTCTCACAGCAGCCGAGGTGAAGCGGCTCAAAATGCGTATACTCAACGATCTCGAAGAACATCAAATACAAGTACGAACAATTTATTCGTAGAAAGTCGTTAGCGCTTTTGATTATTAACCAAAATGCAACAATGCATTCTTTGAATTGTTTATTAGGTTTATCAGTTCCCTGAATGCGATAGCGACGAAGATGAGGAGTTCAAGCAACAAGACCGTGAGTTGAAAGCAGCGGCTCCATTCGCTGTGGTCGCTTCAGATGTAGTACTAGAGGTGGGAGGCAAGCGAGTGCGTGGGCGGCAGTACCCATGGGGAATCGTCGATGGTAAGTTTCTCTTCTCTCAATTAAAGTGAAACATATTTCATATACATCTTAACAACATTTATTTTTTTCTTGATTATTAATTTTCGTATCTGCCAGAATACTAGCGTAGCACCATGTTAATTGATCGTCGTATAGGACTTTTTTTTTTTCACTCGGGATCAGGATCCAATCATGAATCGATATAATATAAGATACATGGTTACAATATGTTTCTAAACTTAAGCTCGCAGGTGAAAATACGAACAACGCAAATCTCGCGACAGCATCATTTGTACCTCGATCATCATTTGTGTCCCTCATTAAACAGTGACATTACATTAATATGTCTTCAGTTAGTAAACACTGCGTTCTAAAACAAGAATCAAATAATAGATCGCATATTCACATCACATCCGACTATCTTTGTCTAGTCTAGTAACTAACCCACGGATTAGTAACACAACAACAGATTACTCATCGGTGACAATATGTTTGAAAACGATGCAGCAAGCAACAAACATAGGTACATCATCTTCTCCGTTTCCCACACTACTTGAAAAGTAGGCACTTATTTAATCCGATCAGTAATAAAACCACTTATTGTAGGATATACTCGCGTTACTTTTTGATGGTTCCTTGCAGCACACCGCAGCGAAACCGCGCGGTTCAATGCGTTTCACGTTTTATTGATATCTATAGTAACAGTTGAGACCTACTATTGCTATTGATATCAATAGCACACTAACTACCTATTTGTACCATGTTGTACACGTAGTTCACGTGTTGCTGACGTCTATAATAGGTAGGTCCCAAAAAAGACAGCCGAAATATATTATTATCATTATTTGTAGGAGCTCGTGGCCAAATAATAACAGCCGCAAGGTGTGTCGTGTTCAAGGCTAAACGCTTTTTTGGTCTGCAGATATAGTTGACCATCTATTACATACCGAGTTTCCTCCATATCTCGGGTCCCGGCTGTCGCGGTCGTTTGTAGATCTTTAACAATCGTTACACTACTAGGCCGAAAGTTTAACAACCAGTCTTACCAAGGTGTATCGTATTACCCGGTACCTGGGTTGTGGATGTCAGATAGGCAGTTGCTCCATAAAATACTGGTATTCAGCTGCATCTGGAAAGACTGGAAGTCAACCCTAACATAGTTGTGAAAAAGCTTAGCAGATGATGATATTTGTTGGATATTAATTAGAGCAATTAATTTGTCATGTAAACAGTGGAGAACCCCCGGCACTCGGACTTCACGAAGCTGCGGACGATGCTGATCTCGACGCACATGCAGGACCTGAAGGACGTGACGCAAGATGTGCACTACGAGAACTTCCGCGCGCAGTGCATCTCGCAGATATCGCAACACGCCATGCGGGAGAGAGGGTTTGTAAATATTACCTTTCTTCTATCCCTTCTACTTCATCGTCATCATCACCAAATCAGCAGAACGATAATACGGAGTTTGACCACGAGTCCGTCATTTCTTCTTCAACTAGTAAAGGTAGGAGTCAGCTGCAGCTTAACTTTATCTGACCCTATTTCTAATAACAAAGTTCTTAAGTGTTTCATAAGACCGTGTCCTATTCAATTTCAACGTTTAGGGAGAAATAAGAGCCCAAACCGCCCACAGTACTTACATGAACAGTCACGCTGACCTCACTAACTAGACTAAATTGCCGGTGCTAAATAAAAGAGGGTTCACCTCAATAGACCATGAGTCGGGTCCTGAACCCACGAGCTGCTACTAACGTTAAATTGGTGCAGTAGATAGAATTAAAAATGTCGTAAGTCTAACTATATTTAGCTCAACAGCATTTCTTTGGGTGTTGTGTAAAATTATATCTTACTTACTTAACTAACAATGACTTAAAAAATAAAAAAAAAATAAACATCCAGTTAATACTGGATGTTTTTTTTTATTTTCATGGCCAGACAAACTGCTTTTAAAAAGTTTGTGAAGGCAGCTGCAATTTCACTAACTTCACGTAACGTCATTTGATGTTTGGTTTAGGTTAGAGGTTAGGTATACTACCCCTCCAGAGACTGCTTTGATTTTCTACCCTGTATAAGGCCAAAATACTTAGGCAAAAGTATTAAAGTAAAATTAGAAATCAGGCTTAAACGACATAAAATAACTTTAATTATATTTTACACATTTTTACAAGAAGGAATATTTTAAAGAAGTGACAGACATCTTATTATTTTTTTCTTGATGCTTGTCAGTAGTCATTCTACTCATGAAGGTTCCATATAGCTTCACCTTCAAAGAGTATACCAACTCTTAACAAAAAGACCACCTACACAGCCTAGTAGGCACAAAGTTCTTTCATATAGGTATACGTTCATATGATAGGCTGTTTTGCAGTGTTAACAAATTTTACAATAACTGGGTAAATAAGCGGTTTGGAGTGTTTTCTAGTAAGGTTCCATTTCCATTTCACGTTGACTAGAAGCTACTTGAGCTTTTTACCTATTTTAAACTATTGATTACAGAAAGCTGAAGAGAGACTCGATGGGGAACAACAACGACGTAGTTATCACGGACACCGACCGCCTGTTGTTGCAGAAAGACGAAGAGGTAACACTCCGATTGTTTTACACGGTTTACTTGCATGTATGCTCATTTGTTAATTGTTAATTTCCTAAAACGATGGCTTAGTATGCAACGAATGACGTCATTTTATACAATTGTTTTGATACGCACTCACGGCCGAATTAGGCTGACGAAAATTTTCAAAGGACTATTATATTTCTTTCCTCTCAAAGGAAACTAGGTAGGTATAGGTACCTACTAGTTACGAGGTACCTACCTAGTTTATAAATTAAAAACCTGTTCTAAACTACACTATCATATCATCATATCGTTCTTGTGCGAATAATCAACAACTTTAATTTTTTCCTTTACAGATCCGACGTATGCAAGACATGTTGACCCAAATGCAAGAAAAACTCAAAGCTTCCGATAAAAATCATGACAGTATTATAGATGTATAGAAAATAGACTGCAATGTATGTAGGTAGTATAGCATTAAAAATTACCTACTCACATAGATAATAAAATGAGAACCTCTTTAGAAAATTCAAATGAATTTAGATTTTTATAAATATAATAGTTAAATATAATTATGGTGGAATAGTTTTCAAAGACAACCTGACTTATTTTGTATAGATAGTTCCTAGGAATGTTTCGTTTGTAAATGGCTATCAATTTTGTGGCTATGGAGCGAGGTACACAGCACAAAAGTAATGTATTCAAAGAAGATATTATGGAGTTCCTCGCTCCAAACCCGAGGCGGGCCGCTAGCCGGGGCTAGCCGTACGGCCCGTGGTGCGATGAGGAAACAGCATAGCGTCCGATGTGCCATGCTATGGCCAATATTGATGTGTCGTACTAAATTGGAACGCGCGACGCCGAGCCACTTCCGCAACGCAAAGGGCCAGTTTGCGTAGAACAAAATATCCGAGCTTTTTTGACGTGAAACGTCTTTAATGTCGCGGTCGGTACACATACACGACGACGACATGGTACCCTGTCAGAAAACCGGACCGTAACGATTTGGTCTATATCGTCTGAAAAACTATTAAACTATTCATCGTAGAAACATGAATTTAGTTTCATTATTTAGCGTATATAATCAGGTCGCTGCTAAGACCATGAGTTTGCATCGGGGCCGGGTGGGGCGGCGGGGAGGGGCACTGCGTAGAATAACGGAAACCGGCGCTCTCGCTGGTTTCTATTCAGTATACTAACTCTCGCCTCAAGCGCGGTGATTCTTTCGTGTATTTACAGAGTTAATTTAGACCAAACGATTTAAAGAAATAAATGTGACTGGGACGATATTTGTAGTTGAAAATTAACCAATAAGTGTAAAAAAAAATAACGATGTCAATCTGGTTTTCTTTCAATCTTTAACACTAAAAGCGACTCGCTGATAAAGACGTTTCACGTTAAAACCAATGGCCGTGTGCACAGACAGTCCGACACAGCCCCACCCGATTTTTTTCAGAATGGTCGGTCGAACTATCTATCTACCTATTTATCAATAATTAGGTCCAATTTAGACAAAATCTATAACATCTTATTATTATGTAACCTCAGAAGTATTGTATGTAGTTATATTGTCTCTGCAAGATTTAGCCGAGTGCAGTTAGCCAAAAAATACTCAAGAGGTGGAACGAAGTTTATAGTGGTCGGATTTTCATGGGACTCTTTTTATTTAATAACTTCAAATTCGACGAATTCGTATTGTAGCATAATAGTGTAACCTGCGTGCATTCATTAAATGCTAATTTGGTCTGTTTCTTTGTTCATTGTTGTCGATGTAATGCGATATTTCAAGTATTTTTTGAATATTTCCTATTTTCTGTAAATATTTTTAAAATTTCGAATTTTAAAACCAAGATTTCTGTTGAAATTGGTAACTGATACATTTTCACAGATAATTGGATGTAAAAATATTCAAGAAAACCATGTTTACGAGTGAAGTGACTAAAAATGTATTAACAATATTATCAGGAAAACTTCAAAAACGTCATAAAAGTTAAAGAAGCCCATTTTTCTCAAAATATTTCTATGACGGTCAAGATAAATATTATCCTGAAAATATCCTTATTATTTCTCCTATCCACAGATAACAAAAACTAAAAAACAATTTGTAGGTACTCGATAAATGTTGATTATTGCTGACGAAGGTGTGGAATGGGGACGCTGATAAATTTACAAAAAATATCGTAATTATAACGTACCCATTTCTCACGATTTCTATCTAAGATAAGTTGCAAGCTTGGGTCTCTGCGCGCAATTTAATATCAATACCGATACCGATACCATTCCCACTTCTTAACGATTGAGGCCTTTTGTCATGTTTTACTTTTTCACCAGTTACCAATATTAAACAAGTATCCTTTAGTAGATTATTAACCAAGGGGATAAAGCAGTGTCTTCTGTCGCGGGTGACGATTTAAATCGCGAGAATAACGAAGGACTCGAGGTTTACTCCCGAGCGTAGCGAGGGTGTTAAAAACTGAGTGTAGCGAGGAATTTAAGTTCACCCAAGACTAAGACAGCTTTATCACCGAGGAAAATACTCTACTTTTCGTACCATTTGCGAAATAATTAACACAATAATAATATGAGATAAGCATTTATTAAAAATAATGACAATTAAAATAAACTTAACGTTTATGTATTTGAAGAAAACAAAAACGCGGCAAATTCCTAGACTAATATTTTTTTGTCGGAAAAGCAAAGGCATCAAGCTCATACGGCCCCGTCGGTTTTCGTAATTTTATTTATAATCATAACTGCATAATAAATGCGTATTCCTTTTTCAAAAAGATGTAGGTATAATACTTTATATACAAACTCAATGGTGTAAACACAGATGTAGTTCAGTATAAATTTCGGTAAGTATTCCAAATTTAAATCACATTCTCCCCTAGAGGATGAATGAAATTCAGTACAATTTTCTTTCCCTGTTTTTAACAGATTAAAAATGACTATTGTTATGTTCGCTTTTTGTGGCATAGAATGTCACTTTTTTGAGCAAGTGGTACGAAAAAATATTTTTCTAGTTATTATACCTCGTTAGATAGCTAATAAAATGAGGATTTAGACAATAATTTGCACATTCAGTTTCATAGCAGTATTTGGAAAAAAAAATGCTTTCATTATCATAGACGATTTTCTGACATTTCCGAATGAATTTTAAGTCACTACACTCATGAAAGTGGACTTCATTAATAATTTCTGGTCCAGTTATCTGTGAAAAAGCATCACTTACCAAATTAAAAAAAAAATTGTTAGTCTTCAAATTCGATATTTTGGAAATAATTGCAGAAAATTAAATAACTTTCTTCTCCACTCCTCTAGGAACTCAATAAAAAAAGTCCTATGAAAATCCGACCACTATAAACTTCGTTCCACCTCATTGTCTAATTGCACTCGAATAATTATACACATAGTCTTAATCCTAAAATGAACTCGTTTTTTTTGTATAGTTGTTATATTATTTACGTATTTTACTTTAAAATGTCATGTAAAATGCGAGACGTTCTTATCACAATATTTTTAATTTACTGTCATAGTTTTGCTGAAAATTTCCAGACAAAATGTGCGTAACTTTATGCAGGATTTAGTAAAAAGATCATCAGGTCTCTATTAACTTTTAATACCTAAATGTTATGTTTCTTTAATCAGCAGACTCAAAACCATCAAAACCCTCTCAAAAATGATGTACCTACATAAGTAGTAAATTCTCTAACATAAAACAGAAATTGAGAAAAAATGCAACTCTGGATATGGATATGTACCTACCTATGTAGGTACCAAAAACATTTTATAAATGCTAGGTTACATACTTACATAAGTATATTAGAAAAATCACGACACTCAACACTTAAAACTGAACATTACAAGGCAATTATTAGTTTTTGTACGATTATTTTTTAAAACCACCAAACACTACTAACACTGTGTAGGCATACCAAAGCGTTTAATGTAATATGAATTTTGTATCTATATTATTGAAATTAAACAGTAATTGATACTTTACCTATCTCTACCTTTTATTGTAAAACTAACCCTGCCCAGATCTTACCATTAAGTAAATAAGCCTAAACTGCATTATCGCAAAAAATAACCTAATTTTAGGTGCTAGAAAAATAAAGGAAAAGTGGTATTTTCCAGTTTACACTTCATCCAACTTATCTGTGCAGGCGGGAAAACACAACTAAAATAAATGGACCTAGTTTGATCGATGCAAATTTTCTTGAGACGCAACGCCACCCTGTTTGAAGTGGTATAAGGCTGTGTTACCAGTAGGAAAACTGTTAGCGGCCGACTGAGTTTGCGGCGTATCGGTTTAGTACGCCCTTCCATATATTTGAAATAGTGTCCACAGTTTGCTAGTTTTGTGCTCACTATCTAGTCTGTTTCTCGCTCTAGCAATTGACTGTTCTGAGCAATGGAAAAAGATTGGTCTGAGCATAGAAAAATGCGAGCTGCCAGATGAGGTTCAACCCCCCAGGTCTGATTTCGATAATATTTGGCATGCCAGGCCATGACTTGGATTAGGAAGGACATAGGGTTTTATCACGGCAGAACGTGGTACATGGAAACCATGGGATAACCATGGGATGATCTTCATACGAGCAAAATCTAGTTCATTATAAAAATCAATGGTTTGGGTAGTGCGTTGTTAGTCAGTAAGGCAGATTTGACTTGACTTATTCCTTGTACTGTTCCTACCTGTGGTTCCTATACTGTTATGAGAATACATGATAATAAGTTAGCCATCTAGGTCTGTTTTCATTCTAACCAATAATCAAATCAATCCGTCTCATCAGTGCCACTATTAATATCTTTGAATCCTCGTACCTCGTACACCTTGTACGTTACTAGGTAGGAAATTGCATTACGAATATGCGAGCTCCAAACAGAATTCTTAATCCACTGATATTGTACTCACTTTTTGCATCTAGATGACAGTGGGCGTTCCACAGGGTTCAACATTGGGTCCGCTCCACTTTAAGAAGACAAATAGACATGAACACAACTTTTGAAAGCCGAGGACACACCAAAGTTCGGGTTTGGTTTGTCCGGGTTTAAACCCGTGAGGACCGTTGCCGCGTCACCTGGTGGCGACACACGCCACCGACGAGTCACCTTCTCCGGCATCCGGCATCCGTCGCCCCTACCGGCATCGGGCATCTGGCTCCACTACCGCTTACCCTGCGAGTCCTACATCCTGCTCCTCGGCTCCAGCGTCCCTTCAGCGACGCGCAAGCCAGGGCATTACTTGTCGCGCCTACCTCCGTAGACAGAAAAATTATGATAGGCTTTTATAGACCTACGACAACTCAATGCCTACGACCTATCTTTTTTTTTTATAAGAAAGTGCTAATAGTGAGTTTTGTTTTAATGAAATAGTTTTCTTATCCTCCTACACTTTATTGGCATACCGAAATGGTACACATGGAATACATTTTGGTATACCGAAAAAACTAAACTGGAATTTCTATTCCGTTACAAAATAAATTGTACACTGGAATGAACCGGATGGAAGTTGCGGTCAGACTAATTAGTTACTTTACTCTTTGGGTCAGACAGCTGAGGTAATGAAGAGAAGATTCATACTCCTTCACTTGGACACTGCCCTCTGTGAGCCTGTCGGAGAATATAGAGTAGGCGGAAAATGAGGTTTTTTCTAGGCTAGCTTCGACCAAAAAACGATAGATGACCAGTGTAAAAAAATTTGTTTGACTGTTGTTCATTACCTTTCAAAAGTGTGTGCGTTCGTCTTTCTTCGTTCGATTTGCGTTTTTGTTTCATTGTAATTTACTTTTTTCATTTTGGCTAAAATTTCTATAAAATACGACCTGGCACCATTGAGCTATTACTACTACGTATATCTGTGCTCCATTCAACTGCGGTCGGCCGGCCGCAGTTCTATCAGTCGCTTGCTCGCCACAGCATCCATACGGGATAAGCCGCCCCCGCGCGCCCCGCACTGCCGCGCTTGTTGCACAGATTTTGTTCGCACTGTCTTCTCTATTAGATACGTAGTAGTAATAGCTCAATGCCTGGCACGGAATATTTAGACACCGATATTGTTTTAATCCAGGGAAAATAGGACAATTTGTCAGGATATCACTCACAATATTTATTAGTTTATACAAAATCACATTACACTTCTGTAGGTACATTTCAATTTCAACTGTTTGACGTCGACTAGGGTGCACGGTTCGGGTTGGTCGCTTCCATGGAGAAGAACCGACAAGAAACTCCATGGCTTCCATGGTTACCCTTTTCAAATTATTTGGTATTACACAATTCTATATTACTTCATGTTTTATACAAAATTCAATAATTACAACATTTATCAGCTAACGGACATAGATTCGACTACAATTTCTTCCAACGCATCGCGCTTTCTCGGCCGAGTGCCATGCTTTTAAAAACTACCCCTTCCCGTTAAAACTGTGACGGTTAGGCAGTGTTGTCATTTCTCAAAAACAAAACGATTTATTAAAATCTTAAAAACCCCACCATAATATTAGTTTAGATAAAATAGGTAATACATAATAAAATCATGACAGAAGAAAGTTTCTAACATTATTAAATTTAAATAAAGATAATAATTAAAACTTAGTGAATGTCTATGATTGATCAAATTGTAAAATGAATAATCGATTCCGGAAATCCGACTATTGAAGAAAAAGATTTATTATCAATATCTGCTGCACGTAAAAAAAATATTTTGCAACGACCGGACACCGAAAATATATTTTTTTAGAATATGCTGACTAAGTAATGTACAGCACCATCTATCGTTTTTTAATGGAAGCTGGCCTAGAAAAAACCTCATTGCTTCCAGACAAATAGAGGATTCTCCACCTAGAAAGACTGGATATCAAAGTATAAAAAATACCCAGTCTGTGTTCTGTGTGTCATCTGTGTGTCAAATCAAATTGTCAATTTTCAAATTGTCAAATGAACAATAGCGATTTCATGAATTCATTGCTGCGGGAGAAAAATTAAACATTATTATTTGATAAAAGCATTTTAATAAGTGTAAAGTTGAGTCCACTAGAATAGAGTATGCGATAGTATTTTTAGTAATCAAATAGAAATTCAAAATGGGGGACAGAGACCTTTCTATGGGTCCCAGACAAGGTGTAACCTATCCAAAAAAGGTTCAGTATTGTGGTAATTGTTCTATGCCGATAGAATATTGTGAATATTATCCCGAATACGATAAATGCAAACAATGGCTTGAAAAAAACCTGCCAACAGAATTTGAAAAAGTGAAAATCGGTGAGTTTTTTTGGGAGATTCTTGATTTAACTAGGTTAGGTTTATCCCTGGATTATTGGATTTTCGTATTATTTAACAATAACATGTAAATAGTATGGAGTATCAAAGGAACCACATTTTTTTATCTGATTCACTACTTATTTTACAACTCATTCCAGATGAAGAAGAAAATGCAGGTGGTGAAGAAGAAAAGAAACGTCAGAAGCGCGGTGGTAAGGGCATGTTGAAGTCAAAGAAAAAGGAAGATGTACCCAAGCTAGTGCAAGTGTCTAGGGCCCCCCGTGGCAAGAAGAAATCTGTCACTGTAGTATCTGGACTGAGTACTTTTGGTAAGTATTTCTTATATTCTTTAATTTATGACATCATTATTGCAACCATTAGTTTTATGGACTCACAATATTTACACGCATTTGCAAAACCTATTTTAGCCTGTATATGAATTAAAAACAATCTATGAGGCTATCACCAAGAAAGATGTCATCCAAACAAACATACAGGCTAATTTGTAATCGGAAATAATAACTAAAATGTTTTTTTTTTTTTTTTTTCAGATATTGATTTAAAGGTGGCAGCAAAATTCTTTGGTACAAAGTTTGCTTGTGGCTCTTCCGTTACTGGCGATGATGAGATTGTTATTCAAGGCGATGTGAAAGATGATCTTTTTGATATTATTCCAGAAAAATGGCCTGAGGTATTTCATTGAACATAATTTAATTTTTTTATTTAAAGATCTCTTGGTTAAACAATTGTACTAGTCCAAAATCTTCAATATTTAATGATTATGTGAACAAACAGACCACAAAATGTACCCCCGTTCCATATATCCCTACTGACATTTCCCCACTGGTAGGGATACTTTACCTGTGGTTCCATTTGTAGCCCACTTACAAATTAATTGCTAAAATTTAACCTGATCAGGGTTTGTACTTTTGGAATAGATTGTAACTGTAAACACAGTGTACTTTTACTCATACAATAAACTATCTTTTTACATGAAAAAATAATTCTCATTCACATTAATATTATTTATTTCTATTAAATTTCCTTTCTTTTTCTTTTCAGATTGATGAAGATAGTATTGAAGACTTGGGAGATCAAAAAAGATAGTCACAACTTTAGTGAATTGATATTAATTGATAATGCTTTAGTTCTTAACAATTTTGATAGGTGATCAAATAAAATTTCGAAAAATAGACCCATTTCTCAGTTTAAAATATTGTTTTGAACACTCCAACTATGATAATTTGATTATATAATATGTATAATCACCACATTATCAACTTATGGTACCCTCTCTAACTGTTGCCATTCTTAAAATGATAAGAGTTAATGCATTATCAATATTTTCTTATTTATTTTATGAGCTTCATAATTTGAATAAAGATGTGGAATTATTGTTTGGTTTCTATTTCATCATAGAAATATTTTTGATTAAAAGTAACAAAGTTTGATTTGATCATGTAGACTTTCAGAAGAACTTCACTCCAAAGCATCATAGCCATGGACAAAAAGTATGATCATAGAAGGTAACAAGTACGGACACCAGCACATAAAACTACCCGGAACTGTCTAATTTTCGCAATCAAATGCTTAGCGATAAAGTTGAAAATCTATTCAAGAAATTTGACAGATTGTAGTAGCTTGATGTGCTGACATCTGTACAAGAGCATGCTCCAAAGATCTTTGGCTCTTGAATGTCATTGGACTCATTGGTAAAGGGGTCATTCAGCTACATTAAACGAACCATCGTCTTCAGAGCTCTATGCTTAAATGACAACAACAGGAACGCACTGTTAATAGGTATTTCTAACTGTTTGCAGAAATTGCGTTAGTTTCTATTTTGGCCATACATCCAAAGATCCGTGTCCTTAGTAATGTCGGGCAAAGCGTCTTTTTGTCTAGTAAATTTTTTTAATTATAGATGTAAGGTTTTACGATAAATGATAGTATATTATGATACACGATTTATTAAATTATGATAGTACAAATCTCAGACTTTTGGTGGCTACTTAAAGTCAGAAATTTAAATGAAATTTATCTAAATTATTAGCTTAATTAATAGGACTTACTTAATTATAAAACAACAAGTACCTACTTAGAGTGATCAGAAATAGAGCCACATTAAGTACGTTGCCTTTTTTTCTATATTTTGGTACTAGATTTGACTGTGTCCGTTACCCAGGCCAGATGTTGTCGAAAATGGTCATTTGAATCTTATAGATAATTAGTTTTGCGGCTTCTGTAATTGTTGCGCACATTTTTAAATTTGTTGCGCTTATAGTTTTTTAATTATTTCACAAAAACATTTCCTGCTGGGGTAACGTTACCCCAGCCAGACCTTTTTCTTTCTAATGGGAATATTTAAATAAATACTAGCTATAAAATTAGTTGTCTAGATGAAGTAAATGTTGTGCCTTATTTTGTATTTGTTCTTTCTTCGGTTGCGAAGTTATTCGAGATTTTGCTGGGGTAACGTTTTTGGTTTTGCTAGATCTTTAAAATGGTTAAGCGGATTCTTATCATATTTTGTACATGACTTCTTAGGAATTAGTTTAAATTTGTTCTGCAATAAAAAAACCAAAGTAATGCATAGCTTAAAGGTTATTTCATTAAATAGAAAAACACTTCAATTGGTCCCAGCACTCTCAATAAGAGGTCTAAAGACTTACTTTAAACATTATTTTGAAGCTTGTAACTGCCTTCAAATGTATGTGAAGTTTCATTAGTATCCTGTAAGTATTTAACAGGTTATGATGATATTCAGTTCTTCACGAGCACGGTCTTGATGCGCGCGGTGTTATTTGGCCACTGGATTGGATATATGAACTGAATGTTATGTCAATTATTAGTTTTTTAGTTCAGTTGTATATCAGTAAAATTTCAGCGTAGTACATTGGATAAATAATGAGATAATACGATTAAAGTCATTAGGAAGTGAATGACCGTGGTAACCCGACCAAGTTTAGGTGGTTACGAAAAAGCGAAAACGCAGAACATTATACTATCTTTTGAAATGTTTAGTTACCTACAAACCTTACAATTACCTTACCTTATTATTTGTTACCTTACAATTTCGGTACAGACGCGTACACTG
Source organism: Xestia sexstrigata (assembly GCA_941918905.2). Lineage (NCBI taxonomy): Eukaryota > Metazoa > Arthropoda > Insecta > Lepidoptera > Noctuidae > Xestia > Xestia sexstrigata. The sequence goes on from OW799214.2 coordinate 13,604,475, forward strand.
TTAAATACATAATAATATCTGTACTATGAAAACATTATTATTATCTTCCAGTTGCACAAACTTATCAAAAATTACCGATATAACATGCCATTCGGTGGGACGCGGGAGGGGTGGGGTGAAGGGGTAATACATTTTTTGCAAAAAACGTTACCCCAGCAAAATCTCGAATAACTTCGCAACCGATGAAAGAACAAATACAAAATAAGGCACAACATTTACTTCAACTAGACAACAAATTTTATAGCTAGTATTTATTTAAATATTCCCATTAGAAAGAAAAAGTTCTGGCTAGGGTAACGTTACCCCAGCAGGAAATGTTTTTGTGAAATAATTAAAAAACTATAAGCGCAACAAATTTAAAAATGTGCGCAACAATTATAGAAGCCGTAAAACTAATTATCTATAAGATTCAAATGACCATTTTCGACAACATCTGGCCTGGGTAACGGACACGATTTGACTTAATCATCAAACTAAAAATAATCCTTGTCTATCAAGGGGGTTTCGTAATCGTAACTCAGCCATAATCGATTGTAGGACCGCACCAAATTGGCTTAATTTGGATTAATTATTATGTGCTTAGCCTTCCCGCACGTGTGCGGGAAAGTAAATTTCCACAGACGACTTACTTTTACGAAGTTCAAATCGGTTCAATACCTGTTGTCGGAGGTGAATGTATTTTTTTAATTTCGGCAAAGCACTACATGTCTGTAAGGCGTAAATATTTTTTTGATTACCTATTCAAATTGTGTTTATAAATAGAAAATCATAGATAAACATGATTATCGAAAACTAATATTTACTTTTATATACAAATTAACATTTATTTGTGTTCTGTATTCAAAAATATTAAAATAAATCCATTTTTTATATAAGGCTATTTAGCGGCTTCATACCTTTGCCTCTCCTTCAACCTGACGAAAGCAAAGCGCAGAAAAAAAAAATTAAAATCATAGTTTCTAAATTCGTGACAAAAATATTTTTCATTCATTGATTTTTTTTCTTCAAAAGTGTGTTGAAAAACGTCGTTTGGTTTTGATACGCCTGGACATATTTTAAAAAGCCTAATATATGTATACCTACGTTTTTTTTTGTATTTTTTAATTTAGAACACAAATAAATGTTAGTTTGTACATAAAAGTAAATATTAGTTTTAACTATGATATTCTATAGAAACAATGAAAGGTTTTCTTTTTGAGGTACTAAAAAAATACTTAGTTTCCAAGAACTCTATAGATGGCGGGGCTGCGGCTAACTGACTACGATAGTTAGTGCCAAAGCCAAAACGCTTAAGAAAAAAAACTTTGCGTCACGTCACATACGCTCGTTGACTGACATTTTCGTAACCTTCCGATTATAACCTAGTTTTCTCGCGCTTCTATCTATCTTTCATGAGGTATAGGTTTCCGCACTTAGTCCTTGAAGTGGACCATTGTGCGTGAGCCATGGTGGCCGATTACTCTAACCAGCCCACCTCCCTCCAAAAGCAGATTAAACTTCCCGGTCTCCTCAGGGCATCCGCAAGGGATCTTGGTGTTCCCAGGGTCTCCTCGCGAATCTTGGTAATGCCTGTGCCCTCAAGGAGCACATGCGCCGCCGTTTCCTCCGCCTCCATGCATGTTCTGCACAGGGGGCTGTCAGTGATACCTAGGGTGTGGAAGTGTTTATTCAGTGAACAGTGTCTGGTGATGGTCCCCGCCACCAGACGCAGGCTATCTCTGTCCAGGCGCAGAAGGCGCCTGGTCAGCTTTGTATCCAGGGATGGCATAGCTTCCTTGGATTGCCTGCATCCTGGTGTCGAGGTCCACCATTTCTCCTCTTGTATTCGGATGTTATCCTTTAACCAGCTTCTTAGCTGCTTGAAGGGAATGAACACAATGGGTTCGGGTCCGTAAGGTCTTGTGCTGGATCCTCTTCTGGCAAGTTCGTCAGCCGCATCGTTTCCAAGTGATCCACTGTGACCTTTGATCCATTGTAGCGTTACCGTGTTGTGATTTAGTACCGTGATTCGTTCTAGGGCCTTGTGGCATTCTAGTGTTAGTCTCGACGTGATCTGATTACTCTTTAGGGATTGAAGAACTGAGGCACTGTCGGAGAGTATTCGAATATTGGTATCTGTAACCTATGGCCTCAATAGCGTGTGCCGCTTGGATAATACCTACACACTCTGCTTGGTAAACAAAGTTGAGCATTCCAAGTGGTTTGGATATCTTAATGTTTGGGTCGTCGGAGAACACCCCGACGCCTGTCACATCGTCGGTTTTTGATCCGTCAGTGTAAATCCTTAGCTCTTTTGTACCTGAGTAGTCACATAACTCCTCTATGGGCTCTATGTTGTAGTGTTTTTGGAAACAGTGGGTCTTCAGGATTCTGTTGATAGGTGATGCCATCATCGGCTGTTCTTTGATTGAATCTGCTCTGATGCGTGTGTGTTTGATTCTGGAGTCCTTGCTTAGGGTGCCGGATACTTCGAGTCTGAAAGACGCTATGGCCGCCTCCTCTCTTACGACGAGGTGTAGGGGTGGTAGCCCCAGCATCACCTGTAAGGCAGCAGTGGGGGAAGTTCTCATGCTGCCGGTGATTGCTACGCAGGCAAATCTTTGTAGTTTCTCGAGATCCTTTTGGGTCGTACTTAGGTTGGTCCTGGGCCACCAAACTAAAGAGCCGTATGTAATGATTGGTCGGATAACTGCGGTGTATAGCCAGTAGGTGATTTTGGGGCTTATACCCCAATTTCTCCCGAGGAGTCTCTTACACTGCCATAGGGCTATACTGGCTTTTGTGATTATGTAGTCAGTGTGTTTTGCCCAGTTCAGCTGTTTGTCCAAAAAGATACCCAGGTATTTGGTTTCAGTCGATAGGCTTAGGGTTGTCCCAAAGAAGCTTGGTAGTTGTAACGTTGGCAGCTTCCTTTTCTTTGTGAAGAGGACGAGTTCGGTTTTGGTAGGGTTCACTGCTAGTCTGTATCCCTTGCACCAGTCTTCTACTATCCTTAGGGCTTGGCGCATAAGGTCGCATAGTGTGTTTTCGTGTGTGCCGTTTATTATTATGGTCAGATCATCAGCATAGCCCACCGTATAGTAGCCTCTGCTGTTGAGACGTTTGATGAGGCTGTCTCCTACGAGGTTCCATAGTAGTGGCGAAAGGACACCACCTTGGGGCAGTCCTTCTCTAGTGGTGTCGCTTACAGTAACTTGTACGGCTCTCAGTCGGCGCATATTTGTGATCCATCCTCGCAGGGTCGAGTCCACACCGTGTTCCTCGAGGGCTGCGTTGATGCTATGGAAGATGGTTTTGCCTTCTATGTCAATGAAGACGGCTAGGGAGGAGCATTTGTGGTCCACTGCACATTCGATCTTGGAGATCACATTGTGCAGCGCAGATTCTGTTGATTTTCCTGAGCAAAACGCGTGTTGTTGTTGTTGTCCCGAATGTGTCGATCACAGAGTCTCTCGAGGGTTTTCAGTAGGAAAGATGTTAGGCCTATTGGTCTGTACGCCTTAGGTTGTGTGTAATCTGGTTTGCCGGGTTTAGGGATGAAAATGACTTTAACCTCTCGCCATGCAAGTGGTATGTATTTCTGTGCTATGCAGGCTCGGTAGATGGCGGTCAGCCACGGCGTTAGGACGTCTACTCCCCATTGTAGCAGGGCGGGGAAAATTTCGTCTAAGCCTGCGGATTTATATGGTTTAAAAGTCTTTATTGCCCATTTTATTCTCTCTGCAGTTACTATGGTGCGGGCTTTGGCCCAGTCTTGGTCATTTGGTGTGTGCGTTGGCTCACTTGCCCAGGTTCTGTCCTCGGAGAGATTGCAGTCTGGGAAGTGGGTTTCCAAAAGGACTTTACTTGTTTCGTGGTCCGACTTAGTGTAAGTGTTATCTGGGGTTTTCAGCGACCCGAGATTGCGATCCAGATCGGTAGATAGGATCTTTCTCACACGCGCGGCTTCGCTGTTCGATTCAATTTCTTCGCAGCATTTCCGCCAGGCAGCCCTGCTGCTATTCCTGACTTGTTTTTTGAAGGTGTATTGTGTTTTCTTGTATGAGTCCCAGTCTTCTGGTAGTCTGGAGTTTTTGGCTCTGTTGAATTGTTTGCGCATGGTATGCCTGAGCTTACTAAGTTCCGCATTCCACCAGGAGTTACCCTTGCTCTTGGTGTTTGGATCTTTTAATTTGCAGCAGGCGTGTTAGGCTTCAATTATAAATTCTGAGAGGTTTGTCACAGTGTCTTCAAGTTGTTTGGGGTCTGTTTGAATTTGGGGCGGGTACATTGGTGCGGCGTGGATTGCGTCTAGGATCAGGTTTTTTTAAGTAAGCTACTAGTGAGAAGCGAATCCTTCTATGGTCAGAGCTGGAAGGCTCGTTGGATACGTGCCAGTCAGAGATAAGTTTTGCCGCGCTTTCCGAAGACAGCGTTAAGGCAATGATCGTTTGTCCGCGGGATGTGACTCAAGTGGGTTCCAAGCCGCGGTTTGCGATGTTAAGGTTAGTGTTCGAGTTCGAGTCCGTGCAGATGACCCTGGTCATCTGGTTGGCGTCTTCACAATACCTTACCAGGTCGGCCATTTCTTTTGGTGGGCAGTCTTCATCCTCGCCTGGCATGTATACCGAGGCCAGGACGATATCGGGTGCATCGCCGTCGGTTTTAAGCCTGACGGCTGTTAGATCTCTGGAACATAATTGCGTGAGTGTGGTGGTGGGTACATCTTTGGGTATGCACAGGTTCGTGGTTTATCTGTGCCTTGTGTGTCGAGGATCAGCTTACCTCCAATGTTACCAAGGCCGCATATTCTGTTATTACTGATCCAAGGCTCCTGGATGAGTGCAATGGTTCGGGGTTCCATCTCCAGTGCCCTGCGCAGGCAAGCGGTAACCGTCTGGCAATGCTGGAGGTTGGTCTGGATGATATTTAGGGGACGGGGTGTGGGCAGCAGTGAGGTGGAATTAGGGGGAGATGGATCCATCGGATGATTCCTCCCTGTCTTCCAGCCCGTGCTGGTCTTCGCTAGGTGTCGGTGAAGATGAGAATAACTGCTCCGTCCACCCTGGTGGTGAGGATGGCATCCTCACAGCGTCGGCATCAGCCATCGCTGTTCTGGCCATCTCCTCCTCCAGTTGCGTCATCGTCAGGTCGAGTTCAGTCGGTGCCGGTTTCGTCCGTTCAGAGTCATTGTCAGTCTGGGTGTCGGAGGGTTGGGTGTTGGGGAAAAAGCGCACATATATCGACCCAAGTAGGTACGATATCCGTCGCTCCCTCTCCAAGACCTTTTCGACCTCGTCCGGTGGGATACCCAGGGTCAGATAAGTCCCGTAGTTATCCCCACCGACCGATGTCGCCCTGTACAGGGACCACCTACCGATGGCGTACCAGGGGTTGTGGCAGGTCAGAACCGTCTGGAGCAGCGCTATGTCCCCATTGTACCTGGGTACGAAGAGCGCTGCTCGAACCCGGGTCGGTACGTCGGATTGTCTTATGACTGTCAGTGTCGCGTCGGTTGTCGGCAGTCTTATCTTAGGCACGTTCTGGGTCAGCCAAGTCAGGGCGTTGTCGTCCTCGCACCACATGTGCACCGTGCCATCCGCTACCCTTGGGTAACCGCGGAAGGCCGGGACTTTGGAGGGGTCGGTTCGACACGTTTCAACAATCAGGTCTTCAAGGCTGAGTTTGATGTGCTCGCCCTCGTCAGTCGTCATGTCTTGGGATGAAGGCGAGAGGCAGATCGCTACGGTAAGTCACGCAGGGATATCCTTTGTGGCCCGCGCGTAGGTTCTCTGCTCCCTGAACGGCCTGGGTTCTAACACGCTTGGCGTCCCACTGGAGCGTACTCGGTGAAGCCGTGTCGTCCGGGCGCTCCCTCTTCGCCGCTCCCTGGCCATTTGTACCGGGTTGCGGTTCTGAGGAGCTTTGCACAGCGTTTTGTGCCAGGGACACCCGGCGCAGGAACCCAGACCGCTTGCCTCGCTTCTGTCTAGTTCGGTGTCGGTTTTCGGTCTTCTCGTCGCGGTTCCGGTCGTTTCCTCCGGATGGTCCTGGTGCGGGCAGTGACTTCTCGCGCTGGGTTTCCCCTTCGCGTACTGTTCCTTGCCCGCACGTTTCCGCGTCCGACTGCTTTTCGCGCTGGGTTTCCCCTTCGCGTGTCTGTAGCCGGTCGCGTACTCCCTTACAACTAACCGTTTGTGCTACGCGCTGGCTACTGCCTTCGCGGATTTTGCGCAAACGGTTGTTGAGTTCTCTCTCTCTGTTCCGGATCTTTCCGCGCCTTGTTTTCAGCATGCGTACTTCGTCCACAGAGATGAAACCAGAACCACCAGATTCCGCTTCCTTTCCCGTCCCGAGAGAGTTTATGTCTTTCAGCCTTGCCTTGATCTCGCGCTGGAGTGCCAGCGCGCGGAGTTCGCTGCTAAGGCTGGAGAGTCTAGCTTTGTCATTGTCATTGTCAGGATTATTCGTTACACTGTTTCGAACGATGCTCTGTTGCCAGGCCCTCGTGAAAGGTGTAACAGTCGTCAGAGTAGTTGGCGCAGAAGTCGCAGCCGTCTTAGAGTCGGTAGGCGCTGAAGTCGCAGCCATTGTCGTGTTGGTCGCAGCCGGAGCTGTTGGCGCTAAAGCGGCCAGCCGCGCAGAAGGCGCGGCGCTAGTGTAGGCAGATTGGTGCCCCCCCCCCAGATTACGGTGGGGGCAGACCGACGAGTCGGTGTGGGATTCCCCGTTGCCGGGACCCACCTGGGGAATATTATTGTTTTTTCCACTATGCATTTTGGGGTTTGTGGGCTTTTCTTGGAGTTGAGGTTACCCGTCCTCAAGGACCGAAGGGAAAGAAAGGAAAAGGAGGGAGGGACTGGGCGAACGATCATAGGAGTGGGTTGTGGGATTACCCTAGGCCTGGGATTTTGGCTTTCGGGAAAATGCGAGAAAAAGCGCCTGGGGGTTTTTGTTGCGTCTATTTGTTATGGAATTAGACCAAGAACAGGGTGGCAACCTCGTGAAGGTGAATCCCCCAGACTTGCCTTGAGGATCTACACGACCGTAGCGCTCCCCCTCAAGACCTCGCCACCCTACCGCCTCTGAGGGAGGCAGTAGGGTAGGCCTGCATCTATACTACCAAGCAAAGCTTAAGCAAAGCATGTCGTTGTGCAACCGCGAAAGCATAAATACAGACCCCCCCCCCCTTTTCTCGCGCTTTGTTAAAATCAGTTTTTTTTAGTTCCGTTCCTTGCATTAACGTACTAAGTTCAGCGCCATCTATCCAGCGGCTAGAGAAGAGCTAAAAAGAAAATCCCTCATTTGAATATTCAAAAAATATTAACGCTGTAAAGACGCATATTGCTTTGCCGAAATTAAAAAAAAAACATTCACTTCCGACTGTAGGCCTAGGCATTGAACCGATTTGAACTTCGTATAAGTATGTTACCTGTGGAAATCGTGCGGGAAAAAAATAAAGAAAATGCACGTGTGTGAAATACATTGCATGTTGAACCTAATCGTAGTGCGATAAGAACCCGTTTACGAGGAAGTGTATTGAAAAAAATATTTGTACATTCAGCCTTGCACAGCGCCATCTATCGATGTTCAATGGAAGCTGGCCCTGAAAACACCTCATTGGCCCTATTTGGGTTTCATTTCCCGTGATTTTAGCACTTGTCGCAATTGTTGTAGTATGAATTGGAGAACGTATTGTAAGCTGTGATTTGAGATATCTTTTAATTTTGATGGACTTGCGCCCATTTTAACCAAGACCCTTAGCAATAATCACAAAGTACATTGTATATTGTATACTCGGAAGTCTGGGAATAAAAATGTAATGGTAGAATTTCAATTTGTAATCTGGTATCATTGTTTTATGAAGCGTAGCTAAAAACGATAAGTTGGTTTCATAAAGTTATTGGCGATGCAAAGATAATCCACGCGCCTCTAGCGGCGAAATTTAGAAGTTGTCTAAGAACGACACTTTGCTTTTAAAGTTGAGGCTAGTTTTAGATGGATCACGATTACATACACAAACCTTTACAAAATATTGTTGCGTTCCTCAATGTAGTAAGTACTTACGGAGATTCGGGAATAAGTTTTCCGTTGTTTCCAAAAGACAAAATAATGAAAACAAATTAATAGGCAAGCTGATTCCACTTTTTTTGGATTCGCTACTTATTTTGATGATATTTTAAAGTTGGTGGTCTTACAAATTTGGGTCCACCAAGGAATATGGTCGTAATTTTTTCTTCATAAAATACAGCACTAACAACCCAAGAAAAGTATTAAAAGTTAAATTCAACTACCTGCTTGTCGAATAAAAATCAGATTAAACTCCTGCAATTTTCAACGACAGTTCAAACGTCCGTAGCTGTCGCGGTCATGATGTGACGTCACTACCCACAATCTGCCTTGTTTACATCTAATTTTTTTGGCCTTAATTAGGTCGTTTCTCTAATTGTATGTGCTATAATAAAGTAAAAATTGCAATAACATTATTATAATAAAATTTTAGTGAAACTTTAAGCACTTTTCATTTAAAAGTGTTTTTTTGACACAAAGTACTTTGACGTCAGTACCGGCGTTATCGAGGACGATGCGTTTTGAGAGAGCGTTCCGTTTCACCAAAAACATGCTACATAAGCAGTAAATTGTAAAATAAGTGATGTATTAGAAACTTAAACAAGTGTACCACAATGTTTTTATGCGCCAATACAAGGCATTTTTCATAAATAAAAAGAGTTTTGTACTTCATGCATACTCCCTATTATTCGCATGGATTTTATGGGGAAGCATACGAATCTGAAGGGTACTTTATGAGCGGTAATAAATTTGAAACAGCTGTAGTTATGTTTATTCAAATTTTAAACAAAAGATCCGTACTTGTTAACTGCTTAGAATTTTTTCAAAATATACATTAACAAGACAAACAATGATTTTCGTCGAATCTTTTCGTATCACTAAATTTCTTCCTATTTCAGAATAAACTAAATAATCACATTCTGTAATACTTGACAATAACATACCTACCTTGCATTTGAGTTTAATGCTGAGTTTTTTTTTTTTTAATTTTGATTTTATCTAAAATAGGAATTGCATTCATTTCTGAACTTCCTTTAAAATGTCAATCTCAATATTTCAAAGAAAATTTCCTTCCATATCCATAGCAGTACCGTCTAGATTTCTCCAGAACGCATTGGTTTTGTGTATCCTGCAGACGCTTAATAATATCGACTATTGACAACATAATCATCATCATTATGGCCATGAGCTCCGAGTGCCCTTCTAGTATTTCAGGAAATCGCCAAGCGGTTAGTCAACTCTTCACGTGATCAGAGGGCTCGCTTAATTTTTGGCCAAAGTATAAGAATTGCCATCATGGCAATATGCTGCCAGCAGGCATTTTTCCTATTGACAGCAAAGTACAACAGTGGACGAACGACGACCTGTATTGGGACACACAGGCAAAGATAATCTAAGATGGCACCACCATAACTGGTCTAAATCTGACCAATGAGGTTAAGCTATTTTCAAATATAAAATGACATTACCATAATTTCAACCAATGACGATGTTGGGAACCAGCTATGCTAGCTCCATTAGTTCCATAGTTTCCTTCCCCATTCTTTTCCCCTTTTGATACTGGTACAATTAAGGATCTATTTGTAATGTATGTGTAAATAATGTACAATCCTGAATTCAAATTAACTCTCGATATAGTTGAAACGAAAGTAGCGATCTCTGCTGCTCGTAATGTTTGTTGCTGTTTTTGACATGATTACGTCTTATAAATCAATGAACACCGCACTGCACGCACGAAAAAGTGTCACCCCGTAACGCGCGCCGCGATAAACGCCCAGCCCAAACCCTTGGACCTAGAAAACTGAAAGGGAGAAGGGAGGTAAACTAAGGGAGTTAAATAGGGGATGAAAGTTTGTATGAAAGTCCGTCAGTTTTAAAGTTAGGATCTTGAAAGTTTTGTGTTTATGCTGACTGAAAAGTCCTTAATTTTCGAAGTTAAAATTACAAATTTATTATCTAGGCGTATGGCTGGAAGCTAACGCAACGTTCTTGTTAGAATTTAAATCTTGTGGGACTGTTCGAAAGAGCTACAGTGGCCCCGGAACACAAAGGGCGATAAAGGAACATGGATGGGTTTTAGTCAGTAAAAGTCTGACACTCCCACCTGCTCCACCCAGAGCGGGAGGAGTCATTTGATGATTACCCATCCGAAAAAAAAAAACAAAAGTGTGAAAAGGGGGATGAAATTATGTTTTTTTAAGTTAAAATCACTATTATCATGAAAAATGACCTTATCACGTAAAATTATCGTCCGTAAACCGACTTTACAGGCAGCTAGTTTTTTTTCATATAAATGAGAGGTTTTCTTTTTGAGGGATTAAAAAAAATAGATTCCAAGAACTCTCTAGATGGCGTTGAACTGACTACATTAGTTGATGCAAAGCCAAAAAGCCTGGAAAAGAAAACATTGCGTCACGTCACATACGCTCGTTGACTGACACTTTCGTTTGCTTATGCTTCCGAATATAACCTAGTTTTCTTGCGCTTTGTTAAAATCAGTTTTTTTACGTTCCATTCCTAGCAGTAACGTACCAAGTTCAGCGCCATCTATCTAGCGACTAGGGAAGAGCTAAAAAGAAAATCCATCATTGGCAGTGATCGAAAATCCGATTGTTTATCTATAGAAGTCGTACAACTTGTACTTGTGCTAGGCCCTTTTAAACTTTGCTGTTAAATGGTGTGACCACGCAGTAGCATCCCGCTGATCAAACGGTAAAATTAGAGCTCAAACAGGTTGATAGTTTTTTCTACTGGAAATAAACAAAAACTTGATAAATTAAAATTACGCGAAGTATTATTATAATTAAAAATGTTTCTTCATTTAACTGTGCAATTTAATTTTTCTTGTTTGTGGTAGTTTTTTTCTCATAATGGGCAACATCGTCTTTGACTCGCAAAACAACACAAAATAAAATCACTTTACTCATTTTGCATTCGTTGTGTGTTGTGTTTTGGTATAAAAATAATGATGATACTATAGTGTTAAAACAAAGTGAAATTATTACTTTTAATGGAAGCATGGAAGTGATTAGTAGCTAATTGTGATCATAATGTAGCGCTCAGTCAAGTTCCGAAATCCATTAGCCATAAAAGTTATTGATCTTTTTACTGGAGACTGTAAATAAATATAAACTTTAGGAAACATGTCTGTGGTCAAAGGAAAACTCGTGAAAATGGAAGTTATCCAAGTTGGTGAATATGAATTCACCAAACAAGACATAATAGGGCACGGAGCCTTCGCCATGGTATACAAAGGAAGGAAGAGAAAGGTATGTGTATGATCTTAAGTTCCATGACGCGCTTTTGTTCTAGCTTGCCTTCACGATCACATAAAATGGTAATTTAATCCTAAAAGTAGCAGATTCTCGATTGCGAAAAATAACATGTTCTAGATTATAATTGATTTGTTTCGATCGTGGGTGGTGGTATTTCGTCGTTTCTATGTGCCAAATTCATTACTAATTTCGCAATAAATAATGTAATTTATATGCTACGTAAACTAATGTTGATAATAATACATAAAATTATGACAAATAATAATATTTTGTCTGGAATGTCCGTAAAAATAATCAGCTGATAATGAATAACCTATAAAACTTGTAAACATTATTATCTTTTCATACTTAGTTAGTAAATAAACATCCGTGTCGTTATTTGATTGCTTTGTATCCAAATACATAGATAGGTTAAATAAAACTCATAGCTTCAAGTAAAAATGAACCTCCTTAAATTAATATCTCTAAAAAATTTAGCAAAATCAATCAACTCATCAAAATAAGATATATTTGTTAACTAGAATTTGCAGAGTAATTTTTTTTTTTACTATTGTACTGTAAGTAATATAATATCATTACGAAAATTTAATGCATAAAGAACTCATTTCAATGGTAAATAAATTCATTTTGATAATTCGTCACAGTAAAATATAAATAACAACATTTATTGTGTTATTAATTCACTATGTTAAGCAGACATTTAAGCAATGAACAATAACATAATTACATAGCATAATTTTAGCATCTACAAAGTGGAAGAGACACTGATGCTAAAACGGTTATCACTTATTCAGTACCTACATCTTCTGAATCACATAGAAATTTTTCATTCCTAATAAAACAAAAAACAGTTGTTCAGAATAATGTATTTAATATGTGGTAACTGTTTAAGTGTTGGTGGGGATTCCACCCTTTATAATTTTTATTTATATAATTCAACAACAAAAACTTAAATACATGAGTTTTCCACAAATCTTCTGCCAAACTGCAGGACAGTTTGTCGGCAGTGATGAAATCTGCTATTGCAAGCTTTACAAGAATAAAAAACTGAACCTTTTCTTGATTAATGGTGTTGTTCTTATAATTTCGTTGCTACTCTTTTTTTGGAGCCTTAATAATGATTTTTAATTATCATCATTCTCTTGCTCTTAGCCTAATTTATTTCGGGTCAACGCAGCATGTCTTCTTCCATACTTCTGTATTACTTGTCACAATTCGTTAGAAATAAAACAAATAATTAATGATGTTTTTGTTAAATAAGGCCAATACTGAATTTATTTAAAATCCATCACATAACATTGTTTTTAATACTGCAAAGATAATGTTAAGCATTTTAAACCTGTTCTAAGTTAGAAACAATTTAACATGATTTTTTTTTAAATGCCTGATCAACAAGTTTTTGATAGTTGTAAATCTCAAGGGTTATGACCCTTAATAATTCATAATACATAATATAGTTAGTTAGAATATAAAGTAGCCTACAATATCTTCCTTGAAGGTTTTCAGAGACAACCCTTAGACACAACCTTAGTGGTGATTTGATTAATTTAAACATTTTAGGTAATCTATGACATAATTATTTAAATAATATTCTGCTGTATCTCTCACAAAACATTTTTCAGAAGTAACTTTGCAATTTTTATCAATAAATCAGTCTCAAGCTAGCATAGATTTTCTAATGCCTAGAACGAATGCAACATTGTAAACTAAAGTCTAGTATTAAGTTTAGAAAGTAGAACTCATAACCCAACTCGCTAATACATGGATACTAGTTTACTATATCTAAAAAATACCTCTATGTGTGTATGATGTTATAAATTGTGAAAGTTTGACAACCATTCACATTTTGCCACACCACTAGATTCTGTAGCTAGCAGTTGTATTTAGATTGTTATTTTTTTGCCAAATTGATGTTCACCATATATCTGGTATTTAATTAAATTTACATGGGAAGTAATTATGTTTACAGTTCAATTTACCTATAATATTTTTCATACTAATTAAATATTGATAAAAAATGTGTTATAATATTAATACACACTTTCAAACAAAAATAGCAGTATGAAAGTTTTTAACATTTTAAAACACAAGCGTCCCATAGATGTTTTGGATATCCCAAAGAATACATTCTATTTACAATAGAAAGCAGCATTCCTTTTCTCTGTAATTTATTATAACTTAAATTATAGATACCTTAATGTTCAAAAATACTTGGTGGATGATGGTACGGATTGCCAATACAATAAAAATATTTTAAGTTTCAGGAAACTTTTGATCTATTATTCTTAAACATGCAAACAGAAGTTCGCAAATTCTCTTTTAGAATTCTGTTAAGGTGAATGCTCCAACCAGCCCGCGAAATTCAAATTTTAGTTTTTTGCAATTTGCAGGCCAGTGTATGTTGATTAAAATATTATTCGCGGCTAAAGGACGTATGTAGTTATAATTATCAATACAACCCTCCAAGTTCATAAAAGTATAGAATTGACTTTTTCTGTTTTTTTTTTTGGTTCCTACAGCTATAAGAACTTGGAGGGTTGTTTTGATGATTATAATTCTGTAACTATACACGTCATACAGGCGCGAATAATATTTTAATAAAAATACAACCTTACACTGGCCTGCAAATTGCAAAAAAACGTAAGAAAATTTGAATTTCGCGGGCTGGTTGGTGCATTCACCTTAAGGCTGAAACTACCATAATTGGTTAAGTTTCTAGTTTACTAGGGAACTAGTTTTATTAACCTAGTTGTTTTGGTATTTTCTTCAGCTTAGAATATACCTAATATCCATAGAAAAGCTGAATAATAAGTCTCGAAGCTCGAAGTTTGAACTTCCTCCATCTAGATTTTGGACTTTCCTATGCAAACTCTCACTCCCCTATTGGCCTTATATTGGTAGAATTTTCAGAATTAATCTAATTCTATACTAATATTATAGACTTAAAAACTACTGGTTCGATTTGAAAAATTCTTTCAGCAATGGATAGGTACATTAGTAGCGAGTAACATAGGCTATATTTTATCCTCGTACTCCCACGGGAACGGGAACTACGCTGGTGAAACGGTATGGTAATATTTTTTTTAAATAACCAATGAAAAATTTCTGTGTGACCGGCTCAGAACGATGTAGGTACTGAATACGTGGTAAGCGTTTTCGTGTCGGTGTCCCCTTTCCACCCTGTATAGTTTTTAACTTGGATTAATTGTACTAAATGTACGTAAAAATGCATATTCATCAAAATTATCACCCCTCACACTCAGACCAAATAAAAAACCAAGACAGCGCTGCGAACAATAAAGTGAGGCCTGCGCAAAATTACGTCTCGCTCTGTGCTTAAACGCTCACACGTACACATTTACATCAAACTACAATGAAACTACGTCTCAATAAATGCACATATTTTTACGAAACCGGCCGCACTCCTCTGTTCGCAGAGTTCCGTCTTAACTTTTTTATTTGGTTTGAGCCTTCTTATGGATGGAATTGGTCGAAGAGGAAATTTTTGTCTAAATCACATTTCAGTGGTTTACACTCGCTTTGATAAATAATAATACTCTCTAAAGTTTAAGTGGGAAGTCATTCGTTTTCGTCCGTTTTAGAATTAAACTTTCCTGGATGCGGTGCCTGTGCCTCCGACTGCATGTGTTATAGCTTCTCTCTGTGACATCTTGGCGTCACCTCTCGTATCGCCGGGAACCTAGGCAGCTGTTCGACTATTCCGGTTTCTGTTGCAGCTGACTAAACTAGGTTACTTTGCACGTGTGTGGGTACTTAAAAATACACACTAGGTACTTATTTATTAAGCCCTTAAGTAGCTATTGCAGTACCTAACATTATACCTTATGTTAGGTACTGCAATAGCTGTGGTACGAAGGAAACCGCATTGTTTAAAGTTTGATTTTTGCAGTATTGAATTGTATCGCGGTCTGTATCTGCAGCTTCTTTAAAAAACACGGTGTGACCTAATCTGACGTCGTGAACGACCGGTTGGGTTGTATGTTGTGGCGGTCCAAGCGTTACTGCGTTAGGTTTCTCGTCTTTGTTCTAAGCTACCGGACAATAGATGTCCGCACAATGCGACACGCAACGTGCTCACCGAGCCTACGCCTCAAGGGCGTAACACTAGGCAGTAGCCACGTGTATACACTCACAGGACATCTCAAACCGTTTAATAAATTGTAATGACTTCCTTTGTACAGCTCTGCTACAGGGTACTTATAGGTATATGCTGGACCGAACCATCCTGTGTTTATTAGTGTGTAAAAATGTTGAAAGATATAAACACAGTAGAATGCTTTTGTCAATGAAAACATCTGTGGGAAAACCTACAGGCCGACAAAGTGGATAATGACATAGTGACCTTATCTTAGTTATCTTTCATAATACATAGTTGCGCTTGCAAGTTGCGCCCATAGGTATATGAACTCTACAAGTACCTACCTATGATATGAGCTGTTGTGAGATACCAATGAGTCTTCCTTTTGTAAAATGTAACACCACAAGAAATCAAAGTCAAGTCAACCGCTTGTGTTCTAAGGAAGTAATACCAAATTGTCTTTTTTACCATTTTGGCCTTTTCCAGAAAAACCCTAAGTAGATCACAGATCATATCAACCGCCAAATAAATAACTGAATACGTTATTTTTAGAAATGTACCCACCCACCCACTCGCAATAATCGTTTATTTAAGCACGATATTGCCATTTCCATACACCATTTTCAATTAATTTTTTCCAAGGTTTTTCAACTAATCGCTAGAGTGAGCTAGTATACTTTTCTTGACATGACATTTAATGATGTAACAACGTTTGCATTGGCAAACGAATGACGTTGGCAAGTGAGAAGTGCACCACGAACGGTGACCGTGACCGCACTTCAGACACCGCAGTGCTCAATACCTACTTCATTAAAATGTGTAGTATAATCGCAGGTTTAATTATTAAATTATAACTGATGCGTGTTGCCTTATAAGATGCGACTACGATGGAATTGGTCTAACTACGATCTCGCACGGGGCTCGTGATGAAATCAGGTCAAATTGTAACCGCTCCACGAGCCTACGGAATGTAGGGCGGGCTAATGTTAGATCTGCGCCGACGCACCACCCTCTGGATAAAAGCAAAATTAAACCAAATCGCACTGAAGCTCGAAATAAATCCTTGCACGTACCAACTTAGACTCTTCTTGATTGTGGAATAAACAAACACTAAAATTTAACTTGCGCCCAGAAGTTAATCCAAGACATCATGCATTTCTTTTATTGTTTTTTTTGTTTGTGTTTTTCTTTGGAGTCGGTTTTAATTTTTGCAAAAAAGTTTTTACTTTTAACCGACAGTACAAAGTTACTGAAATAGTCGCTATAGATAGATAACTTCTGTATTGCTTGGTAACAATTTTCTCCATACTTACATAATAAATATACTTAGTATTATTTTATTATACTAGTAAGATAATTTATTGTAAAAATAACTGTCTTATTACCTTTTTACACCTAAAGACTGAAAGGATTTGGGTGAAGTTTCGCATAAGTACGCGTATTATAGACAATGACCAATGCAGTAGGAAGTAGGTACATAGTATATTTTTAAATAAGATTATTTATGCCGGTAGTACGTGTGGGGCAATTGTCGTCCTCCACGCGGGCGATACCAAGTTGTATTGAAAAATTCCTAAACGGGCCTGCGAAATCCTACCTAGCCTATTCATATTAAACCTACCTAGCCTAATAAAATTGACGTAGACATATATGCAGCCTTGGTGCACGCAGCACGCCACGCATGAGACTCCCCCACGCGGCCCACCTGCAACACGTCCTAATGCAATGCTCACTGCACTTGCTTGCAACGACTATCATTTTACAGAACAGCTAGACGTGTCTTTCTTGATAAATAGGAAGTTGATCATTTCATTAGTTCCAATCCTGGAATGGGAAGCCCTATAAAATTTTTATTGGTACCTACTTATTTGAAGAATTTGGTTTCAGAAAACACAAATATATAAAATTTTAAAAAAAGTTGATGATCACAACTAGTAAAGTTTTTATTCATAAAAAGGTTTAGTGACACTGAAAGAATGAGACCTACTTTTGTTGATGACTGTACTTCTCTTGACCTACCGTAATGTTAAATGTAAAAATACAAAATTACGCTCCAATAAAACTGGTAACAATGAACGCACCATTCTTGCCATTAACCGTACATTTTTTTGTTACAGAATCCGTCACAATCCGTAGCTGTTAAAGTGGTAACGAAGAAAGGCATACAGAAAGCTTCAGAGATTCTGGTGAAGGAGATAAAGATACTTCGTGAACTCACTGCCCTTCACCACACCAACTTGGTCGCCATGCACGACTGTATGGACAGCCCCGCCTACGTGTATGTCGTCATGGAGGTGAGTTCATTTTAAACATTATGTAGAGTATAAATTAAATCATTTTGCTAGGCAGCTAGGAGGTTGACTTTAATCAGACAAAAAGTTGATGAACAAGCAAAAACTAACCTGTATACGTAGTAGTAATAGCTCAATGCCTGTATACAGTCCAGATTTGCAACAAGCGTGTATTTGTGTGCTTGAGTTGTTATTCAATGTGAGTCATCCGGTAAAGTTTATTGCCTTTTATTCAGTCAGACATTTGGGGTAAACGACAGCATCGCCTCGCAATGATTGTTCGTTTAAGCCTTGCTTAGTTCTGAACACAGTGAAGGCAGTAAATATTTATCAAATATTGCCATTCGACATTTTTTAAACAGGAATCTTGAAGCGATATTTCTTAAACAGCGACTAAAATAACTCCTGTACCGTTCGCAGAAGTGTTTCTGTTTTCAAACACGCGTTTCGGCTTTCCGTAGTAAGATCAAGCTAACACTGAGGAGGCGAAGACATACATTGAAACAATCTCTACTTACACAATGCTCATAGTTCTAATTTCCAATGAAAGAACTACATCGTAATCTCCCTGCTCTTGTCCCATTCTAGTTGGGGTCGGCGCACCGAGTTTTCTTCTTCCACTCTGTGTCAGACGTCACGACATCATGTACCTACTCCTCCTATCCCTTCATTCCTCACACAATCCATCCATCTTTTCTTTGGCCTTTCTCTCCCTCTCCATCTATCAACATTCATGTCCATCACTCTTTTAGTCACATGCTTTTCATCAATGTGATTAATTCTTATTACTAGTCGGTAAACGAATTGCGTTGAATCGTAGATAATGATCGCAATCATCTAACCATAAACCGACTTTCCTAATTCGCAACCAAATGATCGGATATTGTTCCCTTCGATTATTCATAATGTAGGCAAGGTATACCTAGGTGCTTAGATTGGTGCAAATGTAACCAGGCCAACACGTGACTGGAACTGGTATAATTCATAATTTGCAACATGTTTTGTGTAACTGTAATAATAATTATAGACACGCCCAAAAGAAATTCTAAGCGATAGATAGAAGCAAGTAAGGTGTTTTTCTTTACAAATCTAGGTAGGTACAATAACATGTAACCCAGTTTCAAAATGTTAGAATTTTTACAAATTCTGCAGTAAGTATCTCTATAACTTTAAATTCAACTATTTATAACTAAGTAAGTACCTATTTTACAAGTACATGCTGCGTTTCGCTAAATAAAATAATGAACAAGTTTGAAGTTTTGAAGACATTTTAAATTTAAATAGACCGTTTAAAAAAAAAAGTAAATGAAGTATTAAAACGTAATCAAAGGCGAGTGGCTTGACATTTTATCGCGCATATGGATTAAGGGCAAGGTAACTAGGTTACGGACAATAAACAGCCATTTCATTTAATAATAATATCCTTTATTTTAATCGTTACAGCGACAATATGTCAAAACGACGCATTGTGTGTTAATGAAGTAATAATTGAATGATTCCGGGATTGCGCCAAAAGAAAAATGGACTTAATTCTGTCTTGCTTTATTTCTTTTGTACTTATTCGCTTTAAAAAAATATGGATGTTATACAGGGTATATTATTAATTAATTAACATTAACATATTGCATGTGTATAATATATTGCTTTAATTATATCAACCCACCCGGTTCAATTTGGTGTTCGCTGTTTTAAATAATAATTGAAACAATACTTTCACCAAATCTTGACTAATCTTGAGTGTTATATGGTATTCGATTACCTACTCTAATTATTACACCTAGTACCTGAGAGCCTAGTAAGAAAATGAAAATAATGGTCACCTAAATATTTATCGTAAATCTTCGTCTTCATCTCTGGCGATGGCGTACTGGCGACGGCATACAGAGTATTTTTAATAAGTATATTTCACTCTATCGAATGGATTGGACATGGAAGGTAGTTAGTTGGAAATTCATATTGAAGTGATTTTTTTATTGGTGTGTCGACAACCATGTCGATGTCGGCTTCCGCATGACATGCGCGCATGTGGATTCGCAGCAAGGTCACTACGCATTAGATAAATAGTAGTCGACTACTCGACTTCACCGCGCGCCACGCAGGCAAGGCGTGTCACACTGTCCGTTGTCGTCGCAGATTACCTAAATTCATTCGATCTATTGCCCCGAATAGGTACGATTATTTTTTGAATTGCGCAGTTTATAACCGTGAAAGGTCAAGGGATATCAACAAAATGTTAAGATTGTACAGATAAATATAAACAATGTCAGTAGTAAATTTATATCAGAACTTTGAACCGGTCACCATAGCAACCAACATGCCATCGGGTTCAGCCGCCACTGCGATGCCCTACTAACCTATTTATCTAATCATCCTTAATTTTATTGTACATTCAAAATTACTGTCTTTATAAAGTATAAACAAAAGAATATTGATAAACAAATCGTGATCGGTTTAGATTTATTATAATTAGGTGGTTTCCTGTACGACCTGTAGGTACTAATAATTTAATGTCATTCACTGCCAAAAATTAAACATCACCAAGTAGGTACCTATAGTAATTTCATATTTTCATGTATGGTTGGTCACGTAATCACGTTGTCGCGTGCAAAAAGAATCAAACTTCCTCTACCTCTACCTATACCCACTAGGCGAAAATTGATAAACGTGAAAATTACTAACAATTCTAGAAAATTGCAATTTCGTTTTTGTTTTTTTTTTCATTCTCTAACATACACCCTGTATTTTTCTTAAATATGCATCAATATTTTGTAAATAGAACTAAACCCGTCGCCAATATGAAAGAGAAAGATCCGTGATGCAATGTATTAGTGTATTCGATAATGGCGACATAGTGTCTGGTAGGATCCGACACGTGTCGCCTCTGTACGTGTCTGTGCCTCGTGGAGAGACACATGTAAATAGAGCTAGCTAAATTGTCTACCGTTCTTAGCTGATTAAATAGATTATTGCGCAGAAATGACGTTTCTCATCGCCAACAACGTGTCGATACGTAGGTAATGAATGATCAACGATTTGTATCGCCTACGAAATTCAACATTAAATAAGATTAATACGAGTACTCTTTATAATAAATGTATAACAATAAAGTTTTAGGTACATAATTGCAGAATATGACAAACATAACATTAGTACAAAATAGATAAAAGTAAAAAAAAAATTGGGATGGATAATGCTGATAATAGGTTTTGGAGACCAATGACATTTTCAGCAAACTTGATGTGCTGTCGCATTCAACTGAAAATATCTTTAATTGTACTCTACTCAATATTTCATTGCATAAAATTCAACGTTTGCCAAAAGTTAGAATTATAATATGTCGGCAATTCGGCGTCAGATCGTTTTCTATAACAAATCATTGTTACCGTCTATGTATAGGTACTTATTATGAGCTAGCTAGACTTGAAATGTCAATTCCTAATAATAACTTGCCCAGTTAGATCATCCTCTCTAGGTGATAATGCACTATACATATTTTATAGTATTTTTTCGTAATTATTGTGTATCTATGTTGTTAATTTGTGTTGATAGGCCTAAATTGAGCTTGCTTCTATTATAGTTGGTATCTGACATTATCGTTGCAATTTATTGTTTTTGTATTGCGTTATTTGTCGGCTTTGTCGGTGGACTTGGCGAGGAGCATAGTTAGAATTTATTCTGTTTCTTTCCAAATGTATGTGTATTTGTAATTATAAATAAACTTCCAAGGGCACACGAGTCAAGTGGACGCATCAGGTCACAACCGACGCGCGACGTAGTAAAGCAAAGTAGGTACCTGGTCTGCGACGCTATTCGTGTATAATATTACCATTACGTACACTTGTTTTCATTGCGTAAAAAAAAAACTAAAACAGCAATGCCCTCATCGCGATACAAAGCCAAACTCAAGTTCATTGGCACGATTTCCTTTTAGTTGAGGTACGTGGATAGTCGCCATGGCTGCTGTGGACCATGACTCGACTAATTGGCATCGTCAACGTTTTGGATGTTTATTTATAGCTTCACTTTATGATCTCCTCCTATAACCCTGTCACTTTTAAAAACTTTGCAATAGTAACGACAACAAACTAAGAAAACTATACCTACTTTAATGAAATATTACGTCAGCTAAGAAAATTATGATTACCTAGTTCCGGATTCGATTTTCACATTTATATTTTTCGATGAAACAAGATTTTCATTTTCTGTTTAAAAGCCAAATTCTACCAGCCCTTTTGAAATTTTACACATACTTACGCATTTCTTTCAACTTGACCACGTTTGGAATGATCGCACTCGTCGCCACCCACCAGCTGTTAGCTATATTAGTAGCCAAGCAAAAAAACAACCCGGAAGGACCAAAATTGTAGCTATTGCGTCGTAGTTTCTTGCCATTGTGATATGAATTAGTATATCAAGCTCCCTAGAGTCTAGACAGAGAGTTAAATAAGTTCAGAGGATTCTTAGATAAGTACACACATTTATGAGATATGACCTCCTTATCATCAAATTTATGACTGCTTCCTTTTTTAAGTCAATTAAAAAGAAGCTTGGTTGCTTGGTTTTACAGCGTTTTATAATATAATAATTATCTCTAAATCGTGGCCATTATCTAGACACGGTCTGCAGACCGTACATACAGTATGTACTTGTCACCCAATTTAAACTGGTCACGTGCTGTGTCGTTGAGATTGGGACAGAAGTACAGAACACGTGTGGCTTGCCAATGTTCCATATTCATACAGTCTTGAGTTCTTGACTCTTTACCGAGTAGTAAGCTATTCAATTCATCCTTCCATAAGTGTATCAATAACACACTCAATATGATGTGATGTGATTATTGTAAGAACTAGGTAAGTATACTTTTTTTGTCATTTTAATCAGTCTCGTCGTATCATCTCATTTATGTATGAACCTCTCAAGGACCCGGAGAGGTCTACCGGAGTCATTATTTTTTCCAAAAGACGTAAATTTGATTGTATAAAGAATAAAAACCGCTCATTTCGCACTATTCGGCCTGCAGTGACTGACATAACAATCACTTTGTAGTGCAAGCTGATTAGAACTTTGTTGTAACAGTTTTTCAAACGAAGTTTGAACCACCACAAATAGAGTTGCTAATTTTGCTCGGGGAACCGCCTTAACAGTCAAGGTGATAAAGGTTGATGCCGTCATAGTACTGTTGTGAAACTATCTTGAAGCTATTGCTGCGCACAGTGTGCAGGCAGAATTAACAATATAAGTACTTGCTAAGGTAATCTGTCGATCATATAGGTACATTGCATTTTGCATTGCATGCACGTCTGATTTCATGCCGGATGGAACTGAATCACAACACACTAACAAAATGTATGAAACAGATAATGTAAGCAGTGTTTAGATTTTGTGTTGTGTTTTTTTTATTAGATTTATCAGTCCGTGGACATATAAGGTGTGATGACTATGGAGAGCTTTTAGACCAGAGCACACGAATTATAACTTCTGACAACCCATATCAAGAGAAAGAACATCACGGTAAGGAAATGGAGTACTTCTAGTCCGCTATTGCGGACTCGAAAATAGGGGTTATTCCCAAAGCCGCAGCCGCAGGTGTTATAATAATAACACCTGCGGCTACCGAGTGCTACCGATCTGTTTGGCAAGCGCGCTGATGATCTAAGCCTTAGATCATTATTTGCCATTGATCTTAGATTCTAAGGCAATAGTATTGCCTGACGCACTATAATTTCATGTTTGTTGAATAAACCTCATGTTCTATTTTATTCAACAATTTCCACATTCAGAACCCATTATTACGTACCACCTAACGTTTGTACGTCAGTACGTCGTCACCTGGCTTTCGATCGTTTCCGCTTCTGCATTACGTACATCGTGTACAAGACTTACGTTTGATAAAATGAGGACCGACATATGAGTGCGCATGGTACCCATATATTAGAAAAAAAAATGATTAGGTTTGAAAACACGTACCTATTGAAACAAAACAGTTTTGAATACAATATCTATTATTGATCGAAGATCCCACCAAAAACATTTTCATGTAAAATGTTGCCAAGACGAGACCATAATAATATGACTCGCACTGTCAAAAAGTTATCAGATCTCATGTAGAGCCAAGCTTTTAACTCTACACGCCCTAACTTTACAAGGTCTAACTTCACAAACTCTACAACTTAGTCAAAATACCTATGTGGCTTGGCCATTTAGGTATTAGGTGAAAATTTTATTCACTTTTAAATTCTAATAGACAATTTCGCAGACAAGTTCTTAGTAACGAAATCAAAGTAAGGAGTTAAACATTAATATCTGTAGCTGTACATCGGACATCACACACAATTTTGTAGAACTAAGTACCTACTTATTGAGATTGTGTAGGGTAAAAATGAGTAAAATCACAGGTGACCTACTCGTTTAGATACCTACTGACATATAAAAACATGTCTCTCTCTGCTCTTAGCTGTAGTGAACTCGTGATTTCACAATAAGATCGTGCTCGTACAATGAACTGAGAACACTTTGAACAAAGACTGCGCTGCCTACAATGATAAGCTCGTTTCGGATGTTCGTTCCTACGAAAGACACATGAACTTATTTTACTTAGACAGTACTACCAAATTGTGTTTATTGCTTTAATCAATTTTTATTTCAATCACGTTACCTATCCCCAATTAGTTTTCGTTCCAATTATAAGAAATGCACAATAGTTTTGCATTTTTTGATTTATTTGTTCACAAAGGCATTAAATCCCAATTTAAATACATAATTACTTAAAATTAAAACAACAAAATTACATTAGAAATAATTATTATCATAATTATAAATCATCAACTCATCAGTTATCACTATCAGTCCATAAAAATTTAAAGGTAAACCTAAGAATGTTGTTTGGATTGTTGTAATGATTTTAATTAAGTAAATTAGCAACGCAATTATTATATTAAATGTAAAGTAACTCTTACTATGAGCATTAGTTTATAGCTCAATTAAACTAGCTAGGTATATGATATGAATAATATATGTAGCACGGGCATTGATAATAATATACACAAAGAGATGTATCGCTCGAATCAGGTGGTGACCTCGTGGTGGCATTAATACGACTTGTTCTCGCGGGCCCTAGATCTCGCACGTGGCCGGTTGCTGGCTACGGTGGGTACAATGGGCCACCTTGGGCCTGCTCTCCTGGCTTTGACAGTTAGTGTGTGATGTTTGTTCTCGTTATACCTTTGATGACGTACTTTAGAAATTTTATGAAGTTCTCCGTTACTATGTATTTGTCTTGATTCTTGTTAATTCGAGTAATACGCTAATATTCCATTCCGTTACGACTCTGTACCTCTATCTAGTATGAAAATATGAAATAAGTAATCTATCTGCTTAGAAGGTGTCTTTAAGTTTGTTTATACAAGTCTCTCCAAAAATGTCTCTTCACATAAAATGTCAAAAATTAGATATATTCAAAATGCCACATGTGTGTGTGTATACATTAAGTGGGTAGTTAAATGGTCTTATATATAGCATGCATGCTGTACATTGCTGACACGAACTCTAGTCTAGACAAATCGGCTTGCTTAATTGCGTCAGACTGGTTTCTCTCACCGCTGCAACGCCCCGGCAAGAGCTGGAAAGTGTCGTGCCGGAAACCACAGCTTTCTATCTGTACGCTTAATGTTCTTGTTATACCACTGAACACTTTCGATTGTCATGAAGTAATAGTTTTCAGGCGCAGTCTCTGGCCAAATTGCCACTGCACCAAATTGTTTTACTTTCCTTTGTACATGCGGGGCTTATTCATATTCACTGCAGTACTTAAAGAGACATAGGTAACATTTTATTTAATCACGCTAATAAACATATAGGAATGTATGTAGTAACTAGACGAGTTGATGAATTACTCTACCATTCTTGTAAAGTATCTTACTTACGCTTAGCGTTTTGATGTCACAAATCAAGTGTTGATGATGAAATCGTTTTATAGAGTAGAACCGGTTTGTTTAAGTACACACACACATATGCTTGTTATACATGAATTCACGTGATACATAGACAAGGTGTAGCGAACTCATGTAGTTCTTTCTTCACTTCCCGTCGCGTCTTACGGTGCCTGAACTGATTAGTATGTAATGAATTTCTTTGTGTAGAAACTGTGCTAGCAAACCTCGTCGCACGGTATTCCTGTTCCAGTCCATTCAGAGATAAGTAACAAATTATGCAGGGCCGCTGCCGGCAGTCTCGACAGAGAGAACGACAAAATCGCTAACTTTCGATCGCTGATTACTAACGAATAAATTCGGTTGCAATAATGATGCTTGCGAGAAACGCAGTCTCTACATCCAAGATGCGTTTCTGGGCCCAGTTCTATCATGGAACGCTGTTACACATTCTACGTGCAAAAAACGACTTTGTTGGACTTCCTACAAGGTCCGAGGACAACTCATTTATGAATCTTTTAAAACCAAAACTTGATTACAACCTAAAAAAAAGAAAAACGAAATAAATTAAACAGGGTCAATGATTTTCCAGAATTGTTGAACACAAAATATGAAACGAGGGCACTGCACTTGAGTCATAACTTCAAAAGTATTCGTATAAATATATGTACCTATACGTAGGTGCTATATGTATAATCTTATATCTTGCGTGTCGTTGATCTAAACGCGGACATTGGTAGACATACTATACCTATGTATGTTGGATGCCGCATGGCATATATACTGTTCAAGTGTTCACTGCAGCTACGCTGCGTTCGCTGTTAGTTTATTATTATTTAGGTTTTGCACCAAGCGCACACTACCTCTACAGACCTTACAATGCACTGTTGAATGTCAACGACCCTCCCAATCAGCTAAAGTTGTTTCTCTATATCATTTTCTTTGAAGAACCAGTAGTACATGTTTCAAAAGAGTAAAGTACAAGCCTTTATTCAGTATTGTTGTTCTATAACGGAGTGTAACGGGACTAGTATGGTACAGGTTGTCGGTCAGGTAGGCAGGCAGTCAGCCGCACATCCGCTTGCGTTGCATCTTGTGCCGACCCGCTCTTTAATGTAACATTTCTTTTCACATCGACTTTCATCTACAATTCCATTGTTGTCTGCGTGTGAGACCAAGACTAAAATGTCGTAACTAACTTTCCATAACAATCCCAAAAGTTTTGAAGGATATCCAAATGTAATGTCATGTAATGTCGTCAAAATTAGGTAGGTACTTTAAATTATTGAAATTAGGATAGACATCAGTGTGTTACGCAATTAAACCTTAAACTGAACTGGGCGTGAAACTATTTCTATATTGCGCGTCTGATGGTATAAATTTGACCATTTCCTTATAGCTTATCAAAATAACGTTTTATCTATTTCAACATGTTTTTGTTAAAATGCGCAACTGAATTTTAACGAAATAAACAAATAGGTAATTGAACTACGCATCACTTTTATCGTTCATTAGCGTTTACCTGAAAAACATGCTTGCCTGCAATTCCTGCGTAGCGCCGCGCCAATGAAACGTGTGTGAATGTGACGTCTACATGTCATAATTATTCAGGCTACTGATAGAAAAGGTTCATATGCTTTAGATTAGAAGATGAGAGTTTCTTGTTGTTGTTTAATTAAATACCTACGTGCTGGCTGGTTGACGTTTATGTTTTAAAGTTCACGTCTCTGTCCGCTTTACTGTTTTGCATACTTCAGACATCTAGGTTTAAAGATAGTACTTATCTAATCATTTCTGCTTGCAATTCGAGATATCAGAAGTGAATACGTCTCAGGGTCATTTAATAAAAAAAAAGTCTGTCCGTATTTTTTTAAAGTTTTGTACGAAACCCTAAAAACCGGCCAAGAGCGAGTCGGACTCGCGCACCGAGGGTTCCGTACAAACTTTTTAAAGGACAAACTTAACTTTGCTGTTAAATCCCAAAAAACGGCTATTGCACCAACCGCAAATAATTAATTTGTAATAGTAAAATTGCTTTTTTAGGGTTCCGTAGTTCCGTACCTCAAAAGGAAAAAAAGGAACCCTTATAAGATCACTTTCTTGTTCGTTTGTCTGTCTGTCCGTCTTCGCCACCAATTTTCTCAGGAACGGGTGGACCTAGCAAGTTGAAATTTATACCAGATACTGAGGTCTAATAAGTGTATTTATAAAAATCAAGGTCCTGAGTCAACACGATAAAAAGATATGGGCACATTTAAATTTTCGCGTAAAAAAAACTAAATTTTCTTAAACCCTAAAAACGGATAATTGTCGACAGTCGGGCTCGCACACACAGGGTTTCATAGCACCAAACAATATTTGTAACGCTCATTCTTTCAAATCTAATTCAAAAAGCAATTTTCATCGAAAGTTTTTTTTACGTATTACAATCTTGTTTTTTTGCAGAATTTTCCGGTTTGAGAAAAAAAGGGTTTTTGAAATCTCTGATTAAGTATTCTAATTATTTAAGAACTCTCGAAAAACACCCCACACAGTATTAACATTGCTTTTTTTCATCCTCAGTTACTTGTTGTTGTTGTCTTTTTTCATAATTTCACATCACTCTTAATGTAGCGGTTCATATTCATAATAGACAGCTACTCTCCAAATTTCAACTGTGTGGTGCCAACAGTCTCGGAGTAAAATGGCTGTGACATACGGAGGGGCAGACAGACGGACAGGACGAATCTATAAAGGTTCACTTTTAGCCATCTGGCTACGGAACCCTAAAAAATAGATGTACTTAAATATGGCACAATTATACAAATATGTATAGCTGTGTTAAACACCTAATCCTACTAATCTACATAATTATGCACCATATTACCCGAGCTTTTTGAAAATCGACGATTACACATTTTCCGTTTAACAAACCAAGTCATCATTTACGGAGCCTTTCCCAATGTTGCGTTTGGCTTGCAGTCTAACCGGATGCAGCTGAATACCAGTATTTTACATGGAGCGACTGCCTATCTGACCTCCTCAACCTAATTAGTACTGGGTAATACGATACCCCTTGGTAAGACTGGTTGTCAGACTTTTGGGCCACTGACTACCCGTAGCGATTGACAAAGATTTACAATAGACAGCCGGGACCAACGGAGGAAACTCGGTATGTGTTCGGTGGTCAGTGGTTACCCATCCACAGACCAACCTAGGCAAGCGCGGGTTAACCTGAAGATTATCTGAATAGCTATTATTACCTGATAATTTGGAGTCTAAATTATCAAAACAATATGGATCCCACTTTTGCAGCAACCGAACTTGTTTTTTTTAACCGACTTCCAAAAAGAGGAGGTTATCAATTCGTTTGATTTTTTTTTTGACTGTATGTTCAGCCTTTTTTCGCCAATTGTGAACCGATTTCGATGATTCTTTTTTTGTTTGGAAGAAACGCGGTGGTCCCGTTTAAATTTGGTGAAGATCTGATGGTGATCTTCGGAGAAATACTATGGAACTCTTCAATTGTAGACAGCAAATCTGTCGTTGTCGTTTGTTGTTTTCACAACATCATCTTTAGGTTCCATTTTATTGGGGATAAGCCTATTACCATGACATATATTGTTAACAATATGAAATAAATGACTGCCTCGTTGGTCTAATGGTGGCAACTACTCAGCATGAGGTCCTGGGTTCGATTCCCAGGTCGGGCAAGGTGTTATTGGATTTTTCCATCAGGAATTTCTCAGTAGCAGCCACGAAGTCTGGATTTGCGCCAGCACTCGCCCCCTATTACATGGGACTTAAACATAACTGGCGAAATGTGGGTGTAGGTACTATTGGGTACACCTCAGCCCAACTCTTCGGGGATTACAGGCGTGATGTTATGTTAAAATAAATGTATAGCTAATATTTGCGTAGGATATTGCGACTAAAAATGGAAAAAAAAAAACTTTTTTGCAAAAAATAAAACCGACTTCAAAAACACAACAAAGTGAAAAATAACTTTAGCTTTAGATGTCGGTGGCAAAGAAACTGAATCAAACACACAGAAGTCACCGACTTCTGAAGGAAAAGTTTTTTTTCACTTTGTTGTGTTTTTGAAGTCGGTTTTTTTTTATGTTTTTGACCTGTATTGCTGTGCAAATTAGCTATAGTTTATAAGCCATACAGATGGAGGCGGCAAACTTCGTAGCTCAGTTCTGGGCCACCACAATTTAGATTGCCATCGATACGCTAAGCAAAAGATAAAATTCACCCAATTAGCTTTGAGTCTAGGCGCGAGCTCTCGCGCTGAGACCCTAAATTAAAAAAGGCATTTAATCTACATTTATTAATAACGTTTGAATGCCACATAATAGTACAAAATAGCCCCCTTAAACGTAAACAGAGATTTCTAGACTTGTTTTTTGCCTGGCTACCCTTTTTTTTTTTTCGGATGGGAAATCATCAAATGACTTCTCCCGCTCTGGGCTGCCTGGCTACCCTGGCCCTAGAAATTCAAATTTAATAGGTTTTCTGACTATTTCATGAAAAAGTTATTCAATAGGATTAAATGAACTTGGGGTTGTGTTGGTGATTTTAATGATTATAATTCTGTAAATACATGCGTATTACGCCCGCAAATCACATTGTAATCAACATTATAACCTTTCATTGACCTGCGAATTGCAAAAAATGTGAGAAAATTTGAATTTCGCGGGCTACCCTGGAGCATCCACCTTAAGAATAACGGTAGTGCCATTCTCTTTCTTGTAAGTTGGCGTTACTCATTTTCATTTTTATTTTCGTGTAATTTACTATAAATATTTTACGAACTCAGTTTGCAAGAAAAACCGTCGGCGATGGAACTTTGACGCTCAAATTCACATTGTTAGATTCAATTCTTAAAAAAGCTAAAATTACTGAAAGATAAGATGAATGTTTTACTTGTTTATTGGAGTTGTAATATTGCTCGCGACTGTAAGACGTATGTAGTTATAGAATTATAATCATCAAAATTATTAATACAACCATCCAACCGTATAAAGGTGCACGAATGACCTGAGTCGCGAGCAAAAATATTGCTCGCGACTGTATTCAACATACAACCTAGCACTCGCTGGAAAATTGCAAAAAACGTAAGAAAATTTGAATTTCGCGGGCTACCCTGGAGCATCCACCTTAAGCAAATAATTAAAATATCTTACTGCTGCTGAGAATTACTGCGTCAAAAATCATGAATTTGCGTAAAAAATGTAACAAGACTCAAGTGTTAAATAAATAAATATTCTAAAATAAACAGTCATGTGAAAGAGTCATTGTATCAAAAAGTTTACTACAACACCGGTAGTTAATTTCTACTCGTTATATTATAATTAATAAATTAGTACCACATTTTATGAAAAGAAGGTTTAAATAAACACCTTGTTTATTGCGAAATTATACTTAATTATGTCAAAGTAAAAAACAAGTTATACATGATGCTGCTTTCGTAATGTTAAGATATTAAATTATTTACAAAAATACTGCGACATCTACAAAACTTAATATATAAACTATGTCCATACTATATTATAACTTAGAACACTAATTCATTCACACATTTTGGGCCTGGTAAGGTATGGCATTAATTATTTCGTCAATAAATTACATCATCATTCAGATCGACACAAACCATATCTCAACATAATTGTACCACGTATCAGAATTAATATTTTCTTGTTTACACAGGAGATTTCTCCTGGAGCGGGACTTCCTCAGCCGTGGTTCCGTTTACATTAACGCCTGTTCGTTCATTTGCGTTTCTTGGAGTCGAACTAAACCGATTTTTGATAGAACTCCAATTTTTCTTAATTGTAATACCAGCTACCACAAGAACCATCCCAGCTACAACCATTCCAATAATGCTTTTATCGACTCCTCCAGTTTTTGTTTGTGAAGTAGTTGCTCCAACGACTTCATCTACTGACTTAACAGTAGCTGCACTAGAGACCTCTGCATCTGTTGGTTTAGGTTCTTCCGATGCTTTTATAATTGCAGAATGAAGAGAGAAATCTCCCGCTGCTTTTTTGGTGTCATCATTAGCCAAAGTTGGTGCTTCTGTGGTTTCCACGTTAGCTACTGGCGGCGTTATTTCATTTTTCTGTGTACCACTCACTGCTTGCACATCAGGCGATGAATTTACAGTTGGGTCGACATCATCCTCGGGCGCAGATGATAAAGGAATTAGTCCTGGTAATGCGAAATCCAGGTCCTCCCCTAAACCCTTAGGTTGCGGCGCTTCTGGGCAATCAAACGGTTTTATGGCACATGATCCAGTACATACCGTTACTAAAGATTCTTTTAGTGATGTACACAAATCTTCTGCCAGTTTTCCTGCAGCAGTAGGCAATGTGATTGAACGCAGTGATTTGAAGGATGAGAAGGAGTCCGGTTTAAGATCCTGAAAATAATCATTTTATATTTCAAATTTTGATATTTGAATTTTGCTTTTGTTAAAAATGTAAAAATATTGTCCTCGGAAATTATCCTATGGGAACGTATCCTATGTACAAGCAGGCCGTGATCGACCTGTGTGCCAAATTTCACCGAAATCCGATCATCAGTTAAGACATCAAAAGGTAACAGACAGGTAAACAGAGTTACTTTGGCATTTATATTAGTAAAGATGATGATTTAGTTTTCTTTCTTTATTAAAAATTTCTGCAGCAGATTGCTTCCGTTTTTGTTTTTTAGAATATAACGATTATAGAGATCAATTAAAGAAATTCCCTTTTCTGTAGTTTTCAAACAGAATTGAATAGTTTACATAAACTATGATGTTCTTACCGTTCTCATATCGTTGCCTCCGAGGTCTAGTTCTTCTAACTTACTTAGGCCGAAAGCATTTTTCAAATCTTGTGGATACTCTATTAGACGATTGTTTCCGAGCTTCAAGCTTAGCAGTTCAGGTAGTTCACTTATGGACTAAAATGGAAATAGAAATTCGTTAGTTCTCATGTTACTAGCGTATTTATCTCAAGACTCATGGACACATGATGCATAATAATGAATTAGGCCCAAGTGTTTCATTATATCGAGGCAGTAAACCATGCGAACTCTATATTTTATGATAAAGAAAGAAAGAAAGAAAAGATTTACTGAACAGGACATACAGAAACAAAAAGAGAATAGACATGACAAAATTATTAAACAAGAGAAAAAAAAAAAAAATCAAATGGTCCTGTGCAAGGCCAAAAAGCTCCTATCTCAGCAAGGTGCTGTGACATTTAAAAAAAAAAAGTCCCAAGTAAAGATGCCACGGTCAGTCATACGAATATAAATTTATAATACAAAATAATACTAATAGTATAATGCAATAATACTGATAAGGCATTTAAGTCTATTGTTAATGTGTCAGTCACAGTATTAAATTACAAATAAATTCACCGAAAGGCAAATCACATGTGACGTCGGCGTCGTTATAGGAAATGGATTAAACTAGTTTATGGAGATGATTTTTTGGACTGCGCTAATATTGACACACAATTCCGACATGGTTCAGCTAATGCAAAGTCTCAACGCAAACCTTGCGGTTTCTTTAATATTTGCAGCGCACTTTAGTTATACTTTTGTATAATTTCAATTCCTATTATATGAATAATTATTTAATTATACCATAATTATTTACTTACACCTGAAATGATCTTCATGATTTCATTGTTCTCAACATTCAGTGTTTTTAAATTCTTCAAATCAGAGATTTCTTTTGGTATTTCAGTTAACTTGTTATTCTGTAATTTCAGGTCAGTGGTTTTAGGGTCCAAAGGTTGTGGCACTTCTGTTAATTCGTATCCAGAGCAATCTACAATGTATTTGTTTGAGTCTCCTTCTACGTTGCAAACGCATGGTTTTGGACAGGAATGTCCTTCAGTCGCAACAGCAGATTCGTTATCTGTTAAGGCAGTTTGTAGTTGTACGTCCTCGAGTAATGGTGCCGCTGGTGCCGCTGATGCTTCAGTTTCAGTGGCCGCTTCAAGTGGCTCGTCTATGACGCCCGCCCCGCTGCCCTCTATTACGCCCCCATCAGATTCAGGATGTTTGTCAGGTGGAAATTGATTGTCATCATTCTCAACAGGAATGTGTAACTCTTCATCGTTTTGAGCCCATGCAATCCTGGAAATCGATATTAATGCAGCAATGACATGTGACTTTATCGAATTTATCGTAAGGTGACGCAAAATTGTTATAAATAAGTAAGTGATAAAAATCGCGATAAGTGTATGTACTACAAGGGCGTAACTAGCACACTGTCTTGAGTTTTGATTGATAGAACAAA
The DNA here is from genome assembly GCA_941918905.2 of Xestia sexstrigata. Classification (NCBI taxonomy): domain Eukaryota; kingdom Metazoa; phylum Arthropoda; class Insecta; order Lepidoptera; family Noctuidae; genus Xestia; species Xestia sexstrigata. The sequence goes on from OW799214.2 coordinate 13,638,395, forward strand.
AATACAGGTAGATTTATAATTTAGATACGGAAGTTGGATATCATAGGCATCGTTGCAGATTTGCAGTAGTTAAACATCTTTTAGCTCTTTTGTGTGGTATTTTAGGTAAAATCTAAAATCTTAAACCTCATTCAAACTCAGACCAACAGTTGCCATACAGGCCATTGGTACCAGTTGCCTCAGATAACTGTTTTACTACCTTATGTTATTTACTGCTATTAACTAACAATAATTTGTATTAGGTACCTGTATGCCAATCACTTTATTAATTAACAAATTAAATAGACCTACATTTTATTTCAAACGCCCTCTTTGCTAATATAATTCTTTCCTAGCATTAGATGTTTAACAAATAATATATTAACAGCTTGACTGAAGTGAAAGCGAAGTAACTGAAACTTGAAGCTATGAAACATATTCTCAAAACAAACTTATTAATATTTAAAACATTTGACAAGAATGGCTTGTACTATTTATTGCAATCAGACTGCACACTCACAACATATTAGTTGGTAGATAAGAATGCGACTATCTGTTGGAACGATGGAGGTACTTACATGAAAATAATAATTGTCTGCCACCGTTAAATAAAACAAATAAAAACTTGTGTACTTACGCAAATAGTGCCAACAACACCACGAAAAGATGTTTCGACGTCATGATCACTCTCATATGCGAACACTGCTAGGTAGAGATGTGCCAACTGACTTCAGAAGTTACCTGTCGTGGTACAAGTACCAGCGTAGCGTACAGCGCATAACTCACTGACACTTATAACTATTATCACTCAATGATAAGATTACTAACGGCATGGCAGCTTATCGCAAATCAACCACGATAACGACGCTCTGCATAAACGAGAAAATATTAGGTGGCCGATTTTCAATATCACCTTCGACTGACAAATAGCGCGCAATGTATGAAGTGTACGCTTTTATTTACACAGATAAATGTGTAAATGATCGCGGCCGAGACGCCACGATAGTCTTCATTAACTGCCGGTTGCTAATTCTACAAATACACAAAACCGCCTATGTTAATTATATATTGGTTTGTTGTCGAGTTGCACCAAAATCTTCATGTAGTCCTTTACATAAATCTAAATCTAGCTCGAGCAAAACGTTTTCACACTTAAGAATAATGATTCACCACAATAACGGAAAAAAGCAAAAACAAAAATTATCGATGTTCACAAGAAAACGCACACGTACACTACGTTATCTCTCCTTCACTGATGTTACTGGTACTTTGCTGATGCTTCATGTCTATAAATTGCTTTATTCTGTCAAGTTTAATGTTATACAACACAGGCCACAGCTGTTGGTTTTGCTTGTTTGACATGTAAACCACAAATATGACAAGATTGTTACGTTGCTTTGCAAGTAATTACATTTTGATTTCATTGTTATTGTTCTGGTTGGAGTTAAAATAAAACACTGCATTCTGTTAAATTCATATTTTACGATCTGGTCAAGGTTGATCCGTTAATAGATTGCCCTATTTCTGCTAATCCGCGCGTGACGGTAGTAAGCATATTGGGAGAGCATGGGATATGGGATAAACAGTAAACGGCGGAGTTTTATAACTCAATGGAATAAAAGCAACTGTAATCCGTTTTATCTCCGGGCGGCACGAAGAACCCTCTCGGATAAACAATAAACCAACCAGCTCTTTGTGAACGTTCAGTTTGATGCATCGAGAAGAAAATGTCAAAAAGAAAATGTGTACGACGCGACAGCGACGTTACGTATAGAAATATCAGTCGGGTGGTGTGCTCACCGCGCCGTGTACACCAAAATCAGCACCATCAAGAAATGAATGAAAATAGCTTTAAAATCTTCCAATGGTCTGCATATCTTCTAAGGAAGCTTTATGTTAGATACATTAAGTATGCTGTGTAACATCAATTAGACTGCGTAATAAGTATTTTCCTCTGGTTAAATATTATTTTGCTCCTTTGACGTCCATTGACGTAATCAAAAAATAGTTCCTGGATTCTGTCCAATGGCTCCATTAGCCAACAAATCACTAACGGCGATTGTTTGTTTTATTTGTTCAGTACTGCAACGGGGGCGACTTAGCGGACTATTTGCAAGCGAACCGTCTGCTTAGTGAAAGCACTATTCGGCTGTTCTTGAGGCAGCTGGCGGAGGCGATGCGAGCAATCCACGCGAAGGGCATCGTGCACCGCGACCTGAAGCCGCAGAACATCCTCCTCACGCACAACGTCGCGCCGCCCCGTACGCCGCATGCCTCGGAAATAACACTCAAAATTGGTTCGTATTTTCCTCCATCTCTTTATACATATAAATCCAGTGTACATATGTTATTTTTGAACCTCCCATGTTCAAAAATATTTCTTTACCTGGATGATTCGTCATCTGGATGGTCTTTAGCTTTAGTTGGTAGGGCTGTTGTCGACATCCAGAAAGTAATAAGACAGGACAACGTCTAGCGGGTCAGCTAGTAAAAGCATCAATTTCCTACGTAGCTAATTGCCTGATTGTATCTATCGGAAGGAATAAATATGTCGTTATCATATCCGTCGTCTTGTTGATCAAAGCATCTGACTCATCCAATTTCAACGAAAACTTTGAATATGGTAAGACGGTTATCATGGTACATTATTATTACGAATCCGAAATATTATATCAGTGTCAAAAACAGATCCAACGAACCCTAAGTTCCAAGTTACATAATGATTAATTCATGTTTTTTTCGTGCAGCTGACTTTGGCTTCGCAAGGTTCCTCGAAGAAGGAAACATGGCCGTCACGCTCTGCGGGTCTCCGATGTATATGGTAATATTACTTCCATATTCATAAATTATTTACTTTAACTTTCAAGACTTGCACATTAGTAAAGGGGTGGTTATTTCGGATGTACATACAACTTTTTTTTTTCGCTATTATTCGAATTTGTCGCCAGGGTTTGCTATTTTTCTATCTATTGTTTAAATAAAATGCGATATATTCGTTTTATTATTATAGGCACCAGAGGTGATTATGTCGCTGAAGTACGACGCTAAAGCAGATCTATGGAGTCTGGGCACGATAGTGTACCAGTGCCTGACGGGCAAGGCACCCTTCCAGGCCACCACACCACACGAACTGAAGGCGTTCTATGAGAACAGCGTCGACTTGCAACCCAAGTGAGTACTATTAATACACTAAACCGATCTCACACACCTATTACATTAGTAAAGTATAGTATATAACATGAGTTATAACAATATTTACAATTAACATTTAAATCAAATCTGAATGAAGGTGCAATTCAATTTCAGTTGTACGAAAGAAATATCTGGAACATTTCAATTCACTTCTTTATTCGGGCAGTTTTTGTGCCTAATTTTTTTACTATAACTCCCAAACAGTCTGCTCTAGCGTTCAAGGTCCATACAAAATGATTTTGGCTCAGTGACAATTTTGTGACATATTCGCTCTTCGGTGTTACTATAAACTACGTACGGAAGGCGTCCCAATCCGACCAATATTTGTAAACAGTTGAAGCGTCCGGTGGGTGCTATCTGCATATTCTACATAATGAGAGTATTTTTAAGTTCGGTACTTCGGTCGCATTACGTCCTATCTCAATGTTTATCTTGGGAGACCAAGCATGTCATGATATTTATTTGATTACTTACATAATCTTCTGTCTGAGAAGTGAATGAAAAGTGTATCAGAAATTTTGCTTAGAAATAAATAGGTTAATTGAGAGATGGAAAGTGTGGTCATAGTTTTATTATTATCTTAATAATGTCCATGTGTTACGCTGGAAAAAAACCACAGATCTAGTCTCCTGCGAGGAACTTTTTTAAGAATCGAAGATCTATTAGAAAGATACAGCTGTAGGATGTAGTTCACTGAGCGTACATATCAGGAACTTATCTATTAGGTTACAGTTATGAAGGCAGTCAAAACGTTTCAGTTTATTTTTTTCTCTCATATTTCACAAAATCTAATATAGCTCAAAAGATTAACCAGGCAGTAAAATTAGTACCATTTCATAGTTCCCACATACAGCGGACTTATTTTAGTATCATTACTCTTGAATCGTGGGACATTCCCTTCAACTTGCCACTAAGTGTAGCAAATAAATGTATTGATTTGTTTCAGAATGCCAGCAGGCACTAGTCCTGAGCTGTGTAGCTTGCTGATTGGGCTGCTGCGACGAAACCCTCGCGAGCGCATGCCCTTCGAAGCTTTCTTCAACCATCCCTTCCTACAGCGACCGAGGACCGCCTCCAATAACAGTAAGATCACCAAATAAATACTGATTACTATGCCAAACTAACCTAGCATTCACCTCGCCTATTACATCTGTCTATCGCACAAAATTTACTAAACTGTGTTGTACATACGAAATATATATTACTATGTTATAAAATCCAATTAAAACAGTTAAGATCGCTTTCGTGAATAAACCAAACCACACTGAGTCATTAACAAGAATACAAAGCAACTAACATTGAACGCTGAATACATGAAACTCTAATCAGAACGAGTGACTAATCTTCGCTGACCCGTTCCATTGTTTATAACCTTTCGAAATCCCCAACGCACTACACCAGTATAGTATAGCTAATGTCCTACTACTTTCGTTGCTATTTTCACAGATTATAATAGGTACCTAACAGAGTCGTATCATTCTGCGATAATTCACACAATCCAGCTATTATAAAAATATAACATGTATTCAACAGACATTAATAAGTATTGATAGAACTGTGTTATCGCTATTAATAACACAGTAGACAATAACTCATTTTTTATGTATATAATTTTAAAACAATATAATTTATAGCTACAATATTATCTAAATTATTAAATTGATCTAGTTCACTTTATCAAACTCATTATTCCCTCAACAAACATCGTTAGAATTATCACCCACAATTAGTTTTATTTACATTAACGTTATCCAGCTTCTAGTCCATGAATTTTTGAACTATTTAGGTATATATTTATTTATGTAAATACACATTCAAGGTACACACTACAGTGCCCTCAGTCACGGTGTATGAAGTTATGCATATTGTTCAGGTTTGGACTCGGATCTGCCCGACATATTGGAGAGCGATCTCGAGGGCCGGCCCGATAACTGTTACCTAGAGGAGTCATGGGACAGTCAGGGTACATCCTCACTTATTCAATTTGCTTTGGTTGTGCATGGGGTGGGGGTGGCGCATAATTGTAATCCGATCATGTTTAACGGTGTCGGATCAAGTTGTGTCGTCAATATTTCTCTAAACGAACACAAATGCTTCTCTAAAGCATGACATCAAACGAATTTGCACGTACACTCATTATTTTGAGCATCTCGAGGACTACTGACGACCGGTGACCGTTGACAAGAGCCCGGCTGGAGTTCAAAAATTTCAAGGACTACTGTTTCACTCGCGATTAGTCATCTCATCGCTTGCTACTTATTATTTGTCGCTTGCGTTTTCTATTATTTCTCAATATCAAACATATATAACAGGAAACTGTGCACAGTTCTGCATGAGTTACGTTTCGGGTGTAAATGTATTATGGCTGCTCATTGTGGTGTGTGTTATACCAGGAGCGAGCGTGAATCCATCCGTGGCGGGCGCAGGCGGGTCGGGTGCGAGCGTGCGGCCGCCGTCCGCGCCGCGCAGCTCCAACCCGCAGCCGCAGGCGCTGGCCGCGCTGCCCGCGCTGCAAGCCTACAAGAAGTCACAGCCGACATCCTCCGGTAAGCACCATCAGCCACCAGCCGAGCGGTACACATAATTTTAAGGTGGATTGTAGCCAGATGTGATGGAGCCATTTGAAATATTATGTGTAATGTGGGTATGACTATAATTTCCTCCTAGATAATCGAGTTTTGAGAAATATACTGTTCATTTTGTCATTTATGTTAGAAATTCCAATGATATTGTAAGTTTACATAATTATGCCTGTAGGTATGTGCGTTTAAGTAGTCTTTGCGAATATAAGTAGGTAGCTAGACTGAAACAATGAGCAGATAGGTAACAACATTCCGAAATTTGCATATTTGTATACGCCGTAAATTAAAGTTGACTTCAAAATACAAATGACATTGTTCTGCGATACGTAAACACACAATAAAATCATTTCCGTTTGACACATTTTTTCATAAAGTAGGTACACGATACTGTGATCTATATTGAGTTAGCTTTTACGCCGTGGATTGACCCTTCAAAATAGGCGGGGTAGCACACAGGTGTGGCCAGGTTTTTCGCTTATCCACGATGGCGCATAGGTACATCATGGATACATATCATTTTATCTCGTCGCCTATCTCTGCAGTTTAGCGCGATAACTCGCTACGAATTCATGATCAACTGAGTCCGCGGCATTAGTATTAAATATGCTCAATAACGTACTATAACAAAAAAATACTTAAAAAAAAACTGACTTAAAAAAACACAAAAAAGTGACAAAAACATTAAATCAATCAAACAAAGTTCACCGACTTCGAAGCTTGACCTTTGTTTGATTGATTTGGTGTTATTTTCACCGGCTTCTAAAACTAAAGTTATTTATCACTTTTTTGTGTTTTTCTTTTAGTGTTTTTTTTGTATGTTTTTCTTTTTGTTTTTTTTGAAGTCGGTTTTTTAATTATAATTTTTAATTTTTCCATTTTTAGTTGTTCCCAAACAAGTAGCCATGAATTTATTTTACATTATTAACCAATACATGTCATGGTAATAAATGTAACTTAACATTTATTTATTTATGTAATTACAACGGTTATATTTAAACCAAGAGGAGGTCGTGGCTAAATAATAACAGCCGCTCGGGTCGATCTTTAGGTTAAGCTGTGCTTGCCTAGGTTGGTCTCTGGATGGGTGACCACCCATTATATACCGAGTTTCCTCCGTGCCTCGGAAAGCACGCTAAGCAGTTGGTCCCGGCTGTCAATTGAAGATCTTTGACAGTCGTTACAGGTAGTCAGCGGCCCAAAAAGTCTGACAACCAGTCTTACCAAGGGGTATCGTATTACCCAGTACTAACTGAGTTGTGGAGGTCAGATAGGCAGTCGCTCCATGTAAAATACTGGTATTCAGCAGTATCCGGTTAGACTGGAGGCCGACCCCAACATAGTTGGGAAAAGGCTAGGCATATGATATTTATACCAATTGCTGTAACTAAAACTAGAACTAAAAGAGTAAGACATAACATAAAATTAAAATATACAAAATAGCAAAGTAAAGGTTCACACATTCATAAATTCCTCTCACAATACTTCTGACATACCAATAAAATCTTTTTCCATCCATTCGCAAACATACCTAACTGTCGAAATCTGGCTGTATTCTACACATCTGCGTACCCCCTCAAAGCATACATGGGTGATGTTACGTCATGATGTTGTATAAAAAATAAACATCCAAGCGATTGCAGCTATCACGACAGATTTCCCTCATATTTTTGAAGAGTTTCATTGTATATCTCCGAAGATCAGCATCAGATCTTCACCAAATTTAAATGGGACCACCTCAGGAGTATACTCTTTCAAATAAAAGAAGAATTCTGAGAATCGGTCCACAAATGGGAGAGAAATCAGGGAACACATTAAAAAAAAAACACGAACATATAACGCCCCCCCCCCCCCCCCTTTTTTGAAGTCGGTTAAAAACCCGCTTATCGAAAAGCGGAAGCGCAATACAATGCGTCTCATTAAGTGATATTTAGCCTCCACCCTACAGGTTAACAATTGCGGAAGAACAAGGAGCAATTGTCATTAGAATTTAATCGACTGAATTGTTATTAAGTAATACATATTTATTTTATATATTTACTTTAACCTACATTTACTAAGTACTACCTACTACGAAAAGGAAGTACCTACACGCTTAATAATTTGTTATCAATTTATCATGAATAAAGAGAGTAGGTACTTTAGTTTGCTCACTGCTCAGTGTTTTACAATTCATATTAATATGATTCAGGCTACTTCGAGATAATCGATTAAAGTAGTGAATTATCAGAAACGACGATTTTCTTTCTGATTTTGGAAATAGCTGTTTCTGTCAAGTTGATTTATTCAGATTCACAATTATTTCCTTTATTCACTTCTAAACAAATTTTATTAGATTTTTAAATATTAATTTAAAAAATATAAGTATAAAAACATTTAAAAATAATAAATTAACCCAGCGGATGCGGATGGCCGATGGGGCCGAAAAGTTCTGGAGTGGCGACCGCGAACCGGAAGACGTTGCGTTGGAAGACCTCCCACTAGGTGGACCGATGACCTGGTGAAGGTTGCGGGAATCCGTTGGATGCGAGTCGCACGGGACCGGTCAATGTGGCGATACTTAGGGGAGGCCTATGTCCAGCAGTGGACGTCTTTCGGCTGAAAGGAACAGGGTCCAAGCTACCGGCGGTCAGGGCTCCAGAGAGAGGAACCTCCTAACAATACGAGCCGTGTCTAGGAGTACCGCTTTATGAATCGAGCCGCCGCTTTATGATCTTTATTGGTCGAGCCTCTTGGCAATTAAGCCATGGGCTGATACGACTATCGGCACAATGATCGCTGAGTCCACTTCCCACTCTACAACCTCGAGCCAAGTCAAGATACTTGATTTCATGATTTGTTTATTTTTATCGGCTTTTACGAGATTTTCATCATGCGGGACCGTTATGTCAACAATCATTGCGCGCTGCTCTGATCGATCCACCACCACTATATTATCAGGCCTATTGGCTACATTAGTCCTGTCAGTGATTACCGAGAACTGGGTCGGGCACATACCTATAGTAAGGCACTTCCGATTCCACAATGTTATATTGTAGAGCAAGTTGCTGATGGATAATCCTGGCCACAAGGTTGTGTCTATGCAGGTACTCTCCGTTAGCTAGACGAGAACACCCGAAGATAATGTGACGGATTGATTCAGGCACAATTATTATCTTCGATCAACAATAATAGTAACTTATTATAGTTTGTTTTTAAGGTGGATGCTCCAGGGTAGCACGCGCAATTCAAATTTTCTTACGTTCTTAAAATTTTATTTTCGCGGGCTGGTTGAAGCATTCACCTTAAATTAGAAGTGAAAAATAAAGGATTTCGGTTTTTTTTGGTCCTGTTATAAAACAATATTTTTAGACTTTTTTAGTTTTTGTCAGGTTGCATGTTAAGAGTTCTGTTACATTTTTTTGCGTAAAAAAAGTAATAGAACTCGTTAACATGCATTCATGATTTTTGACGCAGTAATTTTCAGCAGCAGTAAGATATTTTAATTAATTGCTTATGAATAACGATAGTGCCATTTTCTTTCTTGTAAGTTAAGAGTTTCACATTTTTCTTTTCGTGTAATTACTATAAATATTTTACGAACTCAGCAAGAAAAACCGTCGGCGATGCAACTTTGACGCTCAAATTCACATTGTTACATTCAATTCTTATAGAAGCTAAAATTACTAAAAGATAAGTTGAATATTTTATTTGTCTATTGGAGTTCTAGAATTTCTTTAAATTCTTTGAGTTTTCACGGAAAAAATCTTAAAGAAAGCGTAAGTAATTTAAGCCCATTTATGGCTTAAAGTACTTACGCTTTCTTTACGACTTTTTGATTTTCTTGATTCAGCATCCATTATATTCCAAATAAACTCAATTTTATCAAATAAATTAATGTGATATAAAACTTCAATCTACAATGAATACGTTTCATTAGTTTTCGTTTGTCAATATAATAAGACAAAATTACAATAAATAAAATTAAAGTACTATAATTCTGCGTCAATTCAGCTCGCTCCTGTCTCATTTTAGTCTCGAATCGTCTCTAATTTTCGTCAATAACAATCGACAATCGTCCGGAGATCGCTATTACTATCGACTCGTGTACGCCAATCGAAATAATTTGATCCAAGAAGTAAAAATCAAAAATTTGCGAAAAAAATGTAATAGGACTCTTAACATTTTAATCGATGTAAAATGTTACTCTGTTCATTGTACTTCGGACAGAACAAAGATTGTACGTCAAAATTAATACTAGCATTATGTAAGTTAATACTTCATATGAACATTATATTCTTTAAGGCTTATCGTTATCACAGTGTCACTGATTATTAGGTACATTATATTGAAGGTGATCGTTTATCAACACAAATTCGCTACTGTGTGATTATATGTGGCGACGTCATTAGGTGTTATATTTGCACAAATTGATGGAAAAACTCATGACGTTTAAGTAACACGAATTATCCTAAAAGTCACGTGGCACGCTACCTTTATTAACAATAGTGTAACGAAACAAGCTTGTTAACAAAACAGTGTAATCACACTTGATCAAACACTAAAATGTAGTCAGAAAACAGTTCAACAAATTAATATTAATAAAAATATCTCATTGTTCTCAGAGTAAACAAATTCGATAACCCCGTGGTGACCTGCCCTTGGGCACCTACAGCCGGTATCAAGTTTATTGTTGTAAACTGCAGTAATTTATTGCCGGTTCCGCCATATATATGAGTTAATGGACTCATTTACGTGTTGCTATGAAGTTATCTATATGTTGATGCTGCAGATACCAATCGTCCCACATTTTGTTTGCACATTGTCTGTAAACAAGCTGGCCAACGGTTCATTTTATTCTGAATTGGGGTTTATAGGTTTAACTTAACGGTAAAATGTGATTATGCACTTGACATTTCATAAAAATGACCAATATTTGTGACTTGTTTTCGAAGATCTATTTGAGCTGGACTACGCCGTGCAGTTTCTACAGGAGCTTAGCGCGAGTTTTATTATGCAAAAAAGCATATGATTCACTGCAATTAACAAAACCAGATAAATATATGATATTCTTCAGAATATATGCTAGTATGATAGTGTTTTAAAAACATAATACAACTAATTTTACTCGATAAAAAAAATCACGAACTTATCTCTAAAAATTTCATTTAACGACTAAAAAATAAAACACTATCATAGTGTTTTATTTTTTAGTCCAATCAATAGATGTTTTGCAAATCGCAAAAAAACCGCTCATTTCGCACTATTCGGCCCGCAGTGACTGACGTAACAACCACTTTGTAGTGCAAGCTGATTAGAACATTATTCTAACAATATTTCAAACGAAGTTTGAACCACCACAAATAGAGTTGCCAATTTAGCTCCTGTAGTCGCCTTAAACGATAATTTAGTTATCATCTAACAGATGAGTAATAAATTACTTACCGGACTAGTAATTCGCGTAGATAACAAGGAGGTCAGTAGTGCACTGGGCTAAACCAGCTTCTAATTAAACCTAAGGCTAGGCGAAGTCCGGGTCTTTATGCGCGACACATGCAGTCAGTTTTATTCTGTGATTAATGACCAAATAAACATACAGTCTTTATTATAGTCGTCATCATATCTACAAATATTTCCTCACTATGGTCTTGTCACAGTATATCCATCGTTTCTTTGGTTTTTCCTACTTTAAAACATCCACATTCATACTCAACATTTCGCTCATACCTCCGCTTCACATAGGTACCCATACCATGACATTTCCACTTCACAACTTTTCAGTTACCGTTTCCGTTTTCGGGCTTTCTCTTACTATGATGACTGGATTTTATTAATTCAATGAGAGAAATCCAGTTAAAAGGTTAACCGGTTAGATCTATAATCTTAATATTTGATTAACTATTAAATACGGGTAACCCTAATAAATACATGAGAGACAAAGTACCGAGCGCGAGCTAAGTCCGTAACTTCCATATTTTAATACACAAAAATAAACTGTCTGTGCGTGAGCCAGTTATTAGAGCCTATAATACGGGTTAACTTTTACTCTAGAGTTTTTCGCCCCACCCTGTACAAATAGCCTGTTCATAATCCCTAAGCGGGTAACCTATTCGGTATCTAAAGAAATGTATTCATAATAGACGTGTGTTCCTCGGCAGCTTCGTCGTCGGACACGACGTGGGCGGGCGAGGACGACTTCGTGCTGGTGGAGGCCACGGAGAGCGGCTCGGCCGAGTGCTCGGGCACGTCGTCCGGCTCCGAGGCGGCGCCGCGGCCGCGCTCGCTGGCGCTGCCTGCCGCGCCGCCCGCGCCCAGCGCGCCGCCCGCGCAGCACCACGCGCCGCAACCGCTCACCGTCAACAGGGTAAGGCCCTTTTTAATTAAATATTCAGAGAGCTTACAGTCTTAAATCTCTTGTATGTTTGTTTTGTAATATAAAATTAGTGCTTACATTTAAAAGCTTTCACATTTAGAAGGCTTATGTGCCATGATAGCCTGCAATATTCAGATTTTCTTTTTTTTTGGAATTTGTAGGTCATATGCCAAAAACTAAAAAAACGGCTACCTTATGGCACCCGGCTTAATTAATCACTTTACAAACAAACAAACTTGATTCATTGTTTTGTCATTAAGCTTCCGTTTGACTTCATAATGCAGTTTTTTGTACATAACTGACTTACATACGTGTTCATTGCAGAATCCACTCGCCGTAACATCTAACAATAACGTACCACGATCACAACCCATCGATGTGCTCCGATCGAACTACAGCCGTAACGCCACCAACATCGGCTCCCTATCGCCACCGACCGTAAGTATCCACCTGCTTCTGTCGATATTATATGTTCAAGGGGCCTACCAGCATCTGTAAAGAGCTATTCAGGACATCTCGTCCCCACACAAAGAATGAAGTAAGATTAAAATAATACTGCTGTGCGTAAACAGACCATATTAGCGGTTAATGGATGCACGCAGGTCCTCACTAATACGCCACAATATGAATAAACTATAAAAATACCAAAGGAAATAAAAAATAACAAAAAATTGGTCGCCATCGGCGAATTTTCAACTTTCTTCTCCACTCTTCTAGGAACTCGATTAAAAATGAAAATCCGACCACTATAAACTTCGTTCCACCTTATTGCCTAATTGCACTCGACTATAAGCTTAAGCAGTTTGAATGATATTAAAATTCGTCGTGTTTATGGCAGTGTTTCACTCGCATTCGTTGACAACGTCGTCTGTCAAAATTATATTAGAACGAATTTTTTAATTATTTCTCACTTCTGAATGGTTTATAAAAAAATCGGGGTGCCCTAAGTCGGCCTAGGCAAAACTAGTTGGTCATCAACCACCTCATTAAAATTTGGTGCTCAATTTACTAAATTTGGTGATCAATTGATATTTTAGGTGATAGATGTTAATGGTCACAAAGTTATTTTTGGTGGTCATTATATTTTCCCCCGATTTTATTTACTAATCATGACAATTTCATAATGGTCGAGACGCGTGTTTGCATACAATTAGGAGCAATAGTAACATCCGCGTCACGTTATCTTTTGTCCCATGTTCACGGCATTACGTAATGCTCGTACATATTATAGCTACCACCATTATAACACGTGGAGGTACTACTGTATCAGATAGTAACTGGATATGTAGGCATTCAAGTGTTTCAATATGTTTAATGTCTAAAGTAAATACCTTGTCAGTTGGTATTTGCTTCCAGTTTTGCATAAATTAAATGTGTAATGGAAAACTGAAACTGAATATTAAAACATAACCCTGTCTTTGCTGTCGCGCAGTCGGGTAAAAAGCACCTGGTACATATAGGTTCGTCGGAACTGGATCCCTACTGGTACAAAAATATAAGTCAGGAGAATTTGAGTTACCCTTTGCCCGGGTCCTAATTGTTGTATTACCCAATGGATTTTCCAAAATAAAATATTTTATACAAACGAGAAAAAATCTAAAAATATATTATTGAGATAGCGTAAGAAAAAAGCAGTCGGAAAACGGTAGTTTTAGTTCATAAAATAGCAAACTAAATTTTAAAATTCAATTCAAAAGTTTCAGCTTTTTTAATCTGTTTCATAACACCAAATAGTAGTCGCCATGTTATTACGTCATACGGCTATGCAAACTTAGAAGTGCCAACTGCCAACTTCAAATATCACTGCATTTGTTTACACAGCCAACTGACGTCATGACTACAGAGCAATATGGCGTCCACTGCGTCCAGCGTTTTCGTCAAATTACGCGCGAAATTTTTTTTTTTTTTTTAACTTAACGATTGAATAAAATTTTTGTGAATTTTTTTGTGGTTAATTAGCACTATAGAATCTAATTGAGACACTTTTCAAAAATTGGTGTAATACCCTGATATGATTACAACAAAAAAAAATGCCATATCGGACGAACCGTGTTCAAGTTAGATGGTCGCTGTTTAGTCAACTAGTGTATGTGTCCATGTGCACTGTGCAGGTCCCGTTCTCGATGACGCCGCCTTCGACGCGGCGCCGCAGCAGTAACTCGGGCAGCTCGCCGCCGCCCTCGCTGTGGCAGGTGTCGCCTACCAACGCCAGCCCGCTGCGACGATCAGGTTATTATTATTTTGTTGCTTAAGGCTGATGCTCCAGGGTAGCCCGCGAAATTTACATTTTATTACGTTTTTTGCAATTTGCAGGCCAGTGCGAGGTTGTATGTTGATTAAAATATTGTTCGCGGCTGAAAGACGTATGTAGTTACAGAATTATAATCATCAAAATAATCAATACAACCCTCCAAGTTCATAAAGGTCTAGCACTGAATTTGACCTTGAAAAAGTCGTTGCTAGACCTTTTTGAAATTAGAGGCTTCCCCATTCACTTGGGTCGAATGGTATTGAAGTTTTGAATGGAACAGCTGATATTTTTTTTGCATTAAGGATAATGGTCCAATGGAGAAAGTTCTTCAGTTTTATGGTGGTTTTCTGATACATGCTGTAAAGACAATACGTCGAGTGGTTGCAAAGCCGGCAGTAATCGGGTTATGAGGTGCCTTCGGGCCTGATAGACATGAGAAAGCATCCGCGTTGGGTTGTATAGACGTTATGTAGTACAGTGAAGGCTCGTGTCACTCCAGGCTCGTCTCCGCCGGCCCCGCTGGCGCTGAAGGCGTCGGGCTCGGCGGGCGGCGCGGGCTCCCCGCTGCGCGCGCTGCCCGACATGCTGCGCGGCATGAAGCTGCACGCGCCCGAGCCGCCCGTCTACATCCCCAACCTGCAGGAGGAGACCATACTCGCGGTCAGTCACTACTCGCACGACTCATCACCTGCTTACACTTTTCCCTACTATGTTCGCATTGACTTCCAGTCTAACCGGATGCAGCTGTTCCTCATCCCAATAACCGACGCTACCCCTAGGTAAGACAGGTTGTCAGACTTTCGGGATTTTTGTTTGTTAACCCGTAACGACTGTCAAAAATCTCCAAAACACGCACACAAGCACTCAATCGGTGTAATAGTAGATTATACAACAAATGAAAAAAAAAGGGAATTTAATTCAAGGGGCTAAGTTGGATCCCGAGAGCAGCGAAGGATTCTAGAGTAGAATCCTGAGCGGAGCGAGGGATACAAGAACCGAGATGATTTTTTTTCGCCCTTGGTCAATCTCTTAGTCATTTTCGAAATTCAGTGCTATATTCACGTTTTTTTTGTTTCAAATCCAAATTGTTTTTATTCACTCAGTGAGCAAAAGAGACTTTTATTCACTGTTATCGATGGAAAAAAATGCCCTTTTTCGAGTGGCAATGGTAAAATAGTACATTGTAATACAAGGGGCTAAAATGACCCATTATATACGAGGTAGTAAATAGGAACCAAGTTACAATGGGATTTTAGCGCCGTGTGTCGGTGTGTTACACTGTAGTTTTCACTTTGAGTGCGAGAAAAATAGCCAATTTAGTCAGACAGACAGATAGAAAGACGGATGCACAGACGGACAGACAGACGGATAGACAGACAGATGGACAGACAGACAGACAATACTAACGAAATGAATTAAAATAAAGAAAAATAGGTTTTTCTATGAAGTTGAAGTTGTTCGTGTGGCTGTTGGACCGATTGCCTAGGTCTTCGACGAAGATTTTACTTTATGCTCTAGAGAGTATAAAAAGCGACTTTATGTCGCCTACGCACGACATAAAGGCGAACTTTAGAGCATGAGAAGTGAAAAATTAATTATTCCACTAACGATGGGATACTTATTGTTTTATACCTCTTCCTGTTGTTTGCACATCACCGTTCTCTAGCTCCTGCTGGAGAAAGGTGAACTGAAGGTGCCAAAATCGTCACCAAATTGTGGGCCGATTCAATTTAGATAGTTATCGTCAATCTAAGAACTGTCGTTCTACTAATCCTCTTGAGAGTAAAATTAATAAAACCACGTATGGTAACGTACGTAACGTACATTAACGCGGTTTTACTATGGGGAAGGCTGCTTTATAAATAACTAGTTCTTTTGCACTCGTAAACTACTCAGTCCGAAATAATCTCTTGTCTCAGTTCGTCCTGACGCTGACGCGATGTTGCGATCAAATCGAGTCGAAGTAGCATCAGTTGTTAAACATTGTCTTTTTATTGTGTACAGGAGGAGCACAGTAAAGTATTCTCTCAGCTGAACTTCGTGCTGATGCTGGCAGAGCTTCTGTCCGACCTGGCCGTCTCGTGCGGAGCCCCTATCGCCGCGCTCATGGACGTTTCAGACGGTACGCACTACCTTAACTCGCTATCTACAATCCTTCCACAGTTATGTTTACCTCTGATTTTACATCCCTGTAAATTCACAATGACTTTACATCCCTGTAAATTCACAGTGATTTTACATCCCTGTAAATTCACAGTGTTTGTTGTTGGTTTTCATATTCGTTCCAATAAGGTTACTGTCGCATTGTTGCCACAGACTGGTCTGTAAAATTTCTGACGGAAAAATCCAACGACGCAGCTCCGACTAAGGAATCGAATCCAAGCTCCAAAGACAATCAGAAACAATCCAAACAGAGACAGTCCGAGGCAGGGCGAGCGCGAGTGTAGATGGTTGCGCTCGCCCGCCTCGGCCTATCTCTGCGTTCCTCGCTAGCTTTCCGTCCCGAGTCGGTTTTTGCGCACGAGTCAAAGGGTCTCGCGCCGTCTCGCGCGAACTGCGAGCGCGTCGCTGTACACTCGTTTTTCCCAGTTGCGATGCCGATATATCAATTAAAAAGTAAAATTAAATTAAAATCTACGTATCATGTTCTATTACGATGAATTGTGACCATCTTCGTTTACGCCACTTTTTGTATTTTTTTTGCATAATAAATACGTAAGTAACGGTAATAAGTGATGGCACATAGTGCAACAGCAGCAGCAACTTCTGTTTGTCGTCCACAATTGAAAATGACGAGTGACCTCACTCGGTGAGAGTTTACATAGTCACTCGTCTCAACCGAGGCCCCTCGGGCGAGACATAGCGAGTGAGTTATAATATAAGTGTGGTTGTTATTCAGAGCGCTGCAACGAGAGCGTGCGGCTGGGACTGCTGGTGCAGGCCATGCAGGCGCTGGCGGCCGGGCTGCGCCTGGCGGCCGCGCACTACCGCGAGCGCACGCTGCAGCCCACGCCGCAAGTGCGCAACGGTGAGTTACCCCAAAAACAACATTTTTATAAAACCACCCCCTCCCGGAAACTTTCCCGGTTATCTCTTTTTTTAGAACACCCATTTGGGGCTGTACTAATATGGATAGAACAGAGGTGACTTATGAGATGACGACTATCACAGAAGTATGGAAGCAGACATGCAGCGCCAAGGATACTAAAAACTTCAAATGTTTTTTAATCATACTTCTCATTCTCTTATATTGAGGAGCTCGTAGCTAAATAATAACAGCCGCTCAGGTCGATCGTTAGGTTAAGCTGTGCTTGCCTAGGTTGGTCTGTGGATGGGTGACCACCCATTACATACCGAGTTTCCTTCGTGCTTCGGAAAGCACGTTAAGCCGTTGGTCCCGGCTGTTATTTGTAGATCTTTGACAGTCATTAGGTAGTCAGAGGCCCAAAAAGTCTGACAACCAGTCTTACCAAGGGGTATCATATTACCCGGTACTAACTGGGTTGTGGAGGTCAGATAGGCAGTTGCTCCATGTAAAATACTGGTATTCAGCTGGATCCGGTAAAACTGGAAGCCGACCCTGGGAAAAGGCTAGGCAGATGATATGACTTCTCATTCTTATATTAACTTTATTTACACTCCTCCTACTCAAGTCGTGCTCCTCATTACTGAGGGTCGTGATCCTCCCTTGAAATATTTTTTTCCCTGACAATGTTTTGCCATCTCCGTCTATTCTGGCCAAGTGAAGCGCATCATGAAATTTTGTTTCGAGAGAAGAGCTTATCTGGTTGGACCATCGCAAAGGGCTACGACCTCTTGGTCGTTTACCATTAACCTTGCCGGTAACCATCAGGTGTTCGAGGTTATTGCCATCATTTCTCGCTATATGGCCTCTGCGGAGCAAGGTCGTAGAGTTTGGTCTTTATTTTGAGCTCGCGTAGGATGGACTCGTTGGTGCGGAATGCCGTCCAGGGTATCTGAAGCATCTTCCTCCAACACCACATCTCTATACGAGCCCGATCGGCCTTTCTCAAGGTCCAAGTTTCTGCTCCGTATCTAAAAATTGAAAAGACCAGCGTGTTCACCAATTTCACTTTGGTATTTCGCGAAATGTTGCGATCTCTCCATATTTTTTGAAGCTGAGACATAGCATTCTTGGCCATACCTAAGTGTCTACGGATTTCTTTTTCGCAAGACCCTGTGTTGGATATGTTAGAGACCAGGTAAATGAAGTTATCGACCGTTTCGAGATTAAGAGCGCCAGTAAGCTCCAAATTATGTGCTCGGTCCACCACCATTAGTTTGGTTTTTGCGTGGTTGATTTGTAGGCCCAGTTCCATGCTGATACGCTCCATCCTTGCAAGGAGTTCTACCATTTCCGATTCTGAGGCTGCTAGGAGAGTAGCGTCATCAGCGTAGCGGAGATTTGTTAGCTTGGTTCCGCCTATCGTCACACCACCTTTCCAGTTTTCACAGTTACGTCTGATAATATATTCTCCATATGCGTTAAAGAGGATGGGAGATAAAATGCAACCTTGCCTTACACCTTTTCCGAAACTGAAGAGGTTAGAGTTGGTTTGGTCGACCTTCACTATGCCTTTGTTATGAGAGTATAGGGCTTGAATTAGGGATACCAGACGATGCGGTATTCCAAGCTCCAAAAGTACCTTCCACAGGCTTTGCCAGCCTACGCAGTCAAAGGCTTTACTGTAGTCTATAAATCACATGATGAGAGGTGTGTTAAACTCATATGCCTTCTCTATCAGGTGGCGGACGTTGAGGATCTGCTCACGCGTTCCCTTGCCTTTAACGAAACCAGCCCGATGAGGGATCTGCCAATCCAGAAAGTGACGAATTCTGTTGTTTATAATATGTAACAGTACCATGCTGGCGTGAGATATTAGAGCCAGGGTTCGATAGTTATCACATTTCGAAGTGGAACCTTTCTTATGTAGTGGCAGGATGACTGATTTTGTCCAATCGCTTGGCCACTCACCAGTGCGCCATACCTCATTACAAATTTTGTGGAGGGTATCTATGCCCGCCGGTCCAGAAGCTTTTAACGTCTCCGCTGTGATTTGGTCGGGCCCCGGTGCTTTTTGGGTCTTAAGTGAGGCTATTCATCTTCAATTTCCGAGTACATAATAGAAGGTTCTCTCGAAATCCTATCCCACTCATTATTTGGTGCATCGCCTGCCGCATTAGGATTTCTGTATAACTCTTCGCAGTATTTCCGCCAGCTTTCTGAGATTGTGTTCAGATCTTGGAGTGGGGTGCCATCTTCCACTAGCATAAAGTTAATATCCGTTTAAATGGAGCATAGACTCGAAGCAATTACCCAACGAACAAACTCCCCTACTCTCACCCCCATGGCTTACTTCTCACGTCCGTGTTCTCATAACTTATTTATTTTGTTTCAGTCGTTTCCCTGATGAACGGAAAGTACAAGTGGATTGTGAATGAGTCGAGGAGGCTTCATGAAGCCGGCGTTACTCCAGCAGTCTGCGACAAAATCCTCTACGAGCATGCCATTGAACTGGTACGTACTTTCTTTATCCCTTTCTTCATTATTGGAGTTCAATGCAACTTTTTAACTTTCGATCGCCGTCGTTCAGATAATAAATTATAGATGACAACTAGCGGCAGTACCCTGCTTCACATTGGTGCAATAATATACTGATGTGGCGCCACGTCATTGCGTTTTCTGTGCTATATCCAAGTTTAATATCACACATAAACCTTCCAGATGTCATTCTGTAAATTTTGGTGACAACTAAGTTTACGAGTAAATGCAGTTTTAACTGGCTTCCGCAGCCACATATTTTATAAATTTTTCAGCGGTTATTAAAACAAATCTACCGTTTCCTACAAACGTGCAATACCTACAATGTATGGGAATAGCTGATCGGTCATAATGTATGGAATAGCTGTTTTTTTTAATAACCAATTAAATAATTCTAAGTATGGTAGGTAAGGGGGCTCAGAATGATGTACTGAATACGAAGATAGAATAGATATAGAAAAAGATATGTTGGTAGGCAGAAACTGCAGAACACCGACTTCAATTCTTACATGTTCCTTTTGCAATGTTCACGTTCATGTATATTATATATTGCATTTTACTGCCGAAAACGCGGCTACAATCAGTATTTCATAAATAACATTCTGTTTCGTTGCAGTGTCAAATGGCGGCTATCGAAGAGCTGTTCGGCGACATGAAGGAGTGCGAGCGACGCTACATGTCAGCGCAGGTGTTGCTGCACTCGCTCGTACAACGACACCCGCTCCATCCGCAACACCGCACCACACTATCCAAATGTGAGTAGAAGCAACGGAATTACAAATTTTACTCATAATATGCGTGATCCAGGAAAAGTATCCACATAAAGTTTACATTTCTGTTACCCCTATGGCCCTATAATTATATTTGACTTTTTTTTTATATTTAGTCTGAGAGCTTAACTTAGATATTGTATTGTGACGTCCAAGCAAGTATTTTGCGTACGGAACTTAGATTTATATTTTTATTTTATTTTTAGACCGAGACGCAGTACAACGACGGCTCAACTGCCTCAAAGGGCCGCGCAAAATTATGGATGTAAAACTAGAGGCCGGGATCTCATAATGCAATACACAACCAACCACATAGGCGTAAGTGAACGTGATGCAACATGAAAAGTGATTTTATTTTGTTCTCAAAAAAATGACTCGGTGAGATGCAAAATATATAATCTAAAAATGTATAAAAATATAAAGTGAATGATATCAATTAAAATCATTGTATACAATCGTTTAGCGATTAATGAAAATGCAGAATACAAGAAATTGCAATAGTGAATTATATTTTTTTATATTACATTACGAAAGCGAGTTCTTAGTAGATAATGAAAAAAAAACCATTCTATACCTTATTTAGCGAAGCAGTAAGTTTGAATAATCCTATACGACATGTATAAGTTTACCTAAATGAGGTGTATAATAAATAATAATGCTGAACAGATGTCAGTACCCGCTTTGGAATGAATATAAATATAATATAGTTTAATAGATGTGTGTCTAGAAATCCTTTGAAATAAATATGGTTGTATCATTTAGTGAGGTTTGAAATTTTAGTATTAAGCACATTTTCACTTGAAGTAGCAAACTGTTCTATACATAAATTATGAATAATAAGAAATAATAAATATAAATACGAGTTATTTTTTCCAGTCATCTACATTTTAGTGAAATAAATAGGCATAAAATACTAAAACATAGGATAAAAAACGTAGTATTGTTTCAAAGTAAGTCTCATTAATATTCTATTATTACCTACTTGTAGTTGATCATGTAAATGAAAATTATGAAGTAATAAATAATGTCTCGGTATAAATATAATGCTATAGAGATCTCATTGACGACCAATAACAATATTATGGCATTTTTAGGCTAAGCTTTTTCCTTAAAAAGATTGTGTGATTGTATGAATTTTAGTTTACTTTACTCTCATCATACTGTTTTGCCCATATTGTGATCCTGAACTGTGTTTTCTCTGAATATGTCTACTGCTTTACTGAAATAAGAATAAAGACTGTTGTATTATAAAATTAATTTTGTTTTGTTTTAATAAATACTTATTTGTAACACCAATACCAATTATTTCCTTTATTTATCTCTACAGGGTGTAAACGACCCTTCACGAAGCTGTCAACCAAGCATTCTGTACATCAGATGATGTACAGAAAGTGCCTGAGTACACTGAAGTAGAAAAGTAATATGCAATAAAATAAAGTTATTAGATTATATTCTACTAGCTATTTCTGTGACTTAGCACATGTTTAGTACATTATAAATAGTAGCGTAAGTGCTATTCCAAAGTAAGCTATCTTCTTCATTCAAAATTTCATTATATCATCGTACATCTAAATATTTGGCAGGTCTTTGACCCAAAATATGATTGGATGTTTAAAAAAAAAATATAGTTCATGAAATGTGTGATGGATACCTACTAAGAAAAAGAGGTAGCACTTTTTTGTACATAAATAAAAACCAATTAACACAACAGTAAAAAAAGACTGTATATTTTGCTTATACACTGGGGCTAATTAAAGTCCAATTACTTAAAAATGGTTTAATAAAAATGATGGATGCGTACAGTAACAAGGTTGGTAGTGGAGTGGCTCGGCCACTATGTATGTGGAGGGAACAGCGGAGTTCGGTTACGCCTGGTAAAATATTACTAGCAGCTAACTGTCGATCGCTGTGATGTGGAGCTTGACGACGGTGAGGCGAAAGGCCGCAACATATTCCCGGCCGTTGAAAGGTTCCTTTCAAGCATTCAGTTCCTCAGCAGTAGGCAGCGGACATAGTCGGGTGAACGGCCGACGAACACAACCTCGAAGAGTTTTGATTTCGGCGACTCGTGCCACTCCATCTGGTCCAGGGAACAGCCGCAGCACTCGGCCAAGGCGCCAGCTTAGTGGGGGCGCATTGTCTTCTGCCAACAGTACCATATCGCCCACGTTGAGCTGAGCGTTTCCTTTGCGCCACTTCGTTCGCTGCTGCAGCTCCGACAAATACTCTTTCTGCCACCTCTGCCAGAAATGCTGCCTTATTGTTTCAAGGCGCTTATATCTACTGTGTTGGTTGCCATCTTTCTCTGCCAGGGCTGGTAAGGGCAACGCAGTTAGCGGCCGACCTATGATGAAGTGCCCTGGGGATAAGGAGAGGAGGTCATTAGGACTGGATGACAAAGGACACAAGGGACGGCTATTAAGAATCGCCTCCACTTGTGCAAACAACGTTATTATTTCTTCAAATGTCAGATTACTATTGCCAATAACCCGTTTGATGTGGTATTTAGCCGATTTAACGCCGGCTTCCCAAATGCCGCCGAAGTGAGGAGCGTAAGTAGGTATGAAATTGAACTTAATACCCTGTTGACCTGCAAAGTCAGATATTGGTTCTATATTTTGTTTGAGAAAATCGCCTATCTCCTTCGCGGCAGCGACAAAGTTACGACCGTTGTCGCTAAATATTTCCGATGGTTTTCCTCTACGTGCAATGAACCTTCTAAGTGTCATCACAAATGCATTTTTAGTTAAGTCGCTAACTGCCTCTAAATGAATGCATTTGTAACGTAAACACACGAAAATACACATATAACACTTAATTAAGCGACTTCCACGACCTTTACGATTAAGAATAAAAAATGGTCCAGCAAAGTCCAAACCCACGGACAAAAAAGGAAAATCTGGGTTCACTCGCTGTGAAGGTAAGTCACCCATTTTCGGGCACAGAGTTCTGCCACTTAAGCGCCTGCATCGCACGCAGTTGTTAGCTGTCCGCCTAGCAAGATGTTTACCATTGATAGGCCAGACTGTTTCCCTTACTGTTGCTAACAGCAATTGCGGGCCTGCATGTAAATTCACGAGATGCTCTTTGTCAAAATACAATTTAGTTAATTTATGCGCGGCGTGCAAAAGTATTGGATGCCTTTTTTCAAAATTACATGCAGACGCATTTATGCGTCCACCGACACGAATTAAATTATCTTTATCTAAAAACGGACACAATGATAATATTTTACTGCGGGCCGGCAGTTGTTTACCCTTTATAAGTAAATCGTGTTCAGTAGGAAAAGACTCACGTTGGGCGATGACGCATAATAAATGAAATGACTCACGCAGCTCATCAGCTGTTAGTATGCCTACACGTTTGTCTTTCGGATGCTTCATGTTAAATATGAATCGCCGACAACGTGCAATCACGTTACGAAGTTTATTGAAAGATGTAAAATTATTAAAATCTATTAAATTATTATTAACTATTGACGTGAATGCCTTTAGTTCAGGTAAGTCATTCACCATGCATTCTTTTAACAGTGGCCATTTAGATTCATTTTGATGTAAGAAGCTAGGGCCTGACCACCATACTTCCATGGATAGCAAATTTTTTGCATCCACTCCCCTAGATATTAAATCTGCAGGGTTCATTGCAGTGGGCACATAACGCCACGATGATGCCTTAGTTAGTTCGACTATTTCACAAACACGATTAGCTACGAACATTTTTAATTTAGTTGGGTCACTGTTTATCCAACTCAGAACGACACTGGAATCACACCAGTGTACCAATCTTCCCGGCCTGCACCGGAGTGAATCTATAACAGATTTACAAAGTTTAGCGCCCAATAGTGCAGCACATAATTCAAGTCGTGGTATTGTCGTCGGCTTTATAGGCGATACCTTTGACTTGGCGCATAATAGCTTGATAGTGCTGTCACCATTACAATTTATTGATTTTAAATAAATACATGCACCATAAGCACATTGAGACGCATCACTAAACGAGTGCAATTCTATAAGTTCAGGCTTGTCACATAACACTAATCTAGGAATCTGAAATTTATGCAAATAATCTAGATTGTCTGTAAATTTTAGCCAATCGTCCCTCAAGTCTTTGGTAACCGGTTCGTCCCAATCTAATTTTTGTTGCCACATCTTTTGTAGTATGATTTTAGGCTGAATTATAACCGGACTTAGAATTCCTAAAGGGTCAAAGATTTTAAAAGAATTTGACATAACAAACCGTTTTGTGATCGTTGCTTGTTTATCAAGCGTAAAGCTTTTAATTGGAAAAAATAACGTGTCACTGGATGGCGTCCATCCGAGACCAAGTGTACTTGATGATTCACTAATAGTTAAGTTGTCTTGATTTAAGTTTAGATTTTCAAAAATTAATGGGTTATTACTTTTATATTTTCTTAGATTAAAACAGCCTTTTTTTAAAGCTTCGGAAACGCTCTTTTGAATGTAACGTAAATCCTGTGCGTTATCAGCACCCGTTATTAGGTCATCCACGTAAAAATCCTTTTGAATGATGCACTTAATTGTTTCATCATTTTGTTCCTCACCCAGTTGCCATAGACAACGTGTGCTTAAATAACTGGCGCATGCGGTGCCATAGGTGAGTGTATTTAAGTCGTAAGCTCTAATAGGTTGCGACTCGTTCTCCCGCCATAGAATACGCTGTAGACAACGGTCTTTTCCAGCTACAAGAACCTGCCGATACATTTTTTCAATGTCCCCAGTTAAGAGGTACTTGTATTGTCTTGCACGGATTAATATAGCGAAGAGAGATTCTTGAAGCGTCGGGCCTACCATTAAGATATCGTTTAGAGCATAACCGGACGTGGACGCTGCTGACCCATCAAAAACAACACGCAACTTAGTCGACTCACTCTCTTGTTTTAATACCGCGTGATGACATAAATAATACGATGGGCCTTGTATCTCTTTAGCTAAGGAAAGATGCCCTAATTCGGCGTATTCGTTAATAAATTCTGCGTATTCTATATTTAATTGTGGATTTTTTCTAAAACGTTTTTCTAAATAAAGCAACCGCTTTTTTGCTAAGTTATAAGTATCTCCCAGGCAGTCTGGAGTGTCCTTTAGTGGTAGGTTTACACAAAATCTGCCCGTGATTTCTCTACGAGTGTGAGCGATAAAATGTTTTTCGCAAATCTTTTCATTTTCGCTCATTATACGTTTTGTGGGAACCTCTTCTAATTCCCAGAATTTACTTAGTGATTTTTCAAAATAATTTTGATTTGACACTATGGCCTTATTGCAATAAATATTTTTATTAGCAACATATATATTTATAGGTCCGGATATTATCCAGCCTAGCTGCGAATTTATCAGCTTTGGATTTTGTGGGCCAAGGGAACGCTTCTCGTCACCTAGGATGTCCCAAAATAGATCAACGCCGATCAAGACGTCTATAGGTGCAGGCTGACCGAATGTAGGATCAGCTAGTACAATGTTTTTAGGCAAATTCAATGAATTAATATTGACCGGGTACTTTGGTATTAAACCGGTTAACTCTTTTAAAATAAGACAATAACATTTTGCACTGTATTTATGATCTAGAGATTTAATTTGCACATTGCAACTTTCGGCAATGTGAGAAGAAACTGTGTTTCCAATTCCTACAACCTTTAAAGAGTCAATAGGTATAGATTTTACTGAAAGCCTGTCCTTTAATGCTTTAGAAATAAAGGATGATTGGCTGCCGCAGTCTAGCAGCGCTCTAACCTTCTCCTTTTGCTGGGTCAATGGATTAGAGACTTCAATCACAGCCGTTGACAAAAGTGTTTGGCTTGAATTTCGTCTTGAAAAACTAGCAATTGTTTCACCACTATTATAGTTTCGCTCGTCTATCGCTACAAGATTATTAACATCAGGGCATGCCGTAGGGCGGTGCAGCAAACTATGGTGCCTTTTATTGTACTCACGGCACGGTCCCATGCGACATCCTCCTACATGATGTCCCTGCCTAAGGCAGTTAACACACAGTTTATATTTATTGACATCTAGCATTCTTTCATCTACCCCTTTTGCCTTAAAAGTGGGACAATCAAAAATTCTGTGATTATCGTTACAAATAACACATAAATAGGCGCTAGAACTGTTAGTATTAGTACTTTTAGCTTTATTCAATTTAGTATTAGAAGCAGCAAATGACTTCGTATGGGTATTTTGACCGGGTCGTTTTTGACTGTTTACGGTAATAGAACTACTGCGCGCACCGGATATGTAGCACTTGGGTAAACTGTTATCTTGTTTATTGCGATTTAATGACTCCAGAACCTCCGCGCGGTCAGTCATGAACTTATAGAACTGTTCTAACGTTGGGTTATCTTCGTCTATGTGCTTAGTATACTCCTCCCACTTTACCACAGTATTACTATCTAACTTTTCCGACAAAATAAAAAGAAGTAGACCATCCCATTGGTCCGTGGGTTGTCCCAAACTGGCCAAAGCACGCAAGTTTTTCTTGACGTGGTCAACTAAAAATCTCAAGGACCTCTCTGATTCACGCGTAAGCTGCTTAATGTTAACAAGTGAATTAAAGTGGTGATTGACTAGAACCCTTTTATTGTTAAAACGATTGCAAAGTAAAGTAATTTCCATGCTTCTGAATAATTTGCGGTTGATACCTCAAGGTTTGTAATAATTCTCGCGGCATCACCTTCTAGATACGACATGAGATAATGAAACTTCTGAATTGATGTTATATGTTCATTTTTGTGTATCAAACTCTCAAAAGTGTCACGGAACTCCAACCATCGGAAATAAGAACCGTCAAACTTAGCTATTTGGATTTGAGGTAATCTTACGCCAGCTGATTGATTATCCGAACAACAAGAATTATCATGAACGGAACCACGTCTGTGTTCACATTCGATCCTAGAAAATTTATCCACTAATGTTTTTGCAGTGGCAATGTTGACCATAATGTCGCACTCGATACTTTCGCGTTCATTAAGTTCAGCTTCCAAATTGTCTGAATTTAAGACCTCGATCTCAAGTCTGCTATTTTTTAAAATTCGTCATTCCAACACGATCCTATTGTCATTTTGGTAAAAGTTCGTAGTCTGGTAAATTCACAATGATCGATCACTGGTCGGTCAATGGTCTCGTAATAGAATTGTGTTGTAGTGACAGTATCGTATTGCCATTATTATAAAACTCGTTGGTAGAAATGATTTTCGAAAAACTACTATTAAATTTCATGCCAGATTTCATTTATATATATTTTTACATATTATTTATTAGTGTTTTAAGCCATCTGAATTAATAAGAAGTTCGTAAATAGGAAAACACATTAAAATGTTCAACGCGGATTAATGTAAAACTTAAATGTTTAGCTGTCAAAGTCAAATGTGACATTACTGTTTACTGACGTATATCTGTTTTTGTTTCTAGCGGCCGGTGTTTTTTTATTGTATTTATTTTCATTTGAGTGTTCTAGTTAGATTTTTGTTAGTATATTTAAATTTTCTTTCCCCTAAGACGACCCACTGACCGAGAAGCCTATATTTATTGATTTTATACAAAATGGTGATAATTTAGCAAATTTCGGCTCTAGTTGATTATTTGGAAACCACCAATGAAGGTCGAAATTTATCGAAGGTAAAGATCTTGCAATTATTTGTTTTGACCATTAACGCCCCACTCTAGTATGTTGCCTGATGTAACAAAATATTTTTTTTTTATAGAAAAAGACCATGTAGCTCTCGAAGTTGCTCAATCAAGGCTGGGCGCTATTGAAGCCAGGAACGCCGAGGCAACATTATAACATGCTCAGGCAGGCCATCTACAACTCAGCTGCTGCATTGATCGACTGAGCTCCACCACAGAAAAAATGGTGGATCATAGAGGCCACTGTGTGCCAAAAAAGGTAATTACTAAACTAAACAATACAATAAATTAATATAACCCCTCCATCTAAGCTTATAAGCTTGTGTTAGGTTTAGGCTCAAATCAGTAGTACATTGGCCAGAATCTGACATCACGATTGTAACTCTGATACTAAGCGCTAGTTTACACAACATGCTATAAAAGAAGTTGCAACTTTTAAACACAAAGATTTCTGCAGAATTATAATGTCATAATAAATGATTAAATGAAACAGTGTTTATAAAAAGTGTATTAATTTATTTTAACCTGTAGATACCCGTAATTACAGAAATAACAATGTTCTGTTCCCTTTGGGGGACGTCACGGGCTTGAAGCGTTAAATCATATTTTGTCAATACTGTTGTCACTGTGGATCTGTAACAAAGAGTTAAATCATTTTATTAATACTTAGAGCATTTTCATACTTCACTAGAATATCGAGGTGGGTAACATTACATACCTGCTAATTTAATTTATGCATTTCTCCACAGTCTGTCAACAAGAGCCTGCTCAGTGTGTGGCCCAGTTCAGTGCAGTGCTTCCCGTCCTTCAAGAAGATCCCGATTCGCCCTTTGATGGTCTTGCTGCATTATTATTTTCCTCCTAAATTAAAAGATAGATTAGTGATTAGTGACATGACTGTTATTATTTTTATTAAAAGGTAAAATTTGTGATTTGTTATTCAAATGATGATTAAAATATTGAAGATCTTTTTGATTTGTATGAACACTGATTTTGATTTGTTATTATTATTACATTAGATATTGTAACTTGTCTTTTGTTTTATGTAGTACTTATATTTACATTTCAGGTTTTTCAATTGACTTGAAGGTCAAGTTTAATATTGTTAAATATATAAGTATTTAGTTTATGAGAAATAAAGATTATTTGAAATGTTGATTTTTTATCATAGTATTATTTAATATTCCATCTTCAATAGAATTATTCTAAAATAGTGGAATGTAAATCACCTGTTGCAAGCCAAGTGCTTCTGTATAAACTTCATCAGGTGGCAACGGTGATCTTGCCATTTAGGGAATATTGTGCAATATGTAACATGCATTCACAATCTTGCCTGCAGTTGTTGGACTATAATGTAAAGCATATGCTGCAAGCAAACACCTGAAAAAAATCAATTTACTTTTCTAAGCATATAGGTAAACATAGATTAACTTTTATTTAATACTGTTCTTGACATAAACAAGAACAGCATCTAATCACTGTTATTGAGTGTCTAAAACAATTGCTTATAATAATGCGATGGTCTTTACCTTAAACATGCTTCTTATACGCTGATGCCATGGGGAATGAGTTCTTCAATTTATTAAAAACGTTTTTACAAATTCCGCCTGGGGAATATCAATAAAATGGTTCATGATCATTCTCGTCAAGCGACGGGCACGACGACGTCTTCTGCATTCTGCCCATCTTCTTTCTTTATTATCCACTGAGTTGAGTTTATTGTCCACTGCACTGAGCTAGCCAGCTCGAGAATATTTTTTTCGTAGTGAATTCACTGTCTCCATTCAATATTCCACAAACACGATCGAAATAAAAGCAATGATTGCACAATGACGTTCCAATGGTAGGTCAGTGATCAAAGGAACTGTCAAAATTTTAGCAGATTACCGCATAAGTCAGTCTTTCATTTGTCATTGTGTACGAGATTACCATTTTATGCTATTTCGTTCAATGGAGTGTCAGTGATTGATCATTGGACAGTCATAGTGACGCCATTATATTAGTAGACTACCAAACTTGTCAAAATCAATAATTATGAGATCAATGACAGATCATTCTGACACTATTGTAATAGCAGACTTGAGGCCCAGTTCTAACTGACAATGCCTCGAATTTTGCAAGCCTTAACCTTAACTCAGTTATTTGTATTGTATTCAGCTCAGTAAGCTTTGAAATGCTACCTAAATAATTCTTAAACTTTGTGATCTGACCTTTGGCCGATGATCTTTTAACAGTTAAATCTTTCAAACGACATTTATCTGCAGATTCGTTAGGCATTGTGAGCGCGCACGCACAAAAGTACTAAGTTCAATAAATTATCAAAACAACTTTTAACGGTAAACAAAAGAAAAGAATGGCTCACGCTCCTCAACTCGACGACACCTGGCGACCGCAAACCGGTTGCGCTCGCACAGCTGATTGCAGACGGCGAGTTATGTCACTCGGCTCGGCGTAGATATCAATCTGAAATTATCGGCGTTAACAAATAAGCATTTATTACCGAACTAGGAAAAAAAACGCTAGCGACCTTTGGACCTGCAGATTACTTTTTAGTTTAAGAGTATCAAGGAATATAGTTAAGTATAGAAATAAATAAACGTTTGTATTAACGACTTGTAACGAATGAAGCTAATTATTCAACAAAGAAAATATTTTTAACATGTGGGTGGGTTGACAAAAGTATAAAATGATGATGCAATTTTCCTTAAATCTATTTAATTCGCTGATTTGCACAAATGAATTCGACTGTCAATAACTAGGAACAATATTTAAAGGTATATAGGATGTGTGAAGATTAGGAAAATAGGAAGGAAAGGGCACTTATCTGATTTCGCAGAAGTCCGATGCGCGATGTGATTCTTTCGCTGAATCACTGCTCGCTTCAGCCTGAACTCGTAGATGATTCTGGCTGCACCCGGCACCTTCGATCTTGAACCTTCTTCAATCTTCAATCACGCCAAAGAAGCCAGAAGCCAGCGCATCAGTTGGCCGGCAACGTGGTTTCGAGGTTTCTCATCCGGTTTTCTTGCTACTTTTTCTTCGTATTTTGGTTTCTTGATTTGTATTTCTTCGTAATTTAGTTTGTATTTCCCCTCATGGGCCACCAATATGTATATTTTGCTTATACACTGGGGCTAATTAAAGTCCAATTACTTAAAAATGGTTTAATAAAAATGATGGATGCGTACAGTAACAAGGTTGGTAGTGGAGTGGCTCGGCCACTATGTATGTGGAGGGAACAGCGGAGTTCGGTTACGCCTGGTAAAATATTACTAGCAGCTAACTGTCGATCGCTGTGATGTGGAGCTTGACGACGGTGAGGCGAAAGGCCGCAACAAAGACAAATACTTATGTATTTGTCTATTTATTGATAAGCCGTTAGGTTGGATAAATTAACATTAAGTTTTTCATCATTAATAGAAGATTCCCTTTTTTCGCCTTCCCACCGCTGCAAATCTCTAGCCGCACTCCATCCGCTAACGTCGTGTCGCAAGGAGTCGCTTTGTCTAGTGGGACAGAGACGGATACCTACCTAAACGTCGCTATATGTGAATAATACGAAGTGTTTTTGACTAGGAAGTGCATTTGGATTATTACTTGGTATTGGTAAACAGTTGCAGTTAAAAAAAGTAAACACGCAACAGTGTCCTTGGCGTCAGGACACTGTTGCGTGTTTACTTTTTTTTAAGTTGGTTGAAAGTGGCGTAATAATTAAGCATTTTATAACAATGATATGGTTGTAGGGGTGGTGAATTTTGTAAAAAATATTTACAATGATGGCACAATCTGCGATGGTAAGTATTTAATGGCATTGTTTTGACTTATTTAAAAGTACTTAGGTACACCAAGTACTTACTTGGATTTTTTTCATAACTTTATTTATTTATTTTTAAACAAAATGTTCTAAATCATGTTTGTTTTGTTTTCATCTGAAAGAATATACATACTTTCCGATTGGTCCAATAGAAATTTCATCAAAATCGATTGTCATTTTTTTTTTATAATACCTATGTATTTTCTCTTCTTGTGCTACGTTGATGACATAGGATCCCTTAATAACTTCTAGACAATGTAGAGAAAATTATTCATGACAAAAATTCACAAGACTCCAAAACTAAGACTCGACCACAATCCGTCAACATGTCACAGGGCTGTATCTTTGATTAGATATACAGCAAATTATGATTTAATATTAATTTTTTTTTTTCACTATGTTATACTTAAAATACTGCTCTGTGATTTTTTGTGATTATGCGAATTACTATTTGTATGTTTGTTTTTCATCTAAGTCTTTTAGACTTAGATAGACTTTTAGAATAAATAGACTTAGATTTCAATAATAATTACTACACAAGTTGCAAATAATTTTATAGGACTATTTGTATTCTGATATTCATAGGTAGGAAATTTGATCTGTGATTTGATGCTACAATTACTTTGAGAATTAATATTAAGGGAATAAAAATAGCTATTTCCACATCAACAAGCTATTTCATTTA
Organism: Xestia sexstrigata; assembly: GCA_941918905.2. Taxonomy (NCBI): domain Eukaryota; kingdom Metazoa; phylum Arthropoda; class Insecta; order Lepidoptera; family Noctuidae; genus Xestia; species Xestia sexstrigata. The sequence continues at coordinate 13,671,214 of OW799214.2, forward strand.
ATAAGGTCACAAGGTGCATTAAATATATTTTTTAATTAGCCCCCAAAACTTTTGTACGCGACTGTACGGACAACAGTTTATGTATAATACGTCCAATAAAGGTCATCGATATGTATGAATCCGTCGCTTTTTAGTAGTCATTCGAATTTGGTCGGATAATCACCCGTTGTTTACATGTTTTGTTTATATTTACTTAATGCGAAACATTCCAAGCTGAATATTTTCACCATAATATTTTGACTAAAGGCACACTTATTGGTTTACACCTACACATCTGGGATTGAGCTGGTTCCTTGTATTTTGCCGTCAAAGTTATGTCACCACCGTTTCGACTTAAACCAAGATTATACGCATGTATGAACAGTTTTGAAACCTTGTATGGTTATTATTAGCGTCAAGACGGACCAAATACAGTTTTCAGCGAGCTTATACCTTGTCTCATTTAGGCGCTGCGATGTTTTTATCTAATTGGGGCACTAAGGAGCACACATTAAGAGCTACTCGTGTATGTTATTCTACAGGGGTACATGCAATGGTTTTAGAGATGTACGATTCTGCAAAACGTTACTCCAGCAGGAAATGCAATATCTCGAAAACCTGAAGGGGCACACTTTGGCACTAATTTTGCTACAAGGCCATGCACAATGTTTCTCTCTCCGATCATTCGTTTAGAATTTTCCTGCTGGATAAACGTTACCCCAGCAGGAATCGTTTTATCCGTTCTTTTCCAAAACGAGAGGGGGCACACATTTTTTATGTGGGGCCACATTTACATCAGATAAGGCACTAATTAAACGTTCCACTCAAATAATTCTAGGAGACACTTTCCTGCTGGGGTAACGTACACTTTCGGACTGCCAGTTCAGCTGCACCTGCATGCAACTTGTCCTTGTTATAGAAACCCTTTGCTGTTTTTCTTTTATAATTTCTCAACATGACTTACTGTTAAATAATAATCATGAGAAAACTGAAAACAAACAATAACATTAATATACATTAGATGATTATATGATCATAAGCCAAATCTAGTATTAGTTAGCATTATAGCAGGTGAACGGATAATTATCATATTTTTCATTTATACTGGATAGGTATAAAGCAGCGCAACTCTACCAAATGGGGAGGCTAACTGTGGAACTAATGGCGCTAGCATAGTTGGTACCCAAACATCGTCATTGGTAGAAAATGTGGTAATGTCATTTTATATTTCAAAATAGCTTAACCTAATTGGTCAGATTGAGACCAACTATGGTGGCGCCATCTCAGATTTACTTTGCCTTGGCCACCCCATTCAGATTAAATTAAAGATTTAAGTGTGGTACGTAGTACCTATGGATAAAAATCAAAAACGTTTTGTTGAGTATTTTCCATTTTAACACTAATATTATGTACTAGAAAGCTGTAATTTTGTAGAGGTGTGTATATCAATAACGCCGATAAAGTGGTAAATTAAATTTTGGAAAAGGTTTTTTTTAGGGTAGCTCTCCTACATGTGGAGTGGGGATGAATTTTTTTTTTCGTTGTCTGCCCCATTGTGTGGGGTATCGTTGAATAGGTCTTTTAAAACGTCTTAGGGGTTGCTAATACTACTTTTCGATTTAATGCTCCATTTACGAAATATTAAACTTTAAAGTGCAAATTTTTGTTCCAGTAAGGCGTCCCCCCCCCTCTAAAAGCTAAACTGCAGGCTTGAAAAATCTGGAAAAAATCATGATGATAGTGCATTTCATGAACTTTCAAGGGAAACTATGGCGGTTATGATAACTTTATTAGTTTAGCAGTAATAGTCGTTGAACTTGGGTGTTGGATAATTTTGTACCAAATACAAAATCCTTAGAATAAATCCTATAAAATGACTAAGATGAAGTAGTTGCTTGTTTATACTCGTAACGGGTAAAGACTTGCATTGAAGCTTTCTTGCAAGCTAATGGCGCTGTACCAACGGGTTCTATATTGTGATAACGGGCTACTACGGAACCCTACATTGCGCGTGGCTCGACACACACTTGGCCGGTTTAATACAATGTATGACGTGCAGTGTTGTTTAAAATTGTAATGCTCATAAACCTTATCGATTCATTAGAATAACCCTATTTATTTAAGTCAATACAAAATATACCAACCCCATAGTAAGATAGGAATGTTTCAGTGTACCTACCTGAAAAAGTAAATAGATGATTGTAAGTAAAAATATTTAAATTAGTTTTCAAACTTTTAGGAGAGGTTTAAAATCCCTGGTTATAAAAATAGGCCGGATTAACCCTAAAAAAGATTTTAGAGAATAAAACGTAAATTTAACTTTTTAATTATGATGTTACAAAACATTTTTCTTCAACATGTGCATTTTGTTTACAAATTGCACACTTTGATATAACGGCGTAATTCTAGTAAATATTGCTACTACACGGATTTGCCCCAATTCGTCTAACGACCGTTTTTTAAAAAGACATTTTTAGTTAATTATGGAGGGATGTTCTGTTGTTTCCAAATCCAATGGATGTGTTATAAGACAACAAAAATCTTTATCGCTTACAACCATCTTCAAAAAAATATGACGGATTTGCCCACATTGACCGTATATCTTTTGAACCAGTGACCGACAAATTCTGATATTTGGCGATAAATTTCGACAAATTTTTTGGTAACAAAATTAAAATCCCTGATGGTGGCCAAGCCAGTGTCAATGACAATGCTGATGGGATAATCCTGGCTACAAGGTTGTATCTATGCAAGTACTCTCCGTTAGCCAGACGAGAACACCCGGAGATAATGTGACGAATTGATTCGCCTGGACGGTGGCATGCCCGACATAATTATGTCCTTCACAATAAATCTCCGGTAGTTATTCGTCAATCATTCACTATTTATTATTATTATCTTAATTTTATTGAATCTTGTACTTACAAGGAGTCGCACATAAAAAATTCGAGGTTTTTAAAGAAATATAATTCACATTTATGATCTTTATTTTCATAAAATCAATACTGCACGAAAACTCCAGTGCCTTGTTTAAGAAACTTGTAGGGCTTCACTCGGTTACGCCCGCGCACTGGACAAAACATAACTTTATCTGGTGGAAACTCTGAAGAGCCAGTTGTCTCCAGGAGTATATCTAAACAGGTTAGCAACTTTGTTATCTGTACAGAAAGAGTATACTGTTTTTTATCTTCTGAACCCCAATCCGTATTGATAACTCTTTCAATGTCTCTGATGTCATTATTGATACCTGCATGGTGTGTTCCATTCCAATGCAGGGTTAGTGAAAACATCGGCGCTTTCCTGGGATAGTCACTGCGAAGAGCTACTAGTGCAACTAACTTCGCGGACTGTCGCGTTATAATTGCTCTGTACAACATGTCATTAGGATTAACCAAGCCCTCCGATATTAAAAATGCTGTTGAAGGTGACTGGCTATATTCCGGCCAGCCTACTGACTGCCACTGTGTCAATGAACCTGACAACCTTACTGGACATGGCAAATCTCCTTTAACAGGTAATATCTTTCCAGATTCCAAATCCTGCAACTCTTTCATTAACTCAACTCTAGATTTCAACCTCTTTTTTAAGGTTAAAATGAAGTTTTCAACTGTACTGACACTTAGACTAGGGCAGAGTTGGACATTTTTATTGAACTTCTGACCTTCTGTTATTGTAGCCATAAAATCGAAACCACACATTCGTTGAGCCCATATGTAAGGCTTCCCAAGTTCAGAAATAAAATGCTGAAAGTCTTCAGTGATGCCTGCAGCATTCAATAAGTAAGAAGTGGCAGGGTGTGGAGAGTCACTTCCTGTGTCACCTGGATATAATTCATTCAATATACAATTGCCATTCAGCACATCCGCAGCTGACACACCAGTTATAGGTTTTGGCAGTGAAACAGTGAACTTGACCACAATTATTTTCAAATGAAGGAGATATGAGAAAATCAAATTCAAAGCAGTTCCATCCTGCACTTTGACAGAGACTTGCACACTTAGTGGATGCTTTTTTAGAACTTCCTTCTTCTTAGCTTCAGCTTTTTCTTCCCTGGATATCTTAGCATTTCTGTGATGGCGCTTCTTTTTTTCTCTTGGATCATCATCATTATTTTCTTGGTCAGAATCCGAATCATTAGATGCAACTAGATCACTATCTACATTACTGAGTTGTTCAAATCTTCTTGCTTCATCTTCGTCACCAGATATGCCTGCAAAATTATAATTTATTAAGCATTAGAAACATGTTCGAGTTAAAAAATTGGAGTAAAATTGATAGATTCTGAATTACCAGTGCTAAGATAGACTCGGGCCCTTACCTACTGTAATAGTTTTAGCGCCAAGTGCATCTGAATATGCACTAGCGTTTGCAAACAGAAGAAATAATGGTGATGGTAGTAAAGAAGCAGCTCTAGCTTCATCTCTCTTGTCATCAAGTCTGAGAGCCAAGCATTCTTGCAATGGTTTCGTAGATTTCAGTACATCTCTTAGATGTGGTACCAACGCGTCGAGTCTAGATCGAGCGGCTGCTATGGCCGCCGCGACGCGCTCCTTGGACGAAACCAGCTCATTACAGGCTGATGACAACTCACGACGTTGGCGCAGTTCCCACTCTAATCTCGCCAATTGAAGCTGGTGTTCGTCATTTTTCGTCAGTTCCTGAAATCACATAAAATGTTTTCTTATTTTTAATGTCTGTTGTAGAGCGTTAATCATGTTCTACTGAGAAAAAGACTACGTGTATCTATATCAAATGTACAAACACTCACTGGTCGAGATATTTCAGCAGGTGCATCTTTGTAAAAATCTTCAAGTGGCACAAGTTCTATTTCTTCATCTTTTGACTTAAATTGCAAGCACTTGGTTACTTCTTTATTCAGATGATCAGCTTCATACAATAAGTTTTGTAAGAGCAAGTGGGTTGAGTCCACCCTCTGCTTTTCCTTATGTAGTGCATCACGTCCAGCTCTTGTACGAACTTTCTCTAGACGGTTTAATTTTTTTAAAGCAACCAGGTTCAATGAAGCCTCTATTCGCTTTGTATTAAGTTTTTCTCTAGCCTGAAATTAAATCCCACCAAAACTATTAAACACCTGCAGATTTAACTTCCAGTGAATCTGGAAGAAGCTAGTAATACCAGTATTTTAAATAGACTAATTGTTATTTCCCTAAAAAGAGTATTTTTTGAAAAGACATTACTATGCTACTAGTACTATTAAGTTATAGCCCAGTGACTAATAGTACATTGTAATACAAGGGGCTAAAATGACCCATTATATACGAGGTAGTAAATAGGAACCGAGTTATAATGGGATTTTAGCGCCGTGTGTTACACTGTACTTTTCAGTTTGAGTGTCAGAGAAATAGTCAATTTAGTACAAAAACATTTATTAAATCATACTTAATAAAATAAAAATCACATCGAGAGCAGCGGTGGCCCAGTGGTGGCGGCCCCGACTTACGAACAGTACGTCATGGGTTCGAACCCAGACAGGCGCATTACTTTGTGTAATTTATTTCATCACCACTGCTCTCAAAACGGTGAAGGAAAACATCGTGAGGAAACCGGCATGTCCTAGAACCAAAAATTCGAAGACATGTGACATCTACCAATCCGCGCTGGGCCCGCGTGGTGGATTAAAGCCAATACGCAAAATACGCGTGACGCGGAGTTGCGGACACCAGCCCGTTATACAAAAATCACATCAGATTTTTTTACTTGAAGCTAAATGTGCGCATCACGCACCAGCAGGTCGCGGCAGCTGGGACAGAGCATGTCGAGGTGCTCGTGGCTCAACAAGTCACGAGTATGAGATTTACTTTACACCCTAGGGCCTAAAAGGGCCACTTTAGGTTTTCGCTTTATAAGGCTATATTTGTCGCGCACGGCGCGAATTGCCATAAAACAATTGGTATGTATCAACACGGCAATATTAAATTGTATTTTGTAGTGTGGCAACACCACGCTTGGCTTTTGACTAATTTTGTTTATGTTGGTACGAGGGTAGAAAATATGGCGGGAAAAAAGATGGCTGCCGGACAGTCGGATAGGTATTGAGAGGGTGAAAAGAGGAGCATGTGGTTAGGAGACAAATTAGAAGCGACGAGCTTCTAAGTGTCCCACCTCATTAGAAAGATCCCGGTGAGTGTTTACTTCATAATATCTTACGTCGACATAAACGTACATGATGAGTGGAGAGATGAGGGGACTCTTACAGTTATATATTCTTCCTTCATTGGTAGTTCAATCTTGCAGTGCATAGCACACTTGGTAGTCAAGGACATTGAACAGGGAAGTCTGGCACTCCCATACATTGTAGTGTGGTCCGGAAACACACTGGCACGGTCGACTGAGATGGAGCAACCGTGGCGAGGCTATGGGGATGGTGGAGGCCTCCGGGGGGCCATAGGCCCCCTGTCCGGCTAAGTGATTATGCAAACACGTTTAGAATCACCAGGGATAGACCCTGTTTAGACCGGAGCAAGTCGACCGATGCCCAGCTAGATAATGGAGGTGCATAGCCATGTAAGGTACGACAATAAGTAAACACCTACAAATCAGAGAATGGCAAAGCACTTGATAAAACCAATAAAACATGTAAGTGGCATAGCCACATAAGGGAGACTGTACGTCACACGTCACCTTATAGATATACGCATTTGAGATATATAAACATGATGAAACAGGTCGACTCATCTCTCTACCCTCATGACAATTGTGTATATTTTGTGTACCTATGTGGTCCTCACATGAGTTACATGTGTGATACCTACATTTAGTGGTTGGCTTATTATATCGCATGTAGAAGGCACCACATTTTGGTGGAGATGCCGGGGATCGAACCCGGGGCCTTTCACAGGCAAGTGAAGCAGATAGTACTCTAGATTTCAAATAGGTATTTGAGTTACAAGAACTCATAAGTTTTAACTATTATAAGTAACATTGTAGTCCCTTAAAATGTTATTTTAATTTTTAAATGATTTTTATCTAATTTTGACGAATTACGTTTATAGGAATTTTGCGTTGAAAATATTATGACAACACTGGAAGTCGTCTATCAAACAAATGCCTATGGTTTTAGGTGTGTGTGTGTGGTGCCATTGAATGGCATTAAAGCATGCATTAAAGTCATTGATATTTGAAATCGATTCGACATTTAATCGATTTGCTAAGTTTATTTTGTTTTTATTTTTGTACTTTAATAAAACCGATGTTTATTTTGATATACGTACGTACGTACTGTGGAATCTAATAATCGGTAAGTAAAATTATATATTTTTTTACGGTTTTAACAATCGACTCTCAGGTTCCGCGTGCAACACTACGGACTACATTTACCGCCCTTTTGGGTGTCATTTTTCTATTGTCTATGGTTTTTTCCTTGTTTGTTGCGAACTTGTGAATTTATTTTTTTCCTTTTGTTCAAACAGTGAAAATACGTTTTTGTAATAGATATAAGGAAAATTATCAGTGCGTTTGTAATGAAAGTTTAAACATAAACAAGTGAAATTCACATGACTTGTATGCTTACTTGCATACTCGGCGTCGTCATAATTTCACCGGTAACGAGTAATAAAAGGTTCTACTACTACTACAACAGCCCATAACGTCCACTGCTGGACATAAGCCTCTCCCATGATGGGAGGAATTTGCCGTAATCTCCACGCTTGGCAGGCGGATTGGAGATCGCAGTGATGAAAGACTAACAGAAAACGCTGCTGCCCATTCTCTGGTCTACGGAGGCGCAAGGTGTTCTGCCTCAGACATTAGTCGCCTTATACGACACCCGTGAGTGTAATGGGTTGGTTCTATTCTACTCTGCCGGATACCACACGGCTCAAGGTAATAAAAGGTTCGAGGAGAACAAAAAAACTTGTAGATATCCTTATAGGAAGACACGTAAGGGTGAGTCCTGCACAATTGTTTATTTTAGGTAAAGATAAATCGAATATGGTTTGTGCATTATCTATTGTTTTCCGAACGCGTAGGTCCTACCTACCTGTCTACAGTTAGTCTGTTTCTCATGGTTTCAGAACAATAATGGAAGAAATTCTAATCAAACTATTAGACACGAGAAAGATTAGGCTCCGAGAATGTCTCGAAAAAACAAAAACAGACTTCGAATCAGGAGAAATGCAACTCTCTATGGCTTCGCATATAGTAACCAGGTTAAAGGGCCTAATTACGAAACTGCAGGAACAAATACATCATTACACCACCTCCTCAACCAACCCTCAGTTAGGCATAGTTACGGAAGCTATGGACGTGCAGATCAAAGCGGAGGATTTTCTTACAGAAATCGAATCTTCGGTAGAAGTCACTAAAGCTTCTACACGAAGTCCACCTAATGAACAAATCTCTGGTCAACATTTGGGAATTAGACTCCCAAAATTAGAGCTCCCAAAATTTAATGGCGAAAGCCTAAAATGGTTTGAATTTTGGGACCGCTTTCAATCAAATATTGATAACCAACCAATGGCTGATGCGGATAAGCTTACATATTTGATTAGCAGTCTACAGGGCAAAGCCCTAGAAGCAGTTGCTGGGCTATCAATTACCAACCATAACTATGCCATCGCCACTGAAACATTAAAATCTCGTTATGGTTCCAACGATACCTTGATAGATGCACATTACATAGCACTGATGAAGTTGGACCGAGCAGAGTATACAGCAGCAAATTGTAGACAAGTTTTAGACGAAATAGAAAGACATCTAAGAGTCTTAGAAAAATTAGGCGAAGATGTTAATGGTAATCACTTGCGTGGCACTATTTTAGGCAAATTTCCTGAGCAAGTGCTCCACCAATACCATATGATACCTCGACAAGATCAAGAGAACTCTACAATAAATGTCAGACGGAACTTGTTAAGTATTGTAATGGCGATGGAGAAGGCCCAGTCAACGCCAACAGGATTGACCACCCAACAGGAAAAAGGTATAACAACAGAGGCGCTCCAAACAAAATCTGAGTTGAGACGTGAACACAAAGCAAAGAACATTACCAACCACACACCAAGTAGACCATTCTTAAAGCGAAAGGCAGACGATTTCTCAAACAATCCACTTAAGAAACGGAGCAGACTGCCATGTATTTTTTGCAAACTTAACAATCACAGTAGTGTGGATTGCAAAAAATATAAAGACGTGCAGTCTCGACAAAAACAGTTAGGGGAGAGATGTCATAAATGTTTGAAGAGGAATCATAAAACTGAAGAATGCCGTCGAAAAATAACATGCTTCCGCTGTGGTGAAGGTCATCTCCAACTGCTCTGTCCCAAACAAAAAGGTAAATTGATTGCATCGAATGATGAAAATGTTAAAATTCAATGTTATGTGACAAACAATCTTACCTTTTTACAGACAGCAGTAACAACTGCCATAAACCCCCGCAACACAATCAAAAGCCATAAATGCAGACTTGTGCTGGACAGTGGTTCACAGCGTAGCTACCTTAGTACTAAGGTTGCATCCAGATTGCAGCTCACTCCTGATAACGAAGACCAACTCGTAGTATATACATTTGGAGCAACAGATCCAAAGGAGATATCAAGTCCATCCGTGGATATTGTCTTAGAAACCAAACGTGGCATCAGAAGACAAGTAAGAGTCAATGTTGTACCATATATTACCGAGAGATTACCAATAGCTAAATTTGATTATTCCATGGTGGATATAGTGGCTGATGATGACTCTACTGGAGAAAATGTAGATCTTTTGATAGGGAATAATTATTTTGTAGGCTTCTTACGAGATATAAAAGAGAAGATTGGCAATAATTTGTATTTGGTGGATTCTGACTTCGGATGGCTATTATCAGGAAACTTTGGACAAAACTGTACTACGGATCAGGAAAATATATTAACTGTGACTACTTACTGCCACTGTCACAGTTCAAGCTGCCCTTATTTTACCGAACCTGATCTACCTCTCAGAAACATTGATATAAAATTCTTGTGGTCACTTGAGTGTATTGGCATTAGTGATTCCCCTAAGACTACAAGACAAGATGAAGCAGTCAAACACTTTAATGATACTGTAAAATACAACAATGGACGTTATGAAATAACATGGCCATGGATTGAATACCCACCTCAACTCCAGGCTAATTTTGGTATGGCATTGGGAAGACTCAAAAGTTTAATCAACAGGCTAGATAAAGCAACACTGCAAGAATATGACAATATTCTCAAGGAGCAATTAGATGGGAATATTATTGAAATAGTGGAACCACATAGTAATGACATGGGTCATCCTGTACACTATTTACCTCACCATATCGTAAAAAATGAAGGAAAGCGAGGACGTATCGTCTATGACGCTTCAGCGAAAGCAACTGGTAAGAAGAGCCTAAACGAATGTCTCTACAGTGGACCATCTATGCTAGAGGACCTCATAGTTCTTCTCCTGAAATTCAGAACAAAGAAAATAGCTATCGTAGCTGATGTGGAGAAAGCTTTCTTACAAGTGGGGCTCCAAGAAAAGGACCGTGATGTAACCAGATTCCTATGGATAAAAGATATCACGAAGGATTTAGCGAAAGAAAACCTGTTGTATCTTCGTTTCCGTCGCATGCCTTTCGGGGTGATTTCAAGTCCATTTCTTCTCACAGCAACTATTAAATATCACATGACACAGACTGATGTAAATTTACTAAAAGATATAGCCAATAATTGCTATGTAGACAACTTAGTAACAGGAGCAAACTCGATTCAAGAAGCTCAAGAGGTATATAAAAAAACAAGGGAGTCCTTTGGACAAATTTCTATGAATATAAGAGACTGGCTCTCAAACGAAAAGGAATTCCTTGGTCTTATACCTACAGAGCAACAAGCAAAACATGAGGGCACAGTTAAAGTTCTCGGACTAATGTGGAACATAGCAAGAGATACATTAAAACTAAAACTAACAGATCAACATTTTAACAAAGATGCACCAGCTAACACTAAAAGAAAGGTACTTCGTACTTTAGCCCGGATCTATGACCCATGTGGCTTTATCTGTCCATTAACACTGCCATTGAAGATCCTGTTCCGGAACATCTGTGAACAAAAACATAAGTGGGATGCTACCTTACCAGATGAATTGATACAGTCCATGCAGGAAATCTTGAATGTCATAGAGACAGCGGCAGACATAGAGCTGCCAAGATGCGTAACAAATGCTGTTCCAGAGTCTGAGACAACATACCAGTTGAACTGTTTCTCCGATGCCTCGAAGACCGGTTACGCTGCAGTTATATACTTGACATCACGAAGTCAACAGAAAACATCAGTCTCATTCCTAATGGGAAAATCAAGAATAGCCAAAGAAGAAGGCAAAAACGAACTTCATATTCCTAAATTGGAACTACTCGGTCTCTTAATAGCAAGTAGGCTTCTAAAATATGTAAGAGAGAGCCTATCCTTAAAAATAAGCAAGGAAACACTGTGGACAGATAGCTTGGTTGTACTTGGATGGATGAATTCCAACAGACTACTGCCACCCTTTGTATCTAATAGAGTAGAAGAAATAAAGAAAAACCAGATGCAATCTGAAATATACTATATTAATACAAAGATGAACCCAGCTGATGTTGCAACCAGACCCGACAGGTGGAGTCAAGCTAAAGAACTTTGGTTCAACGGCCCAATATTTCTAAAAGAAAATGAATCAATATGGCCTACAGATAGATATTATATGAACCACATGACAGCTCTTTCTATCGGGGAGGGCCTGGACCACAGTGATAGTAGAAACAGAACAGAAGCAGACAGTGGTCCAGGAAATCAGGAACTAAATAACAGTTTGTTGGAACTAAATAACAGCCAACAAATGGAAATTGATGACCCTAAAGACAATTCAGTCACTGAACCGGTCAACGAAAAGCATGAAAGTAAAGAAATTAACTCAGCACAGCAGAGTCTAGCATCACCAATGTCAGCGCCTGATGCTCTGACAAAAATCAAAGAACTGCAAAAACACCATTTTGCAGATGAACTTTTAGGGAAGAAGACACACCTTATTAGAAACCTCGGTGTCTTCTTAGACGTGGATGGAGTGTTGAGATGTCAGGGACGAATGGTAAACACCACATGGACTTACGACATGAAACATCCAATATTATTACCCAGAGATTGCGAATTTACAAATAGGATTATTAAGGATACTCATGAAAGAAACTACCATGTTGGTGCCACTCATACACTCAGCCTCATTAGAAAAAGGTATTGGATACCACAAGGGAAACGTCAAGTAGAGCGAGTGATATCAAGATGTCAGCAATGTAGAAGACATGGAGGTGGCCCTTATCGTCTGCCAGCAGCACCGGACTTACCAGCGGAAAGAGTGAACTACAGCACGCCATATACCTTCTGTGGGCTCGATTATTTTGGACCTCTATATGTCAACGCACCAAATGGAAAACAGAAGAGGTGGGTAGCTGTATTTACTTGTCTCGCTGTACGAGCTATTCATTTAGAAATAGTAAACGACTTGACAGCAGAAGAATGTCTCCTGGCGCTTAGACGATTTGCTGCCACTAGAAATACACCTAAGCGGATGTATTCCGACAATGCTACATGTTTCAAGCTAACATCTGAAGTGGTCAGTAAACCCTACTGCATTGAGAGGGGAATTGAATGGAGATTCATACCACAGCTTGCTCCATGGCACGGCGGATTTTACGAACGACTGATAGGAATTATAAAACATTCCTTAAAACGCACTCTCGAAAAGCACCTGCTTGGAGACAGCAAACTGCTGACAGTGCTAAAAGAAGTGGAAGCAGTCATCAACTCAAGACCACTTACAAAGGTTGGAACTGAAGTGATCCACATATTAAGGCCAAATGATTTTCTGAGTCTGGGAAAATGCCTGACCTTGACTCCTACTACCGATAGTGTTAATTCCGCAGATAATTCTAAACTCAAAACCAATTTAATTGAGAGCTGGAAAAGAGGATTGATAATTATTGAAGAATTCAAAAAAATATTTATATCACAGTATCTGACGAGCCTACGTGAGAGGTACCAAAATTCTCCTAAGCAGCCGAGAGTTGTATCTGATCGTACACCTAAAATAGGAGATATCGTACAGGTGAAGTCAGATTTAAAAAACCGTGAAACGTGGAAGGTCGGGAAGATAGACGAACTAATAAAGAGTGCAGATGGCAAACATAGAGTTGCTAAGGTCAAAGTTGGAGACTCGATAATGACTCGGTCTGTAGGTCACCTCTATCCCCTTGAAACCGAACCGGATGACCTAACACAATCCGGATCAACTGAGGAGGTAGCGACGAGTCCACTCCCAAATGTCCCAGTTGTGTACTTAGATATGGATGACACCTCAAGTCGAGTGGATGACATGCAACCACCTTTATCAACCAAACCAGAATCTGAGAATGGTGACAATGAGGTACCCAAAACAAATGAGGTAGAGCCAGTGCAAGAACCTATGATTAACACAGGTACATCAGAGGCTACTGTCGACTCTGACGTTTTACAACCGGAGAGCAGAAGTAAGAGGGACGCTGCTATTCGGGCCAGAGAGAAAATACTGGAATGGACGCGTCAACTCTTCACACTACTGCAATAACACCCTCTTTCTGCTTGTGGCAGTGTCGCGCACGGCGCGAATTGCCATAAAACAATTGGTATGTATCAACACGGCAATATTAAATTGTATTTTGTAGTGTGGCAACACCACGCTTGGCTTTTGACTAATTTTGTTTATGTTGGTACGAGGGTAGAAAATATGGCGGGAAAAAAGATGGCTGCCGGACAGTCGGATAGGTATTGAGAGGGTGAAAAGAGGAGCATGTGGTTAGGAGACAAATTAGAAGCGACGAGCTTCTAAGTGTCCCACCTCATTAGAAAGATCCCGGTGAGTGTTTACTTCATAATATCTTACGTCGACATAAACGTACATGATGAGTGGAGAGATGAGGGGACTCTTACAGTTATATATTCTTCCTTCATTGGTAGTTCAATCTTGCAGTGCATAGCACACTTGGTAGTCAAGGACATTGAACAGGGAAGTCTGGCACTCCCATACATTGTAGTGTGGTCCGGAAACACACTGGCACGGTCGACTGAGATGGAGCAACCGTGGCGAGGCTATGGGGATGGTGGAGGCCTCCGGGGGGCCATAGGCCCCCTGTCCGGCTAAGTGATTATGCAAACACGTTTAGAATCACCAGGGATAGACCCTGTTTAGACCGGAGCAAGTCGACCGATGCCCAGCTAGATAATGGAGGTGCATAGCCATGTAAGGTACGACAATAAGTAAACACCTACAAATCAGAGAATGGCAAAGCACTTGATAAAACCAATAAAACATGTAAGTGGCATAGCCACATAAGGGAGACTGTACGTCACACGTCACCTTATAGATATACGCATTTGAGATATATAAACATGATGAAACAGGTCGACTCATCTCTCTACCCTCATGACAATTGTGTATAGTTTGTGTACCTATGTGGTCCTCACATGAGTTACATGTGTGATACCTACATTTAGTGGTTGGCTTATTATATCGCATGTAGAAGGCACCACAATATTGGCGTACTTTATGACCATGAGAAGTGAAAATATTATTTTTTAAATTGTTTCTGAATTAAATTGTTTATGAACTAGAGGCAAAACATTGAGAACAAAGGATTCAGAGTAGTTGGGGTAAGCTGAAACACTTTTTTTGAGTAGATCTACATGGTGAATCAATAGATTTATTAAAAAATAAAAGGCACTAAAACATATACCTCATCCGTGTCTTTAGCTTTAAGCTCAGCAATTTCAGCAAATAATACTCTAATATCTTGACAAATCTTCTTGAAGAAAATGGCATCTTTCTCAGCTGGACGTAGTAGGGCTTCTGACTCTTCGAATTCTACCACACGCTGAATACAAAAAATAGTTTAAAATTACACTACTATAACCTGCTCAAGTTACTCATTCAAAGAGAACATTATGGAATCCACTTTTATCCTTTTTTAACATAAATATTGTTTTGTATATTAAAGCCATTCATTTCGATTTTGGACCGATACTATTCTTTTTCCCCACACTCAGTGGATGAGTGGACTGAAATGAAATCTGGTAAGCCCCAGATGGTAATAAATGTATTTATAGATGATGAATAATAAAAGCTAAATGATTCAGTTCATTACTGAATTTGTAAATATATGTTAGGTATTCAATTAAAGGGGCATTAAATACGGCTTGTTTTTACTATACTAAAATAGACCGAATTGAAATTCTAACCTTATAAACATCTACTGGCACTTGTTTGGAAGTTTCACTTGCTGTGTTGGTGTTTATTTTGCGGCGTTTTTTTGTGGACACATCATCTTTTCCCATGTTTCTGATTAAAATATTCTATAAAATCTTGATTTTTTTTTGTTTTATTAATTTTATTTAGCTTTGAAAGATTATTGAAATGAATATTTTTAACAATGCGTGAACGGATCACTCGAATCTCGATCAGACCACAGATTAGATTCTCGACAAAATGACTTTTTATCTTTGTTATAAACTCAATTTGTCGAGAATGACTGTCAGATTTATCGAATCGATTCCTACCTACGTACTTGCACGGCAGAGTCGCTAGAGTACAGTGTTGCCAGATAGAATCTGAAGAATCATTTTGACAGACCATTTACCATAACAATACATGATAAGATATTCTAATATGCAAAAAAATGGAACTTAACTTATGTACCGAACTGTTGAAATGTGGGTATACTGTACACATCTGCGTACCCCCTCAGAGCATACAGGCGTAATGTTATGTTATAGTGTAGTGTAAACAATAATCATGCAAGTGATTGCAGCAATCACGACAGATTTGCTGTCTATTTTAGAAGAGTTCCGTTCCATATCTCCGAAGTCCATGATCAGATCATGACAATATTTACATAGAACCAATTTCGGGGTATACCCTTTTCAATGGAAAAAGAATTATCACGGAATAATAATCGGACTACTCTGTAAAAAGTTATGCGTGGTCATACATAAATAAAATATACGCGTCGACCTGAGAACCTCCTCCGTTTTTTTTTCGTTGGTTAAAGAGTAGCTAGATGTCCCTAGCTATAGACAGAGATCACAAGTCGCAAAATGATTCCAGTACCTCTACCATCAGTTGAAACATCATTTTTTTTTGCTAGCCTACAACATAGTGTCCCACTGCTGGGCAAAAGCCTCCCCTTTTTCCTTCCATACCTCTCTATCTTGTGCGATCTCCGGCCATGTTAGCTTCGCAAACATAATCTGTAGGCCTATTACGTATCTTTCTGATATCCACCGAACTTTGATGACAACCGAAAATGTCATAATATTTGTATTACGTATCGCACTGTGTGGATATCACTTTACGGTGATTAACAGCCCGGGTACGGTGTAACGTCTTTCACGTAAGCCACTTCAAACTCAGTTGTCATCAATTTGTTGTTCACTATGTTTACAAAATCGAAATAATAGAAGTATCGATACGAAAGCGTCTGTCAAATTGAGTTACGGTGACTATCAGCCACGATGACAACGAATGACGTCATATTTGATCGCGACTGGTCATACATTACGAAACTAACCTTTTGACAGATATTTGATGGACACTGAGCCCAGTTACTATCATTTCGAGCTGTCAACAAAGATACTTAATAGACCTACAGATCGTAGCGCCAACTTCGCCGGGAAATGAAATTTTCTTATTTTTAGAAAATTGAGGGTGGTTTTTAAGGGTTTAAATAATATAAAGTTGATGTTAATTTTAAGCCAGAGTCTTAAATAACATTAATTGATATGTTTTAATTAAGATCTTTATCAATAAAATGCCCAAATCTTTATTTTTCCATTTTTTTATGGCAAGGGATAGTTTTCACTCATAAAAAATAAAAAGCACACCTCAGGAAAATATAACTTTTGATTTGCAGGGTAAGACGAGCTTAATTCTAAATTTTCAGAAAAATCGGTCCACAGTAAAAGAATTCGGAGGTTGCACCCTATTTTGCTTCTCGTTTACTGGACTATGGGTACCTAATATAGACCTAACTCAACAGTGCGCTATCTGGTGAGCTCAGAAACGATAGCCCTCATTGTATTGTTTTTAAATTGTTTGCTACGAAACCCCTTGTGCACGGGTCTGACTTGCACTTGGCCGGTATTTTTTAGCATACGTTGTCTGTGTCACTTGTCAGTGTCGTCAGTGAAAACAAAAAACATCTGACTCGCGGTCGCGGTGTACTGTCAGGTCAGTGTCAAATCTTAGCCATTACTACAGATTAGAACGTAAAATATATTTTTGGCTAACACTCGCTCTCTCTCGAAAATTCATCGTCATAATGGTACGAGTGACTCAAGTTCTTGCTCGTGTTCCAGTTATTAAATTTCGTAAGGGCGGTGGAGGATCTCACCCCTCGGGTCCATCTTCAGCTCCGCCGCCAGCTGCTTCTGCAGCTTCCACGGTACGTTATTCATCAAAGACATTCAATTCAACCACTTTACGATTTTATGACTGCATCAGCGAGCGGATTTCGCATAGCTGAATTTTGGGCTTAAAAATTTGCCATCGATACGCTATTATGAACAAAAGATTTGTCGATTCCTTCTTCGAAGAAACTCGTTTGCACGGTGGTCATGCTACGCGGGCAGAAATTTTATTTACTTATGAATTTATTAATTGATGTACTATTATATTTTAATAGTATTTACGTAACTATAATTTTAATAGAAGCGTCACTACCGTCACATGTATGTCAGAAATGCAAAATTGACATTCGAGTTAAACTGAGTACTGGTTATATTTTGATACAATTTCATAATTTCCACAGATCATCACAGATGTAGCATAACGTCAATTGGTCTGATCAATAAGGTCTTGGAAAAGCAGGACAAATAAAACATGATTTTCGAAGTCAGCTAGTCGCAACGCAAGTCACAAACATACTTATTTTTAATCCGTTTTTTATTTTCAGCCTGTTCAAATGCAGACATCTTCACCAATGAGCACATCCAGCATCCCAGACATTGATCTACCACTGCGCTACAGAAGAGCACCTCTCTCAGAAGATGAAATTGCACACATCAATGGCGGTGGAATTGTTTAGTCCCTCAACTTACATTAAAGTAGATGCAGTTTCAAAAGTAGATCTTGGTTAATTATAGTAGGTAGTGTGTAATACCTAGCTAGAAATTTAATAGTGATTGTTATTTTGACTATGGAAGTTATTAATTACTCAAATATTTTGCTTGGCAATTAATAATATTATATTAATGCACCGTTAATAAAGTAGTTTTTTTTATCAAAATGGTATTGATTCTCAGATGGACTGTGAGCTAACTATAAAATGCATGTCTCATGTAAGTGATTTCTATATGGTACCGCGTGACTAATTTGTGCCCTGTTGATAGCAATAGGCTTGCCCCCTATTGCATGGGACATAATAACTGCCGAAATGTAGGTGTACTTACTTATTACATACACCTCTGGCTAACCCTTTGGGAATTGTAGGCATGCTGTTATAGCTTTCAAAAAAGATCCTGATGCAACAATACCATTCAACTCAGAAATTTCGAACAACTCCAATATAACAAAAGACTTGGGAAGAGTAATATCATGTCATGGGTGCTATGCAAAAATGTATATTAACAGTTTTGAAGATAATTTTTGGTCATCTGCATTCTATAATTAGAATACAGTCTAACAATAGGGAATATGCAAGAAATTCAAAACTTTTTTATTTCTTAAAAATACCTTGTATTGGCCCATATTATAAACATTGTGTTAGGTAAGTACACTTGTTTATCTTTTTAATACAACACTTATTTTACAATTTAATATTTTATGTAGCGTGTTTTCGTTGAATCGGAACGCAAATTCCAAACGCATCGTCGGTCGCCGGTAGTGACTTCAAATGTTGTGTGTCAAAGAAAGACTTTTATTTGAAAACTACTTAAAGTTTCACTGTGGATGTGTGGTATTGTTTTTGCAATGTTTGCTATGTTAGCACATACATTAAGGCTCATCAGCCTGGAGCATCCTCCAGAATAGCTCGCGAAATTCAAATTTTCTTACGTTTTTTGCAATTTGCAGGCCAGTGCTAGATTGTATTGTTACGTCGTACCCGTACTTACCTACAGTTACGGTAGTAGGTACCTAATAGTAGGTAGGTAGGTAAATGGTAGGGGTTTCGACGAAAGTTCACTGGTGTGGTTGCATAATCCAGTACGGAGCAAGGGGAAGTCTCCGAAATTGCAAGCAAAATGGGATGGACCATACCGAGTCGTGACTAGGATCAACGATGTCACCTACCGAATACAGAAGGGTCCACGAGGTGCGCCTAAGATTGTCCATGTAGACCGATTGGCGCGATACTACGGGGCTAATGATGCTCGGGACGAGCATGTCTAAGGAGGGGGCAGTGTTACGTCGTACCCGTACTTACCTACAGTTACGGTAGTAGGTACCTAATAGTAGGTAGGTAGGTAATAGTAGGTAGGTAGGTAACACTAGTCCCGAATGATGTAGGTACAAATTCGCAAACTACCTACAAAAGAACATCATTGTAATTTCGATCGTACGCCGAGGGCATAAAGTACCAACTTTTTTCCTCTGTACAAGTTGTGGAATTGTCTAGAAGATTCTAGGAAGTCGTGGATATTTCTCGAACGTTCGATCGCCATATAAATAGTCGACGTGTTTGCGGGAGCAGTCAGTCTGATTTTGACTACACAACGAAGCGAATCGAAGTGAACTAGAAGTGCGATATCTAAGCGAATAGTGATCAGTAGTGTATTTGTGATTGCGTTATAAGTGTTTTGTGATTATTAGTTATTTGTTGTTTCTTCGGTAGTAATTAATTTATCCCATACCCAGCTCGTAACAGTATGTTGATTAAAATATTGTTCGCGATTGTAAGACGTATGTAGTTACAGAATTATAATCATCAATACAACCCTCCAAGTTCATAAAGGTCGAGGAACGATTTTTTCAAGGTCAAAGTCGTTGCTAGACCTTTATGAACTTGGAGGATTGTATTGATGATTTTGATGATTATCATTTTTTTTGAGCGACAAGCAGTCGTTGAACTTAACTTTTAATTATTTTATTGGGTTGTTATTACTATGCTCTATTGATGTGAAGAAAAAAATACATGCATATTCCCTATTATTGCATCTTATTGAAATACAATACAATTTTGTATAACTATATTTTTTACTTTCATAACATAAAATATACAGGGTGTAAGTGTAAACGGACCCTTTACGAAGCCGTCAACCAAGCATTCTGTAGGTACATCAAACTAAGTAACACGCAAAAATTATTGCTGGGAAACTACTTTTTTTTGGGGTGAAAAACCATTGAGCTATTACTATTACTTATAGAGAAGACAGCGCGAACAAAATCTGTGCAATAAGCGCGGCAGTGCGAGGCGCGCGGGGTGCGGCTAACCCCGTATATATAGATGCTGTGGCGAGCAAACGACCGATTCCCCAATTAATGATCCGACCCAGCCTGTTGGCCCTTGCTGCCCTCTCATCAATGACGCACTAAGCCGAGGCCCGAACCCCACAGGGGGTGCCCTTAGTGACCGTTCATATTTAATTTAAATCCTTAGTTTGTAAGCCCTGGCTGGGGGCCTTAAAGTAATTTTTGGCCACCACAGGATTGTCCGGTTAAGCAGCCACCTTAGCGCGTTGCAACTGCGACGGTGCACAGATTTTGTTCGCGCTGTCTTCTCTATACTTAATAGTAATAGCTCAACGTGAAATACACGTTTTACGGTAAAACTCAATAACGAACGTAACAAAGTAACGCACTTAAAACCTTGAGCTGATGGACGCATTTAATAGAAATCGGGTTATGGAGGTATTTAAAGTAAAGTAATGCCCTTAAAACAAGTATTTAAACTTGTGAAACACATATAGTTGGAACTGACCACCAATATGTCTGTAAGGTTCCCAGGTATGGTCCAGAACAAAAAAAATATCGCAATGACGGGGAGAACAAGTGACTTTCGGCTTCGTTAAGGGTCCATTTACATCCTTTATTAATACATTAACAAATATTGCAGACAGAACCCTCTCAATCCCGATCCGAAAAGGTGCCTAAAACGATGGGAGTAATAAAAGTACCACGAGGTGTTCTGATCGACTGTGGAAACAAGAAAAAAGAAATTGTATCTTTAAACATTGTTTTACAAAGATGTCCAAAAAAGTGACAGAACACCTAATTTAGACTGAGAAATATGACCATAAACAAAACAAGTTAAATAAAAAAGAAAAAAAAAACAGAATTCAGCTTTGTTTATTCTTAATTCTTATTTAGCTTAGGAGTGTAATCAGTATATAAAATATAAATGATATACAGTAAAGAAATGATAAGACATGCTCTAATAATACCGAACATTGAGTTTTTCGTTTTGGATGGCCCACATCTGTGCAGCCGGCCCATCGTAAGCGACATCACTATTCACCTCGAACTTGATTAGACCGAATTTAGCAAATTTATTTTTCCACTGGAGTGTCTGAGGTAGGTTGAGTAGTGCATTTGATATCGCCTTTTTTGTCTCGGCTGAAACGAAGTAACATACATTTTATTTATTGCATGGGATAACATGCAACACTTGGGACAACTTATCACATCTTTAAGTGGCCACAAATGGGAAAATAGTGGTAGGCACATATAAGTAGGAGCCAACGATGAGATGAGGCACTAAAAACCTGAAAAACAGATTATAACTTTATAGAATCTGTTTAGCAACACTCGTCACGTCGTCGTTCACGTCTGTGAATCTGTTAAGGGTTGTTCTGTTTTTTTTTCTGTCGAGCAAAATGCTCTGTATCTTCTCATTTTGTTAAGATGACCCACACCATCTCAAAAGGAAAAAAAGAAGTCAAAGAGCAATATAGCAGTCGCCATCGTTTAGGGCGCCTTCAAATTAGTCTTCAAGAACCACTGCAGTGGCGCGCTAGTTGAAAGTACTACCTATAGGACCTATACAATATCTAGAACCGCAGTTGCAGCGCCACCTGTCGTGACACTTGCACGTCATTACCATAACAGTTCCATGGTGGAACTAGTATTGTTTTTTATAATCTCTAGTTCCATTTTGAAAGAATCTGAAAATAATGTAATTAGTGTTGTTTTTTTTTATCACCAGCATGGGTGTAAACGGGCCCTTCACGAAGCCATCAACCAATCTGTAGGTACATCAAAATAAGTAACTCTCCGCAAAAAATATTTCTGGGAAACGACTTTTTTATGGGGTGAGAAAATATCCCAACCGGTAGCGATAGTTGGAAAAAAACTAAGTATCCCTACCAGCGGGGATATGTCAGTAGGGATATATGGAACGGGGGAGAAAAATTACGTTTTACTGTAAAACTCAATGTAACGCACTCAAAACGTGCTGATGGACGCATTTATTAATAAACGGGTTATGGAGATACTTATATGAAGGAATGGTATATGACCCTCAAAACTAGTAGGTATTTGAAACAAAACTTGTGTAACAGTTGGAAAATTGGCCTACAATATCTCCGACTAGTAGGTAGGTTCTCAGGTACCTATGGTCCAGAACAAAAAAATCGCAATGACGACGGGGAGAACAAGTGCTTTTCGGCTTTGTTAAGGGTCTATTTATACCCTTTACACATGGCAATTAACCTGAACAATATGAATGGAGATCAACTTGACGTTGAACACACATGAGCCGTATAGCTCGATAAAACATTACCAAAGAGATCACTATATTATTATTGGCGTATCATTTAAATTGAATAGCGAACCAGCTTCGCCCGGTGACGGATTTTCACAAAGGGTTGGATTTTGCAAATTCTTAGCGGATGCCTATGTCATAAATTATTAGCTATTGGGTGGGTGGGGAAGAACCGGGTTGATCATATAGCAAATCAAAAGCTGAGACGAAACGTACCTACTGAAGCATTACACTAGACGCGTGCCTACTGCGCCACATCAGTCGGGCTCGGGCCCCTGCAGTGCTTCCCTTATAAGGTAGGTACACAAAGATGGCTTTGAATATGCGCAACAGCGCAAGTGCACCTTCCAGACTGAACTGCGTTCATTCAAAATAGCGCAGTACCAGTGGTTGACATACCAATACCTAGGTACGGGTAGGTACCCGTTCGTGGTTGCGATTTGATTTTGACAGCGCTCTTATGTCGTAGCTTTATGGCTGGTTTTTACATAGTTCAAAATAATGTTACTCATTAAATAATTGAGGTGTGCAGGAACTAGGTATGATACTTATTGTGACTTACACCTACCTTTTAGTTTAGCATTTACTACAATAGGGTACGGCGGCAAGCGACCCAATGTTTCCAAGGTTATTATATCTTTACCACCATCGTACATGAACTTTTTTGTAAATAGAAGAGTAGTAGAATCAACAGCGGCCCATTCTGCTTGTTTAGATAGCACCATCTGAGCTGATGATAAATGTGACCCAGATCCTGAAATGAAGATACAATATGTTTATGTGGTTGTGACTGAGCGGTTGTGCACCAACGAAACTATAAAGATGGTAGGTAGAGTACCTACAGCTCTTATTACAGCTGTCACCCGCATTGAACTTCTAGGTACAGTCTACGTATAGTAAGTATGTCCATGGTAATAATTTGACCCTAGGACCGTCTCAGTAAGTAGCAATTATTATTGCGGTACAATGTACATAAAAAGCGGAGTTCAGGGTACCTGTATAATACGTTCTATGTAATAAGTGCGACTGACTGTACTACCTGGATTAAAAGAACCTAACCTCTCTAACCTAGTCTCGGTAGGATAATACTTATCGATAATCTTGATCTATATCGATTTACCTAAGTGTCAAACTGGTCAAATGTAACCAAGTTTATTATGTAGCGAATGTTCGTAATGTAGTGTAAATAATAAAATCATATACAAACTTTCACATATGTATGGTAGTAAATATAATAAATCACAGTACTTAGCAGAGATCCAAAGAAAGACGCGTTTTCACCCTTTTCTTTTAATGTTTTCAAAACAATCTTGCTTCCACATAGAGATTCTTCGTCACTGTATGCAAATGTACAACCACGGAGATCTAGTAAAGTATTCACGTTATGAGCTCTGCAATTAAATAACTTTTTAACATAACATATATTTAAATAAAACAATATTGCCAGTCTGGAAGCTAATTGTAGTATAATAGAAGACTCTTTCTTATCACGAGTCAATGACATGTTGATAACATTTTTATCTATTGTGTGTGTATTTATTTCATTGGAAACATTATTCGTAAACTTACATCAAAATAGTTTTACATTACCTACCAACTTTAGATTAATTTATGATACATGGTAGGCACCTACCTAGAACTTCCTTGGGTAATTTAAATGGCCATAATAATTAAAGACCGTCATAATATAAATGTTGGATATAAATACCTATGTGAACCGAAAGCAGAGTGTAAACCACCTATCTATCTACCTAGTTACTATAGATCGGTGGTAGATAACATATAGGTATCTACACTACCTACATGCTATGGGGCGGCCGGGCGGCGTGGTAGGTACCTATAGATACCTACACATCCAAGTGTTATTGGGTTTTTTCCATCAGGTATTTCTCAATCACAGCCTGGAGTCTGGTTTTTTGTTTTATTTTCCCTCGCTAGGAATTCTCCTGTATCGTGGGTGCGTTTACAAACATTTAAACTCACATACACAAACAGCCAAACCCGTACCTATAACAACTACCTTTAGGGCCTAACGGGAATCGAACCCACGACATCAGCAGCCAATCGCTCAGCCACTGCGCCAACCGGCGGTTATTTGTGTCCGCCGGCTGATGGCAATGGCTCGCCCCCTGCTATATTACCTACTGGTTCAAAGGTGCTAGAATATATAATATTATTATGTCAAAGGGTTCTTACTTTTTATCACTGTGAATGATAATGTCTGAGAAATATCCTGGTTTATTTTCCACGTTCATTTGATGAGCGAAAACAGGTGTTACCGGAAGTAGATCAATACAGGCATTTTTCTTGCCGCGTAGTTTCATATATGCAGAAGCTGTCATGAACCCTGGAAGTTAAATACACACATCAAAAATGTCTAGGGATCAAGCATTTTTATGCGGATTTCTTGAGATTGAGATGTGGCTTTGTAATAAATTTATGATTTTATAAATTTATATGGATCCTTTTTGGTGCATTTCATAATTTGAATCAGGAACTCTCAATCAAATTCGAGTAAAAGATGAAAATAAGCTGTCAATATTTTCCCTATAAAAACATACAACGCATTGAAGACATTATTAGTGCTACTGTTTCCCTACTACTGATTAAAACCAACGTTATTATGGAGCGGCGACGTCATTTAAGCAGGGAAGAAATGCTCAGAGCCGTGGGAATGATAGAAGCTGGTTCCCGGCAACGTACTGTAGCTTTAGCTCTGAATACAAGTCAGAGTGTTATCAGTCGACTTTGGACACGTTACCGAAGCACTGGTACCGTGGCTGAGCGCCATGGAGGACGGTATCGCTGCACCACACGGAGACAAGACCGATACATTCAAATCTTAACTCGAAGAGCTCCAACAATAACCGCCATGATGTTAGCCGTGAGGCTTCATCACTCTTCAGGGAACTTAATTAGCGACCAAACAGTCAGAAACCGCTTGCATGAAGTGAACCTTCATTCCCGAAGACCGCTACGGGTACCACCTATAGCAATGCACAATCGTAGGATTCGATATCAATGGGCTCTTGAACACAGAAATTGGGCAGAAGAACAATGGCGTTTCGTGTGCTTTTCTGATGAGTCTCGTTTTGGTATGAGACCGGATACAAGACGTATACGACACCGGAGAACCCCTGGACGCCAACAGCGATTAAAATCCTGCCAGGAAGTCCATCCTTATAGTGGTGGAACCATCATGGTATGGGCGGGTATTTGGATCGGCGGAAGAACTGAGTTGATTTGGATCAGAGGCAACCTCAACGCTCAAATTTATGCTGAGACGATTGTATCAGACGTCATCGTTCCTCTACAAGTGCAAATCGGTCCCTTATTTCAGTTAATGCATGATAATGCACGACCGCACACCGCAAGAGTTGTAAGACAGACTCTCGCCGCAGCTAACATCAATGTCCTGCCCTGGCCTGCTCAGTCGCCAGACTTGAACCCGATTGAGCATGCATGGGATATGCTACAGAGAAGAGCTCTGCCGAATATGGAGGGTATCCAGTCGCAAGAAGACCTTTTTTTGTTGTTGCAACGAACATGGGCGGCCATTCCACAGCGTGATTTGGATGAACTCATTTTGAGTATGCCAAACCGATGTTCTTGTGTTGTTAGTGTTCGCGGTAGAAACACGGATTATTAATTGTTTAAGTTACCCAATAAAATTTTAAAGAAAACTGTTATTTCAGTCTTTTTTTCGAACTTTAATGTTAGTGGTTCAAATGTCAAAAATCCCTTTATTAGGAAAATGGCAAATTTTGTTACTACCCGTCCAAAGCCCCACACTCCCCCCCATCCTGGTTATGACCGTAGGGCCCATCAGGATATTATTAACAGTTATTCTTTCCCCCCCTCTCCTAATGGTTGTGCTCTGATGGACCACCCTCCCACTCATAATGAGAATGAAGAGACTATCAACACTATTATTACTTTGCTTTCCACCTTACTTTCAAATTACTCATTACCAGACCACGTAGCCGACAACATAGTCAATAAAATTAAAAACCGTAACATTCCATCTCATGCAGTGGAACACCAGAAGCGCACTCCCCAAAAAACATGAAATCTGCCACCTTATTAATTTGTATAAACCTGCAATTTTTGCAATCTCAGAATCGTGGTTAACTCCACGACTACATTTTAATTTCCCTGGCTATAGCTCTCTCCGGGATGACCGCTCTGACGGTTATGGCGGGGCTGCTATGCTAGTGAACAATCTTCTTTCTTCCTCCCCTCTATCCCTTCCTCCCCACGGAGATGAGATTAATGCTGTAGGAGTGAATATCCTTGGCATTAATTTTATTTCTGTCTATATTCCCTCCCCCAATCCCTCCTGCTTTCAATACATTCATAATATATGTTCCTCACTGAATCCTGTTATAATTTTGGGAGATTTTAATTGCCATCATTCCCTGTGGGGCTCTGACCATTCTGATCCCCCTGGTTTTGAATTGGTTGATCTGTTGGAAGACTTGGGTTTATGTGTTGTCAACGATGGTTCCGTCACTCGCCTGCCTAGACCTGGCCAGAGTAGAAGCTGTGTAGACCTTACCCTGTGTTCAGCTAGTTTGTCCGCCCAGTTGGAGTGGAAACGACTAAACCTCACGTATGGTAGTGACCACTACCCAATATGCACTACTCTGTTCAATAGGTCCTTACCTCATAGGGATAACCCTCCTCTTTTAAAGTATAGGCTTACTGGCGCGGACTGGGAATTATACACTCAAACTCTTGAGGATATAATTTCCACTTTGCCCCAGGTTTCCCTAGCCAACTTAGATGACTGTATATTAAAATTTTCCGGTGCAATTTCTTCTGCCGCGGATTACAGCATACCGCTTAAAAATTCTGCCTCCGGAAAAATTTCATCTCCCCCCTGGTGGGATCGGGAATGTACCAGCATGGTTAAATCCCGAAATGAAGCGGAACTTAATTATGCTCAAAATATGTCTACTGAAAACCTGATAGAGTACAACCGGATTGGTGCGAGATCCAGGCGTCTCCTAAAAAAAAAAAATATGAAGGATGGAAGAAATTCTGCTCTTCACTTTCCCCTTCAACCCCTTCCTCTCTTGTTTGGCAAAATTTCAAACGATTTAAACGTGGCTGCTCCGTCCGAAACTCCTCATCTATGCCTGGTGACATTGCAGAATCTTTCTTGATGAAACTTGCTCCTCCTTCCGCTCCTTTTTTGGGAGAATGCCCCTCTCCTTCTGGGGGGGGGGAAATTTCCAATGACCCCTTAGATGCTCCCTTCTCGCTAAGTGAACTGGATGCAGTGCTCAAACACGTTCACGATTCCGCTCCAGGCATAGATGGCCATCCATATTCGTTTTTTAAAAAATTGGGGTCCCGCAGTCGTCAATACCTTTTATCTTTAATAAACGCATGTTTTATTCTCTCCCATATCCCTGATGCTTGGAAAATCCAACTAATAATTCCTATTCTAAAACCAGGGAAACCTCCTGATTGCCCTGAAAACTTTCGACCCATCGCCCTTTCACCTGTTATAGGTAAAATCCTGGAACACCTTCTAAAAAACAGGTTGGAGTGGTTAGTTGAAAGCCGAGGTCTTCTAGCAAAAACTCAGTTTGGTTTCCGAAAGGGAGCTAGCACAATGGATAGCATTGGTATATTTATGACCGATGTCCGGATTGCCTTCAGCAAAAGTGAGTCAGTTCTAGCGGTCTTTCTTGACATCTCTGCAGCTTACGACAGTGTCCTTCTTTCCGTACTCAGAAGTAAATTACGCCAGCTGAGTATCCCGGTAAAGATACTTAACTGTATCTGTAACTTGTTGGCTGGACGCAGTATTAAACTCCATGTTCCAGGGGAATCATATGACCCCAGAACTGTTTGGCGTGGGTTACCCCAGGGTTCAGTACTAAGTCCTCTTTTATACAGTATTTACACGTCTGATCTTCACAAGTCCCTTAATAACGACTGCCAGATTTTACAATACGCAGATGACCTATGCTTATATATTCCTACCTCGTCTTTTTTTTTTTTTTTTTTTTTGGGACAAGCCCGCCACACTGTTCCCAAACCACTGTAACTCCTGAAAGCCAGAATCAACAGTGGCGACCACCAGAAAAGCGCCGAGACAATGAAGCTCGACGAAGTCCCAGAGAATGAATTTAACTGTCTTGGATCCCGCAACGAAATTAATCAGAAAAGTATAGTGGAGGAGTAGGAAAAAACCGTAATTTCCACTTCCCTCCATTTCAGCAGGAGACAGAACGAAACAAGGCCAATAGGCACAAAGGGACGTTTACAACTGGGATAGGCCCAGTTGCCTAGCACCACGGATAAATATTAACATTAATGGGTCCTAAGTTGTGAGCTGTTATATTTGATTCCAATAATAGGTATGGCAAAAACGCTTGAACGCACGGAAATTTGTTCTAGTTTCCACAAGGTCTGTATAGTAAATAACTCCGGATGTAACCTGTACACTATCCAACATAATGTTGCGTTCATTCTGCCAAAGACTGCACTCCCATAAAATGTGATGTGCTGATTGTTCATATTCGCAGTCAGATGTGGAACATTGACAAAAAGGCGAGTCAACAAGCTTGAAGGAAAATAATTTACTCTTAAAGTTACCATGACCGGTGAGAAATTGGGCAACACAGTGATCAACATCCAACCATGTCCTGGCCAGCCGCTCACGAACGGATGGAAAGAACTGGTGGAGGTGTCGGCCCTTGATGGAATTATCCCACCTACCTTGCCATTCAGACAAAAGTTCCTCCCAGACGTCGGTCTGTGGTTTGAATAATCTAGCAATCTTAACACGGTCACGTAGGGTTAAAAAGTCTGCGTCCGCGGTCTCACGTGCGTTATAGTACATTGCAGCCCGTCGCTGCACTTCAAGATCAACTGGAAGTACACCTGCAAGTACCGGTAAGGCTTCAGTACTAACCGTCCTATACGCTTTGCATAAGAATATCAAAGCCAAACGCTGGCTTTGAAGCAATTTACGTCGTGCCGCTCCTATGGTGGCCCTATCGGCCCAGACAGGTGCCCCGTAGCACATACACCCCAAGTAAGTAGCCCCATAAATGGTCTTTAAAGTTATAAATGACAGACCCCACGTAGATTTTGATATTCTCGTTAAGGCATAAAAGTTCTTTTTAGCTTTTTCACCGACAGTTTTTATATGATCTATGAATGAAAAATTTCTCTCTAAGACCAAACCAAGGTAGCACACGGATTGCTTTCTTTTCACGGGAACGTTATTAAATTTAATACTAGGCCACGATTTAAGATTACCTTTTAAAATTAGTTGATAAGTTTTTTGCGGTGCAAAGGTCAGACGGTTTCGATCGCCCCACTGAGATATTAATCGTAGGCAAGTATCAGCTAAATTCTCGAGACCAGCCCGAGTACTCGACTGAATGAGCAGCAGGCCGTCGTCCGCGTAACCGGTTAATGAACAGCCGGGAGGAAGGGGAATCGCGAGAAAATCATCAAAACCTAAATTCCATACATACGGAGCGATTACCGACCCCTGAGGACATCCCATGGTAAGGGACTTTGACATAGAATAATGACCGAGTTTGAGTTTCGCGGAACCATTTAAAAAGTAAGAATAAACAAGATTATATATGTTTTTATAGCAGCCACGATTCTTCAGTTTAAGTAGTAGCATCGGCCACCATGCGTTATCAAAGGCCCCGGAAATATCTAAAAAGATTCCAACCACGTACTTGTGTTCCGAGTTATTAACAATTTTTCTAACAGAAAGTGCCGCGTCTACGGTAGATTTTCCCACGGTGAAACCGAATTGGTTGTTATGAAACTTTGGCCCGTCTGGCAGCAAACGTGGAACGATAAGGCGCTCCAGGAGTTTTCCTAAAGATGGCAGTAGGGTTATGGGCCTGTACGACTTAGGGTCGTCCGGTGGCTTATCACCACTTTTTGGAATTATTCGTATAAAGCCACGTCGCCATACGCGAGGGAAAACGCCGTCCGCAATACATCGGTTGAAAACAGATAGAATGGCGTCGCCCGCTGTTTTACACGCTTCTATTATCATCCGATTAGATATTTTATCTTCACCTGATGATTTGTTAAGAGGCAGTTTCCTGACAACATTAATGAATTCGTCAATGGATGGAAGGTCTGACGCTGGTGATTCAGGTGGCACAGCAGCCCACGCTCTGATCTGTTGATGGTAGTCATTGTCATTTACCGGCGAATCATCAGGAATCAGACTATTTAATAGAACTTCGGTTGTTTCCTCAATACCGGTGGTGTGTTTATTATTGACTTTAATGTTCTGGACAAACGCCAGGTCGACTGATCGATTAGCTTTGAATTCGTGATACAAAGGAGACCACGGACCTTCTTTATCTAATTTTTCTACTATTTTTCGCAGTAAATTACCCTTGGATTTTTCCACCGATGCTCTGTAGCGGGACTTGGCAACTCTAAACGCATTTAAAGCAAAGTTGAGTGGGTCTCCGGTGACCTTTTGTTTTTTAAGCTTGTTTAAATGCCTACGCGCTCGGCGATAGCTTTTACGTTGTTCAATTAAGTAGTCACACCACCAATCACATCTATGGATGTTGGTCATAGATGCGCGACCAATGGCGATGTCAGCACAGTAAGTGAAGGTGTCTGACATAATTTCAGCACTTTCTTCAGCTGACAGCCCATCACGAGTGAAGTCCTTGGCGTGACACGCAAAAAGCGAGCTAAAGAATTCCCAATTCGCGCCTTTACTTTTATATCTAAAATTACCAGTGATATGAGATGGACCTTGAGAAGACACCGGAACAAATTCGTACACGATCAGGCGATGATCACTACAAGACGCATCTGGTAGGACACGCCACCTATCCAAGCGTACGTCTGCACTAGAAAGTGTGACGTCAATACAAGATTCGCCCATTGGGCTGCAAAAAGTAGGTGGTGCATCTGGGGTATTATGAATTGATAAGTTCATTTCAGCTATAAAATCTTCAACAGCACAACGTCGGTCGAAATCCGTAGACCTAACCTTGCCATACCACAGAGACGATGACGCGTTAACATCAGCGCCAACGATAACTTTACAGCCCGCGAGTGACTGTAAGACATGACGGAGGTTATGTATATGAGGAGCAACAGGGTCTGAGTATTGAAAGTAACAGCTCACAACGTAAACTTTAAAAGAAGCTGATGAGACTTCCGCAACGGCACAGTGGGGCGTCATGAGGTTACGCAAAGACGTTACTGTAAAGTTAGAAGAACGCGCCACGTAAATTCCGGCTCGTGCTTTGCTGTCCAGCTGAACTACTTTGTGACGTAAGCGAGCGTTCTGGTATTGTTCTTGAACAAGTACTATGTCTAAGTTATAATCGATAATTAATTTGTCTAATTCAGAGGTCGCCACCCTATCGTTGTGGAGATTTAATTGTCCTATAGTTAAACTATCCATTATTTTAGTAGTTGGTGTTGAGGATTAACTGTTCGAGCTTAAGTTTGTACGTGGTACACTCGGGAGACCCGCAACGATGGTCAAACGGTTTTTTAAAACGTTTACACGCCACGCAAGTCGGTATAAAATTTAAATTATCCTTGTGCGGGCAGTTATTTGTTTCATGTGCTTCGGAGCAGTTGGCACAGGTAGGTGATTTATTAACGCAGTGTTTCTTAACGTGACCAAACTGTTGGCAATGTAAACAACGAACTACTTCGACATCATCGATGAAACGGCAAGTCGCCCAATCAATAAATAATTTATCTTTGGTGGACACTAAATGTTTACGAACTGTGGACTCGATTTCAATGCCTATCCACTTGCGACCATTATCTAAGGAACGCCTACGAATAATTTTAGTAGACTTAATAAAATCATCCTCATTTATTGGCACCTCGTCTTTAATGTTTTGACGGTATAGCGCGTGTAGAAAAGCATTGTCTTCCATTGAGGATGGGACGTCCTTAACTAATATACGAGGCCTTCGGCCTTTCGGTTTTTCAAGTCTTAAGCCGGCGGACCTAATAGCATCGACCGATTGCAACTTTTTTATTTGGTTGTCATTAGCGACACGTAATACAACGCCAGATTTCGCGGTTTTCTTAACGCCTACTATTTGAAATCCGTCATCACTAGGCTTAATCGCTTTCATTAGCGCTTGTTTAGTCGCGGACGATGACGAGTAATCGGCTAACCGCTCAGCGGTAGGGTAGGCGACGACGCACGGAAGGGGGGCGCGCGACTCAACAGCTGGCCCAACTTTAGGTAGACGAAGTTTCAAAGAATCCGCATACGAAGATTTGTTATAATCACTAGTATTGACGTTAGTAGGATTTAATTTAATTTTATCCAATTCGCGTTTCGCATTGGCTAATTTGGTTTCGTTGGAGGATGATTTTATGGCTAACAAAGAAACAATGGCCGTTACGCGCTGAGTCATGTCCATGATGGCTGATTTATTTGCGACATTAATGCGGGACCCTTGATCATTAACAAGGTCGTTAATTTTTGAGAGATATGCAGACGCCGATGAAACTAAATCGCAATAGTTGTCATTGCTCGCAGTACTGGCGTTTAAAATTGGCGAAGGCTTCTCAATTGAGTTGGATGTGTGTAGCCGTTTTGACCTATCCTCGGGCGAGATGTACGAAGGAGACATTTCGCGAAACAAACGTTTTGTTGAGCTAGCGGAGGTCGTCGGCGACCCGGGTGTATGGAATGCATCTCTGCCACGGTCAGGCGGGTCATCATTAATGGACAACATATTATAAATTATGAAATTCAAATAAACTATTAGAACGTAAGCAAAGTAACAGAATTAACGGACGATAAAATTATTTAGAGGTACCCACACACCAAAGAAAGTAAATGTACTCACCGAAAGTAAACGAAATTAACTAAAATACCAGTAAAACCGACGTAAAAACACTAAAAAACTTACGATACCAGCACTTAGCACAATAGCACACAACTAGTAACAACTCACGAGCCGGGAATCGATCACGGAACACGAAAATCGTAATTAAAATCAACAGCGAAATAGATTGCATCCAACCCGAGCGAGTGCGCGGAGGGAAGTGCCTACCTCGTCTGTGGAAACTGCTACGGAATCCATGCAAATATCCCTTAACTCCCTAAACCAGTGGTTAATCTCTCATGGTCTTAGCTTGTCAGCTCCTAAAAGCTCCGTTGTAGTTTTCTCACGTAAACGTTTAACTCCATATGTCCACCTTGAAATAGAAGGATCCCCGATCAATGTCGAGGATAATGTGAAATTCCTTGGGGTAATTTTGGACTGTAAATTGTCTGGTGTCTTTCATCTCAATTATATAGTCAATAAATGTGAGAAGAACCTTAATATGCTACGTGCTCTAGCGGGTGTTTGGTGGGGTGCTCATCCCTTTACTCTCAAACTTATATACAATGCTACAATAAGAAGTTTACTGGACTATGGGTCTTTCCTCCTGGAACCCTGTGGTAAGGTTGCATTGGCCAAGCTGGAAACCATTCAGTCGAAATCCCTTCGCATTGTACTAGGTTGTATGAGATCCACTCCTACCAACGCACTGCAAGCTGAGAGTGGCGACCCTCCCCTTCTTCTCCGTAGACAATACCTAGCCGATAAATATATGTACAAGGCATATCTTCTTAGTGATCACATAGTTCTTTCTAAGCTTTCCACACTAGATAATTTATGTAGACAAAGCGATTATTGGAAACATAAAGACCCCCCTTTGATCCTTAATTCATTTAGGAATATCCGGAATGTGGAAGATAAGTCTCCCATTCCTCAGTGTAATAAATTCCCACTCTACACATGTCCGTATGAAATTCTTAATTTTGTTCCAAAGATCACTTATATTGGAATAAATAAGGACACCACCAATGCTAATGACCATTTTCTTTCGGCTGTTAATAACAACTGGCCTGATCACTACAAATTTTACACAGACGCTTCTAAATTGACCTCCGACGGTAAAACAGGCATTGCTGTATATAATTCCAACTGCCAGATTTTCCTTCAGTTCCAATGCCCTCCCGAGTCTTCGGTTTTTACTGGAGAGTGCATTGGAATTTTGGAGGCGTGTTTATTTATTTCCTCTCATTCAGGTATTACAAAAGCAGTCATCTTCTCTGACTCTAGGATTGCTCTGGAGGCAATAGTTAAAAATTCATTTAAAGATAACTTACGCAGCCCAATCATAGTTGAAATCAAAACTGTCCTACACTCTTGTTATAAAAAAAACATTGATATAATATTAGTATGGATTCCTAGTCATATGAATATTAAGGGCAATGAGCTGGTAGATATAGCAGCTAAAAATGCGGTCAGCAGCAGTCTGGCAGATAAAAAACATTATACGGTTCAGGTCTATGACTTGATTCACAAGGCCAAAGTAGATCTTTTTAAATCCTGGCAAGACCACTGGTCTAAATCTTCCAAATCAAAGGCTAGATTGTTTGCATCTATTCAACCAACCATTCCCCCCAAGCCTTGGTTTTATAAATATAAAGAAACATCCAAAACCGTCACATCCGTTATATGCAGAATCCGTATTGGCCACTGCTGTACCCCAGTTTTTCTCCATAAAATTAGGGTCCGCGATAGTTCTCTGTGTGAGTGTGGGCTGGATGATGGTACGTTAGATCACATATTTTTAAATTGCCCTTTGAATAATGTTTCCTCTTTTGATAAAGTTATTACAAAATTGAACATACAAAAACCCATTAATGTCCGTCACCTCCTCTCATTTTTCCCTAATCCTCAAATTATTCGTGCTTTTATTAAATTTATTTCCAATAACAATATTAAACTGTAATTTTCAGACATCTAAAATTTAATAAATATATTGTCTAAACACGACATATATATTTTATCTTACTAACTATTACTAACTCCTATGTTTTGTGTTTGTTTCAGGGCTAAAAGGATTGCCACAAAAAGTTTAAGTCCATATTCTCTCTTTAAATATTTATTAATTAATTAAAATACCCATGTACAGCCACTACGCGACACTGGCAGAAATTGCCGTAGTCTTCGGCAAATTGCCACAAAAAAAAAAAAAAAAAAAAAAAAAATGGCAAATTTCTTTATTAATGCAAAGGTGACTTGGTTTATCGTTACTGTGACAAACGAAAACACTTTATTTGATGAATCCTTAAAGAAAATTTTAATTAATATCAATCAGGAGAAAAGTTATTGCAAAAATATATGTTGATCCCTAGATACTTTTGATGTGTGTAGATAAGAGCATAAAATTAGACCAAAATGTTTCTTTAGGTAGTTTAAATTTTAATCATAGGCTTAGGCTATTTACTTGTTATAACCCTACTCTACATTTGTTTGCCTACCTTATCTGGGTATAGACGCCATGCACATAAGGCTACTACAATTTGTAAATTTTTAGGGTTTCGTACCTCAAAAGGTAAAAAAGGAACCCTTATAAGATCACTTTCTTGTCCGTCCATCTGTCACTGCCGATTTTCTCAGGAAGGGGTGGACCTAGCAAGTTGTAATTTATACCACATACTGAGGTGTATAATAGACCCTATTAGGTGTATAAAAATCAAGGTCCTGAGTCAACACGATAAAAAGACATGGACAATTTTAGATTTTCGCGAAAACTTGTAAGTAGGTACCAGAATTTACCTTAATTTTCAACTTTTTTTAATTTTCGGACTTTTCCCTTTACTTGGTAAAGGGAAAAGTCACTTTAAGTTACTTTACAGTAAGACCTTGCTGTTATCCAAAACTGTCAGTTCTACTAGGTCAATCGGAAAGTACCCCATAGGTTTTCCTATAAAAAGTTTATACGGAACCCTCCGTGCGCAAGTCCGACTTGCTCTTGGCCGGTTTTTTTTATTAGATTTTCTACTTTATCACTAAAACATTAGGTTCAAAGGTTGATTGGGATAAATTGAGTTTCGGGTAGCTTGGTGTGCTGGCGTCTGACTTAAATTCTCTACCCTATTTTTTGTAAGTTATCTATTCTTATTATGGCCAAAGCACCACTTTCAGTTGGTACAAAATATTGCTGAGATCAATCCTCATAATTTTTGTTTAAAAATATATTAAATAGAGGTAGTTGTCTATTAGACCTTAATAGAGTAATTCTCTTACTTACCCAAATCGGCTTTATCAGAAGAAAAAGGATCAGGACGATCCGGTAATGGTCCTGAACTTCTGCTTTCATATTGTAAAGTAGCATAGCAACCCAACGCATCTTCTAGTAACTCCATTATTAACTCGTATAACTGTACCGGTTGAGATGGACACATAAACGTCACAATGCGTAGATCTTCTTTGTTTTGAGCCATTGTTGAAAGTAGTGTTCAAAAGCAATGTATTATCTTGACTAAACACTGTTTAACTCGTGCAGCTTATTAAATCGATTCTAATGAGCTCATTTTGTTTGTTAATGGGTTGCTTGTTTATAATCGTAAAAACACGATAAACGCTGCACGCTTCGATCATGTACTGTCTATTATAGATGCTTTGGTAAACCTGCCACGGCATGACGTCACAAGCACGCAAGGGGCGCGTGTTTACAAACCTGTACAATTTGATTACAGCCAAGCTGTCTGTTATAAGTACACCTACCTCCGTACTTTCTCTTAGTTCGCAATAAGCGCTGCTTTCGCCATAGCCGTCTAGTTGCTTTGATATTTCTTAGAATAACAATACATACAATCAATATTTAGGATAAATAAGTAGTTATGCAACCGGAAGGAGTTGACACTTTTGCGAACTGAAATAAAAAAAAGTATGCTTGAGGTTCATACTTTTATTATGTATTTTAGAAATTATGTTGGGTAAGATCGGGATTTGGATGGGTAAGGTTAAGCAGTTGTTGACAAGGTTGCAAAATGGATGAGTGGGGTTAGGATTTGGATGGATAATTAGCTAGCTGTGTCAGTGGTGAGGTTCGGAAGTGGATGGGCGGGAAAACAGATAAGATTTAAAACGGTTTGTATTTATGTATGACGTATATGGATAAAAAGCCGAAATCCAAGAGGGCGCTGATAAAAATTTGACAACTCTTTGTCATGGGTGTCATTTTTGTGGTTTTTGGGGTCGCAGATATCGGATGTATGATGTATGAGGAGCTCGTGGCTCAATAATAACAGCCGCTCGGGTAGACCTTTAGGTTAAGCTGTGCTTGCCTAGGTTGGTCTGTGAATGGGTGACCACCCATTACATACCGAGTTTCCTCCGAGCCTCGGAAAGCACGTTAAGCAGTTGGTCCCGGCTGTCATTTGTGATCTTTGACAGTCGTTACAGGTAGTCAGTGGCTCAAAAAGTCTGACAACCAGTCCAATACCAAGGGGTATCTTATTACCAATTATTACCCAGTACTAACTGGGTTGTGGAGGTCAGATAAGCATCAGTCGCTCTAAGTAAAATACTGGTATTCAGCTGCATCCAGTTGGACTGGAAGCCGACCCCAATAAAACTTGGGAAAAGGCTAGGCAGATGATGAGGTAGGTATCGAATGTATGATCAAAACCAAATTCCAAGATGGCGCCGACGAAAATTCGGTCACTTTTCTGGTCGGAATGTCTATTTCGGAAACACCCAAAAATTCCGAAATATTTTATTCCGAATTTCGATATTCCGACGATTATCAAAAGTCCGAATTTCATAATACCGAAGAATTATAATGTCTATTATTTAAAATCCCGGAATTCAATATTCTGAAAGTCATAAATACTAAGTTTTTGCTGTCCGATTTTCAAATGTACGAAATATCAAATGTTCGATGGATCGTTAGTCCGAAAAACATTCCGATTTTCAATACTTCGAATAAACTGCTAAAATTGTCGTAAACGTCTTGCTAGCTGGCATGAGAAGCGTAGGCCAAGGCGCACGGTGGACTGAAATCAAGCTTTCATAGACTTAAGGATTCACAAAAATTGATGAGCAATTTTTAAAAAAATAATAACGCCTTTGCGATCTACCACTAAATACAAGACAATTTTCTTCTGCGATTTTTGTATATAGGTACCTAATATTTTTAAAGTTCTAACCATTTGAATTTATTTTTGTATGGAGAAATTTGATTTTATGTGAATAACTTTTAATTCTCAAGAGTTCTCAAAAAACGGCAATCGGTATTTGATTTTGCTATTTTTTAGGCAAATTATACGTTATATCACTTGCAAAAACAATTTTCCCCAAAATCGAAGAATATCGATTACTCTTCGATTTTGGGGAAAATTGTTTTTCATTCCCTTTTCCACACCACCCTTGAGGTAGAGAACTAAGCGCGTTTTTTTCATCAGTGGTGTCCCCAGGAGGCCTAATCCATTCATACGCACACTCATACTCACACACGCACTCACAAAATTGTCACTTAGACAATTTCATCAGATTCATTCTCTAAATGTTCCACATTTACAAATTCTATATTTTCATCTTCAAATGTTGGAGATAACAGAAGCATGGCTTTCGCTTCTTCTGAAAATGGTTTGTGTTTCCGTATCATTTTATGACGTTTTGATGATATATAAGGATCTGAACTAATTATTAAATTATTCAAAATATCCTCATTATTAGCTCTTCTGCAGAATTTTCTTGAATGGTGTTGGCGATATCGCCTAAAGTCTTTATTCCTAAAGTCAGCCGCTTCTTCCGATAACTTTCCAAACGGAATTAATCCCAAGTTTTCAATGATAGCTGCTCCATGACCAAGAACTTTATGCACACTGGAGGGCATGTGATACGTTACCACTCATATAAATCTACGTATAATTTTATGGTGGCTTCCGTATATTCTTTAAACTTCTCTGTGTCAATTTTATGACGTGAAGATATTGTTTCTAAAATGATTGAAAACCGTTTTATTAAGTTTTCATCGACACCAGTAATTGCAGCAGCAATCTCTGTATTTGAGAAAAATCTTCGAGCGGTATTCCCGTCATTAGTAGTTCCATGTCCTTGCTTTACAACATCTATTAGAAGGCCTGTTTGATTTTTAAAAGCTTCCTGAATGCTTTTTTTTCTATTTTCCATCAAAACTTTGTTTACGCCTTTTGCAACCCATGTTTTGAAATCCAGTCTATAGGCTATGTGAGGAATGCATTCCATAAAACGTATCCATATATATGTAGCGATGATAAACCATATTTGTACAAGTCAGTATCAATGATTTTAGTCAATAACAAAGACAAGTTATTCATTTCTGTAGGAACAGCTTTACCTACATATTATGTCACATCGTTGAGCTGAAGTTTCACAGAGGATTGATGTTGCTCTATCATCTATGTAAGCAATAATGAATGTGAGACTTTTATTTCTCCAATTTCTATTTCCTTCAATTCATTTATCTCCGTTTCAATTTCGGTTTTCTCTCTTAAATTGTTGATTTATTCTCTTTTTCAAACTTGAAAAATATTGGACGACACCAATATGCTGAATTTGGTGAGTCGTTTTCCCAGATAATTTGTTCCTCGGAAACAATTTTGATTAGTACTAAACTACCCATAAAAATACTTGAATCATCTGTCGAAGCCGTGTCCTCTTTGTCATCCGTTGTCATTTTTTGCTTATAGTCTGCTTGATTCGAGGCACCATCCATTCCCCATTTGCATCATTGTCAACTCCTTACAGTCTGATGGTCTGTGCTATCAATATTGATTGCTTTGAATATCCTTTTGGCGGTTATATCTAATAGAGGTTGCAATTTTCTAGCAGTTTTATCTGTTATGGTGATATCATCCTTTGACGGGTAGCATTCTTGTTTTGCATTTTGCACCTTATAGTAGGAAGGGAACATGTCGACATTTTTCTCTTTGATACTTTTTCTTAAAGTATTATATTGCCACTTTTTTTATTTAAGGGACAAAACAAGTCCCAAAGCTTCATCTGGAGTAAATTTAGGTTTTTCATTTTACTACTACAACCTAAAAGACAATCTTTGGCTTTTTGCACATCCTGTGGATTTTTAAGTAGGTGTTCGAGGATTTCAGCTATTCCTTGATTACCATCCTCTCGTAATTTCATAATATATGCATGAGATATTTCCTCTGT
The DNA here is from genome assembly GCA_941918905.2 of Xestia sexstrigata. NCBI lineage: Eukaryota > Metazoa > Arthropoda > Insecta > Lepidoptera > Noctuidae > Xestia > Xestia sexstrigata. The sequence goes on from OW799214.2 coordinate 13,711,897, forward strand.
AGTCATAGTTGTATGAATATGTTCTGTACGTCTCTTTTTTTGCTTAGGTCCTAATTCACAAAATGGTTTTGTTGGACTTACATTCGTTGACATGGCAGTAGACACTTTTGCTGGAGATTCATGTTCACTTGATGTACTAGGAACAGAGTCTTGGTTTCTTTCAAATGCACTTACAATGAAATCAGGCCAGTTTATTTCATAACCATTCGCTATTATTGTTGCTAAACAATTCCTCTTTGCTATGAGCATTTTGCCATCTCCTTTGCAGATTATAGCAATATTTTGCACAAAACGCTTTTAGCGCTTTATTTATTTATTTATTAAAACTTTATGCACAGGTAAAAAAAACTGTACAAAGGCGGACTTAATGCCTAATGCCTTTATCGTTTTCATCAGTCAGCGACGACGACATTTGTGACAGAAAGTGGGTTTGTGTAATGTAAAATGCGAGCGTAGCGAGCGCGCGTCATGGAGTCGTAGCAGGTTCTAAATTTGCTTATATCTTGAAAACGGGGCGTCCTATCGCAAAAATAATGAAAAATTCGCTCCCTTTTTAGATACATAAAGAGACATATAAAGTAGTACGCATAGATATAGTATCTGTGGTAGTACGTCTCAAGAACATAAAATAAAATATGTTCGCTGTTGTAAAATCTTAAAGCGTGTAATAAAACAATCAAGAAAAAATTCTAATGCGAAATTCATCTCATGCAGTACCAATAAAACTAAGGCCACATTGGCATTAATTAAACGACAAACCCAAACTGCAAATATTCTTCAACCCACAATAGACTACATCCTGCACAATAACAATATAATAAAATCTCCTGTAAAATTGGCTAGTATTCTTAACAATTTCTACATTAACCAAAATCTCAATACTACGACAGCGGTCAATAACAATTACAAATCACAATCAATTTCTAACTCTGCTTAAATTGAATGTGATTTGTAAGTGTTTTACCCAGTGGACAGAAGCGAAATAATAAATATAGTTCTAAAATTAAAAAATAAAACTAGTTGCGGTCACGACAATATTCCCATTAGAGTTATCAAGGAAAGCATCCCATTTATTGTTGATCCACTGGTACATTTATTCTAAATCTTATGTTAGAAACGGGTAATTTTCCCGATACCCTAAAGATAGCTCTCATAAAGCCGATATATATTTAAATGTTAACCAATTTGGATTCCAAAAAAATAAAACTACATCATTGGCAATATACAAATTATTCAATTCCATTTGGGATAAAATCAATGATGAAAAGCAAAGGTATAATAAATAAGCGGTAGGTATAGGAATAAGAGGTACCTATAGCACTTAAATTAATTGACAATTATTTAAATAACAGAATGCAAGGCACTGTCATTGAGATTAATGACCGTACAAAAATGGTGGAGGTGGTGACATGTAAATTCGAGTCCGTAATACTAAGCGTACCGAAACGCAGTACGGTATATTGGGACCTCCCTTGTTTTTATTGTATATCAACGAGCTTCCAAATCTAATTGACCATCTTTGCGTAATGTACGCTGATGACGCAACTATATTTATTTCAAATGAATATTTTCAGTTTCGTAAATGAGGACATTGCCTCATTTACGAAACTGAAATAAATAGAACATTGGCAACTGTGACTGATTGGTTGCAGTCAATAAACTTAAAAATCAATGTCTCAAAAACCAAATTGATTCAATTTAGAAAATATAAAAGTAAACCTACGAAATTGAATGTAACCATGTCATAACAGCGGTTGAAGAAGTAAAAGACACAAATTTCTTAGGAGTTACTATAGATCAATATTTAAACTGGAAGGCACATATTGAAAAGATTAATAAAAGAATATCCAGCGCTTGCTACGCATTGCACTACAAATCCAAGTGTTACGAGTTGTTGTTGATTCGAGTGAAAAATTTACAAGCTCGCTTTTCGAATCCTACTTTTTTCTAATTGGGAAAAATGGGCTTTTCTGGATAGATCGGCCAAGTTAATCCTTGAATCTAACATAATTATCCGAGTCGGAGTGCTAAAAAATTCGAGCTGTTTTCATGGAATTGAAGGTGCACGGTGCACCCCTTGCTGGAAAAAAATCGACGACCGTACGACATGCCCTATAACTGTACGATTATCGCTCTTAATTGCAGGGATTTTATAATCAAAAGTGGATGAAGTTGAAGTATTCCATGGGCGTACCCGATGATAGCAATTCGACATGTTGCACACTAGTACAGATGGCGCACAACAAACTACCCGAAACTACAATATTTTCGCAATCAACCTTGAAGTTGAATTTACAACTTTTTTACTAGTGTATCTTTAGTTTTTCCCAGTTTCGTAGCAAGTAACGATTTTTTAATAATTGTCAGCAAACAATAAAATAATCACTCAAGTACAATAACATCATCATTTATTGAACTTACGCATTGATATCAATTAATTTTAAAACATAAAAATAAATCTTAAAATTTAAATAAATAGCATCATACATTCGACACTAGTACATACACTACAGCCAGTTATCTCTTATAAATAAGGTACTTTTTTTGCAAAATGTGCTGTGATTTGATCAGCTTGTTACATAATACGTCATAAGATAAAATGCTGTATAACATTCCAAGAGCCTATTCAATTCAGTCATTGCGGTGGATAGCAACTATTCGTGTTCTCTATTCTGAATAAGCTCTTCTATCTCTTTTGATACAATTAGACAGGCTTGCGGAAGTTCTTGCCGGCGTATTTGGCGCCAGCTCCGAGTTCCTCTTCAATGCGGAGGATCTGGTTGTACTTGGCGAGACGCTCGGAGCGGCACGGCGCGCCGGTCTTGATCTGACCAGTCGAGAGACCCACGACAAGGTCGGCAATGAATGTGTCTTCAGTCTCTCCGGACCTGGATACAAAAATACCATTATAATATTAACCAACCAACAGTTGCGTATTTGTAAGGCCTTCTTCTATTTTCTTATTATTCAATTTTTGATTTCTTAATTTCTATCATAAAATCATAAACATACCTGTGAGAAACCATGGTGCCCCATCCATTCTTCTTGGCCAGCAAGTGAGCATCGATGGACTCAGTCACACTTCCGATTTGGTTAACCTTTAAGAGCAAACAGTTGCACGCTTTCTTCTCAACAGCAGTGGTAATACGCTTGGGGTTTGTTACCTGAAATAAATAAAAACATCTGTATCTCTGATGGAAGTTTAAAAAAATTAAATCAATATCGCTGTACAATACACACAGCGCCATCTAGTTTCACACTATGCAACGAGGCTTGTGTTGTGGACACCAGATATCTGGCTGGCTGGGATAGTTTGCCTTGTTCTTTTCAGTTAGCTTTGATGGTTCTTTTGGAAAAAAGTATCATGTGGATACAACACCAACCAAATAAATTGGGACAAGCACAGGAGAATGATAACGGGTGAGCTACAGTTCTAGTCTAAACACTGTTAAGTGCAAGTACTCACTGTAAGATCATCTCCGACAATCTGGATGGGTGTGCGAGAGGTGAGGTTAGCCCACGCGGCCCAGTCGTCCTGGTCGAAGGGGTCTTCAATGGACACCATGGGGAAGTCCTTGATGAAGTCCAGGTACACCTCAGCCAGCTTATCAGAAGACAGGTAATCGGCAGGGTTGGACTTGGGGTTCTTGAAGTCAAGATCATAGGTGTTGTTCTTGAAGAATTCAGATGCGGCAACATCCATTCCAATTTCAATCTAAAACACATAGTAAAAATTAAGGCGGTGTTGACTAACTTTGACCATCTTACAAGTGAAGGAGTGGACAAAAACTAATTAACAAAAAAATACGTTTGTGTCATATACAAAATTACAAAGGCTTTAGTTTATTTAACTGAAACATAATATGCATTTGACTATGAATCGAGAAACAAAACGAAAGAAACAAAAAAAGAAAACAATACTAACCTTGCCCGTGTAACCAGCCTGCTGGATGGCATCTTGAATGAGGAAAAGAGCATCCTTGTTGTTCTGGATGTTGGGAGCGAATCCACCCTCATCACCGACGGCCGTGGAGTCCAGACCGAACTTATCCTTGATGATCTTCTTCAAGTGGTGGTACACTTCCGAACCCATGCGCATTGCCTCGCTGAATGACGTAGCGCCTAGATAAAAGATTTAATGTACTTAAAACTGTTTTTACCTTGTGCAACTTGTGCTTTGTACTTGGTTTCTGTGAATTTACTGTGGGATGTCGAGTGATAATATACCTTTGTGGTATTGTATAATTGTATTGTATAACGGGCTGGTGTCCGCAACTCACGTCAAAGCGCATATTTTGCGTATGGGCTATAATCCACCACGCGGGCCCAGTGCGGATTGGTAATGTCACATGTCTTCGAATTTTTGGTTCTAGGACATGCCGGTTTCGTCACGATGTTTTCCTTCACCGTTTTGAGAGCAGTGGTGATGAAATAAATTACACAAAGTTGCGCCTGTCTGGGTTCAAACCCATGACTTACTGTTCGTAAGTCGGGACCGCCACCACTGGGCCACCACTGCTCTCGAAACCTTTGTGGTATTCCCACAACTGTTACTCCAAAATAGCATTTGCTTTAGCCAATAAGATACCAACATAATCCTTTACGGCCATTTTCTTTATCTTACTTATGTATATAGCTATTGGTGTTTTTATAAACAAAGTTAGCTTGGAATCTCCTTGGAATCCTATCCGCATCACCAACCTGTTACTTGGAGGACTGTGATTCATAGAAAAACAAAGCAAGCTTCTCTGTGACATTTTGCTTCTAACAGTCCACAATATGGTAGCAACCTTTTGTTACCTGTTAGTAAGTTATTGAAAATGGCCGTTAGTCTAAAGGTAGGAAAGTCTAAAGTTTCTACTTTCCTGGGACAGAGGGTATAGGTTTGGGTACTTAATATAAATTATTACCTGTAGGCAGGATCATGAACTCTTGCATAGCCAACTTGTTACCGGCGTGGGAGCCACCGTTGATGACATTGAAGGCAGGTACAGGCAGCACAATGTCGGCATTTCCCGCCAAGTCAGCCAAGTGCTTGTACAAAGGGACACCCTTCTTAGCAGCTCCGGCTTTGGCGACGGCCAAAGACACGCCGAGGATAGCATTAGCACCCAACTTGGACTTATTTTCAGTGCCATCCAAGTTCAGCATAAACTGGTCAATCTGTTAACAATCAGTAGATTTATTTATTATTATGCAGCCGTAGAGATAATAATAATGTAATAATGTGTAATAATTTAATAAAACTAATAATGCAGCAGTTGAGATAACTGGCTGTATCTTGTTGTTTCTAATATTATTATTATTTTTTATGTAGGTACATCAAAATCGAGTGGGGAACCTAATTATTTCTACCTAGCAATAGTCAGGTTTTATCCTTATTTTATCTCCATTTTCGAGTTCTGTAACTGTTTAATGTTTGTGTTTCTGAAGTCTTTTATTAAATAGTCTTTAAAGTTTGTCTTTGCCACAAACAAATAAAATTCAGTGATCATAATATTATTTGCAGTTTTTAATGATTACTCATAATATTTCTGTGCTATCATTGGTATAATCTTGCATCGTTTTATAAATTTAATAAAACTAATAATGCAGCAGTTGAGATAACTGGCTGTATCTTGTTGTTTCTATTATTGTATATTTTTTTTTATGTAGGTACATAAAAATCGAGTGGGGAGCCTAATTATTTCTACCTAGCAATAGTCAGGTTTTATCCTTATTTTATCTCCATTTTCGAGTTCTGTAACTGTTTAATGTTTGTGTTTCTGAAGTCTTTTATTAAATAGTCTTTAAAGTTTGTCTTTGCCACAAACAAATAAAATTCAGTAATCATAATATTATTTGCAGTTTTTAATGATTACTCATAATATTTCTGTGCTATCATTGGTATAATCTTGCATCGTTCTATGGCAGTTGCAATAGGCATCAACTTTCTTTTATACATTTAATAGATTTGTTGGTGAATATAATAATTTATTGCTGTAAGTGGCCCAAATACATAAGAACAGAAGAACTAATGCTTCTGTGAAGGAGCATTCAAAGTGATCTTGAACTGTTAAGGTCAAAGTGAAGGTTACACATTAATGAATGAAACTTATGACACATACCTCTTTCTGCTGTGTTACTTCAAGATTTTGTTTCAGTAGTTCAGGAGCAATGCTTTCATTGATGTTCTTGATGGCAGTGAGGACACCCTTGCCATGGTACTGCCCTTTAACATTATCTCTAAGCTCCAGAGCCTCATGGACACCAGTAGAGGCGCCAGACGGGACAGCCGCACGGAACAGGCCCAACTCTGTTACCTACATCAAATAAAACGATTAAATCCAGCACATTTTGTATGCTTTATTTATTCACTATCTTCTGCCAGTGGCTTCGCCCGCGTGAAGTTTGATAAATTATCCCATGAGATCTTAACTTAGATAGTATTTAAATATGTTTTAATCCAGGTTATAAATCATCTGTGTGCAAAATTTCATCGTAAGTAACAAACATCCAGACAACCATACATTCTCACAAACTTTCGAATTTATAATAAATATTAGTAGGTTACTAAGATGTAACAAGGAGTTGTTCTGTTAGTAATATTTATTATTATGATGGTATTCTATTCTAACTGGAATCATTTTAGGGGCAGATAATTTTTTAGTAAACGGGTTGAAGGAAACAAATGATAATAACAGGAAAAACGGGATGGTAACTTGATAATACGTACCAGGTCGACCTCCACAGTGGGGTTACCACGGGAGTCGAAAATTTGACGAGCTTTGATGGACTTGATCGGCATTCTGGACATGAAAGCAAAACAGTTTCTGATTAAAGTATAAATTGTTATTGTTCTTCATTATTACGGATTAATCTCTTTTTTAGTACTTACAATGGAAAATTGCCTACCTCAATTTATTCATTCTATAGGTGGTAAGGTCAAATAAAGGTTGATTCTTAGAAACAAATATAGAGAACGGATGATATTTTTGTTTTAAAATGATTGATAACAAAATGGTTAATTAATCTAAATAAAACAATTGACGTATGCAAAAAAAAAGTATAGCCGAAAGATTACATAAAATTGGCATTTTCATTATTATTTTCAGAAAACAGGCATATCTTACAATGTTATTAAAACTAAGTCCATATAAAGATGTTTCAGTATGAAAAAGGTTACTTACTTGATTATAATTCCGTAATTTCAGCGGACAAATGAAACAGTAAGTGGACAAAATTCGCCGGATCCGCCGGAAAGTACCTAGAGAAGATGTGACTGTGTCCTTCACAAGGTGAAACTAGAGGCTTAAAACCGGAACTTTCTTACATTACGCTGAATTCAGAAAGGTGACAACGCCCGGATTTACCTTTTATAAACTGTTGATGAGAAACGTTTACTTTTAGATCATTAGCAAGATATTTTTAATTAAAGACGTCCAACGCACCAAGAAATTTTTATACATCTTATAATCGGTTCATCTATTAATGTCGAGTTCTTACGGTTTTTAACATCACAGTATGGGTCATGCATGGGCAATGGGGGCTATCGTTTTTTAGCTCACCAGATGGCGCCAATGTCGAGTAAGGTCTTGTCAATAATTCTATTTTATACTAAACTACTTGATTATAATTCCGTAATTTCAGCGGACAAATGAAACAGTAAGTGGACAAAATTCGCCGGATCCGCCGGAAAGTACCTAGAGAAGATGTGACTGTGTCCTTCACAAGGTGAAACTAGAGGCTTAAAACCGGAACTTTCTTACATTACGCTGAATTCAGAAAGGTGACAACGCCCGGATTTACCTTTTATAAACTTTTGATGAGAAACGTTTACTTTTAGATCATTAACAAGATATTTTTAATTAAAGACGTCCAACGCACCAAGAAATTTTTATACATCTTATATTCGGTTCATCTATTAATGTCGAGTTCTTACGGTTTTTAACATCACAGTATGGGTCATGCATGGGCAATGGGGGCTATCGTTTTTTAGCTCACCAGATGGCGCCAATGTCGAGTAAGGTCTTGTCAATAATTCTATTTTATACTAAAGTACCAATAAAGTCTTAGAAAGTTTATTTTATTACCTACGTTTAACAAAAATATAGTGTAAGCTTCAGATTCATATTTACAATATTCTCCCTAAAATTAGCAAGCATGAAACATTTAAAATTCATTCTACCTCCAAGTACTAACAAATGAGATCTTAAGTTGCTACTTAAAATCTTAATGGCTCAGGCTAGAACACAATCGTGAGTATTATTGTAGATACGTGATAAAAAAGTACGCAACGTGCGAACACTGTATGACATCTGACATTTCGGAAGACCTTACTCTACACGAACGCCTCTAGCGGCGAATTCATGCGCGAAAGCCCCCTTGAGATTGACAGTGACAGTATTCAAGAAAAATGACTGATGACTAGGCAGCATGGTCTCAGACCTTAGCCTGTTCCGTAAGGAGAAAAAAATTTAATTACAGTGACAGTTGACACTGACTCGACTAGTCACAGTCAGTCCGCGCGTTGTTTACATTTTTGTTTCATATTTGTTGTGTTCATAGTTCTAATTAAAAAAATGAGTGCTGATAAGCAATCTAAATCGGAGAAAAAGCCCATAGTTATTAAAAATGCCACTGATTTACAAAGGCTAAAATTAGAAAAACTAATGAAAAATCCAGTGAGTTCTCCAAAACTAACTTCTCCAACTAATTAAGCAATAAATGTTAAGAATATTGTTTGAAGACTCTTAACCATGTATTTATTTATCAGGATAAGCCTGTGGTTATCCCTGAACCGCCAAAATCGAAATCATTAGCGGCGCCACCTGACTTCGTCCGCAATGTTATGGGTTCGAGTGCTGGCGCTGGATCGGGAGAATTTCACGTGTACCGTCATCTCAGGCGAAAAGAATATGCGAGGCAGAAGTTCATCCAGGAAAAAAGTGAAAAGGTATATCTGGTATTACCTACTAATACTGAGCCAATGTTGATGACATGACTGCGATGTGATGAGGTGGGACCGATCACATGTCACTAAAGATGAAATTTTGATGAATGTGAGGAATGATATGAAAGAAAAGGCGTTCATGATTGCGTGACGGTTGACAGGGGCGAACGGAAGATAAAAATGTGACCGACTCAATATTCACATTATTACCTTCATATCCTACACCTTATACATTGGGTTTGGACAGCAGATGGTACAAGATAACAATATTACTAATAGATATCTCGACTAACATCTCTCGTTGGTCTCGCTAGGCAGTTGGATCAAGGGCCTGATTCAGAAGGCAGTACTTTTGATACGGCTTGCATTGTGAGGAGGTTCCTCACGCTGCCCTAACCATTGGTAGCTTGCACCCTGCTCCAGATACTAGAGGAGCACTATTTTTAATGTTTTTTATTTTTAAGAAATGATTAATAATATAATATGCAGTAATAGTATAATATGGATCTGAATAAAAGGCTGTATTATTATAATATTCTAATAGATGTTTTATATTATACCAATGATTATAGGATCTACTTCTAATTATAACATATTGTCATTTTGCCATCAATCAGGAAAAAATGGATGATGAATATCATAACAGAATAGAACAGAATCGGCAAGCAGCTGCTGAGAAGACAGCAAAGAAACGAGCTAAGAGGTTAAAGAAAAAGAAAAATAATAAATTGAAAGCAAAGAAGCCAAAATCGGAAGATAAGCAAACTGCATCATCACAGTCAGATTCCAGCAGTGAAGATGACGACACAGAAGATAAGGAGAAAATCATTTCACCAACAGTTGAAGAAACTAGTTCATAATTAAAGAGTAAATAGTAGAGAGGAAAGAGGAAATAAAGTATTACTTACATAACAAAGCTTTTTATTTAAATTATCTTTAAATAACATGGCCCATGGCATAACTTATTAATTAATATTTTGAAACATAAATTAAATGCAATATAAAAATTAAAATATGTCATAGAATGAAAATAAAAGCATTAAAAAAGTAACACATTATTGGATTGGTCAAATTGTTTCTGAAAAGTCATCGTAATTAATTTTATTCTCAAAGAAGTAAGGTGGCAGAGGTGGTAAAGTAACAGTGAAGCTGTCGGGTTCCGGTATGGCCATGCGCTTCCAGGAGGCAGTGTAGTATATTGTGTTCCTCGCTTCACCAGCACACCATGGAATTACGCTTAATCTGCAACAACACTAGTTGATTTAGTATTACTTACAAAAAAATACTTCTAACATCTTACCTAAATAAGCCAATAGAAAATAATTCTTAAATTTATCTATGGGCAAGACTCATCATATCACATGTGCTTTTGTTCACGAGCGGCCCTTACCCGGGGCTCGGCGCCGAGATAACCATGAAGATGAACACGCACCCGCTTTTTACCCGGGAAGAGATTCCATTTTATATGCATGCACCGAGCGTAAGTCAGGCCTCGAGAACAAGAGATCACAAGGAAAGCGGCTGAGCACAATGATTGCTTGAGAACATGCAATGGTATCTTGTAGTACCTACTAAGCAATTACATGTATTTTTCTTATACATAAGTGCTTACCCAAACATCAGCATCGTGAAGGAAATTAAAATAATCGCTATAATAAGAAACCACAGTGAAAAGTCCGTCATTTTCAATCGTAAATTTCTTTCCTGCGCGTATGTAACGACGATTCTTTTACAAATATTCCATGACAAGATTATTTGTTACTTGAACAGGTAGGTCAAAAGTTTTTATTGTTTACTTACCCATTTTTATACGTTTTTCGTGAAGAACGTCATAATCACAAACAGGTAGGTATGTGCGTACCTCTAGCAATGCGATTGCAGTTCTAATAATGAGCCGGTTACAAATCTGTTACAGACATGAGTAACATTACATCAAATTAAATACAAAGTAGATGACTGTATTGTGTATTTGATCACAATGGTTTCTTTAAAGTCGGAGTTGCATGAAGATTTCTTTCATACACGTTTTAAATTAAGATTAATTTACGCTCATCCCCGATGCTATGATATTTTGCCAGATAGGGCGAGCATAGCTTAGTGCCATCAACCGCGACATATCCAGACCAAAGAGTAGAATACTTATATCAAAGAATAACCAACCTATGGACCTGCGACCGCTTAACCCAATCATACTACTAGAATCGAACCCAATTCTTTAGGCAGTACGCTTGCAACTAGACCAACGAGACAGGCACCTCTTGATACGTAGGTACTATATTATGATTCGAGTCCTAGTCATCGTGGTGAATGCTACAACATAGGACATGCCACACAATTCTCTCCTGCCTCCAGGACTTGAACGAGGCAAACGACAGCTGTCCAGGTCGCTACGTACATCTGAGTCAACGATTCGAAAACCAGAAGACTATAATGACAAATTAATACCACTGAGCAGGTTGGAAACTTTACTAAATAAAATGAAGCTTGGAATAGTTCTCACAAATTTTAATAGAACTGAAATTAATACATATAAATGTTAATTAAATCTAAGGATTAATAGCTAGGTTTATTGAACAGAAGCCATAACGCTATCCTCGTTCTTCTTGAGTAAGACGAATCCTTCCATGACAGGCGACAGAGGGATGTATTCGTCGGTGGCGAGTTCAGCTCGCTCGCCGAACGATAGTAGTACGGGCGTTGTGTGTGTGTGGGAACCAGCGATTGTTTTTGGGGTTCCGGCTTTACCGATAACGTCGACAGCCTGCGAAATAATGATATAAAACAATAAACTGATGGTAATAGACTAATAGACTGATTCTGACTCTTTTTACCCGACTGCGCCAGAAGGAGGATTATGTTTTTAGAGTATGTATGTATAATTGTTTGGCACGCTCTGTGGCCTGAACGGCTCGATGGATTTTAGCTTGAGAGGTGTCGTTAGATTCGTATTTCCTGTGAGAGTGACACTGGGTATATCAAAATAAAAAAGTAACTAAAAAGTGTAAAATAAAAAACGCGACTGCTTAAAACTAACTAGTAACTTTAAATAAAAACTGAAAAGAATAAAACAAGTTCAGGATAACAGGACTTTGTGACTGCAACATTCGTGGCCCATTAAATAATAGATGACTCTAATATCCTCCAGGGCCTGCACTAAATAACAAAACTCGTAATAACAATATCGCATTGTGTTATCATGAGTTTTTATTTATTAATTCATGAATTTAGACCGATTTTTTAAAATTAGTAAAACATTTTGTTGGTCTTTCACAGTATTGTCGATAATTTTAGCAACTTGTGTAGCCTAAACTAGATTTCCTTTCTAAGCTGTATTTTTTTCTTACCTGTCCAACACGCACGCTGACGTTCAAGGGCTGCAGGTTCTCGTCGAGCGTGACGAGCCAACGGGGCTGCATCGCCGTCGCCAGCACGTACAGCAAGTAGTGGGACTTGCCGAGGATTACTGAAATACATGATTATGTTAAAGAAATAAAATAGTTTGCGCGCTCGTCGAGAATGGACGCCGAATTAGGCACTGCTATCGCCGTGACGCTTTGGCTCGATTAAAAGATAAAAAAATGGAGATGAGGAAGATGGTGGATGACAAAGATTCCATCTCGTTCGTCCAAGTGACGCTCTTTTTGAATTTTTGACGCACTGACCGCACGGTACCGAGTCACGCGCGTTACTAAATTCCCAGTATATAGTTATGTGCTGAATTCACGCGCGAGTGTGGATGCGCTTGCGTTCACAGGAGGTTCGCGGCTCGCAAACCCTTTGAAGCGGGCGCAAATACCGACGGGCGCGAAAACCATCCACATTCGCGGTTCACGGCTTTCAAAGGTGTTCGCAGCGTGAATGTGGAGCTCGTATCATACCCAGACACATAAATATATAATTTTATATTTATAAATTAGTGTAGTTACTGTTCTTGCAATCCAAGAAGGCAGTGAGCACAACGAGTAGCCCTGCGAGCGCGGGCTGGTTGATGAGCCGTCGGTCGGCGTGCGTGGGACACAGCGTGACCGTGCCCTTGCCGGCGTGGCACAGGCCCTGCGCCAGCCGCACCATGAACAGGTGCACCGGCGACTTGCCGTGGTACAGCGCCAGCGCGCGGAGCATTGTCGCCAACCTGAACAAGACCCCAACTTTACTATTATTATATTGGAACAAACAAAACCTTCACCATCCTACTCTAAACAAACTGATGATGGTTTTGTTTTGGCAAAGAGATTTAAAAGAATTAGGTATAGAGCGGAAATTGATCCCAAACATTTTCGATTTTGTCACACGAATGCTACCTAACAATCGGGCGTATGCCACTAGTCAGTACGATTCGTTACTAAGTAGTAACAAGTATTTGGATTACGATTATCTTCGTCTTGTCCCGTCTATCGCTCGTAAATATTTGAATGTCTTTGTATTTTGGGGAGGTTTTCTCTCTCATTGTCGATGTAGGTAAAGAATCTAGAAGAATGAATTCATACACCCAAATTGAGATAGTCATAAACATAGAATATTAAATAGTAATGTACTGTAATGTTCTTGAAATATTGACATAAAAATGCAATACTCCTGAAATAGTGTTTTTTTTTTAATTAAACGAAATATAACGACACCGAGTTAGTTATTCTTATTAGTATTGAATATAGTTTAAAAAACGTTACCTGGCGTTATTAGTACCAGCTCCAACTAATCCCATGGCGAAGATGGCATTGTAGGCGACGTCGTTATCAGAGTCGTGAGAGTACTTGTTAAGTACGTCGATAACGGCCAGCTGCGGGTTCGAGATGGAACACAGCGCGATGGCCAGAGGCACCGCCCGCCGCACTGCCGGCTCGCCGTAACGACCCTGCGAAAATATAAACGAATTTTAGAACGAGTTCTGGAGCAGCAAATTGTTGTGATAGGTAACACCTGCGCAGCGGTTTGAACAAGGCTTAGGCAGCCACCACATCTAGATTTTCATTGCAAATGCTTTGCCATTGTAGGGTAAAGGCCTGTCCTCCTACAGTGAGGACATGAGCAATGATCATCACGTGACACATCATGCTTGCTCGTGATGGATTGATGCTTTTAGTTTTCGATTGATGCAGAAATACATTTTGAGGAATGACCATGTGCCCGGTTTTTAACCCATAACCTCGTGAATACTAAGCGACGCTTTGACCATAAAAAAATCTATGTTTGCGAACACACTTGTGCACCATAATATTTCCTGTTATAAAATGGGAAGGACAGGAGTGTGAAGTCACCAGCTGTCCGAATATCCTGGTGCACATCTCGGCGCCGGTCTCCTCCGCGAGCGCGATGACGGCGACACCTAGCGTGGCGACCGCTTGCACGGACGACAGCTCCTTGTTAGCCTCCTTCTCCTTTTCTTTCTCCTTATTCTTGCTGTCCTTTGATGACTTGCCTGGAAGAATACGTGGAATTTTTAGCAAGGAAGATTGATTTACGTATCTATACTAATGTTGTAAAGAGGCAACTTTTTCAGGTTTGGATGTAAGAGGTCATCACCAAAAATACTCATCAGATTACAAAAAATCGTAAAAAAGTGCAAGAATATGACATTTGCTAGTTGTAGGATAAAATAAATACTTTACAGAGATCTCAGCAATAACAACTCAAACTAGTACCATATTTTTTGGGTATGCTAATTGCAAATGCAGAGTAGCTTACTTGTCTGAATGACAAAGAGGTATATACATGGCTATGAACTACTATATCATGAAAAAAATATCAATGTAATAAATATAATTTATGGATTACCTTTCGAGCTCTTATCATCCTTTGAACTTGAACTGCCGGCTGTGCTCGAGCTGGAAGCAGAGCTTTCCTTGGCATCTTTCTTGTCTTGCTTCTTGAATGCTGTGTCCTCGGTTGATGATTGCTCATTCTAGAATATGGACAGAGTATGTTCTTAGGTTATATCACAGGTAAATAAATATCGCTGGACATTTCACACAGCGCCATCTAGTGCCACACTAAGCAACGAGGCTTGTGTCGTGGTCACCAGATAGTTGATATAGTACACAGATTTTTTTGTTTGTAAATACATACTTATTATACATATAAACATCCATGACTCGGAAACAAAAAACCATGCTCATCACACAAACGTTTGCTCCTACCGGGATTCGAACCCGAGACCCTAAGAACGTAAGGCAGCCTCACTACCGCTGCGCTATTCGGGTCGCCAAGTGTAAAGACAGGGCTATATTTTTTAAAGCAAATATAACAAGATATCTTAAATCCTATCTTTCACATTTTTTTTACAATTGTAAAAGAATGACATTCATTAATGACTGGTGCTGGGTTCGATTCCCAGGTCGAGCAGTGTTATTGGGTTCTTTCATCAGGCATTTCTCAGTACCAGCCACGGAGTCTGGATTTGCGCCCGGATGATGGCAATAGGCTCACTCCGTATTACATGGGACTTAAACATAACTGGCAAAATGTGGGTGTACTATAAATAAGGTACACCTCTGCCTAAACCTTCGGGGGTTACAGGCGTGATGTTATGTAAAAGAATAAGAGTTGTGAGTTGATTACAGGGGCTTAATTTAGTTGGTGATCAATTCGCTTAACATTCGAATTTCCCTGAAGTCAGTGAAAGGGAGATCGACGCACAAATGATTATTCAGTACATCATCGCGAACCCGGACATAGAAAATTTTCATCAGTAATTTAAAAAAACCTGTTTCCTACAAAAGTGCAATACCTACACGGTCAAAATGTATAGAAACGCAGATTTTCTTTTTAATTACCGATAAACATTTCGTGTGTAGCGTCCACTTGTATAAGTGCTGAATATTGGTGTATCCTTACATCGGTCTCATAATGTTTGGAGCAGATGTGCAGCATCTGTTGCACGACCAGCACGTCGCCAGTGCCCGCGTACGCGCACATGGACAGCGTGGTCTGGCACAGAGACTGCTGCGGCTCCGGCAATACTTCCAGCGCGGCCATGGTGGCCTCTGTGCGCTCTTTGCAACCTGCACATTAGAGACATAATCTATCTATATCTATACTAATATTATAAAGAGGAAAGATTTCTTTTTTGTATGTAACAAATAAACTTAAAAACGAATAGAACGATTTGAAAATTTTTTTCAGCAATGGATAGCTACATTATCAGCGAGTAACATAGGCTATATTTTATCCCCGTACTCCCACGGGAACGGGAACTACGCGGGTGAAACCACGTGACGTCTGCTAGTTGGTTATAAACAGGGATCGATCATCGACTAATCGGGTTGACCGTTTAAATATTGCTGGTTAATCAGAATGAAAGAGACAAAACACCGAATGCTCCATGTCATGTCATTGCATGCGTATAAAGGTCTGGTGACCTGTAATACAGGTTTTTTTTCTAAGACCTACTTCAGGCACCAGCTCTCACAATGTGAATTTATATAGTTCTAAACTGTTAAGTGCTACAAAACCATTGTGAGGGAAAATAAATAAAAACCTTTTATATTATTTTTATTATAAAAATTAACTCTATGCGTGAATCGGTTATTATAGGCTGACAAACCCTATAATGCGGGTTAATCCATACTCTAGGGTTTTTCACCTAACCCTAAAAACTAACCTGATTAAAAACCCCTTTATATGGGTAACTTTTCCGTCCCTAATTATAACACTAAAACCAAGTACCAAACACGTCTGCCTTTTTCTTCTGTAAGGGTGTGATGTTATTCATGTTTGACAGTAATACTACTATAATCTCTTTCACGCGAAAACTACTGAACGGATTTGGATGAAATTTAGAGCACAGATAGTTTATAACCTGGATTAACACATAGAATACTTTTTATCCCGGTAGTTCGATCCCGTGGGACAGGAACCGAACTTCAAGCGGGTGAAGCCGCGAGCATAAGCTAGTATACAGTAATGTTAAACATTGTAAACACTAAAAAGGTCCATTGGGAAATTTTGAATCAGAAAACTTACCCAAGAAGCACAGTCCAAGTCCCAGATGTAAGAATCTAGCATATGTAGATGAATGTAAGTCTTTGTTGTCATCAATAAGACGTTGAATGATGGCGCATGTGACCTGTGAACAAGCATGTTTGTATATTTTATTTAGTTTTTCAGCCAATATTGAGCCCCAGCTCATTAATCACAGTACTTACATCGCCATTACAAGAGCCGACGGCTATCAAACCGCAGGACACGGCAGCAAGCGCGCAGATCTCGGCGGGCGCGGCCGTGTCACTCAGCACTGGTAACAGGTGCGACAGTACGTCCTCGCGTTGAGTGCCCGCGTATGCGATACCCAAGCCTGAAGAGAAATAATGCTTGCTTAGAAAACAACGTGAATGTTGATGCATGACAGGTGAATGGGTGTTGTGAGCATTTAGGAGTAATCAAACCAACAATTACGAACCCGAACGAAACCGACATTGCGATCAATTATTTGTTTTGCCAAAGTTACAACTTTTTACTAGTTTTTTTTTTAAATACTTGTTTTTAATGTTACATTTTTACTTTAAACACCTCCACGACCCCAGCAATATTCAATCCATCCATTAGCACAATGTTACATTGAGTTCTATCACAAAACGTGATTATTCACCCCCAAAAAGTCGTTTCCCAGTGATGATTTTTGCGTAACGTTACTTAGTTTGATGTACAGAATGCTTGGTTGACGGCTTCGTGAAGGGTCTGTTTACACCCTGTATAAGACTAACCCAAAACACTTCCAATCCTGAGGTTAGAGCTTGAATGCAGAACATAGTCTGACAGGAGCGCAAGCGCCGGGTCACACTCGTTGCGTACGCCGCAGTTGACCAATCCCAGAGCAAGTAATGCGCCCGCCTTGATGTGTTCGTCAGCAGTGTAGAGGTACTTGTCGATGGGTGTCAGACCACCATCTACATCCCACAAGTGGATCATACCCAGGGAAGCAGCAGCTGATAACATGCCTAGAAAAAAAAACTCATTAAAAGACTGCTGTAATTTTTCGCGTGCTTATACTAAAAGATTCAAGGTAAAAAAACTTTATACATTTTTAAGTAAAATGAAACCGAAATAATGAACGGCTTACCATGATCTTTATTCTTGTACATCCACTTGTTGCCATCTTCCGTGGTGACGAGCTTGTCGCGTCCAAAGCCAGCATTTACGAACGCGTTGACAAAAGTAGCCGACAAATTCTGTCTGGCGGAGTCTACCGGGTGCTCAGTTAAGAGAGAGGGACGCAGAGCCGATCCAGCGGACTCTAACCATGTCTTGTACACCTCCTCTGGAGTTTTGGGCTCCATGATGTCGAGCTAATTAACATAAATTATAATTATTCGTAGTTTATGATTGATTGCCTCTCAGATTAATGAAATGTATAATGTGTAAGGGTAAATCAAAAAGTTCTTGGAATCAATATAAAAAAATCAAAAATGAAACAAAAAAATAAATAATATTCTACATAATCTCTAATGCAATGCATTTAGAATAACGCATTTCTAACTTTCTTTCCTTGCGAAAAAAATCTTGTTTTATTGACTCTCAAAAAACTCTTCTACAACAGCCATAACCGCGCCGTCGTCGTCGTAAATTTAGTTCCACGAATATGCTCTTGTAATAGTGAAAATCAGTAGGGGCTAATCCGGAGAATGTGGTGGGTGGTCAAGGACATTGAAGCCAGCACAGCGGATTGCGTTGACCGCAACTTCGCATCGATTTTCCAAACGTCGCTTTATGTTTGCATCGGTTAAAATTCGTGGCACCCATTTTGCAGAAACTTTTCTAAGCCCCCATAAAATCCAAATGAAATTCAATTCCAATCCAAAAAAAAAACCTTTGTAGACATTTTTTTCAGACAGATACTATATCACCGCACGTCACTGGCTTTTCTCCATAATTTCGCGTTTTTAGAAACTTGTTGTACTAAACAATTTATTGCATGCCAATGAACTGATGAAATCACTCTGACACTCTTTAAAAGGAATATCAAACTACCCCAATTTTTTTTTATAAATATGTGCTTCTAAGAACTTTTTGATTTACCCTCATAGTAACAAGAGAGTACACTCTTGTTTTTCTCACTTCTCAGTTTGATTTAAATAAAGTACTAATTAGTTTGTATCAATACTTGATTGGTCAGCTGTTTGCTTCTGATTTATCTGCGCAGAAGAAGAATATTGTCCATGTTCTAAGACCTACCTCTCTTGCCAGGCTAAGGAAGTGATCATTGATGTGAGCATTGAGAAGGATTGTGCGGAGGTCTTCATCATCTACTTCCAAGGGTATGTATTGGCGCGCCAACATGTAGCACAGTTGTTTCTTGATCAACCTGTAAGTTAATAGGGTTATAAAAAAATTCATACTGTATATGAGATGTCAAAACTTTGCAACTCAGTTTAAAAAAAAAAACAAATTAAATTAAAATAAAAAAGTGGTCACTGCAAAATTGTTTGTATTTAATCAATTGATTTCCCCAATAAGATTGCACAAAAAATTATTAGTCATACTTACGGATCAGTGCAGGAATTGAACACTTCTTCACATTTGGCCTTGTCATGCAGTTGCATTGACACAAGCAGAGCACGAGGATATTCACCAAATCGTATGTAGGTGTCTAGAACTCCTTGCAGGATCTGTGTGGCCTCTGGCTCAACAACATAGCTGGCACATCTGAAATTAATATGTTGCAATTTTAATGCAAAACAACCTGCTCAGAGTGGCAGGCAAGAGTTGGGTGCAGGAGGGCCAGGGCCAGCTCAAGTTGTGTACAATGAAGGAAACCTACATCTACACTAATATCATAAAGAGAAAAGACTTGTATTTTTGTGTGTGTATGTTTGTAATGAATAAACTTAAAAACTACTGCACAATTCCAAAAATTCTTTCACTGTTAGGAAGCTACATTCACCCTGAGTAACATAGAATATATTTTATCCCCGTACTCCCACCGCATGACGTCCACTAGTTGTATATAAATGTAATCAGCATTGAGTGGATATGGGTCTCAGAAAAATAATATGAATGTAAAAGAAATTAATCAACACCCTTAATCCACACTACAGATACTAGTTATTAGATTACATTTTGTTTTCCACTTACCCAATCAAATACAAGCAAACTCTGGGGTAGTTGCTCTGATCCATGTGCTGAGTGAGCAGGTCAAGTCTATCAATCTCCATCAGCAAGTCACAGGCTTGGATCTCAGCAGAGTGTTTCATGTCAAAGGAGATCACATCTCGGACCAGGTTCAGCAGGGAATCCATATTGTCTACATTCCATTCTTCAGCTATTTCACCTTCCAACTGTCTATTTTACCACAAATTATACATATTTTTATTAGAAAGAATGAGAAGTAAGTAAGTAAGTAGTGCATGTTTTATTGAGTGAGTAATCATGGACTACAACTTTTTTTCATAAATACATAAAATTATTTTATATCAAAATTTATTTGGTGTTTGTTAATGAATTATTTTTAAACATACCTGACATATTCATGTCCCCAGTCTCCTACATTAGACATGGTTCCAAGAAGGCAGTATTTAAGACATTCTCTTTTCTCAGCTGCTTCCTGAAAATCATAATTCATTTTCATTATTTACTCTCTACTTACCAATCAGGATGATGAAAAAAACTTTATACTTTACTCACAGTAGAACCACTAACACCCATAGCAAGGACTGAAACAACATCTGCACAGAACTTCTTTGTTTGAGCATCTTGAATTTTTTCATAAACAATCTTCAGAGACGGATAATGTTCCCTCAGGAACTTCAAAGGTTTTGGGACTGATGTCATAGACGTTGTCGAAGTCCTTATAAGTTTACTTAACATTTGCAAAGCTGTTAAGTATAAATCGACATCTTCTCCCTGCCGAAATAATATGAAATTAGGTTAGAACTGTTTGATTCTCACCAGTCATGTTCATAACATTTTTACTAAATATGATTACAAAACATACCAACAGTTTCTCAACCAGCATATTGAGCTCCTCTTGCAAACGTTTGTCTTCTTCAGACTGTAAAACAATTAATAATTGTGGTTTATTTGTGGATAGGATGATTGATTTTGATTTTTAGAAAATACTTAATTACTTACCAAGTCATCATTAGGAGCGGCTGCTGGTTCTGCTTTCTCTTTTTTCGGCTCCTCAACCTTATTTTTCACCGTCATCGTGTGTTTATTCTGGTTTACTTCTTTCTTTACGAAACAATCTCACTGTGAATGTTCGCTTTCGGTGATTTTACAAATTTTGACAAGTCACCATTGCATCGGGATTCGGGATGCCTACCTAAAAAAATAATTCTACTATTATTACGAATTATTTCAAACAATATTCTTCATTGTGTGTACCATAGAGTATAGTAATATATGGTGTGTACTCTTTACAACATGATATTTCCTCAGTATAAAACCTAAACGGCAAAAATCTAAAATTTATTACAGTATAATGTTGACATTCACGCCTTTTTCCCCCATGAGGTTAGGCAGTAACTTCTGAGCGTGTGGTGAAAACGAGGACAAAGTGCCCAGTTATACGCAGTGGTCTACAAAACACTGGGACACCTGAGTAAGGTTACGGTTACGCCAGCGCATCAACTATATAGCAAATGTCTACAATATCAATATGTAAAATAATAATTTGTACAAGTTTTTAAACTGTCATGGTCCAGGGGTGCGTTTAAGTCAAATAACCAGTTTAAAATTTATACTGACTGAATGTCAAACACCCCGTTCAAAAACACCGCCCGCGAGGTGAAAAATCCGGTCGTCCGCTGGTATAAGTTTTCGCCTGAATAGGATAAATTTTAGCGACCTTTTTACCTCGCTAAATTTTAGTCTGCTGTCAGATTGACATTGAGCTGTTTGCTCGATTCGCGCCCTAGAAACAAATACTTATACCGAGTACTTAATTAATTGTCTCCGTGAATTTTATTTGTGGATCATGGACTGTTGAATTGATAGTTGTTACTTGTTTGACAAGCTGGGCTGTCAATTGAATTTGATAGTTAAAATTGATTTAGACCATAGTAGACCTATGACTCCGTTCAGCGAACCCTCGCTAGTTTAATTTTTATCCGGAGAAAATTTCGCCGGCTTACTTAAACGTATCCCAGTATAGCATTTTATGAACACTAGAAACGAGATATTTACCATGTTTACTGTTTGTTGCGAGTTACCGATATTTCGGCGCTGTTGCAAGCACCATGATCACGGATAAAACTCAAGTTATTGCGGGTGGGTGTTTAGGAGCAGACAAATCGGTCTACCCCCTTTCTTGTTCGTTATTTTGCACTCAGTACCGCTATCACTGTCACTCGATCCCTAGATCGAAATTAATCAATGTTATTATAATAACAATAATAATAATAATATTATAAATTAATTAGAATACGTCATCACAAAATTAATTAGTTACAGTAACATGACGCGGACAGTATAAGGTATTAAGAGTAATGTGAAACTCCAACACAACCGCTATAAATTGTCAGACCCTACAGAGTAGCTATAATTTAAATATTGTTTTGCCGCAAATAAATAATTCACTAAAAATTAGCAATTCAATGAGAGGGAACTACATCAATATCAGGATAGCAGTAAGAAATTTAAGATTTTAATTCAGTTTGTTTGAAGCAGTAGTCAGATAAAGTTCTGTTTGTGCGATAGAATATTTAAATACTTTTAGGAAACTGTGTTTAAGGTTATAATTAACGTATTCATTCAAATAACTTCAACGACACCGGCCAGAAGGTTGGTAATCGTTCTTTGTAAATTATAATAGTAATTTCGCGGTGTTTTCAGGACATATTATTATAATATTCTCAATTAATTGAAATACAATATTATGGACTCACTTGGATACAGAGGTGACCGCAACTAGTGGCAGGTACTGTGCAAGCGAGACAAGAACGCATTTGTACGAGCGCGACAGACGAAAAGAGAGAACAACCTCTACTCGTCTTGTATAATTTTAAGAGTAGGGGGCACCTTTGCCAAAGCTGTTACATAAATATTATCTGGGGTCTGGGATTAAGAGAGCAAGAGTTTTAAGTACTTTTCATTTGTTCCAGCCGTGTAGGCTCAGCCTCATCAGCAGAGCGTGCTAAAGTTATAAAAAGTGCAGCAGTTAATCAGACGGTGCGCACCGTTACCTCCTTCAATGCCCTCTCGCTTGTCATAGTTTGTTACGAATTCTCTTGATTTTCTGAGTTTTATTTAGTCATTTTTCGCAGGTAATATGCATCGCAACCAAGGTGTGCCTCTTTTGAAACTTTTAAAATTTAATAAGTGTTTGTCGATTGATGCCTATAAAACGCCTTTGTCCATTGAACATATGCCTCGTCCAAAATCACTGCCTCTTCTCGGGACAAAGTTAGAATTTATTGCGGCAGGCAGCGGAACAAAGTAAGGAACTATTTAATTTTAAAAACTAAGGAAGATTGTGTTCTCAAAAGATTAAATATTCTCTTAAATTGTGAGTACTTACCTGTAGGTGAGATAGTTGTTTATTTGTGTTACAGGTTACACGAATATGCCGATTCTCGGCACAAACAGTTAGGTCCCGTATATTGCGAGAAATTGGGCGGTAACACAGAACTGGTATTTGTTAGTGATCCCATGTTAATACGAAAACTGTTGCTGAATCTTGAAGGAAAGTATCCCATACATATTTTGCCAGAGCCTTGGGTATTATACGAAAAATTGTATGGATCTAAAAGGGGTTTATTCTTCATGAACGGTGATGAGTGGTTAGAAAATCGTAGAGTTATGAATAAGTTTTTACTCAAAGAAAATTCTGAAACTTGTTTCGAAACACCAGTTAGAAGCACTGTAAATAATTTAATACATAAGTGGAAAAATGAAGCTGAGAGAGGCACATTTGTGCCTAATTTAGAGTCTGAGTTTTACAGACTTTCTATAGACGGTATGTATAAAAACAGTTAATTCTTGCGTTTCTAATGAAGAACTGTAGTGACGACTTCGGTTGACCTACAAAACGCCAAGGACGGTACATTTTTGATGGGTATTATTACGCACGTCAGATTATTATTTATTTGATAGCAAGACGATGAACTACGAGTTTCATGAATTTATCTTCTTGCTATTTATCTTCTACTCAATATTATTACCTACTACATAATTCAAATGTAACCGAAAAAAAAGAAGAATATTTATGGGTCAGCCGAAGCACTCACCTATTTGCGATGATATTTTTTCCGAATGAACGAGTCAAGTATTTTAATTATTATTTTGGTCTATCCCATACTTACATTATTTTTACAGTGATAATATCGGTGATGTTGGGGAGCTCTTCGTCACTCAAACCAGATAAACATTATGAGACACTGTTGACCATGTTTTCTGAAGCAGTCAAGAAGATCTTTCAAACCACTACCAAGTTATTCGGGCTGCCAGTTAATACTTGTCAAAAGTTAAATTTAAAAGTGTGGAGAAATTTTAAAGAATCCGTTGATATATCTCTATCACTAGGTAATTCATTTTAAAAGAAAAACATAATAATTACGCATTAGGTACTTATTGTGTGTAACTAAACTTTGGATATAACACTTTCCAGCTCACAAAATAGTAAGTGAAATTTTAGTGCATAGCAAAGACAGCAACGGATTGATAAATGTTCTAGTTGAAGAAAATGTTAAGCCCGAAGATATTAAAAGAATAATCGGTGATTTCATTATTGCGGCTGGAGACACGGTATTTATTTTATAATTGTAATATCTCTCTATTTATGTTCTTTTGAGTTGTATTTTTTTTTGTTACATTTCAGACTTCTTATACATCCATATGGACATTATATTTGCTATCAAAAAATAAAAGTACACAACGAGAAATACATTCAAGGAACTCTTACATAAATTATGTGATCAAAGAATCTATGAGGTTATATCCTGTGGCTCCATTTTTAACAAGGATTTTACCTAAAGAATGCATTTTTGGTCCATACATACTAAAAGAAGGCGTAAGTATAAACATGCATAATTAAGGTATCTAGATAGGATTTATACTATAACTCACGTACCTACCTAATAAAATCACGCAGGCTTGGGCTAAAACTACTAAAACAGTGTCAATTCTTGTAATTGGCAACATGTTTTTATGTTTTTTTTTATTTTCTTGAACATGACTGAGGAGAAACTTTGGTATCGCTGTATTCTATGTGTATGTATGTACAGTAAACAGCACATCACATCAGTGAAATTTATATAAGAAAATAATAAGTTTTAATCCATTATCGATATGACAACACCATTACATTAGGACGATTTTGCAGTGTTTCCACTAATTCTTAATTTATTGCTGATTGGGTTGGACAACAAAACGCAAAAATGACACTTTAGGGTGCATTCCGTATTAGAAAATAATCGCTCACAGCGCTCACATCGATATTTTGCGTTCCGATTTAGTTATCACGATTAGGACAGTTATGAGCTGTCATCAATTCGGAACGCTTGTGAACGCGTTGAAAGTGAACATAACCCCAAACCAAAACCTTCCACAAGACCTATTTTTTAAATGGAAGTTATGTTGGTTGACTCTATCGACACTGATAACTCAGATTTTGAGATAGAGAACGACGATTCGTCCAGTGATGAAAAGGATGTTGGATGTGTTTATATTAGCGATAAGTTCATAACAAAACAACACAACCTGTCAACACAACTGTCATTTTTGACAGCGCTCACGGTGATATTTGTTTGGGGCATAGTCGGGCTGCGTTCCGAATTATGCTGTAATCGATTTGAGCGTCCACAAACCCGGTCGGAATTACCGTGAGCGCGATTTCGATGTCCCTTGAATCGTCATAGATGACGTCATGACATGCGTCATCTTGCGATTACACCGACCATGCCCCAAATAAATATCACCGTGAGGGCTGTCAAAAATGACAGTTGTGTTGACAGGTTGTGTTGTTTTGTTTGATCCAAATGAGTTTCAAACTCATGAACAATTTAATTACCGTTGCATCTATGTAATTTGTAATTCGTGGGAAGGGGTAAATCTTTGCCGGGAGCAAAATACGCTAATATAAACAACGCTTTCGTCATCCTTTTCATCACTGGACGAATCGTCGTTCTCTATCTCAAAATCTGAGTTAACAGAGTCGATAGAGTCAACCAACATAACTTTTATTTTCAAAAATAGGTCTTGTGAAATGTTTTGGTTTGGGTTATGTTCACTGTCAATGCGTTCACGAGCGTTCCGAATTGATGACAGCTCTTAGCTGTCATAATCGTGATAACTAAATCGGAACGCAAAATATCGATGTGAGCGCTGTGAGCGATTATTTTCTAATACGGAATACACCCTCGGTGTAATCGCAAGATGGCGCATGTCATGACGTCATCTATGACGATTCAAGGGACATCGATATCGCGCTCACGGTAATTCGGAACGGGTTTATGGACGATCAAATCGATTACAGCGCAATTCGGAACACGGCCTTATTGCAGCAGAGAATTTGACTTTGACATGTTGACATTCGATTGACATAACAAGAAAATAAGGTTAAGTTCTAACCTGGCTGGAATAATTGGTTATAACTAATAACAATTGAATTTCTATAGAATTACTGTAAATTACACAATTATCCCCTCAAAATGTTAATCTTCAAGCATATTACTAAGTTAAAAATGAACTCAACAATTATAAACAATCGGTCCTTCGGTGCAATTTGTTGTAACCTTATTCAAGTAGGAAATAACGAAAACAAAGCTTATAAATGTAGTGTACTGACTCAAAATAAGTTTAAATCGATGTATTACTATCCAAGACGACATCTATCAATGGAAGGATTCGCGAAATGGCAGGAACAAACGTACGCAAGCATATCAGGTAGTACTCCTGTGCATTTTATGCAGGACGGGTTACTTTACTTTCACGATGTAACCGGTTTGACTTGGTGGGCCACAATTGTTACAGCCACGGTTCTTATAAGAACGCTTATGACTCTACCACTAGCAGTTTACCAAAACTACATATTAGCTAAAGTCGAAAACATCAGCTTAGAACTTAAGGATCTGGTAAATGAATTAAAAAAGGAAACAACAATAGCAAAGAAAGCTTACAACTTAACAGATAAACAAGCTGTTTTATTGTATAAGAGATCATTGAAAAAACAATGGAATAATTTAATAGTGAGAGATAACTGCCACCCTTTGAAAGCCAGCTTGTTAATATGGTTTCAACTTCCGGTGTGGGTGTGCATGTCATTTGCATTAAGGAACCTTGTCTACATGGCTAATGCTGACCCTGCAGCACTAGTTACCTTTATGGAGTTATCTGCAGGGGGCATTGGATGGATTCCTAATTTAACGGAGCCAGACCACTCCTGGATCCTGCCAGTAGCATTTGGAATGACTAACTTAACAATTATCGAAATACAAAGGTTATCTAAGCTGCGACAACCTTCTAAGATGTACAATGTTTTCACAAATGTATTTAGAGTATTTACAATAATCATGATACCTGTAGCCGCCAATGTACCTTCATGCATGTGTTTGTACTGGATGACTTCAAGTAGTATTGGCTTGGTCCACAACTTTGTATTACTGTCCCCATCATTGAGAAGGAAACTGAAGATACCATTGGCTCCAAGTGAACTAGAAGAACCCTACAAACATATAAAAGAAGAATTGAAGCACTCTTATACAAAAATTTTGAAAAGAAATATACCTAAAGAATCATAATATTTCTTTAATTTCTGTTATTCCCCAACCATTTTTCTTGAATAATTACCTAGTATTGATTGTGTTAAAATATTGGAACAATTCTGTATTGCTCACTGAACAGTGATATCTTTTTTGTACTTATAAAATTTAATAAAAAAGATTTGAAAAGATATTGGACTAAATATATTATAAGCATAAAATTATGGATTACAGACCCCAATCATAGCTTCAATTTATACATCAGGACGAGATGAACTGAACTTTAGTAAAGCTGATGAATATCTCCCTTACCGCTGGGACCGCAATGACGCGAGGAGGAAAGACCTGGTAAACCATGTGTCTTCAGCGTCACTGCCCTTCGCTCTCGGCGCCAGATCTTGCATAGGCAAGAAGTTAGCAATGCTACAGATGACAGAGCTTATAAGTCAGGTAAACATTCAATTTATATGCAAATTATTCTGGGTACAGATTCATGTTTAATTCATCAATGCCCAAACTTGTTTTTGTTCCTTTTGGGTGCTCTTTGATTTTTGATCTTCAGTTTCTTGACTTTCTTATAATATGGTAATTTTTGTTACAGATTATTCATAACTTTGAATTTGAATGTTTAAATAAGGATGAGATAAAAGCGAACACTTCACAGGTTCTTGTGCCAAGCAGAGATATACAACTGGCCTTTTCATTACGACCACCAAAAATGCAATAGGCGCCTTTAATCTGCTGTTATAAAGTAATGTAATAAGATTGCTTTCACTGTAATTCATCACTAACATGTATTATTTTGGTTTGAAATTGTAAGGTTTATAGTCTTATTGATACACAACAAATTGAGTAAATATAAGTTTAATTACAATTCAACTGTTTTAAATACCTCTATAATAAACAAAACTGTTATTTACAATCACACAAAGACAAAATACATTTTTACTAGTTGCAAATTCATTATAATATTTATGGTTAATTTGATAAGAGTGCCCAAAAAGACGAACAACAGGAATTTAAAATATGAAATCACAAAATATTAACTAGGTGGGTAAATCATTAACATTTAATTAAATGCAATATTCACGAATTAAAAACCTTAACACTATATAAATACATTAACGTTTAAAATATTGCTATAGATGGCAGTTTTTTGTTTATATAGAGTTACTGGTAATTAGTGACTGATACCTAAACACGTGTCACCAGTCATCCTATATTTTATATCATAAGTAGTTAATCCAAGCTGTTAAAGCACAATGACACAGGAATCATACATGTCACGGACTCTTCACTACCTACATCTTATCACTTTACCAGCTGCCTCAGTATCATAGATTTGATATCTTCAAGCCATTGTTCTTTATACTCTAGGTTGAGTATGTTACTAAAAGCTTTCGTGCGATCTGCCTCGCACATTTTACCCGTAAGTAAGTAAGCAACCGATTCCACGCATAAGAAACCCATACCCTCGCCTAAAGACCATACATATATCTTATCGGCAGTGTCTGGATTCAATTGAAACTGTAGGATAGCACTGCTCAGCAAACCTTTCAGTTTTTCGAATAAAAATCTATCTGCTAACAAAAGGACTTCTAAATTAGTTTCTAGTTTCTCAGCCATTGGGAAGACTTGGACATCACATCTGGAATTATTTAATCCAAAGTGTAACAAAGTAAATAGGTATTCTAATGCAGGTTTCGTAACATTCTTTAACCTTACACATTTTTCTACAGACTCCTTGAAACAGCCCATTAACATGGCGCTGAAAACTTCGGAGTTTTGACACAGAAATACTTTGTTGGCTTTAACAGTTGTCAAATCGTCTAGTTCAAAAGTAACTATTTCGTCAAAGGATAAGTTATCAAGTATAGGATCGTAGCTAACAAATATTTGGCCCGTAAATCTATTCTCAAGTACTTTAGGATCTTTTATGTGGACATTATTGGCTAGTTTTGCTAAAGCAGTAACGCAGTCTTGTATGTCTTCCTTGGACTCAGCAACTATTGCGAATAACGAGTTTAGTGCACTGCAGTCTACCAAATATTTCTTGAGCGGTTTTTCGGTTCTGTGAACATTGGAAGTCATTAGAAACAACATAAAATGTAATAATAGTGATTAATCGTTGAGGGAACGTTTCTTTGGCCGCCTGAAACAACTACTCAAATGGACTCAAACAGAATGTCCAGTTCTGTTTGAGTCCATTTGAGTAGGTCCGAACATTGTTAACGGCATATCGAATGCATCATCCACGTTCTTCGGTTATGAGACTGTATATCCCGCCTCGGTGTGGAGGTCGAGGCTTTTTAAATGCCAATACTCTCCACAATCGCGAGATATGCAGTCTCAGGGAATATTTCCTAGAAGCCGACGTGGGGACGCATCGAGATGTGGTCACGGTGGACAAAGGCCACACCCCGCTGTCCTTGGATAAAGAGAACTGGCTCCAATGCTTGAAACTAACGACCGCAGGGAGGTATGGCACAGTAAGGAGCTTTACGGACGCTTTTGCCGGGCCCTGCATAGGCCCGATTTATGCCTATCGGCTATTCGGGGACCTCTTTGGAGAATCCGAAGGTTTTGTTTGTACAACTATGGATGAAGTTATGATAAGGAATAATTGTGATCTGTTATTGTGAAGGAAGGCACAGTTGACATACTATGGGCGAATCAATCTGTTACCATCTTCGGGTGTTCTCGTCTAGCTAACGGAGATTAGGTACTGCATAGACACAACCTTGTAGCCAGGATTATTCATCAGCAACTTGCTCTAAAATACAGCCTTGGGGAGCCGGAAGTACCACTATAGGTGACCGAGGCCGGTGGCTTGACCGAGTTCTCGAAAATTCCAATTTTCAATGTACTGGGATCAATTCATCATCACTGACAGGACTATTGTGGCCAATAAGCCGTGGTGATGGATTGATTAGAGCAGCGCGCAATGATTGTTGACATAACGGTCCCGTATGACGAGAACCTCGACATGTGGGATGTAAACTCAGCGCCCAGCGGTCATTGTACCGATATTCGTCAATCAATACCTGAGCTGGATCAAAAGCCTGATTCAGAAAGCAGAAAAAAGGTACTCCTGGACACTGGTCGTATTGTTAGGAGGTTTCTCGGTCTGGAGCCCTGACCGCCGGTAGCTTGAACCCTGTTTCCGATGCCGGTGGGCAACAATAGTAATATTTAAAATTTAAAAGAACAAGTAATAGTGATTGGCCTTACCTCACGATGTATGGTAATGTCAGTGATAGAGTTTGTTTCATAGATGAGCTGCCTTTCAGCAGTTGATAGCTAATTTCGCCAATTCCGTAACTAGACTCTGCTAATATTGTTAATTGGCTCAATAGCTTTGAACTCAGCCTTAAAATCTGTAAAGGATTTGGAGGATTGAATTTAAATCTTATGTTAATTATTATAATATTAAAAGCTCACAAAAATAAAGGTGTTGTTGGACTTACTTGTTTGCACTGCTGGCATTTAGTAGGCGGATGTTTAGAAGTGATGGACATGTTATGTAATCTTAGAGCCAATCGATGTCTTAATATACTCATTAGGCAGAGAGCATTGCTGAAAATAAAGGATTTATTTCAGTGAAGGAGTTATACTAAATAAAAAATGATCACACTAAGGGCCTGCACATATTAAGACTTGTAATTTTAATTGTAATTTTTATATGACAATTTTGTGAATTTTAACTTTAATTTTGATTTTAAATTGATTGTAATTTTGAAAATGATTTTAATTTTGATTTAACTATGTATTAAATTTAAAAACCATAGCTGAGTGTGGTGAGTACTTAGGTACTCATCTAGTTTTAAGTAGACACTCAACGACAAATAAGTAGTGCATGATGTGCTTACCTGTAAGAGGTTGATACACTTGTCTGTGACTCTATTGAATGTATCTTGTATCTTTGAAGGAGTGTATTCAATTGTTGGTGAGCCAAATAAATAAAAAATAAAATAAAGACTCACAAAAGGCATCTCATTCACAATGTAACGACGATATTTGGACTCCACTAAGAGACAAATTATACAGGGTAATTCTGGTAACGGATAACAGTGCATTGAGCTTCACACGTTTCATAACTGCCCATGTAGGTTGAAATTTGAATTGAGGCGATAATCCAAACAAAATTCACAATTAAGACATAAGTATGCGCCCTAGTTGGCTCCTGGAAGGATCTCGTCCCAGTTCTATTTGATTTTAGAGACTCGTGTTATTACCTCAAAACCCTGGCGAGAATGCGAGCCGCACGTCCTAAGGGCCGCTTACATCTCTCCACATAATCCAACAATGCGTTCAGGCACTCGCGTCCAGTCAACAGCTCAAGTGTTTGGTTCGGTACCGGTTCCTCACGAATGGCGCCGAACGAGTTGCAAGCTCCATGTGATACTCGGAATAATAGCACCAACACGCATGCTATACGCGATGATTTGGTATTCGTGACGAGCTTGGAAACATCTGAAACACAAAATAGCGTTACACTAAAGCCCTGTTCCTACGTTTTTCGACGAAAAGATGCTGCTAATGAATATGTATCTAAGACTTGAAATGTTTCCTTTTATCTTTGATTTATGTAAATCCTTTTCGCCTTACGTTTTCTATACTTTATGGTTAAAGACTGTTACAGACAGCAAAAGGTTACTTGCAGCCGTGGATAAGCGGCGAAAATAAACATTTATTTAAAATGAGTAGTGTTTTGTAACCTTCTAAAGGAGCTTCTTCTTCGACACTCTCGTCATCTTCCATGATCAGCTCATCAAGGTCGTGCACCATCTGCGCCGCGTCCAGCTCCGCGGCCGCACTGCTCACACCCGCCAGGTCCACTACCTCACCCTCATTATCACTACACACGGGTGAATAACGGCCCGAAATTTCAGAGTCGGAACTGTCTAAAATAAAAATCATTAGTCGTAAACTGAAACTTATTGGTAAAGCGTTAAAACCTAAAATCGGTTAACTCAAGAAAGGAATAAATTAAATGTCGACTGAGTTATTTAATACCTTACCTTCTTTAATGCTAAATGGTGAAGTAGGTCCTCCAGAACTACTTGGACTCCATTGATATTCTGTCCAATAGGGAGAAATTGAACTATTTTCTCCTGAACTGACGCCTGATTCAGGACTCCATTCCCATCTGGCCCGTTTGCTGGAGGAAAACCCTCTGTACTCTGGACTAAAACCAGACTGATAGCCATCAGAATATGGAGATAATGGACCATGGTCCCCTCTATCTGGACTCATAGACACGCGAGATCCTGATGCTTGAGGGTTTGTGGGCCACTCAGGACTTTTAGGTTCCCAATAAACACCAGCTGACCAGTCCTTGCTTGCCATTTTGATTAGTTGAGATTTCTAAAAAGCAATGTGTTTTTGTTATTTCATCTTTGGATAAACTATTTGTACTTATTTCTCATGTAAAGATTATAAGATAGGTTAATAAATAATAATTACCTTTTTGATAGCCTTTGGGCTTTGAGACCGAGCTCTTTTGAGGCCCTTACGTCGTAATGTTGGTGCCTCATCTTCACTCTGACTGTCATCAGTTGCGTCGCTGTCGACGGCATCAACAAACCCGACGATCATGTTATCTCTTTCAATAACCACTTTTAATTCGTCTTCATTCTGACTAGACAGAGGGCCTTTACGACGTGCAAACAAACTAACTTTACCTTCAGCATTACTTGAGCCTTCATTAGCTTGCACTTCCGCATCAGGTTTACTGTCTTTTTGACTTTCCTTAATTTTTTCTACAGCCTCACATATCATTGATGTGTGTTCCAGGTTTGTATGTTCATAATTCATTGTAGTTAGATATGTGGTCAGCTCATCAGTGAGCAAGCTCACAAGACCTTCATTAACTAAAATCTGGAATGCTGCAGATGAAATGCAATACATTGATTTATGGATCATTTTAATATTATATGTATTACTTATAGTTATGTGTAACACTTAGTTACCTATTGCTGAAGCTACTGAGTTAATGTAAACAATCTAATAATTTACGTTTACAGTTTCTTGGGTTGACTCATGGATGTTAATTTAATAACTAAAAGATCTACTAAATAAATATATGTATATAAAAAAAACTTACATGTATCATCGAAAACGTATTGCAGAAGAGCGTGCATAGCGTGGGGGTTGACTCTAGCGGCCGCTACCAACAAGGGCAAGCCGCCACAGTGGCGCAGGCGCGAGCGGTTCACCGACTCGCCGCTCAGCTGCGCCAGAGCTTGCGCTGTGCCTTCCGGCCATAGGAAAACATCTGGATCGAGGGAGTAAAAAAGTTTATGACCCTTTAGTTTTGTCATGGCAAATTTTTGAGAACCATGAAAATAGAGATAAAATAGTCGGAGTACAAATTATAAATGCAATGAAAATGGTCCAATACCTGTAATTTTCTGCAGTATGCTCACCAAGCACTCGACAAATCCCGCAATGCCTAGAAGAGGGCGACAGCTAGACAGGTAGCAAAGATTCATGAGACACTTCAGTGCAAGAGACTCAAACTTCTTTGTTAGAGCCACAAGGCATTGGTAGCCTCTACCATCTCCTTGAAGCTGGAAAGTAAACAACTAAGATAAGGTTGGTGACAAGACAGTGTGTTGTGAAGGAATTGTGGTCGGTCCGAATCCGAAATAACACTAGGAGACACACTTTATTATTATATTTAAGAAATGTCCAAAATGCTTAATACTTAATGTCTGTAATTCCAAAACTTTTTTTATGAAAATGTAAATTTGTAATCTCCAGTTTACATATTCAATCACTCACGAGGTTCAGGTGAGGTTCAAACAGGGCGGGTTCGATCGTTAGGTTAAGCCGCGCTTGCCTAGGTCCGTAGATGGGTGACCACCCATAACATTCAGAGTTTCCTCCGTGCCTCGGAAAGCACGTTAAGCCGTTGGTCCCGGCTGTCATTTGTAGATCTTTGACAGTCGTTAAAGGAAGTCAGTGGCTCGGAAGTCCGACAACCAGTCTTACCAAAGGGTATTGTATTATCCAGTATTAATTGGGTTGTGGAGGTCACAGGCATAGGCAGTCTAATAATAAATTGAAACTAATTGTGCGATCACGTAAACACCGGAGCGAGCGAATTAATGTAAAACATTCGGGGGGGGCAGATGGGGTGGGTATCGATATAAGACCCAAAGGGGAGGGAGGGGTATAAAATCATCATTATTGTCCTGCCCTTATCCCAATTCATATGTGGTCGGCGCAGCATTTCTTCTTACATACTTCTCTATTTTTCGTCATCTCATCAGACACTAATTCTTTTCTTGACATGTCATTCTTAACACAGTCCATCCATCATTTCTTTGGTCTTCCTCTACTCATATACCCATCCACATTCATACTTAAACTTTCCTCATGACATTTTTAGGGTTCCGTGGCCAAATGTTAAAAAACGGAACGGGTCATGTCTGTCCGTCCGTATGTCACAGCCACTTTTTTCTGAAACTATAAGAACTATGCTGTTGAAACTTGGTAAGTAGATGTTCTGTGAACCGCATTAAGATTTTCACACCATACTTAGAACTGAAACTCAAAATTTTTTTTTCATCAAACCCATATGTGTGGGGTATTTCTATGGATAGGTCTTCAAAAATGATATTGAGGTTTCTAATTTCATTTTTTTCTAAACTGTATAGTTTGCGCGAGAGACACTTCCAAAGTGCTTAAAATAACCCCCTGTAACATCTAAAATAAGAGAATGATAAAACTAAAAAAATATATGATGTACATTACCATGTAAACTTCCACCGAAAACTGGTTTGAACGAGATCTAGTAAGTAATTTTTTTTTTAATACGTCATAAATCGTAAGCCCCAATTTACCTTTCATTCAATAAAGTTTGTGTGGAACCCTCGGTTTGCGAGTCCGACTCGCACTTGGCCGGTTTCTTTTTTTGACGACCCGAATGGCACAGCGGTACTGAGGCTGCCTTACGTTCTTAGGGTCCCGGGTTCGAATCCCGGTAGAAGCAAATGTTTGTTTGATGAGCATGGACGTTTGTTTTCGAGTCATGGATGTTTATATGTATTATAATATAACATACGAGGGCGGCACAGAAAATTTCGGGAATCAAGGAAGTGACACAATAAAAATGTATTTATTGCTTTTCGAAGTATTCTCCGCGAAATTTGACACATGTTTCCATACGATGGAACCAATCATTGAAGCAACCATTCCATTCGGAAGTTAACACATTGTCATTTTTTTGTTCGCATTCAATTATAAAAGCGCTGTTTATTATTATATATTATATGGATGTTTATATGTATTGTAACATACGAGTAGATACTTTTTGTATGTATTTACAAACAAAAAGTATCTATGTAAGTAACTATCTGGTGTGCACGACACAAGCCTCGTTGCTTAGTGTGGCACTAGATGGCGCTGTGTGTAATGTCCAGCGATATTTATTTATTTTCCTCATTCCTCCGCGTTACGTGCCCATACGACAACAACCAATTACCACACAACTTTTCAGTCACCGGCGCCACTTTCAACTTCCTCTTATATACTCATTTCTTACTTTATCCATTCACGTAACACCACACAAACCCCTTAACATTCTCATCTCTGCAACAAGCAAATGCCTATAAAAGTGGCCTCAAAAACCTCATGTGATTAAAGGATGGCCCCTAATGGGAATGAGTAACAAATTTTCCTGGATTAGGAAAGTTTAAGCTTTCTCTCACCACAGTGGACTTGAGTGACAATCAGACATTTTTTTCTGAAAGCCTACCTGTTCAGCACATTGCGCTGTAGAATGTGTAGTAAAGTACCCCAAGCACTTCAGAATGCCTGTGATCAGTTCTTCCTGACTCTTCCTCAGGCCTTCAGTTTCCCGGCCAGGAGTGGTTGTCTTGATGATGCCAGCAGTTTCACATTCTGTTGTTAGGAGTATGGCTATGCAGCGCACCGAGTTCAAGCTAAGCATCTCATCTCTTTTCTCTGTCACCATCCACAGTTGCCTAGAGAAACACAATAATATAAAAGCCAACATTTTATTATAATGTAGTCAAAGTAATTAATGAATTAAACCATCAATATAATACTTGGTTCTAATATTGAATAAGTTCAAATTGGCAATAAAATAATACAGAAAAATATTTCTTAGTTTAATACTTATATAATATGGGATAAATAGAGATTATGAACCCTCTCAATCACTCATTTAAAACTGGGTTAGTCTTTTTGCTTCCCTGAGAGCATTGTTTTGTTTTAGAAGTAATAAAATTATAGTTATAAATTACCTGATGGCCCGTACAGCCATAGTGAGGGTAGGATAAGATGTATTTTTGTCTCTGTTCTCAATGAGGGTAACCAACGCAGTCACTGCACCATGGTTGTGTAAACCATCTGCGTTTGAATTCTTCTGTGCCAGGTTGCCTATCACACGGCAAGCTCTGCCTACTATGCTATCACGGCATACTGTTTTGATTATGTTCACCAATGGTCCAAATATGTATAATTTACCAACCTGAAATTGTTTTCAATAACACTATATAAATCATGAACTGTCCACCCAACCGATTCGGTCGGGACTCCATTATTTAACTATTGTGTCTACTTCGTAGACAGATCAAGGGTTAATACTCAATAATCACTGTGTATAAAAAAAAAACTAGTGATGTAGTACAGTCACAACCACTAATATGTTTACACTTAACAAAATCTGAAATCAATTTTCTTGAGAAATGTAGAGATCACTGTTGAGATGAGACCTATTTCATAAAAGTATGGGTAAATAGTATGGTAATACTATGTTCATAACCACAAAAAATTACAGTCATTACAGTAAGGCAAAATCACTATAAGGAGTTGCAGTGTTTACTTATTAGTGGTTGTGACTGTACTTATTGGGTATAATATTTATTTATTATTTTTTAAATAATGAGTATTATAATAAATGCTCTTTAGCACATACAGCTACGCTGCTTTCTTCTTCGAGACAGCAATTCCCAAGTATGCTTAACGTAACATCAAGTATTCTTTCATTTGGTTTGCGCAAATGTGGCAATAAACATTCTAAGCCACCACATTCCCGAAAAAGCTTTATTCCACTGTCGTTGGTAATGATTTTGCTTCTTATTTTTAGTAAAGTTTCTTGAACACGACTTGAGGATGAAGATTTAAGCCCCTCAATAATAGTTTTGACATAATTTGGATCCATTTTCTCACAAAAAAATTAGGATTTTAAAATTTTATTATCAAGTTTTGACATTTTCTTTCTTCTAATCATAGACTAAAGTAGGGATGGGCGTTGAATCAACGAACTAGTTGAATCAACCGTTAATCTCCTGTCAACATATTAACGTTAACTGACTATGAATCAACTAGTTGAATTCGTCATTACAAGTCGTATTCGAATTTAACTCGTGCGTCTTGTTCAATAATCGAGAACGCAAACGCAACGAATTAAAAAACTTCGTTGAAAATAACGTCATAGCTTGCGAGAGACGGTCATGTCATATAATTTGAACTCTATGTAACGTGCTACAGGGTTGATTTTCGAAATATTTATTTTAAGAATAGTACATAAGATGATATTGATGGAATAACGCGCCCCGCTCGTGCCGCATGCACCGGTTAGTACTAGTTTGTTTGTTAACGTCATCATCAGCCTATTAATGTTCCCAATGCTGGGACATAGGTCTCCTCTCTATGAGTTACGTCTCTATTGTTTACGTGTGTATAGCTAATTGTATTCTATTCAGTCAGTCCTCATAAGCCTGATGACAAAGTATGAAGGAAAGGTCATCTATGAAGTAGAACCATCAATCAAACGTTTTTAAATACAAACATTGAATCAAATTGCTTCTAACTAATATTGAACACCGCAGCGTTGCATAAAAACCGTTAAATTAATTAACGGTTTACGTTGCAAGTTGACATTAGTAGTAAATTAACTCGTTGACGAATTTAACTAGTTGATTAACCAGTTGACAAACGTAAATCAACGTTAACGTTTCGTTAACGGAAAAACCGTCAACGACCCATCACTAGACTAAAGTAATATAAAAACGGTTCTAATCCTCTGTTGTCCAGCCGATTTTGTCTATGGTAAGTTTTTCAAACACAAATGGCTGACATTCTCCAACGTCCTATTAACATTATAGAACGAAAAGGTCTATGGTTGTTCCTGTATTGTTTTTGTGACATCTGTATTCTGCCTACATCTGTGGTAAATAAAAATGAAGAATTTGCAATGCGATGACAGAATTTGTTATACATTTTTTACACTGATAAAATTACAAAATTAATTATATTTGATTGTATTGTAACATAAATTTGTCATGACATCGTTTTCTAAGAGATGAGTGTCTTCGGAGATTTTCAACGCGTGTGGGTGCAACGTTTTCCAGAGAGTGCATTACCAGCAGCTTGGGAAGAAGATGTCAGGGCCAATTTGGCTAAACACAAACAAAAAGTTGCTATATTGAGAGAAGAATTGGAGAAAGAAGAGTTTTACGTGGAGTATTTAGAAACATTGCTATCAGATGTGGAGAAACATAAAGCTGCCGCACAAGGCATCCGGACGGCTCCGCCCTCGGGGGGTGACGTGAACGATCTCGACGATAAGGCTTCTGATAGCAAGCAGGTAAATCTATACGAAATTTTTTCATGAACCCATTTCACAGTCATTTAAACACAGAATTTAAATTGTTTATTTTTAAATATTTTCCTCAAATAATTACTATCTCACAATATCTAATCATTTCTTTTCATGTTATTGTTACTTAATCTAACACAATTTATTATCCAAAACACAAATGTAAATTGTCATTTAATTTAAAACCAAACGGTGATTAGTGTTCATATTATTTAATTTAATGACTCAAGTTATCTGTGTTATTTAACTCCATCAGCATACTCGCAGACAATTATTATTATAAAAATTCCATTCCTGGAACTGGATCAATTTGTTTTTTCCTCTTTAGCTTAATTTATGTACTTAGTATGATTCATGAGGATTTATGAATATAGCCTTGAGTGGTTTAAACATAATTAGCTATGTTCCTGTTTTAAAATAACACTCGTCATTAAAAATATCTCTATTGTAGTCAAACGCTGAGTAATAAGTTAATCAATACAACTTTGATAATTGTCACTCTCACTATTATGTGGAGACTTAATTATCTTATTAATGGCTTAATGGATACTTAAATTCTTCTGTATGAATGCAAAACCAATTATGTAAATCAGAAACTTTCTAATAAGTTGTAAATAAAAGCTGCTTCTGTAAAATGTTATAATTTATTTATTTTTGCAATTCATCGGTGAAAAAAAAAAAACAATACTCCTTTACCAATGCCTATATATTATTTTCATTTTAATAATGTAGTGTATGTTATGTCGGTCTTACAAAATGAAAGCTTTATCACCAATTTGTAGTTATTTTTTTGTTGTATTGGTATAACTTAAATCAATATAGGTATTCAGAATTCTATAAAATAGTACAATACAATATTTCTTGAGGTATTTGAAAGATTACAAATTGGTTAAGCACTTAAATATGATAAACAGTGCAAGTATTTCTTCTTAACTGGTTTATTTTAATGTTATATCACCATCTTCCTGCCCTTGTCACATGTTATTTGGGGTCGGCGCAACATGTTTTTTTCTTCCATTCTCCCCTGTCAATCGTCACAATGTTATTATTGTATATTGATTAACAAATATATAGCACAACCATCAGTCGACCAACCCACTTGCTAAGTTCATACCTCTCAATAACAACAGTTTGATGAGTAATAAATTATAAAGAGTAGTAAAACAATAAATTAGTCACAGAAAGATTATTGTGTTATTTGCCATAGGATTGTAGTAAGATGTTATACCTAGTAAATTTAGTCCAGCATTATACATGCAGTATTCATAACTGTGAGATAAATATTAATGTTATGGAAACATTATCCACACATGAGTGCCAATTAATTAATATTTAATACTAACTGTTAATTGATTTGTGAAGCGTGTGAAAGTAACAGTAAGCTTGACCTGCTTCATGGCCGCTTAATATCTTGCAACTTATGAGTGTCTACAAATGGTTATACAACTACACTGAAGTGTGATGAATCATCAATGAGGATGTAAATGAGATGGCTGTTATAAGGCTCTGAATACAAATAAGTTCTATACTAATACATGCATACACCAAGGTGTTCAATACATCCCATGGATTATGCTATTGTTACTGTTGAGTCAATATGCTCAACCAAAAACTACTTCAAACTAAGTAACTTCTATATAATTGTGCACATAAAAGTTACTCATTCAAACATATCTTTTGTGTACTTTGTTGCATCATGAACTAATTTAGATGGAGGCATGTCATTGTGTTAATTAGTAGAGTATGAGGTAAATGGGCACATTGGCATTCATAAAAACTTAATTAACTACAGTTATTACAGCTATTTAGATTGGCGTTTTTACATCCTCTTAGTTAATAGTATGAAAGCATCACTATTCAAGGCTGAATTATGTTTTATTTAGCATTCCTTTATTTTTAATTGAAGTATTTTAAATTAGATGTATTTTTTAGGGTACCGACACTGATTTGTTACTGCAGAAAAGTGAAGTAAGTTTGAACAGCAATAAAAGTGAAGACTCCACACCCGAAAAGGCTGAATGTGAACCAGTGCAGCTCAGAAACAAACCAGTCCGTATAACTGAGAGGAGCTCAGTGAATCAATGCATCAATGAATTATCAAACCTTGCAGCAGAGGCAGCACGGAGAAGATGTAATAGTGAAATAGTCCAGAGAACTGACATTAATCATGATAACGGTAATATTCTAATGTTATTTTGTTACAAGATTGCTTAATATAAGGTTTGTTTACATTAAATACTAAAACTAGTAGTAGTGGATTATTATACATAAATAATTTAAAAAAAAGCATTGCCTGGACTGTTATGTTCTCAATTTGTTGCTGTAGTAAATATCACAATTCCCATTATTGCAGTAGCAGTAGAACAAACAAGTCCAAATCAAGCCAAAAACCGTCCTACGTCACAAACTGGTGATTTTGTAACAGTCATCGAAGTAAATGGTCTGAAATTAGCAGAAGCTTCCAAGAAGTCTGAAGAGTCTCAGCCGTCATCAGAGGACAGTCCTGTCGATCCTGTGGCAGTTGCTAAGAAGAAAGTCCCACCCAAGTGAGTTCTTTTAGTCATTGTTTATTTGCTAAAGGTGCTGGACATTATTTTTATTAAAACTCGTCTTTTTCGAAGTTAGTATGTTCGGATGTAGGGGTAATCTGCGAAACTACTGATCCAATTACTAAATTTTATCACGAATGGTAAGCTACGTTATCCCCGAGTCCAAGGGTATATTTAGGACGTTCTCGTGGGTTAATTTCCGACTATAAGACGAGCGAAGTTGCGGTCAAAAGCTGGTGAATAATAAATGCAAGAGTAACTTTTTATGCTGTTTCATTGAAGTTTAGTACACTGGTTGACAATCAACTGGGTTAGGAGATAATATGAGATGACTTTCAATCGCCGTTGAAACCGCGGGCTAAAGCTTGTGCAGTTTAAGTCGCTCTCCCATAACGGTTTTGTTTTAATAATGATTTTTTTCTTTTGATTTATGTCTAGGCCTCCACCAAAAGTGTTCAGTAAGCGTGGTGCTTCGTTACCGGAGACCGGGCTAGCAGAAGACAGCCCGCCCTCTTCACTGGGGCGGAAAATCCGTAACGCGGAATCTCGCGAGTCCATTGCTAGTAGAGCGTCGACGCCCTCCATTAGTGAGAGAGTAAGTAAGACATGAATATCCTTCTTTAAAGTCACGGCCACTTGCTTGGTGATGTGCCCTTATGTCTCGCCAAAATAACACTTAATTTTATTTAACAGTAGCAGTCGGAATTACATTTTATGAATCATAATAAAACATAATTATTATCT
This sequence comes from Xestia sexstrigata, assembly GCA_941918905.2. NCBI lineage: Eukaryota > Metazoa > Arthropoda > Insecta > Lepidoptera > Noctuidae > Xestia > Xestia sexstrigata. Next base: position 13,754,389 of record OW799214.2, read on the forward strand.
TATAGTAATATATAATATTGCGTACTAAAAAGCGTAGCCTTCTTATGTGCTCCACTAGTGAACACGATATTGTTTACCGAGTGCTTGTTACACTGCTACAAAACTGTAGTATAACGTAACCTAAACAACCTGTGAACTGTGGGACAACAGAAGCTAAAAATACAAATCCGAAAATAACTGTGTAAAGGTATATCTTTGTTTCTGTTCACGCCGGCTGAACGAAATTTGATGAAATATGGCGCACACAGGTAGACCAGGGTTAGGATATTTTTTTATCATGGTGGGACGTTCCCATGGAATAACTTCCAACCACCACGCGGGCAAAGATGCTGGCAAAAACAAGTAAGCAATAACATTACCTGGTCCAATCATTTAAAAGTTGTTTTTATTAAGAAGATAGATAGATAGATATCAATTATTTAGTGCACACAAAAGACATAAGACAACACACCTAAGTACAATTAAATTATACAATTTACGGTGTGCGTCTCAAGGTTGCACCAAATAGGAGTCCAGCTCAACATGTGTCAGGCATGCACCTGACGCTGATACGGACGTCGAGCAGAAGAGGTAAATTGAAGAAAAAATGTGCCAAGCCCAATTTCTCTAAAATCTACATATTAATACCAAGTCCTCTATTCTTTACAGGTAAAAAGTTATGAATCGATCAACTCCCTATCTTCGGAGCGCAAGCGTTCAGGCGGGGCGGCGACTCCCCGCTCCATAGATGAGGAAGGCACGTCCACCACGCCCGACCTGGGCGACGCCACCGACGCGGACAAGTCTGCCCCCATCTCGTTAGAGAGCATACCGGCTGCCGCGCCCGGCTCTGAAGACGAGCCCTACTATGATCAAGTGCCCGTTGACATCAATGATGGCGAATACGTTTATATACAAGCAGGTAGGGCAATCCCCAATTCCCCAAGTGACATTGTGTTAACCTTGGCTCTAATTTGGTCATTTGCTATGACAGAATACTACTGCGACAAAATAGGTTGTTTGATGTGAAGAATAAATGTATTGTAGTTAATAAACACGCAAAGAAAACCTCAAAAGTAATCATGCGTCACGAAAGTTATAATTGGAATTATAAACGACTACCGCACGCAAAATATGCGCTTGGACGTGGAGTTGCGGACACCAGCCCGTTATACAATACAATATCAACGAGTAGCTTATGCCCGTGGCTTCACCCGCTTGGGGTTCGGTAATATCCCTCGGGATCGCTTGACCGTTATAAAAAGAAAATCCTATATGTTAATCCAGAACTGTGTGCCAAATTTCATTCAATTCCGTCAGTAGTTTTTGCGTGAAAGAGTAACATCCATCCATAGGTAATTTTTGTAACAGAAAAAAACATCAAACATACCTCTTTTTAAAAAGAGATTCACATGTGATGGGCAACCGGGACCGATTTAAGCCACTTACCTTTAAAATTGTAGAAGGAATTATTCAAATTATCGTTTCCAACTAAATGAAATAACAAAAACCATTTTGTCGTATAAGTCCTTTAGTTATAAGGTAGCAATCCTCGCCCCGCTCAGGCGCTCAGTCCCGGGGTCGGCGTCGCCTTATCTAAATGGAATTAAAATAGTATGGATCAAAGCTAGAAAATAGTTGTTTTTTTTTTTATTTGACCAATGAAGGACAGAAATACTAAAGAAATACAGATAGAAATAAATTGGCATAAACACAGTATTTGACGTTTTTTTTTCTTAAAATCCGGCTTATGTTAGTGCTGCAATGAAAAGAAGTTTAGCTTTCCAAGTAAGTACCTACACACATCAAAAGTATCTAGGGATCAACATATATTTTTGCAATAACTTTTCTCCTGATTGATATTAATTAAAATTTTCTTTAAGGATTCATCAAATAAAGTGTTTTCGTTTGTCACAGTAACGATAAACCAAGTCACCTTTGCATTAATAAAGAAATTTGCCATTTTCCTAATAAAGGGATTTTTGACATTTGAACCACTAACATTAAAGTTCGAAAAAAAGACTGAAATAACAGTTTTCTTTAAAATTTTATTGGGTAACTTAAACAATTAATAATCCGTGTTTCTACCGCGAACACTAACAACACAAGAACATCGGTTTGGCATACTCAAAATGAGTTCATCCAAATCACGCTGTGGAATGGCCGCCCATGTTCGTTGCAACAACAAAAAAAGGTCTTCTTGCGACTGGATACCCTCCATATTCGGCAGAGCTCTTCTCTGTAGCATATCCCATGCATGCTCAATCGGGTTCAAGTCTGGCGACTGAGCAGGCCAGGGCAGGACATTGATGTTAGCTGCGGCGAGAGTCTGTCTTACAACTCTTGCGGTGTGCGGTCGTGCATTATCATGCATTAACTGAAATAAGGGACCGATTTGCACTTGTAGAGGAACGATGACGTCTGATACAATCGTCTCAGCATAAATTTGAGCGTTGAGGTTGCCTCTGATCCAAATCAACTCAGTTCTTCCGCCGATCCAAATACCCGCCCATACCATGATGGTTCCACCACTATAAGGATGGACTTCCTGGCAGGATTTTAATCGCTGTTGGCGTCCAGGGGTTCTCCAGTGTCGTATACGTCTTGTATCCGGTCTCATACCAAAACGAGACTCATCAGAAAAGCACACGAAACGCCATTGTTCTTCTGCCCAATTTCTGTGTTCAAGAGCCCATTGATATCGAATCCTACGATTGTGCATTGCTATAGGTGGTACCCGTAGCGGTCTTCGGGAATGAAGGTTCACTTCATGCAAGCGGTTTCTGACTGTTTGGTCGCTAATTAAGTTCCCTGAAGAGTGATGAAGCCTCACGGCTAACATCATGGCGGTTATTGTTGGAGCTCTTCGAGTTAAGATTTGAATGTATCGGTCTTGTCTCCGTGTGGTGCAGCGATACCGTCCTCCATGGCGCTCAGCCACGGTACCAGTGCTTCGGTAACGTGTCCAAAGTCGACTGATAACACTCTGACTTGTATTCAGAGCTAAAGCTACAGTACGTTGCCGGGAACCAGCTTCTATCATTCCCACGGCTCTGAGCATTTCTTCCCTGCTTAAATGACGTCGCCGCTCCATAATAACGTTGGTTTTAATCAGTAGTAGGGAAACAGTAGCACTAATAATGTCTTCAATGCGTTGTATGTTTTTATAGGGAAAATATTGACAGCTTATTTTCATCTTTTACTCGAATTTGATTGAGAGTTCCTGATTCAAATTATGAAATGCACCAAAAAGGATCCATATAAATTTATAAAATCATAAATTTATTACAAAGCCACATCTCAATCTCAAGAAATCCGCATAAAAATGCTTGATCCCTAGACATTTTTGATGTGTGTACTTATATACCTACCTCTTGGGTTTGTTTCGTAAGCCACACATTAATAATAAATAAGATTGCAAGCCCAATTAATAACTTTTTCATTTCTAGAGATACCTAGTTAAATTAATAATAATATATAATGATTTTTTTATATTTTTGTTTTTCTTATTTAAATGATTAAGTATACCTATATATTTTTTTAATTAGGAAACTTCTCCATTATACCAGTTTATATCTTTAATATAATATCTATATATCTTTAACATTAATTAAAGTGACATTAAAACAAACAGAATCCATCTATGGGTTTGATAAGGATGGGTTGATTAGGAGGCAGCGTACAGGTATCGAGGTGTCTTGTTCTAAGAACCTCCGATTGCAGCTTGGAAATATGGTTTGGTAGGCGTTTTGAAAGTTTAGTTGAGCTAAGCAATTGACGAGTCTTGAAATATCAGTGTATGTCCCAGCAATAGGAAGACTGAGGGCTGACTATGTGTGCTTGTGTTTATAAGGCGGTACGGGCTCAAGTACAGAAGATGGATCAAGCGGCACGAGTACGCTACCGCTCGGCACGCCGGGCCCGCCCGCGCCCGCCGTGCCCGCGCCTCCCACCGCGCCGCGCGCGCCCGACTCGCCGCCTTGCGCCACCGCGCCCAACTACGTCAACATACACTACTTCCTACAGTAAGTTACCCACAGTACGCATTCAGAGTTTTACATAGAAAATCTTTTGGCGGTGGTCGATCACGTTGCCAAGAACGAAGTGACTGTGCCGAAGTAAAGTTACAATGCTGCAAGCTGGGTGTCCACCGGACGTTCGTCTTGCGAGCGCTGTCATCCCGACAACCGAGATTGCGAGTAGTTTGGCACTACCGCTAGAACTCTGCAGGAGATTGTGACGGCCCGACTGTCCGACACTCATGATTGCTAGTGCAGTGTTCTGTTTTGTGTTTTATGTTAGATGTATCGAAAAACCACAGATCGCAGAGGTCGCAGTGGACACATGATTGTAATCATCGTCGGCCCGAATAACCAAAATAAATTAAGACCTGTATTATTAGTTAAAGTTTTCGTCAGATTTACTATCAATATATATTTTATTTTTATTTTTAAAGAAAAGGAGGTGACGGTACGGAACAAAGCGACACGGTGTCCGAGCTGGCAGATTCGAGTGATACTCCTCTTCTCCTGAGAACCATATCTTCAGACACAGAAACCAGTGCCACACCACCACCGCTAAGGAAACTTCACTCTCAGGTATCATCCACAACCAATTTCACCTACTTCTGGGCACATAGGCCTTTATTTGTTATACCAGTTTCTAGTTTCAGCCTAGATATAAAAGCTTCAGGTGTTGGCGTACAATTCATACACAAAAACTGTACGCTTGAAGTTAACAGTACTTCATATTATCTACTCATAACTTTTTCACAAATTAATAGATTTTCTCGTGGGCAAGCTTTGCTTTGCTAGCTTTGATATGAGTTACTAATACACATTACAATATAAATAATCAATGATAAACTTAATGTAGTTGCCAGCGCCGGCGCTCGCTAAACGTAGAACTCTTTAACCGGGAACCTTTTTAACTTCACTCTTATGGTCTGTCGGCCTGTTTGTTCCCGCTAATCTCCGAAACGGCGGGACCGATTTTTACTGGCAGATAGCTGATGTTATAAGGAGTAACTTAGGCTATTTTATTTTATAAAAAGGATTAGGGATAAAACTTAAAACCCTTGAAATTGTTGATAAAATTGAAGTAGGGAGTAATATTTTTATAACAATTTCACGATTTTTACGCGTGCACAGTGCACGGTTGCACAGGCAACAGCTAGCTATGAATAAATCACGTGGTTCCGTTGCATCGCTTGTGCTTAAGGTTGAACTGCGCAACATATTTTCCATACAAATTTCGGGGGGCTATTACATGGGCTGTTTGACATGGTACATCTAAAGTTAAACATAATATCGTTTTGTCTCATTATTAATTGTGTCTGTGCGGAATCAGAATAGTAAAATAAAAAGCCATTCAAAAGTTACGAGCTACCAAAGATTCATTTTTATTGCCAATTTTAACGTAACTTTGGGCGTAAATTAGTAATAAAAGAAGTGTCAAATTTCCAAAACAAAGTCCGTACCGACACATCACAATTATCGAAGAATTCAATCAATTTTATTTGATAATGATTTATGCAGTGGTTTTTTCATAAAATTCGATTTCCCAAAAGCCTTTTCATATTTTTTTACGCGCGCCTTTTACTATGAATTTTCGTGCATCTCACTGAATAATGTTTCCCCCGGTGCGGTGCGGGAGGGGGACACGCGATATTGACATGTCCTTCGTTTGATAGAAGAACAAGACCTATATTTCTGTCCTTGTCATTTCATGCATGACGTCAGTGACGTGTCATTTGTTTTTCGCTGAAGTTGAAGGGCCTGTGCATTTTTATTGCACTCCTGTAATGTGTGTGTTTCGATGGCGCGACCACGGCATTATTTTTTAAACTATGGCAAGATTTTGTAAAAAAAATAATTTAAAATTAAATTAATTAATTAATTTCAATTTTAAATTTCACATTCAGAACATTTTGAAGGTTATAAGCGATACCGTACGTATGCTCCTGAAATATAAACCTAGGATTTTTTTATATTTTTTTTTACAAATTCAATCTGTTATTTAAGTACCTAAATTTCAGGTCTCTGCTACGCTTAGTTTTTAAGATTTCCGTGGCCGCGCGGTTCTCCGCGTTTCGATGGCGTAGCCACGTTCAAACCCTTATAACTTTTTAACCATAACTTTGACAAATTTAAGGTTTTGGGAAATTTGAACCACATACATACATATTTTTACAAAATCATGGCATAGTTATTTAAAAAAAAACGCCGTGGTCGCGCCATCGAAACGCACACCCTATAATATGGTGTAGCGACCTACTTATTTAGAAACTTTATATACATAAAACCTTCACGATATAATTTTTACTTTTCTTCTGATCTGTCACTTCTCTGTCTTGTATTGATTAAATTTATATAGAATTATGAATTTTTTTAATTTAATTTAGATAGTGTACATCAACCACTAAATTGGTGACCCCGACTTGATACGCCCTGAAAAGGAAATCCTAAACTTTATCAGGCCAAGGAAATCCACAGTACCACGATGACAATATAAAGCAGTCGTCTGCCGACCAACGTCCAGACTCTGCTGGCTTCACAGCCATTTATTTCTCTCGAGGGATTAGCAGACCTGGCGGAAAGCGTCCAGGACATTGTGACCCCAGGCCAACAATAACAAACAATATAGTTATACAATTTTATTGTTGCCACTAATCTCGCGAATTGTGTAGTGACGATGACGTTATAAGTTGATAGTAAAAGTTTTAAAGAAAAAGTTTATTTTATTCTTTTTAGCGCATTTAAATAAAAGGTCAGACGAAAGTATTATATAACTTCGTTTTTGTTCGGAACGGTTCGGAACGCTGAGTGCGTGCGTACGAACTAGACGCGCGTGAAGACTAGCGCCTAACTGCTCATCACTGATACTATCTCTGTCGGGCACGATGCCAGGTGAGACAGCGTGCTTTTTGGCCACGCCCACCAATGAGTTCGAGCCCGTGTGATGTGTCACCTTAAAGGTCAAGCATAGTTTCTCATTTGTAATAAACTAGCTGTTTAAGCCCCCAGATCTTCGTCTGCGTAAAATTATTATAAAAATAATCAGTTTTGTTAACAATTATAATTTTTTTGATAGTAAAATTCACTTATTTACATTCCACTGGCCAGGTGAACTATGTACTATCGAGAAACGTAACTTAGTTGTGTGTGGCAGGTGGAAACCGCAATGTAAATAAATCAAGTTATGTAACAGTGATGTCGATTCTGTTGTGCACAAACTAAACTTAATTTAGGCTATTGCTATCTTTTACTAAATGGCAGTGCGAGAAAAGGACGGCTACAGCTGTGAACTAAGTTAGAGATGTCAAACTAGTTTATGCGCTTTACCGTGCCAGTCGACATGTTTTTATGTTCACCCTTCATTTGTACGGAAATATTATTTCCAATTAAATTTGACAGCTCTAAATTACGTCCGTCTCTTTCTCGTTCTATTAGAGAGAAAAAGATAGCAATAGCCTAAATTAAGTTTAGTTTATGCACAACAGATATCGACACCAGTGTGTGTCAGTTTACAAGAAACTGTTATTGGAGAACGATGTCAGCAGCCCAGCATGGCTTGTCTGATTCCTTTGTGGTTCGTGAGCCAACAAGCATGCAGCTAATGTGCGGTTTACCCTAATTAATGTAATGCCATATTATTACCTAGCAAAACTTGATAGACGTGTTAGGTATCGATAAAGCTTTGTATCTGACCCGCCCTTATTACATGGGTCCTAAACATAACTGGCGAAATTTGGATGTACTATTAGATGGACTTCTAGGAGCTCGTGGCTAAATAATAACAGCCGCTCGGGTCGACCTTTAGATTAAGCCGTGCTTACCTATGTTGGTCTGTGGATGGGTGACCACCCTTACATACCGAGTTTCCTCCGTGCCTCGGAAAGCACGTTAAGCTGTTGGTCCCGGCTGTCATTTGTAGATCTTTGACAGTCGTTACAAGTAGTCAGTGGCCCAAAAAGTCTGACAACCAGTCTTACCAAGGGGTATCGTATTACCTAGTACTATAAACTGGGTTGTGGAGGTCAGATAGGCAGTCGCTCCATGTGAAATACTGGTATTCAGCTGCATCCGGTTAGACTGGAAGCCGATCCCAACACAGTTGGGAAAAAACTAGACAGATGATGATATTTGATGGACTTCAGAGATGACCCGCATAATATGTCATCTCGGCTACTGAATCTTTCACTGTGCATTTTTCGACAAACACTTTCGTGTTATGGTATCTTGACTTTGTATACTGCCACATTATTTCATAATAATTTTGTATCACTATCACTACATATTAAAAAACAAAGTCGCCGCGTCTGTCTGTCCCTATGTATGCTTAGATCTTTAAAACTGCTCAACGGATTTTGATGCGGGTGATTTTAATAGATAGAGTGATTCAAGAGGAAGGTTTTAGTATATAATTTGCGGGCAGGCGAAGTCAGCTAGTCCAATTTTAAGAAGGAAAGGAGTAAACCAAACAATATGCTGACCATAATCTAAATTTAATAAAATAAACACATTACGTATTCAAAGATTAATTCCTATGCCATGTGTTGGGGATACAATTTATTAAGTTACTAAATACACAAAAAAAAACATTTCAATAAATGTATGTCTTACTCTAAAATTGTGTTTTAATAATAATAATTAATGTAACTGATGGAAACTGCATGGCTGTGTACATGTGTTAAGAATTTTTTATTCGGTTATATTCATGCTCTAACTTAGTTAACACAAACACAATGCAAGAAATAATATTCCTAAGCTTAAGTCCCGTCTCTTATCTAAAAATGACACAGCTGATAAGAAAGCCTCGTAGAATTTACACATACTCCGCCGTCCTGGCGGTTGTGATAATCGCGGGCATTCCATTTTTTTTTGTCTTGATATTCTTTTCGACGAACAAGCCTATTTTGCTTACTACAGGTTTATCGTGTTATCTTCTACTTTTAGTATTTTGGGAATTTTCTTTGTTGGTATGTTGTTGACTTTCATTCGATCTCTTCTTTGCTATAGTAGTCGAATCGCTAGTATAATAGTAACAGCGTCATTATGGTTACGTTAGTGCACTCCAAAAAAGCACAGATTTCAATGTTTTACGAATACATATTTCCGCAGTTAGTTAGTTAGTTCTTATTAGTTCTTCTTAGTTCTTATTTTAGTTAAACCTGCAAAAGAATAAAAACATATTATTTTACCTTTCTCATACCGAAGAATTTCCATTGTGTCTTGCGTAGATCTATCGCGAGAGTATAATAATGAAGATCAACATTAAAAAAAAAAAAACTTAGGCCACACCTAAGATTCAATTTCCTCTACAACTTCAATAATCTTACGTTTCAGTAACTTCAGTCATTCTCAAATCAATTTAATTTACTATTAACGAACCATCAATTCGTTATTAGAATTTCGATAGACAGTTCAGTTCAATTTTTATGTGACCAATGTCAAATCCTCTGCTGAAATTGATTATTGAAATAAATAAATTACAAAAACGAATGTGGTGTGTGTAGCTTATCGCTCTCGTAACTATAAATGAGATAAAATTTTGCTATGATTACTAAAATAAGGACATCAAGAGTGATTCTCTTCTTTACTAAGACATCGTCATAAAAACATAAAATATAACAAACTGTCTTGCCAAAAAAAGTATAAACAAGAGCACTAAATTGCAGTATAAAGTGACCAATAATTAATTGCTCACCTCGATTTTATGAATAGTCGGATCTTCTTTGTTTTCAGAATGTTTCTCTACATTAAGTTTGTTTACAGTTGAAGATAGAACTGCCTCTAGTTCTAGAGGATGCTCTTCAGCCGCCGGGTTGTTCTCCATAGCTTGAGCTTTATTAGCCGAAGAAGTAACATTGTATATTTCTGTTGGTTTACTTGGAATAATCTCTTTAGGTGTCTCTGTTGTATTTGGCAGAATAGTCTCTGTTATCTTTAGTTCGTCAGAATCAGTTATGATATTATATTCTCTGCATTCTCCTCTATAATCTGTATCGTAAATATTGCAGGTGATGTTCCGACATTGGGTCTTATCGCATTTCATTGTATTACAAGTTTGATCATTACACCAGATAGTAACATTATGGCTTCTAATGTCTACAATGTCGTTAGGGTTGTTCGTCGAGGATCCTAAAAGTTGTCCAGTCATAGGTTGTTCAGTTTCACTTGAACTCCACCAATAAAATGGATATGTTATCCATCCCCATATAGAGGTCATGACCCCGCGACCCTCTGTTACGTCATCTGCAAGCAACATAGTCAGTAGGTACATGAACATGGCCTTTTTAACCATTAATAATGAATATATTAGTTATATTACAATTTATGCAAAAAAAAAGACAATGTAGGTAATTGAGTTATACTTACGTCCTGCGGCTGGTTTGCTGATGGAATTATGCACGGAACACAAGAAAAAAAACACGACAAGGGGCTTATAGACAAGCATGGCGACAGCTAGTACGGATAATCTTAACGGGAATAAATGTTTAAACGCTCCCGACTCGCCTTTTTATACTTACCTCAACTAAGTCATTTATTATCTTTGTCGAGATAAAGCCCTGACTGTAGGGAATGTTTACTTAATGAGCGAAGAACGACAAAATTTAAAGATTTCGAATATAAGTAATAGTTTAAAATAGGTTTAAGATAAAAAAAAAAATATCATCTATATCAAAAATTTATTAGACTGCTGAAATATTTCCACTAAAACAAATTCACCACTTAGACATGGACAGATGAGTTGTGTCAAATACATCGCAGCGCGTTGTATTCGACCCTCCGTTTTTGAGGGCTTTAAATTGGCACAGTATACAATTATTCCTTATATTTGGACACGCCAAAAATTTACATAATGATCTGGAGCTATTGCAATGTGTTAGAATCTTTAATTTGGTACTATACCCATTGTCCTGCAGCTTTTTGTATTTGTTAAATACTGCTTCTATTTCTGGTTGCATACTTTTAATTTGATCTTTCGAAATGTCCTTTAATTTGAAGTCACCATTAGAATCAAATTTCACAATTTTCATATCGTTTGTTGTTTTCCAAGGATTCAAATACTTTTCACGAATCTGTTACATACGAATACAATTAAACATACATAGATACTAAGCATATGTTATCGTGTAAGTAATTTGAGTAGAATGCAATGGCAAACTGGGATTCTATTAAAAAAATAATCTCAGCAGGTATTCTGGTTTCGTATGAGATTATTTATACCACATCCACACAGTGGTGATTTTTGCTTTGTAATGAAAGACTATAGTTTAAAAGTATTTTATGAAAATGTAAACAAACCCTGAACAGGTTCAATTCTTTCGCTAACACTCAAACTTCAATGATGAAACAAACAAATCTGTTGGCTTAGATTTTCTATACTTGTTTATATAGAAGTAGAAGTGTTGTTATAATGATATTGTGAAACGAGAACAACTACCGACAAACTGTTTGGCAGTTTGGCAGACTTTTATATGTTACTGTTATACAGATTTTGAATAAATAAATAAAAAAAATTAAAAAGTGACTAATTTGGAAGAGTCATTTGTAAAGAGGAACTAAAAGAAAATTTAAGCTCTCCACTCCAGACAAGTTACTTTTCTTTAGTCCTTTTATTCAGAAATAGATGTTACTTAATTGAATTTGTTGACAATTTTAAGAACAAAATGAACTAACTAGTGGCACTACTAGTTGGCATCCACAGGTATGTTTTCCGATCCATTTGTTTACATTTCCTAAAAAATGAGCTTTCTAAGAATAATAATGATTAAAATTTACCGAAAAAATAAAATCCAGATTTAATGTTAAAAATATTGTCGCAATCGTAAACCGAAACGAAATATTCAACGGTAAAATGAAACCTAGCACCATTTTGTTGAAATGCGTGCGAACAAATGAGAGTCATCTGACTTTCTAAAGAAGTAAGTAACAGGTATGTGCAAACAAAGAATAATTCAAATCGATTTATTTATTAAACATAAGAACTTACATAACTTTCATGGCTTTAACATACGAACAATGGCCTGCTGTGTTCAGCTCCTTCATAGAACATCGAATTTTGGCAAAGTTCTTTTTAGATGCTACGAGCGTAATACATTTGGCATTAATGCAGAACGTTGCTTTTCCGAATATTTTCCCCAACATTTTGTTTTGCAAGATATCTACTATTTCAAATGCGACATTTGAAGGCAAATCCATGATTGATTCCATCGACGCTACGCTATCTGAAACAAATAACCATTCAAAATGATCAACCTGAAAATATCAGTTTATAGATAAAAATAATTATTCTATTGCACTAAGATTCAATACCTGTACTATTGGCTCCGGCACAATGTCCCTTGTTATTCAATCTATCTAATGGCACACAAACTCTATGCAGGCATGTCTTATTGGCACACTTCATCGAGTGGCAAACTTTTTGAGAGCAAAATGTTAAAACTCCACGGATATATTTGCCCACAAAAGACATGAAAGCTGGCGCGACCGTGGCAACATCGTCCCAATCAATTTCACCAAATATAGCCTGCTCTAGTAATCTCGTATGGTTCTGATGAATTATATCTTTACTCATGTTTAACTTGGTCTTCTTGTGTTCATTTTCTAATATCATAGTTGTGATATTTTTAGATTTAACATCTCCTGTGTTCCTAGTTACATTTGGCCAATACAATAATTCTTCATCAATTAGTAGGTTTTTGTCTGCTTTTTTACCGAATATGTTTTCTTTAGTCATATTGTTTTTTGCAGACTGAAAAGCTTCTGGCGCCCTATGACTTTTACTAGTAGTAACAGTAACATTCGAAACATCACGTTTTACACGAATAGCTGAAGTCACGTTTGTAAGTTTTCTTGGTAAATCAGTTTCGATACTATTTTCAATTTTGTGTATTTCTTCTGTTCCATTATAAGAATTATTTGTAATATTAACCATCACAAAAAGACTTTCTTCTGTGTGTGTTTCATTACAAATATCATCAGTTTTGTTAATGTTAGAATTAATTTCAAATTGCAACACATTTAAAGGTTGAAGGTTTGTATCGTTGGTTACATTACTGTTGGTTACATTATTGTTGGTTTCAATCTTTAATGTATTGCTGATGTTATCACTAAAGAAGTGATTCGGAAACATTGGTTGCCGCTCTACCTTGATATTTTGGAATGTTATAAGTTTCTTTCGGTGCTTTTTATTATTATTATTCCTGGATTTCTTTTTTTTATGGATAGTTATTTTGTGTAATGGAGTAGAATCATCTTTACTGTACCTTGCCGCTTTTTTGTATCCAAAAAGTTCCATGGGAACAGGGAAATTGAAATATGGAAATGGTAAATTCATACTATTTGCGAGTTCTTTAGATACTGCGTCATCCTGTTCAGACATTCGGTCGCGATTATGAACTTTATAATATTTCCCCATAATATCTTCTGGTTTTGGTAATTCAAGATCAATTTTAATGCGGATGTTTAACGTATTGTCCGAAAACATTTCTTTCATTTTATCATCAATTAAATGTTCTGATTTTTTAATAGGATTTTCATATGGTGAAGATTGTTGCAATATATTCTTTTTCTGGTCATTTATTGGACGCATTTTCATTTGTTCCGTGGGGTCATGTTCAAAACGTATTATGCACTGTTTACAGCCACAATCGCAAGGAATGTGATTGTTTTTACAAAAGCATGGAGGTTGTACAGGCTCGAAAGACGACTTATGCAGAACAGGAGATAACTCCATTTTTTCATTAAACATATTTTTTTCAAAAGGTAGAAATTCATCCCGATTTCCTTTTGGGAGTATTGTGGTCGTGTCTGGTTTATTCATAATGTATTTTCCTTTCGAATTAACGGGTATGAACACATCTAAAGGACTACCGTACGGTGGAGGGTATTTATATGAACCGGAGTTGTAGAAACGGTTAGCATACAAGTACTCGTCATGTTTAACACCCACACTAGATTTCGCCTTGGTATGTAGATCGTGGCGTGGTAGAAGTGGTACTTGGTTTTTTGTTTTGGATTTATCTATATAATTCTTTCTTTGTTTATGTGCTTTTTCCAAGTAATGTTGATATTCAGAGAGCAAACTTTCTATGGCTTCATCACTTTGACTCTCGCTGTTCGATATGCTCGCGAACATATCGAACGGTGAAACCTAAAACATTTAAATTCATTTACAAAACTTTTCTAGATACGACTACCTCAAATAATTATCGGTACATTAATACTTACACCATTGTTTCCAAAATCATTTATTATATCAGCGATATCACTGTAGATAATAGTATCGTAAAATGGACTCACTTCAATTCGATTAGATTCGGAACCTAGAAAGAAGTAAACGAAATTCATTCAAGTTAAATTCTATTAATAATATTATTTGCCACAAAGCATTTGACTTACTTTCCGAATCATAGCAGTAAATGGCACTTAAAAGAAACGCAGAACTGGAAACTATAACAATATTCATGATTCGTATGCCATGCAGGAATTCAAAAGAATGACGGAAAATGAAATGGAACTGGTGGTAATCGTTATAATGTTTACCTTTTTATGTTGATTGTTCTCCAAACAAGAGTTTAAATGGCCATTGTGTACTGTTGCGCATGTTATACAACTTTCCTGATTACGCTTTTTAATTTTTATTTAGCTATTTTTGAATTAGAATAATTTATTTAATTATTTTCAGGAGTCGAGTCTCAACAACGCGGAAGCAGAGCGTCTGACCATGCACCGGTGTATCATAACGAGTATCATTGAGAGTGAAACCGTTTATGTTGAATGTCTTTACGTTATGGAGAAGGTACTATCATTTGAAATTGTTTTTACTTTTTTATTGTAATCTTTGATTGTAGTGTAATGATTGTTCCGAATCTGATAACAGTTAACAGTGATTCATCTATTCAGTAATAAGCTAAATTTTGTGATGCAGATATCAGCCAGTTGGAGGTTTAAAAAGTAGCCATGTTTATCAAGCCGCATACCGGTTTTAATTCCTGGATAAAAATAATAATTATGGTGGTAAAAAATATTCTTATGTGTTCTAGTCTATAGTATAGAATGTCGTTACAAATATCCTACTACCCACTCAATGTATTGTTAGTGAAAAATAAACTTGCTGCAGTAAATGGTTCCCTACATTTACAGTTTTTTTTAAATTGCCAGTTCATAATAAGTAATGAACACACATATTCTATGAACAACTTAATGTCATCAACAATACAAATGACAACAGAACGCTATACAAAGCTTGAACTACAATATCCTCAATATGTATTATTAAATTTTGTTCATTACCTAAACAATTTATTTATCAACAAAGCATATCTACGCAGCGCTTTATATTGCATTATTGTTGATGGTTAAGAATGACGAGGTGATTCTGTTTGCAGTAACATACGAACCCTTCACGAAGCCGTCAACCAAGCATGCTGTACATCTAACTATGTAACTCTTTGCAAAAATTATTGTTAGGATAGTACTTTTTTTTGGGGTGAAAAATTACGTTTTACGGTAGGACTCAATATAACGCACTTAAAATATTTTGCTGATGGATGGATTGAATAGTACGGGGGTCATCGAGCTGTTGCATTAAAAACATGCATGAACTTTGACCCCCAATATCTTCCCAGATTCCCAGGTATGGTCTAGGATCTAGCTAGAGCATACCTGGGAATCTAGTTAGGTCTAGACTCTAGAACAAAAAAATACAATAATAATATATATTTTATATATTTTTTCAAAAATAGAATTAGTACAAAAAATACAATCGCCTTTCAGCTTCCTTGAGGGTCTTGTTACACCTTTTATATGCTGCTCTTCAATTTTTTTTGTATTGTACTTACAGTATATGAACGCTATAAAAGCGACGCTGTCGACATCGCAGCCGGTTATTACTGAAGAAGAATTCAATACAATTTTCTACAAAATATCTGAACTACACGAGTTACATAAGAACTTCCTCGAGGGATTGAAAGGAGCTGTCGCTAGTTGGGAAGAGCCTCTATCTGTAGGGATTCATTTCAAGAAAATGGTAAGGACGAATTATGTTATGTGTACGCAGGCCCGCGGGCGACAATGTGGCCAACGTATTGAAGTGGCCAGCCAACAGCCACAACAGTCAAGTCATCTTACATTTTACGCCAGACTTTTCACAACAAATCCCAGAATTTCGTACCCAATCGAAGCAATATTTGGCTTACTATGAACCCATTTTTAGCAAGCAAAATCCAGTTGCAAACTACAGAAATCTAAAAACGTCACTTCATTGATACAATTTTTTCTGAAAATATCTCTACAATAGATGAAAGAAAGAAATTAATACTCTTTTAGCTTGCCGCCCTGTAGCTTAATTAATGGTCAAAAAGAAAATATTACGTTTTGAAGGCGGGGTGCGCAAACCAGTGGAAGACTACACGCGTCGGGCGCGGGTGTATAACATTTCGAAGTGTTATTATTTTTACCCGACTATGGCGAAGCCCAAAGGGAAAGTAATGTGTTTTTATCAAGTTGCAAGGTCATTTTAATCAAGTGTCAATTAAGTTGTTCGTAAACTTTTAGTTAGAAAGTTTATAAAAACAATCATTTTAAACACTTCTAGCCAATGTTAACTGAATTTTTTAAGGTTGTTAATAGGTTATAGCGATAGTGATTGCCGATGAATCGACTATATTAATCGGCAATAAGGCTTGGGTCGGACACTAATAATCGTACGTAAATAATATAGTCTTAATTATATACCTTAACAGAGTAATAGTTTTTGTTGTTGTGTTTATAGGCTGAGAACATAAACATCTACGGTGCGTTCCTGCACAACTACGGGCGCGCGACGGACGCGGTACGGCGCCGCTGCTCCACGTCGCAGAGCTTCGCGCACCTCACGCGCCAGATCTCGTGCCACGGACAGCCCATGTCGCTCGACGATCTGCTGCACAAACCTGTCGCGAGAGTCCAGAAGAACGCACTAGTCTTGCATGTTAGTCTATTTCATGAATTTATTCTCGAAGTTCTATCGGTTACTAAAAGATGTATGAAGACAACATCTGAGTAGATACTACTACTCAGACGTTGTCTTAATACATCTTACAGCACATTGTCGTATGCTCACTCTGCTTAAGTTGAAAAATCACGTCACAAATGTTTTATTGGCAAAATGTTTTATATAATTTTCAGGATCTTATAAAATATACCCCAGCCAGTCATCCTGATCACGCCATGTTGACGGAAGCCCTGAACATGACACAGCATTTCCTAGACGAATTCAATATTATACAAACAAAGTCTATGTTTCCTGTAAGTATAATTAAGTATACTAAAATATTAAAATGAATTTAAGTTTGGATGCCAATGTTTTTATTAAATCTCCGCAGAATGCTGACCGGGCCCAGAGGAGACTTGTGAAGAATTCATTTATAGTGGAACTCTCAGATGGGCACAGAAAACTGAGGCATCTTTTCCTATTCAATGACGTCATTGCCTGTGCCAAGTATAAGGTAACTACGGTAATGCAAATTTATATTTTTTGACACAGTAGTATCAGATGAAGTGCTAGCTAACACGTAAATTTATTATTTATATTTGGAATCCAGACTTTCGGATGACGGCTACCGCCGCCGTTAGCACTCCATCTGTGAACTATACCGTGTCTTATTAATACATTTAGATTTTTTTGATTTTGATTTGGTGTTTTGAATATTGGCACAGGCATCTGGGCGGGACAAGTTCACGTTTGAGTTGAAATGGTTCATTCCTCTGCCGGACATCGTGGTGGTGGAGGACGAGAGTGTGGGCGCCAGCGCGGCCGACACGCGCGAGACGTCGCCGGCCAACATCGTGGCGCTAAAGTCGCAGGCCTCCACCGTGCGCGACCAGATCCTCGCCGAGGAGCGCGCTGCGGCCGACGACAAGGTAACCCACCCACACGACGGTACCCACACGTATACATTCCGGCTGACTTGGCACCAGTCAATTAAAGTGGAATTGGCCACGATATCTGCCTAGACGAGGAAATGGCCGTTGAAGCGAAGTTCTCCAGAACTAGACCTTTAAAAAATGGATTGAGGATATCGTTAATGTCGTGAGAAACTTCTGGATGGGGACATTTGAAAACGGGAAATGTGGTAGAAGAAAGGGGAGTTATACTCAGCAGTGGGTGATTCCGGGCTAAAATGATGATGGTATCCCTGGGGTGAAGGTATTCAAATATCTTTTGATTTGAAATTTAAAAAATAATTAATACCACCAGAAAGTTGTGAGTACACCTACTGAAAAGATGCTCGTGTGTTCAAAATCAGCCAGTATTAAAAAAAGTGAGCCGTCGCGAGACGCCTGGCAGATGTGAAACATCGAAATTATTTTGTACAAGTAATATGCTTAAAAAAAAGTCAAATGCTGGAGTCGAACTCAAAGTCACGAGATTGTAACCCAGCGCTCTGTGCCCCGTGACCAGCCGGCTTGTTGTTAACAATCGCGAATATGTAGATCTTATGCTGCCACAGCATAGATGTTTCACTTCAATAAATGTTGAGTTAACGGCTTCTTACTACTACTAGCATGAATTATCGACAAATACGTAATGCTAGAAATCTTTTACAGAAAATTCGTATCGGTGGTCGTGGTGCAGCCGAAAAGCAACGCAAGAAGCTAGCGGAACTCGAGGCCCAGCTGGTCCTCGCGTCGCCCAACCTGGTGTTCCGTGTGGGAGCGCGGGCGCCCGGCTCCTCCACTGCGCTGCAGAGACAACACATCTTCTTCCTCAGCTCCGAGTATGAGCGCACGCAGTGGATCGACTCGATACATGCTTTGCAGGTTAGGAGTCTGTTTGTTGATGTAGTTTTACGTGATAGTAAAGTAAAGAGAAAAGGTCATCTGTGATCCAGGCCCGAAAGACATCCCAGGTTTTTTCATTTATAGTGTCATGAGTTCGCAATGACACAATTAGGGTAGATGACACCAATCAATTGACATACTTTTTAAGAGCTGTCAAAACGCGGTTTCCTCATAAATTTTGTATGGCAATAGCACGCTGTGACGTCACTGTTTGGTCAACTCAATGACTCAACTATTTATTGATTTCAAAGCAACTAAAAATTTAATTTGGCAATTAATTGAGAATAAATCGGGTTTTCAGGCCCAAAATAACGTTTTCTTTTAGAGATTGGTATCTTGGAATTATTGTTTTAAGGTGTCATCTACCCTATTGTAATTGCAAAAAATGCAGCAATTATTTATTTACTCGTACATGAGTTCTGTAGTTGAAAATAAAGCCCATTTGGAAAATTTATCTATTGTCGGCCTCTTAAGGTGACACAACTCACAGGCTCGAACTCATTAGTGGGCGTGGCCAAAAAGCACGCTGTCTCACCTGGCATCGTGCCCGACAGAGATAGTATCAGTGATAAGCAGTTAGACGCTAGTCTACACGCACGTCTAGTTCGTACCACACACACAGCATTCGGAACGTGCCGAACAAAACCGAAGTTACACCAACGACACATAATGCTATTCGGCGCCGCTCAATTATTACATAATTATTATTATTATTTTATATAATTATATGATATATATCTTTACAAATAACTTTTTCTTATACTTAATACTTTCGTCTGACCTTTTTAAATGCGCTAAAAAGAATAAAATAAACTTTTCTTTTATAACTTTTACTATCATCTTATAACGTCATTACACAATTCGCGAGATTAGTGGCAACAATAATATTGTATAACTATATTGTTTGTTATTGTGGGCTTGGGGTCACGATGTCTTGGACCGCTTCCGCCAGGTCTGCTAATCCCTCGAGAGAAATAAATGGCTGTGAAGCCAGCAGAGTCTGTACTTTGGTCGGCAGACAACTGCTTTATATTGTCATCCTGGATTTCCTTGGCCTGATAAAATTTTGGATTTCAGTGGTTATTGTACACTTATTCAATTAAATTAGAATTTTTCATCATTCAATATAAATTTAGTCAACACAAGACATAGAAGTGACAGATCAGAAGAAAAGTAAAAATCATATCATATACAGGTTTTATGTATATAAAGTTTCTAAATAAGTAGGTCGCTACACCATATTATAGGGTGTGCGTTTCGATGGCGCGACCACGGCGTTTTTTTTTTTAAATAACTATGCCTTGATTTTGTAAAAATATGTAAAATTTGGTTCAAATATCCCAAAACCTTAAATTTGACAAAGTTATGGTTAAAAATTATAAGGGTTTGAACGTGGCCACGCCATCGAAACGCGGAGAACCGCACGGCCACGGAAATCTTAAAAACTAAGTGTTGCAGAGACCTGAAATTTAGGTAAATAACAGATAGAATTTGTAAAAAAAATTGGAATAGGTTTATAATTTTAGGAGCTGTAAGACTAAAACCCCATGGCTGCGCCATTGAAACGGTAAAATACACGTTATCGCCGATATCTTGCTGAAAAAGCATCGCAGAGGTCTGAAGTTTTTGTAAAACCTAGATTTGAATTTGTCAAAATACACAAAAATCCTAGGTTTATGTTTCTGGAGCTGTAGTACGGTATCGCTTATAACCTTCAAAACGTTCTGAATGTGAAATTTAAAATTGAAATTAATTAATTAATTTAATTTTAAATTCAAATTTTTACAAAATCTTGCCATAGTTTAAAAAAAAAAAAAAACGCCGTTTTCGCGCCATCGAAACGCACACATTAAAGGAGTGCAATAAAAATGCACAGGTGGCCCTACTCTCTAACGTTTCGTCCGTATATTCGGACCTATCCGTCTCTCTCGCGCACGTCTGCAGATGAATGCTAGAGAGAGAGACGGATAGATCCGAATATACTGACGAAACGTTAGAGGTTAGAGAGTAGGGTCTCAGGCCCTTCAACTTCAGCGAAAAACAAATGACACGTCACTGACATCATGCATGAAATGAAAAGGACAGAAATATAGTTCTTGTTCTTCTATCAAACAAAGTTATATGTGACATATTGTTCATATGTGTGAGACTGTGTGTGAGCGTCATCCTCCCGCACCGCACCAGGGGGGAAACATTATTCAATGAGATTCACGAAAATTCATAGTAAAAGGCGCGCGCAAAAAAATACGAAAACGCCTTTGGGAAATCGAATTTTATAAAAAAAACACTGCATAAATCATTTTTAAATAAAATTTTTCGAATTCTTCGATAATTGTGCTGTGTCGGTACTTTGTTTTGGAAATTTGACACTTCTTTTATTACTAATTTACGCCCAAAGTTGCGTTAAAATTGGCAATAAAAACGAATCTTTGGTAGCTCGTAACTTTTGAATGGCTTTTTATTTTACTATTCTGTTTCCGAACAGACACAATTAATAATAAGACAAAACGATATCATGTTTAACTTTAGATGTACCATGTCAAACAGTGGAGTAAAACCCCCCGAAATTTGTCTGGAAAATATATTGAGTAATTCAACCCGAAAATATATTGAGTAGTTAACGAAGCAATTTTATGAAAATATGTCAGGCATCATCAGCCCCCCCGGCGGGTTCGAGCACGATCTCGATGCTGGAGCTGCAGGCGTGGGTGACGGCGTGCCGCAGCTACCTGCAGACGGACATGGGCTCGTACCTGCTGCGCAGCGGCCGCGACGACTCGCTGCTGCTCGGCGACCTGCAGCTGCACGTGGGCGGCATGACCGCGCCGCTCGACACCTGTGCCGGTGAGTGCTACTGCTACTAGTCACATGTCACACACCGAGCTACTCCAACAGCCGTCAAGAGACTGTGCGGAGCGGCACGCCGGACCGGTGTATCTTTGACATGCCATTTGCAACCGTATCTCATAAAAAATTAAGTTGTTCTCTATGTAAATCGTTATCTTCTCGGTTTCTTCGCCGCGCCACAAGATATTATGCACTGAGCCACTAACTCTAACCGCGTATCGAGAGTCGAGCATAGTCCACGGTGTTACCAGCATGGCTGCCACAGTTACTCACAGACAAAGCGAGAAGACGAAGCCTAATCCCACCCTTTTGTAATAGGGAATATGCATTTTTTTTATTCTATACGGAATGTTAAAGTACTATAAAAATAATGACAAAAAGCATAAATCAGACATAAATCGGCCAAACAACACAAAAGTTATAACCATTTAAACTTTTGTTTCTATCTCTTTCTAGATAAACGGAATATAGTATGGATTTTGTACGTCGATGCAGCGAATGACGTCATTCGCTGTATCGGATCTCTCTGTTTTAATCAGCAGTTTCAAATGCTTATAACTTAGTATTTTTGATAGATTAAAAAAAAATAATTTCACTTTGCTATTTCTGATGTTAATACGCTTTGTTTAGATAAAAAAAAAACATGCTTATACCTTATTCCCTGAAAAAACATGTAATGAACGTTTTCTTCGCAGATTACTACATAGTGGTGGAGGTAGACTCATACGGCCACTATTTCCGCAAGGCGAAGTCGAAGCTCGTGTGTCGCAGCGCACAGCCGCGGTGGAACGAGAGCTTCACCCTCGACCTGGAGGGCTCGCAGAACTTGCGACTGCTGTTGTATGAGGACGCAGCCAGGCCCGTGCTGCGCGGGAAGTGTACTATCAAGGTAAATATACTTTTGTTTGTTGTATGGCTAGTCTTATTAATTAATTAATTGATTATTTAAAAAGATTTGGAGTTTAATACACAACGCCATAAAATATGTCATAAAGTGGCTAAACCAAGGCTGAAGTGTAAATTTTGGTCGTACACTCTAGTCGTCCTACGTTAAGGACGCTAACAGAAAGAATTGTTATGTGTAAGCAATGCATGGTCTTGCGAGCACGCGTCACTTGCGGTTTGTCTTCAGCGGCCCTTGACGGATCTCGTAACGTACATGTGTCGTAGAATACGTTTGCAATTTGTTCGTGCAGCTGTCGCGCGAGTGGGTGGCGGAGAGCGCGGGCGGCGGCGTGGGGCGCACCGTGACGCTGGGCGGCGGCGCGCTGACGCTGCGCCTGCGCCTGCTGCCGCCCGAGCGCTCCGCGCGCAGAGTGCCTTCCGCCAAGCCCGGCGCGCTCTTCGGGAACAAGATCACGCACGTCGCCAAGTGAGAACAAAAAAATATATATTTTTTGACATTTAAAAACATCTTTTTTATGTAAATTTTTATTCTTTGCAATCTTATAATAATAAAGATAGACTCTACGTTTTCCTTCCCAACGCTCCCCAAAACCACATGAAGACATCCACTATTTTTTTTTTATTGCCATTTCCACAGACGTGAGAAGCGCAACATCCCATTCATAATAAGCGCTTGCGTGCGCGAGGTTGAGCGGCGCGGCATCCACGAGGTAGGCGTGTACCGCGTGTCTGGTAGCGCCTCCGACCTCAACCGACTGAAGAAGAGCTTCGAGACCAGTGAGTTATTCCTAAATCTACTTACGGCTATGTGAAACGATGACCAATATCGTGTGTGTATTAAAAAGCTCTATATTGAACATTGATGCATTAAATAAAGGGTGTAAAAAACCTCTTAAAGAAGCCGAAAGACACTTCCCCCCCCCCCCCCCGTCATTGCGATATTTTATTTGTTCTACACCATACCTGGGAACCTAGATACGGAGATATTGGGGGTCGAAGTTCCAACTTTTTCATATATTTTTTTTTAATACAAATTTTTAATGTAAGATTTTAAAGTGCGTTACATTGAGTTCTACCACAAAACATGCTTTTTCACCCCAAAAAAAAAAAGTGTTTCCTAGCAATAATTTTTGCGTAAAGTTAGTTGATATACAGAATGCTTGGTTGACGGTTTCGTGATGAGGTTGTTTACACCATACATATAAAAAACAACCTCGATGCCCAGTTCCTAGCAAATAGCCCATCAATAAATCAAACTAAAAAAATTAAACCAAGTTATCACAATTTCTGATGGACTAATAAACACTAATTCGAACATACACCCACCCAACACATAAAGTGGTTTTTAAACGCATACAACGCACGTTATGTCACTTTTCTAATTAAAATCCCGAAAACGACGACTGTGATACTGTAAAGTGCGCACAATTAGAAATTGTGCATGCTTTTCTGCAGACGTTGTTAAGTCACTGATCTTGCGTTATCTTATAAATCAATGGTATTGAATCATATTGTTATAGTGCCCAATATTATTACACTGCTGTTACATATTTGTCCAGATGCCTACGAAGCAGAGCAGTTGCTAAAAGAGGTGGACATCCACTCAGTCACTGGTGTCTTGAAGCTGTACTTGCGGGAACTGCCCGAGGCGCTGTTCACTGACGCACTCTACCCCGAACTACTGAAAGCGTGGGGATCCACACAAGTACGTATACATATATAGTCCTAGACTAAACTGACAGATGTCAAATGTGATCTATTAAATTGGCCCTACTGTAAATATATCCTAACGAACATCTTTGTGTATGTCATAGCACTGGACTCATTATTTGTTGAAATGATAAATTGATTATTGTTACAAAAGTTGTTAATATGTCAGTACTATGTATCAATATTTATTATCTGTTGTTGCTCAATTTTTGTACCATTCATTCCAAGTACATCTTCTTCACTTGTAATAAAAGTGTAAAAAAAAAATAGTATCTAATTAATGGTGTTTTTTTTTTTCGTTTTTCTTCATATGAAACCTTTGTGAATGGGCAATTAAAATCAATTATTTTTCCTTGTAAAGTTTATCATTCAAAATTACTTTTAAATAGCCTAATTAAAATAATATGGTTTAATTTTGGTAGTTGACTGCTAACTGAAATATTTATTTTCAACATCTCAGGGCGCGGGTACGTCAGTGGATTCTGGTCCAGCGCATACTAGGCGACATGCGCTGCTCAAATGCTACGCTCAGCTGCCCGACCTCAACAAGAATTGTATCGACTTTCTGTTAAACCATTTCGTCAAGTAAGTCCATTGTAGTCGTCATCAAATTTGGTCATCCACGATAGCTGACATGCACACTAAGTATAGCCTCTATTTATTAGAAAAACTGCAGTAATTGAGAATATAACCAACCCATGATTCTGTCGAGTGGATGTCAGCATTGATAAATTTTCAAAACAAGCCAATTGCTTTGCTAAACCGCTCGCTTTAACCTGCAAACTACAGCCTGGAGTGTGCTTAAACCACAAAAAGAGTATAGTGCGTCTAATGTTCGAGTTTAGAGACGCAACTTTACTGACACGTTTGTATGTAAACAGGGTGAACCAACACGAGAGCGAGAATAAGATGTCGATGCATAACCTGGCAACAGTGTTCGGGCCGACACTGCTGCGACCCGCCAGCGCCGGCGCGGGCAGCAAGCAGCGCACCGACCTGCTGGCGGCCGGCACGGTGGACGCCATGGCTCAGGCCGGCATCCTGTACTGCCTGCTGCAGCAGCGCCAGCTGGCCGCGCAGTTGTCCAGCCACCACCGCGCGCCGCACTCGCTGCTGGACTAGCGCACACGCACACTGGACACTCGTGTAAGTAATTAAACTTGAATTCAGAATACCAGTTTCCCATTTATGTACCGTGCTGCATGTTTCTTTTGGCTCGTGGCTATAGTCGAAATGTACGCCATCTTGTTTTTCATTAAAAGTTGACTTTGACTTTAAAGTTTTTTTTTGTAGTTTTACCTTAGCTGTTGATCAGCTGATCGCGTGAATTGTTATAAAAAGTTTTCTTTTGTGTATTTCCGGAACTCGTAGTACAAAAGTTGTTGTTTCATAGCCCGCGTCACAACTTGAGAGGTTGTGCATTCATCATGTTACACCTTGTATAACTTCCACGGACAATTTCATAAGCTTGTGTCATTCAAGCAGCAAAAGAACCATGGTGCACTATGTTTTAGCGTTATGAAGTCCTATACTAATTTTTGACTACCAATTGTATTGAAAAGGTCCTCAATAAACGTTTGATGCAATGGAATCTGAACTTTGTAATGCCTATTGTTGAGTTTGTGTTCCCAAAATTTGTTAATGATTATTTATTATACATTGAAAGGGATCTGAATTCAAGTTTAAAGCGTTTCCGTCATAAGGCGATAATCTTTCTTATGAATGTATCACATTACTACAACTTAGGGTTGTTTTAGCTGTTAAAGTATGAATTCTGTATACTTGAACAGGTCATACGTAGTCGCGCTCAATAGCTTGTCTTATGCTCTACCACTAAAAGTACCCTGTCGCCCGCCTATACGATTGTTATTTTATTACGGTACTATTATTATCCCTGCGCTTATTATAATAATCATAAAAGGACAGTTGGGATTTCCAGTTATTCTCAGGACTATCTTTGTCTATGTATTAGTATTTTTAAGGTCTAAATTATGCTGGTAGAAGGCACTAAAACGGATTAGTGAAATGAAATGTGTTGTTTACATTATCGTCAATCCCAATATGAATTAAATTATTAATAAAATTGAATAAAATACAGTGTTCGAGATGGGTTATGCCGCTCATTGGTGCGATTTTCCCGTTTCAATTGTGACAGCTCATTTAAACAACACCCGATTTATTTAACTGAATACATTCCATTAATTACGACAACAGACTGATCATAGATGTATCATAGAAGATATAACATTTACAAAAATTAGCGTGTATTTAATATGATGAAATGGATGTATGTAGATCTATAACACTTATAAACGGCTTTAACAGATGCCGTGTGTTATGTGGTTCAAATTGAGAATAAAATAACACGGTTGTGACGTGTGCAGCTGACATCGGCGTTGGGGCCGCACGGCTTGTTCAGCGTTAGGAACCTGGAGTAATGATTGATTCAGAAAGTTTGATGATTTTAAGCAAGTATTATGATGAGGGACCGAAATAAATGTAATAATTTATGGTAATGAAATCATTAGCATAAATTGAAGCAGACTGATACTAATAAAATTGTGAGCCGTAGTGTTTATTTTCAGCTTTGAAAGACATTTTGGATTTATAGGTACTTACGAGTTTTTTTTAAAAATCCGAATTGCAAGTATATTTTGAATACTATTGGGAATTTATGACAGCAAAAAGTTCATTGGTACAGTGGTACTGAAAAACAAAATAGTTATAACTTGCATGTTCTTTTGAAAAACGAAAAGAGATAATAAAAATGGAAAGAGTGGCTCCATAATTGGATAGTCAACAGTTAAAAATCAGCATCACATTTTAGTAGTTTATTTAATCACTTTTTGACCTGGCGAATCAAATCACTTTATGTATTTGAAAAGCACATTTGATCTCAGGTCGTATAATTTCTGAGTCACTGAATACGAATCAACATGGACAACAGATGGATGTAATATCAGCTGGTCCACTTATAGCATTTTACATGCTAGTCGTGTGTATGTTATTATTTAGAAGCTTTATGTAATATCCGCACCACTTCCTAGTGTGTTTGTAAGTTCCCTGCAACAGTAGGCGTCACATAAAATCGATTACGAGGACTAGTTTAAATAATGTAGGCGTTCTATTTCACAAATAGGCTTAGATGAATGGTGTTATATTAGTACTTAAATGGAAATTTTACCAAAAATAAAAATTCTTAGAACAATATTAAATTCATTTATATTAATTTGTGTTTAATTTGTTGAGAGACATTATTAACCCCTAATTTACGATAGTTTATGTTGTTGAGTAATATATTCAAGACTTAAGTTAGTGACTCCACGTTTTTGTTTTTGTCATCTTGGAATACAATGTTTATTCTTCACCAAAGACCACTGTTTATCACATAATTTCTTAATATCATAAATCACAGTTCACAAAATGTTTCCTTTAAATTTTCTTGGGAACTGAAGGTGTGGCTTGTACTCTAGTTATCATATTTATCATAGTGACTGTCACGAACTATACATTGTATTATACTTCTGTGTTAGCTTTATTTTGTATGTAAATTTATATACATTCTATAATAGTCTTATCATTCGTGAAAAGTTTGATGTAAGTACACAAAATAAACACTTACTGAATGATTTTATTTGAAATGTTACTTACTTATTATTTATCCAAGTTTGTGTAAGTACTCCTTTAAGTTGAGATCTTTTGTTGATACTTAAAATAATGATGATTGATGTTAGTCAACGGGTTTTGGCTTTTTACACTTGTATTAAAATATACTTAAGATTTGATTAATAACATTATGCAATTATCAGTTGCTTTATATCATCAGAGAACTCTGTTTAACGAACAAATAAGCACATTGATTTGTCAGTCAGTCATTATATTTTATAACTATTAAGAATTATCTTTTTGTCAGACTGAAAATGTATACCTATGCTTGCTGTTGCCAAATTAACTGTTGCCAATTTTTATTCTTGATAATGATAGAGTAACGTTTAAATATTCCCTCACAATTGATAGTTAATAGTTGGTCTCAAATACATGTGGTTATAATGACTTGACCTTCTTCACAAAATACAGTCAATCTTATTAAGCTGCAAATGTAAGACATGTGAATTTATACCTTAGTTTAATACATGTTACCTTGTAGCCTGTTTTACAATAAATATAAGTTTGCTATTTAATTACTTTATACTATAGTTATTACCGACCTACATAATTGTTTATGGATTAGGGATTTTACATATAATCTGAAACAAATGCTGGGGCAAAGATTGTTATACCTAATCTACACTTGATTTATCTCTACCTGGCCTATTTTAATATTTTGCTCTATTTGCCTTCCAGTTTGTGTGAAAAATCTCTGCACCAGCAGCTGTATTATATAGTATTCCACAAATTGGTTATAATACCTAAACTTTGTATTTACTTTTTGTATATAAATGACACTAAAATGTAGTTACATAAATTTTGCAATAAAATGTATTTTTAATACACCTTTTCAGAGCATTTTATTTGTCATGTTCACAAGCCATATCAGTTTTTGACTGAATACAGAATGAAAATGAACATACAATAACAATTGTAACATTTTTATATGGTATCACCCATCCACCATGTGGTATCATATTACCCAGTACTAACTAGGTTGTGAAGGTCAGACAGGCAGTTGCTCCATGTAAAATACTGGAATTCAGCTGCATCCAGTTTGACAGGAAACGGACTCCAGCATAGTTGGGAAAAGGCGCAGATGACAATAAGTGTAACATTTTTATAAAGTTTATAATGGTGAACTTTATATATAGACAGTTACAGAGATGTAAAGTGAGTGTGTGAATGTAAATAAAATACTTTTTTCTTATATTCAGGTTATTTTACTATAATACTCATAATATTACAGATGACACTGAGAATAAAACAAAAATTTAACACAAAATGCTTAAAATTATTATTCAGAGACAGGTTATTTACATACTTAACATACAACAAAGACATTTTCTGTGAGAAGGTACAAAAACAGATTAAAAAAATTAACCGTTTGGTTTCATAGGTTCAGGATAACTTAGCATATATTTTGATCATAATTAATATTCTGTACAACTAACTGGTTACGAAAATACTTTGTGACATACAAAAACAAACATTTGATTTAACTTTGGTTCAATGACTGCAAAAGAACATCCATTGTATTCATTTTTAAATTTCTCTCAGAGTAATACATCAATACAGCTATGACTAATACTACAATTGAAGCTATTGATCTTGATGTACGTGAAATATAAAATGTGATGATAAGCAAACCAATATAGAATGCTATTCTTTTAAAAGTATTTGTTAAAATATTTTGTTTTAATTCATTGTCAACACACATGCCAAACCAAAGCACATTAGTTGACTCACATGAAGTACAGTTAGAAGATCCTTCACCCATACATGTCTTACATGAGGATTCACATTCATTACAACTATAGGAACCTTCTGTATTGCTACAATATTGTTGAACTTCACAAACACTTGATGCACATTCATTTATGTCTACACACATACCTGATTGTAATTGCCAGCCAGAGTTGCAAGCTTCACAGGCGGCAGTACCATCACCACTACATCCATCACAAGCTTTGTGGCAAACTTTACAAGATCCCACATTTGTTTTGTAGAAACTTTTACCGCATTCATCACATAGTCTTCCTGTGTAACCTTTTTTACAGATACATGTACCATTTCCCTTGCGGGTACCGGCACCATCACACCGGCCATGTCCAGCACAAACTTTATTGTTTGCATCTTGAGGACAGGCTGTGCATTCGTCACCGTAATGATTACTAGGGCAACAATGTTGAAGAGTATCAATGCACAGCCATGTGTACAAATCTAGAGAAACTGAATCTTTGTTAAACCACCACTTTTCTAGAACTTGCTCAGATTCTTCTGCAATAGCATAACATGCATCTTGATGCGCTGTTAACTCTGTACACAAACCTTCTTGTATTTCCACCAAACGAATCTCGCTGCGAGAATATGATTTTAATTTAGTTTCCTCCCAAGCTGCATCTCCACCTTCATATTTTCCTCTAGAAGTTTGATCAAGCCAGTGATTAAAAGAATCTGTTAGTACCTTACAGCGTCGGCATTCAGTCAGTTTGTTATCTCCATTGAAATCGCGATAAGTTAATTTTTTACTTCCTGTGTTTTCACAAAACAAAATTATAATGAGGAAAAATATCTTTGGGCTTCCAAAAAACCCCATAATTTATAAACAAAACCTGTTCTAGATAAAATGTAATTCCTAATAATAATTGTGTTGCGTGATTGAATAATTATATTTTAAATGTTACTAATGTTATCAAAAAAAATAACCTAAAAAGTTTAACCCCGGAATACGACATCAAGGAATTTTGTAAAACCTACCAAAAGACAACAGCAAAGAGTACTATAATAGTAATAGACCACAGAACACTAATAACCTAGCGGTCCACAGACAGAGTGAGTCACAGATTAGATATAAGTAGCTAGAGTGGGTAAATTCCACAGACGGATGTAAATTCTTTAGTCATTGAGTAAAATGCATCATACATACATTCGGGTAGCCCGCGAAATTCAAATTTTCTTATATTTTTTGCAATTTGCAGGTCAGTGCTAGGTTGTATGTTGATTAAAATATTATTCGCGGCAGTAAGACGTATGTAGTTACAGAATTATAATCATCAAAATCATCAATACAACCCTCCAAGTTCTTAAGGTGAATGCTCCAACCAGTCCGCGAAATTCAAATTTTCTTGAGTTTTTTGCAAATTGCAGGCCAGTGCTAGGTTGTATGTTAATTAAAATATTGATCGCGATTGTAAGACGTATGTAGTTACAGAATTATAATCATCAAAATCATCAATACAACCCTCCAAGTTCATAAAGGTCGAGAAACGATTTATTCAAGGTCAAAGTCATTGCTAGACCTATAGGAACTTGGAGGGTTGTATTGGTGATTTTGATGATTATAATTCTGTAACTACATACGTCTTACAATCGCGATCAATATTTTAGTCATCATACAACCTAGCACTGGCCTGCAAATTGCAAAAAACGTAAGAAAATTTGAATTTCGCGGGCTATCCTGGAGCATCAGCCTTAAAGGTGCAAGAATAACTTTGACCTTGAAAAAGTTAGTATTAGTATTGATTATTTGCATTTTGCAAATATTTTATTTTTTAGGTTTGGCAACATTGCCACAGCATCATGAAAACAATATTGGTATTTACTATTTTAATCCTAGAAAATGGTCATTAGTTTTAGCCATTGGAATGCCCGCGGCCTTAGAGGTAAGGTCGCCCCCCTCCGCCGCCTCCTATATGAACAAGACATCGACGAGGCGCTAGTAAGCGAGACGCACCTGGGACCAGCTGATAAGCTCAGAATCTCGGGTTACCTCGCTTACAGGAAGGACAAAAGGTCGGTACTTGGCACCCCCTACCGTGGTCTGGCGGTACTGGTGAGGCGTAGGGTCGTCCATCAAGAGCTCCCTGTGCCGTCACTCGGCACGTTCTACGCGCTGGGTGTGCAGCTGCACGTTGCCGGCGAGGATCTCGCCATTTACGCGTGTTACAAGGCGCCCTCGGCCAAACTGGATCCCACGGAGCTAAAGGCCCTTCTCGAGGCCTGCAGCGGCGTGACGATCCTTGCTGGTGACCTTAACTGCAAGCACCCAGCGTGGAACTCCGCCGTGACAAACACGGGTGCAGGCTACTTTACGCTGACGCGGAAGCCTTCGGCTACACGGTGTCCGGCCCAGAGACGCCCACCCACTACCTGGACGCCTACACATACATGCCGGACGTGCTGGACATCGTGGCCTACCGAGGGCTTTACTGCCGGATCACGCAGCAGGTGCTGGACGACGAAATAAAGTCCGACCATCATCCTGTTCTCGTCGTCCTATCGGGGATGCCGACCCGACAGCTACCCGCAGTGCCAGGTCGACAAATAGACTGGGAAGTTTTAAAAGAAAAGGCTGAGGCCACCACTCCGACTCGGCCCCTGATTACCTCCGCGGACGTGAACCAGACCGCGGATGACGTCACTGCTTCCATACGGAGCGCCTTGGAAGCGGCGACGACGTTAGAACCGCAGGGGAGAGTGCTGCAGCCGCCCCTGCCTGTGTATCTACGACGGTTGATCACCGACAAGAGGCGTCTTCGCAAGCAGTGGCAACAGTTGAGATGCCCATCAATCAAAACCAGGGTGAACCGCCTCGCGGAGAGGATTAAGGCCGAGTTGCGAAACCGGGAAGCCGAGAACTGGGAAGACCGCATTCAGGAGGCGGCTGGCAGCTGGCCATCCGCCCATAGACTCTGCCGCCAACTGACAAATGCCCTAGCTCCGGTGCGCCCACTACTAGATAGCGGCGGGGCGCTCAAAAAGGTCGCAGAGGACCGCGTGGAGGTCTTTACCGAGCACCTGGAGCGTCAATTCCGACCGAACCCGATCAGTGGAGTCGAACATGTCGCAACAGTCGAGAAACACCTTGGGGACTACTTCGCCACACTGATAGCTCCCGAGGAAGATCCCATATTTTTCTCGCCTGGGGCAGTAAGACGCGCCATCCTGAGGACGAAGTCCAGGAAGGCCCCCGGTGCGGACGGTATTACCAACGCAGTGCTGCGCCAATTGCCGTACCGTACGGTAGCGGCGCTGGCGCGCCTGTACACGGCGATACTGCGCACCGGGACGTTTCCCTCCTCGTGGAAGGAAGGGCGCGTCGTCATTATGCTGCCCAAGGCGGGGAAAAACATACTGAAGCCGGAGAGCTATCGGCCTGTAACGCTTCTGCCCACCACCTCCAAGGTGTTTGAAAAACTTCTGTTGCGGCATCTCCAACCGCACATCGACCCGCGGCCCGAGCAGTTCGGGTTTAGGTCGGAACACAGTACGACGTTCCAGCTGTCGAGAGTACTGCACCACATGGAGCAAGCCATCCACAAGAAGGTGTATGTGGTCGCAGTACTCCTCGACATGGAGAAGGCCTTCGACCGCGTGTGACACGAGGGCCTCATATACTCGTACAAGTTGGCCACATTCGACGCGCCCCGCCGCGTTGTAAAAGTGGTCCAGTCTTTTCTTTCAGACAAAAGCTTCCGCGTGGTGGTCGAGGGAGCGCTCTCCAGTGTTCGACCGGTGATGGCCGGAGTGCCCCAAGGCAGTTGCGTGTCGCCAGCGTGTTACTCACGTTATACCGACGACATCCCCACGACGCCAGAGGCGTTGCTTGCGCTGTACGCCGACGACGCTGCGTACATCACTACATCGCTTAACGCGAAGTACGCGGCGGTCAAGATGCAGCGCGCGCTAGACCTGCTGCCTGACTGGTTGTCCAAGTGGCGACTGTCGGTTAACGTGGGTAAGACGCAGGCGATGGTCACTGGACTAGTGCCCTTCCCACCAACCCTGACTCTACAAGGCGCCGACGTCGAGTGGTCGCCCCAGGTGAAATACCTGGGCGTTACCATCGACCGTCGGCTCACCATGGGACATCACGTCCGCCAGGTCGCGGCACGGGCTGGGGTTGCCCGCCACCAGCTCCGTCCGGTGCTCTCGTCCCGACTACCGGTGCGCGTCAAGTTGGGCGTGTATAAAACTTACATACGCCCGATTCTGACGTACGCCGCGCCCGCATGGTACGTCTTCGCATGCGAGGGTCACAAGAAGCTTCTCCGCACGCAGCAGAATTTTGCGCTGCGGACCATCGTCGATGCCCCTCGCTGCGTGAGGAACGACGTCATCGTGCGGGATCTCGGGATCGAGAGCCTGGATGCCTTCGTCCTGCGCCTTGCGACGGGAATGTTCGCGCGTGCCGGCGCATCTGCTTGGCCTCACGTCAAGCACATTGCGCCCTGGCATGCGCGCCCCCCTAACGCGAGGCGCCCCCTCCCCCGCGACCTGGTAGCGGAAGATGACCCACCCCCACCGGACTTGACGCCTGGGTAAGCTGTTTTCCAGGATACACGCAGCTTACCTACACAATTACGACTCTACACACACCCAGTTGCGTGACCTGTGCTAAGTTAATATAGGATGGCCACGCAGCTACAACCATACATGCATCTCTACACAAACACATAAACACACGCGTAGGCTCGCGGTGCGGGCTCGCAAACCACGCATGCACTGGGCGGTGTTCACACAGTACAATACCGCCTTTAAATACATAAAGGTTCGCCTGTAACGTAACTGCTAGCTCTGGAAGCGGGGCGGGCGGGGACCATTACATCATCCGCAGGTGCGTCGGAGTCGGCACCTCTGTCGCTGATCGTCCCCCGCTGGGCCTCCTTCGGGTCTCACCAGGCGGGGACAGACCGCCGAGGTGTCGTGGTGAAAAACACAGCGCTGTATGGACAGCACTGTAGGCGCGCCTACGGAATACTTCATAGCAACTATTCACAGGCGTGCGACATTGCTGTTTGCACGCCACCAGGCCATAGCCTAAAGGCCACCAAATGATGGGCCTGTATTAACAGGCCACGGTATGGCTTCCGCGGCCAGGGGGCATAGCCCCGATGCCGCCTGCCGCGCCCTCTGACGGGGGCGCGGCGACATCTTTCGTTCATTAGTTTTAGCGTGTGCGCGAATTTGTAGATCTCTTCCATTTTGTGTAAGTTTAATGGTTTGTCGGTTCTATCAAAGCTCCAAAAAGTGGAGTTGAGTCGAGTGGTAGTTCTACTCCTGTCTTTCTTGTCTGTTTTACATCCGGAAACCTCATTAAGTCAGTGCTGTTTTGCGAAATAGACGCTTTCAGATCTTGTGTTTTATAGTTTACTGTTAAAATGAAAAATCTAAGAAGACAAATTTACAGACAGACGGATAGACTAGACAGATGTGTGTGGTATTAAGAAGCGGGGAAAAGGTTTATAGTCGCGACTGGAAAATGCCAAAAAGCTATTCAAGAAATCAATTATCCTAATTTATAGTTGGTGCAAGTCGAGAAACCGGATTTTAGCAGGTTAGCTTACATACGACGGTGACGATGAAACTATAATGTATGCTCAAGATTATTATGTTTAAACATCGCCCTAATAAGATCAATACATGACGTAAATATTAACTTAATCATCGTTTTTATTTTGTGCTGGCTATATAAAACATTCAATTTTGTAAACATTACCTGTATTTGTTTTTTTTGTGTGTAAATATGTAAAGATCAAGAACTAAACACGAATCGCTATGTAACAAATACATTTTTTTTTACTGGTTATATATGTACAAGATTTCAAATTACCCGCTTACCTATAGAAAGCATATTCAATAAGTTATTTATAGATGTTTATTTTCACAGCGACGACCCGAATGGCGCAGCGGTAGTGAGGCTGCCTTACGTTCTTAGGGTCCCGGGTTCGAATCCCGGTAGAAGCAAATGTTTGTGTGATGAGCATGGACATTTGTTTCCGAGTCACTAGATGGCGCTGTGTGCAATGTCCAGCGATATTTATAATTTATTTATTTATTTATGTACGCACCAATAGTTTTTGGGATTAGTTCAGTGGATATCGTATCAGATGGCGACACCGTCTAATATGCTCTCTATTCCTTAGATATTACTATTACTATACTCTTTGGTAAAGGCTCTCCCATATAGGCGCGTTATTGACGGTCGATAACCGGATCAAAAACCTATAAAAAAAGGTACCGGATCCGTTATTGCAATATCTCGTACATTTAGTATTAGCACGGCTACGAAGTTACACACTGCTGCGATAATAACGACGCAATAGAAGTTGGACGCTAGTGTTTCTCCGTCCTGCGATATTCCCCACAAAAATGGCGAATCTGCCCGACAAACAAACTAAAAAACCTGTCAAAAACACGAATTTCGCTACTCAAAAACCTCATATTCAAACAAGGGATTCTAATAAACTACTCGAAAAAAAAAGAATGTCATTCGTTGATTCGTGCACAGACAGCACAGCACACTGTACAGATTGCCAGAATTTGTAGCAACGAGGCACGGTCTTTTAATTAAACAGAAAATATTTAATTTCACGCAATAACGTTGAGTTAATCATATTATAATTCAACCAAAACTGTAACCACCTTATTTCGTCTCCAGCAGAAAAGGTGCAGGATTGTGACAAGTAATGGACCAACCCGTTGCGATTTAATTCTATGATCGTAGCTAGCATTCACGTCGAAAATGGCAGATAAAATAAAGTAAGTTTGCACGGAGTTCATGGTTTTATTGTTAAATAATTTGTTTCCTTACCATATATTTGTTACTTTTGTAACGGTAAACCAAAGTAAATGTGGTATAATGTACCATACTGGTCGGCCGGCAGTAATCAAAGATGGCAATCACACCTATGTATGTACATGCCATTCTTTTTATATTTCTTCATGCATTTCTTCATTTCTTTCTTCACACTATGAGTCTTGTTGCTCGAAATAAATGAATTATTATTATAAGTGGTTCGCGTCAGCTTACTATCCATAACCTTTTGAACACCAGAGCATTAACTCACGCGCGTGCTCTCCATGCCAAGCCACAATTTCACCTACTATTTTGTCACATTTGTGTAGTTTGGTGTACAGGGCACGCGCTTGATTGTCACGTATATGTTACAATGGCGTTCTAAAGGTGGTAATGCAGTACACCAATGCACAATCAGAGTAAAGGTTTCATGCCATGATTAACATAAAAACTAAAAATAAATTCAGCTGCCAACTACATTTTACTATCCATAATATCCTGACCATAATATCTCCAGTCCTATTTGGAAAAGAAAGAAAAAAACAGTTGAGCTATTACTACTATGTATAGAGAAGACACCGCAAACAAAATCTGTGCTCCGTTTAAATGCTGTCAGCTGGCTGCAATTCACTGTCGCTTGCTCCCCACAGCATTATAATTATATAAGGGGTTAGCCGCCCCCCGCGCCCTGCACTGCGCACAGATTTTGTTTGTGCTGTCTTCTCTATACGTAGTAGTAATAGCTCAATGGTTATTTTGACATACTTGGTCTACTAGTGGTCGCAAGCGCAACTGCTGAGCATGACGAACCCAGGTTGAGCAAAGTATTATTGTGTTTCTTATCAGGAATTTCTTCAATAGCAGCCCCAGTCTGGATTTGTGCCTGGTTGATGGCAATAGGCGCTCCCTATTACATGAGATTTTTAAACACAACTGGCGAAATGTGGGTGTACTATTTTAGATACACATTATTGTCAAACCCTTCTGAGATTACAGGTGTGATTCTGTGTTTATATTTGAATGGATTTATATATTTTCTTGTTTGTTATTGCAGAGTTAAGTCTAACTTTGATAAGAAAGGTAACTATGAACCTTCAGATTCAGAAGATGAATATACACCAAAAGAAAAGAGACTACTGGAGAAGGTACGCAAGAGAAAACATAATGATTCAGAGAGTGAAGAAGAAATGTATGCATTCTCTGAATCAGGTGACTCTGAAAACGAAAAAGAAGATTTAGGCATTGCTGACAGTGATGTAGAAGGTCAAGACCAGTCAGATGATGATTTACCAGATTCTAAAGCCTGGGGTAAAAAGAAAAGGTCATATTATGCAACCGATTATGTTGATGAGGACTATGGAGGCTTTGGCAATGATGAAGAAATTGCCCTTATGGAAGAAAAAGAAGCAAAAGATATTCAGAAGAGGCTTTTAGAGCAGCTTGGAGAAGAAGATTTTACACTTGAATTTCTGTCAAAACAGGTTGCAGATGTTGAAGAAAAAGAAACTGTGATAAAGAGTGATTTAAGTCAGATGTCAAAACGGCAAAAATTACAGCTACTTGAAAAAGAAAGTCCAGAATTTGCAGGCTTAATTGATGATTTTAAAACAAAATTAACAGTTGCAAAAGATGATTTACATCCTGTTCTAGAGCTTGTGAAAGATGGTAAACTCCCCACATGTCCTGCCTCAAAATTTGTTAAAACAAATTATGATCTTATTTTAAATTACTGCACAAATATAAGCTTTTATGTCCTTCTTAAAAGTCAAAGAATCAACATTCAAAATCATCCTGTAATAAAAAGGCTGTACCAGTACAGGCAAATGTTAAACAAAATGGAGCCAATTTATTTGGAAGTTGTAAAACCGCAAATAGATAAAATATTACAAGCAGTAAAAAGCAATTTGGCATTGCGTGTAACTGAAATTAAAGAACTAAAGAAGGATAAGAAACGCAAATCAGGAAGACAGTCACCTGAATCAACACCCAAGAAGTTAAAACTTATTAATGTTATGGAAAAGGATGAAGGTGAAGATACTGGAGTGTCTGATGATGAAGACGAATATGAAGGCAGTGACTTCTTTAAGTCTGATAGTGGTGTTGATGTTCAAAGGAACAATGATGAATCTGAAGAGAGTGGATTCTCTGATAATGATACTTCTCCTAATGATATTGAGACTGAAGACAATAAACCTTCTACCTCATCACAGGATATTGTTATAGAGGATGTTGGTGACAAACGTGAGATTACTTATCAAATTGCCAAAAATAAGGGCCTGACTCCTCATAGAAAGAAGGATCAAAGAAATCCAAGAGTTAAACATAAGCTCAAATACAGAAAGGCTAAGATCAGGAGGAAGGGAGCTGTCCGTGAACCTAGAACTGAGATGACTAGATATGCTGGAGAAGCATCAGGAATAAAGGCAAATGTCAAAAAGAGCATTAAAATTAAGTGAAACATGTTTATTTATTTTTACATAAATATTGTAACAGGTTATTCTGTAATTAAAGTTGTATTTCACTGAAGAGGGCTTTTCATTGTTTAGTGCTGCCATCTGAAAAAACAATTATCAAAGTTAAGCATAAAAAAAGAACATAATACAAGACACATTTTACAATTCAACTTTTCAAAATTCATTTTTTACAAATTGAAACTTACAATTTCAAAACTTTATCTTTTCCACCTGAAGCTACATAGGCTCCATCTGGTGACCAATCCACGGCAAACACTTCATCAGCATGCCCTGGTAGATCCAGTTCCAGTTTTTTAACTTTCATATTCCAAACTGGAAAGAAAGAAAATAAAATAGAAATAAGTATTTCCACAGTTACTTCTGTCTCAATTCATATTGAAGGCCAATATTAATTTAGAACAAACCTTTCAAGGTAGAGTCAGCACTGGAGCTCAGTAGAAGCCTGGAGTCGGCAGACCATGCTACCATATACACTGCTTGCACATGTCCTCTAAGAGTAGTAATGAATTTCCCTGTAGCTGCATCCCACAATTTCACTGATTTGTCAAATGAAGCTGATGCTATTATTCTGTAAAGGAAGACCATAATAATTATGTTAAATGGCTACTAGAAGGCCAAGTTATTATATTTTTAAATTCTAGCCTGTGGCAATGCATAGTCACAGTGTACCTTGTATCTGGAGAAAATTTTACGTCATTTATGAGCTGCTGATGGCCCGTCATTCGGGCTAAAGGACGTTTCTCCTTCTCAGGCAGCCAGAGAAACAATGTGAAATCATCTGATCCTGATACAAGGCGTTCTTCACTTTTTCCGCATACTGCTTCATACCTTTCTAGAGCCTGCTGTTGGAATACAATTTCTGAAAAGGTTGTTATTTCATGATCAAATAGTCAAATCTGAATACAACTGGGGGCAAGCATTCAGTTTTTTATCTACTCAAGTCAACTGTTGGTTATTGCAGCAATACTGACAAAATTATAGGCAATGACTAATATATTGACATGCTTGTGCCAAGTATGAGGTAGGGGTAATCTTATAAGTCAACTTTGTAATTCTTAAAGAGCAAACATTTATAAGAAATAGACAAGAATTTAGAACCGTCAACAAAGAAAGCACAGCTATGAATTCTAACTTTTGACAGTTGTAATTTCAAGCATAAAAATCGTATCCATCATAATTAATGATTTTTACTCAAGTAATCCAGTATGTACTTACTATCAGTAATACTAGATTGCTGGTCAGTGATGGGATGAAATGGTCCAGTTCTGAGCACATAATCTGTACTTAACGCCAATGTGTTGACCCAGTGAGCATGCCCTTCTAATGTCCTGCAAAGTATGCCATCATCTGCTCTCCATACCTTGCAAAAACATAGGTACATTTGTGATACTGCTAAAAAACTTGGAAATGTCAAAATATTGTTCCAAAAACTTGTACAACAAGGCAAGTCCATTATTGCATACATAACAATTATTGTTACTTAATGAAGTTTCATAGAAATGAAACTTCAATAAGTAACAATAATTGTTTTGTATAAACAAAATCCTAGAATGAATCAGAGAAATACCTGACTTTTTTATCACTTTCCAAAAAAAAATGGGTAAATAGGTGAAAGGAGTAGAAGAAAATGGCATACATACTGTTTTTTTTTTTTTTCGAAAAAAAATAAAATTTGAAATTCAAATCATGCGTATGATTTGAAATTCAATATTTTTATTTTATTTTTTCAAAATTTCTCATTCTTTGTTCTAAACTGAAAAGTTTACTTGAAATTTATAATGTTTTTTGATGATAGATCAATTTTTCACTAAGCTGTGGAAAAAAGAAAAAAAAACTATGTATGCCATAAGCTTCTACTCCGTTCACCTAATATACCCATTTTTTTGGAAAGTGATAAAAAAGTCATCCGGTATAAACCTTTATTGTTCTATCTTGAGAAGATGTGTAGATAAGTCCATTGCCACCCCACTTCACAGATGTGACAGCTTTTCCATGACCTGTTAGACTTAAAACTGTGAGGCATGTGACTGTGTCCCATATCCTGACATCACCATCTTTAGATGAACTGGCCAGTTTGCGACATTCTGGATTTCTAGAACATAACACATGATGTACTTGTTGAAAAATAAGTTCATTAAGTTCTGTACCAATCAATTATTATTATTGCTAGACAAAACATTTCCTACTGCTAGTCTAGTTCATTTGGTGAAAGCAGAATATACGAGTGACTAAACATACACTGTCACTGTTCATGTTGCAAGCTCCATGATCCCATGATCATTTTCCGTTAGACTTAAATGGTGTAGTTTTGGCATTTGTTAAACATTACAACATACCTGTGATAAGGTTCCCAAGCAAGTGCAGTGACCCATTGCTTATGCCCTATCATTGTTTTTCCTACTTGATTCCCTGTATTTGGGTCCCATATCATTACTCTGCCTTGTTTACATGCCGAGGCCAGTTTTAACCCATCTGGAGACCAACTTATGCAAAGAACCCAATTAGCATGACCTGAAATAATAGATTTGTCACATTTTTTTTTTCTTATTGGTTTTAATGCACACCATATTATTATGATATGATTTGTTGCTTTACCTTTACATACATGTAATGGTGTTTGTGTACTTAGGTCCCAAAATCGAACTGTTGTATCTCCTGAACCACTTGCCAATTGTTTCCCTGATGGACTAAAGCTTGTTGATATTACTGCTTCTGCATGGCCTGGTATTGAGCTAAAACATTATTAATTAAAACATTTTAATAGATCCTGTTGCCCATTCTTACCATGGGGTATTGTATTACCCAATACTAGCTGGATTGTGGAGATCAGATAGGCAATCGCTACATGTAAAATACTAGTATTCAGCTGAATCCGGTGAGACTGAAAGCCAAGCCCAACATAGTTGGGACAGGCTAGGCAGCTGACTGTTGCCAAGAAAAAAAAAATGCAAACAGACTGGCATAGGTGCTTTACTTATCTATAATACTGACCTGGTGCACCTGGTAACTGGTCTTACTCTAAACACAGCTTGTTGCTGGTAGATAATTTCAACAACTTCCTCAGAGTTCAAAGTTTTTATATCAAGGGCATCTTTGAGGCTATTTGTTATTTCAACATCTTTAACAAAAAATAGAAATGGCTTGTCTTCCTGAAACAATATTCCA
Organism: Xestia sexstrigata; assembly: GCA_941918905.2. Classification (NCBI taxonomy): domain Eukaryota; kingdom Metazoa; phylum Arthropoda; class Insecta; order Lepidoptera; family Noctuidae; genus Xestia; species Xestia sexstrigata. The sequence goes on from OW799214.2 coordinate 13,796,532, forward strand.
CAATATGAATAAACAGTAAAGATCATTAATTATACGAATTCTTTTACAAAAATTAATATTTTTGTAGATTAATTTATTAAAATTATGAACCTCAACAGTACATCCTACTAATATTATAAATGCGAAAGCTTGTGTGTATCTTTCACACAAAAACTACTGGATGGATTAGGATGAAATTTAGCACACACATCGTTTTTATCCTGGATTAACACGGGATACTTTTATCCCGGTAGATGATCCCGTGGGACATTATCGAATTCCACACAGTATGTAGTAAATGGGTCGGTATCAGATTCAGTACTCTATAGTCCGACAAATTCGTTAATCCTACGGCACGACTACATATATACGACTTACTTCTTGTAACAGAGCATTGCATATTAGCTGAAGTTGATCTCTGGTTATGTTTAGCGGTATATCTAAAGGACTTCCTGTCTCTTCACCCGTGTCCGATTTAAGTCTAGCTTGAACACAACTAGGTAAGTCTACTTCCATTGTCGGTGGTTTGTAGTTGTACACTTTGTCCTTTGAATTTAAAAGAAATTCAAGAAGATAAATATGCACATAACCTCGAAAAGCCACCTGATGACCTGACGGCTGAGCCCACAGATTAGATAATAGTAGCTGTTGAGCCTGACTTAGGCCTGAAGGAAGATTGCCATCTTAAAAAAAAACAGTAAATAGGCTTTTGGCAGAATTTTGTGATTGATAACTTTGACAAGGGGTGCAGTTCTGAGCAAAAGCTAGGTCGCATTCCAAATTACGCTGCAATCAATTTGAGCGTCCATAAGAGAATATTACATCGCGTTTATGTATTTATTACGAGTACTATAAAATGTAACAGTTAAAAAACCAATAAACTTTCGTTTCCTAGCATACATAGAAACCTTTATTTAGAGATAACAAATGCTATCGTGGTTCTCACTTGTTGCTATTTGCTTTAAGCTTTACATCGCACCAGGCCTCCGTCACTCCATGTACTTGCGCGCTATAAGTGCCTACCGCCCAGCCGAGCGGTCTCGGTCCGCCGGCGGATCAAATTCAGTGCGGTTTTCGCAATTCGCAAGCGAAGCGCGCGCACGCCGTTCAATTTTAATAGTGCTGTTCGTTCGTACGCGTATTACGATGCCGTGTGGTGCCCTAAGTGCTGTAGATGGGTAATGATAATTTCTTCTTTGATGTCGGTGCTTTTTCGATTCGTAATTACCAGCTGTTAGCACTAACATAAAAAAAAAAAAAAAAAAACAAATTATTTCTTACGGCTTAGTGCTATAATTGAAGTCGGTTTTCTTTTTTTAAGGCTTTTTTTTCATTTCTAGTGAACATCTCCGAAGATCATCATCAAACTAAGAAGTATTATACTTATTTTAAAACGTTCTCATAAATGTAACAAATCCTTTTCTGAAAACCGCATCGATATCGGTTTAGCCAAACGCAAGATTATCGCGCACAAACATACATACCTACAAACCATACAAGTCAAACTTCTCAGTTTGGCCTGTATGTCTGATCACCTCCTTTTTTTAAGTTGGTTAAATATTTTATAAATGATAAAATTTTTAACTGCCACATAAAAGTCAGAACATATTCACAGTTCTCAATAACATAGTTAAAAAGTTATGTTAATTTAATTTTATCGAAGAGGCAGCCCTTTTTTTTTTTTTTTTTTTTTTTTTTCGGATGGGAAATCATCAAATGACTTCTCCCGCTCTGGGCGGAGCAGGAGGGAGTGTCAGACTTTTACTGACTAAAACCCATCCATGTTCCTTCATCGCCCTTTGTGTTCCGGGGTCACGGTATCTCTTTCGAACAGTCCCGCAACCCCGGCAGGCTTCGGTCCTTACGGACCCCTTCCTATTGCTGACTCTCTTTGAGGCGCGCGTGGAACACGAACGCGCCGTCGACACGGCCTGTCGTCATGAGACGGACGGACGGCGAGCTGAAGAGGCAGCCCTGCGATTACTGTGAAATCGCGCGGTGCGAAGCAATCACTGCTGTACGCTTGAGCATTTAGGCGCATTTTAGCATACAGTGGTTGTTGACGCGAGGGAGTAGGCAATTATCGTAATAGGTATTGGAAATTTTCTACTGAGTGAAGTATCTGTTACGTACTAACTATTCAGTAATCTGTGATCGCACTCTCTGTTTCTGTCCGTCGCGCATCGCAATATCGCAAGCGCAAGTAGCAAACTAGCAAGAAAGCAGGGGTCAGCGCGGGTGGTGCGGGGCGGCCAGACGTCGCATGCTAGTGAAGGTTCCCTATCCATTTGCATAAAATTTTAAGACCTAATATAACTTTGCATACTTTTGTTACTCCTAATTATATTTTCGCATAATATTATTTACGCATAACAGCTTACGCATAATTTTTTTAAGCATAATTTCTCTAATCATAATAATGATTTCCGAAGCATAAATTCATTTACGCATAATGATATTAAAACATACTTTTTATAGACATAACAAAGGCATAATTATGAACTCCTAAAATTTTAGACACTAATACATATTTTATACAATAATGCTATAATGAAATTTGTAATGAAGCAAGCAACATGTAAACAAGCTTACACCATGCATGCAACAAGCAAGCAAGCATGCAGCATGCAAGCAAGCATGCAGCAAGCAAGCAAGCAAGCATGCAGCAAGCAAGCAAGCAAGCATGCAGCATGCAAGCAAGCATGCATCATGCAGCAGGCATGGTTTCTGTCACGGCTCCGGCACTCCGGGGCTCCAGCGGTCCCACGCGAGCTTATTTGAGTTGTGTTGATAGGTTGTGTTGTTTTGATAAGAACTTAGGAGTCGGTGTATTTGCAAGATGACGCATGACGTCATCTATGACGATTCAAGGGACATCTATATCGCGCTCACGGTAATTCGGAACGGGTTTATGGACGCTCAAATGGATTACAGCGCAATTCGGAACGCGGCCTTGATAAGAACTTAGGAGTCGCATCTAACTATACATTATATTTAATTATCGTTGCATCTATGTAATTTGTAATTCGTGGGATTTTTTTAAGGGAAGAAAAATAAAAAATAAAATACGCTAATAGAAACAATTCCGTCATCCTTTTAATCACTGGACGAATCGTCGTTCTCTACCTCAAAAACTGAGTTATCAGAGTCGATAGAGTGAACCAATATAACTTCCATTTTCAAAAATGGGTCTTGTGAAAGGTTTTAGTTTGGGGTTATGTGTACTGTCAACGCGTTTACGAACGTTCCGAATTAATGACAGCTCTTAACTGTCATAATCGTGATAGGTATCTAAATCGGAACGCAAAATATAGATGTGAGCGCTGTGAGCGATTATTTTATAATACGGAATGCAGCCAGTGTTCGAAGTTGTACTATCGTATTATGATAACGCAAATTAGGTTTCGAATCGCAAAGTTGCAGTATTTCGCCTGTGAAAATGCAGTAGGTATATATACCTACAGTGATTGTGAAGTGTGAATAAATAAGTGATTTTATAATTTAAACGTGTGTGAAAACGTACAAATAGTGTTTAATTAGTGGTGATTAGATTTTCCAACCGCGGCTGGTTAAATTTGTAACCAGATGTAAACAAACAGTGAGTATCTAGTTAATAATTAAGTTTTTGATATGATGCTAATGAGATATTAATGAGATTGTGGTCTTGTTGGAAAGGAAATATAATCTAGTTTAATTTGATATAAAAAAAAAAAACATAAAAAGTTAATAGTTTTTGAGCAAATTTATATTTTAATAGCAAAATATCCGTTTTTATCACTGTTTTTCAAGTTCTACATTATTTTTTGAGTATCAATTTATAATTGTATATCTTGTTTTTGGTTTAATAGTGTTACGAGCTGGGTATGGGATAAATTAATAACTACTACTGGAATTCGCTGCGCCCCCGCCAGGGGGCGCGGCAGGCGGTATCAGGGCTTTGCCCTCTGACCGCGGCGGCCATACCTGGGTCCGCTACTACGGACCCGTCCCTTGGTCGGACCTGTGTCCTAGACCTGTTGGGCGCATGTAACATGCGCCCATGTGTGTGACTGCTGTATGTGTCCTGTAGGCGCGCCACAGCGCTGTTACACAGCGCTGCTTTCTTCACAGTGCCCCGGCGGTCCGTCTCCGCCGGGTGAGACCCCCGGTTACCCGAGGGAGGCCCAGCGGGAGACAACCAGCGACAGAGGCAGCGCGCCTACAGTGGATGTGTGATTCCCGCCCGCCCCACTAACCAGAGCTAGCCGGCAGTGGTTCGGGCTGCGGAAACGACATGTGTGTGTGGGCGGTATTGTATGTGTAACACCGCCCATGTTTGCGTTTCCCGCGGGCTCGAGAGCCGCGTCCACGCGTGTGTCTACGTGCTTGTAGAGGAGTGCATGTGTGGTCATAGCTGCGCGCCCTGCCTATATTAACTTAGAACAAGTCGCGCAGCTGGGTGTGCGTAATGTGTGTGGAGTCATATTGTGCAGGTAAGCTGCGTGTAACGAGGAACAGCTCACCTGGGTCAATCCGGTGGTGAGGCGGCGGAGGGGGGGCGACCATGCATTGCCGGTCGCGGACGCTCCTGAGTCATCCTTGACGGTCTATCCACTGTACAAGGAGAGTAACGCAGCTAGGCCGTCAAGGACGACCAGTTCCACGTCCTGACCCTGCCTGATGGCACCAATTAGGTCCATCAGCAGCTGGATGGCGCGGGCTGTGAACTCCTTTTGGGCTTCTGGGCCGGCGGCTGGGCCGGCATTGGCGATGCCACGCTCGGCATTGAGTTCCTGTTGTTGTAGGGCCGTGGACCGCGCTATGTCGGCGCCGGCTGTCGGCCCTACCGTCTTCTTCACCTCGGGCTGCGTTGGAGCCGCAGCCGGGGTCACAGCCCGCTCCAGGGTCGGAGGCAGGTCGCCCGGTTGTTCTCCCTCAGGTGCGGTGGGGGGCGCGGGAACCTTACCCTTGCCCCCTCGCTTCCTCTTCTTTCCCCTCCGCCGCTTCGAGGAGGGGGGAGCTTCTCCCCTGTTGGTGGGCCCGTTGGCCGCCGCCATCAGCGACTCACCTTGGGCCTCAGTGGTGGCCACGTCTGTTGGCCCCTCGGTGACCGTTGCCGGTCGGCGTGAGGCGGTAATGGCGGCGGTTGTGCCCGCTCGCCTGTTAGCCCTTATCTCCGCTTGGAAGGAGGGGCACTTTATGTTGTTGGCGGGATGGTCGCCCCCGCAGTTGACACACGTGGCTGATTCGTCACGTGGTCGGGGGCAATCCCGCGCAGTGTGCCCCTCTCCGCAGCGGACACAGGCGAGCGGTCGGTGGCAGTGGTGCGACGAGTGCCTCCACTTCTGGCACCGGTGGCACTGGGCGGGCCCACGTTTGCCCCGCCAGGCTTCAATCTTGACACCTCGCATGTTTAAAAACACGGAGGTGCCGAAGATGCTGCGTACTTCAGGCGTTCTACTGAGTACGGCGTGGAACACGCAGCCGGGACGTCCCTGACTCGCCTTAATATGGCGAACATATTCCGGCTGGTATCCCATCGCGCGGAGCTCCTCCTCGATCTCCTGTGGAGTGGTGTCAATAGGCAGCCCCCTGATGGCCACCTTGCAGCTTCTCTCCGCCGGCAACGAGTAGGCAAACCATGAGGTGCCGTCCTCTTTCTCCAGGCCAGTCAAATAGCTCTGGACCACCCTATATTCGAGTTCACTCTCGGGAGTGAACCGAATTCCAGCGCCAAATGGTTGGGCACTGGGGGGGTGGCCCAGCTTTTCTTTGAGGGCCCTGAAGTGAGCGGCCCATCCTGGCAGCCTATCCACCACCAGCGGAGGATACCTCAGCCGCTTCTGCGGCTTTGGCTTGGGCTGCGCGGCGGTCGTGTCCCGGGGGGCCGCAAGCTGTGAGGGAGAGACAACCTTGTTGACACTCACCCCACGTTGCGTCCCTGCATTCTTCGGTGTCAGTGAGGGGGGAGGAGTGCGGCGGGTGGCCTCCGCAAAGGTAGGCGACCCGGCAGCGACCTGCCCTCCCCGCGGCGGCGCGTAGTCGCGCTGCGACGGCGGGTCAAGGCAGTGTCGCTTCGCCTCCTCCTCGGACTCATCCGTGCTGCGTCGGCGTCGCTGGGGTCTTAGTTCCGACTGGGAGTCGGAGCCATAATCCCGCGACGGCGGCGGTACTGCTCCTGGAGTGCGCCTCCCCAGAGTGCTCGGACCTGAGACCTCCGACCCCGCAGACTCGAGCGACATGCTCGAGCCGGCTCGCGACGAGCATGCCGACCGCTCTGCCGGTGAGTCGTAGGCCGAGGCACGGGGGGGCGCTGGCGATGCGGGCACCTGGGGCGCCAGGAGAGCCTGGCGCGCTCCCGGTGCCAGCCTAGGGTCCCGGCTGGAGAGCCTCGCCACGGACGCGGCCCCGGAGGGCGCAGTCGACGCGGCAGGGCGTGCAGCCGTGGCGGCCAATAAGGTGCGTGGCAGTGGTGTGGGCGACACGGGCGCGGGCGCGCGCCACGGAATCGCGGGTTCTTGCACGGGTGGCGCGGGATTGCGCACAACCTCATGCGTGGGTGCAGCGGCGCGCAGTTGTGGCGCGCGGCCGGTGTTCACGGCAGCAGTGGGGGGGGCGGGTGTCTGAGATGGAACCGGGCGGGGCGCGGCCGGGCGCACAGACTCGGCGTGCGCTCGGCTCGGCGGTGGCGCCGGCGCAGCCCGCGCAGGCGCCGGCGACGTCGACGGGCCGCACACATCGGCAGCCGCGTCTCGACTCGCCCCGTCCCCTTCCCTCACCGCCCGGGCTTCGGACGATTTCTTCTTCCGCCTGGAGGCGGCGGATCTCTTCCTGCCGGTCGTCTTCCTCTCCTCACTACGAGGGGGGGGGGGACCGGGCGGCGCTGGCTCGGGCAGCACGAAGCCGATATTCGGCATCGAAACCGTCCGCTCCAGCGCCCAGAGATGGGCCTCGTATTCGGCGTCGCCGTAACCGCTCGAGTCACGGGCGCCGGACATCTTCTTGGTGTTTGAGCTTCTTCGGTAGGTATAGTGGGCTCGCGATCGCAGGCAGTGCCCGGAGGCACCGGGCAGCGTCGGTGACTCCCCCTGTGCTCGCACCGGTGCTGAGCACTTGCGCGAACACAGGGAAAGCGAAGGTGGATTGCGATCCGCGCGAGCGGAAGCTTTCGGCAAGTACCCCCAACTTGGTTCACTTTACCGAAAACTTCCTCTAGTAGCCGCGTGCAGCACTGTCGGTGGCACTCAGCTACGGACCACTGGCGAATCCTGACTGCTCCCGCAAACACGTCGACTATTTATATGGCGATCGAACGTTCGAGAAATATCCACGACTTCCTAGAATCTTCTAGACAATTCCATAGTGGGTCATTGTCCTTCGAGTAGGTACTTTATGCCCTCGGCGTACGGTCGAAATTACAATGATGTTCTTTTGTAGGTAGTTTGCGAATTTGTACCTACATCATTCGGGACTCGTTTTACCTACCTACTTACTATTACCTACCTACCTACTATTAGGTACCTACTACCGTAACTGTAGGTAAGTACGGGTACGACGTAACACTGTCCCCTCCTTAGACATGCTCGTCCCGAGCACCATTAGCCCCGTAGTATCGCGCCAATCGGTCTACATGGACAATCTTAGGCCCACCTCGTGGACCCTTCTGTATTCGGTAGGTGACATCGTTGATCCTAGTCACGACTCGGTATGGTCCATCCCATTTTGCTTGCAATTTCGGAGACTTCCCCTTGCTCCGTACTGGGTTATGCAACCACACCAGTGAACTTTCGTCGAAACCCCTACTATTTGCCTTCCGGTCATAACGGGTCTTCATCTTCTCAGACATCTGTTGGCCGGATTGTCTGATATGCTCATAAACATCATTTAACTTGTTACGCAAGTCAATCGCATAATCTGTTACACTACGTGGAGCATCAGGGGGAGTTCCAGTGATTAAATCAGCAGGCAACCGTAATTCCCTTCCAAAGTTCGCGAAGGCTGGCGTCACAGTCGTACTTTCGTGGACTGCGCTGCGGTAGGACAGAAGAAACGGCTGAATGTGCTTGTCCCAATCCCTTTGTCTGCTTTCCACGACTTGCCAGATATCTCTCCAATGTTTGGTTGAATCGTTCCACCATTCCATCAGATTGTGGGTGGTAAGGGGTGGTTCTGGTTTTGTGGGTACCCAATCAATCGACAAGTCTCCTGAAATACTTGCGATTCAAAATTCCTTCCTTGATCGCTATGTATTTCTAAGGGTACTCCAAAACGACAGAAGACTTCCTGAACTAATTTATCTGCGACAGTTGTAGCTTCTTGGTTAGGAATGGCAAAGACTTCTGGCCACTTTGTGAAGTAATCCATGACCACCAGGAAGTATTTGTTTCCGCTCTCACTTTCTGGAAATGGTCCCGCAACGTCTAGTGCTATCCGTTCCCAAGGGGCTCCAACGTTGTACACTTTTAATGCACCTCTACTGCGTGTGTGGGGTCCTTTTACGGCCGCACAACTGATACATTTGCGACACCAGTCCTCCACATCATCTCGACAGTGGATCCAGTAAAAGCGTTCTCGAATTTTTAGTAGAGTCCTTTTTACCCCCATATGTCCTCCTGAACATCCATCATGGTAGAGCCGTAAAACATCCGGTACCTTAGCTTTAGGGACAACCATTTGTAGATGACAGCTGTCCCCTCGAGCGTTTTCCCATTTACGGCACAAGACTCCATCCTGGATCACCAAGCTGTTCCATTGCGCCCAATAACTCTTCGTGATGGAACTCATCGCAGCCACATCACTCCACTTAGGTTTAGGAGCACCAGCTTTGATCCACTGGAAGATCGGTTTAATGTCCGAGTCATTGTGCTGAGCCTGTTGTATGGTTACCTTCCATTCGTCGCTGAGATCCGTTCTTATCATCTTCACGGGCACTACTTCTTTAGATTCCTGCCTGGAACTGTGCTTCCAAGCTTCAGGCAAAGGTCTTCTTGACAGTTCATCTGTTTTGTTGTGGTTCCTCCACTTTTGCTGGGCAGTCATTCCAGCCGCTTTTCTCTGCAGGGTTTGGTTTTTTCTCGGTGCTTCGTTTTTTACAGTTTGACCGGAGGTGACCCCTTTCTCCACAATTGTAACACTTAGGGCTGTACCCTTGCGAACGCTGGTGTACAGGTGATGCCACAACTTGCTTTGGAGAGCTTGACCGAAGATGATCCCTTTCTCTACCAGTGTAGTAGCTAGGGCTGTACCCTTGCGCACGGTCGCGTACAGGTGATGCTACAACTTCCCTGACGCGGTGCGTTCGGTGGTCCTGCCTCACTGCCTCTACTTCTAAGGCATGGGCCAAGGCGTCTTTCAGCGTCTCATGGTGGCCAAGTCTCACAGTGGCTCTAACTTCCAAGTCACGTATGCCATCAACGAACGCTTGTACCAGATTCCCATCGATAAGTGCAGGGGCAGACTGGTATGCTTTTCGAACCAGCTTTTCAACTTCCAGGGCCCACTGCTGCAGGTTCTCGGCACTACGTTGAACACGATCCTTCAACTTAGCACGAAATACGTGCTCCAGGTGCGCGTCGCCGTATCTGGACTCTAACGCCTCCAGCAGCTGCTCGTGCTCCTTGCCGAGCGCCTCAAGAATGTTTAAGGCCTGGTCTCGGAGGCCTAAGGTGAGCGCGGTCATGGCTTGCGGTTTTGTCCATCCATTCGCCTTCATAACGGCTTCAAATTGAATTTTATAAGCCGACCACGAAGATGTTCCATCGAATGGAGGCACCTTAAAGCCCCGCGCTGAAGGTGCAGCAACTACTGAAGCCACAGTCACGTCTCCAGTCTTCAGTTCTCCCAAAGCCTTTTTCACCCCAGCGATCTGAACTTCGGCCTCTGAGATACGGTTCTCGTGCTGGTGAACCTGATCCTTCATCACCTTCAGATCTTTGCCAAAAGTTGCATGAAGATCCTTTATGAGGAGCATCTGTTCTTCTTGGCGGCGGGCCTGCTCCTCTTTATCTTGCTGCAACTGCTCTTCCAACCGGCGAGCCTGCTCCTCTTGACGGCGAGCCTGCTCCTCCTTATCTCGTTGCAACTGCTCCTGTAACTGGCGAGCCTGGTCCTCTTGACGGCGAGCCTGCTCCTGCAGCAGCGCCATTAAAGCTTTCAAGTCTGGCGCCACTGATGCTGGAGAAACTCCGGATGGGTCAGCGACTGGCACTGACGTAGGCTGGACACCACCCGGTGTCTGTGTCGGAGAATCTCCAAACCGCCTTTGGTCCATGTTCTGCTGTCGCTGACTCCTGGTACGGATACCGTCCGTGTCGTCCTTTGGTAGAATTGGCATAATTTATCCCTCACTTCTGACACCAAATTGTTACGAGCTGGGTATGGGATAAATTAATAACTACCGAAGAAACAACAAATAACTTTAATAATCACAAAACACTTAAAACTTCATCACAAGTACACTACTGATCACTATTCGCTTAGATATTGCACTTTTACTTCACTTCGATTCGCTTCGTGGTGTAGCCAAACTCAGACTGACTGCTCCGTCGAGGGATGTCGCTACGCCCCCGTCAGGGGGCGCGGCAGGCGGCATCGGGGCTGTGCCCCCTGGCCGCGGAGGCCATACCGTGGCCTGTCAAAACAGGCCCGTCCTTTTGTTGCCTATAGGCTGTGACCTAGTGGTGTGCGACCGTAATGTCGCACGCCTGTGAATAGATGTTATGGAGTATTCCGTAGGCGCGCCTACAGCGCTGTCCATACAGCACTGTTTTCTTCACGACACCTCGGCGGTCTGTCCCCGCCAGGTGAGACCCGAAGGAGGCCCGGCGGGGGACGACCAGCGACAGAGGTGCCGACTCCGACGCACCTACGGAGGATGTAATGGTCCCTGCCCGCCCCGCTTCCAGAGCTAGCCGGTTACGTTACAGGCGAGGAACCGTTATGTGAGTATAGGCGGTATTGTACTGTGTAAACACCGCCCAGTGCAAGCGTGGCTCGCGAGCCCGCGCCGCGAGTCTACGCGTGTGTTTACGTGCTTGTGTAGAGATGCATGTGTGGTTGTAGCTGCGTGGCCTGCCTATATTAACTTAGCACAGTACACGCAACTGGATGAGCTGCGTGTATCCTGGAGAACAGCTTACCCAGGCGTCAAGTCCGGTGGGAAGGGCTCATCTTCCGCTACCAGGTCGCGGGGGAGAGGGCGCCTCGCGTCAGGGGGGCGCGCATGCCACGGCGCAATGTGCTTGACGTGTGGCCAAGCAGATGCGTCGGCACGCGCGAACATTCTCGTCGCAAGGCGCCGGATGAAGGCGTCCAGGCTCTCGATCCAGAGGTCCCGCACGACCGCAGCGCCATGTTCTGCTGCGTGCGGAGAAGCTTTTTGTGCCCCTCGCATGCGAAGACGTACCATGCGGGGGTGGCGTACGTCAGAATCGGGCGTATATAAGTTTTATACACGCCCAACTTGACGCGCACCGGTAGGCGAGACAAGAGCACCGGACGGAGCTGGTGGCGGGCAACCCCAGCCCGTGCCGCGACCTGGCGGACGTGATGGCCCATGGTGAGCCGACGGTCGATGGTGACGCCCAGGTATTTCACCCGGGGCGACCACTCGACGTCGGCGCCTTGTAGAGTCAGGGGTGGTGGGAGGGGCACTAGTCCAGTGACCATCGCCTGCGTCTTACCCACGTTAACCGACAGTCGCCACTTTGACAACCAGTCAGGCAGCAGGTCTAGCGCGCGCTGCATCTTGACCGCCGCGTACTTCGCGTTAAGCGATGTAGTGATGTACGCGGCGTCGTCGGCGTACAGCGCGAGCATCGCCTCTGCTGTCGTGGGGATGTCGTCGGTGTAACGCGAGTAACACGCCGGCGACACGCAACTGCCTTGGGGCACTCCGGCCAGCACCGGTCGGGCACTGGAGAGCGCTCCCTCGACCACCACGCGGAAGCTTCTGTCTGTAAGGAAAGACTGGACCACCTTTACAACGCGGCGGGGCGCGTCGGATGTGGCCAACTTGAATATTAGGCCCTCGTGCCACACGCGGTCGAAGGCCTTCTCCATGTCGAGGAGTACTGCAACCGCATACTCCTTCTTGTTAATGGCTTGCGCCATGTGGTGCAGTACTCTCGACAGCTGAAGCGTCGTGCTGTGTTCCGACCTGAACCCGAACTGCTCGGGCCGCGGGTGTTTTTTCCCGCCTTGGGCAGCATAATGACGCGCCCTTCCTTCCACGAGGAAGGAAACGTCCCGGTGCGCAGTATCGCCGTGTACAGGCGTGCCACTGCCGCTACCGTACGGTACAGCAATTGGCGCTGACTGCTCCCGCAAACACGTCGACTATTTATATGGCGATCGAACGTTCGAGAAATATCCACGACTTCCTAGAATCTTCTAGACAATTCCATAGTGGGTCATTGTCCTTCGAGTAGGTACTTTATGCCCTCGGCGTACGGTCGAAATTACAATGATGTTCTTTTGTAGGTAGTTTGCGAACTTGTACCTACATCATTCGGGACTCGTTTTACCTACCTGCCTACTATTACCTACCTACTTACTAGTAGGTACCTACTACCGTAACTGTAGGTAAGTACGGGTACGACGTAACAATAGTTTCCGTATCTATTCTGCAATTCACTGTTAATTTTAAATAGCTAAAACTCTTGTATTTTGCGATCGCCAAGTGATTTTATATAACGTGTCGATTACATGCAAATATTTCGCGAGCATGCGCGAGGCGAGACGACAAAAAAAAACTAATTAGTCCGTCAGTTAGATTATCAAAAAATATTTGACCCGTGTTTTTTCTTTTGTTACTTATACCAAAATTGACGAAGATGTGACGCTTTTAAAATTCTTAATACGTCACGCCTAGGTATAATTTTTACCTAGTTCTGACGTCACGAGCCCCCACTCCCGAGTTCTGATGCGTTTTATCTTTGTCAATATCCATTAATTTCCAATACTCTAACTGACGGACTAAATAGATGTGCAATTTTTTTATACTGTCGTCATGCCTATCGTAACGCTGTCAGCACCAGTCAGCACAAGTGAGAGGGTAGGCAGAAGCTCAAATTACTGGAAAAATAAAGAAATTCCTTTAATCCTAAAATCCTTCCGACTGATACTAAATTTAGTAAACCCGATCGTCCAGTATCCCATATTACCATATTTTCCCTAAGAAGTTTTAAGTTATATCCCAAAATTTTTCTCTGATATTGGTATATTCAAATAATCTACTTTCAATGCGGTGGTGGGCGAGAGATGGAATGGTTTTCAATTATTTTTTACTGATGCTTCGAAACTAACCGATCATAGTCACACTGGCGCTGCGGTCTAATAACAAAGCTACAAAATTGTCTTACAGTTTAAATGCCTTATGGAGTCTTCTGTATTCACTGGTGAGTGTGTGGCTATACTGGAAGCTTCTCTCTTTATAGAGCCACACCACAATATACATAAAGCCGTTATTTTTACAGATTCTCTTAGCTGTTTGCAAGCCTTAGTTCAAAATCCCTCTAAAAGTAAATTGCACAGTGCCCTTATTTTAAAAATTAAAAAATCTTTATTTTTCTGCGCTAAAAATCAAAAAGATGTTCAGTTAGTTTGGATAACTAGCCATTGGTGCCGATTCCCTTGTTCACAAACTAAACTAAATTTAAGTTGAATGCATCTTTTTCTTTCTATTTCATTATGAAAAGGACAGAAGATAAAATTAGTTTAATCCTGTCAAATTAGTCAGCACCTGACGTAATTTGATGTCATTTTAGTAGTCAACTTTTTAATCGCGTCTAAAAGTTGTATGGCGCTGATTAATTTGACAGAACGTAACTAAAATTTATCTTCTGTCCTTTTCTTAATGAAATAGAAAGAAAAAGATGCACTGAACTTAAATTTGGTTTAGTTTGTGGCATTAAAAGTAATGAATGTGTTGATGCTTTGGCTAAAGATGCTTGTTCATCTTTATCGTCAGCTCTCACGCACAATACCTATCAGGGTTACGACTTACGACTTATTGTCCCTTCGAAGACTTGAATCTGCAACGTTCCTGGCGGGAACAGTGGAATATGTTTAGCAAAAACAAAGATCGTTTCTTTTACGCAGTGCAACCGTTAGTAAAGCCAAAACCGTGGTTTTTCTGTCACAAAAAAGTTTCCAAAACTGTTGTTTCTGTTTTGTGTCACTTAGGTTTTTATTGCACTCATATCTTTTTACACAAAATTCATGTCCGTGACTCCTCTCTCTGCGAGTGCGGGTTGGAGGAGGGCACCCTAGATCACATATTTTTCGAATGCTCAAACAACATACCACCATTAGATTTGTATAGCCGTCTCCCTAAATTTAAAATCCCTCTTCCCATTAATCACCTCCCTTTTAACATATTCCTCTCCCGAACTGCTTGTGGCGCTGATGATCTTCATCCGTCACAATAATATAATATAAACTATAATATTTGTTCCCCCGTATACTCTGTGTGTTGTGGTGTGTGTTTTTAAATGTTCTAACTTAAAGATTACTTATGTAATTTTATTTTTTCTGTTTGTTTCAGTCCAGTACTAACCCCACAAGATCTACATTAAGTTCAATATATCGTCGAAGATTTTTATAAATTCCTATAATTTATAAAATTTAAATGATTTTTTTATACACACTGGCCGTTCCAATTCACTTTCGACATTGGTAGAATGGTCGACATCGGCTTTGCTTGCCATTAACAAAAAATAGAATAGAATAGATATGAACTTATGAGTCGCATCTAACCATACAATGACATTATATTTAACTATCGTTGCATCTACGATGTGAGCGCTGCGAGCAATTATTTTGTAATTCGGAATGCGGCCCTGGTAACATAGAGCATCGTAGTTTGGTTATATAATAAGCCATTGAATATAGTCGGGTCTGTAAGCTCAAAAAAGTTATAATTTTTTCAGATTGTCAAAGTGCTCTTCTAGCCATCAACAAATCTCCACTGACACATAAATCCCAGTTGCCCATAATTTATTTAATAAGAGAATTTGCGTACAGAACCTTTTCTGAGGGCAATACCTTGCAATTTGCATGGGTTCCAGCCCATGCTGGAATCGAGGGCAATGAAGTGGCGAATTCTCTCGCTGGTGAAGCGGTGCAGTGTGGGGACATAGTTCCATACCTAAATTTCAACTCAGTTAGTGCAAATTTACCTAAAACTTTTCTTTTGGACACCTGGAAGGTGGCCTAGGAAATCAGCAGTAGACAAAAGGGTCGTTATTTCTCTTTGATCTACCCCGATGTTTAGGAAAAACCGTGATTGGCAGGGCTAAGTTTGGCAAGACGGAGACCTCCGTTCTCATTCGGATGAGACTAGGTCACGTTTGCTCTCCGGCTCATCTTGCCAAACTTAAAATTATAAACGATCCCAGTTGTTCGTGTGGCACAGATGTAGGCGACTTGAACCATATTCTTTTCTTCTGTCCTCTTTATGACCGTTCTTCCTTTCTCAGTGATCTATTGTCTCTCCGTATTTCTTTTCCTACTTCAGTTCTTTCTTTATTTTGTACAAATAGTTTAAAAGGACTTGAGAAGACAATTACAAAAATATAAGTCAGTGTTAGATTTTTAAACCAAGCAAGCTTTTTGCACTACTTTTTTTTTGTTTGTTTTTGTTTTGTTCCTACTCAAATGGAAATAAATCTCACTTATATTGAAATAATTATTATGTTTATAATTAAAATTAAAGAGGAACTTGCTTTTCTTAACGTTAGAATTATTATTACAATCAATAACAAATATTAAAATTATCTAAACGGCCACGCCATTGACCTAGCCCGCGAAAATAAAACTTTCCAAAGTTGCAAATTGCAGCTGTCGGTCTTGTGTCGATCATTTTTCTCTCCATTGTTTTCTTAGTTCTATGTGCTCTTCGGGGTCAATATTTGGGACTCTTATACTCGTTTACGCACACGCAAGCAAAAATTATATCCCCTTTTTGGACTCCACCGCAGTCGGTTAAAGACAATATAAACCAAGCTTAATGCTATCCAGTGTGTTACGTAACACACCATAACACAACAGAGACAATACACGAGAACATTTTAGTGTTTATTTGATTATAGCAGCCGCAAATTCAAAGAAATTTAGGAAATAAATCCATATTATACACAATACAAAGGTATTTATTTAGTATATGTAATTCATTATAGTTAAAAATAAACACTTCTCTTGAAAATGCTGTGTTTAGTATCCAATAATTTCGATGAACAAAAACACCCCAACCAGTCACCTTACTTTGTGGGTAGACTAAAATGGTTGACATTAAACTGACATTTGATAGCTGTTGCTAAATGGTGCTGCCACCCTACAAAACAAGTTCTGGCGGGATTATGACTAAAATACGAAAGTTACCGTGCAACACATTACTTCTAACACACTTGAAGATTTTAACGGACATTTTATAAATTTGTTGTATTTTAAGTAATTGTAATATTTTGCGAGATTTTCTGTCAAAGTACTTTATATAAACTCCCATAATAACAATAAAGACAAAAAGAAATAACATTTACAACGTAATAAAAAAATAAAAAATCAATCATTCATTGTTGACGGACGGTGCTGGGACATGTTGGTTTTGTATGGAGCAAAAAAAATATCAAAAGTTTGATGAACTATAATTTTGTGTGTATTGAAGATTTGTGTATTTTATTTACACCCATCCCTTTGTCATGTTTTAAATTTAATGAAACAAATAAAAATATCTAAAAAAAAACATTAAAAACATACTAAAATTTAGGGGCAAACCGGTGACCGCGAAATTTTTTCAAGAGTTACATCTTTTTTTAGCCCCACCCGTATAGCTTCATTCATTATTCGTCATTCGACGACCTGAATGGCGCAGCGGTAGTGAGGCTGCCTTACGTTCTTAGGGTCCCGGGTTCGAGTCCCGGTTGGAGCACATGTTTGTGTGATGAGCATGGACATTTGTTTCCGAGTCATGGATGTTTGTATGTATAATAAGTATGTATTTACAAACAAAAAGTATCTATGTAGTATATCAACTATCTGGTGTCCACGACACAAGCCTCGTTGCTTAGTGTGGCACTAGATGGCGCTGTGTGTATTGTTCAGCGATATTTATTTATTATTTATTTATTATTTATTACCATTAATAATATTAAATTGTAAAATATATATTTTTTTTTTTTGTCGACAATTTATTGTATCTCATCATTCATTATTATTATAGTTAGATAAAATTCTACTGATCCTATATCCCAAATTACGTTTTATTAATATTTATAAATTCAGTTTCCCTACCTTTGTCTCAACTATCTAACTCTACATTGGCTAAATGCAGAAACCGTGCGAAGCCATGATAAAAAAAAAAAAAACTTAAAACGCCCCCATGGGGTGGGCAACTGATGGAACTAATGGCGCTAGCACCGCTTGAACCAAACATCGTCATTGCTTGAAAATCTGTCAATGTCATTTTATATTTCAAAATCGTTTGACGTCATTGGTCAGATTAGGTCTAAGCTATGGACGCGCCATCTACAATCAGCTTTGACCAGCCTTCCCCATTGGATACTTTTTTGGTGTGGAATATTATACGTCAGGCATAAAGTGAGCCAAAAAAATTGTCTATCTTTTGAATTTCTTTGAGGTTGCCAGACTCCCAATTGGAAAGTGACGTCTCAAATCAAATAAATTTAAAAAAATGTGGTGGCAACACTATTCCATAGATGTCCGACATCGGCGTTTCACATACGTGTTATGTTTATTTTATTTGTACTGTAATTCGTTCTAGGAAGGTAATTGCTGCATAAAAATGAAATATTTGTATTTATTGTTTATTTTTTGGACTACAGTTAACTGTGATGAACATACCCATTCCTATAAGGATGGAGAACAAGTTGTGCTGTGGATGAATACAGTAGGACCGTATCACAATCGCCAAGAAACGTATGCATACTTTTCATTACCTTTCTGCGTTGGTACTAAAGTGACAATTGGACATTACCATGAGACTTTATCTGAAGCGCTGCAGGGAGTGGAACTTGAATTCAGTGGTCTCGATATCACATACCGGGATAATGTACCGGCGCAGCAATTTTGTGCCATCGAACTGAATGACCAATCCTACAAAGCACTTGTGTATGCCGTGAAGAATCACTACTGGTATCAAATGTACATAGATGACTTACCAATATGGGGAACAGTCGGAGAGATCGATGGGTCCCATCATTACATTTGGACTCACAAGAAATTCGACATTGGATACAATGGGAACAGAATTGTGGAAGTAAACCTTACAGCTGAGAATAAGCAGCGTCTGACATCCGATGCCAAAATTCCATTCACTTACGAAGTTAATTGGAAGAAAAGCGAAATCCAGTTTGAAGATCGATTTGATAAATATTTGGACCCAAATTTCTTTCAGCACCGAATTCATTGGTTCAGTATCTTCAACAGTTTCATGATGGTAATATTTTTAGTGGGACTTGTATCTATGATTCTCATGAGAACACTCCGTAAGGACTATGCAAGGTATTCAAAGGATGATGATCTTGATGATTTAGAAAAAGACTTAGGAGATGAATATGGATGGAAGCAAGTTCACGGCGACGTTTTCAGACCAGTTCCTCATTTGCCAGTATTTTCAGCTCTAATTGGAGCAGGGTACCAGCTCACTGTAGTAACTTTGGCAGTTATAATATTTACCATCTTTGGTGAACTGTACACTGAAAGGGGATCGTTACTGTCCACCGCAATATTTATCTATGCTGCCACATCCCCAGTAAATGGATACTTTGGTGGTTCTCTTTATGCCAGGATGGGTGGTAAGCTTTGGATTAAACAGATGTTACTTTCAGCATTCCTACTACCCGTACTTGTTTGTGGTACAGCATTCTTTATAAACTTTATTGCTATGTATTACCATGCATCAAGAGCCATTCCTTTTGGTAGTATGATAGCAGTCATGTCCATTTGTACTTTTGTGATATTGCCCCTAACATTAGTAGGAACAGTACTTGGTCGCAATTTAGCAGGACAGCCTGACTATCCTTGTCGCATCAATGCTGTTCCTAGACCGATACCTGAAAAGAAATGGTTTATGGAACCCTTTATTATCATAATCGTAGGCGGAATATTACCATTTGGTTCTATATTTATTGAAATGTATTTCATCTTTACTTCTTTTTGGGCATACAAAATATACTATGTGTATGGATTTATGCTACTAGTATTTTTAATCTTGATGATTGTAACCGTCTGTGTAACTATTGTTTGCACATATTTCTTGTTGAATGCCGAGGACTATCGCTGGCAGTGGACCAGCTTTCTATCTGCGGGCAGCACAGCCATCTATGTGTACTTGTATTCTTTCTATTACTTCCTATTCAAAACGAAAATGTATGGCCTGTTTCAGACTACTTTTTATTTTGGTTACATGGCTTTGTTCAGCTTAGCTCTTGGTATTATTTGTGGAACTGTGGGATACATTGGTACAAGCATATTTGTCAGAAAAATTTATTCAACTGTAAAGATTGATTGAAATGTTGTGATTGATGTTATTCATGATTATGTAATTTGATGTTTTTGTCAGAGATGAGTAATGATTGCATAGTTTCAACCTATTCGGAATGTAACAGTAAAGCAATCAGATTAATTATGAAATAGCATTTACTATTGGTTTAAAAATGTCTAAATCTAAGTAAAAATCAAAGTTATGTGAAGAAAACATTCCTTAAAAATGTATGTGGTGTACAGCATTCAGATAACGTTAATGATTTGGCACTTTCATTTTGACTGTTTATAAATGAGCATAAATTAATTGAAATAATAAATATGATTTCTAATATCCACTTTGGAAAATATTTTAAATTCTAGATCTCACTGTCAAATCTATAATTTAGCACTGCCATTATAGGTATGTCTATGTTTCTATCATAATTTTCTAGTGAAAGAATTTTGGATATCAAAATATCTATCCAAGTATACATTACTATAGTTTAATTTCTTCATTATTATTGATGAATATCAATGCATGTTGTAACCAATTATGAAATCTAGCAGTAATATTATATTGTGTAATAAAAAAGCTTACATAGATAGAAGTCACGTAGATTGATAACAATTTTAAATTAAAATATGATCAAAGGATTTATTCCGGAAACCCCCGCTGGTTAAGTAAACACATCCTAGTGGTGATTTTGAAAAAATAAGTCCAATGATACCCAGCAGACGTTTTTAAATTAAACCTAAATCTGGTTATTGAAATCCCCATTATGCTATGTTTTCATAAACAGGGGATAACTGAAAAAAAAAAAACTGATTGAGATTTCTGAAATAAATCAATGAAAGTATGAGTAAAGAGTTCTGAAAAAAGGTGCATGAGATATTTTCAAGTATGTATTGTGTTGTAAGTTTTAGTGATAATTGCTGATAATTATAAACAATATTATTTATATTTAAAACTTCTGCAATCTGTTTTTATTGTTGTTAGTCACTTATGTAATTATTTATCCCTTACTCACTTTCATGCTATTCTAATGGTATGTAAATATTTTCCCAGTCTTTCTAGTGTTAATTAATAACTTTAGTGTAAATACAGTCAGCATCAAAAGTAAATAAACACCATCCAAAGATCAAAAAAAGATTTATGAAATGAAATAGGACTTGCTGTAAAATATTATTGAAGACTAGATACTTTTGAGACTAGTACTATACAAATAAAAACACTTTTTTGCAGTGGAGCAATATACATGTAAGCAATATTATTAAATATTAAAGAATATGAAGTTACTGTTGTAGCTGACTGTACCATACTTCACTGATAGTGCAATGGCTGGTGGTACCTTTTAATCATTGCTATAAATCATAAGTTTGTTTTATGTGTGAAATATAATAAACATTATATTTCATAATAGGTAATAAAAATAAATGTCACATACCTATCGAAAACTTGACTCTCTCGAAATGTCGTTCATCATGTTATGTCGAGATAGAATTGTCTTAAACTTTGTAAATATTAGGGCACTCTATACAATATGAGCAAGTTCAGAGACATTACTTACTGAGATTGTATGTCCCTTTGGTTTCTAATAATTTGTGACACAGATAAATTTATATTAATGTATGCCATCCATCACTCTTGTAACTATTTTGGCATAAAAATAAAGGCGAATAACGATATTCACCGTTGTTTCATTTCAAGTTTCGTAATTTTTCCTGGCATGGAAGCACCAACTAATAAGTTTCCCAGTTACTATGTGGGTTATTAAATTAAAATCTGGTAGACAGTTTAAATATTTGTTTAATTATTTACATTGCATCTTTGTCGCCTTCAACGAACTTCTCTACGTCAACCGCACCTTTTCTAGATGTTTTGCCTCCCGGAGTTTGCGCATTAAAAGATTGGGCAGTTCTCTTCCTTAGCATACTGACATCTTCCGTTTCATCAGTTTGTTCTGCCCATTCTAACACTAATCTTCTCCCGTAAAGATGCGTGGATTGACACAGAGCTTCAAAAGCAGACTGAAAAAAGTTAATTTTTAATTTTTTATAGTTACTTACAACTTATCAATAAAAAAATGTCTGTATAGAAATCTACCTTTGCGTCTGCTTTGGAATGATAGTCTACAAATGCAAACCCGCGATGTTGATCTGTTCCAGGGGATAGTTTTTTAGGTAATCTCAACGTCTTAATTTCGCCAAAAGCCCTGTAAAATAGTAATACACTTAAAAATATTTATTTCATCCATTGTATTCTACAGATAAGAACTGCTAATTGTGTTAATCTAACATTGGAAACGATAGCGCATTAATTACCAGTACCTAACTCCGTATCAGTTCATTAACATAACAACAACGAGTATAAAGTGAGTTGACTTGCGGCCTTCGAGTTTGTATTAGTTAGGTATGTGAATTTTCTGCTTATTAGAAAAGTATTTTCATACCGTACTCGTTTAAATAAGTACCTAGTACAATGTCTACCTAGCTTTTGAAATGTTTTGGTAAGCTAAGCGTCACAAACTAAGTTGGTGGTATGTCGGTCACAATTATGCGTGAGAGTATACTCTACGCCTGTGACTGAAAGAGTAGGCAGAGTATGTCAACTATAGTCTGCGCCAGATAAGTAGGAATTAAATGTCATTGCTCTTTCCTTAATTTCTCTGCGTAGGTAATCCGACAATACATTATGAATCGTTTTTAGGGTTCCGTAGTCAACTAGGAACCCTTATAGTTTCGCCATGTCTGTCCATCCGTCTGTCCGTCCTCGCTTAATCTCTGTGACCGTTAGCACTAGAAAGCTGAAATTTGGTACCAATATGTATATCAATCACGCCGACAAAGTGGTAAAATAAAAATTGGAAAAAAAATGTTTTATTAGGGTAGCCCCCATAAATGTAAAGTGGGAAGTGATTTTTTTTTTAATTTCAACCCTAACCTGTGATATATTGTTGGAAAGGTATTTAAAAATGAATAGGGTTTTCCTAAAATCATGTTTTGATAATGTCAATAATTTCGGAAATAATCGCTCCAAAAGTAAAAAACAATGTGTCCCCCCCTCTAACTTTTGAACCATAAGTTTAGAAAATATGAAAAAAATCTGAAAAGTAGAACTTTATAAGGACTTTCTAGGAAAATCATTTTGAACTTGATGGAAACGACAGTTTTTGTACAAAAAAAGACAAAAAGTTGTACAAAATAATTCGGTATAAATAAAATAAGTCGGAGCGCCTGCCGCGGAGCGTGCAGTGTTGCACGCTCCGTGTTCGCGCACGTACCCACTACCGGGAGCAGTTGCAGGAGCGCGAACATAATGGATACCCACCTTTAAACTCATAAGTGGGAACAGTTATTGTGACGGACGGGAAACTACGGAACCCTACACTGAGCGTGGCCCGACACGCTCTTGGCCGGTTTTTTATTACTAGAAAAAGTCAAGGATCACGATAAAGGTCGTTTCGGGACAAGTTTATGTCATTAATTCTGTTTTCGGAATTATGTATTTGAATAAATGTATGCGGGTTAATGACCTTTAATTCCTACTTATCTGGCGCAGACTATAGTAACAACGGCTAACTTTCGGTATTGTACGGGTTCAAATTATAACTACGAAACGTAAATAAATACGCTGCCTGAATAAATCAAGGAATTTAGGAATTCCCCGATGAGGAATTACTGAATTTATGTCTTCGGATGTTTCCGGCGCGTATGTTTGCTAGGTCAACTATATTGCCCAAAAAAAATATAGTAAATGGGGCAGGCTGGTCAAAGCTGATTGTAGATGACGCGTCCATAGCTTAGACCCAATCTGACCAATGAGGTCAATCTATTTTGAAATATAAAATGACATTGACAGATTTTCAACCAATGACGATGTTTGGTTCATGCGCTGCTAGCGCCATTAGTTCCACCAGTTGCCCACCCCATTCAAATAGACATTGATTCAAATACATTACTTACCTAAATATTTCGTGTAATTCGTTCCTGTTCGCTTGGAACGGTACATTTCGAACGAGTATTTTGGTACCATTTTGCGTTGTTTCTTTATTGGTTTTCTTCGATGTTCGTACTTCATTTCTGTAAATTAAAGTTTTATGTGAATAAGTAGGTAAAGTAGAAGATATAAAAAGTTACAGCGCAATAAAACAATATGTTGAAACTAACGTATTTCCTCGTTCCGATCTTTTTAATTCTAAGGACTTTCCATCTAGAGTAGTAACTTGAAGATTCTTTAGAGCTTCGTTGGCATGTTCCTTCTTATAATATTGGACAAAGCCGTAACCCATTGAAAGAAATTGACCAGGATTTTTTGGGTCCTTCTTTCTTGCAATTGACACACTGTGTACATTTCCGGTTGCAGAAAAATGCTGTAACAATAACAGTTATTAGATGGTTATGCTGATAGAATCTACATCTACACTAATAATCTATAATATTATAAAGAGGAAAGATTTGTATTTTTGTGTGTGTTTGTAATTCTGCGCCGATTTCAAAAATTCTTTCACCATTAGAAAGCTACATTCACCCTGAGTAACAAGTATAGGCTATATGTTACCCCCGTACTCCCACGGGAACGGGAACTACGCGGGTGAAATCGCGTGACGTCCGCTAGTGTTAAATAAAATCAGTGTTCATTTACGAACCGCTTTTAAACTATCTTCAGTTGTTTTGAAATTAAGATTTTTGATAAAAAGTGTCGTATCGTTTTCGGGTTCGGCAAGCTCCATTTCAACGTCTTCCTTGACATCTTTTTTACTTATTTCAGGTTCACGAGTAATAATAGCCGTTTTCGGTTCAACTTCATTTACAATTTCATCCGATTCTTTTTCAATTGTTGTCTTATCCGAATCAGTTTTCTCGGCAGATTTTACAAACACATTTTCCGGTGCCCATTCTAAGTACAGTGGTGTATTCTTGAACTGCGAATATGCCAACTTTGTAAATGCTTTTTTGGCTTCGAATGGTTCAATAAAGTCAACAAGAGCAGTTATGCCGTGTTGTGGCATTAAGAATCTCGCAATTTGTCCGTGTTTTGCAAACAATGGCCTTATTTCTTCTTTCTCGGTGTTCGCCGGCAAATTTTTGACAAGTATGCACGTCTTTGATCTCTTTTTTGCAGTCTGTAAATTAATTTTGCATTTAAGATAGAATGGTTAAAAGATTTTATGCTAGACAGAAAACAAGTTATTACTATTTACTCACTTTATTGAATGCATCCAAGTAGACTCCGTTTCCTTCAAGGAAACTTCTGGTTTCGGCAACTAGCTGCGTTTCACCGAGTGCCAGTCGCACAGCAGCGCTTGTATCTATTACATTACATTAAAGACATAGTTTTTAGACAACCTCCCAATAGACATTATTTAGGCTATTACTAAGCCAGGGAAGGCTTGGGAAGACAGACAAAAGTGGATGTTTTATGCAAAGCAGTTTTATAGAGTCAAACTCACTTTTATTATTATCATTAAGCAGCTGCTCCTTGGTGGTGTTATACGTAGACGCGATGACGTCGGCGACGGCGTTGTTGCCCAGGAACAACACGTTCCAGTTGTGGGACGACTTCGCTTGCGCTTTCAGTTTCTTTGCTTTCTTTTCTTTGAATGTTAGACTCTCTGCGATGGAAATATTATATTAGGTTCAATCATGCGGGAGTTCCATTCGTAGATAACTTCCGCACAAAAATCGAATCATCATTAAATCTTGTTATATTCATATAATAATACCTATGTCAAAATCAATCAAAATCACAGCATTTATTTCAAGTAGGTCAGTTACAGGCACTTTTGAATTGTCGAAACAAACATGAAAATTAAATGTAGCTGCAGTCCCAGTCACAAGACATAAAAACTGTGAAAGTACTGTAGTTGCCCATTCCCTAGATCTCTATGGAAAAGAACGGGCAAGAAACTCCGTGGACACTCTTTTAAATCACAAAATATTGTTACAAAATCTTGGTTACATCATTCATGTTGAGATGGTATATTATGTGAGAACAATGTAGCAAGATGTGCACGTTAAAAGTGTCCATTCAAATTTTCTTACGTTTTTTGCAATTTGCAGGCCAGCATTGCAAAGAACGTTAGAAAATTTGAATTTCGCGGGCTACCCTGGAGCATCCACCTTAATAGTAAGTCCGGTTGTCGTAAACATCTCAGTGTCATTTTATAGTATTCCAGTTGAAATCCAGTGTTGCATTACATGTAATGGAACAATGTGAACCTGGTATTGTGACTCATGGATTCATGATATGGACGTATTAAAAAATAATATAAAAATACCTACTAGTATAGCTTGTTGTTTGTAAACATGGATAACACATACGAAATAATGTTGTTTCAGCTGTTCATAGTTTATACCTACTCGTAGTTCTTTTGTAAAAATATATTGTAATATTACACGTCATTGTACGCGTATTTACTCTCCTATATGTCCTTTATTATAACCTTTTCCTATGTACGATCGGTGACAAACATCTTTGATCATTCGGTACGGGTATCATGGATTTGAATTGAGTTAAATAAATGAAGAGAAGCTGAATGTACTAGTAGCATAACATCACGCCTGTTATTCCCAAGGCAGGTTAGGCAGAGGCGTACCTAATAGTAGGTACCTACACCCACATTTTGCCAGTTATGTTTAAGTCCTATGCAATAGGGGGCGGGCCTATTGCCATCAACCGGGCACTAATCCAGACTCCGTGGCTGCTACTGATAATTTCCTGATGGAAAAGACTAAGGCCGCGTTCGCACTATGTGATGACTATTAATTTATCGTTGTTTTTAGTTGGTAAAAGTCGTGGACGACAGTAATCGCGTCGACCAATATGTGAACACCTCCATTTAAATACACAAACCAAGACACTTAAAACTACACGATTATCTGTCGTCACAACAAAGTGGGAACGCGGCCTTATAACATTTCCCTTCTTTTCAAATCAAATGACCCCTCCCGCTCTGGGCGGAGCGGAAGGGAGTGTCAGACTTTTCCCCGGACGTCGGAGTCTCGCTCCGGACCATGGATTGAACCAGGGGCCCTACTCTAACGTTTCGTCCGTATATTCGGATCTATCCGTCTCTCTCGTGCACGTCTGCAGATGAGTGCGAGTGAGAGAAACGGATAGATCCGAATATACGGACGAAACGTTAGAGAGTAGGGTCTCAGGGCCGGAAGCAAAATACGCGCTTGGACGTGGAGTTGCGAACACTAGCCTATTATTCAATACAAAATACAATACAACACTTTGCCCAATCTGGGAATCGAACCCAGGAGCTCATACCCAGCAGTCGCGCTTGCGACCACCAGATCAACGAGGCAGTCTTGTTTACTAGTCGGTACGATTAAAAAGGGGTTGAACCGTAAACGTTATCTAGATCATACAATTTAATGTAGCCGCCTAAAGTATATGCAGCCTTCGTTTTACCGGCAATTTGGATAATTTTATGCACTCCACTAACGCTCATTAGTGTTAAGCCGTATTCCGTTAAAACTTGTAGATGAGTACTTTTTGTAGCAATTATGTATACGTATCAACAAGTTTTATGCTCATGAGGTTGATGATGGCCAGCATAGAGGTAATACGTTTACCTTATAAAAAGTTAATGGCATATTGTATGTTTACTTTCACAAGTCGATAACGCTAACGGCATGCTATTTTTATGTACTTATGTGGACAACTCATTACTATTAGGTACTTTAAAATATTTTCCTTCGAGAATTATTAGCTCAGAGTTATTAGACACAAACCTGATATTCAATTCCCTAACATGCACAACAACTGCGAGTGAGGGAATTGAACCCGCAACCCGTAGCTTAAACAACCGACAGCTTTGTCACTGCACCAATCGTGCCGACATTTATATAATTTGTTGTAAGTACTTATGGTCATTTAATACAATTGAAGGTTAAATATAAAATGAACATATCGTAAATGGCCATTTCCAAATTGTGTTCGGATTTGAAGTTGCATTTAATGATAAGGGAACGTCCCATACTACGTGACCCGTTCTGAGGGAGGAGGGGGGGGGGGTCTTCAAAATACCACGCTTGGCCACGAGGTCGGGGAAGGGCTTAGGTTTTCGTCACGTAGTCAATATCCTCTACGAAAATCTCGAGCTATATTCAAATATTTTTTAACTTTGTCTGCAAAAAATGATTTAAAACCATATTTATGATAACTACTTGAAAACTAGTGGGGGAGGGGGTTTTGGCATATTCTACGGGTGGTCACCGAGGGTGGATCACGTAGTATGGGTACGTTCCCTAAGACCCCGTTTGCAGTCTCTTTTGTAGCTCTGTTATGTCATTTGTAAAGCTAGGTCTATTTGTCTTTAAAGTGCATACTTATACATACCATCGTCATCGTCATTTTCAAGCTTCTCTGTTTTGGCGGGCAACAGATGAAGCATTCTGCCGCAGAAAGTAGTGCCATCCAGCTCGGTATACGCTTTTACAGCATGTTCGGGCATCACGAAAGTCACTGTGGCGAATCCCTTCGGTAAACGCGATATTGGATCTATGGGCATGTTTACTTCAGCGAGTGGTCCTGCGGAATACATTATGGTACAAATTCTTATCTATAAAGTAACACCTACAACAGTGAACAGTCCACTGCTGGCCATAGAAGCGCTTAGTACGAGACGTCGGGATATCAACCAAGTGCGGATGGTACGCCGCTGTACGTCTGCTAGTCCGGTGGTAAAAGGGTGATGGTTGATGATGATCGATTCGCGGTCTTCACTCAAGAACACGTCTACCCCAACCGTAATCGGTTCTACGGCTAATATGGCCGGCCACTTCAGCATACTTATTCTGTGAGCTATGTCGGCAAGTCTGGTTCTCTGTCGGATCACCTCCTTCCGGATGCGATCCCTCAGAGAGACAGTAACTCTTATTCAGTGATTAATCAGAGAAGCAGCGCTGTGGTGACCCAGTTGTTGCACTTGTTGCGGGCCCGACTTACGAGGTGTGGTGGGTTCGAACCAAGCCGGGCGCATTACTTTGTGTTACATATTTATTTCATCACCACTGCTCTCAAAACTGTGATGCACCAGATCGCGAGGGAACTGGCATGTCCTGAACCAAAAATTCGAAGACATGTGACATCTAACAATCCGCGCTGGGTCCACGTGTGGATTGCAGCCTATTCCTTCTCATAGAGAGATGGTCTGTGCCTCAGCATTGGACGACCTTCGATTGACAATAATAATAATTCGTGCAGTCGTGGATGTTATTCTACTTACCATACTTTTCGAACAAGCTTGTTAGCTCTTCTTCTGATACGACGTAAGCTAAGTTCCGGACAAATATGCTTCCGCTTTCACCTATGCTTTCTTCATTTTGGGATGTCTGAAATAAAAAAAAAATGTTAAGAAAAGATGGGAATCTTTTAGCTTATAACAATGAGTATATTCATCAAGAATACTTTATTTTGAAAGTAAATACAAGAGTAGGTACTTTGTTTAAGATTAAGTGATGCTATAATTTTTTCTAAGACACACATGAAAAAAAGCCTTAAATTTTACTTTAAAATATGTACTTAATAGTACTTAGCAGATAGTACAAAAGTATTTGTGTTGTTATCACTATCAATTTTCTTTAGTAGAAACAATTGACGGGAAATGATAAGCAAGCGTAGTTATGGCATTTTAATTAAAGTAAGTTGTTATATTGCAGACATCGATCATTGATGTTATGATGTATATCTACTTATTCTACGAATACACATGTCATATAGCTGTCCGCGATGGGATGGGTAGGGAGACATACCTACTTCTTTCTTGTACACTATACTTTTTACTTGGATACTAAGATTTTTCTGAACAACAACGAACATTATAGTAGCCGGGTCCATAGTTTAAGCGACAAACGTGACAATGGCCTTGAAGATAGTGATATAAAATCTATACAAAACACAGTTCCACATAGGGCGTATGAACGCGGGAATCAATTGGCTAATTAAATATTGCCAGGCGAAAGTGAATTAAACATAACGCATACAGTCTGCAGTCTATCACGTATCCGGTAAAGTCCAATAGTCTGATTATTCACTGTATTCACATTTGTGGAGTCCTGTCACCATAATAGTATAGTCACCGTTATCGTGTCGAGTAGTTGATGCTATTTTGATTCACTCCCATTACACTCTGTATAATAAACTAACTCATTTCTTTACATTCTCATCGAGTGCTATTGGATTTTGCCACAGTCTCGTCTCTATAACATTTGCTCATTAAAGGTCGCGTTCGAAATTGCTACTTCTTCTTATGCTCGATGGGAGACAACGAGAAGAGAAAATAAAAAGAAAAGATTAATTTATGGAAAAATTACGATACAGGCTGCCACAATTAAGAATCTGAACCAAACTACAAGCACTTGAGGAGCCCATGTTGGTGACCTGCCAAATAGAGCAGCACTCCCTTCTAAACTATAATTGGTGAAAGCGCCAGGGTAGCCCGCGAAATTCAAAAATTTCTTACGTTTTTTGCAATTTGCAGACCAGTGCTAGGTTGTATGTTGATTAAAGTATTGTACTGTAAGACGTATGTAGTTACAGAATTATCATCATAAAATCATCAATACAACCCTCCAAGTTCATAAAGGTCGAGGAACGACTTTTTTTCAAGGTCACACACAACTAGGGCTTTCAATACCGGTATTCCGGGATCCCGTAATACCGTGATCACGGATTTTATTTTGGCCTTTTACAATACCGGTATTGTCGCCCCAATACCGTGATCACGGTGGTATTACAAACATTAGATCTGAAAATTATGTGATCTTATTCTCACACTTGTTTCCTCCAGCACAAGCGTCCCGCTGTTATCTTAAGCTCACCCTCCCGCACCCCGCCTGAGACAATGCCCGAAATCGAGCTGTAGTTATGTCGTTTTTGTTATTGTTAGTCAGTTTCGCAAAGGCGACGGGATAACGCGTCCATAGACTTTGTTATTGTGTAGTGTTAAGTTATTTATGTAACAGGCTGACAAGTACGCTGTTTGATTCAACATTGAATGCGCTTTCGTTTTTGCGATCTCACTTACAAAAAAAAAATATAACGTTTAAAATTCAGAAATTTGTATTATTGTGTTATTTACATACTTTTACATTTTTTTACTATTTTTCAGAAATTGTTATGAACGCTTGATTTATTTTGTTACTTTTTACTTACTAGTTTTAGATTTTTTGATTGAATTTTTATTACATATTATTGTTAATAATGTTACTGAAATGATTGCTAGCTACTTAGCTAGTACTAACTACACTAGCACTTAGCTATACTTAACTTACTTACATTTTTACAAATAATGATACCTACCTATGTTGATTTTTACATGAGAGTATGAGATATGATGACAATTAGATAATAATAAGAAATGTATATTTTTTTGATATTGTACAAACAAAGTCTGTGTGAAATGCCTTCCTGCAAAAAGAGTAGATTAAGTTTAAGTTTTTATTATGTTCCCAATTCCTAGTCCTACCGAAATAATCAACCAATACCAAATTATTATATAAGATAGGTATGTATAAAACGTATTTATTTTATTATTTTCAATAACTAAGAACGGTAAAGACAGATTTGAAAATATAAAAAGGCGTATTTTATTGGTTTTATTAATGTCCTAATTGAACTTGCGTTCAATACCGGACTACCGGTATTGATACCGGGATCACGGTATTGACTTTTCCAATACCGGTATTGATACCGGTATTGACAAAATCCGGTATTTGAAAGCCCTACACACAACCTAGCACTCAGCACTGGCCTGCAAATTGTAAAAAACGTAAGAATATTTGAATTTCGCGGGCTACCCTCGAGCATCCACCTTAATGACATGCCGCCCGCGCGCTCCCTAGCAACCCTGCAATTCGACCTCCGTGGCCCACCGAAAAAGCGACTTAGAGTATAGTCAAATTCTGCAACATGTAAAAAGCCACTTTTGTAAAAAGATATTTACCTCTTCCCTCCTCTTTTTACTAGTCTGTTCTTCCTCTTCCGCTGCCATTTTAGATTTATCCTCATATTTGTGTATATGAACACGGTGATTACCTACAAATAAAAAAAAAACTGTTTTTAAATTATTATATTAAACTGCACTGGATTCTGGCTTTAGCCGTGTGGTATCCGGCAGAGTAGAATAGAACCAACCCATTACACTCACGGGTGTCGTATAAGGCGACTAATGTCTGAGGTAGAACACCTTGCGCCTCCGTAGACCAGAGAATGGGCAGCAGCGTTTTCTGTTAGTCTTTCATCACTGCGATCTCCAATCCGCCTGCCAAGCGTGGAGATTACGGCAAATTCCTCCCATCATGGGAGAGGCTAATGTCCAGCAGTGGACGTTATGGGCTGTTGTAGTAGTAGTAGTAAGATTCTGGCTTAGGGCTGACCCTCATCTGGCAGCACAGAATTGCACTTTTCCTTTTTCCATGCTCGTGTCCTTTTCTGTCGCCCAGAACCGTCATTTGCTAGAGCGAGATACAGATACCTTCGATTAACAATTAGCGACAATTGTTGATCGAAGGTGCGCCCGATCGCATCTGCGATGCTGCCGCGTGCCGTTCTAGCAAATTATGGTTCTGAGCGACAGAAAAGGATAGAACCATGGAAAAGTGCGATTCCATGCTGCCAGATGTGGTTCAACGCTTATTCGAAAATGTATTTAGGTGCCCATTTTCAATAATACTAGACGATACCTAATGGAATAACTAGACCAAGCGCTCTTATGCTTGTTAATTTTTCTAGTTTCGGCGCTAGAAATAATTTAAATTGGACATACGTTTACGTGTGACCGTTACTGTAAACTAGCTTTAGTATTCGGCATCCAGTTTCCAGTACCCTCAGTATAACCGGGTGTCCTGCGTGAGCGACGAATACGACACGACGCGACACTACGAACGCGACGAACGCGATCAACTCGACGACATACCCTGCTTGCGGCCTACGAGTATTTATGGCAGTCTGCGACCAGACGCGACGTAACGCGTACGTGTTTTGAGGGATGCTTCAGAAGATTGTTTATTTTTATTTTTTCATTTGATTCAGTTGATTCTTTCTATGTTTTATAAGTCTGTACTTTAAATATGAACTTTCAGGCAGATTTCTCCATGATTTGAGAAGTAATGACCAAAATCACGTAGGACATTTGTCGCGTGTAGCATCGCGTCGCATTGCATCATGTCGTGTCGCGTAACGTCGCGTCGTATTCGTCGCTCACGCAGGACACCCTGTAGGAATGAATTTAAAAATAAAATGCTTACCTAAAAACAATTTGTCTTTCCCTAATGCCTTCTTCAGCTCTTTCTCAGTTCTAAATCCGACATAGCAGAATCCAGTAACTTTTTTTCCTTTTCCAAAGGGCAGTCTTATTGAGAATGGAACTAGTGGCCTAAAGAACTCTTTGATGTCCTTCTTTTTACATTTGTAAGGTAGGCCCATAATCTGAAACAGAACATGTTTTATGATGATGAACAGTTCTAGTAGAATAATGATTAACAGCTCTATAAAATAGTAATTGAATCTTATTTGAGAGATATTTTAAAGACATGTCAAGGCTATGGGATGTGAATGTGATAAAAGTTTTTCCACTGTTCAATACTGTTATGCTATCCACTAATAAATCAATCTTTCTAGAGTTTTCCAACTACTTTGAGGTTGGCTTTCAGTCTAACCAGATGCTAGATACCAGTATTTTACGTGGAGACTGGCCTGTAATATATTGTTATAATGAATATCAGACAATAACATATCAATTGATTGGTTACTTTTGAGACATAATTACTAAATATATCACTGACCCCATCATTGTATCATTATGAGTTTTTTCCCTAAATTCAATTTTTGTTTTGATAAAACTTACTTTAACATGAAACAAAGGTCTGTTTCTGATTTTCTTTGGCTGTTGATCCTCTTCTACAGCTTCACTTGTTTCTTCTGTTTTATTTTCACTGGGGGTATCACCTACTTTCTTCATCAGTAATTTCATGTACTGAAATAAACAAGAAATATTTTAACACATCTACATAATAATATGTTAAATCATATATTGGGCATTCACTACTAAGTAATTATGGTTTTAGTTTTAAGATTAGAGATAACAAATTCATTAACATTAATATAATTATGTGTTGAACATACCATGGATGTTGTGGCTAGAAAGGAAGTGATTACTGAGATAAAATAACTTGGGATAAGGGAAGAAGAATGATGCTGGTGAGTGGTGATGTGTGCTTAGAACATTTAAATGGGTAAGCAAGTAAATCTTGGGAATATTGGCATGGTTGAGTTATTTTGATCTTCAACTTACTTCCAAATCACTGATAGGTTTATTAGCAACTTTTTTATCTTTGTTTTCCTTTACTTTGACAACTTTTTCTTTTTCAGTTTTCTGATCTGTTTCCACAGGAGCTTCACCTTTCTCTAGATTTTCACTGGAATCTTTCTTGGTATCTGCATTATCATCATCACCTTCATCATCACTTTTAGATGCAGACTCTAGAGCTTCCTTTATCCAGGCTGTGTTCTCATTGACATGGGCTTCAATAAACTCTGCAAATAGTGGATCATCCTTATGCTGAAATGTGATATCAATAATAAAGTACCTTTTAATAAATATTGTGTAAAGCATTAAAATGACTACAGCCATAATTAAAAATAAACTATACCTTTTTGAGTAGCTCCTTAATTTTATTCTTATTTTTCTCAATTTTCTTCTCTTTCTTTTCTGATTTTCTTTTATCTTCTAGTTCACCTTTATGAAGCTTCCTGTAAGCAGTACTATCTGGTGCATATTTGCTCCATGCTTTAGGTTTCTTCTCATCACCTAGATTTGCACAGGTTTGCACTTGTATTTGCATGGAATTTATGCAAGTTCCATCAAAATACTCTCTTGCTTGTGTTGCCTGTTCTTCTGTCCGGTACCCGATGAAGCCAAAGTTTCTGAACTTTCCATCTTTAGTGTACTTTAACTGTACATCAGTTACTTCACCTTTTTCTCCAAAAACATCTTTAAGTTTTTCAACGGTTACCTAAAATATGGATATTTATGCATGTTATAGCCCGTAAATGTAGTGGGGTAAGAAAATAATCACATAGCCCTGGCCGAATGTATGCCATATTTATGGAGTGAGACTTGAATGGAGGTTCCTTGAAGAAAACATCGCGGGAAGAGGTTTTACCACTAATATTATAATGCTACAACATTAGAGGACAATCACTAATATTATAATGCTACAACATTAGTGGACAATCAGCCTTTAATTCTGTCTTTTTCTATATAAACATTAGTAATTTTAGCAACGAAATCTAGGCAAGTTGGTGCTTCAATAAAATATATAAAAACCTCCACAAAAGACCAATATAAACATTTGAAACATT
Source organism: Xestia sexstrigata (assembly GCA_941918905.2). Lineage (NCBI taxonomy): Eukaryota > Metazoa > Arthropoda > Insecta > Lepidoptera > Noctuidae > Xestia > Xestia sexstrigata. The sequence continues at coordinate 13,831,348 of OW799214.2, forward strand.
CAAGATACCTTATTTGGTAGATTCTTTACTATTAGTCGAGACATTTTACAGTTTAAGTCAAGCTTTTTAGTTTATTTGTAATTTTGTAAATAAATTTGCAACATGTGCGATCACATTACACTTTGACAAGATTCTGTCAGTGTCAACTGTCAATTTGTCAAAGTGACAATTGATTTGGTGCTACCACCGTAAAAAAAATCAAGTTATTCAAAGTTTGCGATCTGTAAAAAAATACAATAATAAGATAAGGGTTGGATAAGGCAGATAAAAAAGTAAAATGTTTTTCTAAATTTGATTTTATCTAAAACTCTACCCATATTTATTTTACGGTAAGGCGCCCAAAAACTAAACGAAAACTATTATTTACTCTTTGATCATTCTCTCTCACCTGTCAAGTGTCTAAGGTTGCATTCCGTAATAGAAAATAATTGCTCACAGCGCTCACATCTATAATTTGCGTTTCGATTTAGATATCACGATTATGACAGCTAAGAGCTGTCATCAATTCGGAACGCTCGTGAACGCGTTGACAGTGAACATAGCCCCAAACCAAAACCTTCCACAAGACCTATTTTTGAAAATGGAAGTTAAGTTGGTTGACTCTATCGACACTGCTAACTCAGATTTTGAGATAGAGAACGACGATTTGGCCAGTGATGAAAAGGATGACGGATGTGTTTATATTAGCGATAAGTTCATAACAAAACAACACAACCTGTCAAAACAACTGTCATTTTTGACAGCGCTCACGGTGTTATTTGTTTGGGGCATGGTCGGTGTAATCGCAAGATGCGCATGTCATGACGTCATCTATGACGATTCAAGGGAACATCGATATCGCTCTCACGGTCATTCGGAACGGGTTTATGGACGATCAAATCGATTACAGCGCAATTCGGAACGCGGCCTAATACTAATTGATGACTAGGCAGCATGGTCTCAGACTTTAGCCTGTTCCGTCAGAAACTATTAAAACTAGAAACTGTCAAGTATCTTTCTGTCATTATCAGCTGGTAAATACAGAAAATACAAAACAATAAAAACAAAAAAACTTTATAGAAATAAATAAATATTTTAATACACTAAGTTTGCCGGTGATTTTTACATTACCTTTCTTTTCTAACAAGAAATTTACTGTAAAACTTAAAAATGTCGACTATGACTTTTGGACAAAAACAGTTCATACCGACTCCGCCTGATAAGGGCAGCTTTCCTCTGGATCACGACGGAGTTTGTAAAGACAGCATGAGGAAATACATGAAGTGCTTACTAAACAACAACGGTAATAATTCCATGTGCCGGGATGAAGCAAAAGAGTACCTAGGTTGCAGAATGGAAAATAACCTCATGGCTAAAGAAGATTGGAACAAATTGGGTTTTAAAACTGAAGCTCCAGCTGAAGTACCAGCTGAAGCAAAGAAATGATATTGCGTTTATTGTTATTGGTAAGAAAATTGTTAATATTGTTGTATTTATTATAGTTTAGAAAAATAGCACTTACTGTTTTCTTCATTTTGGTCCTCTCATAGTAAAAAAGCTGTGTGTAAGTACTTCTGATTTACACACAATATTTTTTGTATCTAATTTGTTTACATTTTTAACTAGTTTCCGTAACATTTGAAAATAATATCTATTGACAATTTGACATAAGTACTATTATTGTTACAAGCTGGGTAAATAAGTAAATAAGGTAAATTAAAACAATACAGGTTAAACATCATTTTTTTTTTAATTTATTACAAAACACTAATAACATTTTCACAAATACACAACACAAGTCTTCTGAAAGATTTGTGATTGAATATTCCTCTCTCGATCGCTGTGAATTTCTAAGGGTACTCCAAAACGTTTATAAAGTTTTCTCTTTTAACTTTTCACGAAACGAGTTCCTCAACAAGCGACAGAATAGGTGAGCAAAGCGAGTTCAAAAATGTTAGTACTTAATCTGCTTCAGATAGGTACGGATTCTTTAGCATTCATGCAGATATAGGAGTTACTTATGTATAAAAGAGTCAAAATTATTCAGATAGCAAGGACAAGCTAGAAAATTTAAGCCTGGCTCAGATGGGTCAGGATTTTTTAACCAATCAAGCAGATTCCGAAGTTACTTTGCCGGCTTAGTCAATTCTCACAGGACACCGCTGGTCCGCGCGGTCGGGCGATCAAGATGACATCTAATTTATGCGACTCGGGGTGGAGCTTTGAGCGTAACAATTTTTTAAATTTGGGATTTTTGGTATGTGATTTTTCAAATCTTTGACGGGGTTAAATGAACTTGCTGATCGATTTACTTATACTAACGTTAGTTTATAGCCTGCTAATAACTTTTATAATGATGCTATGATTTTTTCTAACTTATTCATTTCTGAATGAGGAATATTACAGGTCTGCGATGAGGTATTTGATAGCTGTGAAGTGATTTTGTCATCCATCATGGTCATAAGCATCGAGTGCTTAACAGCATGGCTTCTCGTAATAGAAGGCTGCAGTTCTGCAATCTCAGCTTCAAACAGAGCCTGTTCTCCCACGATATTTAACTTGTTTTCATTCGTAACTTGAAATACGCACATTGCTTTTCCGAAATTAAAAAAAAAAACATTCACCTCTGACTATAGGCATTGAATTGAACCGATTTAAACTTCGTATAAGTATAGTTATTTGTGGATTTTTTTTTGCGCACGCGCATAATTTTGAGAATCGGTCGACAAATCGGGGAGAAATCTAGGTGTATTGTACACATCTGCGTACCGCCTCAGAGCATACACGTGTGATGTTACGTCATGATGTTGTATAACAATAAACATCCAAGCGATTGCAGCAATGACGACAGGTTTGCCGTCTATTTTTGAAGAGTTCCATTGTATATCTCCGAAGATCAGCATCAGACCTTCACCAAATTTAAATGGGACCACCTCAGGAGTATATTCTTTTAAATAAACAATGAATTTTGTGAATCGGTCCACAAATGGGGGAGAAATCAGGTATGATACATAAAAAAAAAATAAAAAAACAAAATACATACACACGAACATATAACCACCGCCTTTTTTGAAGTCGGTTAAAAAAGGGGAATATGAAACGTCGATCTCGTCAAATATTTTGAGATAAAATCGTTCTGAGCTGCAGCTGTCCCTATCGCACTCTACGGGGGCTGGCTTTACGCAGCGCGACGGCAATAGTCTCTACAAATTCCTCGCAGGCCCTGTTTCTTCTTATGAGACTAGAGTGCATAAGCGAGCGGAGCGAGCTCGAAACTATCGCGCTGTAATTTTGATTTTTCCTAAATAAATTTTGTTTTTGGTCTATACCCCACCTCGCTCGAAGAGTCTTTGCTATTAATGAAGTGCAGTAGTAGTGGTTCTTTGTAAAGCAGTTTGCCTGAAGAAGTCCTACCATTATACGAGTACCTACATATTCTTGATGTTCAGCATTGCTTTATTTTTGTTGGCAGGTACCTACAATATACAATGCTAGTGCTTGTAGGCACTTACATTAAACATTTTACTGTCACAAAGTGATTCTTTATAGCTTTCTTTAGTTGCAATTTTTCATTTGAGGGTTAGGCATATATTAGGTGTTGTGTCATAATTTAATCAGGCGCGCGTGTGGTGTACTTTGCAGTGTTGATGCGCGGCTGATCCGCTAATCACGCCATGGCGTGAGCCTATATATTATGTATATTCATTCATAAGTTGCATCTAATCTTTCACAGAGTTCTATAATTCATCTAATCAGAATTATTATTTCGTCGCAACAGCTAAAACATGCGAGATAAGAAAAACAATTAACAGATCTGTGAATCGAATCGAACCCAGCTAATCACAATTGGTGTTCACAATCACACTGGTTTGAATTGACTTTGAGGAAGGTAATAATGAACAAAATGTCATAGAAATTTTCTTTATTAAACATATAATATTACTTAGAAGATATTACAATTAAACTAAAATTATTCATTGAGTAATTATTTTAGAAAGACTTTAGAAATTTTTATTCCTTTTTATCGCCAGTATTTCATGGCATTTTTTATAAAAGTAAATATCACAGTTATTATTAAAATGTATTTGTGACCAAAGAAATTATAAAAATCTAATGTAGCCTATATTATACTAAAATGTTGAGTGGCTCGAGAGGTATAACAAACATTATGTACAAGTCACTCTAGCATATGGACCACTTGGCAGTTATTATTCTAACCCCTCAATATGAACATAGTTTGACTACTGATTGCACAAGACTGCACTGCAATTGTTTCACATATATTTCTGTTCTAAGGGACTACAGTGAGAAGGAGAGGTATATCATTGACTTTATGGTAAACATTGATTCAAGACACAACAGCAATCTTACAAAAATATCCAAAGAGAATTTATTCTGTACAATGACTAACTATAATAAGCACCATTTTCATTCTACCAAGTTTTACTTTTATTTTCCACGTTGGCAATACAATCAGATTACACAATTCATCATACATCATCCTCCTTAGCTTTTCACAGTACACATAAGGCCATTTGTTTAAAAAATACATGTCTATAAGATACGATAAAATGTATAGGTTATGTATTATAGCATTGATGAATAATGACATCTATAATATTTACTTATCCGTTATTTTATTTCACTTATATATCATTTACAAATTACAGTTAAAGTGTACCTCTTTTAACCAGCTTAAGAGATTTTATAAATAATTTACTCAACTATTATATAGATGACATACGTGTATGTAAGTGATAAAGTAAATGAGTACAATTTTTACAACGTTTAACCTACAAATGCATATTCTTATTATATCAGATAACTAAGGCAGTATGTGTTGGTACCTGTATGTACCTATGACGACAAAGTATTTGTACATAAATACTGTAGGTTATAGATACAACGTAATAATTATCTCTGATCAACATTAACAATTAAACATCGATGTACAATACAAACTGTACAGAAGCTAACTGGATGGTGTTTTATACCTTACATGACATTAACAAACCAAGCACACGATCGTTTTGAGATCAAAATGTACAAATATAATAGAAATCATAATTCTTAACTTAGTACTTACTTATTATCTAGTTACATTATATTTAAATAATAGTATAACATATTGTAGATATTATTTTGTTAATACTACCGCCCTGGCAGTGAGATTTTGCGCAATAGTTACTAAGTCTAGTTTTAATTCAGACGTTTACGATATGTACTTGTTATTTCTGGCGTTTGTACAGTACACGTCTGTACAACATGCGCATATAAAAATAAATCCAGCAATGTAAATGATTTGCGAATTGCAACTGAACACTCTAACGCTTTAATTCTAGTAATAATTTCTTTAGATTTTGAATTTAAAGCAGCTTTATTATGACTGGTTCCTTTGTAATAATCCTTTTCTTTTCAGCGGCCATGCAAAAATATACAAAGTTGTTAGGTATAAGTAGAAATAAGTAAAGTCAAGCTTTTAGCTGTCATTAATTATTTTACAAGTTCCCAAATCTTGTCATTACATTTACAAAGGAGGTATCTAATGTAAGTAGGTATATTATGACGTAGGTAACCAGATTAAAGAACCAACAGCATAAACTTAGCATACTTACATTACTTAATAGGTATACATTTCATATACATAGTTTAGTAGTATGCATACTAAGTTTATGGCCCAAAACTCGTTTTTTTTTTCAATAGTTTCAATATACTGCAGTCGTAGAAATAAATTACGTAAGGTTAAAATATCATTAACAGTACCTAATATAAGTTGTCAATAATAAAAGTGTAGAGTATAAGAATGGTAGTAGATTGGTAGTAAGAGTAGTTGCAGCACTCGGTGAGCGTAGGGTTGAGCCAGGCGCGGGCGGCGTCTTGTAGACGACGCGACGTCCCGCGCGATTCGCGTCGCATCCCATCCAGAAAGTAGCCGATGATTGCGGCGTATCATTTTCAACGCGCATCAGTAGGTCGTTGAATTTCCAAAACCCTTTGCCTTTGAAGAAGTATGTTTTACCTGGAAAAATAAAAAATAGGATTAGTTGTCTTTGTATCTGTTAATTGGAAAAAAAAAAACAAAACTATTTAAGGAGGGTAGAATTTTATTACACCTCGAAAACTGTTTCTTTTCGCACTACGATTAGTTTCAACATGCAATGTATTTTTTTTTTTCTCATTTTCCATCACGTGTGCGGGAATGAAAATTGCCACAGATAACTATACCTATACTTAGTCCAAATTGGTTCAATGCCTATAGTCGGTAGTGATTGTTTTTTTTTTTAATCTCGACAGAGTTAAGCGTCTTTACGGCGTTATTTTTTTTTTGAAAATTAAAATAATGTTTGTAAATAGAATATCATCAAAAACCATGATTATTAAAATAAAATAAACGTTTATGAACAAATTAACATTTATATGTGTCCTAAACTCAAAATATTTGAATTTTCTATTTTTCATATAAGGCTGTTTAGCGGCTTTATAAATTTGCTTCTCTTTCAACCTGGCGAAAGCAAAGCGCGAAAAAAAAAAGAAAATTTAAATCATAGTTTCCTAATAATTCATGACAAAAATATTTGTCGTTTTTTTTATTTTATTTCTTTAAAATTGTATTGAAAAACGTCGTTTGATACACGTGGACATTTGTTATTGCAGTTCTCGGCTCAATAACAACCCTCGCCTGCGGCTCGGGAGTTAATTCCGCCTCGAATACAATAACAAACTTTCTCCACTTGTATCAAAATGAAAAAAAAAGTACTATTCTTGGTGTCACAACTCGAAAAAGGGATTGGCCCATAGAGTCCTTACCATCTTTCCATTGGAACACACTGTCGATATTGTATCCCACACCTTTCCACATAGCCATGTTGCGAGGGTAATCGTAGTCAACGCGACCTTTTTCCTCATCGTACCTGAAAAAAAAACAATTGTATTAGCTAGTGTCAATGTTGATCCATATGTGAGTACAGTCATGAGCTCTAATATGTATATGTTACCGGAAATGTATGAAATCTAGGAATTGTACACAATTCCGAGCCTACTTAGGAAATGTGTAAAATAATGTTTCAAAGATTCTTTAATACACACATTTCCTAGGAAATGTATCACACTTAGGAAAACTCAAAAGCGATTTTCTCGTAGAACAACGATTGGTGCTTAGAGATAGACCTATTTCATAATAGGTGTTCGAAAATACTATGGTCGTAACCGTCAATCAAAATAATGGGAGGACTGTACCATACACTCCTGCCTGCACTTTCGGGATAACAGGCGTGATAATGTTAAGTATTTAACAAAAAAATTACTCACTTCCAATACATAGCGCCGCTGTAGAAATAAGTATTGCCGTTGTGGCCCCACACCATGGCAGCATCCAGTTTCTCCAAATTACCAGGCAAACCAAACGCTGATAAAGGTTTCGGGTATCCCGGCAGCAGATATTGTGAATCGAACAAGTAGAGCTCTTTACCTGAAATTATTATTAAATAGGGTTAATCTTAGGTACCTAAGTTGTAATGAAGTTTTACAAATATTGTAGGAAATTGTATAACTGTCTCTTACCTATGAAAATAGCAATTTTCCGATCCGGTCTTTCATAGACCGCGTCGACGTGTGTAAGGTTCTGTGGTAGACTAGCCCACATCCTTGTTATTTCCATAGGATATCCAGTGTAACGCCCTGTCGCTCCTATCCTCCAATGATACTGAAAAATAAATTAAATTTAGATAGAGAAGCTTTCTTTGCCTGTAAATTACGGTTCATTGGAGCGGTTTATGAGGATAAAAAAACCGGCCAAGTGCGAGTCGGACACGCGCACGTAGGGTTCCGTACCATTATAAAAAATCACGTTTGTTGTATGGGAGCCCCACTTAAATATTTATTTTATTTTGTTTTTAGTTACAGAAATACACACATCAACACGGTCTAGGGATATTTCATACTCAATTAAATAACTCGAAAAGTATTGGCCGCATTGGAATATTTTATACACCGATTTGGTTGTAATTTATCTCAGACTAATTCCAAATTCAAATTTTTGAAAATTCTTTTGTTTCGGTGGCATAAAAATGTCTTGATGTATAGGAGAGGGAATTTTCATTTGTGCGAAATTTAGAAAACAATACGAATTACGTTTAGTTACAGTTTTTTTTCATTTTTAAACGAAAGATAAAGTTAAAATTGAGGTATTGTAGCCATGCAACGCCGACATTTGACGAGGGCGGAGATGTTACGAGCTGTGGGAATGCTGGAAGCTGGATCTGTTCAGCGTAATGTTGCTGAGGCCATAGGGACCCATCAAAATGTAATTTCAAGATTGTGGACACGCTATCGTGCCACAGGTGAAGTAGCGGAGAGGCACCGGGGGCCAAGTCGCATCACTACCCCCAGACAAGACCGATTTTTGCAAATTACTGCGCGAGCACAACCAAATGCAACGGCGACTCAATTGGTCCAAAGGCTGCGAGTGGAACACCAAGTGCTTGTGAGTGACCAAACTGTAAGAAGGCGACTGCATGAAAGCAATCTACGCTCTCGTAGACCATTCCGGGTCCCACCTTTACGGAGAGGCAATCGTGGACGACGATTAGAATGGGTTCGGAACCACGTGGACTGGGGCCGTGACCAATGGTCCAATGTGCTGTTCACGGATGAATCCAGGTTCGGCTTCCATCCAGATTCACGAAGGACGCGTGTTTGGGGAGTTCCTGGACGATGGAGCCGTCTCCAGAACCCTCAGGAAGTTCACCCATACCAAGGAGGAACAATTATGGTTTGGGCAGGAATTCGTCTTGGAGGACGGACGGATCTCGTTTGGGTGCGGGGCAATATGACGGCAGAACGATACGTCCAACAGGTGCTGGGGCCCGTAATCTTGCCCCACAGAACACAAATGGGGCAAGATTTCCTGCTCATGCACGACAATGCCCGGGCACACACGGCGAGAACGGTAGCAGCTTGGTTACATACACATAATGTTAGGGCCTTAGACTGGCCTGCTCAATCGCCAGATCTAAATCCCATTGAGCATGCGTGGGATATGCTGCAAAGAAGAGCTCTGAAGGAAGTTCCTGAAAATCTGGCTACAGAAGATCAACTTTTTGCGCACCTCAGAAGGACATGGGACAATATTCCGCAGCAAGACATTGACAACCTTGTTCTGAGCATGCCGAATCGTTGCCGATGTGTTATGAACATCATGGGCGCTTTCTCAGACTACTAACTTCAAGTTTATAAACACAAATTAAATGATTTTTCTATTTTTTTCAGTTTTTACTCACAAATTAAAAGTTCATTCATATACGGTTTCCGTCTATGCTTCATTTTTTTTCCATAAAATCCTGAAATTTTAATCTATACCTTAACCATTATTAAAAAATGGTAGAATATTAAATAACGTATCTTTTAAATATAAACATGTCATAAAAATAATTAACACATTGATAGTAATTCGCTTTTTTAAAAATATCCCTAGACCGTGTTGATGTGTGTACATCATCTGTAAAAAATCAGCTGTCTAGCTATTACGGTTCATGAGATACCTAGGTCCTGGTGATGGTGACAGACAGACACACAGGCAGTGGAGCCTTAGTAATAGGGTCCCTTTTTTACCCTTTGGGTACGGAACCCTAAAAAAGTAACTAATGGGTACTTACTCTATTTTTAAATATGAAGAGTTCGCCACGTATGAGCGCGACTGCATCATAACTCGTATTACACGTGTCCGGTTTGTCCGCAGGTGTCGTTGTCGTCGTTCGCTGTGTCGTCTTCTCCGGGTAATGTGGTTTCCTCGGGTTATCTTGTCTCGGATCATTCGGATAGTGAGGTCTGGGATAACTCGGGTACTCGGGTTGTACGTGGGGGTAGCGCGGACGATAGGTGGTCGGGTGGGTCGTAGCTTCAGTGGGGCGGTAGGTGTTGTGATGATGAGTGCGTCGAGGATGATCTTCGGTCGTGTTGTGATAGCGCCGGTCAGGGTGATATGGTCGCTCGGCGGGGTAATAGCCGGGGTAATTGTAAGGGTATTTAGGGGGTTGACGCGGGTAGGGATGGGTGTATCCTCTGTTGGGGTTTCGGTGTGGATTCCTGTTGTGGTCGTTATGGAACGGCCGTCTGGTGGTCGTGGTGGTGGTAGTTGTGGTGGTCGTCGTGGTAGTAGTTTGTGGTGGATCTACTGGACGGTAGTATGGTATTTTCGCCCACTTTGTACTCTTTTTAGATCCTGAAAAGTAAGCATAAATGGATTAGTTAAAAAAAAAAAAAAACCTACGGTAGTTAGAAGTTATCAAGTTCAGCAGTGACAGTTACTGACAGATGATGTCGGTTAAATTACTACGATGCTTACCATACATTTGTTGAATGCCGTTGCGATCGTCTTCGGGTAATACAAAGTTTGGTTGAATGCCTTGATACCACGGAAACATGAGTGCGCCCTTCACAGAGCTGTGACTAAGACCTAGTGAATGGCCAAACTCGTGTGCGGCCACCGCAAAAAGTGAAGTTCCTGTAAAAGAAACAAAAAAAAAACTGTTAACTACACTAGTAGTAATTGATGAGACATGGGATCTATGCCGGATATTGCGTGACGAAAGACGAATTTTTCGCAATCAAAATGGTCATGTTATCATGGGATAGCAAGGCAGTCTATATTCTATTCACATGTGGGTTCAGTTGAACAAAGGTGGTTATTTACACATGGCTAGTCGAATACAATTCGAAGTGGCGTTGTAACCGTCCGTTGTCCGTGTAAATTATCACGTGTGAACAGTGCGGTGCTGCGCGGTAATCGCAGCGGCGCGGCGTCCTCGGCGCGCCTGCGGTCGGCGGCACCTATCGGCTGCTGCCGTGTTTACACTATACATACGACGACCACACTTGGCTCGCTTCGCAGTGTTCCCATGTACATTAATTCTGTGACGTAATTCTGATAGCTCTATGAAGTTTCGTAACGCAGCTGCAGCGAGAATTGCCAAAGCTGCATGTATTGCCTAGGGGTACATACCCTAAACATTTTTTGAATATGCATTATTTCGACTTGGTTTCAAAATGCCTTAAGGAGGAATTGGAACAGGTGAAAGAAACAAAAGGATGGAAATCCTTGTTGAATCAAATGGCCATATAAAATCCCTAGTCTTCATTTAGAAGCCTTCAAACTCACAGAATCATGCTAATGAAATTATTTAAGCTGTAATTCTGGAATAATATCCTAGTTAAGCGTATATTCAACACTGAGCTTACAATAGCCAAAGCGCGGGCGTGCGTACCAACGAAGGTGAACAGCGTATTCCGGCGCTTTCGACATTTGCATGTCAAAACATGGTTGACCGCAACATGCTCATTTCTGAGCTACACGTGAAGTTTTCACGCAAGCTCAGCAAATTCATCGGAAATCTGTTAATTACGTACCTACGTATGTACATACATCTATATTATTCCACGTAAAGTTTTTAATGAAAGCTACTGAATTTTGTCACAAAATTTATTTTAAATACTTACGTGGAAGTGGATATACAATACAGGTGATCAAATTATGTTTCCAGTAAACTGCACAATTACTATTTTCCACAACAAAATGGCAGTCACCAAAGAATATAACAGATGAAATAATATTCTACACTTGTTTAACAAGTGAACATGCGTATATTTAATATACCTAGGTAAATTCAGAAGTCGGTATGTAACTAAACAATGAAATGAAAAAAAAATATCGTAGGTAATGTCTATATCCTGAACATGCGGAAAACGGAAAACTTTACCTTCTTCATCGTCGTCCCTCGGTTGTAGCAGCCATAGCTCGTCGTCATCGAAGTGTGCGTCTCCACCGCGACCAGTGCCGGGGAAGAACGCGTGCGCAAGGATCGAGCCGCGCCCGTCAAACGGATACGCATCGTCATGGTAACGCCTTTCAAACAAAACAAAAAAAGGGTTTTAGCCAGATAAAATAACATCGTATCATGACAAAGTTGAGTTAGGCTTTTACTGTTGATGAAAACAGTCATACCAAAGTAATGTATTCATCTCGCAACAAACAACAATGGATGGAGTGGATGGAGTCTGCAGAGCAATCAAACTTGCGTCCCGGGGGTCCCACGCTCGGCTACTACCCACCTAATAATTTTTCGCGCCAACAAAACACAACGGAAAGACCTCGCCCATGCATATTTCACGCGATATTAGCTGACCGTTGCGTTATTGAGTTTCCATGTGAAAGTTCTGCCATTAACCGATATGGTCGGGGTGCGCTAATAGGGAAAATATTCCTATACTTAGTACGGCTATTATTATGCTCGCTCGGTTTCTAAGTCGGTAATAAGAACCGCAGTGGAATATTCCCGGAGCGATTTCACCCCCCCGTGCCTATTGGTAGCATCGAGAACGCGACTTTCGTTTTTATTTTATTCACCTGTTTTGTGAGGATTTGAAAAGCGATAGAGAAACGCAATCTGTATTTTGAAATCTACATTACCTTGCTCGTAATGGCAGCACTTTTATTGAGTGCTTCCACAAAGGTAAGGTAGTGGAATGAGGAAGTGTCTCGCTGACATACGCCGTCAAATATAATGGGTTCGGAATGGAAAGTTTCCGAGTTCGGGGGATGATTTATTGCCGTGTTGGTATCTGCCCTTAGCAACCGCGCCTGAACCCAATGTGTGCGGATATGAAACGGGTCAATGTATATCATATTTCAAATAACCTTTATTTTTTTATATAAAGATGCAATAAAGTCTATCAGTTACAGGCATAAAGCCAAGTATAAAGAAATATAAAGTATACACTTGAAATTGGCCATAAAATATACATTACATGTCTAAATTATTAAATGCATGAGAGCAGTGGGGAAGAAGTGGAACTAAAGTATTGTATATAAGCGTATGGTAGCAGCCAGTGATTGCACTTATATCATTCGTGAGTTGGAGAACGCAGTTAAGTTGTACGTATCCTTTATTACTTGGGCAATATTACAGTTTATGAGCGTAATAAATCTGGTAGACGCATAGTGTAGGGTACCTACCGCGCTGTGTGCAATCACTCTCTGCGTTTCAGCCCAATGAAGTGATGATAGAATCGTTTCGTATTAAATAATAAAATATCGTACAGAATTCCTATCAACTACACACCTACCTACGTGTTTATGTTGTGTATCTTTATTTACTGTAAGAGCTATGAAAACCGAAGCTTTTCACGCAATCCATACATTTATTGATTTTGGTACCTCTTTGTATGCATAACTATGTGCTAAGGTTGATTTTATTTGAATAATATGGAAATAACGTTATATGAAATAGAATCTATCTATAAATAAATTAATTTGAATATTTGTCTCTTTTGGGTTTCCTACCCCGAATATTTTAGGAAGAGTTTTCCATTTTCCTTTTTACCAAACTAGCTTTTTGAAATAGGTAGGTATTTCGATGACTTTACGTTATGAGTATGAGTTCATGTTATTGTTTTTTCCCTATTCAACATTGACTGCACAATACGATGGGTGCGGGAATTCCCTGGTTGCAGCTAACCGACAAAAACAAGATTTAATTCTTGATTCAGAAAATTAAATCAATTAAATAGGTGTGTTTTGGAGACATGTTTTCTGTATTAACTAGGTACCTATATCGGTGTCTATACCATTGGAAGACGAGTTTCCGTAGTTATACCTAGTAGGAAACGGAAGACTTTTATAGAGTGTAATATAAGTTAACGGCACGCATAAAATCCGAGGCAGGTACCTCCGCCGTAGCATTTCATACTGTTTCTCTATCGTATAGACGACTTTAATAATGTAAAGCCTCGTGCGTTAATATAATATAAATCTATATTATTTACATCTGTTGTTGCTAACTTATTCTTGAAGTAAAACAATAATGTCTAAACGAATGAGGAAAACGCGTGGAACTTAATTTCAGATACCTAAAGTGTTCAAAGTAACTTGTAAAGCAGCAAGGTAAAGTATACTTAGACTTGGAGAATGTATTGGAATTCGTAAAACATTATGAAATAATATATCGGAACTCGTGAGCAAACTTCTTATTGATTTGACAGCAAGTAATAAAAGTGAGCTCGTGACGTGACGTGACCATGCTACCGCGGCAGTCTCAACTCGCAGAATTAGACGCTCCCGGGGCACGGCGAAAAAAGAAAATTTTATGCAGAGTGCGGGGAAGTTGTCGGTTGCCGCTGCAAGTTTGCAGCGTTCGCCGCAATATTGCGGTCGCAATATGTCCAGTGTTGAGGTTTTTGTCGCCGCTACTTTCTCATATCGTCGTTTACGGTGATCTAATAGTGAAACTTCGCCCTACTCTCATTCAATATGAGACTCCTGTCGGAAACTTTGCGTTATTTGTCAGGGTTAGCTTCGTTCCTCGTTTTTGTTGAATAGGTATACTTTGTTAGGTCATATGAAATTGGTCTGAATTATTTTCGTTTCGCATAAAAATAATGTAACGTAAGAAAATTTATAGCGTACCTACGTAAGTATTTGAGATATGAAAGTACTTCTAACATTACCGACTTGTAGTTTTCAATACCATTTAAATTCTAATTCTATTCAAACTTATTTCAGTGAGGTACAATTGGACAAAATAGTACATTTTGATACAAGTGGAGAAAGTTTGTTATTACATCCGAGGCGGAATTAGTTCCCGAGCCCTAGGCGAGGGTATTTTTAGGCCGAGAACTGCAATAACTAATGTCCACGTGTTTCAAACGACGTTTTTCAATACACTTTTGAAGAATTAAAATAAAAGAACTAAAAATATTTTTGTCATGACAAAAACTATGATGTTAATTTTCTTTTTTTCCGCCCTTTGCTTTAGCCCGGTGAAGGAGAAGCAAAGATATGAAGCCGCTAAACAGTACAACAAACAACAATACAACAACAACACAATACACAACAACAACACAACACAACACAACAAGTACAACACAACACACAACACACAGTACAATAGTTTTTTTTTTAATTTAGAACACAAATAAATGTTAATTTGTGTAAAAGTAAATATTAGTTTTAGATAATCATGTTTATCTATGACATTCTATTTATAAACACAATTTGAATATTCAAAAAATATCTACGCCGTAAGACAAATTATTGCTTTGCCGAAATTAAAAAAAACCACGCGTGTGAAATACATTGCATGAAAAATTCTTTTCAATACACTTCCTCGAAAACTGGTTGTTATCGCACTACGATTACCACACGCGTGCGTTTTTTCTTATTTTCAAACACGTGTGCGGGAATGAAAATTGCCACAGATAACTATACCTATACTTAGTCCAAATTGGTTCAATGCCTATAGTCGGCGGTGATTGTTTTTTTTTTAATCTCGGCAAAGAGTTAAGCGTCTATAGGGCGTTAATATTTTTTGAATATTAAAATAATGTTTATGAATAGAATATCATCAAAAACCATGATTAAGTATTAAAATAAAATAAACGTTTATGAACAAATTAACATTTATTTGTGTTCTAGACTCAAAAATATTTGAATTTTCTTGTTTTCATATTAGGCTGTTTAGCGGCTTTATGCCTTTGCTTCTCCTTCAACCTGGCGAAAGCAAAGCGCATTCATGACAAAAATATTTGTCGTTTTTTTATTTAATTTCTTCAAAAGTGTATTGAAAAACGTCGTTTGATACTCGTGGACATTTGTTATTGCAGTTCTCGGTTCAATAACAACCCTCGCCTTCGGCTCGGGTGTTAATTCCGCCTCGAATACAATAACAAACTTCCTCCACTTGTATCAAAATGTACTATTTCGTCACGTCTCGTTCTTTGAATGAAACCGAGTCAGGACTTCCTACGATTGCCACCTACTTTGCTTTCTAAATTTAACTTGTAGTCCACATCTATCGTTTTATCATTCTTTTTTTTTTTGCTAAAAAAGTTCATATTAAGTGTTAAATCTGGTAATCCCTTTGTCTTTGAAGAAATCTTTTCTGGCTTTTCTATTTTTAACTAAGTATGGATTCTTGAAATTTTAATTTTGTTCTTCTATCAAAGTCTTATTAGGTTTTTAAGGAGAAAACGGGTTTACTCATATTATAGATTATTCTATACGTTCTACACTGTAGTTATTCTATACGTTAAGTGAACGCTATAGTGTTCAGTTTAGCTTGAGCAGTGTCCGACCCTATTCTTATGCCCCGCACGAGGAGATCGCAAATCCCCTTAAAATGGATAGGACGTTTCTGTAAATCCTCAGTTGATTATTATTTATTATCAACAAAATAAATCAAGCTTGGGGATATTTAAAAGAGTCTGCCAATTTTATTTGTTGCGAGGAGAGATGTTTTCTTTGTATGCAAAAAAGGACCTTGAGGACTACCTACATAAGTATATTAGGTGCTAAAGTTACGAAACTCAATATTTGCCTTCTTTTAATATAATTTTACAGATGGTTGTGATGGCCACTGTATTGAGTTTTGTATATGATCAGATCGTTAGTTTTGTGTGGGTAATTTAATTTTTACTTCTAATTGACGGGATTCCAGATCAGTTTTCGTTAAGTACGTAGCCCGTACCCGTACAAGGCCATGTCTTACATTGAATATTGCAAGGATGTTTAAAGCTTTGGCAGCTCACAGCCTTTGTCATAAGAGATAGTTTTTTTTAACTTACTTGGCAAAGGAAACAACGATATCAGCCTCATCCGAGTTGATTTCCGTGAAGGTAAGGCGGGATGCTTGGGCCCAGACGTCGAGCGCCCGCGACAGCACAGCCCGAGTCATGTACGGGTCCAGCTGTGATGGCCGCCGCGATGAAGACAAGCTGGAGACAAAATAACAGTACACTAAAATAATTGAATACATGAAAATAATATTTGCACTTTGCAGGCATATGTAAAGAACACATCGCTTTCAATTCGTTAACCAGACTACATATTAGAGACTTAATTCATGCAAAATTTGCCAAGAAATACAAGAATGCGTTCCGTTGCATGTTGTATCAGTCTATTCAGATCGACAACAGTCTGAGGTCACGAACACGGCTGCAAAACGAGAGCTTCCGGTTTCCGTATCAGAAAATGTTGTGTGTGGTGTGTGTGTACGCGGGACAGTGATATTTTCTGCAAAATGTGGGTAGGCAGGGCCTCTGTTAACTTCTTCGTGGGAAATAAGCCTGAAAGTCAAGTTATTTGTCCTATTGCAATCTACAAAGGTTGGTTAATGTAAATTATTAATTTGTTAAACTTTATTTAATTAAGTACTTTAATATTGTATGTTACGACTTACGTAACTCTGGTATAAGTTGTAACTTCAATAAAATCTTTAATGTAGAAAACACTCTTTTTATTTATTATCTAAAATCGACTTGCTTATCAATATGAAAACAGTAAAACTGAAAAGTAACGAAAAGACAAGAAAAGAAAACCTAATACCAATGCATTGTTCAATAACAGTTGTCATCCATCTTTGTGTATACAACTTTTAAGAGAACAGCTAGAAGTCTGTAAGTCCTAATAATAAAATAGTGAGCCTCCGCCTAATAGTGGTTGACGAGAGTGGTCATTACGTAAAGGGAGCGGCGGCGGGCGGCGCGGCGCGCGGCGTCACGTAGCCGTAGGTATTGTCCTCGTGTGAGTGGCATGGGGCTGAACGTACCCAATTTCAGAGCTATGTTGTGTGTACTGCGGCCGGACAGTTTTCGAGTAATGGAATAATCGCATTGTGGACAATTTGAGTGACTCGGCTCTATTTAACGCTCGCTGCGTTCATTACACGGGATTTATGCGTTGTCATATACAACACAGAGACCTCATTAGGCCCGCACAGGTTTTAATTAGAGATCTAGTCAGAGCTTAATGCCACTAAGCGGATATTTGTCGCGAGGTTATTAAAACTGTAATGCATGAGCCGGCTCGCATTATTCAATATCGATGTATCGGCAAGTGCACCAAACCACTAGTGTCGTGGTCAGCTTTCAGTCTATATTTGTACAACACATTTTGCCGGATAAAATATGGTATCCGCGGGTAATTAAAATTAACCAACGTGGCCGCTGCCCGCAGCTCCTGTTGTTAACAATTATTTTAATATCATTATTTAGGGACACCGGGGAAATTAGAGAGATAAAGCGGGATAGGACGTACTAATGTTTCGAAGTCAGCTTTATTCATTTGAGTGGCAGGATGCACGTCTCTAGGCAGCAGCGACGTACAGCGGTAATGAAATGATATGTGCAAAATAATTCATCGAGTCTTTTTAATGTGCCGGGCGGCAGCCCCGGGACAGTCGGCGCGATGGAAACCGCTCCAAATTTATTATTGCCATATTAACATGGGCCGCCGCTCGTGCACGCACTATATCAGCCAACTAGTTAATTGCAAGCCTTGGATGAAACTCGCAACCGCATTTCGAAGTTAATGTTGTTATGTCAGCCCAAAATAATGAGTGTGGTCAAACTGCATGAGGGAATTTAACGTATCCATGCAGCTGTAGATTAATATAATCTTGGTGACAGTGACCAAAGTTGCATAATGTTTGATACTAATTGGATAGTCGAAATGCTTATCTGTATAACTGTATGGACTAATTGTCCCATATTATGTCGGTTTGCGTAACATCAGTTATCGACGCGGCCTCCTGGAGCGGCCACGTCACGCGTGTCATGTATCTTTACACCCCATTACACTAATTATCTGATAATCAAATCCACACACGTCCGCAGCTACGTATGTTAGGGGACAAGCTTAACACACACTCAGACCTCGTGTACGCACATGAATTTTAATTAACTTTGTTGGTACCTAGGCAAGTAAGTAAGTATTGATGGTTTATTTCTGTAGGTACTAAACATTCTGATTTTTAAAAGTAATGAGGTTTTTAAAAGATCCTTGTTGCTGGACTAAGAATTGTACAGTCTTCACTTCGCTACCAAAGTTCTCGAGGATGAAGCCAAAAAATGCCCAATTTTTTTACGAAACGAGGTCAGCTCCATAATAATTTTCATTTAAATGAAACACGTGAGTTCGCAAATAAGTTTGTAGTGGTTTTGAAGGACTTCGCGGCACGTTATTTATTGGTGGGTCAGTTTGAAGGAGTTGAGAGTAAACAGAAGCCTACAGTCTGAGTCGAGGGTGAACCGTGGACACGTGAGCAGGCGGGAGCCGGCGAGGGCACGTGCTCACGTGCTCTCCTTCACATCACAATGCTCTGGGTCACGCCTACGCCTCCATGCTTTCGCGACACTTTCTTATAACCTTGTTATAACCTTGCTGGGGACATTCCAGCTTTCTTTACTGGAAAACGTCGACGCTGTATACTTGCTTTATTACAACAAACGTTTCAGTACAACGGCTTTTTTAGAAATCGAGTTTATCAAACAGATAATAAATTACACCTAATATGTATATTATCAATGAAATCATATTAGTATTTTATATCTGAGTTAAACAACGTACTTATGAGATCATAAGTAGGTACGTTGAAGCTCAGATGTTTATTATTGCCAATATCTGTTAAAAATCGTGCATGCATAATTTCCAATACATTTCCAGGATTTTGTTGTTAATTTTGTCATCAATGGGGATAAAATGAAAGCATTTTATTATCATACTCGTTTATCGTATGCACGTATCTATAGGAGATTGACACCCGCATGAGTTCATGAAATCTTTATTCCCTGTAAATAAGTTCTATTGTTATATTTATTGGTAATAAAATGTCATGATGCGCGTTCGATACTTACATTAAAATGTTTCTGTATAATTTAGCGCAGGCGGGCGCGGGGCATGATGGCAGATACACTGCGTTTATTGCGTGAAATAATAAAACATGCGATATTGTGACGACATGGCGACGCGAGACGTCTTCACTGCGAAACGGACATAATCTCGTTACGATGTCATAACAAACAGATTTGTAAGCACGAATTTTATGGGCTGTGTCCAACGAGCTAAAATTTAATTTTCTGAAATAATCTGTCAGCGAGCTATTAAAATTATTCGTCCGTGTACCGCCCTACAGACGTTACACTTTATTGCTGCAAAAGATGTTACAAACAGGACAAAGCGACCGACTTTGTTGGCCGAGTATTGCTTTATTACCGCGTATATATTTTCTTGTATCAAATGAGACTTCTTTACTATCAGAATTTCCTTAGCAGTTTGTTGTGAACTTCACAATAAAATTTTACCAAGAAGTTGTTGTACGACGGCGTCATAAAGTTCTACGGAAATGTGCATAAAATTGCTTCGTGTACGTTTAGTGAAAATTGTATTTCTTTCAGTCTTCTTAAACTCATAAGTTTTCGCTGACCAATATTTCATGTTGGGATCATACGTTGAATATAAGTTCCGATAATATTGGTCTGGTAGTATAGTTAAGGTACACTTGGTACATAAAGAGGACATACGTATATCACTGCGGAATATTTCAACGAGGACAGAGATGCCAAATTACGTTTTATTTTACTGCTCGAAAGGGGGAATTAGCATAAAAATAATAAAATGTCAGTGGGATAAGGTCCCCCGTGGCGTGCCAGGCGCGCCCTGCCACCGTCTGCCTGTCATAACGATTGTCAGCTCACCTCCGACAGCGAGACATGGAGCCGTTATCTCGATTATTATTGATAAATAGAAAACATCGCTAAATTGAACGCTATCGATAGGCGATCATAAACTTAATAGTCAGTCGAGTGAGGCCCGCATCTTTGACAGCAAGTCTGATTGGACCTTTGAATTCTACGTATCGGTGATTTAAAACAAATTCGAAGTCATGACATTAGTCAATTGTTTTTATTGGTATATCGTGGTACTATAGTAGTTATACTATAGTAGTTATACTATAGTAGTTTCTAAATAGTAACGCAGATCACTTCAATAAATGATGGTTGCTCCACGTTGAGAAATATTAATCGTGTCTGCCGATTGCTTTAATTGTTCACCCGATGCAGTAAGGCACTCCTTTTGAAATGTCTTCCCCTCCATGCGCGCTGCCTGCGCCTTCAGCTCTCATGCCGTACATTGTAGATAAGCGACGTGGCAATAGGCATTGATGCTCACTGGGGATTTCAATAGCAGTCTACCGCTGGAATTCTTTGATGTATAAAGGGATTTAAAGAGACTCTACAACGTGAGGAAATTTCAATTTAATGTCAATGCGTTTTAGTTTTGCGTTTTTTTTTCCAATAATAATATATTATACTATAGTGGCAGTTACACGGAAAAACTGTCGAAAAAAAGTACTTACCTAGTGATGTATCTTTTTTCCACTTCACTTAAACAAGCTGTATTTTTCATTTATAAACTTTATTAGCGACTACAATAACAGGCAGTCTAGTGAAGCGACCCATCGATGTTGACGTCGATTCCTAATTGACCTCTATCGACGTATTCCTTTAATAATAGCTCCTTTGAATGTCGTCTGCCGGCCGGCAGCTCTCACGTGCACCATTGTGGAGGAAGCATTGACGCTCCTTAGGGATTTCAGAGGATTTCTAGACGCTTTGCTGTCTCTCTATAGACGTCGGTTTAAATGCTAGTTCTGCCTCCATTGTGTACACCAGTGACTCCCAAAGTCGTCCAGATGGACCCCCAGGGGTCCACGGGAGACCCGTCCCGTTGGCGTGAAAAAAAAATAGGGGTTCACAAGTTGTAAGAGGGGGTCCACGAAAATGTATCTGGTTTCAATACTAAAGAACAAAAATGTTGGCTTGGCTTTATTTATCAATGTACCGAGGCAGATAATAAGCTACTAGAAAAAGTAAAAAAAAAGCAAATGTTCCAGTGAAGTCAGGTTGTATTTCGGTGAAAATGGTCGTATGGAGAGTTTAAAAAAAGCATTTCGAAGTTATAAGATTCTTGGGCAAAAAAAATTTTTGCTGGTTGGCTTGAAAAATGCAGCACCAGGCCAATGTCCACCGAAACCAGAAATTTTTGAAAGTGGTCTACTTCCCAGAAAAAAAAGTTTGGGAACCTCGTGTGTACACGTTTACATGTTTTCAGAAGACTATAATGCCTTTCTTAGAGACAAAATTTCCGTTTACATTGTGTTAGGCTTCGTAGAATTTCTATGTGCTCTATACAAACATGTGTTGAGTTCGATAAGCGCTTAGATTGGGTTTTGACGGTGGGCGGTGTGCATAAGAGAAATTAGCGAAGCCGGCCGGCCGGCAGAGCGCCGGGAGCGCCGGAGCGCCGGGAGCGGAATTAAGTCGAGAGTAACGTTGTTATGATGGTAATGGCATATTACTGTTCGCTCCGTGCGGACATTTTCCGCACGAGCACAGATACAAAATTGAAACGATTTTTCAGTGATACGATTGCATCGGTAATCAGTGAGCGTGCACTTCACAATTCACGTTGAATATAGATGATGTGACTGTGGTTGTGGGATCGCTTTCAATCTTATTACAGATTTATTTCGATAAAATGTAGGTAATTAATTGTAATAAAGGAGGAAAATTCAGAAATTATTTCAATAAATGTTAAATTTGGTCTGAGCGTGTAGCTTTATTTAATAGTAGAGTAAGTTAAGGTAGAGTCACAATTTTACATGTACATGTTAAGTATCTTAGTTCATCGCTCATACTCGTATGATTAAAGTCATAACAGTGGGTAAACTAAGACCTAGTTAAAGACACACGTTGTCAGAACTTTTATATGAGTTAGCTAAACTGGGAGGGATGTAATTGGAAAGTTGAGACGGCTTGCAATACTACCACTGTACTGGGTGTAGTTACGACCTTAATTTTGGCTATAAAAGCGCAGTTTTTCTAGGGGTAATCGGTTCATTAAGTTTTGAAGAGCTGAAATTACATGGCACTGCAATTTTCGCTTAACTACACTTTTGAACGTTATATTATGTTTTACGTTAAATAGGTACGTACTAACATCGTGTGGTTCTTAATTAATATAATGGAAATAAGTTAAAAAACAAATTGTTATTGTGTGGTAACAAACGTGAGGCAAATTCTTTGTAAAAACTTGCGAACTGTTTCTAAAGCGAAGTAATTTACAAGGTTTCCTCGAAGAAGAAATACTCTGCTGTGTAATTTGGTTTTCACAATAATATAATAGGTAACGAACGTCGAGTTCTGTTTTTATTATCGTACAAACTCGAAGTCCGCAAGTTGTAAACCCCACCCTTTGGTTTACAAAGAAAACGTTTTGCCTTTTAAATATCTAAATGCGAATTAAAAGGACGTTGAAGAAACATGTGAAAGTGTAATTTTCTCGTATCTCTTTCGATATAGTGTTTGCGGCGGTGCGCGGCGGCGTTCCGCCCGATAACGGACGGATGTGAGCGGGCTTTATGAATATTCCCGCAAGCTTTCTGAGGCTCCGGGACTGCGGGACTCCGGGACTCGGAGAGATTAGAGGGCACTGCGCACGGATGCTGAATGTGCATAGCAACACATATCCTACATACTATGATGATGCTTTTTTGAGTATCACACTTTAGATAACTATTAATTGTATATTAACCTAATAAATCGTGTATGGGTTTTTTATGTTTTTTTGACACTAATTAGATCCAATGACCACCAGTAGCGAAAAAACCTTTTTTTTGATACGTGATTGAAGTTGAGCAGGTAATAATTGGGTTGTGGGGGTCAGATAGGCAGTCGCTCCATGTAAAACACTGGTATTCAGCTGCATCCGGTGAAACAGGAAGCCGACCCCAACTTAGTTGGGAAAAGGCTAAGCAGTAAATCTTCGGGTTGAGTTTGATATGATGATTATTTATAATATCAAACTATAGCTAGCTATTGCTGAGTTTCGTTTTGTTTTCCCTTCGTTTCTTTCTGCCATTTTTTCCGGTTGTATGCGTGCGTCCCTCATCCATGTATTCTGGCTACTTTGGTGATATCATCAGCCTAAAGTGCTTTCCAGTCCTTGGTTTCAATGGTCAACACCTTACTCCAGCGGCCATCTCCGCGCCTACCCAGGTGTTCTGCCCAACTCCACTTGTGAAATTTCGCTCTGTCACCCATTTCATAGATTCCGTCGGACGAAGGACTTCGGTGTTACAACTCGTTATTTAGGATTAGGTATGACAAGTATAGTTTCATGGCCCCATAAAAACTAGTCAGTTTAAACAGCTAGGTCAGTAGCAGTCAGTCAGCTTAAACATTATCCCAATTTTTCAATATTATTCTGAAGTTTCACTAGATAACACTAGCACTTAAGCCGTCTATGTTCAAAGATGTGTGTCTAAGTGAGTCTCAGTTTATCTATCCAATAATGCCATCGGCTAAAACAACGGGTGCTATTTGATGTTCTAACTCCATGCTCTCAGAGCAGCAAGTGTCTCAAGTTATTTTTACCGTCCCCTCACCTTAGTGCAGTAAAAGCGTTTGTCTTGAATTTTTAAAGTATCCATTGAACTTTATGGACAACGGACGTAGGCGCGAGTTAGCGATACAAAAGTTTGTTATTAAGATATGGACTGCCTAATTACGAAAGTACCAGGACACTGGACAACTAAGTTTATTTTTGTTAGTATCGGAAAATGAATTCAGCCCACGGTGTACGTGTTGCTTTTGTGATATCTAGAGAACGGTACGAGGATTTGATGAACAAATGGAATCTCCCTACAGTGTTGTAAACAAAGGACAAATATCAAGTATTCAAAACGGCGTCGCGGAGGTCGATTGCGGAAATGACAAACCGATTAGTTGCAGGTCTCCGTCCTGGGAGAGATATATCCGGCGGAACTGAGCGAAATTACTTCCCGCGTAGCTCCCGATGCACCGCAACAATGTCCAACCAAACTGCGCAATTCGATTTAAGAACGAACCACCAGTGAAGAGTCCCCTCTACGTCCACTTGTAAACTTCCAACTCGCTCGCTTCATTAGAATCGAAATTCCCACGGTTCATTAGGATTCCCCAGAATTCTCGGCGTTCGTTAGAAATACTCTGGCGGCAGTGGACCCCGGACGTAAATAAGTGATTAACGCAGTTGGGATTGTTTTCAGACGCTCCGGAGCCGGCGCAGCACTACATAGTTGGAGGGAACTCTTGATACATTTACAATGAGTCGCCGACTTCGGAGCGCCGCCCGCGTCAACTGTACGCGCTAATGTTTCATGAGATTACTTACGATCTCTTTCAACTGACATTGTCATCTGTTTAAATATTGCCGACAGTAGATAACAACTTCACCTCGTGAGATCTTGTAAGATTTACATAAGCACAGACAGATGATCGCACCCAGCTTTAAATATGTTCATATTCTAAAAGGAATATATACTAAAGCTGCGATCAACGGTTTGTAGGCAGGTACGTAATGGGTATTTTTAAGCTGAATTTTATTACGTCGCCATGAAAGAGGGTAAAACGTAATCCCAGGTATCAATGTAGATTCTGAACTACATTTCGTTGGAAGTTAATATTACATCCTTACTTTGTACAGGCGGCTCTGTCGCTTTTTTTACTGCTCCCGTAGATAATTAATGATTCATTTTTTAAAGCGATCGACTTTGTAGTCGTTTAGAGGAAGTTTCAAATAAGTTGTCCCAGGAATTACCCTGGATTTTCCTTAACATTGTCCACTTGTCTTAAATAATCTTTTCCGGAGGCTATTCGGAACTACTTATACAACTACTATTTAGCTATAATTTCACTGAAGTTTAAATTGTTTCACTCAGGACGCGAAGCAAATTCCGTCTAAAGAAGTCAACTTATTTCAATAACAGACGTTATGGGCATCAAGAGCTTTTCCATCTACAAAAAGTGATTAACATTCATCACGAATTCATTTCCTCCTTCTCAAATGAGATGAGAAGACAAATTCGTTTCGTGATATTGTATTATGTTTGTAATCCCAAAGCGTGGAAGTACGTCGGTGTAGTGGAGCTCACGTATGGGCTGGGGCGAGGTGACCCTTTTCGTGCGTGTGTAACTCTATTTACCGTAAGCAAGGGAGGATAACCAGTTGAATTCAGTTTTAAAAAGTGTGTTCTGGGTATTGATGACTTTGGAAATCCTACCTACGAGTGAAGCGTCAACCTTCTAGATCTAGTCTCACTGTATACATGTGTATAAACAAATCGATATGTAATTCTGATGTTATGTTCAATTAAGATAATTTTATCATTATAATCTTTGTTGGTTATTGGTGCTTGCTCAGAAGTTCGCAGTTGGTTTAGGGACTAAATGGACCCGCACGTCCGGACAAACATCGCGGGAATTCGCAACTCAAACAAGTTTAAGCAAATTTATAACTTCCGGATTGGAAGCAGGCTGTTGCCTTGTTGCGCACCGCACCACCGTATCTACGAACACATCTAACAACTATATTAAACCAAATTACACGGGAGAGTTAAAAGAGTCATAATTAACTTGTTAATAACTCAAAATGTACCCTCTTATAAAATAAATAATTAGTTACAAAATTAAATGTAATAAAGGGACGAAGCTCGTGTTATACAAAGTTGTACTGCTTTGTTTACCCTGCACATTAATAATCGAGCTAGTGATGTAATCTCATCGCGTTGTTACACAATTTGAATTTCTTATAAACACGCAGGTAAAGTAAAATTCAATAAGCATATTTTATCGTTGAAATATTTTGATTCTTGTTATGAATACGAAAGCAGTTCAAACAGCAATAGCTGTAATTCAAGAGTGACTGGAAACTTTTATAAAGCATCTAATGATAAAGCACGGAGAAATTATATGAAAATAGTTTCCTTATATAAACCGGTCGATGCGCTCTTGAGAGGAAATAAGGAGAAATAAGGAGATAGAGTATAGTACGAGCGGAGAGTCGAAGACCGCGAGGTCGGTGGCACTCTCATGCGCCACACAATGCAGGAGCTTACGGAAATATGTTGCATCCCTCATTAATTTTACTACTTATTTACGGAAAGTTTTTAACCTGGGATATAATTTATATACGAGTACAGCTTTAGATTTAAATACATACTTAATTTTTCTTTTAATCTTTATGTAAATTATAAGATTGACATTCAAATAATAAAACATTAAATCGCTACTGTAAAATAATTTTCACATCAAAGGACCTATGACATTTTTATTGTTTTATGGAGCTGTTAGAAAACGAACAAAGTTACATAAAAGTGCATTATCTTAAACAGAGCAGCATAGAGAGAGCGAGGGTGCAAGATCCTCGAGGGCGGCGCCCCACGGGTTGTCGGGGTGCATGCCCGCACTAGCACCTTTGTGCTCAGTCTTACGTCACGCAGGTGACCGCGTATCTCTGAATCATGCCAGTAAGTCACATCACAAAATGGATGGGGACGGGAATA
This sequence comes from Xestia sexstrigata, assembly GCA_941918905.2. Classification (NCBI taxonomy): domain Eukaryota; kingdom Metazoa; phylum Arthropoda; class Insecta; order Lepidoptera; family Noctuidae; genus Xestia; species Xestia sexstrigata. Next base: position 13,858,539 of record OW799214.2, read on the forward strand.
CGTAAACAACTTGTCAAATGAACCATACAAGTAATGCTTCAAATTTTAGTTATATTTGTTGCAGTTGAAATACATTAGCCTATCTTACTGTTTTAGAAGAAAATGAAATGCGATGCGTTATTTTCAGGTATAAAATCGTTCATGTCTTGCATCAAAAATACTGAAAATGATTTAGCTATGGGAAGGCAGCTTTTGAAAAATATGTGAAAATTATCCTCGTGCTGAATATAGAATATTTTCACGTACTTTATGTACCGTGGAAATTCGATTGTGAAAATAGTAGTTTTACAATCTGAAAAATGTGGCGTATACCTGAACTGGTTTCAATTCTCGTTCCCACTTGGGTACAATGAGAAAAGTGTTCTGTATTCTGTATTACATTGCATCACTGCAATATAATTTTATTTGAGATGCCGTCGACCGCGAGGTTACTGAACATGTTCAGAGTTCAACAGCTCCTGGGGTTCGAAGGTCGGAGTCCGCATGAAGTGTCTTTGTTACGTAACGCGAGTATGTGAACTGGCTTGTCTAACTTCTGCATCATTATGTACTATCAGATTACATTTTTATTAATGAAGTAATATAAAACAAGCGGTTATGAATTTCTTGGTGGGATCAGCATGTACGGTCGAACAAGCTATTTGGTTTACATTTTACAATGTAATTTGTGGGTTAAACTGTAAACCAAATACGTACGAGTATATAGATAATATACTCGTACATGGTCACGAAATAGTTTGATGACCATTTTTTTTTTCTCGTAGTAGGTTAAAATTTAGCAAGAAATGCTTACCTTTTTCTCGTCGTTCTGCTGCGGGGATGCTAAACTGTTTTGCTTAGTTTTGTGTTTGTGACATAACTTATCTTGTGTATCGGATACAAAAAGGTATATGTAGTTATAAGATTTTGCTGACGCAAAATGCAAATCTGCACTTCATAATGCTGTTGTTGCTCTGAGCAACAAAATATTTCAACCCATGATAATACTTTTTATGAATAATGTCTTGCAGACTTCGAAAGGTTCTAGTGTTGGCACCTAAGCATTAAATCATTTTGGCTGTCTACGACTAGTAGTTCGTGGAAACTAGTTTCGTGTTCCCAGCGAAGGTGAAGCCCGTTTGTATAGCAGAGGAACATTGAGATAATCTCTGTCTGCCATCGGGTCGCTCGTATATCAAAACGCAAGAGTTTATCATGTTCCTAAGAATAAATGGAACATGTATGTAATATGAAAGTTTAACCATTTGTGTGTTTGTGAACGGTTTCGTTATACTATTTGTTGCTTTCGAAAACACGTTTACATTCACACCTAACAATGTTTTTGGGATTGCCTATTAATGAAACTAAACCAATTGTTGCGGAATTACCCACCTGTTTCAGTTCGGTTAGCCTGAAACATTATTTAAATTAAGTCCCATATTACAAAGCGAACTTCGCATTTGCGTTTACAAAAGTGCAGATCATATTTTTTATTCTGTGTGTTCGAATTGAAAGCGGTGTAATATTCTTTTTTGTCTGGTAGCGGGCGCCGCGCGCGCCGCGCACAAAGCCTGCCTGGTTTTGTATTCGCTCCCTCACTCACCTGGAAACGAAAGAAAAGAAAATGTTAATTAAGAGCCACTGAACAAAATTGATATCGTCGAGAATGAAGCTTTCGCTGTTATTGTAAACGGATGCCAACAGATCGTTAAAGCTATCAAGGAAAATATTCATTTATTTATCTGGAAGCCACAATGTTTGGTTTCGTATCGGGAGAAAAATCACAGTTTACGAACAATAAAACTAAAGGGGAGCGTAATATGAAGTGGCATAACGGCTAGATATTTAGGTAATGTGGCACGAGGCGACGCGCGACGGCAGCGGTTCCGCGCAATGCCAAACGAGGCTGAAACGTACGTCTCATTAACACGTAGCGGTGGCGATATTTAGGGAGCGGTCGCGCGCGGTGAGCCGCGAACTAGCATTTGGCAATGCACGCGCTCGTACACAGCCGGCTCTGTAAACTAAACAACTCGTAAAAGTGTAAAAGTCGTAACGATAGCGGCGGAGAGACTGCCTAATATGAGCGGCGGCTGGAGCCGCGCCAGTCGCGCTCATTATCAGATGGGACGTTCCGGCGCAACCCTTTCGTTTTACGATTGGCCTCTAATTACAGCAGCGCTCAAGGCGGCGCGCTTTTTCAGTTGATATGAGCATGGAGTGGGCGCGCATTGCCAAATGGATATATTTATCGGCACAAGCCAAATCGTTTACGCGGTTCGACTGCCGCGTCCCGGCCGTCGGTTAGCGTTACAATCGGCAGCCGTTTTGCGATATGAAAAAAGTCTCGGGAAATGTCGCAACCGAGCTGCAATAACAGACGGCGTTGGTTTACGAGAGCCGGCTGATAAAGCCGGCGCGGCTCGCAGTGTACGGGTCGCCTTAACGACGTGTTGCCAATTTATGTTATGCGATAAGCTGAGTTTGTTTAGCCTGAGGCTGAGACGAATTACGAGTGCTGAATCACGTCAAGCCATAACGCTCCACGCTTCAAGCTAGGGCGGATAACTTTGTAGATAGAAAAATATTATGGAGCTATTAACTTACAAAGAACTTAATGCGTTTAATGGTTTAGCGTGATAAAAACTGAACGGCTTTGTGGGTTCGTGGTTTTTATATACTTGTTTTCGGTTTCATTATAGAGCAGACGGTATTGTCGCTGTTTTTAAGTTAATTAATTTTTTAAGTTAAATTGCCTGAGTTATTCGATGAACTATGTAACACGCTGTTGTGGTTACGTCACTGCACAGATTTGAGATATCGGCATTTCGGAGGCATCCGGCAGAGCGTTTGGTAGGTCCTAGTAACATATTCAAGATACTGGCTGGCGCACAATCGGAGGCGAACTACCGACTGGAATTACATGGAATCGCTCGCAGACAATATTAGTATGCCCGGAGTGATCGCCGCTGGAATGAGTCGACGTGACGTAGCCGACATCTTCCTCGTTGCTACGTCAAAGTGCAATAACAGGAATATATTAAACTAGGATAAAAGGCGATGTATAATGCAGTAAATATTCTAAAACGTTGCATATTCATGAAGTGCCGACGAGGTGTCTGGCTTTATAACGATCTACTTCATTGATAGCTTGATAAAATTGCTTTTGAAGAAATGTGCATTATTTAAATAAACAATTCTGTAATCGCGTTTGATTTTCATATTAGAACGATGTAATAGGAGCTCTTTGAGCAGACGACAATTTTACCCGAAGCCTTTACATGGTATCTTAATAATGATCGAGTATTATTATGGGGGACCGTAAAGCTATTTGGAAGGAAATCGCGCGATGAAAGATGAGGCGTTTTTGTCGGTTACTCAAAACATAGCGCGTGACGTGCATAGAGTATGTGGGAGTGTTCGGCTCGAATCCCGACGTATTGACGGGAACAGGGCACGGGACATGATGCGCATCCCATGCCGACTACATGCTAGGAAGGCAAGTACAAATACCTTACTAAAATGTATTGTAGTTCGATGTAATTGAGATTGAGAAGAATCGAAAATATGATAATTAGAACGACGTACGACTTGATAATTAGAATTTATGATCGCTATTGTGGTATGAGTGGGTGTAGATTTAAATATCTTAAATTCTGCCAGCCAATTCCAAATTAAGTAGTTTCAAATATTGTAAAAGGCTATATTGCGAATGAGATATGGTGCGATGAGATGCGTCGAGCTCGGTGTCGGTGCGTCGTGGTGTCATAGTCGTTGTCGTCAGTCGCCGGCCGGCGGCGGCGGCCCGCCCGCTCACCGTGGGGACCGTCAACTCAATCTTGCCCCATTACGCGCGACAAATTGGAAAAATATTCAATTACATCTCGCTAAATATTGAATTATATCACAGCAAATTACAATTTTGCATCGGGGTAACACTATACTCTGCGCGAATTATCAATATTAGAAAGATGAGTACATATTAAGATTTATGAAATTATGTTGCATATGACACACAGATTTTATCCTTTCAGGCTGAAACTTTAGAGGAGTCGAAAGGAGAAAATTATGTTGCAGTTTAAAACTATGCCTGTTAGCCTAATATAGCATATACCTGTTAAAACCCATTATTTTCAGGTAACAACTAAGTTGTAGGTATAATTATTATTAAACATGCTTGATGTAACACAAAACCAAAACCCCGATCCAATATTGATTGTTCGTAGATGAAAATATAAAAATATTGATTACCCGCGCCTTAAGTGTTTGATTGTATTTGTGCGCAGCATACACGATCAATTTATTTACTCGATGGAAAAATAATATGCGAGCTTAGCTCAGCGACAAGTGGGCGCGGGAATTACTCGCCAGTTGGAGTAATTGCCAATTAATCACCAGCCGTTTTCTATTTCAGCAGGCGACGGCTATACGTGCCCCGTCGCTAACTAAATTGAGACTGCACCGTATGAACTAGCTGTTATGACAGCACTCTTCATTGCTTTGCTATATACTTCGTATAACGCTTATAAACTGAAGTTGTTCACAGGCTCACGTTTGATCGATCGTCTTCAAGTTAAATAAAATGTTTATCAAAGAAAGTGGGTTGTTGTACTTCTTAGTCGTATTTTGCATAGCTGAAGCGTACTAAAAAGGTCTCGTTTGTGACGAAAGCAATAAATAATAAAATGGAACAAGTCGCAGGGAAGCCACGGCGATGAGATACCAATTGTCTGTCGGTCCAGACGATTATTCCCTCGGCTTTCGGCGCTCCGTTTTATTCAGATCAGTATCTTTATAACATAATTAAGTAAATTTCGAAGTCGTCGCGCTCCATCTCCGAAATAATAAGAGTGAGAGCTTAGATAACCCGCGATTTAATACAATTTTCTCTTATTTTGCCATCTTCCGTAATTAGGAATTTCGTTGTGACTAACGAAATCACTCGACGTGAATGTGTATCACGTTTTCAGTGAAATATTATGATCTCGACCGGGCCCGTTTCGGCGAATTATTTAACGGTGCTCAAAATTTGCAAACGCTGAATTCGATTTGAGTATTAGGTAATCGACTCTGAACTTTGGCTTTATTTCGTAAAGTTCAAGATTTTCGATTGATTTTTCATTGGGGCAACTATTTAAATAATAAATATCCTGTGTTTTTGCTATCAACATACTTAAAAAAAAAACTTTTTTCCAAAAAATAAAACCGACTTCAAAAACACAACAAAGTGAAAAATAACTTTCGCTTCAGAAGTCGGTGACTTCTGTGTGTTTGATTCAGTTTCTTTTACACCGACTTCTGAAGCTAAAGTTATTTTTCACTTGTTTTTGAAGTCGGTTTTATTTTTTTGCAAAAAAGTGTTTTATTTTCCATTTTTAGTTGTAATATCCTATACACATATTAGCTATACATTTATTTTAACATAACATAACATCACGCCTGTAATCCCCGAAGAGTTGGGCTGAGGTATACCCAATAGTGTGCGATCCATGGCTCTTTACGGGGCCCCGGTGTGGGCGCGTTCCTTGAGGCGGGGAGCCGCCCATTACCTGAACGCGCCCCAAAAGGTGGTAGCCGTAAAGCTAGTCCGTGGGTTCCGCACGATCTCTGGTGAGGCGGCGAGCCTTCTTGCTGGATTGGCGCCATGGGATCTGGAGGCGATAGTCCTCGCACTTGAATGGCGCGCTGAGGCTCCACGCTGGGGGGTAACTCCGCTGCCGCGGCAAATTATCGCTCAGCGGACAGACTTCCCTAACATACCTAACTGTCGAAATGTGGGTGTACTGTACACATCTGCATACCCCCTCAGAGTATACAGGCGTGATTTTATGTTATGATGTTGTGAAAACAACTAACATCCAAGCGATTGCAGCAATCACGACCGATTTGCTGTCTATAATTGAAGAGTTCCATTGTATATCTCCGAAGATCACCATCAGATCTTCACTAAATTTAAACGGGACCACCGCAAAGTAATTTTCTTCCAAAAAAACTATTGGCGAAAAAAAGACTGAACAACACACAAAAAAAAAAAACCGACGAATTGATAACCTTTTTTTGGAAGTCGGTTAAAAATAAGATCTCGATTTCTTTTTGTTTTAATTTAATGCAATACGAATTTGACAAATGACTTTATCATTTGTTTACGTAAACAAGTTGGATAATACGATAACTTTTCGCGATCAGGTAAATGTTTGTCACAAACAACGCTACAACTTTCTGAAGTTAAGTGGGGACAAACAAAACAGATATGCAAAACGTTTTCGACGTTACCATTCAATTGAACAACATCAATAGAGAAGCTTTCACAATATCGTCACGTTGAGTGGCGTCGCCGGTATCGGTATCGGTCTCGGTACTGCGAGACGTTGTTTAAACACATGTCCAGCTAGGTATATGGGTCGAGCAACTTATTTCCTCAGAGTGATTTATACCCAGGTTATTCTAGGTTGGTTATTTGTATCGGCTGTGATCGCTGAGTGGATTGCGCGGCGACACCTTTCAAATAAATTGTCTTGAGACCGGCCGGAGACGGTAAACAACTCAACCCTATGCAGATGTGAACCAAACCAAACACCTTCAATTTCCTAGAGGGGTATAGTGTTGGCCCTAAAATTGCACTCGACTCTCGTTTCTTCTCGCCGTAAGTGACTTAGGGGGCTTTTTATTTAAACTGCAAAGTGAAATTGTTTTGGCTTGTTTAAAGAGCACTATCTTGTACAAACGTCTAGAATAACGCCTGAGTTTTCTGTCAAAAAGTAGAAGCATTTTTCTTAGCTTATTTTAATGCTCTTGGAGAAGGGTTTTAAAGTTGAATTTGCAATAAATATGTATGACGGACGTCGGCAAAGTTTGACAATTAGCGGCACCTTTCAGCGCGTAGTGATAACCCTCAATCGCTAAAGTTGATTAATTATTGGACAGCGAGCGTTGCTAACAAAGTTCCATTGTCAAGTGTGGAACTAGACAGAGTCACGTGCAAATTATATTGTTACCTGGTCGGCTGAAGGTACATAACTAATGAATGTTCAACTGGACTGGCTCAAATAAAAGGAAAGCATTGACAGGGTGTGGGTAAGTTTGTCTGAGTTTGTAGTGCAACATTTGTAATCAGTTTTATAGGTACCTATTCCAGGGTTAGAATGTTAACTGAGTTAAAGAAATTGTGTGAAATAATGATTATTTAATTATTTTTTCGAGTGAAGACTGCGTTTAGACAGACGATACAAAAAGTTTCCTTGTTAGAGCCAATTTTTATTTTACAAGAGAATCGCTTGTTAATGATAATGTGTACAGACTGCAGTACAGTCGATGTTAGCGTGTATAATAAAAGCAATTCCAGCTACACGTTGTCGGTATGAAATTGGTGTTGCAATAGACGCGATGTCGCCGCTGCCAAATTACCAGCGTGTGTGGGACCGCCCTTACAATTACACCACTGGCCTTTAATGTTTTGTCGTTGTAATAACCTGATGTTTTTGTATTAACTTTTATTGTTATTACTGACAATACTCTTGTACCAATAGAAGAGGGTTTACTCGTAATGTTTGTCTGTATTGTACTTTACATTTTTTAATTCGCTGCCAAATATATTAATCTTTAAAATTCCGTTATAAAACCATAGTAATACACTTAATCGTTTCTTCTTATATGTAAAACACTTGTTCTTGCATGTCTCTACTTCTACATAGCTTATAAAAATAACAAGTTTTTGATAAGCATTACCGGTAGTCCAACATAAAACAATAATCTATATGACATACAACAAAGGTAGATCAAGCAAATAGCGCAATAAATATACGATAAATTACTATCGGGGTAATGAAAGTGTAATTCTCGTAGTCGGCTACGGACTACGGAGCGACGGCGGCGGCGTAGCGACGACAGCTGATATCGGCTTAGCCGCGTAGGCCTGTTAGTTGGCAAGTGCTACGAATGCTCGAGTTGCCAGCGCCTAACGGATAAGCCCGCCAGTTACACACATGGCAAGACAGGACTGTATACCAGTACAAACATACGCAAATTGTAAGGTACAGTCGACATATACGTACCATCGAGCTGATAATGTACTCGGGCTGAGTTACGCTCTTAATACGCGGAAAATTATTTTATGAACTATAAAACGCTGTTGGTACAAGCATGCATACAAGGTGATTATAATAAATGTATCAGCGGTTTGGATTATAAAAGCAGGTGGGGTGTGAAAAATGTAAGCATGAGATGTTTTTTTCTGAAACGAGATCCGAATTTTCCATCAACCGTATTACCGTCATCCACTGAGCATTACAGTTATCATTCAATTCAATGAAATACGTAATTAAATATGAATGTTTGCCCGACATATACGTTCATTATAGGTGTGTCTAATTATGTCGCGGCAATGTATGTGTCAAGACATGTAATTATATTAACAGATGGCAGATGCAATCGGACAGGTGTAAAGTGAATACAATCAGTGTCTAAGTGTTAAACATTGCATGGCTAATCAGGCGCACAGTAAGTGCATATCAATGCGGCCAGGTGTAACAGCCAGATAATGGCGGCGAACTATTGCGTACTTGATGACTGTACATGACTGTACCGCTTGATATGGCAAGCACTGCCATAACAATACTATAAGAGGCATCGAAGTCATTAAAGATTGTGCGGAAACTATTAACTGAGTGCACTTCTAACACCCGATGGCACATATTATACCTATATTTTAACTACTTTAATTTATTCCAGTTTCTCCTACATCGAATAAGTGGTAAAGAACCAGCTTCAAACTTGTGAAATGAATGCTCGAAAACTTTCCTGGAACATGCTTTACATGATTGTGAAGAGGACACCAAATTCTCTACAAGTAGTTTCTGAGATATTCCGAGGTTTTGAACATACAGAGCCCTCTCTGTACATGGTTGAAATTATTTGAAAATAATATACAGAAACTTCTAACAGCTTTCTGAAAAGCTTCATTCCCTGAGGTAAAAGACCCAGTAAATAAGTGTTGAGTTTCCAGAATCATATCTAGTTTGTAGTTTTTCCGCTAAGCGGTTTGTGCTCAACAATAACTGCGCCAAATGGAATAGAGGAAAGGATAAAAGCACTTCTTGACGTAAACAGAGTGCGCCTCTCAGGTAACGATGTTTGCGAATCTTCTTTGGGAGCACAATGCTTTGCAGGTGCATTGTGCCACCTGATATGCAATATATTATTATCTATCCTTCATTTGACATATCCGTCTTGTATCCTACTTATGACCCTCGATCAGTATGTCGTAAACCGCCAAATCGGTAGCCAATAACGCATAAATCACGTGATCGATGCGCGCCTGTTTTCTGTACGTTCGTGGTGCTATTTTTGCCGACCGGCAGGCCAATCTTTTTCTATGAAAATTTCGACAAGATGCGTATTGATACACCTCATTGAATTTTACTACAGGCCGCTAGCGCGTTGCTTGCTTTACTCCCGTGTTCATGTACCAACGCTTAGTTAATATCCAAACATAGACATTGTAAGGTGTGAGCATGTTAAAGATTAAAATTCCGAAATCGAAAACACATAAAAGAGCGTTTTGAATTACAAAATTAGGTACGACCTTTAACGTTATTAGTAACAATACTGTCATCAAACCAAACAAAAGAGAGTTAATTTATGATATGGTTGAGCTGTTAGGAAGGTAAGTGACGATATTTGTTGAGCTTCAAGTCGATTCTTCTCTGGAGCTGTTGTATGTCTCGTCCACGATCGCTCACTCAAGGAGGTTGTGATGGGCCGAGCAACGAGTGCACACATCACACCCAGGTTGAGTGAGTAACCGGGAATGAGGTTGTGAGGTCTTCCGATCTGATAGTGGCTGATGTGATGATGGTTTCTTTCTTGAGGTTGAGGCACATAAAGTTTAGAGTATACATAAATATAAACACCATCATTGAAGACGATGACACAGCTTTTCGTATACGTAGTTTACATTAGGCCGAATAAATGTAGAGTTTCACAACATTTGTACAAACACAGTTCAGGCAGATGGTATAAGTAAGCACGTACATATAAATAGTGCACAAATTGAATAAGCTAAACGATCGAGTCCGGTAACAAGAAGAATCCCTTCTCAATATTTTTTTCCAAAAAATCCGGCACCGCACCAAGAATTATGTTCAAATCATTGTATAAATCCATAAGAGCGATATCGACGTTTGATGGAGCGCCCAAAATAGCACACTGTAAAGCCCCGCTTGTAAACCGATCGAACGTCTTACTCCGACTATTTCGGCCTCAACGCGAGGAACACGATGTTTTCATAATAAACACTCTTATAGCTTTCACCTTCGAGTCTTGACCGCTACTTGCTATTAATTAGCTACATATGAATTTATTATCTTCTGTTACCAATACCGCTCTTCACTTTATGCCCCACTCCGATATGCTTGCTGGTTTAAAATTTATAGGAAAGTAACGGGAAAGATGTATCCACAAAAATACACATGTATCTGCCTACTTGTAAAATAAAGTAATAAAATACATGGCTTTGTTTATAACATCTTTGTTCGGCAATAAAACACAAACAGTTTTATGTAACACAGCGACAGATTCGATTTATTTATTAACTACGTAAGTAATGCCACACGCGGCCAACGTTTTATACGGCAAATAAAATTGTATTGTAAAGGGGTGCGGTTCGACGGCAACGCCATCTATTATTTACAGTACGCACTGTGCCCGGCCTACCCTCGTTTACATCACAATTAATTTAATTTGCTTTTTCACAGGCTTCTTCCATTCCCTCATTGTGACGTGGAGGGCTGAGGGCGTGAATTTTCTCGTGATTTGGTAACGGAGGCGGTAATTAGAGCAATTGTGAGGTTTCTCCATTTGTTTTTAACTGTTTATTTCCGCGCGCGGTTATTTTGAATGTGCCTAGAATTAGCTTAATGTTTGATATCGCTGTAACTTTGTATTAACACTTTGTTTTTGAGAAAATGAGAGGTTTGAGTAAATAAGATTTCCTGATACATAAGTACGTAGGTATTAATTAGTTCGCGGAGTTTTGCGGTAGGTTCGCTACATGTAAGGCGAGCCGATGGAATGGAACCCGAGCCGTGCGGCAAACCGGCTCGCTGGCGGCGTATCATGTGTCGCCGGACATGCGCGCGCGACGACGGAAGCCGACCAGCGCACTTCCGTCCGCGATACATCCGTCTGACATCTGTCATCGAACTGATATGATAAGGCTTCCTGGACAAAAGATTACAGCCGAGTTAAAATATAATTAATTAATAGTATTTTGTTTTAAAAATATACTTTATGTTCGTAGGGAGGCACAAATAACGTTCGATAATACTTAAGTTATGAATATAAAGCAAGAATCTTAAAATAGAATTTCTAATTAGATGTTATCTTGAAATTCCATATGCACCCACTCGTAATATTTTCACGAAATTGGCTCTTGAAACCTACGCGGAGATATACCTAATTGATTCTCTATATCAATGCACGGGTCTTCGATAGTTATTAGTATATTTAAAGTAAGAGAAAATAAAATAATTTTGTAGTTGGTTTTTAATTAGCAGCTATGCGTAGGTATATAGTTATATTAGTGTTCTAAAGTAAAACACGCTGTATGACATAGTGTCAGGCAGCTAGGCGTCGAGAACAGTGCAAAGTTGGTGTAAATCTTGGTCTAAGTGAACCGGGATACAGTTTAAGCACGCGCTCGCGTCGCCGCGTCGTCGCCTTCAATCTAACTTTGTCCCGACCGTCGCCTGTCCGCTACACCCCTGCATAATGAAACGGGGACTGTCCTAGAATCCACAAAGTTACCCGATACTCAATAATTACATCCATGTTCCACGCTCCTTCATGTTAACGTTCAATATTCTACGTATTAAAATGTTACGTGCAGTTTTTACACGAGAGTTTCCCGACCTTTATATGCGCTCCGCCCTTATCTAATGCGTCGTAACATTTATCTAGTATCTGTCACTTAAAGCCTTTGCTCTCGTGTAAACGGGCGACCTTATTTTTTGCCGAAGGGCCGGAGCTATCAGTTGGTCCCGCGACACAATATTACCGTGCAGGCGAAGTATCGCCATGGTATCGCGTCGGAATCACGACGTCATCGTTCACTTGCTGGTAGGGCGTGGCTTGTCTGGCGTGGCTGCTCAGTGAGCTCGTGAGCTTGCGGGAAGCGATCATAAAGCTACCGATAGAAATGCGCTGTTACGGTCGCCGTTATCATGTCACCACTAAACATTAAAATTGTGTCGTACCAAATTTTGCTGCAAAAGCTTGGATATTGTGCTCTATGTGATTTCAAAGGATAATACACCAAAGCGAGGAACTTATTACAATTATGTCAAGAAACGAAGGCTTGTTAGATAAAGAGTAAGATAATTTAATTATGTAGGGGCTTGATATTTATACTATACTATGACAAATCGACAGTTCAAATTGTCTTATGGGTATAATATAGATATACCATACAATAACTTATCGTAACCTAAATTAATACTGGCAGTGTCGCCAACTAAGCCGAGTGTACACTAGTATGTATTATATCACAGCGAACATATAACGCGTCTGTTATAACCGTACAAGAGACATCTGCACGGAGCCTTATGAATCCAGAGGGTGATGGATGGATCGGTCTGAGAAGAGCCATGCATACTCGATTATATGTCGTTTATAACAAATTTATGTGGTTGTATAGTTAATACGTTCACAATGACGTTATGCAAGAATAGGATATATTTATTACCATGCAGCTATGAACCACAATGAATCTCTAAAACTTTATCGCAAAATCGCATTTGAAAGAGAATTTCTCTAACCAATTATATATTCAGCTGAAAACTTTAAAAGCATTTGTAAAGTAAATTAAGCGTACCAGTGGAGTAATTTGTCGAACGTTTCAGCTCACCCTTTTGCGTTGAATGACCTAGAAAAATAAGCTCTATCTCTCTCTGAAAGGGCGCGAAATGAAGTAAAGTTTTAAGACAAGCTGTCAATTTCACGTAAAACTGACTCAAACTTGGAAATGTTCAGAAAAATTATATTTTACTGTTTAATTTGAAATTTCTTCCAGTTTGTGAGCGGCCATCAACATTTTCCTAGATAATAAATCGTTTAAGGATAATAAAGGAAGGTAACAAAACACATCCATAAACATAATGTCCTACAAATAAAGCACAACATCGTAGAGAGTTCTAAAACTAGAATCTTATACTGTTCAGCTTTCCGTAATTTTAGATATCGTGTTGTCAACGAGGAGGAAATGAGCCAGGTGATTCTAATGCTGCGATGGCACGCTACGAGAGGAAAATTCAGACGCGCGCCTTTAGCAGATCGTATCGACAAGAAGGCAGGTTAATGATGAGGTCGATCACCTATCGTTTACTCACCCGTGAAGGGACAATGTGGCGATATGAATATATATAAAAGATTACTCGGTAAACCCGCTTGGTCGTGTATCAGTACATAATATGAGATGTATCTAGTGATTACATTACGTACGTATACTTCCAGCGTGTATCTAATGGTCTTACATACGTGTATGGTATAGGTGCGTACATATACAGGCGACACCACGACAGAGCACTTAGTGGAGCCGCGCTGAGGCGGGGTCGCATCAATCACAACACAATTTTATATCAAATGTCGCTCTCAATCAATTTGTGCCGGGATCGTATTCCCCACTATACTACCAACTAGCGACGTACACCTTCGCTCTATACGTTTTGTGAAAGGGGATGATACTGCCACAACTCCAGGTATAACTAATGTCTTGTTTACACAGCACTATGTTTTGGGAAAAAATAGATAGCGGCGGAAAATGGTTTATGGTTAGATCACAATGATGTTTACTACAATAATAGTTTACATACCTGCGAGGTAGGAACACTATTTTAAAAATGCAATTATTTACATACTAGATAGTTCCCTGTGAAGCAGTTTATTTTAACAAACGAATAATGAAGTACCAGTTTACGTAAAAAAATAATTACTTGCCGTGATGTCAAACTACGTGGAATGAGTTTAGGTTCTTTGTCCTTTGTTTTAGTAACATTCCTATCGTTAACGAGTGAGTAACCAATTGTAGCGTCACACGAAGTGAATGTTTTCGTCTGACATTATATTATTCTCTCGCGTATTTTCCTTAACACGCTCAGATGACTAATATCGGATGACGTTGTAACGTGGCCTGAGGTGTTCCGGTGGCCACGGACTAACTTTCCTAATGGATGGCGTAGTTTTGAGGAAACCACTAGAGATAATTAGAGAGTTAGCCGCTCGCATGACTGTTCCTAATTGATCGAGGCATTCTTAAGTCACAACAATTCTACATGGCAAATTATGTTCAGTCTATCTTTTCATTAATCTACGGCAGGAATATTATATGAAGGCAACATTTTGAACAATTTGAAATTCAAATGTGTTTCAATTTCTTGCGTTGAATCATGCTTGTTTCCAGAGTGTAATAATAAGAAATTACAATTCCCTACGATATGAGCAGATCGAGTAAGCTGTGAGTAGGTATTAATGTGGCCGCACAAAGGCGGCTGTTTATAAAACAAAACAACCGCGTTTCTTGGTCTTGCATTGCGTATTGAGAGACTATGAAAATAATGGTCTATTAAAGAGCTAGGCAGCTCCTTGTGCCTAGTGCTCTATTGTTCTGTAGTCGGCATTGCACTCACGTGCAGTATGGAACACCTACCAGGAAAATAGCGGGTAATGATTCCGCTACATACCTACTAATTGTTCACAGTATTTTTTTAGATATCGGCCCAAAGTTACGTGCTCCGAATTAATATTCCTTAACTTGAGAATTTAGAGGTACTTGGGTGCCTCGAATGTTACAATAAAAATTCATCACTGGGACTGTTGTTGGGTGTTAATTAATTTCGTCGTAGTAAAATTAGTTTATCAGCATTAATGTATTAGTTGATTAATTGCGATTGCATTTCAATCAATTTAATTCCTCTTAATCCCTTCATTACTACTTTAAATCTTTATTTAATAAACTTGGGCTCAATACACGTCTCCATTACATTAGAATGCATATATTCACAATCGTCCTTCTCTAAATAAAGGCAGTTAAATCTCTTTTATTTATGTTTTATGGTTCTATAAAGCCGTAACAGCCA
Organism: Xestia sexstrigata; assembly: GCA_941918905.2. Lineage (NCBI taxonomy): Eukaryota > Metazoa > Arthropoda > Insecta > Lepidoptera > Noctuidae > Xestia > Xestia sexstrigata. Next base: position 13,873,646 of record OW799214.2, read on the forward strand.
TACGCTTGTAATATCATGCCTTGTTTTAAAAGGAATACGTGCTAAAGCTTTTATTTTACTCTTTTTTCTTCTGAATTTCTTTTTGGAGCTTTCAGATGATAGAAGCGTTGCTCGCCGGTTGCTTGTATTGAGCATCTTCAATGTGGTTTTTTTCTGATATCAGGGTGAGAGTGACAGGCAGGGGGCGGGCCGGACGAGATAAAGTATCTTATCATCTGCTATCTGGCCGAAGGGAAGCCACTCAATCGATAACTGAATGAAATACTTGTGTATTATGGGAACATAATGCGAGGAGCTATTAGGATTGTTCGGGATGATAACCGATGTTTATTTATGAAACGAAGTTTTGTGAATTTCACAGAACTTATGTGTATCTTTGAATATTTAAGAAAATTGAGTTTGCCAGACGATTTCATTTTAATGGTTGTGTATTATTAAAAAAATTTAGATTATTGATTTCCGTCAATAATTCCATTTATGGCTATATTCGTATAAATATTTTCAACCATAGCAGAAGAAAGGTACACGAGAACTATGAAGTTAATAACAATCGTGTCAATCCTGATTCACGAAAATTTACATTACGAGAAGATTATTGTACAAAAGCATACCTAATTGTGTAGATCAGTGATACATCTGAGAATAGAAATTTATTGTACGCTTTCTGTGACAAGTTTAAATGGTCTAATGGAATGGATGTTGTCGCTGATTGGTTCACAATGCGCGTGAGTGGAGACTGGAGAGTGCTCGGATCACAAGTCAAATTGTTGAACTTACAGATTTGTATGTACGTAAAGGAATGTTATAGTTAAAATATTGATATAATTGTATTTTTGTCTTGTTGAAACAAAAATAACATTGGAGGTTCTTTATCAATCTGGTTGTGGTTGAAAAAACAAACAACCAGTTGTTCTTATTCAATCGATAAAAAGTAACTTATGTACGTAATGAAACATTTTAAAAATAAATTAAAATACAGACCTAAGTAAGAAACTGAGTATGCAAAACGGAAGTAATAAAAAAAGTAATTCAAATAATTTCTAAACGCTACAACTCACCATTTCATAGCCCGCCTCCATTTTCACTTACGCACAAAACCAATAAAAACAAGAATAACAACGTAAAAAATAATACAGTCCGCGCTGCTCGAGTGCAATTGCATTAGGAGATGCGAAATAAAAACGAAAATAAAAGACGGAGTAATAAAACGGCGCGCGTTATCGCCGCGAGACGTACAATTAATGGAATGTTTGATTTGAATTGTTTTGCTGGTCTCGGCACGCGGCACCAGGAGTGCGTCCGCGGCGCGCGGAGGTTGGATGTGGTGTGGCTGCGGTGGCACGCTCGCTCCGTGACGTGGGCGTGCTGTGCACGCCACTCCGCCTGGCCTGCGCCGCGCCGCGCCGGGCGGGCGGTTATAAGCGCGGACAGCGGGGCGGCGGCGGCGTCGATAAATTACACGATAATATCGCATTACATGGCTATTAAAAGCTGCACTTTACATAACTATAAACTGATAAATATTAACATGTGTTTAAGGGACTGGTTCTTATCTGTTCTCGCTCACTAAATTGTTTTTGGGTATTTCGTATTATCTGTGTAGCCCTGTGCGCTCATGTTTTACTTTATTATTGCTCTTCTTTTTAAAATGTGGATGTAGTAGTTGGAATAAGGCTTGAATTTGTCATGACTAAGGCCCGTTTTCTATAACTTACCTACGTAGGTATAACTGTCAGTTAATATGCCATGTCTAGCAGCTTTAAGTGTTTCTATAAACAAAGTTAGCTTGAAATATCCTATCCGCGTCACCTAGATACCTGCCATTTGATTCATGGAAAAATCAAAGAAAGGTTTTCTGTGACCTTTTGTTTCTAACCGTCTGTAAGCAAAATGTCAAACAGACAGAGATAGCAACCCACCGAAACCAAATAGTAAGTTATTAAAAATAGCCGTAAAAGAGCATGAAAAAAGTCTATAACTTTCGTGTAATTACCTATGACAAACAATATATTATTATGTAGAAGCAAGTTAAATAGCCGATATGATAATCCTATAAGGTATACGGTAATAAATGTGTGAGTCAGTATCGAGTAAGGGCGTCGCAAGGCTTCGGTATAAGTAGCGCCGAATTGTGGCTTCATGTCCGAGCCACGATAATCTAATGATTGTGGCGGGCTATACCCGATATCTAATTATACTTGTAAATGGATACGTACCTTTAAGTTTAGTTTCCGATATTTGGGGGCAGGGAAATTACTTTAAGGAAACGAACTGAATTAGATGGATTTTAATTTTGATGATTAAAATAAACATACTGTTTAAGGAAGGTTCCGAGGAACTAAATTGATAAGTATTTTTACCGGATTCAATTGCGAGTAATCGAGTGCTATCAATAACGTTATGAAAATTACTGTAAAATTACCCAAACTACAAGAAAAAATACTATTGTAACATTACTTGTTTTCAGATAAACAGTAATTATTCTGGTTAGTCATAATGCTTATAAGTTTGAAATTACGTAAATCTCACGTTTCCATAAGTACCTTACGTAAAATGTAGGAGAGCATTGAGTTACGTATACATCATATAAACAGGCGTCGCTTAAATTGTAATTTCACGGCTCGACGGAAATTTTCATTGGCGATTAATTCGTGATTTTAGTTCATGGAGTAGACGCCTCAGGCGGAGGGCGCTTAGCATGTCGCTTACGACATTATTCAGCTCCCCGATGTCAACTGTATCATAACAATTAATTTGTTTTTGTTTCCCTTCTGTGAGTTCGTAGCTTTATTTAAATCCTACCCGTTCGCTTTTTGTTTCGCGCCCTCGTTAAGAGCAAGGGTTGTACGTTTTTGATTTCTTAGGTATACAATTTTTGTAACGTATTTAAGCGACATTCTATTATAAGAATTCTTATTAATATATTTATTCTATTGTATGCCTATTATAACTTATTATTATTTCTACTAGTACTGACAGAGTAGCTTGATAATAGGTATTAGGTGAATGTGTTCTTAACGTAGAACTTTACACTTTGCGGTTAACTTGGCTATAAATATATATCTAACTCATAATAACAGCGCTCGTTACTAGGCACGTTAAACAATATATTTCTCATTGTTTTATTTAATTATTAGTATTAACGAATCACAGTTGGACCTTTGCATGTTTTAAACAAAGCCTTCTCATAAGACAGCTCGCAACGGTCATAAGTCATAGCAGTTCAAATTCGATTGTGTCCTTACACGATTTGCGAACCGCTGTCAGTTGTCAGAGGCGTATTAAGGGTGGAATATGGAACTGTTACGATACTGCCCGCATTCAAAAAACAAAGAGCCGACGGCATTTTCGACGCTGCCGCAAATTGTGACAAATTGTGTTATTGAAATTTATGTCCGGCAGTTTTGAGACATAATTGGATGCGGAGAGTCGGCAGCCATGTTCCCAGAGTGACGTCACGTGCTCTAATGACATTTATTACGGACAGTTCATTGGCGCCGCTCGTCTCCGCAAACGTAGTGCTATTTCACATTTGGAAATTAATTTTCGCGGCATTCTGCAGGCCAACGCCCGAGGATGCAATATCCCGACATTGCTCCGAGTGGAGCTTAGCTTCGGAATTAACTTTAAGTTTTGTTTTTCTAGTAGCTAACTGGATTAGTGTTTTATGGCTTTCGGTTAACTTTTATAAATTTGTTCGGACTTATTTGGTGTTCAATTAAATTAAACTTACTGTTGGTGTTGTTCATATATGTCAAACTTACCTGTAACAAAAAGTGTGAAAATTAGTTGGTTATTTGAGGTAGAAAAAATGAGCTATGTTAAAGAAAATAAAATACAATGTTTCATTACTCTAATAAAAATTAAAGGCCGATACAAGTTTAGGTGGACAAAGAGGGCGTGTTACACGTCTGCGTAAATCTGTTCCCAATAAAAGTAATAAATCGTGAGGCGTCGCTACACAGGTGGTGATTTTTTCCCACAGCAACAATAAGAAGATTGCGTCTATAAATAACTGCAGTAGTGAGATGGGACAGGACGTCCACTCGGCTCGAAGGCCATTGACTGATTGCCCGGAAAGCAAGGAGCGGCCGATAGGTGGCATTGATTAAATAATTAATCAAGTTGGTAACTCTTATAAAATAGTGTGGATAGAGATATATTTGATTAGGGCATGTCTTGATATAACGAAGTTACATATAGAAGGATTGAAACGGTGTTATTCAGTAATTAGAAAATAATTATCTGACATAAAGTGTGTGAGATAATTATTTTTCTAATTACTGAATATCACCGTTTCAATCACACACAGAAAAAAATAGAGTTTCCCCAGAAAGTCAAATTTTACAGAATGTAGTCCCTCCAACATCTACATTGCGTTTGATATTCGTTTTAAGAAAATAAAGCACTAATTTTCTCGTAAGTGTGAAGCTGAAATAACGTAAAAAAGGCTTTATCTTTTCAGTAAAATCTCCTCGTTGCGCCATTACGAAACAACAATGTTTTTCAATCATCAATATATCACGTATGTGGGTGGCGAGGATGAGGATCAAGCCGAAAACATTGGCGAGGAGGAGTCGCTTTCAAACCTGTCAAACGTGACAGGAAAAAGGGCGGGAAAATGTCACTATAATGGATGTGTCACCGGCATCGTGGCATAACGCGACCCGTTGGCATGCACGGCCTCAGATACACTCCCTGTGGATTAAGTAATACCAGATTTGATGAAAATTTTAATACCTACGGGTAACAAACAACCGCAGATGGAAAACGGGGTTGTACTGACTGCCTGGCTGACAGTTATTTTATTTAGAACAAAACAAATAAGTCAGGGTTTTTGAGGCACAGATAGCATCAACTTTAGTTTTTAATTTAAAATTCGTATTGACTTTTAAATCTAAAACTAACGACATGTTTTTTATCGTACTACGAGTAGAACAAGTTTTCAGCGATATAATCAAATTTTCAGTTTTTATTTAGTATAATGGGTAATAAAACTTAAAAACACAAATTTGTGGTTGGAAGTAGAAAGCTGTAATTATGTATTAGCACAGAATAAATAACAGTACAAATACTAGTAATAATAGTACAAATACTAGTAGTAATAGTATTAGCTAAACTAGAAATCAAAATGCAGTTTGGAATATAGAAGCAATGTTCTCTTGTAATCAGAATAATGAATGCGATGGCTCAGTGCGATAGTCAATACATACGGTTCGGAAAACATGTCCGAACATGATGGATGATGGAAGCGGAATGTGATGAAAGATAGAGATAGATGTCTGTTAGTACAGAATAGTCTTGTACACTCTATGAATATTGTGATTGTGACTGCGAGTTTTAAATTGGAAGGAATTCTTCATACTGCACACTGGTAAAACCCATCACTTTGATGACACGCGTAAGTGAAAGTTTTCGAAAATACAAAAAGATATAAATTTCGAATCGAATATTTATCTGTAAGATTTTATATCGGATTACTATTATACATATTTAGCTTGTTCCTAACTTGAATATTTCCGTTTGAAGCATCGTAGAATGGTATTTTATATTTTTCAGAATTTTCATGATAATTAGGACACGAGCACTAGTGCCTGTGTCCTGATCTACCTCGCTGAATTTCAGCTGAAATTCCCCGAGGTAGATCAGTTGATATCATCGAGTTGACATTTACCAACGGCCATATTGGTCGTTATCTGTCACCGCCCCCTACGATACGTTTCACTTGCAACCCGATAGGGGGCGACACCGGGCGACGCGACTACTCGCTCCATAATGGCTACCACGGCCCCTTTTTTATTACTGACCCGCTAGTAAACAGATCATTCGGGTTTGTGGTGTTATAAAAACGAAATTAACTCTGGCCGGTGGATGTCCAGATATCCTCAGTGCTTACTGCCCTACTATTAACATTAAATCGCGTGTCACGCACATTCCGCAGTTTAAAGCGTCTCAAAGACATTAACCGCTAGTGTATTGCCTAGTAATAACGCCCGAAAAGTACATCAACTCGGTAATACTCGCATATTTCCGCTAAACCCGGCTATCATTCGGATTCTCAGGTGCGTTCAGACGCTTGGCGCTCGGGTCAATATAATATCTTTTGGAATATGCTGACTTAAGAATTTACTAGATAACATACCTAGGTAAGGAAATACTTATATTTGACATATAAGTATTTCCTTACCTAGTTAGTTACTCACATACCTACTAGCAGTTATCAACGAGAGCTCGCGCTCATAATAATAAAACTGTTTAGGCATGTGTGGCTGATATGATTAAACGATTCACATTGCTATCATTTCCTATGCGCCATCCGGCCGATGTTCATTATACCTAAGTACATAATACGAGTGTACTGCGGGCACTAGCCCAGTAGGCACGTATGCCCACCGCGAGTGGAGCCATTGTGCACTCCGATATTGTGTTAATAGATTAATCCAATCAAAATATTAATTCCACAACGCAGCTCGTTCGTACCTATTTACATTTCAATCGCACGATTTATTCGTTGGATTTGAGATATTCATCGACAATGTTCAGAATCAATTCTTTTGGGAGGCATAAATACGCTTTTATAAAGTATGTTGTAATCCCCATTCGGGATGTGTCGGAATTGAAACGACTGAAAACATTTTCTACATATTAAGGAACAGGTGGGATGTCGTTTAGAAAATCAGGTTCCGTTGCCATTCTTGCTACATAGAAATCTTGGACTCCAAATATCGAATGTAATAGAAAAAGTCCAATATGAAAATCTATAGATATGATTTTATTGGAAGCAGATCGGCGCCGCAACTCGAGTCAGACGCAACGTGAGCCTCTCGAGGGCTGCCTTGGGACCCATGAAAGCCGCTGTTTAAATAAGGGTCTAACTGTAAGGATTGCTCGAAATAGCACTTTGTAACACCATCGCTTAACTCGAGAACATTGAACTTAGGCTCGAGTGTAATAACTGGAGTACCGTATCGAAGGTGCAATATTATAAGAAACTAAATTATGGATTTGTGTCAATCTGAATTTCAGTTCATTAAAATCAGCGACAAAGCCTTTTGACAAGGTTTAATCATTTTAATAGTGGTATTGAGAGAATTTCTAAAATTAAACGCAAATTGTAAATTATCCAGAGGAAGTGTGACGGCGCGTGCTCGCCCCGACCCGCCCTGGATTAGAGTCCCAGTTGTGCGTTTGTGCTGTTATTCCAGCATTCACGTATAATATCCCTCTATTGTTTTTACTAGGAAAAACCTTTTGATGTTCGTTTCAAAGCTCGGTGCAAAATACAAAATCTGAACACAACAGATTTTAATTACTAAAAGCGAGCTCGATTGTCACTTTTGCATTTTGCGTTTGTCGCGAAACAGTCGATCAAAAAAGTTGCTGAAGACATTGTAAGCGGTCATTGGGCTCTACCACAAGACAATTGAGTCCATATGGGACGGCAATAACAGGGGTTAACATACATGAAATGGGCCGGGGTTAGTGCGCGCTCTCAGGACTCAATATTTGCGCTGCAATACAACCTTTATTGTGAGGATCAACACGCCCGGGCTAACATAGGCATGGTAGCGCCCCGCACCATAACCTTTTAATGAATAGGCATCAAATCACGAGAATCGTTTGAAGCTTATCAGAGTTTAGCTATTTCCACAAATTGTGTTAGACAATATGTACACAGCTCACGAACTTACTTGCAGCAAACGAGACAACATTTTTCTAGTGTCATTTGTTGGAGTCGCGTGGGATTGGGTGATATTACGTCTGTGTGACGAAGACGAGCATGTAGCGGAGCACTTCGCGACTGCACCGACGACAGCTGCTCCTCTTTATTTGATTTCCAACTGCACGAAGGAGCATTCAAGTTTTATGTCAACGTTGCGACACATTCCAACACTTTGGAACGAATATCTTCTCTAATGAGGTTTCAGATTTCTAGTTAGAATCCGATTTTATATCTATCCGCATGTGGCTTTCTCATATCTGCATTTTTATCCCCACGCTGCCTTTACATTTTTCACCCTTATCGCAAGCAAACGTCGTAAGTGCGTTCACATAAAGTTGCTCGTGCGTTTTTCCGGAACCCATTTCGTATGTTGTTGTACTTGTTGTGTTACATTCTGTTATGAAACGATACTGTAATGTTTTCTCGAGATATTGGTGAAGGAATTCTGCGTAAAAATCTGTTTCACTACTTTTCTTGCCTCGGTGCTATTATCGTGACTACTCGTTGAACACTTACGGTTCGCTCGAAGGTCCACTGATAGTCCAGGAAATGGTTCCCAGATAGGTATAACCATTAAAACCGTTGTTGAACAAACGTGGGTCGCGAATATCGTGCGTGAGCAATATCGTTTGGGACAGATGTCGAAGGGCGGGGATGTTTGCGTCTGTGCCTCGGACGGTCAACAGCGACGGCAAACACGCGTGCGAACGCTCATGTGTCGCGCTCAACGGCACGCTTGTTGCTATTTTGTATCAATAGAACTTGTGACGCGTTCAACGCGTTCAATTTGCGTGCTGTACGTTCTGTGATAATGCGACGCTTTGAAGTGGTTTTCACCTGATTCATGTTTGTACACGCTTTGCAATGCCGCTTTGTGCATGCCTACTTTAACATGTTACAACTAATATTGGTTTTAATAATTGGTTCGTAGATGCGAGCTGAAGTACGTGAATGAGAAATGGTGCGGAGGTGGTTGATTGAAACTAATTTTCTTGGTTTTCATAAAGCATTGGATATACCTATGTACGTAGTGCACCGTAAGTAATACCTAAGTAAACTCACAATTTCGATTTATCTTGTACAAAAGTTGTATTAGATTAATGCCTCAAAATATAGGAAACTTTTAGTAGCAATATGTGTAACATAGCAGCACTAAGTCATCATCTCCCTGCCCTTATCCCATGTTACTCGGGGTCGGCGCAACACGTTTTTTTATTATTTACCATTTACACCTTTTACACCTTTTTCATTCATATCATTCCTCACACAATCCATCCATCGTTCCTTTGGTCTTTCTCTCCCTCTCCATCCATCAACATTTATATTCATCACTCTTTTACTCATGCGATTCTTCCTTCCTCATCACATGTCCATACCAAGGCAGTCGATTCCCTTTCAACTTTTCTGTAACTGGCGCAACTTCCAAACTTCCTCTAATATACTCATTCCTTATTTTATCCATTCTTGTCACACCACACATCTACCTCAACATTCTCATCTCCGCTACATTCCTTCTTCATGCTTCATTCATCTTCATTCCTTCTCACAGCCCTGCATTCCTTTCCATACAGTACGACAGGTCTCATCACGGACTTGTATATTTTCCCCTTTAACTTGGGCATCCGTGGGTCACAAGTTGTTCCAATGACCTGTCGCATTTCATCCATTCTGAGTTGATCCGGTGCGTTACGTCACGGTCGACTTCACCATCCCCTTGGACAAGCGACCCGAGGTACCGGAAATCGGAACAGATCGCTATGGGCGTTCCGGCAAGAGTTATGGGCGTAGGACTGGAGAGACCGCCGAAATCACAGAATAAGTATTCTGTTTTGGACCTACTTAATTTCAGGCCAACATTCTCCAATCTTTGCCACCACACCTCCAATCTGCTCTGGACCTCTAGACCACTCTCGGCAACCAACACAATGTCGTCGGCAAACAGCATACACCAGGGAGCCTCTTCCTGGATGTCCGACGTAAGTGCGTCCATTATCACCAGGAAAAGGTAGGGGCTTAGAGCCGACCCTTGGTGCAAGCCAACAGCCACATTGAAGCTGCCGGAAGTGCCCACTGTAGACCGGACTTGGGTACTACATCGACTGTACATCGCTCGAATCAACTGCACATACTTCCCAGGCATACCTTTCTCTTTCAAGGCCCGCCACAAAACCTCACGAGGTACCCGGTCGTATACCTTTTCGAGGTCGATGAACACCATGTGCAAGTTTTTGTGCGCACTTCTGTATTTCTCTCACAGCTGGCGTTAAAATAAATTTACATAAGCTGCATGCTAGTTGATAAGCAGCATGCAAGCGCCGCCATCGGAGGGCATTTATCACAGCGGGTTCAAAGTTCCAATACAATAACCTTATTAGTTACATGAGTGACACTTTTTGTGTCGCCGCCCCGCCACCGGGAAAATACTGATGATACTAAGATACGTCGTATATCATACTTTATAAGTTCGGGATAATATTTTTTGGATGATACAATCATATTTGAAGCAATATGTTCTAAACTTGGAGTTTATCATCAGCCCATTAATTGTTCCCGCTACTGGGACACAGGCCTCCTCTCTATGAGAGGGAATGGGCTATAATCCACCACGCGGGCCCAGTGCGGATTGGTAGATGTCACATGTCTTCGAATTTTTTGGTTCTAGGACATGCCGGTTTCCTCACGATGTTTTCCTTCACCGTTTTGAGAGCAGTGGTGATGAAATCAATTACACAAAGTATTGCGCCTGTCTGGGTTCGAACCCACGACTTACTGTTCGCAAGTCGGGGCCGCCACCACTGGGCCACCGCTGCTCACGGAGTTAACTTGGAGTTAGCAATGTGAATTCGATATTTCCACGAGTTATAACGCTGCGGAATTCACGGCAAAATTTGGATGCAAGGTATTCTATAATATCAAGTCCATAGAGCAGGGAACAGATAACTGTAATTCCTTTTTCAAATTGCAGCGCCACGAGGCGCTGATCGAGATTCATTGAAGCAGCGCATCATTTATCAAGCCAACGTTTCTTACTCAGTTTTATATCGCACAACCCTAGATTTAAACTTTATTCTACTCACTCGTTAAAGCGCTGCATACTATGATTGCACTCTTATTTTTTGGAGCTTTTTGTACACAGCACACAAAACAACGAATGAGTTTTTTTGGTTGTTGACTTTTCAATTTATGTCTCGGATTTTTGCGTATTCAAACCAAAATATTAAAAGCGTGTTTCTTGTTTTGTTTTGCGTTTGGCGGAGTAGTGATGTCTCGGGGGTAATGGAGGTCCACTATCTAAATGGATTTGTTGGCAATCTGAGCCACAGTTCCGGAATATAATCAATAGTAGACGCGGTGGTGTGATGGCGGACGAGTTGTCGCTGATCACACTTGTTTGTTTTATTTCCGCAAGCTCGTTTGGCCCCGCACTACAAACAAGTTCGCGTATAAACGTCGTCATTTGATCAAATTGACTTTTGGAGTGACAGCTGCCAAAATGTCCGTGTGCAACAAAGTACAAAGGAAATATGAAGTCCATGAGTCCTGTGCTATACGTACAAACGGTTCTTGTAATTTGTTCCGAGCACATCAAGGGTTCCAAGACTGAGCTTGCCGTCCTGATTTTTTTATGAAGCCCTGAACAATATAATGTGGCAAACATCTTTTATTTTTCACAAAAGGTACTGTAAGGATACCTTCGCTTCCGTCAGTATCTTTACTTTATATTATTCTTGTTTGGAGCTTATTATGACATTACAAATCTCATAAGTTCGGTATTCTTCATAAGTTTTATAAGATTTATTACACAATAAGAAACAACCGCGCAAACTTTCGTATTTGAGTTTTGTTTCCTCAACAATATTAAAACAGCGATATACAACTGAGAAATATTGAAAAATCTGAGGCGGAAACATCAGTTCACGGAATACAAAACCGGCACACGAAAGAAGTTGTTAGTCGTAGCCGCGGGCCACCAGGCAGTGCTACAACTTCGCGCTACCAACTGCTACGGCGCGTAGCCTCGTAGACCCGCCGCCTGCCGCTGCGCGTAGCCGTGTTCAACTTTCAGCTACTTAGTTTTATTTCACACCCAATTTATTCCCGAGTAGCAATCTAAACGCGATAAACGTAGTTCGTTCTTGCTCTTTTATTACCTACCTGTGGGGTTACTAACTCACCATAAGCGCTTGTTCAATTTAATTCCGATCTAAATCTTGAGTTCTAAAAGTGCAATTCGTTCATTTAAATAATGGCGAATTCTAAGTTTTCCGAAACTCTCAGTGTCATTGCAATGGCTGTATTGATATAGATGAGCTATTCTTGTGTAGGTATAAGTAATAAATATAATAACTGGCAATGTCGTAAAACATAAAAAAACATAAAGACGCAATATTGGTTTAAACATAAAACCGCAGTTGATGTCTAAAAAACCCTTAAAAGTAGTATCAGTCCAATTTCCCTATTGGGGTTCAGAGTGTCACCGCATAAAATAAAAATACCTACATAACAGCCACCCCTTACCCGTACGGGCTGGAGGGGAGGGGGGGGTTACATGGGGCATGCGGGGTGCTTGGGTTGTACTTGTAATAAAAATTCGTTAATACTTTATTTACTGTATTAGTACACGTACGAGTATTTTCGCTTCATATGAAACGATCAATAAACCTATGCGTCTTCAACTATTTATTAGGTTTGTGCTACGCTTCTCCTTTACGGAACCAGTAAGGCTTTCAACGGAAACGTGACGTCGGATATATGGCGGAAGGTCAAAATAACATGTCTATAATTTATGAGCGTGGTTAAAGGTAAGCAAGTGATTTACATAAGTCTATTTTATTACTCGGTTCAGAAAACGAAATGAAAAAATCTTAACCAAACAGACAGCTTAATTACGTTTTAATATCCAAAATAAAGATCCTTTACAAGCAAGATTAGGCGGGTTTAAAAGCATTAGGGGTTCAACAAACAATGCAGGCGATTATCTAGTGAATGGTTGTCAGCAGCATCGGTCTCGGAGTTATTGTAATATGTAAACGAGTCCCGGCGCGTCCCGTCCGCCCGTCCGTCCGTCCGTCCGCACTTAATTGTCCACGTCAATATTAAACTTAAATGTTTGTCATCCCGGCCATTTGTATAGTTAGTGGCCTGATAGGGGGATTCAAAAGGTATTTTCCGTAATAAAGGTGTTACAAACATGCTGGTCATTAAATGTGATATTTCATTATATAATATTGATGTTTTTACACATTTAATCGTTAAAGCGGTCGCCGAGAAAGGAGTAGGCAGAAGTATTATTGTGATTGTCAATAACTGTCTTAGAAACAACTATATGCAACCTACATACATTTTCAAACAACTAAAATTAATCCGTCAATTGTAGTCAGGTAATCAGCGAGTAATTGGACATTAGAAAATATATAGAATAGCTAGAAGCAGTATAAATTGCGGTATGATATACTACTTAGACGATACTCCGATAATTTTCTAATGGAGGTATAGAGTTCATTCAACTTTAATTGCCTCGTTAGATGGCTCAGACTGAAAATTTCCACGACAATAATTTTTCATTTTCAATAATGTTACAGACCTTTCGAATCACTGACTAATGGCGCGGTAATATTTCAAGGAGATATAAAATAAAGCAATCTGTTAGATTTGTGGTCTGAAATGAGGTTATTATAAGTCATATAATTAAATATAAAAGTAGGTTTAACGAAATAAGTATGTAGTAGAAAGTCTATAAATGAAACATTTGGATTGTGTTGTTGAGTCGGTCTGTTTGAGCTAGTTACATCGGTGGCACACCGCAGGTGCCTGGCAGCAGGTGAGCACTAAGAATGCTCAGTATCCATGACTCAGCGCTCCGTGCCAAACTACTTACTGGATATATTTTCTACCACGTCAGATATTCTACTTTTTTATGACTGATGACAAACAAATTCAAGTTTGTCTTTCTACATACAAGTTCTCGTGCAGCGCCGAAGTTTAATTAACTTATTTGCGGACCACCAAAAAAACCCGCACTTAATGTACTGTAATTTGACAATTAAAATTTAATTTGATTGCGGCTGCGCGGCCTGCGGGCGCTGCTACACCTGCAGTTCCAAGTAAAATGAAGTAATCCGAGTCGTTGCGGCACGTCCCCGGCATTACTTACCATCTAGCAACAATTTGTTTTTTCCCACCCTCGAGAGAAACTCGAGCAAGCGCGCCCTGCTTTTTAGTCCCAATTTATTCTTCCAATAAACTTTTCCGCTTTGCTTTTTGCACGGAAAATGTGCCTAAAATATTTAAACAGTTTATGTTTTCGTTCACATCCTTATGTTACTGCTTATGAGCTCAGTATTACTCGATGAAACCGTTCGCAAACTCTTAATGCTGTTCGTGCCCATCTAAGTTACGTAACCAGAATCACGAAACGGTATAAATAATCTGAAAACTTTGTTTGCAAAAACGGCCCACAAAAATGTTCCTATTTCATTTGATTGTTTTGGAGCGTCTGTCGTAAAAGTACCGTACAAATTGTAAGATTACGGAGAAATTGAAGACTATTTCAACGACTCAGAATTTGAAAAAGGAAGACGACAATCTATGACAATCCGTATTTGAGGGTACCTATGCGGAGAACGGCTGTACGCCCAGTGGCTCGCGACTCTAACGGGCCGTGACAATCGCTTCCATGCTAAATGTCATGGTGGCCATTGTTCTACACCGCCCCCTCACCCCTTGAGTTGCCCGCGCCACCCTAACTTTCCCTACTGAAGCACTGGCATTTATTCCCCACACCCTTACCTCCGTTAATGAAAAATGTAGGGCTCGGGATATTGATTATAGTTTTTACTCGTGTTTGCTACGGTGAAATATTTCATGCTGACGTAATACAGGGAAAGTTTCGCAATTAAAAACTTGAATAAGTGTTAGCAGCTCACGTTGGGATCAAAGCAGAAAAAGGCTAAGTGCGCGATATGTTCACATATTAATCTTCCTTAGTGTAATTTAGCTACCTGTACAGTAAGTCAGTTTAGTAATTCTTCTATCTGTTCCTTATCTTCGAGACAAATACTTGAAGCTGAACAAAGTTGGCTTCTTTATTGCACGTAAGACATATTAAAGGATTCAGTAAGTTTTCTTACTAAAAATATAAAGGAAGGTCTGAACTCACGTTAATCAGGTCTAAGTAAATTATGACAATGAAATAGTGAATTTAGTGAGTTGATGTGAAGTAAAACTGGGTGTGGGGGATGTTAACTTAATATGGCGGGGGCATCACGGCAATTTGCTCGAGACGAACCTCCAGCCTGCCTGAGTGCCGGCAATATCAGGGTTGCCGCCTATTATGATAACCTTTTAGTGTTGTCACGATACACGGATTTGGAGTACACGTAAACCGATTTTTATTTACTGCGTCGCTAAGAGTTTTCTAAAAGTTTTCTTTTGGCCCTGTTTAATAGGTTTGTTAGTTGGCTTTTAACCACACGAAGTTATAAAAAATTAGGATGTTGAATAGTGACAAAAGAAGTTTTGGAATGTTATATTAGATACTGAAAAACTATTTCAGATTGGAAAAAATATGATTTCCAATATTGACTTAAAAAGCCAAAGTTTACCAGCCCTACATCCAGTTTACGCTTGCGTTATCGAAGGAAATCGCGCGCGAAGTAATTATAGATCGGTAAGACCTTTAGCTTAAAACCTGCACTTACACCGCCACCCATCATATTTATTTATTATTAAACTTACACACACTATCTTTACAGGATGAACCATATGAACAATAGTGGTTTGCAAACACACACCAGATAAATAGTAAAACAACTTACGGCTCATATTAAAAAAACTAAACTTTAAAAATATTATTATGTAGAAAGTAACACTGAAAACAATAACAGAATTATATGTACCTATATGATATATACGTACATATATAATATGGTGAGCACACACACACACAAACGCGCATTGTGTTGACGTCATTCACGCACACACGCACACACGAGGGCGCGACAACTTCATTAGGAAACCATAAGTTGGTGTGAAGAGGCATCACGCGATACACTTATGTACATAGTAAATTGTTGACTCTACTAACTTATGTACACGATCAAACTAATTATTTTGCCTACATCGCTGCGTTACAAACAGAAAGGTTTTTATCAATTTTGAAAACCTAGTTTATTTCAGTTTACTGAAACGTAGCCACTGCACGTTGTATGGCACAATTATTATAATACATAATGTGTCACTTTATACGCTTGCAGATAATATATTGTGTTCATAATTAATTGTGACAATATTGTAACAGTTTCAGATCTCATTACACGTTATAAAATGGAGCGCAAAATTACCATTAACGTTTAACGCCACCTCATTACTTATTCATTTATGAAACAAAAACATTTGACTGCATTTGCGGACTGACTGTGTCGACATGAATATTTTTTGCTCGAGAGCATTCTTTGCATTGTATTTTATGCGAGTACTTCGTCTCGTCCATAAAACTCATAAAACGTAGTAAGGGCGGCCCCCATTTGTTCCACTATTTGCATACGATACAAACGAGTGAAGACAACGATGTCCTTTACAAAGATCGTTGGCCGTCGACAATAAAAGTGTATTTGCGAAGAAATTTAATAAAGCGGAAGTGGACTGCTATTAGGGCGCCCCTGAGAGTTCTCCGTAGTTCGCACGTAGTCGTAGGTGTACGGAGGAGGTCGTACTGCGGCCTTGTTATGCCAGTAATGGTAATTCATATTTATTTAGTTGCGAGTGTTGCGACGCTGAACCGACGGCGGCGGCGGTTGGCGCTGAGGACACGTGTCGGATATCGGCGTTAAGATAAATATTGTCAGCGGAAACGTTACTGTTCAGTTTGTACTTCATTTTAATTTTTTTAATTTTGTAGATAAGGGATTAAATAGAATATGTTTGTGTTGTTTGGTGATAAGAGTTAGTGAGGCACGTCACGCTGTGTTGGCCTATCAAAATTATGGTTTGATCACAGTTATTGAACGTCATTGATATTTATTGGTAGTTTCACTAATTTGGCTAAATCGACAGCTTCTAAGAAAAGAAAATATTTCTTGGAGTTGAAACAAGTAGGTAGTAAAGAATAGAGAAATTTAATAATAAAACGCGTTTACTTCCACTATTAAAACTGCATATTCTCAGTACGTAGTTCATATACTTGGAAATTCAATAAATATCGAAGTAAACTCGCGGATTTACCTGGTATTATAAATTCGGGAATTTGTCTCGTTATCAATATATCGATAGCGTCTCGATCGAAGGGGCGAGCTCGTAGGTCTTCATTCTACGATACACTGAACGATTTCGCTTTAACGTTATAAATCCAGGGGGATATTATTTTTTAACTTAAGGGATCGAATAACGTATTAAGGAGATTTTGGCGGCTTTCGTGGAAATCTGCCTATGTTTAGTTTATATTTCGGTATAATATGGGACGGTTAAATATATAAATCGAGGACATATGCTATTTCTATTAATGTAACGTTGTTTTCGTATTGATTGACAAGACATACATATTTTGCTGTTTAAGTTAATTCTAGTTTGGGTCGAATAATTTTGTTTACATGAACCGTTTGCCTCAAAAAGCAACTTTAGTAGCACGTTCGTAGCACTTCGTAGCATCGTAGCACTCGTAGCACTTTACAAGAATAGATAGAATAATTATAGAATCCTGTCGATAATAGAAAAATATATTACTTGTTAATAAAATCTTTGACTCCAGACTCCGAGATCAAGAAACTCATCAAAAACTGTCAAATTTCCAATAAATTCTAATGTTAAAGAACATGATTTTAATTTAAACTGTGCCAAAATGTGGTAAAATCCATGAGCATTTCCAAATATATTTCCAAAGATTTCCTACGTTATCTGAATTTCCTTCACCGTTATCCATGAAGGTTGGTTCACTAATTCCAATATGTGATGGCGCCGCCGTGTCGCCCTACTTGTTGCGCACGACGCCGCTCAGTATTTACGTTCTAACCAAACAATATCGACTCTTTCACTAAGCACACTCAATTGTTATGTCTCTATCTACATAGTACAGATATATTGTCGTCAAACACGTTCTACATTTATTTTTTAGAAGTATTGTTCTTATTAATATGGCAGTAGTATTCCATTGGTTTTTTGAAGATTGTAAAATCAAATATTGAGGTTTTTTTTTTTGTTTTTGGGTTCAAGCGAGCGTTCTAATAGCAAACGTTTACAAGTGATGTCTACTAAACTCTTTAAAGTAATAATAAATAGAGCTTTAACCTAACTTAATTCTAAACTAAGTGTAGTGCAGTATATTTGCGCGGTCCACCCGCAAACGAACTTCTCGAATATTCGAGAAAGCACGTTAAGGGTAATAAAAGACGGTCGCTCGTGTGTAATTTGCGCCTTTGCTCAGCTCATCACGACCAGATTGAAATTCCTTTCGTAGCCCCACGTCGGCGGCTGGCTGGCGCCTCTACTTGTTGCGTTGTGAAACGTCATAACTACCCTTACGTGAGGATATTACGCGATAGTTTGTTTTATTTGCGTCAGACTTATCAACTACTATCTGCGTAATAGATACGGGGAGCCCGTGGTGTGGTAACACCAATAAATTCTGTCGTAATGCCAACACTCACGCAGTTATAAAATGACAAATTGTTAACTTACGGTTTCTGATGCCATTCTATGAACAGATATTGTAAAATACTACTTGACAAAAAGTTAAGTTTCAGTATTGTCAGTACAATACTGAAACTTAACTGAGTTTAAATCAGTATTCAAACTAACGTGTTTAAAATGTTAAATACAAATAAAATACAAAGATAGTACATCAAGAAGCATCGTACTCGCGTAAGTTAATCTTCACAACTAAGTTTAAGAACAATCGTGCAAATGGAATTTAAGATTCGTCGAGTAACTGCATGGCGCTGGACGCACGGATGTCTTACTGATTCGTGTTGTAGACCGTGTTACACATTGAGCTTTACCAACAAACTGGTTAGAAAAAGGTTTGTCGCATAAATGAATAGCTAAACAATGGACCAGTTGCTTTATGTAAACTAAGACAGATTTCCAAAGTAATTACAAAGTTCGGTTAACTTTGAGGCTGTGGAGGTACTCAATATATTGTTAAAGTTCGCTATTTTAATGATATTTTATCGTTGTCATTGTAAAAGTCTCTTCGAATGACATGCTAATACGTAAGTCATGTTGAAAAGCGTCTGCGTTAAAGAGAAAAAGCTCAAAGCTTTTTAAATTCAATAAGGGAAGTCGAGTCGTGAAGCCGTTCGATGCTCCTATGTGAAGAAGCAAGTAAATGAACTACAAGTCAAGTAAATAAAACCAATTTGCGTCGTCGAAGCTCCAATCAGTTTCTTAGAAGTGCGCCGTGAGTTGGTGCGCCTCACGGCAAACGTGACCGTTCTGATTAATGGCGAAGTGTTCACATGTTATTAATTAATTAGTTGCTGCAAATTAATATTGTGAGGCTTGCAGTTGACGTGAGGCTGCAGGCCGCGTCGCCGACATGCGTCACCGCGTGCCGTGATTGCGCTTTGCGTCACTGCAGCGCCGTTTAATTAAAGAAGACTTACAGTTCGGTTGCAGTTCGGTTGTTGTTGGTTCGGGTTAACAGCGAGGCGATGAAGGCAGCGCCGGAGAGTGAATCCTCAGAAATGTACCGTTTGATAGCGATACGTTCAGTACGTGGCGCGTGGGCGTGAATAATTACTTGTTTAACTAGTTTTGTATGCGATTTCAATCAGCAAGTACCGTTATTTAAGTTAAAGTTACGAGGGTAACCTTTGATGTCTGAGTTTACATATTCTAAGTGAAATGATTGAAAGTTTCACGTAACGAGTAAATATCGAAATGCAGCAGAAGTGCCATGAGTATAAAAGCAAAAAATAAAATTCTTTACGATACTCAAGATAGAAATCTCAGCGTGTATGAAAGAAAAACAGACATTCTTGAGGGCCACGGAGCCCCGAGCGGGCACTTAGCTTCGGCTATTAAGGGCGCTGTGACCGCCAGCGAGACGAAACGACGAAAACTATAAAACCGTTAAAGCAACGTTTCAGCAGCCGTAAAGAGCGTCGCAAGATCTGTTGACAATGTCGCCCCAACCCGCCATAAACCGTATGCACCCGGCGAAGCAGTAAAACTTAATGGCACTCTGATTAAACTTATCTCTGGGGCTGGCAAATCACGACCTCTAATAAGCGCTCATTCACAAAATCCTGCACTTTTTAGTAGTTGCATGGTCTTAAAACGGTATAAACCGAGGATTCCGGCAGAATATGTCAAGTGTAGAGCTATGGCTTCTTGGCGCAGCGCCCGCCGGCACCCCGACATTGGTTTGTTGTACTAATACGTTTACTTGTACATCGTACAAATAGCAACACTAAATGCTTTAGGATGCTCTATAAATTGTGTGGTTTGTACCCAACTACTGCATTGTATTGTTTTATTATTTGATTCATTAGCATGCTATTTGGAAGTCAACTTGCTTAAAAACAATTTGCATTCGTTTTTCAGACTAACAGAAGTATAGAAAAAGGTTTTAAGTTCCACTAACAAATATAAAGTAACAAGTTCTCGCGTAGAGTCAAAGATAAGATCTTCTAAGCGGGTAGACTAACGAGGCGTAACTTTAAAATACTTTCATTTATAGCGAGCTCCCGCGAAATCCAGTACAGACGTCTTTATGTACAAACTTGTCTACTTAGCGACGACTGTATGATCACACTGAGACACCAAAAAACTGGAGATAGTGCGAGGTAATGCGAGGTCGCATAAAACGAGGACTCTCAAAACGCTTTACAAGTGCTGGAAGGATGTTATAAAGGTTTTACGATCGCGTTCCGTCTGTGAACGTTGCATTGGCCTTAATGGACTACCTAAGTGCATAGGGACATTCATGACAGCGGTAAAGCTGTAAGAAAACGCTTGCAATACGAATGGTTATACCACTAAAGGTTCATTAAAGAGAAATAAACGTGACCGCAGTTGCCGGAATGTTTGTAACACTTACAATGATGACCGACGCGGCCCATGACGACGCCTCTCATTGATAGTATTGTCACTTTTGTTGGGACACGGGAAACGAGATACTGGGACCAGCGTCTAAAAGTATTGTGATAAATTACTACACAAAAAGTCGATGACTAATATTACTGTTTGCTGAAATGTTATAAGCTCATTTGTGTTTACTACACTACATTAGATATAACTGAAAAGTTACATTAAATTAGATGAGTCGCGTTTTTTGTAAACAAAATGAACGATTAACGTTCGCTTAACATGTACATTATAAACGGAAATAAAACGCTAAATAAATAGTACATTAAATAAAAGCTTTCGACGCGTTACTTTCGACTCGACATTTGATTTACTTTGTGTTGAAACGTTTATCTAGAGTGATTCATCACATTGGACAATAATGAGGGAGATTCAGTTCGGAAGTAAAACAAATCCACGTCATCGATTAGTAATTCGAGACTTTTGGGGTTTATTCCATTTTTTCATTTACCGACGGCAAATCAGAATCTAATAGTTATGAAGCACGATCATGTTTCCTTAAAGTGGTTTTCATTTAAAAATGAATTTATTCATTACCTACGAGTTTTATTTTGCAGTTTTTCACGATTTTAGAATTCATTATAATAATGTTATATGTTCGTATTCATATATCCAGAAGGTGGCATACATGACTATTCTTAATAGTTAACATATGACTTACTATTATTTCGTAAAATGTGACCGAATTTCGAGTCGACAATCCTATTCTATTCTGACTGTCAAATCCCTAAAAGACCCTTTTTTACGTTGAAATGAAAATGCTAATGAAACCCTAACCAATATTCCCTAAATCAAACAGTCGAGTGATTTAATTCCCACAAGCTTTTATTTAAACAATAGTGAATAACTATTGGATCCGAACGTAACTACTCAACCGAGTCCACTCGTAACTCTGCCCTTTCCAATCCAATTCCATAAAACACAGTGCTATTTCAAGTTTCAATCAACATGTCCCGGAATCGTTTTACTGGGTCATTGTACCAGGAACACACAGAGTCGCAGGTGATGTAGGCTTTATATGGGGTGTGCTAGGCAATGGCTAGACAGACGTCGGCGTCGAGCTTGTTTTAGCGGCTGATCGATACGCCCGGCCCACCGCGCCCTACTTTGCTGCTGCCCACAACTCTATTTTCTTTTGCCCTTTATTTGAATACAACGATGAATGTATTATGAACAAACCCATTGACATTACGTACCTCATGTATTTTGTGTAGTTGAAACAAATAGTAATGCTAGATATAATGTTCAATAAATTATTCAATGTTTGCAAAAGGAATAGGAATCGCCCGATAAAATTCCAACGTACATTCTGAAAATAGGAGTAAAAGAAATTGAGCGTCGAAGAAATGTTGATGTATGTATAATTCTTCCTTTCTACTCGTTCTATTAGGACTTTTTACGTTGGGATTCGTCTTGATTTTAAAAGAAAGAATAAACACAACGGAAAGTAGAAAAAAGGGAAGCCGACCACAATTTTATACGCCAAAAAACAAAGTGACAGAAGTCAGCGCTGTAATGCCGAGCTCAACAGCTAATTACAAAGAATAGTACCAAAGCTTGGCGCGGACATTATTAAGTAGGTACTATGAACCCTTCGCTTTGTAAACTGGAAAGTAGGTAGGAATCGCCCGCATTTTTGGCATACTTGCGACAACCAGTCTAGAAAGTGTCGTTCGAAAATTTATGGGAAAATGTAAGACCCTGACAAATGAACTTTACGCAGTTCGACGGGACGTGATGCTAAAGACAATGCGAATGTAAAATAGATTCAACAACATACATTCTCGTTGTACTGTTTTCTTTAACTGACTCGGAAACAGACGTGAACGTGGAAATACGTATGAAAGCTACGCTAATTGAAAATTAACTTCCTTGAAAAGCAACAGAACACAGGAACAGACAGTATTTTAGAAATAGATTTCGGTAATTTCCCTTCTGATAATATTCCACTTCTGTATTTTGATTTATGTAACATTGAACAAGTTAAATATTTTTCTAAAACTAGAATGGCATTGTGTCGTGAGCGAGTTTAATACAAGAATCATAAGTCGGTGGATTCTCGTCGGGTTGTGTGCAGTGTTTCTGCGCGACTTGTAAAAGCTTTCCTTTACGAGAAAAACTTTTATAATTAAAGGACATCAAAGAACGCCGCGATGGGGTTACACTTTGGATCGTTATTCAAAGCGGCTGTAACCGAGATAAGGGATCTTTTAGCGCCTTTTCAATGGAAGTTTATTTCATGAACTGTGACAAGGAGATAAATCTGTTCCAAAACATATATAATTATAGGTAAGTATAAAATAAAATATTTTTGGTGCATGGTCCATAGATTATGTGGAAAACATTGCAGAAACCATCATGGTACGGTCAAATAGAAGGACCACAAGTTACGGAAGAGGATTTGACTCACAAAGCAGCTAGTGACTATCTGCACGTTATAATACCTTGAAAAATAACAGCCCCGTTCATTACTCATAAAGTTATGTAATTTTCATTAATCGTAACAAATAAAATCAACCTAAATCAATAAAGAGGTATCTGTATCATTTCCTTATCGATTACATTTCGTGCTACAAATAGCATCAGATAAATACGTGCCCTACTGAACGGAGTAGCATTGATAATCTTCACTCGTATGCGAAACAGCCGCCCGATGAATACTAAAGACGTAATCGCAATGATACCCGTACACTGATGCGTTTGGACAATATCGTTAAGTCTACATCAGTAGTGGAGCAGTAATCAACTCCCCACTGGCGACTGCAGAGTAATTGATTGGTCTCAGAAGCAGACAACAAAAGATAATACCGAGTCTCGTGGTAAATGGATTTGTCAACTGCTGCGCTAGTAATTAAATAAATACACTATTTGTTTCTTTTCTCGTGAACGGTTAGTTTACATGCTGACAAGTTTTATCAGAGCGAGAGCATGGCTTTTGTCTAGGGAAGTAATTTGTGAGTTCTAATTGTTTGGAGAAGGTATAAATGCTAGTTCAGTCAACTCTGTGGTAAGTATCAGTTAATATAGCAACGACCGACCCGATGACGATGATGATATTAATTTGATAAGATTCTATTAACATACTGAAAAAGCTTAAAGCTCACTTACAGTTTAAGCGACGAAGGTTACATTATAAATATACTTAGTTACGTGAAGCTGAGGGGCTGCGCCATCCATTTAATATATTTCTAGAAATCAAAGTAATCGTATTTATTATGTTCGGTGTGATATTTATAGATTAATGGTCTCCTTTGCGGAAAACTGGAGATTAATTAACCTTTTCCCTCAAAATTTACAATTAACAGCAGGAAAACCGCGTATAAGAGCTTAATTTACTTTTGCTCTCTCGTCACCAAATCACGTTTAATCAAATTTGTTAGATTTTGATATGATTAAAACGTTTCATACATACCTACATACAACACAAAAATCTTTTCGGCATTACGTGCCCACGTATATTTGTGCGGCGTATATTATAGTTGGTTAGTGAGGGGAGAAGGGGGAAGGACATCAATCACTGAAACCTTTTTGTCAAGTTGCCACTTCGACACGTTTCCCCAATGTTATGGTTAATTCAAGTTGGCGTAGTTCGAGCTTTTGATGCTAAGGGTTGAACTGATATATTTGTTAAGAAAATATCCTTTTTTATTGAACTTGTGGATGCCACCATCATAGTTTATTCCAAGTTTAAATTATACCTCAGGGCTGAGCTGAGGGAGAGAACCTCACGTCCCGGCCGCCTCGGGAGACGCCCCGGGCGTCGGGGCCACACGTGGCCTCCGGCCACCGTAGGTGCGGGCCTGTGGACGGAGAGCTATGGGCTAGGTCGCCGTCCGTCCGTCTCATGACTACAGGCCGTGTCGACGGCGCGTTCGTGTTCCACGCGCGCCTCAAAGAGAGTCAGGAAAAAGGAAGGCGTCCGCAAGGGCCGATGCCTGCCGGGGTTGCGGGACTGTTAGAAAGAGATACCGTGGCCCCGGAACACAAAGGGCGATGAAGGAACATAGATGGGTTTTAGTCAGAAAAAGTCTGACACTCCCTCCTGCTCCGCCCTGCAGAGCGGGAGGAGTCATTTGATGATTTGCCACCCGAAAAAAAAAATGTTTATGAGCTTAGATTTCTGTGATTGAAGAACGAACACTGCGGAAACCTTTAAACCTTTCGCAAGTCTTAGTATAATATATTTTAAACGATATTATCCACCGGGTAGGGTTAATAAAATTAGACGAACAGTAACGGTAAAACCGATTAACTTTATCGTGGCTTTTTAATCGTTTACGCAAACAAAGCGTGATAATGCAGCGGCCAACACGCCACCCGGCACCCGGCACCCGGCACCCGGCACCCGGCGCCAACCGCCCCACCTGATCCCTTTATATGCTCTCTCAACCTTTAACTTTTTAAAAGACCGTCTCTGTCTACCGACAAACAATTTAACAGTATAACTTCGCCGAATAGACTTTTTGGAGGAGATTTGTTATTCACTCAAAAGTTTTAAGTGGCTGTGAAACATCGTTGTCAAAGAATTAAATAACTACTCGCTTTAAACGATTTGATGCTTTAAAGTTATAACATAGGGTGTATAATTGTATGTAGTTTGTTCGCGAACAGTTGTTAGTCGACACGTCGATCTCAGAAGTTTCGCCGTCAGGTTGTGGTGAATCGAGAGTATTTCACTTGACGGAATGTAGATGTTTGTACTTGTCGCGGATCGGGTTAAACTTTAATAGAATTAGGACGCCCTTCCCCTACAGAAAAGAGAGTTGTACACACTATTGCTGTAAGTTTTGATTTGATCCGAACTTTTGACCCGATGTCACTTGGTGAAATAGGAGATAGCTATGGCAAACAACTACAGAATAGTGGCAATATCTTCTTTGAAAGTATTTCGATACGGTATTACTCCTAAACTCGACCTCTTATATTCGAAAATACTTACGTTAGAGGTTTGAGTTCAACACTTTTCGGAGATATTACCAGTTGTATCAGACGAACTCAGCTTTAATCTACTAAAGCTGGGATTAAGACTTCTACCAACAGTTATAAGTCCCGTCTGCAGCAAAAAGTCCGAGAATCTTTTCTAAAATTGTATCCTGACGTATGTTAGAGAAAAGGCTTAATTCTTCTTTATTAAGAAAGTCGATGTTCGATAAGAGGCGTGTGTAATAGCCCCCCGGCGCGCTGCCGGGCCCCTCCATTAGTGAGCGTGTTGGCTGCGGAACCCTGCGACGCCCAGCGTGGCGCCGCGCGCTACCCACGACTTCAACCACTCTCTTTTTCAAAGACAGTCCTCAAATTAATATAATCAGCTCCCCAAGGAAGCATAATTTCATATTTCTTCGAAACGAAAGGCTAGATAGTGTTCTGCGCGAATAGAAGACATCTAAAACTTATAAGATCAGGCATTCAACGAAATTATACCATGAAAATATTAAAATGGCTAGCTGTTGACAAACTCTGGAAAAGCTAATAAGAGTCATCGTAAAATTAAAAAAGGGCCAGTAACGGGTGTCGGTGAAACTCGTTAGTTTCCACGGACATGAGATAATTGTGATAACCGCATTTATTCGCGTCCGGAACTCTTGGATGTTAAAGTTAATTGAGTTATTTTCTCCGGCAGCCTGTGTGTCCTGACAGTGTACTAGTCTACCTGCAACGATCCAATACTGAATAAAAGAGTTAAAACGAACTGACAAGCTCTGTTTACAGTAAAAGCTAAAGTAAAGTAAAGTCAGCTAAAGTAATTAAATTACTATTTCAGTTAACTTGTTCGTTATTGTCAATATGACTGACAGTAACTGATAAAAGTATGTCATTCAATATTTGAAATACTTTTGACAATCTTAGTGATGTAGCGGTAGACATACATCAAAGTACGGAAGTACCTTGTTACTAAACACGTCACGAAATGTCCTTGTTTTTATATTCGAAATGAATCCTATGATACTATTCAAAGCTTTAGGAAAAATAACTGAAGGAGAAGAATCGGTATCAGGGCAAGGTTTCAATGGCGTGTAGCTTATGAGGCGCACGGTGACTTAATGCAAAAATGCATAAGAAAATGGATCATGCTCGAAGAATTCCATTCACAACGTGAGAGTCTGCTAGATTAAGAACTTTACTGCGACGAATAAAGTTTGGAATAGAACTCATTTTGAATTTTAATGACATAATATTGGGTCGGATCCTTAAAAGCTTTTTGTTGGCTGTTATGGCTTACACTGAATTTTTGATTATGGTGATATTATTATGATTCATTATTTTAACGACAAACTGAGTTCCTGGAATTTCTTTAGTAAGACTAAAATGTGCATTACAGAGTTATACATACTTTTTCAAAAAGTTATTTGCATTTTTAATCAACCGATGAACTAAAAACGTTGAAATTTCAAAATATAACTCTAAAATCGTCATAATGGAAGGGTTCTGTAAATTTCTAGCGCACACACAAGATCCACGAGTTTCTGTTGCCGCCCGTGTGGCGTCTAATTACAAATGTTGAATGAAACTTTTTGTTCGGCCAGATTGTCGCGCCACCGAGTTATATTCACTTCAAATTGAATATTAAATTTCCATTGCAATACGAGGAATTTTTAAATTCGTTAGGTGCACAGTTATTTTGATTGTTTTTACGGCACCCTCTAATTTTAAAAGCGAGGTTTTTGCGTAGCTGTTCCGAACAGTATATATAATTGAATGCACAGAATAAAACGAGAGTTACTCTTGTAACTTGCAGTGTTCTAGGTAACTACATTGGGAGTGTATGCGATCTCATTGGGCGTATCGTATAATGTAAGTCCATAATATTAATGTGTTCGACGCACGTACAGCTGCAGCTACTTCGGCTATACGACTGCATTATCCGCAGCATCCTATTTTGTAGCGCATAGCGTAATAATCTCAGCTATTCGGTGGGCTTCGTCAGCGCTCGGCTCGACAGGCACTCGAGGCGGCTCGAGTCTCGGGCTCAAGGCTCGAGGTGGCTCGAGCCCGCGGCCTGAGAGTGCTGGCGCGGCGGAAGCGGGCCCTTACGTGCTTGTCGTCACGACACGCCGCCTTTGTCCACCCACTAGGCTTATTTGCTGAACAATGAAAAAGACGAAAGCCTCCGACATATTTCTGCAAAGCTTCTGCGATGACTCGAAGGAAAAAGTATTTATCGCGTAGAAAATATGCCATGATTCGAAAATAATAGAGGCCGCCCCCTGTCAGTTTAGAATTCATTGTATTGATTGATGAAAAGGCTATTATGAGATTCCACCAGATTTCGCGAATTTTTCATTTTCGTTTATACGCGACTTTGCTATAAATCGATTTCGGGTCCAATTTATCAAGCTTTCTAAATACTCGTCTAAGGCGAGTCGTGTCTGTGAAATTGAGAGGAACATCGAAAATGGCTAAAATTATTTTAACATTCTTACCGCATGTCGCTCTAGAAGCGAGCGACAATTAAATTCAGAGGGTGTGAGCTCTAAGTGGGTACGTGTTCCTTTAAAATGTTATTAAGGTGGAATCCTGATTTGATTCTAAAGACTACTACAGTGCCAGCATACGTATGCATAGCTTTATGATTTACTACAAGAGACGTACATTTGAAACGATCAACATTGATATTGGCGAGGTTTTTGTGATTAGATACGCGTTTCAATTTCTCAATTCAGTCGGTCCGTCGGAGCGCGTGAGCGATGCGCACGTCGAACTAGCGTGACAGCCGCCTGGCGCCCCCTTGTGGCTAATACACGCGGCTCCCTAACACCGAGTGTCGTGTAAGTATTTTCCGGTGGATACATTGTCTTTTTGTTACAAATATTTGGTCCGAGTTTCATAAGGCCGGGATTCACAAAACGATTATATAGCCATAAATATAACAAATGTCCTTATTTTGGATATCGTAACCACTTCCAATAAAATCCCAAAACAATTAGTTTTCAGTAAACCGAGCTACCACTACATTATTGATTTAGATGTGTTGTAGTAATTCGGTATTCAGCCTTAGTGATTTGTTGCGTAAACCTTACGTGGAAAAATCCTGACGTTCATTTGAATTTCTCTTTTACAAGTCAATAATGTATGTAGGTGGATACGATACCGTCTTGTTGAGATTAGTTTTTGAAGTTTATTTTTCAATGCAGTAGTTCAGTGGTCATGTCAAAGGAGCTGTCATGAATTTATGAAAATAATAGCACGCGATCAAGTCGGTTCTCAACCTCTGCCATCACAGAATATCCACAGTCACGGAACAAACATTGCTATTCGAATGCTTTGAAGTATTGGAATATATGATTTGGCGTCTATCTGCATTGAGTCTTTGGTGTATTTTTTTGTAAACGCGAGGGCTTTCCTTATACCTGTACTTTGGTATCGGTATTTAAAATCATGTCAAATCAAGCGATTTTAGTATGGAGGATCGCGGAGGAGAGCACTTGAAGCGGCCGAAGGGTCCGGAGTGCACTCCTGGCGGGCCCGTCACATTATTCGACCTACTTAGCGGCAACAGACGAGACGAGCCGAGGTGTCGCCCGGAGCCGCCTACTTGATATTGTCGTGCTTATGGACGACTCCCTGTTGAGATCTACGAGTATTTTTATGATCCTTTTGTAAGCGCCACGAAATTATAAAAAATCCCGATAGCCGTTCTAAATTTCTTCAACATCAATTGAAAAGTGATGACGCTTTGTGTTATTTTATTCCTTTATTTTCACATTTTCCCATCTACAATGTCGGAGTAAAGAATGCGGTAAAAGAAAGTGCCTAATAAACGTAAGTCACAATACAAGTTATAAAATGTTACGTCTTCCATACACCAGAGACCTCTATCTACATGTATACGAAGGGTATAATATTAAACGTAAGAAAATAAGGCTTCAACGAAAACGAATTGAAAAATTCAGTCGAGTGAATTACGGGATAGCTCCTAATGCCAAGATTAAGCAGGATTGCCTCTGCTTGAATATTTCCCTCTGTAAATAAAACACCCACATCTATTGGGTTGGTAAATTGAGAGCTCAGCAAGACAATTTACTTTTGTAATTTTCTTTTTATATCAAAATCTGGTCAAGTATATTGCGTTAGATGATACGAGCGGTTCGATATCGGTCGGCGAGTGACAGCAGCGGCCATATTGGTCGCATAAATCAAGCGGGCGGCGAAGTGACACCGCGCGCCGTAAGCGATTGAGTGTCACCCGTCTAGAAATAAAAGCAAGAAAATTTTTCACTAGTTGAGTGGTTTACTCCGAGGCATGCGGTGAAATTTGTCTCGTCTGCTACCCACTTACTTGTTGTTTATGTTTCGTCTTCTAATTTGGAGACTCGGTTACTTACCAACTTGGTACGTTGTTTATCTGTGTTTGTGCAAAATATTTAATGTTGTATTTTAGTTACATAATCTTCTTCACCCTTGCGTTTTCCTACTACCGCCTACGGACGAAATCTGGTTCGTTTTGAAGCTTTAGTTACGCAATTATTAGTTGAGGTAAACGGCTTATTGTTCAACTTTTAATTATTTTTTTACTTGAGTATTTTTGTGACTTCACCAATATTTTTACGCAACGGTTATTCGTACAGTTCATTTTAGAACAATCACGTTTGTGCGGCTTCTACGCAAAACTGTTTTGCGTTGGTTCCACGCAATTTGAAGTCCTGTAAGTTATTCAGTTGTTTTTCTTACTTCCAATTTAAATTCAAAAATAGATCCATCAAATGCGCAACGTTCTTTCAACAAGAGTTATCACAAACCTGCTACAGTACAAAATCTGTAGAAGCATACAGCAGACAGGCACTTAGTTTTATTATATTAGTCTAGATTACTAAATCAAGTCTAGCTGCATTAGCGATGGGAAAGGATATCGATACGCGCGCCGGCATCGAGTTTCGCGCGGTTGCATGTTAGCCGCAAGTTATGCATTCCCAGTACATATTACTGTTACAAATCAACACACACGGGAATTTGTCTCTACTATACATGTAGCAGGTTTTACCCTTGACGTCTTAGGTTATAGAGACAGTTGGGTATTAGAGATAGATACGAAGTTCTACGGGATATTAGAAATACGGTTTAAATATTAGTTTCACATGTTTGAGTATATTTTGTCAAAGGTTGAAATAACGATAGGCAGAATTAGTGACGGTTTGAATATGAATGAATTAGTCAACACTCAGTAGGCATTTATATTGAGTCAACGGAAGCCGTGATACGATTGCTTGATCTGTTAACAATATTAGTATTTTCAGCAGTTGCCTGCGTATAAGGATGGTATAGGTAATAGGTTCATCATAATTAATTAAGTTATATTGGGTTTTTCCGACAGGAATTTCTCAGTAGCAGCCATGGAGTCTAGATTTGCACCCGGTTGATGGCAATAGGCTTGCCCCTTATTACATGGGACTTAAACAAAACTGGCGAAATGTTGGTATTAGGTACACCTCTGCTTAACCCTTCGGGTATTACAGAGAGAGATGTTATGTTATGTAATTAATGTGAGAAATGGCAGTCTACGTAAAGGGCAGCCGGTGTCACTACACTATGTGTTTGCAAATGTTTCATGCATTTCCCTCACGCGACAATAAAGAGTGGTTCGCACAAGACTTACGATTAATGGATCCTTTCTATGGTAAATATTCCTAAGTACTACTTTGCTATTTCATCGACATTATTAATTGAATTGAATTTCGAATCTTGTCTGTTCACTGCCTATTTCGTTTAGTATGGAAATATATTGAGACAACAGGATTAAGAAGGCTTGTTGATGATTCATTGTGTAAGTAGTTTTAGTCTGTTGTAATTGAAAGTGATAGTTTCAGGATTTTCTTTCATTTATCTTTTTAATGTCGTTGTTAGTTAGTTCCTTTTTGATAAACGCAAAGAAAAATACATCATCTAAAATACGTAGTTTATCCATGACACAGGTAAACGATGACTTGTAAACTAAAGCAATAGGAAATAGAAAAGCATTTCATATCACACGTCGCGAGGCGTGACCGAATTTACCGTTCTCCGTGACACACTCAATATTACCCGATCTTTTTCTTTTATGTTAAACCAATTTCGTTCAGGGTAAAAATCAAAATAAACTCAATGTGTCTTTTATACATAGTTTGGTCGACCGGACCAAGAATTCGGCAAACTTTTGAATAATAAAAACAACTCTACCGTACTTGATATCCAATATTTCAATAAAGCTCCAAGTTTTGGGCATGAGAAAATGGAGAGGCGAAAAATTACATTACGAAGGTCTAGGAGATATTGAGGCTCTCTTATCAGACAAACATATACCTAGTGGGTAGGTTGTACACACGAGATGTCGTTCGGTGCGGCCAGATGGAGTTATTACATGAATAAAATCGCTCGTACGACTTTCATTTCGACATCTCTACTACAAATTGTGATATAGTAGACGTATCCACGTTGTAAGATGCATCCGTACTTTGAGCAGACCGTATATCGTAGAATGGAGTAGTTTCAAGTTTGGATATATGGCGTTAGAGTTTTTCGTTTGTGTCATGTATTTAAACATTCAAACATAAACAAACCTTGAAGGATAGGAGTAGGTATTAATCGAAACTGAACCGTATAAGGAAACGAATGAGTAATGATTGAATTCGATAAAATCAAACACAAAATCTGTCGTAGTCAATCATAAACCATTCAAGAGGACACGTGTAACCGCTTTATTACTAAACCATAAACATATATTTTGATGAAGACTCTTTCCATCTATTATCTTATTGAATATTGTAAAAACCCTCGCGTAATTCGTAAAATATTCCACTCGCAGCTCCCTGAACGTTTAATATTGGATAAAATACACCCTAACGTTCCTTCGTATTCCCCCGTTGTTCATATCGGCATGTTATTCAGATTATACACGAATATTTCAATGCTTTCTACTAAATTACAGCTCACGAAACTCTTTTACTTAATGTCGTACGTTGGAGCGTGGCGGTGTGTACATCATGCTACAAGCGACAGCGACGACGATGTCATGATATATTATGTCTAGCTAGAATTCAATGAATGGTTTAGTTGTGTTTCTATCGAATAGATTACAGTGGAGACAGAATACTATATGATTCTCTAAACAGTAAATAATTCAAACACTGTTTTAAGCTTTCACGGTTTCAAACTAAACTTATAGTGTCACTTACGGGATATCATTCGTGATTGTTCACTCAAAGTAATGAACAATCACGGAAGATAAGTGACATATAAGTTCACTAGATTATTAATTAAAAAAGGAGGTAGTCTATGTTTTAAAACTATTAGTTTTCAAGATAATTACAGCATCAGCTAATGGTTTCTCAGGGCCGCGTTTTCTTCATAACCCATGGAGTCCGTATACAATTTGCATACTGTTATTATAGACGAAAAATTGCTACACATTAGGCGGCTCCGTCTTAAATTGTAAGAGAATGGATTTCCTTGAGCAAATACGCCCGTTTCATTATTCTAAACAACGAATAAATTTACCGAGGGAAAACAAAACAATTGTATTCATTTTGAGCGACTGCGGTTGCTGCATTACTTGATCAAATTATTCATTCCTACTTTTTCTTTTTACTTTGCTTCTTACAATATTTTTGTTGAACGTTAAAAGAATATCGCTCACAGAACAACCCACCAAAAACAAACCAATTAACCTTCTGATTGGAATGGCTATATAAAATAAAAATCGCGTCAAAAGGAAACTGTCAGCATTTTGGACGAAACGGTGCCCTTTAATTAGATTCGAACCGGGCATAACCGGCTTATTCCAGCTTAGGCCGGTTCTGCGTAAACACAGTCGTGCCACTGCAAAAATGACCAACTAATTGGCTTAGAACATTGTGTTACGCAGTTTTCGTATCCAATATTCAGTGGATTGGTGCTTTGTAAAAAAAGAGCATTTTTTTTCTTGTTAGTCCGATTTAGATAGGCGCGGACTGGTTTATCTGGGGTCGCTTTTGTAATGGCGATTTGGGGCTTTTATCCGTATTAAAATAGTACTCGGTAAATACTTTTTAACGTTGTCCCCAAAGTCCATTAAATGCCAAAGGTTTGTGGTGAATACGGCAAGATGGCGTGTTGGCGTGATTGTCGCGGTGAGTCGGCTTCCGCTTGCCGGTGCTTGTGTACCGGATGCGTTACGTCTCCCGCGTCTACCGGCTGTTTCCAACTCATCTTGTTTCTTTGTATGTACACTTGCCACGAGATAAGCGAAATTGTAGGGTTCAGTATTTTGTATTTACAGATTGGTGTGTAATAATCACATCTGCCTTTGAGTACATTTTTACGTGTGTTTAAGTAGAGAAAATTGGCTGAAACAATTTTTATCCTTGCTCAGTGAATAATAAAAGCAGCTCGAAAGCAAAGAAGTGTTACAAAAAGTCAAAGCTCAACCAGCCTAAATGGGTCTCAAAGAACCTCTATTTGGTGGGTATGTTAATTTAACGAGCGTTTATTAAGTAAATAGCCGAGAGTTGTGTAACGTAAATGAAAGTGTTGTTAGGTCGTTTTAGGCTGGGGCTTGGGGCGCGGGGTGCAGGGCCCGACGGCGCGGGAGTGCGGGATGCTCACACTTGGCTGGGCGTCGCAGCCACCTTACGGTTCAAATACTTTTCATGTGTGTAAACAAAACGGTTCTTACGGGACTAAATTTACAACGCTTGATTTCCTTTCAATTAAATGCTTTTAAACTCTTTGACATACCCATAAAACTTCACACTTCAGTGACGCTTAAAGATTATGTATTTTAGATTTATGAAAGGTTTCTGTAAAGTTATATTTAGATGCCTATTTTAGAACCATAATCCTACACCTGGCTTGTTATAAATGAGCTTTCTTTTTCTGGAGGTTGACGCCAATGACCACATAATATTAGGAGTGGGGTTTGTTTTAATACATAAATAAAAAACTTACCTTACATAAAAAAAAATATGTTAAAGGGATACGACATACGACAATACTCTGTGCGTTGATATAGAATTCCTTAAACATTTATAGCTTCAGTGCAATACAAAGTTTAACTTCAGAGCGTACTGTCAAGTTCTCAACGTAAGTAAAGCTTCATCTCCACAATATCATTGTTTGAAGCACGTCGGAAAAACGTAGGAAAGCGGAGTGTCCCAGTTACTCCCGACGCTACAGTTTCAACCGCAACTAGACACGGACTTGCCTTAGTCGAGTCACCTCAAGAAAGGTTTCGCGTGTATTAAGCCTATAACAAACTGTGAACTTCCACTACACAGCCTCTGCAGTAAATTTCGGGGTTTTATTGAACCGTTTTTTCAGCCGGGTTTATGTGGAGACAACGTATGTTTGGCGACAGCACAATAAATTCGAATTTAAATAAAAATCCTTTTCGTTACGCGACTTTAACAACCCAATAACAAATTTTATGTTGTACAGATTTGAGCGCACTTTGTTGGATCTAATCAAAATTGCTTAGGTACCTACTAATAATGCCTACACAATTAACGTAATTTGCGTGGCTCTCCCACGCTTACTACAGATAATGGTTTTAATGTAGGTACCTTAAGTGAATTAATTGAAAGCGGGCAGCGAAAAGCCTTAAACTAACTGCGAGTACAGTCGGGAAAAATGTGAGATTCGTAATCGTGAAGTCGTTGATACACAATGTGTGAAATAGAGAACAACGTGTGTAGCGTTGTAGTAGCTATTCATGTGAAGTTTGATATATGGGGTAGCGTCATAGCCACCCGGTGTACTTGTCCGCGATACGGATGACTTCAACTACTGTTTCTCGATATCGATAAAATTAGTCAGATACCGATATTGTTTAGAAAATTGTACCTACATATCTCCCTTACGTAAGGGAGATATGTAAGTATAATTTCCATTTTTTCATCGAAAATTTGTTATACCATTATCTTACGTCTTACAATAACATTGTTTTTCTTTGTACATTTCACAAAGTCAACTAATAATTTTCCTGTCACATCCTTTTCTTTGACGACATAACAAATGTCTGCTTCTGCCATTACGTAGTTTAAAATGTGAGCGTTTCCCGGTACCGACACACGACGTTGACAAGTGACGCGTATTATCATTCATTCGAGTATTCCTAGTACTATACTTTGTTTGTTGTTTAAATAGAACGCGTAGCACGCGAGGCTAGCCGGCCACGTTGGGCCTTTTGCTTTAAATCTTTAATTACTACACGTTTATATGACCGGAACTGTTTCCCGATGACGATGTAGCAACACATTCTGCTTATAAAGTTGTAACGCGATATAAAACATGGGTATGGGGCAGCAAAACTTATTTTGAATGGGTAAAACCAGGCTGAGTATTCAACGCGTGTACTCTACCACCTATTTAAAAATATATCTATGGAAGCAATAAAGATAAAGGCGTAGTAATGTAGTTTAGTTTACCTAATATTAATTATTATCACTATTATTATGGACAGTTATTAATTGTTTCCATAACGGGAGTAACGGTAAACGTAAATTACAACACAAATTAGGAGAACATTTTGCACTCCCAATAAATCTGTAATTACTATCCACTCGTTGTGAATTGACTATGTTCCGATGAGTTTAAATGTGGCATAGTGCCATTTCATGGAATACCTTATCATTATGTAACATTTGAATTCTTCGTACTCCTTTAAAACCTTGGAAATGTATCTGAAATACAGTTGCATTCTTTACAAGTATCGATTCTAAAACGTCATGATTTTTTCATGAAACTGCAATAGTCGTGCAGTTATAGTGGTAAATTGAGGCTCGATATGCACCAAGTATTCATTGAATACACCTAACAGTGTACTAAACTGCTAATGTCGAAGTTCAAGTTGTAGCAGAACTGTGGTCGTAATGTCAGTTTGTCCGGGCGCTGGGCGCTGGACGCTGGGCACGGGGCAGGCAGGCGGGGGCAGCCGGCGAGGGCGGGCAGGGAGCGTATCGCTACCACAATAATTTACTCGATTACCCGCGTCGCGTGCCCGCTACCACTACAAATAATTCATACGACCCGTCTAGTAATGGCCTTTTAGCTGCCCGTCTAACTTCAAATGTAGTTACGTAGATGTGGTTACCAACTATTGCTATTAAAGTAGCCACTAAAACCTTCAATTTGTGTGTGTCACATGTTGCTACTGGCAGTTGGGAAACAATTGTAAAATTAGCTCGGACTTTAGTCGTGATTTTAATCGCACTTGTCATTTTTTTAAATGCCGCAGAGGACGAGGTTGTCCACTTTCCATTTTTATCGATAAAAGGAGTTTAATGTACACATTGAAGCGCTAGAATATCTTTTGAGCAAAGCGAAGTCTGGTATTAGTCTGGGAAAAGTTAAGATGAAAAAGAAAAAAACTTTATACTAATAAAAGAAGTGAAGGACGCAAAAGATGTGTGCAAAGATTCGGAGCAGGCGGCGCGACGCAAGGTTTTTTGTCTTTGCAAAGGATCTTTTATTAAGATATGTGTTTGTACGAAACATTGGACAAAAAGCTTACTTTAATACAAGTTAAAAGAGAACTTTGTACGAGGGACTATTTAATATACGATAAAAAGCCTTTGAGTAATTCACGAACAATTTATTATAGCTACGTCAGGAATTCATTTCATAATATTTTAGAGTCGTCCTTATTTCAGTGTTGTGGTTTGTCCCACTAGGCGCATGCTACGCCATCTTAACTTACAGATATCAATTATTAATGTAAACGTTGTCGGTCGGAGGGCTCAACAATAATTTTAGTGTGGCATATATTGTAATTTACCCGAGACAAGTCGTCAAGTTGCCTGCTGCCTGGCTGGGACATGTTTAACTTCATTAAGCATTATACGAGCGCACAACATACTCGTTTAAGTCCAATCTAAGTTGTGTGAGAGGACGAGTTTACATGTGAATAAATTATTATCTTGCAGGCGGCAGAGTTGGTGTGAAACCTCGGGAACTATACACTCGATGCACGGAATGTCTCTGAATTTGTGTTCAGTTTGTATTTAGCAGGATATGATATATGGCGAATTTGTCAAGAAATAGTGTCAAAAGTAAACTTTGCTATTTAAACATATTTCTTCCATGTAAACTTACGGTAGACGTTAAAAGAAATTCTCTAGAAACTGTTTAAGTATTCGCCAACCCTTTCTGGATACATTCTTGAAGAAATAGATTATGTAACACATGTATGCTTTATATTAGGGGTATTACAAACATATCAGACACAAACATATCGGGTTTGTGACCGGTTGATGGCAATAGGCTCGCCCCCTATTACAATGGGAATTCAAAAAAATATAACTGGCGAAATGTGGGTGTACTATTATGTACACCTCTGCCTAAACCTTCGGGGCTTACAGGTGTGATGTTATGATGATGTGACAAACATATCAGAATGTATCTAGTGACGATAAGACGCAGAGAATATGTTAGTCAGTGTGTGCCAACAGCCTTATTTACTATCCCCGATTTCATAATAGCCAATTCAAACTGCGTTATCTTATCTGTTTGAGAGCAGGCCCCTATATCGTCTGTAGGACACTTCATACGGGCTTACATTCAGGCAAGGAATTACTGCATAGGAAGCCTATGTGCTGGACTGGTAGGTGGAAATCGCCCAGTGCCTACCAATCAACGTTTTGTGGTTCAGCTGGTAATAGTGAGGTTGCTCTTCTCTCTTGTAACTACATGTGGTTTGTCTACGGTTTTTCAAAGGATATGGAATACTATAATGGTGAAACTGTATGGAAAGAATCAGAATGATGCATCAAAAAGATGCATTAGAGTTCTATACCAAATCTAGCATAATCACAGTAAGTCGAATCAATATATAAACAAAAAAAATTGGACAAGTTCCTTAACGTAATGACTTAGGAGTGTAGTTATAAGTTCCGGCGATATGGTCCGAAAATTTATGAAAATGTATAAGAGCGCGATATCAGCGTGGCACATACGCGTACCCGTACTGCACGAAGTTTGTCCGCCACTGAATAATTAACCCGCTAATGGCCAGATCGCAAATAAACTCCGAATTATTGCACTCAAACTTGCCCCACGTTAGAACTATGAAACACGACAAAATTTCACAAACTAACACTTTTTAAACTACTTACAGTAATATGCTGGTATAATGGCCGCTACATTATTATTTACCCCAGTTATATTCAAATAAACTCAAGGTCTACGCAAATATGCGCCGCGTAGCAAACTGCTACGCCGTAGCACACATGAGGAATAGGGTAAAATAAAGACTGTCATATAGAATTATTAATGAAATATTTATGGTTATAATAAATATTATTGTAAAATATTATACAGAGCCATATATTTTGTCGAGCAAGAAGCAAGTTTGTACAGCGAGTGTCACGGCTCGCTGCGTAGACCATCTACGAAATAGTATTTTCTGTAAGCGGAGTAAAATTGGGACATGTTTTATTTTTTAAATGTTTTCTCTGTGAAAATATTTTCATGTTGAAAGCCTCTGCATAAGCTTACTTTTTGAAGAAGCCGTCTACTTCATCTCAGTATTCGCCTGCTTTGCTAAAAGTAAGATGTTTGCCTGCTCGTTAGGATGCTACGAAAAAGAAAAAATATGGCAAAAATCCACTAAGGCCTAAAGTATCTCAAGAAATTATAGTGCAAACTACGATATATTTAATTTATTACTTTCTATACCTCTTCTAATATATGGCTAGTTTGAAGTTACACGGGAAAATAAACCAATGTATTTAAAATCCAATTATGTTTCAAACTTATAGTTCCCACGGTTCAGATTGCAAGTTATATAACGTTAGTAAGTATTTAATTAATATTTGTTGGCAACTAGTTATCGGGAAAAATTGCCAGCGCAATATGTAACGTCATTAAAACCGAGATAATACGAGTATTTTGACTTATTTGTTATCTATTGCTGGGTATAATAACATTAGGTTATTGGTTAAACGCATTGACATTCACGCGTAAGATGCAATCTACGTGCATATTGTCTATTAGCTCATAGTCCGCTGTGGGGGCAGTTTTCCAATATTATCGCATAATACCTTCAATTGGAATTGTTCCACCGCACACGATTTACATAAACTGTGTTCCCGGGAGCACGTGCCGGCTAAAACTGCACTGATTGCCGTGTACTAGCAACCGATAAAAGTTTTATTTGAACGCCAATTGAACGGCTATGTTTTACACTTTTTGATGGTTTCTTCTTCCATTGTAAAGTGAGCGATTTTATTGGGCGACTTAAGTTGTTTTAGAGGGAAACTTACAATCGGTTTCAGGATCGCTGACGACATTTACACCACTGTTAATGCAATCTTTTGGTTTATGTTTGTTACAGAAGTTGACTGAGCTATACTGACTGTATTCTCGCCTCTATTTTAGGTCAAATTTCTCACTATTGATTGGGCAGAACTCCCAAACTCACGCCAGTAGGATTTCGTGAAACCTCGACGAAAATGACACACACGAGAGGGCACGGTACGCGTATTTACGTAAATTCTGCATTCAGCTGTGAAGTAATCTAATAGGGTTTATGGGCAGCTTTTAATCATGTAGTTTGATGCGTTCATAACAGACTGTGATCATGAATTCGTTCGTCAAGCGTGAGGATTCTCGCTGCATGTTCATGCAATTTTCGTACAAATAGGCACTGAATTGGGAATTACAATAGCAGTAGGATGAAGCAGGCTAACAGTATCAGTGAATTACAATAGCAGTGGGATGAAGCAGGCAATATCAGGCACTGAATTTCACATTATGCAAATACAAAATTTTCTTGTCGCGGCAGGTAGGTTGTACGACTATGGTTTTGTTCGGCGCGCGTTCTAATTAAACAATCTAATTGGGTCAGTCGCACCTACACTTCCCTATAAAATACCCCGGCGGGGTATGGGTTCTCCCATACATTCTTTACAAAGTGGGCGATGTATACGGATTAGTCTACTCATACGTATGACTTGAAAAAAAAACATTGCATCCATTTTAAATGATTCTATTTGAAAATTTAATTTTAGAATACAGAAAGGACTTTATTTCTGCGACGACGAAACTTTTCAATAATTTATGAGTTTACTTTTTTAATAAAACATATTTTATTTGTTGGTTTCGAAACTTAAAAATGTTGTAGACGTCGAGACGAGCGTCAGGTCGTATACGAAATCTCCGCCGGTGGTCGTGGGTAATGGCCCAAGTTCGGCTAAGCCCCGGGAAGCCCCCGGACGTGTGAGGAATGCGCCCCGGTCCCGCCTTATTACATACGTGATTCTTATTTATATTATATTTGGAGGCGAGAGAACGCGTTTCCGATATCGCCAGTCGGATTAACGCATTGCCGCCTTTTAGTGGTCTTAGTACTCAACAACTTTGTAAGAACCTCGCCGAGTTACGTGAACATTGTCGGGGAACATTTTTACGGTTATAAGTTTGTTTTATAATGTATTTGATGGCTCTAAAATGTTATAACAACACTAAGTACCAGATTTACGATGTGT
The DNA here is from genome assembly GCA_941918905.2 of Xestia sexstrigata. Classification (NCBI taxonomy): domain Eukaryota; kingdom Metazoa; phylum Arthropoda; class Insecta; order Lepidoptera; family Noctuidae; genus Xestia; species Xestia sexstrigata. The sequence goes on from OW799214.2 coordinate 13,914,884, forward strand.
ATCGTAAAAGTAATATATTTTAGTTGTATCAAACGCACATAAATTCAGAGTACCTACATTCGGAACAGAAGAGCAGTATCGTTTTATTTACTTTAAAATATTACCTTTTTATATTTCCTCTTACATGTTATCCCCATTCATGGAGCACAAATCGATATAAAACATCCGGTAACAATATATCAAGTGTGAGAAAGACCTTTATAAAGTATTTTCGGTAGTGTCCTGCGGGCATGTTGGAGTTGTAAGAAAATCCGGGCGTCCCTCAGGGCCGGATGCACTGTTTCCGTCCGACCCGATGGTGACAACTGCTCCTATATTTCTTTCTAACAGTTATATCTAACAGTAGATTAGAACTAATCGTGAAGTCTAAAGGACTTTTAAGTGCCACTGAGATATATTTCTTTCGATTTTTTAGACAAGTACAAAACAAACAAAGGAAAAACACAAAAGAAAGACAAAGAAAAGACAAAGGAAAGATATTTTTTGTATTTAGTAGTGAACACGTTTAAATGTAAGCCACATGATATAACATTATGGTTTTCCCAATATTTTACAGATTAAAGTATTTATTTGCAAAAAAGAGAAAACCAAATATTTCCCAAATCTAATTGTTCAGAACGAACGAAATAATAAGGACAAATTGCCCTTGTAGATCCCTCGGTATCAATGGAGCGTATGTCAATGGTTAACAAAGTTTGATCCTCGTCCCCTGCATATCGGCCACCATTCTCACAGAGTGTACTGGGCCACACACATATGTGTAGCAGCTGTGGAGCCGCTCAAAGGATTAATTCCTTACACTGATCGCTTTTTATCATGTCGTAATAAACAATGAAATCGATCTGAACTTTTTTTACGTTTTCATTAAACGGTCTTTGCGTTGGTCTTTCCTAACAGTTGTCTATTTAACTCCATAATTCGTTGCTCTTTACGAAAGGTTTTAGTAGATGGAGTATGTCCTGAAAATTGTTTTACGGAAAATATTTTTCTTACCAGTTCAGCAGAAGGCAAATCAGGAAGCGGAAATAATTACATACCTGAAAATAAGAAAACTTTTGTTAAAAGTATTACGATATTATTCACGACTTATCTACATTAAGAGGGACAATTTACTCTAATTTGCAATTAAGGCGTATTTTCAAAAAGAAACGAATTCCGCATTAATATATCAAAATAATAATTATAAATTGCGCTACCCTATTCATTTTCATATCCATATATCATAATATTACTCGCGTTTATACCAATTAAGGCAGACGAAGATACATGTGGTTAGAAAAGTATAAAAACAACATAAATATAATTTAAGCTGCGTAATATCTGTCTAAATTATAACGGAGCGCAATTACTCAAAATTAATGGCGAAATTAATACTTTGACCGCTGTGTTAATTAAGAGCTTTATATTTACTGGTGAATTTGTAACGCTGATGTTTTAATTACATTTATATAGCTAGAATATGAAATCCAGTGTTCATTGACACGCGAAACACGATACTTTTCACGGGAAGCCGAATGTACGCCTAATGAAATATAGGGAAACACGTCGAGCGCCCAGATTTTATCTGATCACATTTCAACATGGACACATTTAAATAACATTATGGATTTAATTTATTATGAGCGTAGCAAGGTTTGAATCGAAACGCGAGGACTTTTCCGTTACGTTGTTACAGAACTTTGTGAGAAAAAAAGGCATTCCGTAAGCTACGCGGTAACAGAATAACAACAAGTGAAAGCTCTCTCTATTCGGAAATCTGTTCATTGACTCGCTTCACAGTTGATATTATTTTCCTTTTCGGAATATCTTTGAAGGAGACTGCCCGTTAATAGGTACACGGTGTGAATGCGTAAAAAGTTGCCTTTTGCATTACCGCGGATTTTCACACGAACCGAAATATTCCGGGCGTGTATTACAATTTACATAAACTCCAACGTCATTCGAGATGTATTAAGGAGAATGACATTTTATGCTTTGATATGCGGCGGCGATGCAACGGAGTCGTGTGTACTGAATAAAGTAAAATGGCGTGGTATATACTATTATTCCTGTTTTGTGTGAGATATTACGTGTGAAGCTGCTTTATGTTTCGTACAGAAAAATATCTCATGCATATTTAAAAACAGCTTTATATTTAAAAGTTATGAGAAAACTTCTTAAGTAAGTATTATTAATTAATAAAACGAGAAATGATAGCGCCCAGAGAATCAACGTAGCGTCCGAATATCAGCGTAGGAATTTTATTATTCGGGGAACCTTTTTGAAATGTTATCTTTCCTCAAGTCCAGCTTTCAAATATAAAATTTGAAAAAGAAGATAGAACAGCTGTTTTCAATATTTTTAGGCAAACATGATAGAATTACTGTTTATTGAGTAGGATCTATCGTGCATGACTGACATCAAACAAACCGCAGTCTTTTGAGTCCAGTAATACGATAGTTTCTTTGACATGATAACGACCCGCCTTCCCGGCTCATATCAACCGAATACATTATATTGTATTGACGTGCGCCCTCACTGCCACTGTTCAGGCAACTAGGAAATATTGAAAATATAAAGCTGCCGTTCACTTACGGCCAGTTAGTTAATATACGTCTCGTAAAGCTTTTCTGAGATATTTTGTTTTTAACGGTCCGTAAGCTAAATGTCAAACAGATAGCAACCGTCCGTTACCTGTTAGTAAGTTATTGAAAATGGCCCTTAGTCAAACAGTCGCAAGTACCCGTGTTGCGAGAATGTTTATTACAACAACAAAAAGATCAACAATAGAGCGTCAGAGGTCAGTAAATAAAATGTGAAAATAAAATAAAAACAAAATGTAATCCGAGTCAACTCGGCCGCCTGCGCTGGCTGCAAACCAAGCCTAAGCTTTGCGAGAGATAAAAAACTTTTAATTGGAATTTTTTGTAGATTAAAATAATTATTACTGAGGAGTTTGTCAAAAAGTAACGTTAAAGAAAAATATGTTATATTAGATACGTATTCCTCTTCTGTAGGTATAAAAACTGATAACATGATGATCATGAGACGACAAAGTTTGAGATAATTAGTCTTGCAGCTAACTCAATAATTTCTGTAAAAGACGGGACTTTCCATTCCCTGTTTTTCAGTCGATTATCGATATCAATGAGCTTTTGAGCGACGGATTAAATTATTTCTGAATATCGATTAGGGATTTAAACTATGTGCGCAATCCTGTCGCTGGAGGATCGCTATTGTCTTTTAGAATTGGTGAATTCTGCCGACAATGAACACTTTGTCGTGGTGCACCGGTGCGTACATCGCTACCATTCATTCAACGTACATTTTGTTGAACGCGTTACGTCACTGTCAACGCTCTGCTAATGTTTTTTTTAATGCAATCCAATGTTGAAGGCTTTTATCAACATCATTCGAGATGCATTTTGGATGAGGAAAAGGTCTGTTAGGAGTGAACTGTCATCATGATTGTGAGCAGTATTTTCGTTGAAGATTATTCTGTAATTCGTGGCTTTACATGCAAGGAAGCACGGGCCGCTGTTTGTAGAACTTGGATGACTGGAAAGCGATCTTAATTACAATGTTGATTCAAAACCGACACTTAGCAAATGGCGGGAATGGAACTCGATAAAATGCTTTAATGTTTGCATTTTATATACGATGTAAATTTAATGCGAACAAAGTAATTTAAAAAGAGACGACGCGGTAAAATCTAATTTACAGCGAGCGAATCCTTAACCAAACATCGCGGATGGGGAAACCGGCGCATTAGCCGCGTCAGTCATCAGCAGAATGAATCATTACTTGAAGAGTGCGCCAGTGGCTCGTGTCAAAGAGCCTGTAGCTCAAAGGTCCTCGTGCCCTGCCCCTCCTCCCCCCCGTCCCGCTACCACCACGCGGCAGCGCGGATGCCGCGCGCCCCGCGCACGCCCGCAAGGAAGGGCTGATTGAAGGGCCACTCTAAAACCTCGACCACCCGCTCGTTCGCTCGCATTCAAGGGTCCAATCCGGATTATAGGGCGCCAAAGTCTGCACCTTCATCAGATATGTATAAAAGTGTTTGCAGATCGGCAATTGAGGCGCCGAAAATTGTAGACTGTCTGTAATTTCGCTCCATTCAATGTCTACAAAAGAACAGCCGTATGAAATTAAACTACCTTATCATAAGGCTTGTTGTGAGGGTGCTCGAAGTAATGTGCTGACGTGATTGAAACGTCGACGAACTTTTATTTGATCTTTTTGAAAAAAGCGCAATAAAAATGATATGCAATCGTATATTAGTCGGTATTGAGGAGACCAGAAGGGCGTGGTGCAGTTCCCTGGCGCGTCACGTGTGTCGGCACACATCGATACCTTAAGGCGAAGTTGTCGTGTAAGTTATTATAAGAGAGGTGCGCCGGGGGAAATGAATGTCGAGTAGGGCGACCCGTTGTCATTCATATTAGCTGCGACGGCTTAAATTTATAATCACACTGCGCCAATTCATGGCTGTTGCTCGGCATCACTTTCATGAAAATAGGAAAAAGTAAGCACTGCCAGTAAAAAGTAAATACCGACGTTGATAAAATTGAGCTCGAAGTGAGAAGAAAGCAATGTGCCGTACTGCGGATCGTTATTTCAGAATAAAATTGGTATCCATTATGTTCCAACGTTTTGATGGGACAATATTATTTCTGAAGGGATTATCGGTCGGATCCCGACACTGAAACTCGTGATTTCTCGAGTTTTCAGAGGGGCGGGCGATCGCAAAAAGCACCAATAGGCTGGGCTGGATGTAGATAATATGCAATGTAGCTTTTAAGTTCTGGATTAAAGGCGAACCTTCTCCAAAAACGAATGGGAAGGAGTTTTGATCTGGCCCTTTTAACACGCCCTCTATGACACGACATAAGAAACTTCCGTAAAAAATAGAAACACGACACACAAAAAGATGACAAAGATATGACATGTTTTTGAACTCTTCAAATCGCGGAGCATATAAAGCTCAGCGGCGGAAGGACAGGTGCGCCTTAATAACACTCACGGATGACGAAGTCCGTCGTAACACAAAATGATTACACACATAAAGAACCTTATCTCTTTACATTCTACACTGGCATAAACCGGTTACAGTCGGGAGTAACCGTTCCGCAACCGCTCGAATGTTTACGCGAGTTTTACGCACCAATCTCGCCACCGACGACGTTCCCGCTAGAAATTGAAAACGGAATTATGATGAAATAAAAATGGCACACAACATTTTCCCGTGACGTGGTCGAGCGGCCGGCGGCATAGGGGCGCGGCGCGGTGCAGTCAACTGCTGACTAGACAGCAGGAAATGTTCCATGTGCCGCCGGATATCGGCGAATGTGTTCCAATTTTAAGTGAGCCGACGAAAATTGATTCTGCTCAATTTTACGTAAACATGACGAGTGGGTGCCTTGATTGAACTAAATCCGGATTGCATTCGCGCCCCGTCCGCACGGCGTAGCCCCCGGCTGCCAGCCCGTGCTCCCGAATACAGATCGTCTACCAGCCCAATCCGATGTCACTTGTAAACAGCGTACATTTACGAATTCATGGCATCGAAATAGCAGAGGAAGCGTTTAATTATACTACATGCTCGACTTTCAATATGCACCGTAGTACCTGCGCGAGGAATGCGGTAGAAATATTCAGAATATCTGCGTAGCTTCAATCACGACCCCGAATCACGGGAAAGCATAACATGTACGATGCGGAATATGTATCTGTTCGTAAGTGCAGTACCTACTGTAAACAGACGAATAACATGTTACTTACTTTATGCAGTAACATTTTTGGGGAGTGGATGCTTTACAGATTACCTTTAACTCCAACAAAATAGTATTTTAATATACGGGAACGAGACCACAATGTTTGACAATATCAGCTCAGACAAATACCTAAGTTAAACGCGTGCAAATGTAACAAACATCTTCTAACCGGGAAACGGGTAAAACCAAAAATAAAACATAGTCTACTGTGACCTTTCAGCGCGACGCTATAAAAGACGATGATGTTTCATGAAACAAATTGCATGTAAAGCTCCGATATAAATGTGTTTTTAATTATCACGGAGCGGATGAAAATGAATGTAATTTGATCTGCAAACGGAGCATTTTAGCCTTTATGTCAGCTGTATTTAAATAGAACAATTAAAAGCGGTCAAGCGTTCTACGTAAACATTTTTACGTCCGCCTGTTCACTGTTGTTAGGGCGGCAGTGAATTTGCATTTTGCACCGAGTCGCGCCGCTTGCATCTGATTCCGCACTTCATTGCAACCTGGCAATTAGCAAGGAATCAGTCGACTGGATTTATTGACGTACGACCTATCTTAATTAACGCTGCTTTTTATACAACAATTGTGTTGTTATTACATATAACCATTAGGAAACGCGTGGCAATGTCAATGATTCCTTTACGGGTGTTTTAAGTTCTAACTCTCAGTTAGTTTTTTTTTTAACAACATCATGTTTTTGCATGTAGTATTCCAATGCTTTAGGTTTTCATCAAACCTCGCAGTGGAGTTAGACTGTAGTTTACGGATGTCTAAAAGTCATATAAGTGAATGGCCCTGCTAAAAGTTTCGCTAGTTTCAATTCCCGTGCGGTCAGCAAAAAATTCTGTCGGTCCGCTGTATATGTAACGTGCTCGTCTTTTTGTGGAACGACAGCTTTCTGACTAGAGGCTGCGAAGTACTGCTCTCTTCAAATACTTGTATTTTTGCTCCGAAAACAATAGATTTACAGGTGGACTACGAGAGTTTATTTGTAGAAAACTACTGTCATTGACGATTTTGTCTGAAACTAATCGCTATTCTAAATCCGTAGGTGACATTACTTAAGACTAAGGAGCCGTTCAGGAGCGGGTCCGTTACATAAAGAATACGTTTTATCAGGAGATTACTTTTAGGTAAAAGGTAAAAGACTGTCTAACGGAACAAATACCCGTGTAACCCCCGTCTTTCATTGAACACTAATTTAGCTCGTTAGAGAAAGGTCGCGAGACACGTGAATTCTATTACCAAACCACTTATCCCTATAAAACGTCACGTTTGCGTTAACGTTAAACTCAATTGGGCTAAAGTGAGGTGCACTCACTCGCCGACGTGAATGTGTAATGGTAGGGGCTGAAATATTGAACTAGCTCACTACTACTGCTCAGTGCTCACTGTGCTCAGTCCGTAGGTAAACATTTTTGATTGAGCCGGTACCAGCAACATTTTCTTCGGAATCGTTGAAAGAATCCCTCCGCATTTGCATTTACCTTTAGTACGAAAAATAAAGTTGAATCGATTATATATTTTTGGAGGGGCCTATGTATGAGAACCGCCCTATGACACACGGAGCTTGCTGTAAGTATGTGTTTTGGGATACTTGTCTTATAAATAAAAACATTATTTCGAGGCAAAAAAATCGTTAAGAAATTGATGTGATTATTCACCGGTTGAAGGCGGTTAAGGAACGCTGTTGCTTTTGATGCGAAACCGGTTTCTTGAATTGACAGTTTTATCAATTTTGTACCTATTTCCTCATTACTAAATTATTCGTAATAAGGATATCAAAATCCGTCAAAAAGCTTTGTTATTATATATCAAATTCATTTTTTCTTATCTACTACTACTACTACTCTTAATCTTTGGGTTGCTGATGTTAAGAAGAATAGAACTTTAATTTGAGAATACCCGTAGGTAGGTACATAGCAGAAAAAAATCAGTATGAATATGCAACACAAAAAATTGCAGTTACGTATACATGTATTATATCTGAGAAACTCATTATTAAAAGAATACGAATCGAACTGAGTTTAGTTAAGAGATTCGTATCAAATAACAAACCGTATGATGTACGCAAAAACATAGTACTTATTTTGTTTTCAAATGATATTATTGTACAATTAAGTACATCTGCATTGCTTTGAATACACATAAATGTTAATAGACAATTCCCAGCAACAACAAAATCACACTAATTTATAACAATGTCGAGGTAATTTTCATAATTGAAAGGAAACCCGTTTCCATTAGTTATTTAGAAATAGAGGTCCGTGATTTTGTACAGCTTTAATAGTTGTTATTAAATAGTTAACCGCGGTCGTTACTACAAATAGACAGACGGACTCAATGAAACACTAGTTGGCGTTCAATTAAAATTGATACCCTACAAATTACGTTGTATTCAATTTGCTAAAAACTTTATGTTCATTCAAACGACGTACATCTGTTTAAGATAATTCGCGAACGCCAACAAAATTCAGTATCAAAGCGGCAATTAAATAGAACATTAAAAGTGAAACGGAACCTCCACCTTTAATTACGGCGGCTGCTTTCTTTCCTTATCGCAATTTTATTACAATGACAATACGCAGGAGCAGTACGAGAACGCCTATTAAATTATTTGTGCGCGTCTCAAGCTCTGCTGCGGTAAGCCGAAATTACTTATTGTACAAAAAACATTGTCGGTAAATGGTGTCAAATCATCGTTGTTTACCGGAGCCGGTCCGGGCGGGTGCCGCATAAATCATAATATTCGTAACGAGTGTAAGACGCTGCAAGGCTACTGACGGGTTCCCAACGTTTCCTCTATAATTCAAATGCGGCCGCCTCCGTTCTCAGCGGAAAAGTTGAGCTTTCCGCACATTTAAAAATGTGGCGGATACATCACGTATGTGTAGCGTACTATCCTCGTATATCCCAACATTTACAACGCTTCCTAAATAATATTTCGAGCTTTGAATTTTTATCTGGAGGCTTTTTAAGAGAATGAATTTAAAAAATGTAAGGGTTAACCCTTACATTTTTACGTTTAATGTGAAATATTCTCGGAAAACAATACTTTTACCGCTACTGGGATTAATTGCGGTAAATACGGGAGTTTTCTTTCAAAGCATGAAAGTTACGTCCCATTCATAATGTTATCTACATTAGTGGCTACTAACTTTCCAATCCTCGTCGCAATAAAATACTTAGTTGTGAAAATAACTGAACATTTTGCGAATTACGCGCCGCTATATTTTTGGGCTCAAGGTACAAAACGTAGCACAGTCGGATTATGAATAATAGCGGAGTATGAGCCCACTCGGCACATGATATACAGTACTTTTATGTACACCTATATTGTCCTTGGTTACACGTATCTAAAATTCATGCTCTAAATACAGAGCCGCGCGGTTCAGTACACACTTGCTGGTCTTTTATTGCCAACCACACGAAAGCAATCTTGAACACGGTGTGTGTACCACCTCTTTTCAGATTTTTTAAGTTCTTTTTCCAAAAATGTACGTTAAAATATGAAAGTATTGCTCGTGAAGTTTGAAGCTAAAGTGATGTCTACGTTTTAAGTTTTTCTTTCAAGTTCCCCGTAAATTTTTGTGGACCTACTCCAATAAATATTTTTTTAAAGAGTTTTACTTTAAGTTCAACTTAAAGTCAATTTCAAACGTGAGTTGAAATAATAACTTATTATAACACCTTTAAATACGATACGACACCCGACAACTGACGCGTAAAATGAGTTGAAAACTTTTCCGAAACAGAGCGATAAGCCTAATCAGAAGACAGGAGCTGCTAATTCATTAATGGCGCAGTTTAACGAATAAGTGTTTTAGCGGAAATAAGATCGTTCGGAACAGACGCGAGACGTTTTAAAACAATGCGCATCATTCAAATATCCCATTAAATCGTGCGATTTAGCTCCGAAGAGCGGGTTCGGGTAAATTAAGCAAATTAAGAGCTCGCTCCTGAGACAGTAATTACTGCGCGTCTGTACTTGGCCACCGACCAAGTACCCTGCCTACTTTTACTACATCCTGCTCGATTTATGTACGACTCGATTTTCCCGATTTTCGAACGTAACTCAATTGGTTCAAACCCCATGGGCTCGCTATGGATTATGAATGTTATCGTACGTGAGAGCTGCACAATTTCTGTCTCGACTTCGGCTTAGATATCCGGATTTTAAATGGGATTAAACCTTTAATAAAGAGATTATCCGAATTTCGAACGCAGCAGTGATCTGCGGCGATCGGAGGTTCCCATTATAAGTTTAGTATTAAATAGGTGTTGTTTCCTTAAAGCGACAGATGCGGTCCTATGTCGACTATAATTGAGAATACTTAAGCAACATAAGATACAAACAAAACTTGTATGCGTCACAGACGCTGTCTATAGTAATTTCCTCCAAAAAAACAACTTAACAAGTTTGAAATAAGTCTAATTGAAAAGTTTGTTAACGTGCTTGAGTATTTCCTGGAACCTGGAACTGTGGCGACAACTTTCCGACGGCGAGTGGTGATCAAAGCCCTTTGAAGTGATGAAAGCTATATCAAAATACAAGAAAAAATGACGAAATGCCACGTTATCAAGTGAAACAGCTGTAGTGCAGGCGCGTGGGCGGGCGGGCGGCGCGTTGAGCCTATCGACTCGCTCGCCCGCGCGTGCATCACTCACCTCAAGGTCGCAGCGCCGACCGTCGCCGTGCGTCGCCCCCGGCCGCCCGAGCCCTACTCGCGCCCCGCCGCGCCACCCTCCTTACATTTCGACTACCCACTTTAAAAATTTAAAGTATCCCTCGTCCTTCCGGCACCTTTTCCCGGGTGAGGGCGACCGGCGCCCGTGGTGTCCCTGAGAAAACTGTCGGACGTCGCCGGTCCTCGTCGGCTTATATAGGCGGCGGCGGGGCGGGGCGTCGGCGCGAGTTGCGCCGTCGATTCGCGAACTCGATAAATAAATTAATTAAAAGTGCAAGTGAGTGATCGCCCGCGTGCAGCCGACCTGCGAACTCGTCTAGAGCTTCCCCTTAATTGGAATTTCAGACCCACCGGATACTTGGCCGAGCCACGGATTGTTTTCCAGTCCAGGATTTACGAGCCACTCGTACGGAGGTCTCCAAACGTGGCGTTTGAACGAGCTCGACCGAGATTGAACCTGATTTATATCGTCCTGTTAAACAACCTCATGTCTAACAATGTCTCAATTTGTGCTTAGAGTGAGGATGTATTGCAGCACCGAACTTTAATGAAAATGGAGATTTTAAAGTTCAAAGGTGATATCAGAACCTTCTCAGAACATCTTGCTACATTGTTCTCACATAATATACCATCTCAACATGAATGATGTAACCAAGATTTTGTAACAATATTCTGATTTAAAAGAGTGTCCATGGAGTTTCTTGCCCGTTCTTCTCCATAGAGATCTACGCTAGGGAATGGGCAACTACAGTACTTTCACAGTTTTTATGACTTGTGACTGGGACTGTAGCTACATTTAATTTTCATCTTTGTTTCGACAATTCAAAAGTGCCTGTAACTGGCTTACTTGAAATAAATGCTTTGATTTTGATTTTCTCAATTCTTAAAGCGATTAACTTACGAATCAGTATAAGTTTAAGCCATCAAGTCGTTAATGTGCTTAGCTCGCACTAAGTACTCCATAGCTAAGAAATACGTTTCAAGATCTTAAACAAACCCTATATATCTCTACTTTTAGAAAACTTTGAAATCCCCAACTACATAAAAGTGACATAACAAACCATTTCAGTACCTAATACAAAAACCAGACACCGTGCACCGTGACCGTTGTAAGAACCACGACAAGTAATAGAAAAAAGCAAATGGATCTGTGTGGGCAGTAACGGAGTTAATCACTTCGTTACTGCTAGTAGTAACTTGAACCCTTCAGGTTCGAAGAAAAGCTGATTGCGGCCGCAGTGACGTCAGCGCGGCAAATAAACCGGCGAGGACTCGTAGCGGACAATACTTAGCTACGGATAGTGTGCTGCCGGAATATCAGGCTACCGTTGCCTGTTTATAAGTGTAACATGTCTCCGGTATTTCAGGGAAATTCTTTTGTACCTTTTTCGGGTTTTTGGGTAGGCGGTCGGTGTTCGGAGTTCATAAGGAAAGTCGAAGAATGTAGTCATATGTTTGCACATACTTACTTACTATATTACTCATCTTGGAGAAAGATTTTGTAAGACTTTGATTGATTTCTATTGTGATTGATTTTCTTTGATGCAGTCATGATTACTCCTACTTTCAAGTTAGGGGCCGTTCAAGTATTACGTAAGCAGATTTATTACAATTATTTACCCCCACTCCCCCTTGTCAGCAAAAGTAAGCAAAGATCTAACCCTCCCCCCCTTCCATGCTTATGTAAACATTGGTATATGCATTTTGCTTTTAATATAAGTATTCTGTTTTTTTATTGATTCATGAGCAGCAGTTATACATAATTCTAGAAATAAGAAAATAAGCTTAGCTATGACGGCGCGGTTGGCGCACTGGCTGAGCCATTGACTGCTGCGCTGCATGTCGCGGGTTCAATTCCCGCACGGAACAAATATTTGTATTGGCCTTCAGGTATTTGTTCCGGGTCTGGCTGTTTCAGTTAAAATGATTGTAAACGCACCCACAATACAGGAGAAATACCTAGTGTAGAGCAACGTTTATTAAAAATTAAAAAATACTCGGTTCCAAACGAGTACCTAAACGTATTCATTATTTGTGGGAATCCCCGAATATAATATAATATGATATAATAATTACTGCTGACGTAATCACCATCTAGACCGCCGCACCCCCCATGTCATCATAAAAAAAGCAAAGCAAAGACCCCCCCGCCCCCTATAGTGCTTACGTAATAGTTGGACGGTCCCTTAGGGAATAGCAGTGACAAAATCATGAAAATGGCAAGAAAGGAGGTGTCTGATGAGATGACGAGTTATAAAGAACTATGTAAGAAGAAGACATGCTGCGCCGATCCCAAATGAATTGGGATAAGGGAAGAGGGAGATAATTATGATGATAGGAGTGACAAAACCATAACTTCGAATGCATTTTCATCTTGCCCATGATGCTGAAAGAAAGAGTTTGTATCACAAACGAAACCTAGAATTCGAAGACTGAAAAAGCTTGAGAAAGAAGTTACTTTCTACTAATCACAACAAATTCACATACATGTTATTGTCTAGCAAGAGCAATGCCATATTCAGGAGTTAATCTGTAGAATTCAATTTTGTTCAAAGAGACCCTGGCAACAGTGACCAGTACCTACCTACATACCCACGTACGTATAACAGCGTTAGTTCTCACATAGTAGAACGGCTAGCACTTTATTCCCCTATTCAGAGAACTAGACGCTATCTCACTGGGTAAAATTAACTCCGCCTTTCTAGGACCATTAACTTTAATAATGAAAACTGTGATATGAGATATCGTTGAAAATCTAGCGTCGGAGGAACGAGGACAGGGGAAAGGGTAAACAAAAAATATTAGATTTCAATGCATAATTATTTGTGTCTTAACAAGTTTTTCGTTAGAAGGTAGGTACCTAGTGCCTAGGTAATATCGGATGATACAGTTTGGGGTGTAAGTTACTTGACTAACAAAACATAATATACGCCTGTAATTTCTGAAGGGTGTACCTAATGGGGTGGCTTTTTTTTTTCTTTTTTTTTCCGGGTGGGAAGTCAAAGTGGCTAAGGCAAAGTTGGTCTCAATCTGACCATTGAGGTTATGCTGTTTTGAAATATAAAATTACATTACCATTTTCAACCAATGTCGATGTTTGGGTACCAACTATGCTAGTGCCATTAGTTCCACAGCTAGCCTCCCCATTCTAATAGTACCTACACCCATATTTCACCGGTAATATGTTTAAGAACCATGTAATATGGGGCGAGCCTATTGATACTTGACTACTTAGGTGATTTTTAGGGTTCCGTACCTAAAGAGTAAAAAGGGACCCTATTTCCAAGACTCCACTGTTCGTCTGTTTTTTTTTTCGGATAGGAAATCATCAAATGACTTCTCCCGCTCTGGGCGGAGCAGGATTGAGTGTCAGACTTTTACTGACTAAAACCCATCCACGTTCCTTCATCGCCCTTTATGTTCCGGGGCTACGGTATCTCTTTCGAACAGTCCGCAACCCCGGCAGGCATCGGCCCTTGCGGACCCCTTCCTTTTTGCTGACTTTCTTTGAGAACTCTCGTGGAACACGAACGCGCCGTCGACACGGCGTGTCGTCATGAGACGGACGGACGGCGAGCTATCCCATAGCCCACCGTCCACAAATCCGCGCCTATTACGGTGGCCGGGGGCCACATGGTGGCCCCCGACGCCTGGGGCGTCTCTCGCGGCGGCCGGGACGTGAGGTTCTCTCCCTCTCACGTTCCGCCACCTCCTTTTCTAGCATGACTGCTTCGCAGAAGGAGGTGACGGCGTCCCCTCCCATTCCGTCTCGCTCCGGACCATGGCTTGAACCAGGGCCGAACGCGAGAGGTCGCCGCCGACTGTTCGTCTGTCTGTCTGTCACCAGGCTGTATCTCATGAACCGTGAAAGCTAGACCGTTGAAATTTTCACAGATGATGTACTTCTGTTGCCGCTATAAAAAAACAAGTAATGAATTAAATAATAAATAATGCTACGATGGTACGGAACCCTTCATGCCCGAGTCCGACTCGCACTTGACCTTAAAAAGTGGGGAACATTCGCGTCCGCCGTCGAAGCCGAAGGCAAAAGCAACATGTTTAAACCACGACGACAACGTTCGAAGTGTTCAAACTATACTTGCGTCATAGAGCCTATAACCCTATGCAAGCGCACTGCGCAGGTACCTACCTAATGAACCTCACTGAGGAATTCAAAGACCGTATTATAGACCAGCTTTGACATCGATAATGTTAATTTAATCGCATTACGATGTCATGTATACCGGCTGACCTGTTGGGTATGGATTGGGAATACGCGGTGGGGTATATTATGTAGAATAGTGAGATAGATACCAAGTATACCATCTTACAATAGTTATGTTAAGGTACTATGCAGTACGTAAGCTAGATATTAGGTATAATCTTTTATACAGACTTGCATGTTTTTGTTGAAAATTCTGTAATGTAGTTACCTACTGTATTGTGGTATACGTTAGACCTAGAGCAAAACAGCTAGTTTATACTAAAACAGGTATAACTAAGAGAAAACTACCCACCCACCGGAAAAAAACAGTAGTTTTTTTTCAATTATGTGACTAACTTCACCCTTTCAGGCTTGTCATTTCAGAAACATTTGATAATATCTACGAGAACACGGCTGACTGGTCAAGGATGATTCACAATCAGCTCTGGAACTCTTTGCTTTTGAGATGAATCAGGGAATCTCCCAGCATATCGAAGGCTATAGGACTTTTTCTTAAATCCCCGCGTAGTTTGATTTGGACATAGAAAGCATTTATAACGCACAATCAGTGATTCTTGATAAACTATGTAGGGCAAAAACTAAATAAATAATGGAATCGGTAAATACCTCATACCCCATCATCTTTAAAAGAACAGAATTTTTATCACAAATCCTTGAATGTTTGGTTAGTCATGATAACGTGTCTCATCACTGTAAATATCTAAAAAACCATGCGGTCACACTCACAATCTTTGACGAAAATATTCCAATTTCTTGAACAGTTTTATAAACGAGAATCGGTCACAAACAAAATGTAGTATGCGTCACTTTGAACGCGGTGCGTAATTTCAACAACGCTTCCGTGAGCCCGGATAGCTCAGTCGGTAGAGCATTGGACTTTTAATCCAAGGGTCCAGGGTTCAAGTCCCTGTTCGGGCGGCTAACTTTTTCCCGCTTTTGTTTATTTTATTTATTGTTTTTTTTTTCAATGTATGGAAATGGTATGGAAAAAAATCTACAGTTTCAGTATTTCATTTATTTCCTTTTGTTTTTGATTGTCTCTAGATCTGTGTTTTTTATTATTTTTGATCTAAGTTTAAAATATACCTAATACGAAAATAATACAATTTGCAATGGATGAAATTATCATATTTTTGTAACTATGTAAATACTCACACACTTTTTTTCCCGAAAGCATTTAAATCATAAAATTTAACCTTCATGTTATTACCCAATAGGTAGGTGCCATAATACCTATTTCCAGCAAAGGTTCAACCGAGATGTCTACTACGTGAGAACAAGCGTGAATGAGATATACATGCTCCTTGTGAAATAACTTACAATTTCGTCACTTAACGGCAAGCCCCTGTGGCCTAATGGATAAGGCATCGGCCTCCTAAGCCGGGGATTGTGGGTTCGAGTCCCACCAGGGGTACGAAACCCTTTTTGCATTTCGCTTTTTATTTTACTTCTAAATGAACTTTTCTGACCACTTTTTATTTTTTTATATGTAATTTAGTAGTTCTATAAGATATCATTCGTAATCCCGCTAGAGGATGTGTATGTAAGATGTTGTACGTTCATACACCTAAATACAGGTTGGTGAAAATTCACGCCTCATTAAATTTTACGAGGTTGCCCTGTCCAGTCGGAGTTTAGAAAATGTTACTAGATACTTTTAAAGCACTTTACACTCGTGTTCTGCAAGCATTATAATATTGGATAGTGTTATCGTTGCCAACAGAACTTGTACTTTACATTTTATACACTAAACTTAAGATCCATTATGGATCCATGAGGTCTACCATCGATTGTTTGAGGTCTAAGTTAAATTGTAAACATATTTTTTAATAAAATGATTCACAGATTCCACGTCGGTTTACTACATTCAAAATACTTAAAGAGCAATAGAAATTGTGAAATGCCTTCAATATTGAAATGTCGACCTACTTCGCGTGGCCACGGGGTGCCCGCGGGGCGCGGTCGGCGGTGCGGAGGGTCGGGGTTGAGGGAGGGGGCGGGCCACTGGCTACGTCACTACAATTAATAATGGCTCGTCATGGTCCTCATCTATTTTATCGGTGAAAAAATAACAGTTTTCCATAACAGTTATGGGAAATGCGCAAGCTCTCTATCCACCTAACTTACCTGCCTGCCTACCTACCTACATAAAAGACTTGTGGTGTTGTTTCACCTATGCTTCGTTCGTTACTTTTATGTAGCTTACAAAATTATCAATATAGGTAGAAGCTTTTTGTTTCGAAAACTCTAGGTATATTATTGAAGTTTGTCAGAGTGCATAAACGCTTTTCAGGACGTTACTTACACCTTCACAAGTTACAGGAAGTCCGATAACATCAAATTCGAGAGGACATAAAGCTAGACGATGGCTGTGAAAAGTAAAATTATATTCAAATGAACAGGAATCATGGGAAATAAAATTTCTAATCTAAAAATGTTATCCGTCGTCCAAGTTACCACGGCAATTAAAAACAAAACGACTATCAAGTTCCTCTACTACCTCTATATAACCAGAATTTACTGCATGTTCTATTTGGACCAAGTTTTTAATTCAGTCAATACAACTCCCGACATGAGAATGGAAACTAAGCATTTAAACAATAAGCTTGGTACGTTACAAGTAGTATGGATTTCATAAAATAATAATATTATTCGTAGTGTTGAGCTGAGTGGCGATGACAGCGCCCCATGCGGCGGGAGGCGAAATGCGCCTGTCACTTCCCTGTCAGCGACATTGCGAAAACAATACCGTTATTTCCATGTTATAACTCTATCGTTATCGGACGTCTAAAACATAACGACATTTGTTTACGTTTCGTTGTATCCATTGCATTAACTAACTCCAGCCAGTTGTGTTGAAGCAATTACTCTATGCTGCGGTGAACATAGACATGTTATGGAGGTACCTGCATGAAGTCTGTTTTTATTTTGATACTTTTAAAAGTTAGAATCATGTACCTAATTTAAATAAACATAAAACACCTACTTAAGTAGGTACTCAAAAAAATATTCAAGATCTTAAAATAAAAGGTCATGACTTTTAATCATTTTTAAACACACTCCTGTTTTCTGTAGCGTAGGTCCTACCCAGATTTCCCCTGTACTAAACATTTGCTTTTGCAAATAGATACCTAACTAGAATTAGATATGTTTCTAAGAAAGTCAAACCCACGTCAAATCGTCTACAGGTGGAGGTGTTTTCTTATTATGTCTCACACTCAATATAACTATTCGATTCCAGAAATACCTCATAAGGGCGAGTTGTATATTTAGACAAATAATCCGGTGACGTGGGTCTTTGAGCTAGCACTGTCTGTGCTGACCCGCCGCCGGCGCCGCTCTCTCGTAAACCCACCGCGAGATGGCGCTGCTAGTTTTATTGCTTGTTTGCACAACAAGCTGTAATGGAGGACTACAATATTGACAGACCATTAATTCGACAGGAAATTGTGCTGAAGCCGCGGTCTGTGCAGGTGATTGTGAACTTTTCAAATTATCCGCGTGTTCCGCGGTTGTTTCCACTTCAAACAGCGAACGAGCAAGTCGGGCTTTTCACTCCCGGGATGGCAAGTTGAATAAACTGTGCAAGCTACAGCCTAGTGGGCTGTGGGCAACGGAACAGGCGGCACGAACACGACACGTTTGTATAAATGTCCCGCTATCGATTTTTCTTGAACATGTCAGGCTACCTACAGTGAGGCGTTAAGTACAGTGTTATTTACTCCCAAAGGTACTATATACATAGGCAGGGTTAAATATAACTACATTTACCTACCAACATTGTAAATACACTTGTAACGTGTCTAAAGACGTTGGAAAACCTATGGGCACACAGCCAAGTTCTTGGTCCAAATCGACCATATGGGAAATGCACAGCCAGCATAGGATCAGGTGAGCTCTTGAAACACAGTTGGCAGAAGCGCTCAATGGAGCAAGGTAATCGGCACATGCAAGTCAGATCAATGAAGAAAACATCTAGTATGAATTGAAGGATAAAACATTTCATTGCATGGAACTAATAGATTTCTCCCTTCGAATGGACTTTTAGATAAAAAAGTAAATAGGACTAAGTACAGGTTCTTCATAAAATAAATACACTGTACATTAGGTACTGTATTATCGCTTGGCAGGCAGGTTGGCGATCGCAGTATCTACGGTTGTTGCAAAACCTCCCCTTTCGGGGAGACCTATGTCCAGCAGTGGACGTCTTTCGGCTGAAATGATGATGATGAACTGTATTATTAACACGTCGCACCATGTAACGTAGGTACGTAGTTGGTACCTGCATTATAAATAAGCAAAGTCTTAAACTCTTATGGGACATTATCAATAAGCAAAGTCGTAATCAGAGTGATGTAAAGATAAAGTTAAGAGCTTTGTCTGTTTATTTGAAGCTCCAAATATCCGCCGTCGTCAGGCGTCAAAAGGACATATTCTTTTAATTAAGCCACGCGGAAAGCGTCGTAACTTTTACGAGGTCCGTGATTTAACTATTATTTGTCATCAATTTTATGTGGTCTTAAAGCAAATAGTAGATTCGGAACTGTTCGACATAAAATGGGACATTAAGGTCCCCACCTTATTCTTTTTCTAATATTGTTATTGCTCATAATTTGCACGCATATTAAGTTATTGAACCATTGTTAGTGAGTTTCTAGAAAAACCTAATTAGGTACCTATATAAATGTACGCTAGGTAAGTAAATAAAACACCCAGGTAATAGAAGAAGGCTCACGCACCTACATCCTTAATAAGCCATAAATGTCAAGTCTTGAACTAGTTAGGTACCTATATCTTATCTAATCTAGATTATATTAAATTCAATATCAATTTTATTTGAAAATGATTTACCTATTAGTTATTTAAGTAAATAGGACTAAGTACAGGTTCTTCATAAAATAAATACACTGTACATTAGGTGCTGTATTATCGCTTGGCAGGCAGGTTGGTTGTTGATTTTAGCTACAAGCTAAAACATAATAAATTATGCATCGTCATTTACGGTACTTCATTAAAGGATTTCGAATTTTATAAATTGTAGGTAGTAGCGTCATCTAGCGTTGAGTAGTGCAAACCGAACGACTATTTGATTGTTGCCTGTCTTACTAGTGTAGAATATAAATAACAGATGGCTCTTATTAGTGTTGTTGTGCTAGTCGATACGTGATGGCGCTATTTATTAAATCAGTTTCTCGTATTATATATAGATGGCGTTGTCTAGACATAATTATATTTTAACAGATTTAGTACTTTTCGTAAATAGTAAAATTAAGTATTATTATTTACTCTTTTTGCTATTTTTTAAAATTAATATTGTAGTACCGAACAACATTTTCAGGCAGTGATGGCAATTTCAGGTAATTAAAATGATTGTCACTGAAATAGAAAATCTTTGTTTGGGTTCTGGAAAATATTTCGTTATTATACTTACCTGCAGTTTAAGATTTACGCGCTTTACTCTCTTGTTGAACAAAAATAATTTACCGGACGGATAAAGTACGCGACGTGTTTGTTCTTTAATTTCGGTTACATAAATTAGACGATGTTTTCAGGAATATTTCGGCCTCACTCTAGAAGTCTAGATGAATTAGTAATAGTAAGACTTACCTCCAAGTCAGGTTGGTGTACTTCCACTTCTCCCCTTGCACTGCGAACCGTTTCTTCCTCCGGTGCTCGTCCTCGCCAATCTCCCTGTCCGGTCTGCCGCATCGCTTCTGCCCCATCAGCTTCCTTGTCGCTCCGTCGACCACCCCAGTCACTGGTATACCGCCGAATTGCTGGAATAATGTCACAAGTTAGAGATGAAGTAGACTGCTACTATACAGGGTTAGTTTTCAAAAAACATTTTTTTTTAAATAAAATTTCATTTCTTTCCACCACTTAAAAGCGAACGTGTTGATATTGCAATATAGCACAATTCAGTTCAACAACCTAGATAGGTACTAGGTAGCAGTTAGCACAGCACACATAAATTTGGCGGTGCATGCACGCACACAAGTGCATTGATTCCCACTAGGTTTAATTTTAGGACATTTTCAAATGAATGCTATTATTTTATTTTATATTTTTCGACAATAATATTTAAAAATGCCCTTTTGGTTTGATATCTAGATCATAATTTAAAATTTTGGCTCATTGAAAACTAACCCTATAAGTTTCGTCGAAGTACATATAGATGAAAGTGAGACACGCAAGAATGAAGACGTCGAACGAGTATGTGACGAACGAACGAAAGAAGTACAAAGACATTTTATGACTTTGAGTTGTTAATTAACTTTAATTCATAACTGAATGATAGGTTGATGTTGTTAAACTAACGAAAAAAAATCTGCTGTTTCCAACAAAAGTGCAATATCTACATATATAAGTATGTATGTAAATTGTAATATACAGGGTGACTAGATCTGGACCCGCCATAGCAGATTCGCAAACAGAGGAGGTCATTTACCTACTAATTATTGAACTCTCAATAGCTAAAGTTTTGTAGTTTGGGAGATATGTTAATTTTTATACTTTATTGAAGTTTTTACTATAAACTGTGGGTGTACTATTAGGTACACCTCTGTCTAACCATTCGGGGATTACAGGCGTTTATGTTATGATAAGCAGACCTGCGAAAGATCTGTTGTTCTATTTTGCATGGCTGCAATCAATTCGAGCTTATTTTGCTAACTTTTGAGCTTGAATCACCAATTTTTATTGCTGATCTGGCTAGCTTCACAATTAACTAGTAACTGAGTCACTGTGTTTTTCTTATATCTCTGTTTGACATGTCATGTTGTCATCTTGATATTCTTACTTTTTTTTCTTCTTTGTAAACAAAAAGGGGGTTTTTATCCATTCAGATATACCAACCCCATCTTACTACCTATTTACATTTATGTGAAATATTTACTTACTATGTACAGTCGTGGTTTTTTCCGCCTGATCGGTTTTTTTTTTCGTTAAAATCATGCGGTGGCGCCGAGCCACGCCCCTTAAAGTTTAGGCCTATTGGGAAAGCGTCAACTTTGGCGCGCAAAATAACAATAACTCTCGTTTGGCGTGCGTCGTCAGTGCGCTCGGCCGATCGGTATCTTTTC
Source organism: Xestia sexstrigata (assembly GCA_941918905.2). Lineage (NCBI taxonomy): Eukaryota > Metazoa > Arthropoda > Insecta > Lepidoptera > Noctuidae > Xestia > Xestia sexstrigata. Next base: position 13,936,638 of record OW799214.2, read on the forward strand.
ATTCATTATTGTTATACAAAGTTAACGGGGCAGGGCTACAGAGCGTTTCTATGTTGTAAGTGCAAGCAATCAGGCGGGAGTGTCCTCGATAGTACCTTTAGAACGAGAATTGATAAGATATCTTCACCAAGCCACACAACCTCTCTATATTCTTACTTGTAACGTCTTGATGGCGATCCTTAAGTCATCCTGGTAGTCTTGCTGGTTGCCCATGACCAGGTTGCCCACCTCGGGTCCGCCCTTCTTGAGGTACCCGAACGTCTCCAAGTAACTCCTCTGGAAATAAATAATAACACCACATTAGTATTGAAACTGAATTACATTCTGATGAATAAAAATTGAGAGGGCTGTAATCCACCACGCGGGCCCAGTACGGATTGGTAGATGTCACATGTCTTCGAATTTTTGGTTCTAGGACATGCCGGTTTCGTCACGATGTTTTCCTTAACCGTTTTGAAAGCAGTGGTGATGCAGAGGCTGACAGAGGAGGTCGTGTCCCAGCAGTGGGAACATTATAGGCTGACGATGATGATGATAAATAAAAATTAAGACAGTTTAGGCAAAAACAAATTGCAAATAAGTTTGTGTGTAGAACTCTTGGATAAATATCCGCAAGTAACGTAGGTTTTCAAAACATCTGAAAATGTTTGGGTCATTAAAATTTACTCGCCATGAAAATCACTTTTCAAAGAGTTAATTCTTTAACTGTGGATCAAAAAGGATCAGCAGAGGTGTAGTGACTTGTGTATGATGGTGATTCTTATGGGTGTGGGTTAGTATTTATATTGTTTGCACTTTGTCAGCTTTTCTATAGGCAAATTAGGAACATACATTTTTCGTTCTATGTACAAATAAGGTAATATTACGAATAAAATTTGTCATAATCTATGACCAATAAATTATTCGTAATGTTATAGTTGGGTAATTTGTAAAAGGTAAAACACAAACAATAAAAATCTATGAAAACCTCATTTTGTTTCTGACGTTCATTCAGAAATAGGTAAAATGGCATGACATAGCATAGGTAGACACAAAGTTGGTACCTAACTTAAGTAAGTATATCATAATATTCACGTGAAGTGAACACACACGAGACGGCTAAACGGATTTACAGCGTACTTAGCGCATTAGGGATTCCTTTTACTTTCCGAATTGCAAAAACCCAAGTACAGCTGATATTAAGCCTCCATTAGCGCCCCCTGCCGGACGGACGGCCCTACATTTATCTCTTAAAGTTGCCCTACAAACTGGACATATAATTGTAATTATTTGCCGTAAGAACACGTCACCCTTTTCCAGGGGGTCGCTTAATAAGTAAGTTTGGGATTATGAGGAGAGGATTTGGTAGCAACATCTGTCTCTCTCTCTCTCTCTCCATTTTCATCTCTTGTCTTTTGGAGTTTCTTTTTTATCAATAGACTTGTATATCCCACTGCTGGGCAAAGGCCTCCCCCATATGCTTCCAGGTACTCTTCTCCCGCGCCACCTCGAACCAGCCTTCGTGATGCGCGTCTAAATGATCTCTCTTAGTGATACAGAGATATTACCAATATAAACGATGATTAAATCAAATATTTACCTATTTCACCTAACAAGCAAGTTCTATGTTTGTGCAAAAATAGACTATGTTAATGTTCTGTGGACGATTGATTCAGAATTGAGCAGACATCGTTCGATTCCTCAATCAATCTGGCAAGCGCTGTGAATATTTAACTCTAAATCACGTGCACCACGCCGAAGGTCTGCAAAACAATCTTTCAGCAGGAAATAATGGCATTGTACCAACCACTGACAGCTGCTCCGATTGTTGATGGAGTAAGGAAGTACTTCCAGCAAATTATTGTAACAATAATAGAGGAGAAAATGTTTTATCGTGTATTTAACGTCGTTATGAATGAATGTACCTAAATGAAACACAGCCGGTTTATTTCGGCAATTAGTAGCGGGGTAGGTACTCAACTATTATTACTTAGCAAACAGACCCGGTATATAAAGTTTGTGATCTACATTTTTAAACACCCTCATTAATTCTAAACCAACTTTATTTTCTTCATCAAACATCCTCTTTTTTACTTTTAATTAAAACCACACTTGTGGCTTGACAATGGTGGTTAAATGAATCCCTTTGTATTTTTTCGGAGACTTCCCTTTTGACCGTCTTTGTATATTTTTTAGGGATACAGGGTTGGTATTCAAAGTTTAGTAGTGAGACCGGGAGATAACGTCGCGCGTCGTTCGTCTGCTACGCTCGATTATCTCTGGAACGGCTGAAGCCGTTATCGTGGACCTCGTTTAAGTACCTAGTGTTCATGTTCAGGTGTGCTGGACACGCACGTCTGAAATCTGAATGCTCTTCAATTTATGGTTTGATAAAGATCTCTTGATTATCCCATGCCAAAGATGCCACGTAATAGAAAACTAACAAACTAATATTGTGCACAAGTAGTGGAACCGTGGCTTTTTGTCCGCGGCTTGCGGTGAGCGCAAAGTTTGTTGTAACCGTGGATGGCCCGACTTTACGACTAACAATAAAGACTTTGTAAAGCAATCTGCCGTCTATTATTCACTCCCTTAACTTATCTAAGTTAGCTTCGAAACGCTTCTGTGGGACTGTTTATTTATATAGGTACATACCTACCTGTGCTTGAAAAGGACCTAAAGTAACTCGCTTTCAAGTCGAACAATATGACTTGAATTAAGGCAATCATTCCTTTTACATTCTTAGATATAATGGCTAATTAATACTGTTAGTAACAAAGTGAAATCCGTAGGTTCGGTTTTAAATATAATAATATCTGTCTGGAAATATTGCGTGTTGTTGATGTGCGCGTGTAGAGTGTTCGTTGAGGTCTTCCACCTTGTTTTACAAAACAGATTCACTTTGTTTCTGCCTATTTTATTCGTACATCAATAACAGTCATAATATAAACTTGTGATAATAGTTCCATCTTCCTTAATTTCTAGAGTGCAACACGTAAATCAGATGGACAGCCATAATAATTTACACGGTTTCTGTGTCAGGTCAGCAGGTACCCCTCGTTCCCGATGACGTAGACATCGAGAGCTATAAGAAACCCATAAAGGAATGCAAATACTACCACAATTAGGTTAATATTGTTGCTATCCGGAACGATCAGAACTTAATAGATTGCCGTTAATTTGAAAAAAAAAAGAAAATAGTCTTCTAATAAGTTACTTACTGAGGATGGATGGATGTATGGATGTTTGTTACTGTTTCACGCAAAAACTACAGAACCGATTTAGATAAAATTTAGCAGACAGATAGTTTATAACCTGGATTAACACGTAGATTACTTTTTATTCCGGTAGCATGATCCCGTGGGACAATAATCAAACTGAACGCGGGCGGCGCCGCGGGCATTAGCTAGTTGTTTATATCGCAATTATTGTTGTCCTTAGTTGTTATCGAAAATGGGCATCAACACAAATAAAAACAATTCTTTTCCTGAAGCGGTTCGAGGTTATTGATTTGGTCGTTGTTTTTGAATTCAGGCCGCTGTTGACACTGGGCAACAGGAAAAATTCCCAGTTTTTTTACTAACTACGCCCTTCAGCTTTATCAAAGTAGGGCTATGTTTATTTTATTAATAACTAATCAAATACGACAGGGGAAAACCATGACACCTTGGTAAGTTAGTTTCTGTATATTTTATTGTATTCTCGAATGATATTTCTCAGCATCAGCTGAGAGGATAAGGATATGGGTGAAACTAAAATATATGGCAGACATAAAGTCAAATATTCTTGGAACTGTACGCCTAACCTTTAAAGCGATGGATTTTTTGTAGCACCTAAAGCGTGCATACCTTTATTATGGTACTTCTTCGGTCAAAATTATAAGACATTAATTTTATTGAAGCAGTAATATGTCTACATGACTGCGCGCACGACTTTTTGAGGTAAAATATTTTCAGTCGGTCACCAAATGCTCAATTTGCCTGTCAGAATGCTTCATAATTACTAGGAATGCTTTTATACAGTGACGTATTTCATTAGTACATATTATAATATTATATATCACATTCAACTATATAAGTACGGTAAGTACTACGTAACTACATTTCTAATTAGAAAATTATTTAACACAAGCGTTTAATTAACTAAACAAAATATTACTTAAATGTAAATACAACGAATAATTAATGCAAATACGACCTAATACTGGACATATTAATAATAACAATAATAAAAACGCTATATTAACAGTATATGATATTCTAGTAAAATATCATTGCAGTATAGTAAACTTAATTACTATTTCGCATGTTGTACGTACACGGGTAACGGATCTGTCATCAAGGGTACCCCTAAGTACGAGTAGAGGGGCCGAAGATTCCAATGTAGGACACGGCCGGTAAGGTAAAGTATCTGAATCACTAAGTGCGTCGCGTGACGACGCCTACTTTGTCCCCTAATTAATTAACAAATCTCTGCCATCAACCTGTGCCAGTTTCTTCAGTGTTGCGGAAACAAGTCAAAAATCTTTATTTAGGTCGATTAGAATAATGTGTGTCGTTATGCTGGGCCGTCTTTTGATCTGTTGTTTTTATCCATTTTAAACGAGGTTTAAGGATTTTGCATTGATAATCCACAATGGGTCTAATATCTAGCAATGTTCCTTCAGTAAAGGGTGCAATCGATGCATAATATGTACGTACGTATAGTTACGTACTTACACCATGCATGCACAATTTCATTATAAAATGACGTACCTAATAACCATACATGTAGGTACATTATTATGTCGTCACCGCAAAATATGAGCTTCATTAAAATATAAATTCAAACTTCATCAATATCCATTAAATTATACGGGATAATTACCATAGTGATTACCATGCGGCCGTCAGCCCACCATAGACAACGGGCGCAACGCCATAGTGGCCATAGACTATAGAATGCATCGTGTGTGGTTGTCATCGGAAGCTAATCAAGTGCGGTGCGAGGGTGACTGCGCCTCGTCGCACGTTGCATGGGTTGCACCCCATTGATTGACACCCGCTGTCACTCCGGCCGCGTCCCCCACTGGATATGATTATAAATTACACACACCGCTACCGTTTTGTAGTTTAGTTTTAATTTATGCAGAGTCTGTCTGCTCGTAAATTAAAGTTTTAAGGGGACGAAAATTGATTTGGAAGTTGTTCGATGCGGAAATGCCGGTAAAGTTTTAAAGGCAGAAATTATGCGGAGAACGGAATATTCTTCACATTAGAATACGAATACCTCAGCTTATCACAATGCCGCACACAGAGCAGAACGCACTAAGGTGCTACAACATAAATATTCATAGCGTGGATTGTGATTTACGCTGTGCGTAGGAATTTGTCCAGAGATGAATGAATGCAAATGTACACACATTCTTGAATGGACGCTCGTCCAAGTAGACTCCGTACGTACTCAGTAATTATATTAGGTCTACGTTTATCGTTCGGAACATCTGCTCGCTAGATAATAATGATAACAATTTGTCGCAGGCGTGGGAGTTCTTCATGTGTTATTTTAGTTAAAAGCGCTTCCTAGTTCCAACAATAGAGCAATGCACGCGTCTTTATACCGCGCTATACATAGGTACACATGCATGTTGTACTCGATAAACTAGATGCTTATGTGTATCTAACTAATGGATATTTTCACCTTTTGCGCTAAATTGTTAGGTCGTAGCGATGGAAATCTGGGAAATCTTGCTTGTATCAAGAGAGCTGTGTGATGGAGATGGTCTAGTTACGGTACTGCATATTGTAGTTCACTTGCGAAACACTTTCTACGTAACAGCATCAATTATTTATCCTGTGTCTACAACAGAAAGATAATAAAAAGCTCCAGGCAACACACTTTTTATTACAAACGATTCATTTTCACCGAAATGCTTTATGTACTGATAATATTGCATTATTAACTGCCGAATTAAATAATTTGCTTATTTTGTTGGCATCGATGGTCGTTTCCTGCTAACTAAAACATGGCGTTCCCAGAAGGGAGTGTGGAGTAAAATTAAACTGTATTTTATTGCAGCCTGCCCTCCGCGCTCCGGGGAAATGTTTGTGCATTATGGACTGCTAATAATAGCTGCTACGTTATTAACTCAATGAATGTTTCATTTTCAACACCATGTTTTATTGGATACAGACAAAAGGAGGTTCGCAAGCAACACTAGGCCGCTTTCAATTTAGACATTTAGTCTAAAAAAGTTTCAATACGTAATAGCTACTCGTATCAATCAATGAAATTTTCTCTTCAAAAGCTTTTTGCTGTAATAACATTTAATTTGAGTGCGACGTTGAGTTCAGATCAGTGAATGTTAAGTGCACAAAGTACTGGCAGGCGTGAAATCCGTAAATTGTTGGTTGTCGATGCAACCGGCTCGCGGGTTTACTTTAAAAAAAATGTGGGTTATAATGAAAACTATTCCAATTTCAAAGAACAATGAAATGCTGTTAACTTTAGTGCATTTAGTTGGAAGCACGTGGTCATCCTTAAGTAAATATTTCTTTGAATGTGACGATTTGTAATTTAAACAGTGGTTTTAGACGCGGCGAATGGACGGATGTAATAACCCGTACATTGAATGCATCCAATCACATTCAAGCCGTCGTCGGTCGTCGCATTCATTGGCGTCACATAATGTGCTGGTCTCATGACATGGCACGGGGTAACTGGAATCAAAACACTAATTCGAGTTTAGTCAATGAGGGATGAATTTGAAATTCAAATAACGTCAGTGACACATGAAATTGAATGGAATTATGTGTGAAACAATGGCGGTGAGTTGATTCTCTAATGATTGTTCCGGCTTTTGTGAGGGCTTCAAGTCCATGCTTATAAAATTTAACACATTTACCTGTTGTCGTACGAACGATTATGTTAGGTTTTGATGACGCGTGGCGTTATGTCTGGAAACTATAATTTCTGATTCTGAAGTATTCGTAAAATACATTTTCCTGTTTAGCTGTTGTAGTATGGACAGATAATGTAATATGGACGTGATTTCTTATTATACTAAGTTATTATAGAGGTCATGAAATGATTTGGAATTCCCATCGTATTATGTGTAATTTATGAGTGTTTCTTTGTCTTTTGATTGATGATGCATGTCAACGACTTTATACAATTCACAAAAGATTGCGGTTGCTTCCGTTTATAAGAAGCAAACTTCAGACTGGTGTTTAGGGCTTTGACGCGGCATGGTCAGTCATGAGTGACTGCTCATCCTTTTAAAGTTCAACTTTATTTAAAATCAGAAATCAATGAAGGCGTGACGTTTACGAGAAGTCACGGCTAACTGTTTAACTTTTATTGCTAATAAATTATTCAGTAAACTGTATGTGGCATCACTCTCTCCTGAAGATGGTACGACAGACGGTTTATGGCGGTCAGACCGTGTTAGTTTTATGACATATTTACTATTGTACTTGCTCATCATAATGTTGAGGTGTGCTTACCTTTATACAGCTAGTGGAAACTTTTTAATCGAGCTGTCATAATTACAACGGCGCCGGCGTGACGTGAGAGAAAACCGAAGGTGAAACTGTTGCTGTTTTCTCAAAAGATATCCAACTCTTTTTGTTGAAGCTAATTTTGGGAAAGCTCAGAAAGATTACCGCTTCTATTTCAGAACACGATATTTATTATTATTATATTATCAACCAAAGTAAGAGAAATTTAGTAGTTAGATGTAGATAATAAGGTGTCTATTCCCGTACCTACACCGCAGGTACACAGCACAGTCATGGGATATTCTGGTGTCCGTAGGCGATGTTAACAATCTATAATTGCGTAGTTCCGCACTAGCATTGTAATCTTTAAATTGCTCTTCTTTGTACATTGTATCTCCTTAGTTAGATACTTGTATGTTCCATGCAGGTAACATTTTCTTTGTGATTGGTACTTAGCCTTTATGTCGGAATATCGCTTACGATTGAATAGAACCGTTTAGTGAGAAAAACAAAAGGATATCAATTAGTAAATGGATCAATAGATACTTTTTGATTGGAGTAATTACCTATTTGTAATTCGGACATTAGTCCGACAATTTACAAGATGGATATTGCTTTAATGTCATTGATATTTGCGCCGATGAAGAGGAGGCCGTAGGCGTTTACATTAATTATCTTACTTGGAATACTCAAGGTAAATAATAGAGATACATAACTGAGAACAAAACGTTGTTAATAAATTAAATCTCTTGAGGTAAAAATAACATTGTCTGTATTTTGAATTTTAAAACTTTCTTGATCAAGAAACATAAGCCAGTTAGTTCTGGTACAAAGCTTTAAGAAAAAATGTAATATTTTCCAATTTTTCTTTACCACTTGACCTCTATACATTATTGAATATAAAGGGTGCTCCGAACTGGAGTCTAGACGAAGCGCCCAAACTTTTAGAGCTGAGCTTCTATAAATAACTTAGATATCAATTTTTGATAGAGTCCTGCGGTGAGATTTAGAAAATTCTGATTTTTAAACTTATTCCAGATAAAAAATGAAGCATACTGTAGTTATATGTGTGTGGCAATGGTAGCGTGTTAAGTGATACTTTTTTGGGTAGGACAGATACGCATTTTAAATACTTGACTTTATTTTATCTTTCGACTTGCTGACAATGAACTTTTGTTGGCACATAAACCAGATCAGTGTCGTATCATTTAAAGACACTTCACCACATTTCCAGCTTAATTTAATTGCTTACATTTTAATTGTACATTAAAAGAGCCGCCATGCATTTTTACATTAATAATAATTGCATGTTTTCCTTTGATTTTCCGGTATGTTGGTTCTTAGGACATTTCTGGGATGTGTTTCGAGAATTCCTTTGTTCACACCTGATCTTTGGCTTCTAGCCAGCAGACTGTCTTTTAAGTAGTCTACATTATCATAAGGTAACGGAAATGGCTCGGCGTTATAGTGATAATAAAAAATATGATTTGTATACAAATTTACACCCCAAGAATCATCGTCTCAGTGTTTTGACATTATATGCAAGGCCAAGCTTGTTTTCACTTGCTTTTTTCCTCCTGATGTTAAACTGTGAAGTAATCTGTAAATTAATGTAAGCTATCTAAATTTGATGTAGCTGACAACCGTCTGAAGGTAAAGAAAACATTTCTAAAAATCAAATTAAAACTATTTTACAAAATCATTCCGATTCGGTAGCAGAGTTTTCCTGTAATTCGTTTTGCAGACCAATGTATATATACTAAAGCTTGCAAAAAGTATGGTCATGTGAAAGCATGCTGCGCTTGGTAAGTTGGTACCAGTAATGATAATTCGCAAGGAGGAGGGTCGCAATTGGAATCAGATTACAATCGCGTTTCCATCGAACTGTGAGTGACAGGCATTCTTAAGTAACTCGACGCGTACTGCTGAGAATTAACCCTATTCAGTTACATCGGTTTTAAGTACAACCTTAAAATTATACTTTTATGAACTGATAAAATCGTTATGGTAATAAAAACAAAACCGATCTCTTTTCGATTACTATAAACGTATTTTTTTGGCTAAAGGATCAGCATTGCCATCCAACGTGTTACGTGGCAATGCTGCCAGCCTTCTGGGTACTTTTCCTGTTGACAGCGATGTGGACGAATTTTTTGACGCCCTGTAACTGTTTTGTTACTTGTACATATTTTTACTATTATTTAGAGTTGTAGTAAGAGTAAGTGTAATTATTTAATCAAAGATTAATTTAAAGATTCTTTATACGTATTCAATAAAAAAATCGATAACTTGACGAATGAATTTCGTATTTAATCAAACTACAATGCATATTTTATATAGTAATACGTGGTGACACTAATCTAATAGAACTACGAGAACTGCAAACGTGACCTAATTATTTTCAGTATTATAAAAACAAAACACGTGTTGAATACTGATTCCAAAATACAAATAAAATAGTGAATTATTCATACAAAAATTCTTTATACTTTATTCAAAACATGGGCCTCATTTTTCTAATAAGAAGAAAAACTTATGTTTTTCATTAAAACTGTATTCTACGGATTTCTATTTTTAACTTAGGTACTTACATAATTACAGAATTTATTTGTAAGAGATCAAGACAGTTGAACGAAAGTAATTCGCTATCGTAAGTAAACTTTCTATGAGAGGCTTTGGATACAGTCATTCACTTAAAGCGTTCCAACTAAAAGCTAACTGGTATCGTTACTTGTCTTCCTCTTGTAAGAACTTTCTGCTCGAACTGTACCAACTACCCAACTTTTGTACTTGGATGAATTGATCAAACTAATATGTTTCATCATAAAATATTCTCATTTAGATTAATAAAGCTAATTAAATTAAACTTCAAATTCCTTGACGAATGAGAAAAAGAATAAAGTTTAATCAAAATGCAATTTTTTAATTAACAAAGTTCATTAAGCTTTTATAGGTTCATTTGGTGCGTTAAGTCGTAAATGGGGGCGACATACGACAGTACAATGTTTAATGCACTCGTGACTACGCGTGAGACGTCGCCGATACGCCGTTTGAATAAACCCGTTGAGCCGCGGATGCTCTTGCGCATGCAATTTGTTAGGTGCGTGAGAACAACCAGAAATGGCGTGACGTGTGATTGGTGAGTGCTGCTAGTGATGCTATCGTGAGCCATTAGTCACAAGTGGGTAAGGCACCGTAAAGGAAACTGACCTCTGACGTCAACACGAATACTGACCCATATGGTGCAAATGTCGCAGTTGTGGGTTCAATGCTTCACTTTTGAATAACTTTCGAGTGAAACCTGTATGCAAATCTTAGCACTTGGCTGGCAATAGTCAACGTCTCAAATATCTTTTGTTGTTATATAATTAAATACAAAACTGTAAAAAAACACGCATTAAACTCAAAATCACAATACATGTTTGCGAATGTGTATATTATCCAAACATTCGCAAGAGAGCTTTTCGAGCGCGTTCTGTATCAAGATTAGTTATGTAAATGTGGTTTGTTTTGTAAACAAAGAGGTTGAAAGTTTCTCAGTATCTAATATCAAGGTGAAAATCCCTGACTGAGCTGGGAGCGGCCAAATAGCCCACGGCTGAACTCCACCAAGTTTCAGTTATTGCCGCAAAGTAAATACTAATATCGGCTGCCCGCGCTATAAACTTGCGATATTGCCCAACATTATATGGACACTTTTTACTGCTTTTACGAGTTCCTGAAGAAACGTTCCGAGTTTTAATACAACACTTATGTTACATTTATGAAATTGATATAATATTATCTTCAAGGACGTGCCGGTGAATATGTACTTGTTTATAGGTATGGGAGACCATAAAAAAGGTTATCTTATGACATTATTAATCAAGACCCTATATGGGGAGGGTGGGATCCAACATTATCAGCCAATGTAACCCTTATTTCATTGGAGTAAAGCACAGAGTTATATTCATTCATACAAACTGCATTTACACTGTAGTACCAATATAAAGACACAACACAATGCCATACACATTTTAGGATAATCTCTACTTTTTAGGTGCAGTATTATATTTCGAAAATATAAATGTATTCTTGAAACGACGTCGACGCCCTAATTGATTTTAAGAGATCACACGCACAACTACAATTCCTACACAACTTTGCTTTTACTCTTTAGCTTATTAACCATTATGATTACTTGTACCAAACGATAATATGCACATACATTTTATGATTTAATCCGGTACTATAAGAACTAGTAACGCGGTGATTCAACGGACAGCTTCAAGCGTATAATGCAAGCTCGCTTTTACTCTTATGGTAACTTATCGGACAACTTACACAAAGAGTTTATTAAAACCTCATTAGCTCGTGTCTATGTCTGGCATGCACTTATAAATATTTAAACATTATTTACGATTTAAAAAAAGAACATTATTCTGCCAGAGATTTACAAGCCCCTCGGAACACGAAAATGCTTTGTGTAAAATTAAAACAAGTACGGTTAGATTGAAATTGATTCCGAGAAAGGTAGATTTAAACATGACGTTAAAGTTACGTACCAGTCTGAAGTGCAAATGTAAGCTAAATTTAAACTAATGAATACTAAAACAGAAGTTACATGAGCCCTCGCGAAGTAGCCTCCCATGTAAGTGGGCGCTAAAATATTTAACAGAATATGGCGAAACTTAAGGGCCTCTTAATTAACATTAATTTCGAAATAAGCTTACAGCTGCTAAAGTTCGCAAACGGCTTTGTTGATGTTACAACGAACTTTGGTTTTAAAACGAAATGCCAATGAATTTTCGCACAAAGCTGGAATGTAAAGCTTTTCGCGTTGTGCGAAATAAGTCATATACCTTCCTTAAGCTCTTTAGTCAGATTCCTTTATTACCCTACTTCGTGATCTGATCGAGTAACTGTTAACTCTTTAACGCCAGGTGATAAATAAAACATGAATTGAACTCTACACAATCAATAAGATATTTCAACAGGCGATCAATCCACTCAACTTGCTTACGTGTGAAGGATTATCAAACAAGCGGTACTTGGAGCTATTAAAGAGATGCTTTACAAACGCTAACAACTTCTTAAAAGACACTTGATTGAAACACAAAAGCGCCGAAGAAAGACATGTAAACAAACAATTCTATAAACTATGGATAGGGAAGGGATGCCTTATTAGGGTAGTGGAAAATTCCAAGAGTAGGAGAATGGAGAGTGTAGCAACTCACGCGTGACAACATTGGAAGTCGAACACGTCACACCGGTGGTTCACTTTATCGGGAGACGCCAAATAGGGCGCCGGCAGCCGCGGGAACCAACACGACTGGTAGGGTTGACGGCTTCAGAATATAGATGGTAAAAAATGTAACTGATATTAAATTAGCAAAAATATGGCCGCACAGACATAATGCAGAATTAAAATAGTCAAGTTTGATGAAGTTGCTGCTGCAGAGCTTCCTCATGAAGAGCTTTTTACCTCACGAAGAGCTTTAGCTTAGTGTTTCAGAAAAAATCAAGCCATTAAAAACTTTGATTTATTGCAAGTTGGCTTATGTCAAGCCGCACCATAACCCTTTATTAAATGAAAGGGCAAGGACTCTATAGAACTTTTACTGCTACTTGCTGACGTCGAAGCAGAAATACGTAAGTTTTGTAAAATATATTCTGACAGTCAACCCTACTACGCCTGCGACGTTTAAGTGCATGCTTTACTTCACGTAGACAATTACACACGATATGCACGCTTCTAACAACACCGATAAAGTGCATCGTAAACCTTCAGTTACCGAAATATTTTCAAATTACTCAGAAACTAACAGAAACATTAGGGAGGCGCATTGGAACGTAAAAAACTACGTAAGTTATTCCTGTCCCTCGTCAGGAGATGTCGTTAAAACGTTAGTCAGTTTGTGAACAATTTACGATTACTTAGATAAGTGTAAGTTTACGTATAGTATCGTTGTTATTATAACAGCATTCTTGGCAGCCTATATTGTGTCTATTTAATGATCGCACGTCGCGTCAGTCATTGAACTAAAGACTGGAGTCTGCAATGCGCATTCGCTTTTCTCGTTACACTGAGAGCAATAAGCGTGTGTGAATCATCCGCGAATCAAAACAAACACTGAACTACACTACACTACTTTCTTAAAATATTCTGTTTTATTAATCGAACAGTTAACTGAAGGCTACGTACGAGTATGTTCACATCACTATACCATATATATTATTTCACATTATCTGTGCGTCATAAAGATAGTTGCCAAACTTTATTCCATTGTTCGTTTGAGCAATTCGCAGAAATACGTTTTTGAAACAGGTATTTTAAAGAAAATTATAGCCAAAAATAACCAAGTTCAACATCTGCTGGAAAATTTTGTTAAGATATTTTTTCTTAAATGGAACTTTTCAAGTTCTTCAATGAACCATTTGGGACTACTTTTACTATCCCACAAGACATTAGGTGCGAGAATTGAGTTAGTAATTTTTTACTAAATTACTGTTATTTGAGAAACCGAAACCGCAGACAGCATGGTTTATGGCTACCGTATATCACATAATTCTCGTGATATAATGTTTCCCACATCATTGAGTGTCCCCAGAGCATAATCACGACAATCTTGCATCCAAGCGAGATCAAAAGTCCGCCAATAACGAATTAGGTCGTCGCCTTGTTACACACGATCTTATTATACAAACTTATGAGTCAATGACCGTTTGCAAATTCGTGTATCATATGGCGCGAGGTCGGCAAACTGAAATGGCAATAGCAAGGTCGTTGCGAAATCGACAACCACCTCGGAGACTTGCGAAGTTTACTCCATCGCACAGGTGTTCAACGTGCTTACAATGTAGTTGCAGCAATACAAATGCCAACACATGATGTACTGCATTTATAGTAAGTGCAGAATGATTGCTTGGCTATTGAATTTGCAATTTTTGTTTCGCAATTAGGGCTGGTCAGGCAACTTTTTTGGTCGACGTTGTTTATTTTTTGCCTGACCGTTTTTAGCGCGTTAGCGGTGCTGCGGGTTCAGGGAAAGGTTATTAGGTAGCTTTTGTTTATTTTCTAGAATACTGTATTTATGATCAAAATTATTGTGTTGGTATGTTAGGTTTTGAACAATCATTCATATTTCATTCGCATTTGCGTAAATACACCTGCAAATCTTCAACAGAAAAGTACCTACCTACTACAGACTACTTTACAAATAGGTACGGTTCGCAAATACAGTGACAAATTTTTAATTTTAGTTGTGTTTAGTCACATGTTCATCGATTCTCATAAGTGTAGCATGTAAACAAAGAAAGCTAATTTGTGTGGATCAGACAGTACTAATAGTTGCCCATTATTCAGAAAGCTCTTGTCTTAACAAAGTATAATTATTATGGTTAGCTGAATCAATTAATTTGTGATATTTCTTAAAAAAAACTAAGTAGGTACTTACATCAAGAAAAAAAATTCAAGGTTTCTGAAATTACAATAAAGAAAGCTACGATAATAAATATAGGACTACTAGCTGTTGCCCGCGACATCGTTCGCGTGGAAACATTAATGTGTATTATGTGACATTAAAAAAGTATCCCATGTGCTATTCCAGACTATCTATCTCTGTGCCAAACTTCATCCAGCTGCGTTTAGGTGTTCTGGTATAATTGAGTAACAAAGTAACATCATCCAGACTTTCGCATTTATAATAATTATTAGAATAGAAGGTAAAGATAACCGTGAAAAACTTCTCTCAATACATTTCCCACGCTAAGTAAACTCCCTGTCAAGTAAACGCTCGATTACCAGAAGAGATTGTCATCAATAAAGGGCTTACAACTATCCAAGTCAAGAGAGACGTCCGCAAAGTTGGCAAACTGCAGTTTAGTCCTAACTATTAATTGTCCAGTGGACTTTGTCACGGTATTGTGATAAATTGGAGTGGTCCTTGGACATATTAACGTCCCTTGGTTGGCAATGAGCGTGATTAATTATGTTGGACGATACGACGAGACACAGACGGGCACACAATTCGGGATAACAGCGTTCACTGACTTGGCGTGGAAAGCTATCGAAGTCCTGATGTATAATGGCCGCCGTGCATTTAATGCTTATTTGACTGTTGGACAGTCATCGTCACTGCAAGACACGTATTAGGTAACATTTGGCATGATTTATACAAATGCAACACCTTTGTATACAATGAAGGTGAGGTGGACACATGGACACTGGACATGTTATTTAGGGTTGCGTAAATGACGCAAGGAAACCATCACGTTTAGTTCTGAAGGTGCTTTATGTATTTTGAATTTGGAAATACTTAAGGTACCGTACCCAATTCGATAGTTAAAATGATTTACTGAGACCCGTGACCACATATATAACTTAATGTCATCAATTTCGATGATTGTCTATGATCAGCTTGTGATTTTACTGGCCATAAACTTCTCGCAACCACTTAAATAAAATTACAGTTGATATGTTTTTATAGTTCTTATAATTATTATAGTCGTTTAATAGCCGAGTTTAATTGTCACCGCGATGTATGACTGCTACCTTTTTTGGGCCCTTTGATTAGCAATACTTAAATTGCAACTTGTTCTATACGTAGGTATCTACTTAGTAATTTCTTGGATTTAATTATTAGAAAGTACATATTTACGCTGTTATTTGCAGACGTTGTGACACGGTATACGGATCCATTCTGAGATAAAAGCCTAATCGCTCCTGCTTTATTACGAATGCACCTTCGGCAACCGACGTTAACAGTAGTGCCAATTACTATAGTAAGTACCGAATACATAAATTACTTCCATGTGCCAAACCTTTAAAAGTCACGTCTAAGTCAGCTCGATGCAAAAAGTGTCAAGATTGTATATTTTATTTATTACGTTACGTTACCTACTTCATTCGTGTTCAAAACTGCTTTCTTTTTCTCGTTTTTTTTTATGTCCCCGCGGGAAATTTCGAAAATCCCATGTATAGGGTTTCGTACGATAGAAAAAAAACTGACTTGTTTACATTATAAGTTAAAATATGTTTACATACACATTTC
The DNA here is from genome assembly GCA_941918905.2 of Xestia sexstrigata. NCBI lineage: Eukaryota > Metazoa > Arthropoda > Insecta > Lepidoptera > Noctuidae > Xestia > Xestia sexstrigata. Next base: position 13,953,127 of record OW799214.2, read on the forward strand.
ATTTACCGGGGGGTTAAATAAAAACAAATGACTTGCGTTCAAATTCAAAAAAAGAATCCTCTACTTCTGTCTACCATGCCTTGATGTGCCTTGATACTGAACTTTTACAACCCGAAAAGCGTTAATCACAGCTTTGTAACGATCTTTGTTAAGGATAAAAAGATAAGGCTGCTAACTTGCTAAGCCCATAGTAAATTATGGCACAAGAGAATAGGATAGCCTACAATAAATCAGTGCAAGAGTACAGCATTACTGCAACAGGCACTTGACCTGCTCCTTAAAGAAACGTCTGTAACGATGTGATATCTCATGATTAACTACCCGTGTAAACGCCGATCAAGCCATTACACCACATTACACACGCAGTTAAGCCATTCAAATATAGCATTTATTACTTACAATATAAGTTTGAAACAGATAGCAAACGGTAATCACATGTGGTTTAGATTTGATATGCCGGACGCCCGTCGACAGTGTTGTCAAAACTGTTGGGTGGCCACACACGTAGAACAGAGAAACAACATATTACAATAATTTATATACTACCAACCAACTATGTATGTTTAATATAACTCCCTCGTTGCTCTAGTTACTGAGCATGAGGTTAAGGGTTCAATTCCCAGGGCAAAGTGTTATTAGGTTTTTCAATCAGAAATTTCTCCGTAGCAATCACGGAGCGGAGTCTGGATTTGTGCCCGGTTTATATAGGTTGCCCCCTAATACATGGGATTCAAACGTAACTGGCGAAATGTGAGTTTGCTAATAGGTACTCCTCTGCCTAAACCGTTATGGTATATAATGATAACCAACATTTAACAGAAATATAAAACAAAACAATTTGATAATCACGAAACAAGACTTAAAACACAGGGAAAGGTTTCGAAAATTATTAAAGAAAATCGTTAAAAGATTGTCTAAAGAAAGCAGCTTTCCTCGTAACCCTTTAATTATAGTTTTGCTTACCGATATCGACGAGACTTTATCGGTATCAACATACCGACTTAAGTACGATGGTATCGCTAGGAATCCCAGTAGAAAGGCAGTTTGTCGCCAGTTACTATCGCGTGTCATTATGATAAGGAACGAAGGGAATGTGCTGTGTGGAATGAGAACACACAGAAGACAAGTGTTAGTATTGGAAATACCAATAGCTTCAATTTGAGTCTGAGATGGCCAGAATTTCCCGGTATCACTTTACGGTATCCACAAGAATACTGATCAGGTACTGAGTACCAGGCCCTTTTCTTTGTTGATACTATTGGCTATAAAGATAATGAACCTATGCAGATAGAGACAAGAAAATTCCCTAGCATCGAGAATGTATTGTGTTGTGGGTGTAGTTCGAATCAAGTTCACTCTTCTGGAAAACTTTAACAAAGTTTCAAAGTTAATCATTAATGACTTCATTTTATTATTTAAGGTATACGTGTGATAAATACATAAAATTTGTAGCGATGTTATCATATAAAAGTTAATAAACTTGTGTTTTGTGTTTTTGATGTATAATTTAATAACTTTTAGCTCGCATCGCATATTAAGGGCAATGTAGGTAGTATATAATGTACTATGAAAGAAAATTGTTAACGTCTAGATTTTTATTTACGCACAAGTTTACGATTAAGTACTTTTATGAATGCATTTGTTCATTAAACATAGCTTACAACGGTGTTGCGTACAGTTTACTCGAATCGTAAATCTAACATTAAAATTTTTTACAATTTACATGGCAGTCACGCCACGTCACTAATTTATTGCATCGTATTTTGTCGAGATAAACATCGGTGTTGGTGGTGGGGTGGTGTAGTGCAGTGCAAACTTTCGATGTTATTGTTATCGATACGATAGGGTTGAGTTTGCCGTGACTGCGACGAGTGCGTCGCTTCGCTAACGAGGTCGCATGATTCACTATCGTCGTCTTCCCGGCGCCTTGCGACTTTACTATCCTACATGTTCCCAACAAACCCGATCCCGACTACCCCAGGGAACCGAGTAATCTATTTTCATTCGTTTGATGTGAAAAGCTGTGTCCGTCAGCCTAGAAAATTATACGTTACACTCTCTTTTATCTTCATGTTATGTATCTAAAAGGCAATATGGCACACTAACATTGGAATTGTTGTGTCCATTTTATGGTACAAAACAATTTGATGGCAACGTCGTAGTTGACGCACTCGTAAGTAATCGTGACTTGTAGTGTAGGACTATTTGAGCTTTTTGAATGATATTGTGGAAAACAAATGAAAAAGGGAATAGGCACAGTACACGTGTATATTCACAAAATACAAAACACGAGGATAACATTTTCCCTATCAGGCAAAAAATAACCAAAGATCAGCTTACTTAAAAGTTGCCAAATCCATTAATTAGGATTACGTTTCATTTACATTATTGTAATTATATCGAAGCTAAGGGTTTATCGTAATCATAATGCTGCTAATTTTGCTCCTGTCATCTCCCAATTATAATTAAATCTTTGAAAACAACGTTATCTGTGTCGGCGCCGTGACGTCATAACGGTGACAAGAGCTTAGGTAACACTGTTATAACTTAGCACTTATTATGTGATACAATAGGGCGGCAGAATCTTCTCGCAAATAAGACTTAATTAATTTATTCACTGTGAAGTTACGTAGCGTGTTGATGAATTAATTATGCAGATTTTAGCGAGATCCGAACAAAAGCGGCGCCACGCTTCATACCGTCGCGTTATGTGGATAACGCCTTAATCTATATAGTTATATCATGTAACACAAACTTTACTCGTTAATATTATTCATTTTTATTACACTTTGCGCTGAGAATTTAAGCTCTAGCCTAATTTAATTCGTGATTATAATCTTGAAGAGTAATGCTTTTAAACTAAAACAATTTGTGAAAGATGGGTTAATATTTCAGTCAGACAAGTAAGTGTCAAATATTTTGATGAAGCTATGAAATTCATATTGTATCAAAGTGCGATGTGTCATTCATTTTCAATCGTCCTTGTGATACTTAATAGCCATAAACATTGTCTTTGTAATTTTGTTAAAAGCATTAGGTAGTGTGGTCTCACATTTTGTTCTATTTCTACGCATTATTCTATCCTTCCAGACGACCTACACTAAAATGAATGTTCTTTTTACGATAAATATAAAATCATTTCTAATGCGTTTATATGACATGAAAATATAATAAACATACCTAATTCTACGTTACGTGTAATTTTAGTGATAGAGGTTTAGTGTCTGTAATAAAATATGAGTATGTACCTAAGTATATTAGGTAGGACAAGTAAATGGCGTATTTCGGTTTAAAGTATAACAATGTATGCGCGTAAAACCGCTACTTCATTCAAAAAATTGAAATTGTGAAACAGAACGTTTAATATACACTTATTCGTATGTGGGCGAAATAAGCAGTTATGTCTTTTTCAAATGGAGTTATTGTTCATATTTTACCAATGCGTGCATATCGCGTGCGTTATTGTTAGAAAATAACAATTTCTTACTTTCAAATGCCTTTTTACCTTGTCATAAAATTGTTATTTAATTATAAAATTATTTGCTTAATATAGGCATATATATATATATATATACTTACATAAGGTTTTTTTAAAAACAGAAGCATGTTAGGTAGGAAAGATATACTGAATTTATTACTGAATATTTCACAGTGTAAATAATGGATGTAAATTACGAAGTTCTACTCAGGCCAACAGCCCGAAGGACAGGAAATCTACCTAAACTTATTATACATACTTACATGATTTTTCTTTTCATATTAATTATTTCAAATCGGCAATTTACAAAATGCGCTTATGTTGACATTACTAAGTATGTTTTCCTCAAGTGCACCGATTTCTCAGAATCTCCATATGATGCTCTCGGCGAGACGATTACTTCTTATTATTAATATTCCGTTTTACACTATAAGTATTTTAATTAGGATTTACGAGTAATATGATTCAGATTATTTAAAGATTAAAGTTCACAAATGTAACAGACTAACAGTGTTGTATTGTATTTATAGATATTTACTTAAAACAATGATTTTCGCTACGTCATTGTTCTTGAAAAGTGCACACGCGGCAAAAAGCTGCACGTATGATACGACTGATTTAATTAAATATGTGACTGGGAGATACCTTTGTATTTGGATTGTTTAATCCATTTAAGGTGCTTGTGACAGTGGTATTTAATTTAGGTAATAAATTAGCCTCAATAAATGAGTCACAAATAGTCACAATATCAATCATGAATGACATAATGTTTATGACGTCCTTTTGACGTCCGCTTCTCCTATACATGCATATGCGTCTGTTATGTAATGATGTATTGTATCGATATGAAGCCCCGTTTATTGTTCCCCACATATCGTAAGGGTTGACTCACATATCGATACTTTCGAATAATAAATAATCGATCGTGAAAAACGGTGATTACATTAAATTTATTACGGTAGTTTAAAATGTAGTATGCAAGTCCCACGATAAATAAAATGTTCCCGTCATGGCCAGCAAATCTGTCACCAAAATCTCGCCAAACGGTCACTTTAGAATTATTTACTGTTCTCATAATTCTTTTGGTAAATTTTTATGTCGTCATTGTTGCATTGCTGTGGTTTATGCGAATGGAAATTAAATAAACAGCAAAAATGTGTGCAACGAGTTTGTGTGCGGACTGACCTAACAAGCTTTTACGAAGAAGTAGTGATTCGATTTTCGATTCGAAAACTTGCAAATTCAAGTAATGTAATGTCGTATTTTCCAATGTCAACTTCCATATTTTTATAACAGTTCTGTAGAAGAAGCAAGAATTACATTGTGAAGCATCATCAAAAAAGTCACAGTGACGCGTAACTATGACAATTCCCAGTAAGATTACGTTACACTTGATACGCAGTTAGTTACAACAATGAAGCTTAATTAAAAGCTTTCATGCCAAATGATCCTTACTCCCTACGTTGTCAAGATCAGGAGGATAAGTTACATGATTTATGTAAAGTCACGAGAGACAGCTGTCTCTACATTATGGGACATTCAATTCAAATCTATGACGTTTCTTTATACAAGTACTTACACTTTAGCCAACTTATCTGTGCAGGAGGGAAAACACAGAACAAAAAAAATGTTCCAAGTTTGGCATTTCGATACATTTTTTCTTGACAAGCAGTGCCACCTTGAACTGCACACTTAAAGTGGTCATATACAGTATCTGGGTACTTTATTTACCCAACGGTAATACCACCAATTACCTGACCGTAAATCTTTGCAGTAGGTACTGCAGGAAAAGATTCTTCCTTGTAATCACAAAACTTATTCCAGTTAAATGTTATTATAATTAAGGTCCAGTGCACAATGGACGTACGCCGCTCGCTGGCCACGTCACTGCACCAACGTAACGTCTGGCGAACATCCTCCACTAAGCACAATTAATCATCGCTGACATAACCAATCAGGATAATAAACACCTTATTTCAACGACTTTATGGCCCAGTATCCTTTGATTGATTTATACCTAACAGTAAACGCATTATGTCGCTGATGTACAGACGGCAGGCGCCATCCAGTGAAGCTGTCTTAGAAAACGACATGATTATAAAAACAAAGATGTTAATCACAGATCTTAATCATGCAAATTCTGCACGAAGTGTTCTGAAGGCAAACAACACATAATTCTATTATTTGTGTGTTTAAAAATTTCTCAACCAAGTTTTAGATTCAAAAACTTCAAAAACAAATAAAATAAAATTATGATTTAGCGTTGAGGCAAAATTATTCATTTAAATGCAATTATTTCAGAGGTTAAACTTTGCTAAACGAATGAGTTGGTTGTGGTTGCCTAAGTTTAACGGGAAACTAATTGCATTTATTTCAAGTAGACATACACCAACTTTATTGATAACTTTTCTTAAAGGTATTTAGTAAAGTAATTGTCATTGTTAAAATTATTATAAGATTTTTCAGTAGACGCACCGTTAACAGACCCTGAAGCTGCGACTGTTTAGTTTAATGCGATATTCTGAGTTAATTATCTGAACCATAAAATACAGTGAAGGCTCGCTAAAGCTTACAAATGCGCACTTCTATAAAATACGTCGTGGAAAATGATGCAGACTGTCAAAAGATATGAGTAACTTGCACTCACAAAGGATTTATTTTGATTATTCTAGGAACACATGTGTACATACACAGAACAATAACTTTTGTCTATATCCAGTACGTCCATGGCATATAACTTGCGAATTCATTGTTATTATTTCTACGGTAGAATGGCTTGATCCTCGAGACAGTTCACTAGTATCAGCTTGTCCCGAGTACTTTAGAGCGTGAACTTTGAGATAGAAACTACCCAAAATCATGATCAACTCCGCTACAGATAACCCGTGGAGCCACAGAGGTCCCATAAACTTTACTACGGACGTAAAGGAGACATTGATAAATAGCAAGATTATCACGATATAGATCCCTTCAGAAACTTTCTTTAACGAAAAACGTTGAAATTGTATGTAAGTACACTTAAATAAAAACTTGTGGAATTTTTAGTTTATCGACTTTAATCAATCGTTACGGTTGTTTGACGGTTTGAAGAGTTTAAAGAATCTAGTTTTTCAGATTGGATCTGACCCTTATTCCTCCAACAATAAGCCTAATTAAGAACTGTGTCATAATGATTCATGTTCCTACATCTGCTATGAACCTATCTAAACGGAGACTAATCAGTTGAATTGCAATGCCTATGAGTAAGCCTATTTAAATGAGGCAGATGAATGAAGCTCACATAAAGCGCAGAACCCTAAGGGAATGAAAGTGCTACCCCAGTGTAATCTGACTATATATAAATCCTGCCATAAAGTATAACGACATTTCAATACCTTTTAAAGTTATGTGCCTACGAAATAGGGCTGGCGTACCAAATATGTCGAAACACATCACTTCATTTTAAATATCTTTGAACGTAAATGTTAGCTTTTCCAGAGAAGTGTTTTATTTCGCTTTGTTTTCTTTTTAATCAAATAATCTGTTTAAGGATTAAAGCTTTAGTAACCTCGCTTTCACTTACACCTTAATGAAGTGATTATCCAAATGCGGGCTACATTTTAAAGTGTTAGAACATGCAGTGAACTGTATAATTTGGTGTCGTGTTTATGGCCAGCCCTGAACTTAACATTGAAGAGAGCCCGCCAACGTGCGTTACACAAAGCAGTTAAAACTGAAATGCATTGATTGACGGATTCATGGAGACTATAAAAAGTTCTTTGAACCTTAAAAAAATACTCCACGGATGTATTTCGACGCACACTACACAGCATTTTGTCAATAATATTGTTATTAATGTTACCATTGACTTTGTCAGTGACCTATCAATTTGGAGTATGAATAATGTATTATGTATTTGCTATTTTGCCAGCTGCGACGATACATTGATACAAAAGAATCGATTAAAATGTATGATTCGATTTATCGGAGGCTGCTGGTGTGTGGTGAGGGCCGCCGTCACCTGTCTAGCATGTAAATGTTAAGTGAACCAGATAAATTAATGTGTCTGACCCGAACACAAGCCCCTCTTCAAAGTAAAAGGAAAAATTAACGAGTATTTGTTACTATTTTTTTACTATCAGTTACTGCTGAAGGTTCATTTCACTCGAGTACATTTTCTCATTAGCTCTCTAGACAGTCTGCAAAAATAATTTGCGAGTAAATAGTTTTTTTCGTTCTTAATCAAAATGTGAGAAACATTTTATGAAAAAAGTCGTGTTTTTAAGAAATCTTGCAAGGCATTTAAATGGTTTATGTTTACAACTTAAAATGATAAATTTAACCCCATTTTTAATTAGTTTTTCCACAATTACATAAAGTTTTGTTATTTTCTGTGTTTCCAGTTGTTTTATCGGGCAGTTGGGTATGTAAGCGTATCCTTGAACTATTTATCGGTAGTAGTTATGAAAATACAAGTGAACAATCTGTTATCCTCAATCAGAATAACAATAATTTATACGGAGGCGTTGTATTCTGATAACTTGATTCATTAATAATACTTTTCTCTAGTGTTTTAATAAAGTTAATGAACAAAGCTCCAGAAAGTTAGTCTCTGCGGACAATCCACCATGACTGGTAAGTGCATCGGTCTCTCGTTTTAATAGTTAAAGGTTATGATGGCGTTTTTATGGGTGATCGTTTTGTTGCCATCGTCTAAACTTAATGTTTATTGTTCTGACATGCAATTGCCCCCAAGTGGAACCTAAAACGTACCACACTGCCAAAGCAAAACAACTTCAGTTAATACAACAATGCACTAACGCAAATTAATACCTTTCTCTTTATACCTTATTCAGTTTCAAATTCTAATTATTTTAGTGGAAGGCATAAAATAAATGGATTTATGTTCAAATAATAGCTCGTAGGCTCGTAGCCAGTATTTAATTTAATCAAATATTCACCCCTGTAATATTAAACGCGGTGCTATGTCAGTATCATAACTAGGTTGGAATAGTAGTTATTTACATTATACAGGACATGATAATTACATAAATGTGATGTTTATTTATTTATCACTTGGGTTATAATGCAAATTAACATAATCTTCTCAAATAACTGCTTTTAACCCTACAGTCTATCCATTCAATATAATAATGACTTGTAAGGTCATTGCTACTCAACTCTGGGTCACCGTTACTCTAACTTATGCTTTAATAACTGGACCATAAAGTGTAAAACATGATTGTGGTTTATGTTTCCGTAGCAAGTTCAGAAAAGCTCTTTAATGGATGTGATAGGATACATCCTGCGGTTTTAATTACATTGAAAGTGCAATTTATAGTTTATTGATACGAATGCGGTTGATTCAGATAAACAAGCTCAATATGCGTACCGTAAGTAAACCGCAATTTGCAAAGAAACATAGTGATTTATATTTATTCCTGACAAAAGCCTAAAATTACTAGCTGCAGTAGTACAATTCACTCAGAAATATTACTCGACAGAAGCAGTATTTCTAACTTCGATTCCAGCTCAAGAATTCAAACAATTCTCATTTACAACAAACCCAATCGGTGCAACTAAAATTAAACGTCAAGTACGTAAAACAGTTGCCAATTTAACAGTGACAATAACAGTGATTCATGTAACAGGTATTTTGAACAGTTTGTCATGCTGGCAGTACCAATGGCCATAAGCTAACTGCTGGCGCCGACAACGGTAGTAAAATACATGTGTTTAGAATCATTGTTGAACAGAAAGCCATCTTTGTCTCGCGCTCCCTATCATAAAAAGTAAGGGAGTTTTTTAACAATGTGCGTTTTGTTCGGGGTCTTAAAGGGTTGGGATTGCGTCTGGAGGGCGTTATGGATAAGATGGACAAGTAGGGTTATTCAGAATATGCTGTTTATTTTACAAATTCGCTATAGAGCTTACAAAAGTGAGTGAAGTGAGTGATATTCATAGGTGAGTGAATTTTACAGAATAACATTGCCTCTTAGATTGTTAGACCACTTTTACGCTTGGGCGATGTAACAAGTATAACCTTTTTAGGTAATTTCTAATTATTAAATATTCAGTTCAGTGGGTCAACGTTTGAAGATGACCGACCGTCTATCAGGCTATCAGCTTCGTCAAATACGTAATATTTTCTACGACTCTTCTAAACCTTGTTCGTCGTCTACTAAATTATGTACAGCAATTTTTATCAATATTTATGACACTATATCACAGAAAGTGCTCTTTTGTGTTGTTAAAAAACATAGGTTAGAGATGTTGGATCCCTTGTCAAGTTTTATTGACATTCCGATGACTCTATGTCATCGTTTGTGACACGATAGATGCGCAAAAAAATATTGGAGAAAAATTTCAGTCAAATCGATTTGGTCAAATATTTAAAATGTTTTTGTATGCCTCTACAGGAATGTTGTAGAAGTGTAGAGCATGCATGTCCATTCTATTTTATGTTATACAGTTTTCAGGTCGGGTTTGAAGTTGGAATTTGATTATATATATTCTATATCAGATCCAGAAGTAATTCCATATTACAACAATGATTTATTCAAAAGTATATTGTTATATCAATATGTATTTCTTGAAGTGTTTTATGTAAATGAACTAAGGTACACCCACAGACATAATCAATGACTGTAAAACCTGATCGTCCCATAAAGTTATTAATAGATTATGTTATTCATGGCTTTAAGAAGACAATATGAACTTTTATGATACACTAAATTATGAGTGACTGGGATTCGACTCGGCGTCTCCCGAGCTTTTATTCTGCAGCATGTCAAAAGCCACATGATAATACATATTTTATTCACGACGGAGCGTATCCATACTTTAATATTTCATACACATGTGATTTAAATTTCAACTGAATATCAGCGTGGTTGATTGTTTTTCATAAACTTTCAATATTTGTTTTGCGAAAGCATAAAATATTCATAACTTTTAGTAAATTAACATTTGGTCGCATAAATGCATTAAAATACTATACATACGCACATAAAATATAATTAAGTACACCATTGACATTGAAATAACATGATACAGACGAATTTGATTTGTGATTCCTCTGCATTTGTTGCATTTACATTAACACTGATCAAGTACTGTTGTGCCTGACTGTACATGCACTGTTTATGATCATTGTTAGCTGTGCATAACTGCCGATCGTTTAGAAGGAGCATGAGTAGAAACACATTCTGTGTGTCAAGCTAAGACAGATCTGTTCCGCACACTGCGGCGCCAGTTATGATTAAGATCGAGCACACGTGCCCACTTCGCCTAATAAAACGGTAGTAAAGACGCTTACACACCGACCACTGATCAAATTATTCTTAATGTCCTTAATAAACTCCAATGTGTGTAGATGATGCATGCAATAAAAGCTTCCACGAGAAAATATTTACAGTGATATAAAGCTTAGTAGAGACCTGCACATGATGGATGGCGTTTCAAGAGCTTCGTTTGTAAATAAACATTTTATTCGTTCGTTTTGATTTCTTTGTAAGATCTCGGTGTAAGGTAACACTTCATACAGATAAGATTTATTTATTCTTTTTCATTTGCGCTCTCGAAGAGGGAAGCTGTCTTCGTGAATACTAATGTACGCAGTTATATTTTAGAGTTCCCAGTTTCTGGGAAGAAGCACTTCAAAGTAATTCTTCTATAAACAATGTGGTTCTTTTATAAGTCTGATGATAGTCTGATTGTAACCTATCAAACCATCAAATATGTGTAACAATAAAATGTTGCAGGTCAGTACCCTTCGGGAATAATTTGAACGACAAACAATATAGTCAGGACCCGTGACGCTTGACGTTGATGAGCAAAATTTAAATGAATTCTGCGCATCATTACGTTCAGTTCCAGTAATGTGCGGATCGATTAAATAATGTAATGTCAACTTAATAAAGGAGTCGTTCACCTATCGCAGTGAAATGGAAATGTATGTGCGGAGTAGCCAGAAAATGGAGCGCCAACATGTGTCAACAGCATAAATGTTATTGGTTTGCGTAGAGATGCTATAATGTTACATAACCATCGCTAGCGAAACCAGAACCTTAAATCCACCATCTAGCCAGAACTACAGCATAGTCGTCGTTGGCTACTGTCAATAGTTACTACTGTTATTCTGCTAGCTAGATATTAGGACAAAATCTCCAATAACCGCCAATGAAAATGAAAACCAATTACTGTCTTAAGATCTCAGGGTGAGACGTCTACATAATACATGTATGTTGAATATTGATAATCGCACGTTAGCACTCCATTCTTAAACCCTCTCTGTGCTGGCCCAATTCCCGCCATTGATTTGTCCAGCCGTGCGATCATTTCCGTGATCGATGACTTTGTCAAACAACGAGTACTTATGCGTTCATCGTGATAAATAACGTTTGACAACCCTGTACTGAAATATTACATAACATTGGAATTAAGCTCTTTGAAAGTGAAGCTACTTCGCATTTGAATGTGGGCTGAATAGAGAAGTACCGACACCTTGTATTATAAAATTGATGGAGGCACATGAATAGATTGAGTAAATGACTGAAAATAAACTAATTGTTGGAATCACAATATTGACAAACGTGGCGTGGGAGGCTAGGTGAACCAAGGACCTTTAAAAACGTCTGGGACAGATTAAATGCGGAAGTGGGAGAAGCGGGTGTTAAGGCCTGGTGCAACATGGAAGAAGCCTATGTCTAGCAGTAGACTGCAACAGGCTAAGCTAGGTGATTGTTTTGAAAAAAAAACCGGCCAAGTGCGAGTTGAACTTGCTTGGAAAGGGTTCCATACAAATTTAAAGTCAAATTTTCCGTAAGTGAACGTATTATATTGAGGTTTCTACGTTATTTTCAATTGATAGAATTCTTGTAAGTTTTCCTGTAATCTACAAGCAATGAACTATATTTTGTATTTTTTTCAAAATTTTAGGCTCAGTAGTTTCGGAGATCAGGGGGGTAATGGCCAATTTTCGTCTTCTTTCATGAATAAAATCAAAACTATTTATTTTACAATAATAAAAAAAATATTTGAGATCCTCATAACGAGTCCTTTCATTTGATATATGGCACAGTAAGATTTGCAAAACTTTTTTTTTTAATTTTCTAATTTGTCCCCCGAAAATGACGCTTAATTAAAAAAAAAATACTTTGCACATCTGTGTTTAGGTCATAGAATTACACCATCGTACCAAATTTCACCTGATTTGGTTAAGTAGGTTTGGAGCAAATTGGCTGTGGCAAACAGACAGACGTACAGACAGTGATCCTATAAGTGTTCCGTTTTTTTTTTTTTTTTTTTGTACGGAATCCTAAAAAAAATATAAATGCCAAACTTCACTAAACTAAATGTCGCCGCCATACACAGTAACAGTAAGGTCAGTGACCGACCAGTGCATGCGTGAATTCCCATAAGCATAACCATACAGTTTGAATCGGGAACAGCTCGGAAACTGATCATAGTATCGATATTTGTTAGCATCAATCATTCCTAAAACAAACGCGTGGCAGTCTGAAGCCTGGTTCACAGCTTTATTTATGGCACAGTTTCATCTAGAGTGGGCAGGAAATGTTGAAACTGTTATTTATTTACAGTACGGTTTATGATAGTGCATTGTGTTTGCACTCTTTGTTGGAGAATTAAAAGAGAGACCTCTCCTCTTATAGCCCAAACTTTATATGGAATACGGCCTTTCAGCGAAAGTTAAAATGTAATAAAAACTCTTCAAAAAGGAACCGAAGTGAAAAGCATTTTGATCTGCAATTCTCAAGTATTACAAAATAATAAATCTGTTCGGTGTTTTATTGGTCGTTTCTGATTCAGATTACTTTTCGCAACTAACCAACGATTTGCCTCTACGAATCTATGCGGAAAGCATTGAGCAAGATATGATAATCGCCTGCCATCTGACAAGGCAATAAATAGAGAGGAAAGATTAACCACCATGTCAAGTGTTAAGCCATATGCCAGCTGTTAGTAAACTAACCAATCAATTGCCGAGGGTCTTTTATGAAACCGCGGATAACAACATAAGACAGATAGCAAATTCATATCGTATCGGCTCATTCACATTTACTGTACTTTACATATACTCTACGGTTACAGTTTTCTGAAACTAATTTCTTGAAGGAGTTTGATGTTGTTTAATCCAGAAAAACGAAGACAGAGAATAGGGTATGTTTACGGGCCTCACACTTGATGACCACGTAGTGGGTAAAGACGCCAGCACGTCAAGCTACCCGAAACTGTCAAATGTTGTCAGTCAACCCGGTATCTAATGCTATAACGATAAAGTTGAAAATCTATTAAAGAAATCAATAAGACAGATTGTAGTAGCTACATCAACCCCGACCACGAACCACAACATACCAAACCCAAAGTACATAATATATGCATTTCTAAGAGACAGGCCATTTAGCTCATTGGTAAGTAAGATAATTATATGATCATTGTTTATATCCTGAACTCTGAAGTGCATGCATTAATTACTATAAACATACTTAATGCATAATGTTTGATATAAAAATCGATAAATCTCAGGCATGAACTTTCATCGACCTAGATTTTATGTAACAGTACCTCTATAAGATGAATCATCGTTACTCCACTACCTTTTATCGAGCTCATAAGACGTACAGTGAAACTCTCGACCAAGGTAATACTTTTGCAGCGTCTTTATGTATTAGCACTAAGAGCGGTTTTCGTACTTCAAGCGATACTACTGATGGTACGTGAATAAATAAGATTAGGAAGTGGTAGCCGATGAACTTTGTACGGCCACTTTATAGTTTGTTCATATTTACAAATACGTGCTAAGTGATCATTTTAAGAACAGTGTAGGTATGACCATTAAGACATATTTTAAATGGCAGTGAGTGTGAGTCAAGCAAGGTAAATATTCTGTAAATTAGAGAATGTGGAACCGTATTCATTAAAACATCCATATTAGGTTGATATTCAAAGTGTTGCCATGCTTGCTGATATCTCCATTAAAGCAGTTCCGAGCAAAACCGACGCTATCCAGACAATCTAGTCTACATTACAATTTCCAGCAAGTTTCCTTCAATAATTCCCATACACAGCGTGGGTATTTATTAAATGATACTCAACAGGCCCATCAAGCAGCCTAACATGAAATACTGGACCGACAGTTTATTCACAAGTTCACAATCGTAATTACATGTTAGCTAAATAATGGAGCAAATAAGCTTGTTCAGCCGGTTGGGATGACAACAAAAGGAGCTCTCGATAGTTCATTTTCCGCGTCACTGGCGACCAGCCAAAGCATTGCATTTAATTCTTTCAAGTCCCCTTCCTACGAGTTGAACATAAACTGCCTTTCCTCACTGTCAGGGACACAGAACGATTTATTAGTAAACAAGAGACGCCACGCGATTTCGTCCGGGGTGACTCACCGCAAAATAACATATGCGTGTTATAATGGGACTGTTTGATTGTTGATTGACGCTCCTAGAACCTTTATTATCGAAACATGTCGCTTTTGCATTAAAGTTAATGTTGCTAGTTCGAAATATAACAAAATATTTATAGTTTTTATTTCAACGATTGTAGCTGTCTTAACTTTTCACGTTTCATCGATTTTTTCTTTTTCCGATTTAAAAAGCAGGGAATTAAATTGCAGTAAAAATAGAATACATTCTTGCTTCATCATTTGGGCAGCTAATTTAAGAGTGGTGCACACAACTGACATCTGTCACTGTTTCAACATCTTGTTCAGACATAAAACAACGGCGCTTCTTGACTGAACAAGTGAGCTTTTGAAATTGAGTATGTTGTACTTGCGAATCGCGACAATAACATCTGTTTTCACTTTCCAGTGACAGAACTTGGTTATCCGAAATAAGTAGGTATAAGTATTTGTGTTGTGTGTCATTATTTTCATTTTTGTATTTCAAGATCGCTTCCGTTAAACAAACCTTTTTACTAGCTTCAATAGGCTTAGAGTATTTTAAAAGTTATTCAATAATAAATAATAGATAAAAATTCAAATAAAAAAAAAACTTTTACTTTTAACTAAAAGATAATAGTTAATTTTTCGAACAAATAATGTTCGATCAGCTGGTTCAAAGGTCAGCTCCCGTGCGTTGACCCCACTCGGCAATCGATTGCGCTTCCCGCCATGGCGTATTGTTGGCATGGCCATTGAATAATATTCATGTACTCGCATGAATATCGGTTATGACGATTCATTAACAACTCGCTCAAGGTAATCATCTCATTCATTGTCTTTTCGCAATTCACTTGAAGAAATATTTGTATCGAAATTATCATAGTTATTTTATGTAGAACTCAATTTGAATGGAACATATTATACTCTGCACCAATTAAATTTATCAAGAATATTTGGCTCATATACTCCAGTACTCTCAGTACTGGAAATCTCATTTCAGAATACAGACTGAATGCTGGCACATGTAGCATTCATTAAGCTTTGGCGCGACTATGAATATTGCGTGCCGTCTGTGCGTGATGCTGAATATATTTAAATTCATCCTTCTTTTTCCTTACACAAACCATATGCTTCATAGAAATTAATTAAAAAAATATATTTACGATGCAATGAAAGTTGCCCTGTTTTACATTTTAAATCACAAGTTTCTACTTTAAGTTAATGGAAATGCTGTGCAACCTGTAGGTAATGCAAATACTTGGTGAACATTATACAAATGCAATTCTTTCGTTACCGCGTACCGTCTGAATACAAATAGCAGAAACGCGTAAAGTCCGTAGATAAAGGAACCAACATTCTATCGCATCGGTAAACACAAACTACTTCGAGATAATGTACGGAGATAATTAAAAATACCTTCTTTTCTTGCACTATCTTTACAGGAAGTGAGCACGTACGGAATCCGATATCTTGATATATTACTGGGGGGGTCTTTGGCGCATTTTTACAACCCCCAGGGGTGTCTACCTATTTATAAGGGCGTGGGGAACCAGCGACCTTTACAAATACAGCTACAACCGATATGCTCTACAAACTGTTGTCATAAAAGCTTGTTCGATGAAGGTAAATGAATGACGTGCCTGGAGGGATCGTTGTTGTGCTGCTTATACGGAAAAAACACCGCATGAATATACTTCCCCATGATTTACTACCAGCTATGGATTCTTATTTCTAGCCAACCGTTTGTGTAGTGATGAGACTGACCGTTAAGAACTAGACATTGTAGGGATTACTATGCCCTATCATCAAGCCCAGCCTTTTTCTATGTTGGGGTCGGCGTCCAGTCTTACCGGATGCAGCTGAATACCAGTATTTTACATGGAGCGACTGCCTAACTGACCTCCACAACCCAGTTAGTACCTGCTTGTGAAATTTGTCTGACTTGCGGGCCACTGACTCTTTTAACGATTGTCAAAGATCTACAAATGACAGCCGCGACCAACGGCTTAACTTGTTTTCCGAGACACGGAGGGAACTCGGTATGTAATGGTTGGTCACCCATTCACGGACCAACCTAGGCGAGCACGGCTTAATCTGAAGATTGACCCGAGCGGCTGTTATTATTTAGCCACGAGCTCCTCTTTACCCACGGGATGACTCAAATTCAAAATGGAAGTATGTGCCTGAGGTTAATACCTCCAACACGATTGATAATGAACACCGACAACTGTTGTGCCATTTCTTTTGTGACACACTAGGGAACCAAGAGTTTGTTTATATTCCAGTTCTGAAAGCACATCAAAGCTTAGGAACAAAGTGTACTACTAAACAAACAAACATTCCCGAAATATAATAAAATCATCTCTGCTCTATTATATTTATTATTTCTTGGAATCCATTGTTAACAGGCCTAGAATCGGTTCTGATCTAGTTTTACCTTAGTGCTTCCTGTTTGCTTGGACGGCAGACACCGGTGTGTTAATCAGTAGTCAGGTACATATTTTCATTATACAGTAGTTACAGTTATGTGGCACAAGCTTACGACTTATGTAAACAAACAACTTTTAATGCTCTGAAGAGAACTATAAACGTGGGAACTGAATTGCGGAACTCTAATTGGCGTTTTCTTTGATTAAATTTTGTTATTACAATTTTTTATCATGTTTTATTTACTGGTATTAATCCGCACATTAATAAACAACTAGTGCTGTTGCAAGTGTAGCCTGTGGAAGTTTACTATAGACAAGACCATAATGTCTTCCTGTCGACCGAACGCTTTATTCAATGATACTGAGAGAACAGTGCCTTAATCATGTCGTTTGATAAACGAATTGAATGATTAAGTCAAGTGGGCAGTACGAGGTACGTGCACGTATTCTTTTGATCTGCTTTTACAGTACCTAGAACGAGAATCTAGCAATTATTTGCAAGCTAACAGCTAACACAAATTGAGTTAGTCCACAAGAACTAAACTCAGCACTATAATAAAAGATGTTAACGTTATTATAGTTGTAAAGCATGTGTTTTAGTGTTTATTACTAGACTAGTGATCTGTTGCTCCCATTCGCCTTTACATCAGCTGAGGGACGGGTCACGCACTCGCGGGCGAGCGGTGAAAGTGGACACATTTATAGTTCGACGCATGCACAGGTAGCCCCTCGCTGCGTCAGTCTAAACTTAGCCTAAGACTGCAGACGATGTGCATGGGCGGCCACCGACATTCTTGGGTGACAAATAAAGTAATAAAAACTATTGGGATAAGGAGATTCGGTTGTTAGTGTAGCTTATAAATATATTATGGTCTAGGTATATTTATGCTCTTAATATTTATGTCGGATAAATATTAAGAGCAGCTAATACAGTTTAAATAAAATCTATCGTCAAACTAGCACGTGGAATGGCACAAACTAATTGCTTCTTTGCATAACAAATTAGCATGTTGAAATATTCATTCCAAAACCGCTAAAAAAATCGCCATCTCTTGTGCAGTGTGTCCGCAGCTAGAGATAATATTAGGCCGCGCACGCGCCGGCCGCCCGCGGGCCCTCACTGTCTGCGTGCATTAATACATATTTGTATTTAACTGTATTGACTCCGCATAGCTTATGAACACTGCATATACCACTAGCACGCGTCAATCGACTGAAATATGATAGAGACGGAAGCGAACGCATCTTTCGAAACGTGCATCTCAACGTGCGTTATAATTAGGACTGGTTTAACCCGCTAAACGTTACATTGAGGTTTTTAATTAGAACTATGAATACGTCGTCTATCAATTAGGCAAGTACATAATAACGTAACTTTACAGTACGTTGCCTCTCAATTCTAGGAAGTACTAATTAGAAATAGACACTAAAACATCCCTATAGACAACAATCCAACTGACCTACGTTTAGCTACCTGCTAAAAAACCACACTCAATTACTTAAACACTTTATAGCCAACGTATAAACAATCAATTATACGGTCACTTCACATAGGTATTAATAAATTATGCAAAAAGCTCCTTTGCATGTGAACTCTAGTCACGTAGAGCCACATACGACGTTAATACAGTGTTTGAGCGGAAGCGGGCAATCGATAAAAGACATTGGGACTAAACACGGTAAAGCCACATTTCCATATGCAAGAAAACTTTTAAGAGATGACTGATAGGCTGTTTGATAGCTTTAGTTAGGGGCAGCGCAGACGACAGACTTTTTGTGTGTACAAGTCTGCGAAAGACAAAAACTCTGCGAGAAATTTTGCGTGATTGATGTGTTTGACTACTTTATTGTCCATTATAAGGATCTACTGATGGAAAGAATCGCCTACTGATCGCTTTATAGTGGACAATAAAATAGTTAAACACATCAATCACGCAAAATTTGTCGCAGTTTTTGTCTGTCGCACACAAAAAGTCTGTCGTCTCGCTGCCCCTTTTTTTTTTTCTTTTTTTTTTTCGGATGGGAAATCATCAAATGACTTCTCCCGCTCTGGGCGGAGCAGGAGGGAGTGTCAGACTTTTACTGACTAAAACCCATCCATGTTCCTTCATCGCCCTTTGTGTTCCGGGGCCATGGTATCTCTTTCGAACAGTCCCGCAACTCCGGCAGGCATCGGTCCTTGCCCCGGCCAGCCATCGGACCCCTTCCTTTTTGCTGACTCTCTTTGAGGCGCGCGTGGAAAACGAACGCGCCGTCGACACGGCCTGTCGTTATGAGACGGACGGACGCGAGCTAGCCCATAGCCCACCGTCCACAGGCCCGCGCCTACGGTGGCTGGGGGCCACATGGTGGCCCCCGACGCCCGGGGCGTCTCCCGCGGCGGCCGGGACGCTGTGAGGTTCTCTCCCTCTCACGTTCCGCCACCTCCTTCTCTAGCATTACTGCTTCGCAGAAGGAGGTGACGGCGTCCCATTCCGTCTCGCTCCGGACCATGGCTTGCACCAGGGCCGGACGCGAGAGGTCGCCGCCGCCAATCGCCGCTTCGAGGACACGGCGGTGCTCCGCCCACGCGGGGCACACCTCCACCGTGTGCTCCACCGTGTCCTCCGGTCGATCCTCGCAGTGGAAACACCCGGGCGTTTCCTCCCGCCCGATTCGGCGCAGGAACCTCCCGAAAACACCGTGTCCGGTGAGGACCTGCGTCAGGCGGAAGGTGAGGACGCCGTGGCGTCTCTCCAGCCACTCATCAAAGAGGGGACTTATCTCCACTATCGTGGCGTGCCCGTCTCGCTGCCCCTTAAAGTTACTATTTATCCGTCACTGAAACTCGCTTAAGTTTTCATCTACGAGGATATGAACTTTCGCGATGGCGTTGATGGCCATTAGAAAGTGAGGGAATTGGTGATGTGGGCACTATATCCTGATGACTAGTTCAGCCATATATGCCGTTGACTGTATGGAAGAGAGGGAAAGAAACGCTGGAGTGGAGACCACCAACTAGGCGGACAGACGACCTCATTCCGGAAGAAACTAGATAGCCATGACACAAAACCGCTAAAAAAGCTAAGCTAACCGCTAAAAGTGGAAAGATTTGGGAAAGACCTGCACTAAGCATTGGGTGGCCAAAGATCGAAGAAGAGAAAGAAAGTTTAGCTGTAGGTACGTGATTAACAGAAGTTAAGATGAATAGTATCCAGGACAGCGCAACAGAGTTGATTGCTGCAAGACATACGCAAATATAATATGAGAAAACTGAAGACAATATCCAAAGCCAATCAATAGCGCAAGGAAATGTCCTGTGTAAAACTTGTGAAACAACTGATGCATCTAAAACCGGAGTAGCTGGTGTTTGTAACGTCAATAAAGAGAATATTTAAGAATTAAATGACTTGAAAGTTTTCCCTATCGCACGGATCGCTTTCCGCACAGTATTTTTTTGTATAAATAAACGCACAGTTTTTTTTTTCGATAAATATCCCCGGTTTCGCAAAAAAAACAACAAATCCAAAGAGAATGACAAAGCTGGAATCTCAAAAACGTAACCATTTTCAAAATTAAGTGCGTATCCAATAAGGTGTTAGGTATATCCTATTTACTTCAGGACAGCCGGGTTGTTGCCAGACAGCCAAGATAATCTGTAGACGTTACCAAACAACTTTCGAGTATCTAGTCTACATTAGCTTTTCTTAAAATCAATGGCAAACATTTGGGACAGCTGCCAAAGTATTATTGTTTGTGCTAATTACGTATGTTTAACTAGTAGTCTGTAACTCTGTATGTTTATTTTATTGGCTATTTAGTCTTGAAATTGGTAATCTGTTTTACAATCGCCATTATAACTAGGTTGGGTTTTATTATCTTTGTTCTGTTTATTATCTTCGCTCTAACTTGACTAATTAATTAGAATGTAAACACAAATACAAAATAAACAACATTGATTCAAGTAGAAAATATTCTATTTTTACGGCGGTAAGTTACAGAATACAATTACGAAAAAGCGAACAGCATTGTAATTCAATTTGTTGGTGCAGAATGCGACTAAGGGGAGCATTAAAAGTAACAATCTGGTCAAAAGCAAGAGAGACACGTAACAAGTCCAAGAAATAAACTTGACCATATAAAAACGACGGGTAACGAGAATGCAGTATGCACTTTTAAGGTTACAAAGCAACTACGACAAGAGTACACTTGGTCACACAGGCCACACGCCTTCAAAACAGTGCACGCCGAAATAATCTCTCTACCAAGGCCTGTCAGACTGTTTTGCTATAAAGTTTAAAACAAGGAGTCGTTAGCTTCTCGGTCAGCTGTACCTAGTTCTAGTGAAACCTGATGAGCGTTGTGACATAAGGAGAATGCGTGAAATGTTGCGCTAGCAGAAATACAAGGAAAATGAACAATGTTTGATGAAAAACAGTTGATGTGACACCCGCTGTGGCTACTGTTTTATGAGAGCTTGTCTATGTTTACATAGGTACACGGGAAAATAATACGCCCGAGTACAAAAAATGTAGCTGGAGTCTGCCGCTTCCTTTTATGCATTTTTTTCATTATTGTGCTATGGCTGCATGCGAAGTGTGAGCAATCATTACTGTTGATACTTCAAGGTGTTCAGTTCGTGAAGGTACAAAGTCTGGCCAGAGTTTAATGACACAGATGATAAAGACAAAACTGATTATTAAGCTCTAGACTTACTAACATTAACCTTTGAACAAACTATACTCATGTGTCCGCCTAAAG
This sequence comes from Xestia sexstrigata, assembly GCA_941918905.2. Lineage (NCBI taxonomy): Eukaryota > Metazoa > Arthropoda > Insecta > Lepidoptera > Noctuidae > Xestia > Xestia sexstrigata. Next base: position 13,975,172 of record OW799214.2, read on the forward strand.
ATAATTATGACTAAATTGCAAGAAGTTTGAGATCCAAAATAAAGTTTGCCTTGTCAACTTGCTTGAACAACCTTATTTTTACAAAGAAATCTGTTACCAAAAGTAAGACTCATGGAACTTCAAACATAAAATTTTATTTTCGTTGTCGGCAATTATTAGCAGAATTAAGCATTTAAGACTAACAAATTAAATGCGCTGATTCTAAGAAGCCGAACAATTGTTATTACGTCCAAATTTTTTATGTCTCACGCGACTGAGTAATTCACATTGAAAGCAAAAGACCTCTCACCCAAGAAAATAAATATCGTACTGCTGAATTTAAGATTTTCCATTCCATTATGGCTTTTACATTCAACTATTTAGGGGATACCAAAGAAAATATAGGTCAACGACGTCATAGATATAAAGTTTAAAGAATAGGCTAAAAATACTATAGTAAAACACATTTGGAATAACAATGAAAAAGCGGTATAGAGCTAAATTACTAACACAATTATCATTTGCATACGCGTTGATACTTATTGGAATGCTGTAGAGTTTAAAATTGTTTGGGGAGTTGAAAATTTGGACGGATGCAGCATGACTCACCGGAACATTGCGCTGAATAGTGTCCGGACTCACCTGGGAGTCGGCGGTGAACAAGCAATGAATACTAATTGACGAATCTGTGAATAGTTGGTGCCACACTGCTCAAACATACCCTCAATTAATTGTTACAATTTACATTGTTAATTTTTCGAACAGCGACTCGTTCTGAATTGAAATAAGAATACGCACACATTTTTGCATTGTATAGTGTGTTATCGTTTAACAGATCTTGATTTATACCAGTTTAGTTAAGCATTCGTACTTCCTTGTCATAAGAATCTTCATTAGCAGTCCTGGGTTACTCACAGTCCACTCTAGATAAATAAATATCACACTGTTCAGCCATGATATTCATAGGTTGTTTCATAACCACTACAGTTTTGAGTTATTTTTGTATGGATTCTGTTTTCCGACTTAACGATTTGGATAAGTTCCTTGCTAACCGCCAACCCTTCAGGCACTATTGGGTAAAACACCTTGTCTATCTAGACATCGCTTAAGGCTTGAGGTCTATATTTGAAATTGTAATCTATACCTGTGGTCGAAAGTTGGACACAGTATTTTACACGTTTGCTTGTTTTCGGTAAACAACCACAAAACAAACCTATAAAGTTTTTGGCAAACTAATCAAGGCAAACCCAATTAGCTGGGCAAATTCATTAGAATTGATCAAAAACTCAGCTGCTATCGGCATCGTATGAATAACCCAATTATCGTCGATTCACATGTAAATAGTTCAGGCCTATTCAGCCTCTGAACAACTGAAATGCATCTGTCCCTTTCTAACTGGTTTGTATGAGTATTATTTTTGTATGTCCGTCCTCTTTGCGGCTAAATTTATCTCGGAGATGCGGTTTCCGGTCAGCACATGCCATTCGGCAGGCTCCCAGAGTTGCATTGCACTCAATTTGAATGAGTTTGTGAAAGTCATGCACTTCCTGAACTTAAAATACGACAGACGTTCCGCTTTGTCGCGACATTCAAGTATATTTTAGTAAAGAACTAATGCTCAAGACAATCAATTCTTCATTTTTGTTGTACTTATTCTGTTAGTATTGTCAGATCACAGTATTTGTGTGAATATATTTAGTATTCGGAAGCAAATGTTTTACCAGATATGAAAGAAAGGAAGATAGATACTAAATTATATTTTTTTCTGGCACAGTTTTGTTTACTGCACCTTGCAGCAGATAATGACTGGAGTCTTATGTCATCGTTATCAATTTTCGGCCTTCTTATCAGTGAGTCTTATCTTAACGGGCGTTTAACAAGAGACGATTTAGAATTTTGGGATGTGGTTTTAGTTATCAATGTTACCTTTGGTTTTTTGTTAATATTGTTGGTAGTTGAGCTTTGTTTGGCGATGTCATGAAATATGTTAATGGATTTTAACATTAATCATCACTTTCATAAAATTTCAGCATGATTGGTAAATTAGACTAAAAGTATTAGCTTTAAGCAGAATTTAACAAGTCATTACACAGGGGGCTACAATTTACGAGATACGTGACTTATAAACGGACATAATTTAAATAAAACGAGTATAGTTTGTGGAAAAACAGTTATTATCGTCGTCTGCAATCTACAGCAGTTATGTTACCTAAACTAAAACATTTAATGCAAAATAAATTCGATACCTTACTAAAAAAAATACGAGCTACGGTTATTGGTAGTACCTACAACTACATTAACAATTTTCATAAAACTTTTAATGTTTTTTCCATAAAAAATGTACTTATTACTATTTTTATTCGAGCTACCTTAGCCGCAAAGCTGTAGTAAAGCTCTGCCTTTAATTTTCTAAGAAAATGAACAAAGCTACGTGTAAAAAGTAGAAGATTGATGCACCTAAGTTTATAACTAATGGCACCTACAACGATCACATTTACTAACAACTAGAACTCATTTAAATTGTAACATATTTAATATCTAGGTTATCAGCGCTTCCTGGAAATCTAGGTTTAACTAAACATGGCGTGAAAGATGACCAGTGGACTATCGAGCTCAAGTATGTTAATATTGACACGAATCTAAAAGCTTGTCTAAGTATATTAATTCGTTTGATGAAGCTGACAGTATTATTATCAAAGGTCCTCAACTATAAGGTTTGGGTTCGTTCTTTACAAAATGCAAATTCTAATTGACGGCGCATTCATGCGGGTAGATGAACAATAAAGCCATTTGACACTCAGCTAGGACTTTGATTAAGTTTTTGTAATAAACGTGCGGAGAATGGCTTAAAGTAAGTCCAAAATTAAGGTTTATTTATCTGCTCTGAAATCGTTTTAGAGAATCCGACTTTTTATTGATAAGCCATAAAATATGTAACATCAGAAATCAAAAAACTTTTATATTATTAAGTACATTTTCAACCACCAGCTCTATAAATTGAAAATACTATTCATTATTAGCTAAACAGAAGCAAATAAAATATTTCAAGCGAGATTTTGTTAAAATGATGTGTCGAATAGGATGCTATAGATAGCGTAATGAATATTTGGGTCAATACCGATGGCCTCCAGCGCGGTTTCAATTTAACTCACGTTAATTTTCACTTGTATTGTTACACGAAATTAACATTTTACTGTACCACACTGAATCCCATCATTTGATGGGATGAAGGTAACTAAATTAATCTGGAGTTAATTTAGATTTCTGATGATGTTTATTATTGTTAATTAATACTACTTTAGGTGGCATTCATTGACTGTTGTCAGGTTGAAAATAGAAACCAATAGACTATTTGGATCCTATGCTTCAAGCCCGGCTAGCTCAGTCGGTAGAGCATGAGACTCTTAATCTCAGGGTCGTGGGTTCGAGCCCCACGTTGGGCGCAAACTCTTTTTGTTGAAGTATTCTTTATTTAATTGACATTTAAATGAAATAGGAAGTCCAACTGTAATTTATTCTAGTTTTACGGCAAAATATCGGTTATTTTACAACAATCGAGACCACATATTTCGTAATTTTATCGAGATCGCTGTAACTCAAGAGATGTGGTGTGAATTTGCGTCCATTTATCACTTAGATCAATGTTAGCGCCGCATGTTACAGTCAGATGTGAGTATGTGACCTCATTTCGGCTAAAGAGAATTATACACATATCATACAATGTCGGTCATATACGTACACTTGTCAGTTTTACACCTATAAGTCTAATATGAATAGTTAAACAGTACGCGAATCACTAAAGTGGTAACCTAGTTTTACGGAAAAGGTCATTTTTGGCTGAAACGACTGTTCATATCTTTATCCCAAAGAATTTACTATTAGCATAAAACAGAAGATACGTGTAGATTCATACAACAGGCCTTGATTAGCTGTTTGTATCAAGAACAATGAATGGAATACGCACTTTAGATGGTGTTAATTATTTACGTCCGGTATTATAGGTTTAGGTAATTACGTATTACGGGTAAATACAAGGCACATATTGCAAAATATCATACCTACTAGTTAAAATTTGTATTTATTCGAAATCCTGGTTTTACCAAGAGTGGAAGGAAATATTGAACAACCACGGATTTATGCTGAAAATTTATCCAAAATACATACGCAAACGAATAATTAGCATTAGCATTACTAATTAAGCATATCTAAACGATTAAATACATACGTAGTTAGGTAATAAATAAAAATAAAAAAAATTCCTTATTATAAAATTACGCAACAACAATGCTTGTTCACCAAAATATCCATGAATAATATGTTACGACTACAGCCGCGTGTAGACAGGCAGAGGCAAGCTAAGTGGTCCGCCGCCGCCGCCGCACCGTAGGAAAAGGGAAGGTAGTAGACAATGCATATCCCGTGCAGTTTGCAAGGTATTTACTAGCTTTATACCAGCCGGGCCCAAAGCCCCAGACACCTTTTGTTTCATAGCACCTCACCCACACATACCAGCGGTATCGCAGTGCATAAAATGAATCTGTTCAGGAAAGTGCCAGACTTTCGAGAGTCGACAACTCGAGACCAATGTGGATAATGAAGACGATACTGATGCATTCTACCTACATTGCTTTTTTGCTTTCAAGTTCTTGCCAAAATTACTGAATGACACTTTTTTCGTATTTAGGCTTGACACGATACACATATAAGATAAGGATTACAGTTAGCCTCCGCATTAAATTTAAACCTCCTTTTGATATAATATGGTACAAGTTTTAGCCCGTATGACTCTTTTCTTTTAGAATAGATCGAAAATATTGATATTCTACGGCGAATGCGTATTCGCCGTAGAATATCAATATTTTCGATATCTTGCTATTGTTCTAAGTACCTACATATTATATTCATTAAAATGTAACACTGCAACTGCACCTGTTAATGTTATTTTTACTATTTTGCCTGAATTCTCTAAATAGTTTTGACTAACAATATAAGTACATTTCCACTCTATGCAAGAAATACTTTGATGACAATGGTAGGATCTAATTTACTTCAATGTTTTCCTTGTGCTAAAATAAATTACTTACTGAGATTTAGCCCGTTAATTGCTATTGTTTACAATTAACCACATTATGGATTTTACATACAAATTAAATAAATGTAAAGTATCCAAGTATTCATCTATATGCAGCTTGAACCCAATTATGAACAAGGTAAAATTTAAAATTGTTAACTCGTTGCTCAGAATATTTTTACATATCCTGCCAGCGCTTCTTGCTAAACTTAATGTCAAAAAATGTCAAAGTCAATTCTTTTGATTTTCGTTCCATTAATCACCACCGAGCAAGATACACTGGCCACTAAGCAGATTGAGACTACAATTCCTGCTCCTCCTACGCCGGTTATAAACTCGACAAAGGAAAGTAAACGCGTCTTCATTTTACTGCTCCAGCTCTGTTACAAATTCTACGTAATGTTCTAGCAATTTTGTATTATGATAATGTTCTAATCGAATAGAGTTCTTATTGTTAACGACGATAAAATGAACAGAGAGGCAAAGAAGGAGGCAGCTAAACTGGTGATAAGCATAGAATGGGGATGGACAGCTGAGATAGACGAGCATCCCTGAATTAGGTACTGTTACGTGAGCATTCAATCAGACTGTAAGAAGTCAAGTGATGACAGATAGGACTTTTTAAATCTTATACTCTCAGTTTTACTACCATCCTCTGATTTACGCATCCAACTTTCCAGTATTTATTGGAGCAGGGTTTATGCCCGGCAAAGGTCTGCGATATGCTGACTTGATTGATAAATGTTGAATTGTTCATATTTAATATTCTGTATTGCATATAAATTGCTCCGGCCTATATTTGTCCTTCTTCACTTGAGAGTGAAATAATTGTGAAAATACCCGGTTGGGGTAAAACGAATGACATAACAACTGCATAATACCACGGTATGGAAATATCCATAGCATTACGTACTACACGGTACCAGTTTTCCTGCACTATATTCACGAAATAAATTAACTTGGTTTACTAATACTTGATTCGAGTAGAGTAGGTACCTAGGAAGGGCTACACTATCACTATCACGAAATATTAAAAATGTAGTGCTCAGATATGCGATGATCATATCTGAGCACTACATTTGTGTTGATTCTCAATCACTTTAGCACGATTTGTGAAGTGGGAAAAAGAAACTTGTTTAAAAGGAAAACTACCAGTGTTGGGTCTAGTTCTTCGGTTTTTAACAATTTTTAGTCCTTCCTATCCCTCCATTTACTACACCTCCGTGCTCGCAATGGACCAGTTATCACTTACAAAACTAAGTTAAACACAAACACGGCCTATATGCGCTTGCGCAGGAAGCCGTTAACATCGCGGTCACGCCGTGTTTAAACTGTAATTAAATCGGGTTCAAATCTGATTCAACTCATCCCGTTCGACCTAACTCATTTATATCTCGTTGTAATCTATTTTTGTGTACGGATTAAGAAATTTTGGGTGTCGTAATAGTCTGCTAATGTGATTAGCGTAGCAACTAAATTCATGTACTGAAGTTTTGTGTTAGATTTTATAAAAGAAAAATATAATCATAGTGTAGGGAAAATGTTGTATCGGAATAACAAAAATTCACCGGATAATAATAAACATTAAGTCGAATAGAAAACCCATGTCTCCCACAGGACTAGCTGTCGCGTGGCCCCAATAAAATTAGTCGAATTTTTCACTATTTGTAACGGTCGACGAAATAAATGAGCGGGATGTCTTCCGAGTCGCGGACGACTACAGGCATGCCTCCCACTCGTCACTTAGCCCATTAATCTCCTCCCAAACGGTCCGTCCGTCTGTCACTGCCAGTAATCTAATACGACACGCCAGCTTTTTGTCCCCATATTACTTGCACTCAGTAGAAATACGCCTTAGAATGGTCGTTAATCCGTCAGTGGATAACGGTCCCTTATAAGGGAGAATCAAACATTCTCCGAGTAAAAGGGAGACCTTCATTGCGAGCATTACCGACGTAGCCTATGTGGACTTACGTAACATTACGATTGTAATCGTGATCCGACTAACTATATCAATAATAAAAGTAATAGTAGGTGCTTCTACCTGCATAGGGCGCATTCTATGATACTAGAACGGAATTCTCAGTCGTGTTCAATATATGGGTATGGGTCTCTATCGTCCATATTAGTAAAGAACTACTCATTATCATGTTGTAGAACAATCGCTTAACCGGACAGATTAAAACTGTTCGTGTATACAAAGCCCATAGCTCACACTATTGTTTTGTATGAAAAAATCATGTAAATCTGTAATAGTGCTCATAAATGGCTGCATAAAGACCGAAATTGTCTGGTAAATGAGACAGATTCAGATAACACAAACAATGCCAGTATATTAAGTAGCACGTTTCCGGCGCGCTTGGGATGGGATTGAAGTTTACAAGTCCTCAGGATACACGTATCTGATCTAACTCTTTAGTATGCATGAGCTAGAATGGGCCACATCTTTCTACTTAATATAATTTATAAACCATAGGACCCATTCGTCGTTATTTGTATCTCCGCAAATTGTGCGCCTGCTGTGAATCATGATAATGTAAATTCAAGGTAATGTTTAAAAACTTACCGTAAATGTTTCGCGTTCACTGCGCGTGGGCCGGGAGCGGGCAGGCGCGGGCGCCGCGGTACTCGTCGCCAGCACGGCCAGGAACAACCCCATGACGGCTAGCGCGCGCACGTGAACTCGGCCTCCCATTGTCCTTCCGATCGCTCCCATCCACTCCTGTGCATCCTGATCCCGACTACATTTAAATTTCAAATTAGCGGCCCGCTTTGAACCGCCGCATTCGTCAACCTCAAACCTCTTTCTGGTAATCGATTCTTTTCCGTATACGTCTTCTTTGTTATGCAATACGCATCGTTCGGAGGCTCTGTGGCAGGGACGATCTGTGGCAGAGCATCGTCTTTCAGACTCATGTTGGCATTCAAATTTTTCTTTATTAAGTATACTACATCTATCTAAGTCAGTCAATTTGTGTACTTGTTCTAAATTATCATTGGAATGATTGTCGTGTGCCGCTCTGTCGATGTTAGCTACCACACATGAAGTTTGCGAGTTAGTGGTCGGCGGCGTGCTTGGTGCTGTTACATGAGCGATGTCTGCCATGATGGATGAGGTCGGTTTTGCACTGAGATTGAGTTTTGAACTTCTGTGAGAGTGAACAGTCGGGGAATCTGACATTGTGGAACTGTAGTGGGTATTTGACATGCGTCAGCTAACCATATTCTTATTAGAAGGTTAGCAGTCTCGGTAGTTTTCTCGTCAACACTATAACAATAGCAGAGAGTACTTTTTCGACATAGCTTCCATGGGATGCTGTGTAATCGTGTTATGGTGTGGGCACAAGATATCGAAGCGATTTCTGAAACAAAAGAAACATATTTGTTATTTTACTGTTATTCAGAGATAAGTTACAACACAAAGAAATTCTTTGCTCGTTATTCTAAGTAAGTTTGTTTTTTTTTTACATTAGTAATGTTGTTGACATTGTAAATTAATAAGATTCTATACATCGTGCTCAGGTATTAAATAAACGCAGATAGGACCATATGAGATCATGAACTCGTAACTATCAAGAGTAGCATTGAAACAGGAAATCCAGATAAGGGAAGCTCTGGTAGAGCGACCTAATATTGACTGATAAAACGGCTGATCAGTAGGTTGTAAGTACATTGTGTGTTGATAACAGAAGAGAAAGTAAGTATGTATTTAATAATATTTCTGTGATAACACCTGCACCCTAAGCATAAATCTTCATTTATAATTATATAACGAATAGATTGTTTGTATACACTTTGTATGAATAAACAGAGAATTGTAGAAAATGCTTGCAAATACTACGTAATAATTCAACAAACAGATAATTATGAGAACAGGCTAATGAGACAAAATTTATTATACGGTATACGCATTTATCAGCAAGAATAGCCTCTGTATTTGCTTCTCAAACATAGCAATAATTAAATTAAAGGCTGTTTATGAATTGCCGTTTTGAGTAATTTGTTATTTAGTATCCTGAGTTTTAATTCCAATACAGTTACAATGACTAGGTTTCGATATAATTAGCAAACCCAGGCTAAAAATGAAAAACGTTTGAAATGGTGATTTCACTTGCTGGTATGGCATGTTTGACTATTTCACTGCGTTTTTCTAACTAAATAAGGGAAACTTACATCAATAAGTATTAATTTAATGTTAAATCTGCGTTATTTTTCTAATCAGGAAGAATTAATTAGGCACATAATTCAAAAGACCAAATAGGTACACTAGCTTCTCCATAAAAGTTAGTTTTTTTCATATCTTTGTCTTTCATTTGTTTAAGAACAGCTTAACTAACAACATTTTCAGAAAACTTATTTAATTTAATTTTCTATCAATGATTTTTGATTGGGTTTAGTTATTTCAGTCATAACAGCTGATTTAACGATTAGATCATACATGTTCCGAAAGTACGAGTAAGTCATATTTTCGAAATGTTGCAACAATTGACTACGTTCCAGTTAAATATTGATCTATTGTAGGTATAAATTAATACATCACATCATAATTACGAACTTGGCGCCAAAATGGCGCCATTTTGTCAAATGCACATAATCTGTCAAGAACGATCTGTCATATCAAATGTCATCATTACTAAAATTTATGGCTGCGTTCATACATGGCAATATGTTCAGGACAAGTGCTGGTTTAGATATCACCACATTCACTTAAAATGTTTAATTGAATGTCAGAAGTAGTGATGGATTCAATCTACGATGCACAATGTAAACATCAAAGAAACTATTTATAAATCTTTTTTCTGGGTAAATTATAGAAATATAATTTCAACACCGTTAGGGCTATTTGGGTCAATAACCTGAGCACCTAGCTCTGTATTTAGTATGATCATTTAATCATTTTGTTACAAGTGAATGACATGGTGTACAATTGTACCTAAAGCGCATCTCATTCAGTGCCTAGCCAGATTATTCGCATTTTTAAAGGTTTTGCAAGATTTAAAGCAGTGTTATACATGATGAAATAGGCTCTGACAACTAATAAAATGATAAAATTTAAACGAACAATGCATAAGAGTTAAAACAAACCTCCACGTAAATGTAAAAAGCTAAGTGTTATGATAACGGTTGAAACACTTTAGCAGTTTACCGTACGTTTGACAACATTTTATAAGCTCTCAACTAAAGTTTTGAATGATAAGTGTAATAATACGAAGCTTAGTTAGTCGGTGGCACAAAGTAACGTGCAAGGGAGTCCTAAGTGGAGACTATTTATAAACGAACTCAAGTCTAATTGGAGCCGCCACATGACCGAGAGTGATCAACAAATAAATCATAACACAACACAGTAACTAATTCTGTACTACTAGATGACAATATACAAATAGAAAAAAGTTATTGTAAGCACGTTGCTTTGTTATTGTCAAAATTGACACTGTTGACAGCCAACGTTTTGTCAACAACAAAGTACAAATAAATGAAAAGAAAAAAATAAGCACAGAACATAAATGATTATAAGCTCAATTAACAACACTTACATTTTCTTAATCCGCTCTACATTTACATACAGCAAAGAAAATCATGAAAACAAAACAACGCTTGCTTAACACTCGGCCTTCCTTTCCCTTTCTACTTAACGGAGAGGGATAGCAAATAAGCTTACACAGCTGACACTGAAAGCACTAATAACTTTGTAGAATTCACACTCAGACTTTACATCCATTGAACTGATACTCAAAAATGATGAAGCTATCTAATTCTATACGGAGTTGCCAAAAATCAATAAATGGAACATTAAAATAGACACTATTATTATTTCATACGTACAAACGGTAAAGTACTTAATTGAACTAACACACTGTTTCCATTGAAATTCAAATTTAGTACGAGTTTATCGTAAATGAAAAAAAAACAGTGTCCATGAGCGCAACGCTCGTCTCGCGTCTACCGCCGCGACCACGCGCGAACTGACTACAAAACTTTTGGATTGTGCCGTGGACGGGGATCGGAACGTCGAACGGCGCGCGGCGGCTTCGTCACCCTAGGGTTGTCAGTCTCTTCTTACAAAAAATCTTTCAAACAAACAAACGTCATCGCATCAGTCAAACATTTCCCATTATAATTTTGTGCCCAAAAATAACCGACGATATGAACGAAAAAAAACTATGAATTTTTCAGTGCACTGTTCCCCAGGTTTTCTGTGTTTAAAATTATTGCCGACAACCCTTGCAAAAAGGAAATATCTGTTTTCTTCAAAACGGCTGCCTTATAAGTTATATTTATATAAGGATTAATTTAGATACACGCTTTTATTGAAAAAAAAATCTTTTTTCTTATTTATTATGTATAAATGTTGTCTAATAAAGGGGTTTCAGTTGTCAATACATTGTGTGGGTCTACCACACCGTATGAATATAGTTGCTAGGTTGGTAACCCTCGTTAAGCTGCCTCTACAGAACACACAAGATTTGTTGTCCCTTTCTTTTCGCATGCAAGAGATGAGATCCGACGACATGAACGCAGCCCTTTCTTTATAAATGACATTAAATATAAAAAAAAAACATCGATTATAAAGTCATAAGTGAAATCTGTCAGTTCTGTCACCTGCTGTTTAGAATTTTGATAGTGATGTATTTCATTATTCGGCAACACAGCTAGGTAACACAATATTTACAAATACATATTTCATTTTACGGGAATAATTTCAATGTTCATGAGAGATTGGCCAGAGGAAACCGCACGGAGAGAAGAGTGGAAGGCTATGGGGGAGGCCTTTGCCTAGCAGTGGGACAATATTGGCTAATTAAAAAAAAACAAAGGGAGTTTTTCGTCTAAACATTATAAAGCATTATGCACAACAAATGAACAAGGACGACCATTTAGCATAATATTTTGCTGCGGCACACCAAACCCCAGTTCCATTCAGACCTGACGGTTTTTTCTTAATTTTGTGGCCCCGTAGGCAGCTTCTGTGGGGTCTTTGTGCGCCAGCAGGGAACTTATTAATCTGCAGCTCAATGCGTTCAATTATAGTACATTATTGCAGAATCCAGTAAGTAAGCCTTCCTGGCCAAGTATGAGTTAACCGGACCAAACCACAGGTGAGGTCCGGTTATACACGAGGCCAGGATGGCTTTCTTACTGGTTGAGGTTTGTATAATGCTTTTCTCAAAAATTGAAAGAAAGTTTAACAACAAATTCGTTGAATTAATATTTAAGGTTACATTCAAATTAGGACAATTACTGATAGATATTGTGCTCAATTTACCGGGGGCATTTATATTTATAATAAACTCCATGTTAATTTTAGAATGGAAAGTTTTAATCCAACATGATTTATAAACTGAAATTACTAAATACAAACATAAAATCCCGCACTATACTTCTACAACATTACTGAGTACAAAACGCAACGTGCATACTTTTTCTGCGTCGCGTTAAGTGTCACAGACTATAAAATGGCTGTTTAAGGCTCCAAAAATATATGTATCTCATAAAATGTCATACCAAAAAGAGAGATAGATATATATTTGGAGCCGCCCATCCTATAACCATGTTATAATGGCTAAACTCTAATCTGTGTCGGGTGCTATGTTTTTTTTTCTAAGCAGATCTAAAGAGGATGACCTACTGTCCAGTAAGTAAATTACATACTTACTTACTAGACAGTAGGAGATTCCAAATTTAAAATCTCGCTTCTTACTGGACAGTTGTGAATAAGTCTCCGGTAGAGTTCACTTTCTGGATACTTTTTAGAGATGTTATGGCAACATTACATACCATTTTTGAGAAAACATAGTTTACCGTTAGGAAAAGACTTGTTTATGAGCTGCGATGTTCAAGTCCAAAATTACCAAGCAATATTTACTTTTGTATAAATAAACAAAGAAGTTCGGTAGCGAAAAGGTGAGATATAAATTTCGGGTCAAATCTGGCTCGTTTTACTGAAACGAGCTCCCTATAAAGTTCCCTGCGTCGTCTAGACACGCAGTAACTGTAGTAACTAGGTAAGCTCCAGACGCGACTAGTTTTGGAACATAACATCTGGTCTAGACATGAGACGGTTGCATATCGACTACTAACACAATAATGTAAACAATGGCCATTTTTGCGTTGCCAAAATAGAACGCAACCTATTTTTCTGACGAATGAAATGACTCATTGAATCATTAAAGTTAAAAGTAGGGCCATGTTTTTATAGGCCATTCCAGGATTATTATCATCTTAATGGAAGTATAAAGTTTATAAAGAAGACGGTTAAGTGACCTTATTCACTTCTAAATTATATGTATATTGCTTAACGGGCTGGTGTCCGCAACTCCACGTCAAAGGGCGTATTTTGTGTATCCACCACGCGGGCCCAGTGCGGATTGGTGTCTTTGAATTTTTGGTTCTAGGACATGTCCGGTTTCCTCACGATGTTTTTCTTCACCCTTGTGAGAGCAGTGGTGATGAAATAAATTACACAAAGTAATGCGCCTGTCTGGGTTCGAACCCACGACTTACTGTTCGTAAGTCGGGGCCGCCACCACTGGGCCACCGCTGCTCTGCAATTATATGTATATAGATGAACTGTTTCGAAACACTAATTAAGTTTGTACGAGTATATGAAGCTTAGGCTACAGACAGAATCCTACCTATTGATCTTTTATACCCTAGACAAGGGGAAAGTGTTACCTATACCTATCGAATTTGTCTTCGATAAATGAAAAGGAAACACAATGACCTAATCCCTTTTAATCAGAAATGACTCGAATTTATAAAGTACATAATATTTCTCGCAATTATAATCTCATTTCCTTTCGTAATGTGGTAATCAACTGATACCTGAGCCATGACGATGCGACGATGCTCAACGATGATAGCCTGATACGGACATTATGAAGATTTATGTTGGCTAATATTGATTCGTAACAAGCAGAATCAATACTCGATAGTGAGTAATAAAATGTAAACAAAACATTCAGTGTGAATGAATCAGCAGCTAAAGAAAAAAAGAGGTTTTTTTTAAGTCCACAGATCGCCTTCGTCTGTGTTACAACGACCTTTCCGATATAGTTGTTGTCTGTATGTCTTCGCGGTCGTTTTATTAGTTTTATAGTCACTTTTTAGTGACATTTATTTCAATTTCAATGACGTAAGAACGTATTACCGAAAGCGACAATTTTTTTAGGACTTCAAATATTATCGTTTGCTGGATGCCTCTGAAAACGACAAATAGGAAAAAAAACTTAAAAACTAAAGGGCCATTTCGTGTGTTCAGCACTACGAAGCAGTTACCAAGTAGTAATCTTAAAGATCTAAATTATGTAAATGTTTATAGAAATATTTACAAGACCTAAAAATATTGAGGTTGGCTAGAAATCTCCGAAAAAATTACATTTCATCATTAGATGCCATTAAATTCGACATAAAATAAGTTTCTTTTTTTTACTTAAAAGGCTGATTATTTTTTCAGCAAATTAAATCAGCTATCGAGTAGTTTTGAAGACCTAAAATGCTTAAATAAATGATTAAGACTTTTTATGTTTTTTCTTTAAACCGCAGAGATGTCATGTTTCATTCAATAAATTTTATTCTTGTTCTATCCTATAATTGACGAAGTCATTGAAAAATTTACGTTTTGATTGATGATAGACGAAGAAAACTTTTGTTTTAATTATGTTGATAGCACTAGCTACTTTCGTTCTTATTCAAAATTTTACTTTCAGTAAATTAAATTGAAATTGGTTGATTACACAAACTGTACAAAGCCAGAATAAAACAGTGAACGTACTTGACCCCCCGCGCGATCTCCTACCATGTGCAATCTGGCATGAAATTAAAATAATTGTACATTCTCAAACGGAAATTCTGAAGTTGGGAATGCAATTATTATCATGGCAGTACAAAATTAATAATGCTACAGTTCAAAGTACATAGGTACTAATAAGTCATTAAGGTATAATAAAAAAGGGTCTGGACTCACAAACAGGAAAAACCAACAGTTAAAGGAAACGGGCAAGTTCACGGTAATGTCCTACTCGTATAATGCGGTAGTTTAGCATACCCACTGTGTTTGGACAGACAGGTAGACGGCCATCACAATTGACAATGTTTCATCGCGTATATGGACTCATTCTAAAGTTGGATGTTAATACCCCGACCTTACGCCTGCATCACATTGTATGGTATATGAGTGTTTCTCACGTTTCAATAGAATTGCGATGTCACATTGTCGGAATACAATTTTCTTGGTTACTTATTAATCGAAAAGCTGATTAAACATATGACTGGCTTGATGACTTGGTTGACATTTGGTTGTAAAAGAACTAGGAGTGTTTCCAAATGGGATTTTCCATCTGTACAATCGGCATTGTAAATTGGCAGTTTTGACATTTTGATGCCGTTTGCTAGAGAATCGGAAGACGCGTTGTTTCAGCTTATCAGAAACAAGCAACGTCTCATCTAACTAGAAAATAGAATAGAAAACACCTGAAAACACAAATAGAAATGTGGTTTTGTACTGTAACCTAGGCATAATTATGCAGATTTTTCACTCTCCTGTAAAGTTGTTATTTTTGACTTACGTGGTGTTAGAACTTCAACGACCAAGATTATACCATAAAATTTGTTTAACTTGACGCAGTTTGGCCCTGTAGCAGCATTACAAAAAGTACGACCGCAAGATAGTCCAAAACGACAGTATATAAAGAGGTCCAAAACGACAGTATATCTGTTAACAGATGAATATCCAGGACACTCAGTAATAAACAATTGTATGCCAGGATGTTCTTTATATCATATTATGAAAGAAATTATTAAATGTAAGTTTAACCAGGACACCATATTATTATGGTGTATATATTTTGATAGGTAATAGAGGAAAAGTGAACAAAG
The DNA here is from genome assembly GCA_941918905.2 of Xestia sexstrigata. Lineage (NCBI taxonomy): Eukaryota > Metazoa > Arthropoda > Insecta > Lepidoptera > Noctuidae > Xestia > Xestia sexstrigata. The sequence continues at coordinate 13,991,097 of OW799214.2, forward strand.
GAGAATTGCTCCAGTATTATGGAATTTTGTCAAATTTAAATTTAAGAAAAATTGTGTTGTTTACATTTCCTTATAGTAAAAGTTTGCCACAGGAAGAAAATTACTATAGATATAATATTAATAAGACATTGCATAATTTGACATTCAACGATATAGGCATTAATGAAGAATTATATGGTATTGATGTTGACCTCCAAATCTTTCGATCCAGGGCCAATGTTTACCACTGGTCGTTGGTTCTGTCCAACTCTTCCCGCCATCTCCTGTGAGGTCTACCGCGTTGCCTTCTGGCTGTGTCAAGGCTCCACAGCGTGGCTGTTGATGTAGTAAAATTAAATCTATAAAAGCCCACCGTTAAGATTGACAATTGGGTCAAAGACAATGTTCGTCAAAAAAGTAGTCGCTCATATCGCCGACACGTGCTTTGCTTATGCGGAAGATAGCCAGTTTTGTTCATGCACATTGCACACTAGAATGATCAACAAGGTAGCAATGTTTCCTTACTGTTTTTAATAAAGGTGAATTTTCTTGCAGTTAAGGTAGATACTTTAAAAGTTCAATGCTTCCTTGAGTCATTGAAATATCTGTTGGAATTACCCATGACCGTTTGATTCTGGGGATGATATAGTGACATCTTGAGATTGAAAGGCCTCTTCTCCCTTGGACAGAGAGCATGAACCATCCTCATCTATGTATGAAAAGAGTAATATTAATAAATAACAAAATAAGTGAATATAAAACTAGAAGACCTCAACACATCTTTTATTTAAAGGAAGACAATAATACAGCTTTTACTCCATAGTATGGTCAGCATCATCCTTTAAGTTTTATCATGGTGAAAATTACTACGGTTGCAAGTCCCGAAGATTATCACGATAACTCAAAAACATCTATTAGCAGTCACTAAAGATGTTTTAGCAGCAGACTGGTACTTTTACCCCCTAAAATTAATACACTCAACCCCGACTTTTATAAATTGTGTTTAAACAAGTAAAAGTTTCGTGAAACTTTCTGTAGTAAATTGATGTCGGATGTTTGAACCTTTCACCCACACATAGGGACATTTAAAAATATTATACCATGTGTCCGACGTAGTTTTCAAATATGGAATAGTACGTGCCTAGGAGTGATGGCTGAGGCGCCGCCGCAACGTGACTTTGACCCACGACTGAGGATTGTTATTATACTAATCACGACGCCACACATGTTTTTTAAACATTTATCGAATGTGTGTTTGTAAAGTCTGTTGTAGGTGCGGAAGAAAACAGGAAATCAGTGCAGTGTTATGATTGTAGGTAACTTCAAGCACAGTCTTTATGGAAAGAAAATCCCCATTGTAAACACATCAGTTCCCATTAGTTTGGTAATCAACAACGATGATTTCTGACATCAAAGCTGGTCCTGTTTTTCAATTATCAGTAAAACTAAACTAGCCTTTAGTTTTCGTGTAGACATACTGCTTTAATGATGGTCAAGAAACTCAGTATGCTGTTATCAGGATACAGGAAAATATAGGTGACTAGATATTGAGTTTCATCTTTTCATGTCATGTCATATTATTATGGTTATAATGATACATGGGTGATTGTCTGTATGGTGTCGGACATGAAGAATAGCACCATCCCATCGTCCCAGGGACTTACCAGAGAATGGGCAGCAGCGCTCTCTGTGCCTTATGTAAGAACCGCTCTCACTGCGATCGCCAACCCGCCTGCCAAGCGTGGCGATTATGGCAAAACCCCCCCATATGAATAGCGCGTCAAATAAATGACCCCTAGTGCCCGGCAGCCCGTCTACCCTCGACTATGGCAGCGGTCGAGGTTACGGCGTGGCAAGGGGTGCGAAGAATCTCCGGAAGGGATCCGGCTGCCAATACCAATGACTAGACCTGGCAACATACAACACGCGCACACTGGACCGACGAGAAGATAACGGAGCTCGAATAGGAATTGAGCAGGCTGCGATGGAGTATTGTGGGATTATCCGAAGTCCGAAGAGAGGGGGAGGACACGATAATTCTGTATTCCGGCAACCTGCTCTATTTCCGTGAGGGTGACCGGCAGTCTCAAGGTGGTGTTGGGTTTATCGTCCACAAGTCCCTTGTGAACAACGTGGTGAAGATCGAGAGTGTGTCGACCAGGGTGGCGTACCTTATACTCAGAATATCCTCAAGATATTCGCTGAAGGTCATACAGGTCTACGCCGCCGCCGCCGGTCATTTCACCGTTGTCATAGGGGAATTCAACGCGAAACTGGGTAAACGAGACGGGGATGAGCTGCAGGTGGGGCAATTTGGAGTTGGACGTCAGAATCGCCGGGGCCAACTGGCTAGTTTTATGGAGATGGAGGGCCTTTATATGATGAACTGCTTTTTCAGAAAGCGTGAGCACAGGAAGTGGACCTGGCAGAGCCCCGATGGTGCAACTAGAAATGAGATTGACTTCATGTCAACCAAGAAGCAAATGTTAACTCGGTGATCAATTCGGTGAAAACCGGGAGCGATCACCGCATGGTAAGAGGCACATTAAACATCAATATCAAGCTTGAAAGGTATCGACTAAACTACTAAAACTAAATAATTGAAGAGCGACCTCCGCCGCTTTAATACCGATCGTATTAAAGACGCGATTGAGCGGAATACCGGCTCCAAGGTATTTGCAAGAGATCTGGCTATTGGGCAGAGCCAGCTCACGAAACTGAAGACCGACGATGGTAGGATCTTATCCGCCAAACCGGAGCTTCTGAAGGAGATCAAGAGCTTCTATGGACAGTTGTACACGTCAACCAGTAAACCCGTCGTAGATCGAGCAAACGACCCAAGAGCTAGACTGACCCGAAACTATACCGAAGACATCCCGGACGTCAGCTTGTACGAGATTAGGATGGCTCTGAAGCAACTCAAAAACAACAAGGCACCGGGTGATGACGGAATTACGGCCAAACTCCTGAAGGTGGGTGGAAAACCGGTACTTAAGGCCCATCAGAAGCTGTTTAATTCCATCATACTCGAGGGAAAAACGCCACAGGCATGGTGCAGGGGTGTGGTGGTACTCTTCTTCAAGAAGGGCTACAATGCCCTGTTGAAGAATTATAGGCCCATCACACTTCTAAGCCATGTCTACAAGTTGTTTTCAAGAGTCATCACGAATCGTCTCGCGCGCAGACTTGATGATTTCCAACCTCTCGAACAAGCCGGTTTTCGAAAAGGCTTTTGCACCGTGGACCACATACATACATACGCTGCGGCAGGTTATACAGAAGACCGAAGAGTATACCCTGCCCCTCTGTTTACCGTTTACGAGAAAGCCTTCGATTCAATCGAGACCTGGGTTGTACTGCAGTCTCTTCAACGGTGCCAAATCGACTATCGGTACATCGAGGTGTTGAAGTGTTTGTACAAAAACGCCACCATGTCAGTCCGACTTCAGGACCAAGCCTCGGAACCAATCCTCCTGCAGCGAGGTTTGAGACAGGGAGACGTCATATCTCCGAAACTGTTCACCTCTGCACTGGAGGATGTCTTCAAGGTTCTAGACTGAAGAGGGCTAGGCATCAACGTCAATGGCGAGTACATCACTCACCTTCGGTTTGCCAACGATACAGTGGCAGTACAATGCTCGATGACCTCAGTAGAGCTTCCGGAAGAGTGGGTCTTAAAATGAACATGGACAAAACCAAGGTCATGTCGAATGCCCATGTCACACCCATTCATATCAACATAGGAGACTCTACACTCGAAGTTGTACACGATTATGTGTACCTGGGACAAACGGTCCAGTTAGGTAGGTCTAACTTCGAGAAAGAGGTCAATCGTCGAATCCGACTCGACTGGGCAGCGTTCGGGAAGTTGCGCGGTATATTCTCGTTCAACTTACCACAGTGTCTCAAGACGAAAGTCAAGACCAGTGTGTGTTGCCCGTATTACATACGGGACCGAAACGTGGTCGCTCACAATGGGCCTCATCAGAAGGCTTAAAGTCACCCAAAGGGCAACGGAGAGGGCTATGCTCGGAGTTTTCTTACGCGATCGAATCAGAAATGAAGACATCCGCAAGAGAACCAAAGTTACCGACGTAGCCCGAAGAATTGCCAAACTTAAGTGGCAGTAGGCAGGGCACATTGCTCGCAGAACGGATGGCCGAAGAGGCCGAAAAGTTCTGGAGTGGCGACCGCGAACCGGAAGACATTGCGTTGGAAGGCCTCCCACTAGGTGGACCGATGACCTGGTGAAGGTTGCGCTTGCGGGAATCCGCTGGATGCGAGTCGCATTGGATCGGTCAATGTGGCAACACTTGGGGGAGGCCTATGTCCAGCAGTGGACGTCTTTCGGCTGAAATAATGATGATGATAATGATACAACTGGCAAAATCGGGTGCTGAACATTGAAATGCCAGAAAATTTAGATCAGGTAAGCTGTTAGAGGTGGCAAATGAGAACGGAAGGTGCTGCACCATGAGTCATAGTATGACTTACTTTCAAGTCACATATCTTTAAAATGCAGGCATCATAATATATTCCATTGTGCCAAAATTTGCAATAAAATACACAAAAACATATGCTAAACTGTTATCATATTTTCCTCGCACCAGTGCGGTGATGAGTAATATCCAACGCGAGTTGTTCACCAATTTCTAAGTAGTTGACCCACATGCGAGCCGTCATATAAGTTGACTAATAGGATTTATGAAAGCTAACATTAAGTGGGGTGGGGTACCTATAAACTTAATGGAAAAGTTTAGACGGAGCTGATAGCCGTACGTAGAAGCAGCGTTGTTCCTTTACGAGGTAAATGTTTTGCTTTATTTTTTAAAACAGTGTGGGGGACGGGACGCACATCAAGTAAGTACCTAAGTATTCCCAGAAAATACCTAAGTATTCCCAGAAAACGGTATTTCTGGGAATACTTAGGTACTTACTTGATGTGTGCCAGACGTTGAAAAAATGAAAACTTCAGGTTCGCCGTAGATTAGAAGAAGTTGAGACTGCCTCGTTGGTCGAGTGGTCATAAGCGCGACTGCTGAATTAGGGGTTCGAGTCGGGCCAACTGTTATTGGGGTTTTCCACCAATAATTTGTCAGTAGCAGCCATGGAGTCTGGATTTGTGCCTGGTTGATGGCAATAGGCTCCCTCCCTATTATATGGGACTTAAATAATTATAACTGGCGAAATGTGGATGTGCTATTAGGTACACCTATGCCCAACCCTGCTGAGATTACAGGCGTGATGTTAAAAGTTAATTTTCACCACGCAGACGTTCGTAAAAGCCTTGTCGTCACTGCAGATTGTAGAATGATAGTGCATACATTCATTTTGTTTTTTTTAGATGATTTGCGGAGAGATGAACGGATACAGATTGCAGTCCCCCAAAAACAAATACATATCGAAAACCTCATTACTAAAATGGAACATCCGAAAGTATGTGTAGATTACAATAAAAATGTAGGGAGTTTCCGGATTTCCGATCATTCATATCATTATATGAGTCAATGAAAGGAAACGAAGGTTCGTATGCATATTATTCATCGTTCTCGGAATAGATCGTGTTTCCGGCAAAGTAGATGATACCTTTTTTCATCCCTAGGAAGTTAGAAAGGCCATAAAGGCACTGCCAGTCAGTCTGGCTATCTCACTAAGTCCTCGCTCACGACCTCAAACGATGTGACTTACGCTAAGCGCCACGCGCGTTTCAATCCTTTGCGTGAGTACCGTCGCGTCACAACTTCACAAGACACTTTATGGTGTGTTCTGGCATGGTCTAAGCAATTTCTGTCGTATTCTCCCAAGGTGCTGTCACACCACGCGTGTCGCTGGAGCGTATAGTTATGACCAAATTCTGGCACCACCCTTCGGTATTCCGGTATTCAGAAGGAACCAGAGCCCTGTTTCAGATCTTAGTTCAGTTTCAGCACTTACATGATCGATAAAACTAAGTATCCCAGTAAAACAAAACTAAATAATAAAATCTTTTATTTATATAGTCACACGTTCTTATTCGTTAGATGCATCTCCAGGCAGATATAACTTTTCTCAAGATTTCGCGACTTTATAGTCAAGTCTCGAGGGCACATCAGCATTGCGTTCTCAACAAATTTAAAGCTTTTTTATTTCTTCTTAACTTTTTAATAATATATGCTTTCGGTGCGTGGGATTCTCTTTAGGGGATCGCTTAATAAACCCAGCCTCCTTAATAGAAGGTTTCTTAGGACAATCTTGAATCGCATCGGTTTCTTGTATTGTTAAACAAACATTATTGATATCTTATTATTTTATTCTGAACACAATTGGTGCCTCCAAATTACAGTTTAAAATTCAGTTTAGATTAGATTGTGAGTCCTACCAAGTAAAGATGGGGCTTTGATAGATTAAAAAAGAGGTCGTTGAATGAACAATACACGGCCGGCAATAAAACACATTGATTTTTATAAGAAGTTCGGTTTGTAAAACGTCTGCGGAAAATTTATAATACCTATGTAGCAATCTCTTTTTAAAACTTGATAATAGCCTAACTGTAACAACTGCTAGTTGATCATACGACCGTGTGTTGCTAAGAACGCATTGCTACAACCGTATGATGCTACGCTACGACTGTTTCTTACTACGAACTTGTTGCTTCAATAGTGTTATGCTACGACGCTTTGCTGCTACAACCATTTTAATACGAACATGTTGCTACGACCGTATTTGGCTGCAAAAGTGTGGTGCTACTAGTGCTACGGTTACTCGAAGCTACTTTAAGATGAAATATTGCTACGAATGCGTAAACCATATGTTGCCACTGGTGCTACGACCACTTGTTGCTACACTACGGTCAAATGTTGCTAGAAACGCGTTGCTACAACTATGCGTTGCTACTAGTGCTACGAGCACATGTAGCTACGCTACGGTAAAATGTTACTACAAACGCGTTGCTACAACCATGCGTTGCTACCAGTGCTACGACCACTTGTAGCTACGCTACGGTCAAATGTGCTACGAACACGTTGCCACGGCCGCAGGTTACTAATTTTGTTCGATGTTAAACTGCTTCTGAAAACAATAATACGTCATGCTCGATGATACACATTGTAACAATTGGGAAAATCCGTTTTCATTGGCTCATCCTGTGTGTATTACACACAGTAAGTGAAACACACGGAAAGTGGCGGATGAGTAAAAGCGGATTTTTGATAAGGTGAGTGTAGCATCGATAAGGTTTTTGAATATTTGTATCGCTATCATTTACTGATTCTACGTCATCAGCTGCCTAGCCTTTTCCCAACTATGCTGGGGTCTGCTTCCAGTCTAACCGGATGCAACTGCATATCAGTACTTTACATGGAGCGACTGCGTATCTGATCTCCACAACCCAGTTAGTACTAGGTAATACGATTCCCCTCGGAAAGACTGGTAGTCAGAATTTCGTTCCACTACCTGTAACGACTGTCAAAGATCTACAAATGACAGCCGGGACCAACGGCTTAACGTTCTTTCTGAGGCACGGAGGAAACTGGCTATGTAATGGGTGGTCACCCATCCTCGAACCAACCTAGGCAAACGCGTCAACTTGAGTGGCTGTTATTATTTAGCTACGAACTCGTTCCTACTGATTCTACGTTGAAAATTAATCATTAATAAAAGTTACCTCCGTAACTTAAGACAACCGCTATTGCGTTGTAAGTGTCATCGCAGGAATGTATAGTGTTGTTCGCTAGTTGGGGTAGATCAGGTTTGCTCAACTTATACACTGAGCCAACGTAACACCTAACTGCATTTATATGTAATATGGTGTTTCAAAACCATCAATTGAGTTTATTGCTACAAGTTTGTGTACATGTGGTTAGACATCAATGGATACTATGCTTTCTGAAACTTTATGATTACAAATCAAACATTTATATAAATTGTTAGATAATGGGTGTAAAGAGTCCTATAACAAAGCTGGAAGGTTCTTCCTGGTATTTTTTTTTTTTGTTCTGAGCCATATGTTACCTCATACCTTCTGGTTATGGGAGGTCATAGTTTTTTAAATACAATTTTTTATATGTTGTAACTTTACTTTAGTTACCTTCATGACCCCTGTACTATTAAATGCATCCAACAATGTTTTGAATGCTTTACATTGAGTCCTACAGTAAACCGAAATATTAAATATCCCGGTTTAAAAAAGTTAAAAAAAAAAGTCGTTTCCCAGCTATTATTTTTATAGTTATGTTCATTACATAGTTTGATATACTGAATGCTTGGTGGAAAGCTTCGTCAAGGGTCTATTTACACCTTGTATTTAGTTATTTTTCTTCGAAAAGAAAAGCTCAGTTAACACAAACTTCCAATAGGCTTGTGTCCTGAAAAAATCTAATTAATCCGTCAGTTAAATTATCAAAAAATATTTGACACGTATTTTTTCTTTTGTTACGTAAACCAAAATTGACGAAGATACGACGCTTTTAAAATTCTCAATACGTCACGCCCCGTGCTATAATTTTTTGTGCGTTGTGACGTCACGAGCCTGACTCTCGAGTTTTGATGCGTTTTATCTTTGTCAATATTCATTGATTTACAAAAACAGAAAATACCAGTCCGTTATTTTCCAATACTCTAACTGACGGACTAAATAGATTTGCAATTTATTGATGGTGGAATCTAGCCTATTATTCCTTAAAAACAGTTTGAACTCAAAGTATTGAATACAAAGAAGATATTTTTAGATTCGCTTAAGCCTTAAGTCCATGTTCAAAACATGTGACCAGATCACGTGCGCACCTTCAAGGGTGAACACTACCCCTTACGTCCTTTGTATAGCCGACGCCGCATGGATCAATTCTTTCCACGTGAGACAACATGAGACTTCATTATCAAAGAGAAAATAACTAATTTTGTATATTATTATTTACTATTGTATTTTAATGTTCAGTATAATCTCCACCTCAACAAGTTTTGTTAGTACTGCGAGAGGGTTTACGTATTAAAAGTGCAAATAAACTTCGAACTCACGACCTCTGTCTCTGCAGTACTATTGAACCATTGAACTATTGTCGCTTATAAAAATTGTATCTAGGTATTGAAAAAATCCCAATTTAATACTACGATTGGAGTATAAATATTTGAATTCGAAAAATTCTAAATATGTATATCAAAAGCTGTATCTCAAATCGTATTATCAAGCTACTTACATATGGGAGCTTCATATTTCGTCTACAGAATCATTTAGTTTAAATTTTAGAGCAAATAACACGCATCAAACGTAACATTCATGACCTAACCTTAGTTTTTTATGGTTAAAACAGTTAATCAACATATTATTAAAAATAAACAAATGCGATCTTTTGTGCCTGGTTCTCGTTAAGTTCCGCGAATTGCGAACAAGAATTAATATTTCTTAATTTGTGGTCCTTTCTTGATTAATGATGCTGGGACGTCAGGTCGTCAGATGCCACGGATGCCGCAATGATTCATTCAATCCTTTGGAATAATTGTACCCAAACGTTCAAGTAACGTTACGTTACGTTATTAGGTCAGGAGGATAAAATAAAAAATAATAAAAGATAAATTTAAAGGCTGCAGAAAAAATCATCTTGAACTTGACTAAAGGAGAGAAATGATGGCTAAATAAATCGGTTTCCTCACGATGTTTTCCTTCACCGTTTTGAGAGCAGTGGTGATGAAATAAATTACACAAAGTAATGCGCTTGTCTAGGTTCGAACCCACGACTTACTGTTCGTAAGTCGGGGCCGCCACCACTGGGCCACCGCTGCTCTCAAACTAAGAAACTCTATGGTTACTTTTTTAAAATTAACCAGCAGATAGGCAATGTTTCTTAGCCCTAGGTCATGAATATGTTTAGTTAGCACAAGCAAGAAGTCCTACAGGTCCTTAGAACTTACTAGATAATGACGTTAACTACTCTGTCAGCAGTAAATTTTAGATAATTTCCACATCTGCATTGTAGTACGTAAAATATGTACGGTCGCCCAAGCTATTTGGTTTACATTTTACAATGAAATTTGCATGTTAAAATATAAACCAAATAGCTTGGTCGACCGTACATACAATCTATCACAATATTTACTGAGGTCAGAAATCAATTCCAAGCTGACCTTCTAACAGGTGGCGCTTGAATATTTACGTCTCAGTGTTTATTTATGGCGTAATATTTACAAATGTCTGTATTTTAGGGTATTCTTAAGTACATAAAATACGCAATGCTGAGAATAGCTGAGACTAAGAAATTCAATTCGAACAAAGAAAATCTTTTGGACGCGTTCTTTAGAAAAAGTTTGAGGTCAAATGAAATTCCTCAACGATTGTTTTTAAGATGGTATCAAAATAACAGCTAACCTCTTTATCTGTGAATTCTGATTAAAAAAACATTTTAAAATTGACTTGATTGATTTTAAGAACCTGGCTCTTGTAGCCAGAGAAGACAAAAAGAAGAAGAAGAAAAGAGAAGAGAGTTGAAGAGAGACTTACATTACGATGTAAAAGCTTTAACAAAATAAAAAAAGATCTTAATATTTAGCAAACAAACATTATCGCAGTGTAATATATGGCAACACAATTTATAACAATTAGTTGCGGCCTGTCAGAACGTCGACCCGCGAGCCCGACATCCTGCGACACGATAACGTACCGATCGACAACATAACTTAACTAGAACACTAACGTATAATATCATCCTATACATTTACTGGCATAACATCTATACTATCTATACCAATATCATAAAGAGGAAATATTTTTTTGTTTGTTTGTTTGTACCGAATAAGCTCCGAAACTACTTGACCGATTTCAACCACTTTTAATTCACCAATCCTCATCATCATCAGCCTATTAATGTTCCCACTGCTGGGACACACGGCCTCCTCTCTATGAGAGGGAATGGGCTATAATCCACCACGCAGGCCCAGTGCGGATTGGTAGATGTCACATGTCTTCGAATTTTTGGTTCTAGGACATGCCGGTTTCCTCACGATGTTTTCCTTCACCGTTTTGAGAGCAGTGGTGATGAAATAAATTACACAAAGTAATGCGCCTGCCTTGGTTCGAACCCACGACTTAATGTTCGTAAGTCGGAGCCGCCACCACTGGGCCACCACTGCTCTATATTCAATTCACCAATAGAAAGCTAAATTATCAGGAAGTAACATAGACTATTTAAAAAAATTAGAGTTCCCTAGGAAAATAGCAATAATGTTACCCAAAGTAGCAAATTTTTTTTTACTTACTCGAGTGAAACCGCGGGCCGCAGCTAGTCATGTATAAAAAACCGGCCAAGTACGAGTCGGACTCGCGCAAGAAGGGTTCCGTACCATTTTCTATACAACCTTAGACAAAATTGCAAAAAAGTCACGTTTGTTGTATGTGAGCCCCCCTTAAATATTTATTTTATTTTAATATAACTATTTATTTTTAAAGTGAATAAACAACTAAATATTCTGTGAATATTTCAAGCGTCTACCTGTTGTCGTTATTAATATCGAGCTAAAAACACCAAAAAAATCACTTTCGTTGTATAGGGCTGAAATACATCATCTGTGAAAATGTCATGTCTAGCTATCACGGTTCATGCGATACAGCCTGGTGACAGACAGACTGACAGACGGACATTGGAGTCTTAGTAATAGGGTCCCGTTTTACTCTCTCTCGCGGCCTCCATTTGGACCATTATCAGCTGATTGCGTTTTGTTTTAAAACAGCGCGAATTAAATTCGTTGCTGAAACAAAGAGTTAAAAGTTGACACATATTTTCATTAAATAAAAAATAAAGCTGCAAATTTAATTAAAACAGATCAACAATTATTTTAAATTGTTCAAAAGTTTAAAATCTGGCCTGTCATAACCAGTGCAGAGTAGTTACACAATAATTCTGATGAGTGATGAATTAAAATAGCACGTGCTTTGAAAGAACATTATTTCATTTTGTAAAATTAAGGTCCTACTATTTATGAAGCATGAAACAAAAGGTTCACTAATTCACTCTGCGCGAGTTCCAACACAAGAAAAGGCAGTTGATGAGCGCACTCGTTACTTCAACAGAGTTACAAAATATCAAGCAGTCTGAATACAAATAGGATAATTTATAGATACTTGTAACTAACTCATCACGAGCACAAAGAAATATAAGAAAACTGCAACGATATTCTCATAGCCTGAAGAAAACACCCATTTGAAAATTACTACGTGGTTTCTACAACAAAGAAAACATTAACATAGTAAGACTAAAGTGCCTAGTTAAATCTATGAAAAGAATTCTGCCGGCAGTCTGTTAATCGGGAAATGTTTCGTATACCTAGTGACGAAAATAGAAAATTCGGTCAAAGACCACGGCTTCTATTTAGCTAGCTAAGTATGTCCGCCCATTTGTTTTCACACCACAAACCGCTCGAATCTGGGAAATTTAAATATCAGCACAACAGAATAATATGGGTAACTATAGAAATTTCTGCAGACTAGTCATATCTTCGTAAAGGAGGATTTTACAATGCAATACAAATATGAGGAGTTTCGCACACAGCGTATCTGTGAGCACGTCGTTATGTGTTCCTACAATAAGGGAAAGAAGTGGTCATTTAAAATAATTATCCGTTGTGCACACTCGTTTCCCTGTTCTGAGTATTATCAATACACCACCAAACATTACCATAAAATGCTAACAAACAAGGGCGTAAAACAGCAGGCCAAAATCGTGAGAATAATTTATTTAATCGACTAGCAGATTACTAATTGAAAGCTTTTGAGTAGGCAATTTTCATATCATAACAGGGAAAAGAATAATGCCTTGTGGCATTAAGTCTATCTATGCGCCACTATTGTACATGAAGTTTAAGTTAATAATAGATAATAAAAGACGTCCATGGCTTTGCATTTTAGGGCTACCGCACACTTGAGACAAAACTGTCTTGAGACAGACTGTTTCCCTACTAGCGCGAGCGAGAGATAAATAGTCTGTCTCGTTGGCACTAGTAGGGTCTTAAAATATGACTAAGCCCGCAGGCTAATAGGGAATATGCATAAATTTTCTTTTTTTTATTTCGATACGGAATGTTAAAGTACTATAAAAATAATGACAAAAGTGAAAACAAGACATAAATCGGCCAAACAACACAATATAGTTATTTGTGCAACAAGAGAGTAAAGCCTTTTTTTGCTGCGAGTGCTGATATTGAATCCTGAGCGTAGCGAGTGATTCTAAAGTTGAATCCTGAGTGTGGCAAGGGATTCAAAGGCACGAGATGCAAAATACTTTGCTCTCGTGTAACACACATAACTTTTCACTTCAGCAGCTAGAACACTCTAGGAGATAAAATAATAAACAGGAATAGATTGAAATAACTATTTCTTGTGAATTAAAATAATTAACATTGTAGGTAGAGGTATCAATTCAATAAAATGGAACATTTTAAAAGTTAAAAGTAAAATTACTTTTGTAATTCTGCAAATTAAAAGTAACAGATTTATTTGGCAACGTTATAGTTGCATTGAGTAGAGTTTGATTATCTGGGGTTAAGGTTTCTGTTCCGGTGGCGGATTGGGAGGAACAACGGTGAACGTTGGTGACTCTGATTGGCTTTCTGTACCTATAAGTACACTGTGCGTCGTTGGAAGTGGATGGGCGTGAGTGAGACCAAGGATCAGAGGTCGAGTTCAGACTTATTGTTTCCACTATACGCTTACAGATTTTTGACTTATTTTCTATTGAGTCTTCAATATAGCCTTCTGCAGCCGTATTGGACTTCCACCCGCCGTAACGTTGTAAAGTGGTGAGATCGGCTCCGGAATCAGCCAAGAGCGTTGCCGAAGTTCTCCGAAAGCAGTGACCCGTGTATAGCTGAGGCTCTTCCAGTTTTAATAAAGTGGCAATTTCTCGCGGTATAGCACCTATTTTATTTACTCCCTTATGCTGTCTTGAGCATTTATTATTATGGTATTGTATGAAAAATCTGTCGGTTTTTATATTGGTTGGACATAAATTATGGTATTTTTCTACAATAGTTACATATTCTTCGCGTACGACAAAATACCTGTCAAGGTTCGTCTTCGTATTTTTCAATTTTACCAAAAGTAATTTATCAAAGCATTCATGCTTTTCGATATTATTAACTGTTAGCTGTTATAGCTCGTTATTGCGACACATAATTTAACATTTACAGCATCTTTTACATTTCGTAATAAATATTTTAACAGTATTGCTAAGCCAGACTAGGATTCATTCATTCATTCATTCGATGACATTCTTTTTTGAAAAGATACGAGTTTTGCGTATGTGTCAATATGCACGTTATGTTTTGTTTTTAAAGTAGCTTTCAACATTGAGTAAATACTCCACATTGTAGATGATCGCCTCGTCTATGATAAATCTAAAAAATAAGATAGTAACACCGTCTCCGAAAAACTGCTTGCGCCCTTTGTAATTGATTCATTGAAGATGGTATGCTTCAGATATTTCTCGCGAGACTTCTCAGGTAGGAAACCTAATTTTGCATTAATAACTTGTTGTTTTACTTACGTTTACGTTTTTACTCTTCCGATGTTAAAATACTCTTCTCGTCGCTAGTTTCACTCATATTTAAATATTTTTTAACTTATTCAACTCTTTACGCCAGCCACGTAGTTTTATTCCCGCTCTTTTGTTTAAATTAAGGCGTGTTCGGAAATAGCACCCATGATACTTTATTATTCAAAATATTTTACGTAACATTATTGAAACTAGAAATCAATATTTACAGGTTAAATATCAGTTTTATTTGCAGTAAATATTTATTTTCGTATAAATACAACAATAAGTTAAAAATTCAATAAATTACATAGTACAAGTACACAGTAATACAAGACATAATTATCTTTTTCCTCAATTTCTTTATTTAGTACGAAATTCCGAACGTGTTTGTCTTTGAGGTCAAATTGAAAATCGGAACTTCGAAAGGGCTGGTCTTTGTCTCTCTCTCTTTCTAATGGCGGGAAAGAGATAGAGTGTGAATGTTTCGAATTGTATGATTAACCCAAGGCTGAATAAGATATTCGCGGCTTTCTGAAAACAAAAATTAAAAAGTTACTTTGTCTCACTCAGTGAGCAAAATCGCATTTTGCTCACTGATTTCAGGCAGCAAAACCTACATGTTTGAGCTACTGAAGTAAAAACTTATAACCATTTAAACTTTTGTTTCTATCTCTTTCTAGATAAACGGAATTTAGTATGGATTTAGTACGTCGATGCAGCGAATGACGTCATTCGCTGTATAAGATCTCTCTGTCTAATCAGCAGTTTCAAATGCTTATAACTTAGTTTTTTATGGATAGGTATTACAAAAATAATTTCACTTCCTTTTCACTATTTCTGATACGCTTTGTTTAGAGTGATAAAAAAAATCATGCAAATACCCTAATTGTGGCCAGAACACCAATGGGACAGTTAGTCTGAATAATATACGAAGAACCTACAATTTGTCAGTCAAAGGAAACGGGATTCTACCTGTTATTAGATGACATATACATATAAATGTATGTCACGCGGTCAGTCTCGAACAACCACTCCACTAGCCTGCGATGGTGAGATGACGCATTACTTTGTATTATTATTGAAATGGTAGGTAGGTGGGATTTACTAATTGGTCTCAGAGTTCATACGTCATTACGACTATGTTCCGTGTCACTATTAACTGTTAAATAGAACTGATCCTCAGTAATCTTTTTCCGGCAATAGATATGTCCAACAACATAGAACGAAGAAATGGATAAATACCGGATGACTTTTTATCACTTTCCAAAAATTGGGTATATTAGGTGAACGGAGTAGATGCTTATGGCATACCTAGTTTAATTTTTCTTCTTTCCACAGCTTAGAAAAAAATAGATCTATCATCAAAAAACGCTACAAAATACAGGCAAACTTTTCACATTAGAAATAAGAAAGAGAAATTTAAAAAAAAAAGAAAAGTATCGAATTTCAAATCATGAATTTCGTTTTTTTATGTTTTTTTTTTTTTTTGAAAAAATAAACTAATTGTGCCATTTGCTTCTACTCCGTTCACCTATAATACCCATTTTTTTGGAAAGTGATATAAATGTCATCCTGTATATCGGCTGTGTGCCACACTAAGCAACGAGGCTTGTGTCGTGGACACCAGACAGTTGATATACTACATAGATACTTTTTGTTTGTAAATACATACTTATTATACATATAAACATCCATGACTCGGAAACAAATGTCCATGCTCATCACACAAACATTTGCTCCAACCGGGATTTGATCCCGGGACCCTAAGAACGTAAGGCAGCCTCACTACCGCTGCGCCATTCGGGTCGTCAACAGAGAGTATGACTTTTATACTAACAGTATACGATCAGTCAGGTCAGATGTTTGGTGAGAAGTTGTTTTCAGCTCTTCAATACTTTCATACTTTCATAAAACGATTGCATCACAAAAACTACCAAAAATAACTACACTTAGGTGTAACCACCTAGGACAATAATAAATTATTATTCTATTTTATTACATTTCTATTAATTTTCGAATACCTCCGAAAACACAATGAATTTCCTTCTAATGATTCACTAAATATCACCAGAAATCTAAAAACGTAATTTTGGAATTTCCATATTTTAATAAACAGTCATATAGACGAGTGTGACTAGATTATTTAGGTATGCATAATTTACAATATTTAACTAAACTATTAAAAATGGAAAAGTACAATTGTATCAAAACAGGAATTAATTTTATATGTGATTTTCCCATTATTTCCCTTCGTCACTTCATTAGTTTATTATGAACTTATGAAGCAAACACAAACAACAAACAAATCATTCATCAAACGAAAAAAATGATGAATGATTGACAAAACATGGCCGTTATGGCCGTACGAGTAGTATTTTGATGAACTTTATCATTAGAACGTTACTTCTTTTGATGCATTTTCTTTCAAGTTTAAATACTAATACCGAAAAAGAAGTATGAAAGTAAAAGCGTTGCTTTTCGCAGCTCTATAATTTTATAAGGGGAGGGTTCGATTCCCGGTTTGGGCAAAGTGTTATTTCCATGGATTTCTATTTCCAGGAATTTCTCAATAGCAACCACGGAGTCTGGATTTGCGCCCGGTTGATGGCAATGGGCTCGCCCCTATTCTCTTCTTCAACCCTTGGCCACCCAATGCTGTTTATAGGTCTCTTCCAAATGTCTCCATCTTTTGGCGGTTTTGTGTCATGGGTCGCCCCTATAACATATATTAATGGTACTTAAACATAACTGGCAAAATGTAGGTGTACTATTAGGTACCCCTCGGCCTAACCCTTCGGGTATTACAGGCGTGATGTTATGTTATGTTATAGTTTTAAAACTGATGAGCCATTTATAGAACAACGTACTCTAATACCTGCAGCTGAGTGAGGTAAATTATATACTAAAACCTTCCTCTTGAATCTGTCTTTTAAAAAAAAAACCATCCCGCATCAGAGCAGAAATAGCAGAGAGCAGCGATGGCCCAGTGGTGGCGGCCCCGACTTACGAACAGTTAGTCGTGGGTTCAAACCCAGACAGGCGCATTACTTTGTGTAATTTATTTCATCACCACTGCTCTCAAAACGGTGAAGGAAAACATCGTGAGGAAACCGGCATGTCCTAGAACCAAAAATTCGAAGACATGTGACATCTACCAATCCGCACTGGACCTGCATGGTGGATTATAGCCCATTCCCCCTCATTGAGAGGAGGCCTGTGTCCCAGCAATGGGAACAATATAGGCTGATGATGGTGATGATGATGATCTCGCATCAAAATCCGTTGCGTAGTTTTAAAGATCTAAGCTTACATAGGGACAGACAGCCAGACGCGGCGGCGCGGCGGGAGACTTTGTTTTATTTGTAGTGTTAGTGATAGTGAAGAACAAAATAAAACCCACGGAATTCAGGAAAATGCAGTGACAAACAGGGAACTGTCAATGTTGCACTTGAAGAACCTATTGTATTAATGCAACTGGGTTTATTTCGATATTTTGGAGTCAATATACTTATGGAGGAAAACGGTATTAAGCGTAAATAAATAAATGGTATTGATCACACGTTGTTGTAAACCGCACTTGAGCTACTAATTGCGAATTGTCATTTATTTTGACGTCAGTTGAAATGAATCAACCTTGCCATTGGTACCATTGCTTATTAGTACGCGCGTCAATATGAATTCACACCCGGTCGAACTAGGCCAAACAAAATCTAGGAAAGGAAGCAATTATTGAGGAAAACGACACATTTACACGTTTTTGTTTAGGATGTAAACTATGTGAGATTCTTTTCCTTGTAATGGAAAATCCTGAACATAACATAATAATTATCTTGTTTTCAACGGGATAAAATAAACTACTTAAGGTGGATGCCCCAGGGTAGCCCGCGAAATTCAAATTTACTTTTTCAAGGTCAAAGTCATTCCTGCACCTTTATGCGCTTGGAAGGTTGTATTGATGGTTATAATTCTATAACTACATACGTTTTACAGTCGCGAGCAATATTTTAATCAACATACAACCTAGCACTGGCCTGCAAATCGCAACAAACGTAAGAAAATTCTAATTTCGCGGGCTGGTTGGAGCATCCACCTTAATAGAATTTCATAAAAGTGAAACTTACATACTTTCACACATACAAAGGGCAATATAAATCCCTCATGACCGTTTGTCGGTTACTGCGGCCAATTTCAGCGAAGATTAGCCATATCGGCACTGAAGATAATTATTTAATGCACAGTGTGTGCGCAGGCACAGTTACTGTTGCACTGAAATGAAATGAAACTCACAGGCTTTCTCTTCCCTCGCTCGCATTATACGATGCGACAGCAATCCGACACTATCAAAGAGAGATCAGGCGCAGGTCCAACGGCTTGACGTCGTGCTTTGCGAGGCACAGGGTTTTCATACCACCAAATTTCAAACTCCGGGCTGCTCCTGAGAAATTCCTATTGGGAAAATCACACACACACACACTCACACACCACAACATAACACAAAACACTTTTTTCAATACACTTCCTCGAAAACTGGTTCTTTTCGTTCGCACTACGATTAGGTTCAACATGCAATGTATTTCACACTCGTGCGTTTTTTCTCATTTTCCAACACGTGTGCGGGAATGAAAATTGCCACAGATTACTATACCTATACTTAGTCCAAATTGGTTCAATGCCTATAGTCGGCGGTGATTGTTTTGTTTTAATCTCGGCAAAGAGTTAAGCGTCTCTATGGCGTTAATATTTTTTGAATATTTAAATAATGTTTATAAATAGATATAATCAAAAACCATGATTATTAAAATAAAATAAACGTTTTTGTCCATAAACGTTTATTTTATTTTAATTAACATTTATTTGTGTTCTAAACTCAAAAATATTTGAATTTTCTATTTTTCATATTAGGCTGTTTAGCGGCTGTAAACCTTTGCTTCTCCTTCAACCTGGCGAAAGCAAAGCGCGGGAAAAAAGGAAATTTAATCATAGTTTCCTAATAATTTATGGCAAAAATATTTGTCGTCTTTTTTATTTTATTTCTTCAAAAGCAATGATATTCCAATAAACAGATGTGTTATACACCTACAGAACCACCGAAAAAAGTGTTCCGCGGGGCAGAGCCAGCTCACATACACGCAGTGACGCAGAATAAAGGCAAAACGAGCCAGTTGGCCCGTTTTCGAGTCTTCACGATTGCGCGCTCACAACATATATAAGAATATCATTGTTCAAAAGTGTATTGAAGAACGTCGTTTGATACACGTGGACATTTGTTTTTGCAGTTCTCGGCTCAATAACAACTCTCGCATTCGGCTCGAGTGTTAATTCCGCCTCGAATACAGTAATAAACTTTATATAATTTGTTTGATGAGGACAATGTCTATCAGAACATTTGACATTACGATGATTAAAAAAGAATTTGCGCCCAACGTGGGGCTCGAACCCACGACCCTGAGATTAAGAGTCTCATGCTCTACCGACTGAGCTAGCCGGGCTGTATTTTAGTTGGTGAAAATGACCACTACGTTCGATAATCCGTTCCGGTAGATTATAAAGGGGGAAAATATAAATAATGACCACCAAAAATAACTTTGTGACCACTAACATCTATCACCTAAAATATCAATTGATCACCAAATATAGTAAATTGAGCACCAAATTTTAATGAGGTGGTTGATGACAAACTAGTTTTGCCTAGGCCGACTTGGGGCACCCCGACACGGATGCAATGAGCATAACAGTTCAATTTCTGGTGGTCATTAACTAAAAAAAATTTTTTTTTTAATTCTAATTTACGATCAAATGGGGTAAACTTTGGTGATCATTTACTAATTTTGGCAATCAAAAGTGTTTTTTTTGCCGTTACATTTTGCTAAATCTGGTGGTTCATTAATTTTGTATGCCGATTATAAATACATTTACCGACAGGGAATAAAAAACGAACCGTTTGTCACAAATAAAAGAAAAATAAAATGTGAACGGCGAAGTATTGATGACGAAAAGGCAAAATAGCACAAACAATAACGTTTAGCTTCATGAATCATTGACCACTGGCTTTTTTGCTCAAGAAATAAAAAGGTTGCGTTGAGGTGATGCATGGCTCAAAAAAGGTTACATTGCCACAAATTAGGATGCATTCGTCAATAATCTTTCTATCATGAATTACCTACCTCTAAGTATAACAGAATAAGGAAGAAAAAGAAGCAATTACCTTCTGAAAATAACTATTAAATTACTTACTGCGTTTAAACCCTATAGCAAAGGAAATAGGACAACAACATGTTTGTACGTAATTTAGATTTCACACTTTGTTTTGTATTTTCCTTTGTTGGAATAAATAATTGTGCTGTAAAGTCGCCAGTGCATCAAGTTACTACAAACTGTCAAATTTACTCATTCGATTTTGAACTTAGCCACAACATCAACAGTTTATGGTTTAAAATCACAAAATTGTATAAGTAGTACTAATCGATCATCAGCTTTAACATTGTGATATATTTACGAAGAACGAGACGAGTATGTTTACAAGTTTACAAATAAGTGAGTCACACGCAAGCACTTCACTGTTTACGAGAGTTTTTGAGTTTTTGAATAGGTATTTGTAAACAAGTTTCGAAACAAAAGGTATCTTAATATGGTTAATTAGGGTAGGTATGTTGTCGGTGATAATTTTCGTAAGAAATATGTACTGTAAGTACTTAATTGTAATTAGCAGGGAAACAAACGTAAAATCATAATTGCAATTTGGGTCTTTTGGAGCTACTCATCTTAACTTTATTTAACTGTAGGTATAAAGTCCAAAAGCAGTCTCAAGATTGCTATGGAATATTGTCACAGTCGACAATATTCCATTGTTGATCGCGTTCAGATGATTGGTGAAATTTTCCCTTCGTTTAGTACAACGAAAACGTAATCAGGCCCTTCGAAACAGACTTAGAAATCTATCAGTTATGGTTCAGGAACACACAAAACAACACCTTCCAACAAGGAATCAGTCCTAACCATCCAGTCAAAACTTCATTAACAATTACTTTACCGTTTCATAACGTCCCTGAACTGTCATCATCCCACACAAATAACGGAACAAATGCAAAGAAAAACGACCAAACGAAAGCGCAGATATCATTGAACATAACGTACAGTAGGTACTACTAAATTAATTACAATAAACGTACGCGCATCTCACTCATTACAACGCCTGCACATAAACACGTCGGATCCGATCGTAAACGGGGTGAACGATTCTACATGTTCGTGATTCTAAATGAACGTTATGACCAACCAAATTAACCTTTATTATGAAGATATGGTGTATTGGAAGTTCGCCTTTTTGTTTACAGGTATTTTTGTACTTGCACAACAATCTTTCGTTGTTTCTTCAATTTCAAGATTGTTGCCTTTTCTCTTCGCGCTTTCTGCTAGATAAAGAGGTATATTGTGCCACGATCCGTTTTTTTTTCGCATGGGCATCATTCAATGACCCCCTCCCGCTCTGGCCGGAGCGGAAGAGAGTGTCAGACTTTTACTGACTAAAACCCATCCATGTTCCTTCATTGCCCTTTGTGTTCCAGGGACGCGGAATCTGTTTGGAACAGTCCCGCAAGCACTGAACAGTCCCGCAGCCCTGAACAGTCGCGCAGCCCTGTATGCCACGATCCTTCAGTGTAATCTTTGAGTTAGAAGTTTAATTCAGGACGGAAGGTGGGAGTCAGGCACATCGGTCGACAAATCTTCTTTTCGTTTATGATTGGCATATTTGACATGGCAAAGCCTATACAAAGTAAACATTGTATTTTCTATTTTCTTTGGATGTTGACTTCAAGCAGGAAAAACACTGGTAACTACATTAAAAGGTATAGGTAAACAATCACAGGCATATGCAAATTATAATTGTTGTAAATTAAATTCCCGAGCTTAAATTCCTGTTACTATCAGTAGTGTCTACCTAGACCTCCGTGTCCATACCTGCTTTTACATACTGGGATTCCCTAAACGGGTCTTAAGTATAACTCAAGGTCGAAACACATTTAGTATGGTGAGAATCCAATAAAATTCTAATAAACAGATATGTTGTGAGTGCGCAATCGTGAAGACTCGAAAACGGGCCAACTGGCTCGTTTTGCCTTTATTCTGCGTCACTGCGTGTATGTGAGCTGGCTCTGCCCCGCGGAACACTTTTTTCGGTGGTTTTGTAGGTGTATAACATATCTGTTTATTAGAATATCATTGTGAGAATCACAATTATTACAGTGAGTTTCGTCGCACCGCAAATGCATTTCCAACCGTTATACTTTATATTAAATACCGTTAAACGTTATACTAAATGTATAAAACCAATATGTTTCAGACGCGAAGTAGTGTGTTTCTACCTGTACTCGTAGGTACAGACGCGCCAGCACATCAAGCTACCCGAAATTGACAAATTTTCCCAAACAAGTAGCTGATGTTGGAGTTAAAACAGCCAAGCTAAAGTGGGAGTGGGCTGGCCATGTTGCACGGATGCACCCGGAGAGGTGGGCAAAGATCGTCACTGGACGCCAGAGGGTGGACATCGCCTTCGCCGACGAGGTCGACCACAGCGAAGGTGGTGTGAAGATCTGATCATGTTCGTGGGGCAAACGTGGTCAAAAATTTCACAGAACAGAGAGGTTTGGAGGGAGAAAGCGGAGGCCTTTGCCCAGCAATGGGACACAATGTAGGCTACCAAAAAAAATATGTGCTGGCGTCTGTACGTCAAAATCTTTCTGGCGCAATTGCTAAATTCTGCGATGCTAGGTATTGGTGTCGATTCTGTTGTGCACAACCTAAACTTAATTTAGGCTATTGCTATTTTTTACTAAAAGGCAGTGCGAGAAAAGGACGGCTATAGCTATGAACTAAGTTAGAGATGTCAAACTAGTTTGTGCCTTGCGCTTCACCGTGTTTTTAGTCAACATGTTTTTACGTGCACCCTTCATTTGTATTGAAATACCTATTAGTTCCAACTAAATTTGACAGCTCTAAACTACGTACGTCTCTTTCTCGTTTTATTAGAGAGAAAAAGATAGCAATAGCCTAAATAAAGTTTAGTTTGTATACAACAGAATCGACACCACTACAAACGATACTTGCGTACTTAGGTAAGCAAATACAATATGTATGATTCGGTTTAAGTACTATAGTGATCACGTGATACTACGTACGTACTATAGTGATCAAGTGATAGTGACACAGTCTACTTCTCAGAAGTAACGGGAATATTACCCGCATTATTATGTTCAGCGGTTTAATGTTGTGTAATAAAAAATAGTACTCATTTACATAGACGAGAACCGAAAGTCTAGGTGAGTGAATGAGGCTAGTGACGATACTCTAGGTGTACGAGTAGTTTAATATCATACGTAGGAAAGGGGCGAGGGAAGCCACAGAAACGTTGCTGAAGACAAATGGTGTGAAAGACGATATTACGAAGTGGCGATAAATTGTTCTGATCGTTGTTCTTTGAACTGCCATTTAGGAATGAACTAACTTATGACCGCGGCTTCGCCCGCGTAGAGTTCGAAAATTGTCTCACGGGATCATACTACCGCGGGATAAAAAGTATCCTATGTGTATGTGTTAATCCAGGTTAAAAGCTATCTGTTTGCTTTTCACCCATTGCAAATCCGTTCAGTAGTTTTTGCGTGTAAGAGTAACAAACATCCATCCAGTCATCCATCCATCCCCACAAGCGTTCGCATTTATAATATACTATTAGATTCATGGAGTAAAGTCGTTGTTAAAAGTCTCCTTCTGAATATCAGGGAAATAAAACTTCCTACCTATTTTCCTAAAGCAGGGACAGTATTTCAAGTCATTAATTCAACGAATTTTCATTTACACATTAAGTTCCAAGTATAAAAAAACACAAGGTGAAAAAACCTGCTGACACATCAGGTACAAAACCAGTACAACTAGAATACAACCTGAAAAAAAACTGTAGCTGTAAAAGACGTCAGTTCCGCCTAATTTCTTTGACGTGAACGATTCTTGACTCACTGGGAAAACCGCCCACAAATTGCAAACTCATTTATATTTAAAAAACCACAGAATAAATAAACACTACACCTCAATTACAAGAATTAGAAGGTAAGTATGTAAGTGGTGGTCAGTACCTAGTAGGTCAATAAATTATAGTTGATTTTATGAGTCAAAAGGCAAACTTAATTTTGTAAGTACATATATTGGAACTGCATCGGTCATCTTTATTTTAAATAATTTCAATTATTTGTTAAATAATCTTTTTTTCTTAACTTAGCTTCCCACTTGGTTTTTATCCTGTATCTTGGGTGCGTTTACAAACCTTTAAACTCCCATACACAAACCTCCAGAGTTCCTCCTAGTTCCTCCAGATCTTTCACAATTAAATAAATAATATTATAAAGAATTTTATAACAACATATTTTAATGTAAACAAGCGAGACGCCTCACTCGCACATAATCTTTCAAAATTAAGATTAAGCGATGTGTGTTTAACCAAAATTAATGTAGTGTTTTTTTTTTTTTATTTTTTTTTCTTTTTAAACAGACAGGCCAGAAACAAATACCTGTAGGGCATACAAATATTTTTGTTCCGTACAGGAATCAACCCGCGATACACAGTGCAGCAGCCAGTCGCTCAGTCACTGCGCCAACCGTGCCGTCCATAATTTGGTATCATCATGCTTATCTGCTGGATAAGAGCCTCTCCTGTCGTTGCTTGTGCCAATCTCCACGTTCCCGTGCCAACTTCATCCAGGATTTACCCGCGAAGGCAACGTAGTCGTATGCCCCATCTCGCCGCCAGACTTCCAACACTTCTCTTTGGAGAAGTCTCGAAGATAAAAAGGCTTGGGATTTAGCTGCTCCAATGAAATTTGCTCTGTGAATGTCGACATTTTAGACTTCACTTGTTTATTATTAATTCCTTTCTTTTATACACTATGACATTGAATTATTTGACATGAATACTTAGTTCAGCATTTATTTTTTATTGTTTTATGTGGCATTTACCTATTTGACATGAATACTTATTTTATTAAGTTTTTTACTTTTTTTTATTTATTGGCATTGTGACATTTAATGATTTTTGTGATTTTTAATGACATTAATTTTGAAAAGTACATATTATTAATTTTATTTGATTATTGTGAATGTGGGTCACATTTTTATTTTTTGTTTGTTTTTTGCCATAACTGTCTGGTAGTTTGAGTACTATATGCGACCTACTGTAACGTTACATTTAGCAGGGGGAGCCTGATAAATGTAAGGTCCAATTTAGCACTATCCTACCAATTAGGAGGAAAGCGCAGTTTAAGAGAAAACAATTAAAAGTTAAACAGAAATTTAATAAACAAAATAAAATATAACTAAACCTAAGGAACCTATCAGGCCCTATCTACCGGATGGGGTATACTAAACTAAAACACAACACTAAACAGGGAAACCGGGGTGAAGGTCCTTGGTTATGCAGAGTCCAGGAGTTTCTTCGGTGAAACCCTCAAGTCAGGCCTTCCCGTCGCCGGGGTGGGGTTGTCTTGGCGGTGTCTCTTGACATCGCCAACGCCTTCAACTCCATGCCCTGGAGCTGCATTAGGGAGGCACTCCGGTATCACCGGGTGCCGACCTACCTCCGTCGTGTGGTCGGGGATTACTTGACGGACAGAGCCGTCATCTACCCCGGTCGCAGCGGAGAATGGAAACGGCGAGAGATGTCGTGCGGTGTTCCACAGGGATCGGTTCTAGGGCCTTCCTTGTGGAACATCGGGTACGACTGGGTGCTGCGCGCCGACCTCCCTAGCGGCGTCAGCGTGGTCTGCTATGCAGACGACACGCTGGTGCTGGCACAAGGGGGGTCGCACGAGGCGGCGGCTGAAATAATGACACGCGGGGTTGCGATAGTCGTCGAGAGGATCCGGCAACTGGGTCTCGAGGTGGCATTGCATAAGTCCGAGGCCATGTGCTTTCATGGGCCTCGGAATGCGCCACCTCCGGGATCCTCACTGACGGTAGGAGGGGTATCCGTCGGCGTCGAGTCGACTTTGAAGTACCTGGGACTCGTCCTCGACAGCCGATGGAACTTCGTGGAGCATTTCCGACGTTTGGCCCCCAAACTGGAACGGACCGGGGCTGCCTTCAGGCGGCTTCTGCCCAACCTGGGGGGGCCAAACGCCTCCTGCCGGAAGCTCTACGCGGGAGTCGTGCGGTCCATGGCCCTTTACGGGGCCCCGGTGTGGGCGCGTTCATTGAGGCGGCGAGCCGCCCACTACCTGAACGCGCCCCAAAAGGTGGTAGCCGTAAGGCTGGCCCGTGGGTACCGCACGATCTCCCGTGAGGCGGCGTGCCTCCTTGCCGGATTGCCGCCATGGGATCTGGAGGCAATTGTCCTCGCGCGCCTGCACGAATGGCGCGCGGAGGTGCTACGCCGGGGGGAAACTCCGCTGCCGCGACAAATTGTCTTGCAGCGGACAGACTTCCGGCATGATCTCATGGCGACATGGAGAGAGCGACTGTCGCAACCCCGTGCAGGGCACGCCACAATAGTGGCGGTAAGTCCCCTCTTTGAGGAGTGGCTTGAGAGACGCCACGGCGTCCTCACCTTCCGCCTGACGCAGGTCCTCACCGGACACGGTTGTTTCGGGAGGTTCCTGCACCGAATCGGGCGGGAGGAAACGCCCGGGTGTTTCCATTGCGAGGATCGACCGGAGGACACGGTGGAGCACACGGTGGAGATGTGCCCCGCGTGGGCGGAGCACCGCCGTGTCCTCGAAGCGGCGATTGGCGGCGGCGACCTCTCGCGTCCGGCCCTGGTGCAAGCCATGGTCCGGAGCGAGACGGAATGGGACGCCGTCACCTCCTTCTGCGAAGCAGTAATGCTAGAGAAGGAGGTGGCGGAACGTGAGAGGGAGAGAACCTCACAGCGTCCCGGCCGCCGCGGGAGACGCCCCGGGCGTCGGGGGCCACCACGTGGCCCCCGGCCACCGTAGGCGCGGGCCTGTGGACGGTGGGCTATGGGCTAGCTCGCCGTCCGTCCGTCTCATGACGACAGGCCGTGTCGACGGCGCGTTCGTGTTCCACGCGCGCCTCAAAGAGAGTCAGCAAAAAGGAAGGGGTTCGCAAGGACCGATGCCTGCCGGGGTTGCGGGACTGTTCGAAAGAGATACCGTGGCCCCGGAACACAAAGGGCGATGAAGGAACATGGATGGGTTTTAGTCAGTAAAAGTCTGACACTCCCTCCCGCTCCGCCCAGAGCGGGAGAAGTCATTTGATGATTTCCCATCCGAAAAAAAAAAAAAAAAAAAAGGCCTTCCCGTCGTAGAGCTCGCAAAGGGGCCTGTTGTAGCCTGCAGTCAACTCAAGCCGGCTGTAGCAGAAACCGGCGGACGTCAGGAGTGCCGAAGAGGAGAAACGAAGAGGAGGATCCAGGAGGACGTCACTCTGGCACTTTACTTAGACGTAGACCACCGTAGCAGAGATTTTAGAAAACTAGCAGACTTTGTAGTAGAGATGTATATCGTTCAGAGGCCCGGCGTAGACTTTTTAGTGGAGAAGTATTCTGTTCAGAAGCTCGGCGTAGACTTTTTAGTGGAGAAGTATTCTGTCCAGAAGCTCGGCATAGACTTTTTAGTGGAGAAGT
Source organism: Xestia sexstrigata (assembly GCA_941918905.2). Classification (NCBI taxonomy): domain Eukaryota; kingdom Metazoa; phylum Arthropoda; class Insecta; order Lepidoptera; family Noctuidae; genus Xestia; species Xestia sexstrigata. The sequence goes on from OW799214.2 coordinate 14,019,198, forward strand.
ATTCTGTCCAGAAGCTCGGCGTAGACTGCCCCTCACGACCCGGTTCCCGTCAATGTCAGGCTATTTCAAATATTTAAGCGAGGTTCTAGAATAAAAAGAAAAATAAATAAATTTATAACGAGGTACACTATCAAATACCTATACTACCTACTCCTAACTCCAGCAGCGAATTAAAAGTAAAAACCCATTTAGAAAGCACAAACATTACACTACCCAAATGTCCTTTCTTTGGTATTGTTTGTCGTTTCGTTGAGCTCCTTGAGTTATAAGTCGAGCTACACGATAACTGACATTTATGCTTGCACTGACTGGACAGGTCCACTCAAATCTGTGTGGTTCTTTCTTCAAAAGACCATCTCAGACACTAATCTGCAGGGTCCTCATGTGAATTGACCAAGATTATGTCTGGACTTCAAAAGAGACTATGACCTCTGAGTTTGTTTTGGCTGTTTGCTGACACTCACGCAGCTTCGGCTTGCTAACCGGCTTGGCCGGCCAGCCTCAGCCGCGGCAGTGAGCGTTACACATCTGCGACGATACGCTCGCGTGGGACCGCCGGAGCCCCGCAGCGCCGAAGCCATGACAGAAACAATGCCTGCTACATGTTGCTTGCTCACTTGCATGCTGCATGTTTGCTGCATGCTTGCTCCATGGTTGCTGCATGCATGGTGTATGCTTGTTTGCATGCTTCCGGGGAAATAACAACACATGTTCATAATCAACTGTTTTATAATGATTGACGCTTTGATTGATTGATTTTCTGCCTTTTAATGACTATCGATGTAAAATGTATGCCAAAAGAAAATTCGGACTGTGAATTTTCATTACGCTTGTACTGAACTAGCATTGTTGTGCTAGTATGGGCAAAGGAATATTATGGAAAACGACTTAATTGACAATGAAAAATATGGCAAATCAATTTATGGATTAAAATTATTATGACACTTGATCGATTATGACCAATGAAATTAGTGAAAACGATTTTATTAATTTCACAATTACGGCAACTGAAGCGTTATTTCTAATGTAGTTATGGCAAATACAAGTATACTATATACAATTTTAAATTATGACAAACATTAGAAACCCTTCTCTTCCTAGTCCTGGGTTGGGTATAGAACCTACCTACTTCATTATGTATTTTGGATGTAATTTTATATAATTGACTGATTCGTTGGCCTAGTGTTCGCAAGTGCGACTGCTAAACAACAGTTCCTGGGTTCGATTCCCAGGTCGGGCAAAGCGTTATTGGATTTTTCCATCAGGAATTTCTCAGTAGCAGCCACAGAGTCTGAAACTGTGCCCGGTTGATAGCAATAGGCTCGCCCCCTATTACATGGGACTTTAACATAACTGGCAAAATGTGGGTATACTATTAGGTACACCTCTGCCTAGCCCTTCGGGGATTACAAGCGTGATATTATGTAATATATAATAAGGATTGTTATATTTATTTACCACTTTGTTTGTATTAAATGTTGCAAATAAATTCAAACATGTTTCAGTTTCACGTAGGTTTTATGTGTTAGATGAAATCTATATATATATCGTATAGAATATCGTTAGAAAAACACTATTTTAACATTGCAAGTGTGCCATGTTATCATATCTCTAAGATAAGATTAGTTACGATAGTGTTATGTTATTGTAAGTAAATATTGTTAACCTAGTACAAACAAACTCGACGCTGCGCGTGTTAGTTGTAACATAAGTAGGATCAAATGACAAAGATAACTTACAATATAAATATATTTACACTGAGCAACCTGTCTGTAGACCACCTTGATGGTCTAGGTCACAATACTCTTGAGGTCACAATCGTGACTGCTGAGCAAGTGGTCCTGGGTTCGATTCCCGGGTTGGGCAAATTGATTTTTGTTTTTCCATCATGAATTTCTCAGTAGTAGCCACGTAGTCTGGATTTATGCCCTTTTGATGACAATCGGCTCGCCCCCTATTACATGGGTCTTAAACATAACTGGCGAAATTCTTCGGGGTTATAGGCGTAAATAATGTTAAGTTACCCTGAGAAAATATGCTACTAAAACTTTGTCTAAACTTTTAACCAAAACTTTATGAATAAGTTTTATTGACTGGTTTAATAGTCATTATGGTCCAGGAAGGTCAAAGAAATTTTAAAACGTTTAGTTGACACTTCCCGTGACCCTAGGGCTGGCTTTTACCTTGGTCAAATTCTCAGCGTTGCCATACAGCGTGGTAACGCCCGCGCCGCCGGTCTCTTTATTAGTTTAGTTTATCTTAATAGATTTGTAAATTGTAAATAATTTACGGTTGAACAAGCTAATTGGTTTAACAAGCTAATTTGTAGGTTAAACTGTAAACCAAATAGCTTGTTCGACCGTACATACTGAATTCCTGTCAATAAGGTACCTATGTTGTTAGGTAGAGGACATTTTGATAAGACATCACTTATCAGCTACAAACGAACATTTTGCCTAAAATCATTTTTTTAAATTAATCTTTAATTGGTTTAAAGCCCTTGAATGACAACGAACGTAACATAATAACGCCCACATTTCAAGTGATGCCTCGAAAACAATTTATTTTTGGGCTCAGCGCTAAGTAATTGCATTCAGCGAGCTGTCATTCAAGCGGGTCTTTATTAATGAAATAAACTTTAACACTCAAACTTGTATTAAAGTCCAACTATTGGAAAGACAAGCTTGACAATCCTATTATTTTTTTTTTTTTTTTTCGGATGGCAAATCATCAAATGACTTCTCCCGCTCTGGGCGGAGCAGGAGGGAGTGTCAGACTTTTACTGACTAAAACCCATCCATGTTCCTTCATCGCCCTTTGTGTTCCGGGGTCACGGTATCTCTTTCGAACAGTCCCGCAACCATCCTAGTATAACCTCAATAGCAACATCGATTAGAGAAACAAATGAACCACGTTACCACGAGAGCCCCGCCACAAGCAGGCGCCTGCAAATAATTGGCCGAAGCTAACCAACACCGGACTATCAGAGGTCCAGTGACCCACATAGACCCCAGATGGTTATCGACGTAATAAGTGATCGCATGACATGTGAGCTTAGGTCATCGGAGTTGGTAAGTAAAAGCTAACTGTCAGCGCGGCCGTGCCACTTCCTCCGACGACGCCGGAATACTGAACGGGTGCGCGGAATGTCAAGCACACAAGTTTAATGACATTGCTGTTTTTATAATGTGAAGTTCCTCGCATCGAGCATGGAAGTAAAAACGAAGTATTTGTTGTACATCAAGTTAAAAATTTACAGAAAAACATGGGTTCGCTTTGTATTGCGTTTTCCGCATTTTCGGTCCAATGAGAGATCCGCAGAGAGCAGCGGTGGCGTAGGGTGGCGGCCCCGACTTACGAACAGTAAGTCATGGGTTCGATCCCAGACAGGCGCATTACTTTGTGTAATTTATTTCATCACCACTGCTCTCAAAACGGTGAAGGAAACCATCGTGAGGAAACCGGCATGTCCTAGAATCAAAAATTCGAAGACATGTGACATCTACCAACCCCCACTGGGCCCGCGTGGTGGTTTATAGACCATTCCATCTCATAGAGAGGAGGCCTGTATCCCAGCAGTGGGAACATTAATAGGCTGATGAGAGATCCGCATAAACTAGTTTTGTATAGCTTGATTGATCGTACAAGGTTGATTTCAAAACTAAGTTTAATTTCATGGATTCATTGGGATCTTGATTTCCATTCCCCAAAAACATCACAATATAAAACAATCGCAATAAATATATTTCTTATTTTTTAATTTTGATCTGAAACCATTTTGTTACTGGCACTTCCTTATTTCGCTAAACTTCAAACCTTCTCATGCTAATGTTTTTTTATAAAAGCCCTGCTTTCAGTGGTTGCAAAAGCTCGCATTCAGAATAATCAATTTCTTCAATCGAATTTCATTAAACAAGCACTTTTTCTGGAAGTTAAGTTACGGTTTTTTCCTGGAAGCAAAATATTCCATGTGAACGACTCCAAAGCGTTTGGTTGCGACTGTACTAGCTACCGGCGCCGCCTGCGACCGGCGCCAGCTATTCAATCACCTACAATGATATCACAATTTTAACATTCTTATATTCAAGTTTATGTTCACCAAATAATTAACAATGAACAAGATAAGTCAGATGTTAAAGAGTTAATTAAGCGAGTGTGTAGCCTGTGTAGGTAGTTTAGATTAGGTTGATCTCGGAAATATTATTATTTTTTCTACGTATTTTTTGTCATTTTGAGAAACGTTTTTGATATATTATTAACAATCGTTGAAAGATGTTCATAATGCACTTAACAATTATTTTACTAGCCCATAATGATTGTCCCCACTGCTGGGCAAAGGACTCCCATTGGCTCCATTCCTTCCAATGGTCACAATTCTGCGCTACTTCTTCCCAATTCTCAAGGAAGACATCCAGTTCGTTCCGTTAGCTCTTTCGCGGTCTGCAGCGACCCCGGATCACTGTTTCAGGGCTCCAATTCTGAGCTTTCCGGGTCCACAGCTCGTTCGGCATGCGAGTCATGCGACAGGCAGGTCTTGGCTAGTCCCTTTTAAGTTGGGCAGCCTTTTAAGCCACGTCGACGCGTTGCGTTTTGGTGCTCACCATAAAGTATGAGTGTAGCACAATGGTGTCGATTTTATTGTGCACAAACTAGTTTAATTAACTACTTAATTTAGGCTAATGCTATCTTTTACTAAAATGCAGTGCGAGAAAAGGACGGCTATAGCTATGAACTAAGTTAGAGATGTCAAACTAGTTTATGTTTGTGTTTTTATTCGACATGTTTTTACGTGCACTCTTCATTTGAATGGAAATATTAGTTCCAATTAAATTTGACAGCTCTAAATTACGTGCGTCTCTTTTTCGTTTTATTAGTGAGAAAAAAGCTTTTTAGCAAAAAATAAAACCGACTTCAAAAAACACAAAAAAGAGAAAAATAACTTTAGCTTCAGAAGTCGGTGATTTATTTGTTTGATTATGTTATTTTTTGCCACCGACTTCTGAAGCTAAAGTTATTTTTCTCTTTTTTGTGTTTTTTGAAGTCGGTTTTATTTTTTGCAAAAAAGTTTTTATATTTTTACATTTTTAGTTGTTTCCAAACAAATATTTACCATGAATTTATTTTACCTTGTTAACAATACATGTCATGGCTTATCCCCAATAAATGGAACTAAACATACCTAACCGTCGAAATCTGGGTGTATTGTACACATCTGCGTACCCCTTCAGAGCATACAGGCGTGACGTTAAGTCATGATGTTGTAAAAACAATAAACATCCAAGCGATTCCAGCAATCACTGCAGATTTGCCGTCTATTTTTGAAGAGTTCCATGGTATCACTCCGAAGACCAGCATTAGATTTTCACCAAATTAAAATGGGACCACACGGGAAGCACCAGTTTACAAATAAAAAAAGAATCATCAAAATCGGTTCACCCAGTCGAAAGTTCTGAGGTAACAAAGACAAGAAAAAAAATAAAAAATACAGGCGAATTGAGAACCTCCTCTTTTTGGAAGTCGGTTGAAAAGATAGTAAAAGCCTAAATTAAGTTTAGTTTGTGCACAACAGAATCGACACCAGTAGGTATCTACTATTTATTATATTTATTAAAAAAATGAAATATAGCATAGCCTATAATTATTCTAACACAATACTGGACAGGTCCACTCAAATCTATGTGGTTCTTTTTTCAAAAGACCATCTCAGACACTAATCTGCGTAGGCCTCATCTGAATTGAACAAGATTATGTCTGGACTTCAAAAGAGACTATGACATCTGAGTTAGTTTCGGCTGTTTCTTCTCAGAGTAGTCAGGTACGAAACACCGGCCCCATCTAGTTTAAAAAAATGACGTGCAAAAATAAACATCATTTCATTTCATTTCAATATGTCTACCAGAAACATTGTCTGATGATGTTATGCAATAAGAAGTCGGTTAATAAAAAAAATAACTTCCATTATAAACCACCTATCCATAACCAGAACTGATAATTAATTTTGTCCCGATAACCGGAAGCCCGGCTAGCTCAGTCGGTAGAGCATGAGACTCTTAATCTCAGGGTCGTGGGTTCGAGCCCCACGTTGGGCGCATACTTTTTGCGAATAACACCTACCTGATCTGCTGAACATAAATGTACATTTGTTGAGTTATGAGAATAATTAAGATAAATCATGACGAAATAGAAATTATATAGCTTTGATATAATGACTAGATGACAAAGAGAAATGAAGAAAAAATACCTAAACCATCTTCAACTTAGTTGCTGTAAAAAGGTTGTCATACATTTATCATTTATCAACGGGATGTTACTGACAGAGTTAATTCATAAGGTTCCGTAATAAAGCTGGAGAAACCCAACTATGAATCATCTTTCAATGACCATAAACCAATTCCTAACTAAAAGCTTCATTATGATAAATTGGCTCAAATTATTGCAAAGTCATTTTGTAATGAAACAGAATATCCATTTTCAATTAAAATATTATTTGAGTACGTAAGATTTGGGTACGTACTCCAATGATTCATTTTCGTCATGACAAAATCATCAACCCGTGAAATAGGTACCCCATTTTTTACTTTAGGTTAGAGTTACATGGGCTTATCCCATAATATTACTTACATTTGAACAACATTATTTTAACAATCGTGCACAACTTATTCTATAAAACATCGGAAGGTAGGTATGTACTAAGGTAATGTAAGGAACCCTCAACATTTTTTCCGCGTCGCCGATTGCTTCATTGACTTTTTATTTGCTCTAATCAATAACATTGCCATTCGATGTGTCACAAACTGACAACACTGCACTGACTCAGACGCATTGTTGTCTGCGCAACTTACTATCTAGTACTACGTTGATAACTGAAATTATTCATAAAATATAGTCTACCAAATCAAACACGAAATATTTTCAGAGAATCATCGAACGGCTTTATCGAAGCAAAAGCAACGCAAAAAAAAAGTTATCTAAGTTTTTTTTTTGTTTTTACAAAACTAAAATACATAATTCCAAAAAAAAAAATTAAACTTTTTGCATAAAACCTTTACTACGACGTAGTATGACGAACCTACCTATACGACACGCGGCGACGTAGTAAACTAGCGTGATGGAAAATGTTGAAAAATAAAGAGCCAGTATTTATTTTGTGGGTCAAGTATTTTTTTTTTTCCTTAAAATGGATTGGTTATAGCCGTTAAATGATTTCCTGAAAATATTTCGTGAATGGATAGATACACCTTATACCTGTAACCAGCCTGAAATGTACTGGCCCTTGACACTCATAATTTAAGCATTTCTCCATTTACTCAAAAGCAATCTGATTCATAGATCTTGCTTGATGGTTTTAAACAAATAACAGTTGAAGTATTTTTATATTAAAAAGTTTTACCCGTGTAATCACATCCTAAACTCACCCTACAAAAAATTGTAGGTATCTGTTTTCTTGCTATGCAGAACCAAGGTAAGTAATTAAAACTGTTAGCTAACGCTAAATAAGGTCCCTAATCCAAAACAAAATCCCCAGAAATACACAAAGATTATTTTATCAATAAACAGTCAAACACTATTTTCAACTCGTGCTATTTTTGTTTGCGATTAGTCGCAAATCCCTTTGAATCGCGTTCCCGATCATAAACGAGCGTTGGCTGGCTGTGTGCACCAAAGTCTGATCCTTTTTTATGCATAAATACCTGAAACCCGCTTTGTTAAGCGACGTTGCGTCCAATTATCCTATAATCCACATCCACAACAGCTTTGTCCTCTAATTTTGGATCTCGGAAATCGGATTTTGTGACAATGGTTATGATCCGTTGCATAAAGCTCGGCTTCCAGTGTTGGACTTTTGTACGTCCAAGTAATCAAGAGGGAGGGAATGGATAGCATAATCACAGGATTACACCATGTTTTATCGTTTTAATATCAGTTGTTGATTTTATACCTGCCAAGGTCAGTCTGAGGATGGGTGCCCATCCATTACATACCGAGTTTCTTCCGTGCCTCGGGAAGCACACTATTCCGTTGGCCGTTGGTCTCGGCTGTCATTTAGAGATCTTTGACAGTCGTTTGTCAGTTGTACTGATACTCAGAGTACTAACAGCGGCTCTCAGCTACATCCGGTTAGACCAGAAGTCGACTCCAACATAGTGAAAAGGCCAGGCGCGGATACAATTTTCGTTTGATTTTACTTATCTTACGGAAAAATCATAAAAAAAAAAACTTTTGAATCAGGCTATACTTTACGGAAATCCATGATATGAAAGATGCAAGGGGGGTTACAAATAATTTAAAAAGCAAGGCTAGGTACTTCAAAAATGTTAGTCACCTGGGATTGCTTAGATGTTCGATACTTGTTTATATATACTTGTTTATTTAGAAGTAGAAGTTACTAATTTTGAAGAGTTGTTTGAAAAGTCTACGAACAAAAAGAATATTTAAGCTCTCCACTCTAGACAAGTTAGCTTTTCTTTAGTCCTTTTATTCAGAAATAGGTGTTACTTAATCGAATTAGGGCGACAATTTTGTTCAGCAAATAAATTATGGGTCCAAGAGCGAGCGAAACGAGCTCGAAAATTTTAACACTCTACCTTGGGCAGGTTAGAATGGTTTCGATCCTTCATATAGGAGTTTATACTTGGTCGGCTTTTAGATAAATTCAAAGAAAGTAATCTGTCGAGCTCGGAAACTTTAACAATTTACCTACCTTGAACGGGTTAGAATTGTTTCGACCTACTGGAGTTACCTGGGCCTCATATAGATAAAGTTAAGACTCAAGAAAAACTAGACTGCAAGAGCGAGCCCGAAATTTTTAATATGCTATAATTGCATAAAAGGCCTCGGGACAAGGGGCTCCTAATTTATTTCATGCTCTGTCTATACCGGTCGATCATGCAAAAATCCAATAGAAGTGCCAATCCAGGGACAGAAAAAGGAGATTTTTTGATAAATGTTTTTCCGCAGGGTTAAACACTTTTTTAATGTGAGTGATTCCATTTCACTCTATCAATTCATTACGTACAACACCATTATATGGCTTATGGCAGGAAAAGCTACAACTTTTAAAAATCCTGAGCCTCTAGGGGCAGCTGCCTCGTCCTGGCGACGCCTATGACAAGATGTACAACTAGAATATTTAGTTTCAATTCCGTCATGATTCCGTCAAACTAGTTCAAGCTTGGCTAATGACGTATTTGGTCCGGTTCAGGGGGGTAATTGCACCCAAGAATTTAGTAAGCAGAGTAAGCCAAAAAATTGCCGGTCTTGGGTCACCGAAAATTATGATTTTGTTGTCATTCGATTTAAAATGGCGTCTAGAAAAATGTTCAACTGGAATAGTAGGGCCGTCAAAAATTGTAAAAACTAAGGCCTAGTGGCCTAGGGGCCTAGGCCTTTAGTTTTTTGCAAATGAGATATCAACAATTTGAAAAAAGATTTTTAAAGAACAGGATATTTCCTAACATAAAGTCCTACCTCTCCGAACTGTACTTGTCGTATTTTGTTGTAAAACGGAAACAACGCCATCTACATTATAATAATTCTGCTGCGATTATTTCCACAGTGCTACTTTTAAAAAAGCGCCATCTATGGTCGAGTAGCGACACTATCAAAAGGTCAGAATAACATCTGGTAATGAAATATTCCGATAGATGGCCTGAATTTCAGTTTTATTTCATGTACATATTGCAAGATATTATTCAAGCTGATAGGCCTTAAAGTAATGTGGATAAGTAATTAGCATGTGTGTTTAGATAGTATTTACTATTTTCTTAGGCACATATACTATGTTTTATAATTTTGGACCCATCGGCACAAGCCGAAATAGCTCAGTTGGGAGAGCGTTAGACTGAAGATCTAAAGGTCCCCGGTTCAATCCCGGGTTTCGGCAGTCTAACCTTTTGCTTTGATATCCATTCTAGCTTTAATAACGTTCGATAGCTGAGGCGTTACATTGTAGTACTTATGGGAGGACGGTTCATCGATATTTCAAAATTACTTTATTCATTCGAAATCAAACTCCGTAGTCTCGTCAAAGTTGGAAACAAAAGATTCCGTCTTGTCATTAAGAATTGAAAAGCAAAAAGACTGCATCGACCGGGAATCGAACCCGGGCCGCCCGCGTGGCAGGCGAGCATTCTACCACTGAACCATCGATGCTTATACTATATTGTCGAAATTTAGGTATATTAAGTATATAATGTACGATATTTCACTCTTTAAGGTGAACGCACTTTTACGCCGAAAGAACCGACCGCGCCGAAAGAAACATTTTCTCATCCGTATGACGTCATCTATTTGTCCGATTCGACGCGGATAAGTGTGCGAGGTTTCATAGGATTTCATACAAGTAATTCTAAAATTCAATTCTTTCGGCTCCTTCGCTTCCTTCGGCTCTGAAAAGTGAGCGTTCACCTATAGTGATCTCCAAAGAAGTTTTTACACAGTATTTTTTTAAGAACACTTTGTTTTGGCGACCCAAGATTTTGTTATGTGGGACGAAACTCAGTGGGCTAAAAGGAGAATAAATCAAGATCATCAACACACTGACACATCGAGTTGTCCCTGCTAGTTCTTATCATATGAGATTTTTCGTTAAAAGCACCGCACAGGAACACGTCACAGGTTGATCATTCCTTAAGTTGAAGGACGGAACACGCAGCCCAATTTTACTTATCAATTCAGAACAGTCGGTTGAACCATTTGGCAAATTGAACAAGAATACCATGTCAGAAAATTTTTCTCCATTCAATTAGTGGAAGAATGTGAAACTCCTTGCAGCGGCTGCAATAATTAGGTAAATATATAGGTTTGGGATCTACATAATTGAATGTCGGTACCTTAATTCTTTTGAATACTTTGGTATTATAAATCGGATTCCATACTGGTGAGCAGTATTCGAGATGACTGTGTACAAAAGCACAATAAAGATTTTTTTTATATTTTGAAAATCGGTTGATATCTTCAAAATGAAACTTAGGTAGGTAGTTATAAAAATTTAAAAATAGAAGTTATTTTTGTGTAGGTCAAAAAGAAATTCGTTTCAATAGAGGACTCTTATCTTATTAAAAACCTACCTACGTACTTAAAGTTTATCTAAAATCTAGTTTTTACTATCGACAACGCTCTATAACCAGGAAATACCAATAAAATCATCGAACACGAATTTCCTTTTTTGTTATTGAAATATTGATGTACTAAGACGGATGTTATTAATAGAAATTATCTAATCGGTCCAAGAATCTTAACATTGGAATTAACGCAATTGATTGCAATGTTATTTCAAGTGCAAACTGTGATTTAGCCATATGGTTAAACATACTAAGAACACTCCGTGACTTGGACTGATCGAATTTGCATAAAAAGTAACGTCATATTAATCGCGCCTGTAATCCACGAAGACGCGTACGCGTCTCATACAAAATCGTTGTTTTCTATGGGCATAAGCTGAATAGAGCTGAATAAGTGTGTGTAGTCCCTTAGGCAGAAGTGTATCTACCTACCTTAAAGTACCTACGCCCACATTTCATGACTTAAGTCCCATTTAAATCCTATTAGCTTTATAATAGGGGGCGAGCCTTTTGCCATCAACCGGCCACAAATCCAGATTCCGTGGCTGCTACTGAGAGTTCTCGAAGGGAAATTTTATTATTAGAAAACACTTATATACTTAGAAACACTTGGGTTTTTGAGACGAATCTAATAATACCTTTTTTTTTTTTTCGGTTGGGAAATCAGAGGTAGTGTCACGGCCTGTCGTCATGAGACGGACGGACGGCGAGCTAGCCCATAGCCCACCATCCACAGGCCCGCGCCTAAGGTGGCCGGGGGCCACGTGGTGGCCCCTGACGCCCAGGGCGTCTCCCGCGGCGGCCGGGACGCTGTGAGGTTCTCTCCCTCTCACGTTCCGCCACCTCCTTCTCTAGCATTACTGCTTCGCAGAAGGAGGTGACGGCGTCCCATTCCGTCTCGCTCCGGACCATGGCTTGCACCAGGGCCGGACGCGAGAGGTCGCCGCTGCCAATCGCCGCTTCGAGGACACGGCGATGCTCCGCCCACGCGGGGCACACCTCCACCGTGTCCTCCGGTCGATCCTCGCAATGGAAACACCCGGGCGTTTCCTCCCGCTCGATTCGGTGCAGGAACCTCCTGAAACCCGTGTCCGGTAAGGACCTGCGTCAGGCGGAAGGTGAGGACGCCGTGGCGTCTCTCAAGCCAATCTAATAATACCTAATCGTCGAAATCGATCCAGCCATTTGGAACATACGAAGCAAAACAAGCCGCGATAGATCACCTATGCGTTAGACAGACTTTATGTCTGCAACTAGGTATCAGAAAGGCCAGGACCTGAAGGAAAAACCACGACCACTCTGCCAAGAGTGTAGCGACCAAAGAAGGAATGGAGGTGGCAATTCAAAATGTAGCAAAACGGGAAAAAATTACATCCTTCCGGAAATCCGAACCCCCATTTAAAAGTTTTACACAGGTAATTTAAAAAAAAAACACTGTTCCATACATTTTGTCCCCTAGACGGTCAAAATGAACATGAATTGTGATGAACACCTGATTTCTTTCTGGATTGCAGTTTTGTAGGAAACAGCAGTTTTGTTTTAAAATAACTGATGTAGAATTTCTATGGGGATTCGAAATTCAGAATGGTGTACTGAAGGACGTAACCGTTTGTGCGTCGATATCTCTCTTCCAACCTGTAAACTTTAAATTTCGTATGGCCAAACGTCACTTTTGAGTATCTGTTACACTATTGTAATAGCAGACTAGGCCTTCTGATCAAAACAATGTTTGAACTATACGAGAGACAGTGACCTCTGAGTTTTTTTTCGAAACACCGACTCATCTAGTTTGTAACAACTTTACTTGCAAAAATCAATATTGTTTTATCATTACCAGTTATGATACTCGTATGACGAACAAACTTATTGATGAAATATTGAAGATAAAGCTAGCGATAGTACATGAATGTATCAATGATATTGATTTTTATTTTGAAAAGAGGTATCTGGAGTGGGTAATGTAGCTCATCGAATTTGCAATAAGTAGGTACCACGTAACGGTCCTAAACTTAAATCGCTGATGTCTGTCAGTTAGATTGTCAAAAAATATTTGACACGTATTTTTTCTTTTGTTTCGTAGACCAAAATTGACGAAGATACGACTATAATTGCTATATTGCTATAATGCAATAGTTTTTAGTGCGTTGTGACGTCACGAGCCTTCACTTCCGAGTTTTGATGCGTTCTAACTTTGTCAATATTCATTGATTTACAAAAATAAAAAATAGGTGTCCATTATTTTCCAGGCCATGTCTGTAGAATGCATCAGGACCGATGGCCCTGAGTCGTCAAGAAGTGGTTGCCAGAAGGCAGGCGTCGTTGCCGAGTTAGGCCTAGAAAACGCTGACGTGACGAGTTACAGACTACTCACACTTATTCAGCACTATTCAGTTTATGCCCATTGAAAACAACGATTTTGTATGAGACGCGTACGCATCCGTTCAGCACGCGACGCGTTCGCGTCTCATAAAAAATCGTCCCTTATAGGCGTTTGTGAGAGTTTGGCCGGAGAAAACTTCACAGAGAGAAGAGTGGAGGGTAATGGGAGAGCTCTTTGCCCAGCAGTGGGACAAAATAGGTTAAAAAATAAGATATTAATGTGGAATTAAACATAAATAGGTCATTTGCATTATCTTTTCCCAATTAGGTATGTTGGGGTCGGCCTTCCAGGATTAAGACAACACCATCGAAACTGCATGGTCGGATATTATTTGAGTCCATCGACACTCAAAGAAGAAGAATCAGTTTAACTGCGGGCGTACCGTTATAGCGACTGTCTATTGATTTTGTTTTTAGGCATCATCAAATCAATACATAAATATTTTCGTCTCGTAGCCAAAAGTATTTTCGCAAGCGATTATAAGAATCGTGCTATTGGTATCGTTCGCCGAAATCGCAGCTAGTTATATTGTCTCGTAAACTTTTATATGTCGGCTCACGAATTGAAGTGCTGTCAATAGTCGGTTTATGGGGGGAGACCGTTAGCTTTTATTCTGCGGTTCACGGAATGTTGTGGTAATGTTTCATAATCGAACAAGTGCGCGACACTTCGGCAGGTTAAATTGTCTGAGTGTTTTAGCATTTGGTCTCGAGTTCTAACGAAAACGCGTCCGCACCTTTTATTTTTCGGATTCATGTGCGTATTGTATAATTATTTATCACTTGTTTCGGTGAAGAAAAACAGTGGAGCACCAGCATGCCTGAGAGATATTTCTCGACGGCATGTAAAGCCAACTCAGAGGCCCATGGGGCCATGGGTGGCATAAAAACTCTTGTCACCAGGTTAGGCACTAACCACAAGATTAATAGAAATAAGCACTTATTCAGTTCGATCATACAGTGGGGACTGGGCCGACGCGCGACGGGATGATGTGCTAAAGTGTACACTCAGTACTCCCACTAAGTATTTAGCATTCTGCTTTAAACAGAACAATAAATAATTATTGTTCAACATCAAGATAATAATTTTATAAGTTTGCAGGTATTGTATTGATTGAGTCCCGTGTGCATAAGTGTTGAGTCTGGATTTAATGTGCCCGGTTGATAGCAATACAGTTACATGGGGCTTAAACATAGCTGACGAAATATGCCCATATCTTTTTATCATGATAAAAAGATATGGGCAAATTTAGTTGTTACCTTGATTTTTATACACCTAATAGGGACTATAGACCTCAGTATCTGGTATAAATTTCAACTTGCTAGGTCCGCCCGTTCCTGAGAAAATCGGTGGTGACAGATGGACAAGAAAGTGATCTTATTAGGGTTCTTTTTTTTACCTTTTGAGGTACGGAACCCTAAAAACAAAGCCATGAACTATACAATACTAGTGTTGCCATAGTAGAGCCTACGTTATCATAAACACACTTACATGCGTTATCACATACAAGCAAGTGAACGTAGGCGTACGCAGTAGTACCTAATTGTCTAGGTTGTTTGGCTAAATGAGTAACAATACTGATGGTTGGATCGAATACCAAAAGAATATTCTCGATTTTCCGTAAGGACAACCTAAGTTTAAGCGATAACCCGACCACGGTTATGTAAAGCACCTGGTTTACATATACAGCAGTTTCGATAGTGCCGTGTTCGAATGTGGTTTATTGAATTGACAAAATAAATACATTATGGATCTTTCTGTGATGCCGTTATTGATGCCATCGGGGGCGATTGACGATGATATTGATGATAACAAATGTACTGATACTGTTCACTTAAGGAAACGCCACCGCATTATTTTTCAAAAGGTAGGTAATTTTAAATACTTACATACGTTTTACAAGAGTATTTTTTTATTGTTGTTCTCTGAATCTACAATTTGAAGTCGAAACCCTGTCAAACTGTAGTTAGTAAGGAGATTTCTTCTAAATTCAGCATGATTTAGAGACAACTCAACTTAACGAAATATGAAATCAGAAAACTGTTGAACATTGGAGGAAGTCTAAAAGTGGTGCCGGTAACTGAAAAGTTGTGTGATTATCGGTTGCCTTGTAATGAACGAGAAGGAGGAATGAGGAAAATGTCGTGAGGAAAGTTTTTAATACGAATGTTGATGGCTATAAGAGTAGAGGAAGACAAAGAAACGATGGATGAACTGTGTGAACGGTTATAAGGCTAAAAAAGGAGTAAGAATAGAGGAAGACAAAGAACCCATGGATGAACAGTGTGAAGGGTTATATGGCTAGAAAGGAGGTGTCGTAATAGAGAAGTATGGAGTAATGGTGTGTCTAGCTCACTTCCATTTAAGCCTTCTTGGCTTATGTCCTCGGTTCAAATACGGTACTTTGTTTTTAGTCCGATCATACTTCTTTCCATGGTACCTACGTTGACATTCAGCTAATTAGTTAAGTTGTAACATTGTTAAAAGCCCAGCATAAATAAAATAGATTCCCTTTTCACTGCAGAATTTTCATTTTAGAATTCTTACAAACTGTCTCTAACTATATTATTGGAAAATTTTTAAAAAACATTTGTTTTGTTTTTATCCATCAAGGTTCAACTTCGATAAGTCTAAAATCATCCACAAAGACATGGTATACTCAAAATGCGTGTCTCCCACTGAACTAAGCTGGCTTGTAGTTCTTCAATAGGCCAACAATTCATTGTACCTGTCATCACTGTAACACAAAGCATGACCTGATACAGTCATATGTTGATAATAATTGGGTTGACTTGTGAGTTGTGACAGTCCACTGGGACGGATCTGTGGCAAGGTCGCCAGCCGGAGGTCGACCCAGCCCAATTCCTTATTGTCCAGACAAAATTACCGAATAGGACCGGGTACTCGGCTAGACCTCGCACCTTATTTGTTTTATTTTATGGATTATTTCAAAATAGGTCACTTTAATTTACAAGGGCACATTACAAAAACAAATAAAGTATTATATACTCGTATGACTGCAATAGTCTCAGTCTTAAGCAAAAGTTTTTGTTTCTTAGCATTATAAATAATGCGGGAATCCACTGGATGCGAGTCGCACGGAACCGATCAATGCATCAGCGACACTTGGGGAAAAAGTTTAATAATAAAGAGCAATACCTACATAAAGCCCATATTTGAATTATATTCTTTTTGCAGGGTTGGAGCAGAATCGTTTATGTGGGCTACCGCATAACTACAAAATATCTGGGAACGCGTGCCCTATAACATTAAAAGTAGGTACGATCTATCAGTCGGTAGCCTGACCTCGGGAAAGGTCGTAGTCTCCCGCATCTCGCGCTCTCTTACAGCACTAATTACCAAAAATAAAGTAAAACGATTTAATATTAAAAATAAAATATAATAGGGCCAGCTGTAAAGGTGGGCGAGCAAACTTTATTTTTTATCTTCTTTCTTGGTATTCCACTATTAACCCTTAAGTGTGTCTTACAGTGCATATTATTTTTATGGGAATACCGGTGAATTACAATAAGACCTATCTCAATATTAAAAAAACAAGAGGCCACTACTGCCCAGCTTGTAGAGATAGCCGATAAGATCAACAGGATCAACAGTAGATAGATATGTAAGTTAGTGCCAAGAATCTTCTGCCAGCTCACCTGTAATCGGTCAACGGATAATTAAGCGAAACCTCAGCGACGGAAAACTTTGAATAGCCGATAAGATCAACAGTAGATAGATAAATGTGAGTGCCAAGAATCTTCTGCCAGCTCACCTGTAATCTGGCAACGGATAAATAAGCGAGACCTCACAGACGGAAAACTTTCATAATAAGATCAACAGTAGATAGATACGTGGGTCAGTGCCGAGAATCTTCCGCCAGCTTATCTGTAATCTGTCAACGGATAAACAAGCGAGACCTCACAGACGGAAAACTATCATAACCGATAAGATTAACTGTAGATAGATACGTGGGTCAGTGCCGAGAATCTTCCGCCTGCTTATCTGTAATCTGTCAACGGATAAATAAGCGAGACCTCACAGACGGAAAACTTTCATAACCGATAAGATCAACAGTAGATAGATACGTGGGTCAGTGCCGAGGATCTTCCGCCATTTTATCTGGAATCTGTCAACGCATAAGCTAGACCCCAAAGGTGGAAAACTTTCATAGACTGGTCACCCTGGGAACGTCTTATGTGACCTCATGAGGAAAGCCTTCAAAATAATCGAGAACTGGTGTACAAAACACGAACTATCAGTTAACCCCACCAAAACAGAACTAATAATGTTTACAAACAAAAGAGTCCTTGGACTACACAAACTTCCCAAACTATTCAACACCGAACTAACACTTAAAGAAGAAGTCAAGTACTTAGGAGTGATCGTTGATAGGAAATTGCTCTGGA
Organism: Xestia sexstrigata; assembly: GCA_941918905.2. Lineage (NCBI taxonomy): Eukaryota > Metazoa > Arthropoda > Insecta > Lepidoptera > Noctuidae > Xestia > Xestia sexstrigata. The sequence continues at coordinate 14,037,050 of OW799214.2, forward strand.
ATAGGCATCTTGACTACAAAATTAACAAAAGCACAATCGCACTGTACCAATGCAAAAAAAAGTTAGGAAAAACGTGGGGGCTCTCTCCAAAGATCACGCTGTGGCTTTACACAGCGGTGATCAGACCAATGCTGACTTATGGCGCATTGGTTTGGTGGACCAGAACTAAATTCTCGACCACCGTCTCTAGGCTTCAGCGGTTCCAAAGGTTGGCCTGTTCTGCTATCACGGGCTGTATGAGGACAACCCCAACCGCGGCAATGGAGATAGCCCTACAATTAACTCCCCTTGAATTGTACATACAGCAGGAGGCAGCACTAGCAGCTATCAGGCTTATGCACTTGGGCATATGGGGAAAGAACCACACCAGTCCCCACGCAGGCATCCTGGACCGGGCGATTGAGTATCAACCTCTCATCGCTGCCCCGTGTGATAGGACACATAATAAACCCATGTTCAACAAAAGCTATAGCATACAAACAACAGAGGAATTAAGGGATCAGTCAGGAGTTAATGAAGTACGCATCTACACAGATGGTTCTAAAACTCAAAACGGCTCAGGGGCTGGCGTACACTCCCTAGACCTCAACATTAACTTTCACCTACCACTAGGCGAACACAGCTCGATATTCCAATGCGAGTGTGTCGCCCTAACACAAGCTGCAACAGCCGTAAAGCGTCTGGGGATTCACAAATACGCAATCAGATTCGTATCTGATAGCCTAGCTGTGCTTAAAGCCCTAGAAAACGAACAAACCAACAGTAAATTAATATTTGAATGTCACCTCGCCATGGAGAGTATATCGCTGTCTAACAGAATCACCCTCCAGTGGATTAAAGGGCACAGTGGACAGTCCCTAGGCAATGACGCCGCAGACGAACTTGCTAAAAGAGGTTCCGAAATGGCAGTGCTAGGCCCGTACCCACTCCTTCCCTTACCTTTCTCACATTTCCGTACGTGGATTCGCCAGAGATCAACTGAACTTCATAACAACAAATGGTCACGGTCTACAGACTGTAGGCAGTCAAAAATGGCGATGCCAAGTCTACACGTTTTTTTTTTTTTTTTTTTTTTTTTTTCGGATGGGAAATCATCAAATGACTTCTCCCGCTCTGGGCGGAGCAGGAGGGAGTGTCAGACTTTTACTGACTAAAACCCATCCATGTTCCTTCATCGCCCTTTGTGTTCCGGGGTCACGGTATCTCTTTCGAACAGTCCCGCAACCCCGGCAGGCATCGCTCCTTGCGGACCCCTTCCTATTGCTGACTCTCTTTGAGGCGCGCGTGGAACACGAACGCGCCGTCGACACGGCCTGTCGTCATGAGACGGACGGACGGCGAGCTAGCCCATAGCCCACCGTCCACAGGCCCGCGCCTACGGTGGCCGGGAGCCACGTGGTGGCCCCCGACGCCCGGGGCGTCTCCCGCGGCGGCCGGGACGCTGTGAGGTTCTCTCCCTCTCACGTTCCGCCACCTCCTTCTCTAGCATTACTGCTTCGCTCCGGACCATGGCTTGCACCAGGGCCGGACGCGAGAGGTCGCCGCCGCCAATCGCCGCTTCGAGGACACGGCGGTGCTCCGCCCACGCGGGGCACACCTCCACCGTGTGCTCCACCGTGTCCTCCGGTCGATCCTCGCAGTGGAAACACCCGGGCGTTTCCTCCCGCCCGATTCGGTGCAGGAACCTCCCGAAAACACCGTGTCCGGTGAGGACCTGCGTCAGGCGGAAGGTGAGGACGCCGTGGCGTCTCTCCAGCCACTCCTCAAAGAGGGGACTTATCGCCACTATCGTGGCGTGCCCTGCACGGGGTTGCGACAGTCGCTGTCTCCATGTCGCCATGAGATCCCGCCGGAAGTCTGTCCGCTGAGCGACAATTTGTCGCGGCAGCGGAGTTTCCCCCCGGCGAAGCGCCATTCATGCAGGCGCGCGAGGACTATCGCCTCCAGATCCCATGGCGGCAATCCGGCAAGGAGGCACGCCGCCTCGCGGGCGATCGTGCGGTACCCACGGGCCAGCCTTACGGCTACCACCTTTTGGGGCGCGTTCAGGTAGTGGGCTGCATGCAGTTAGACCTGGCTGTCATTCGTGAACCGTGGATCTTTGACAGACCTTCAACCTTGCCAAGTCTGTATCACTAAGGGGTATCGTATTTCCCAATAACTGAGTTGTGGAGGTCAGGTAGGTATACTCCATGTATAATACTAGTATTCAGCTGCATTCGAAACATAAGATAAATCAATCTTGACTGGAACCGTACACAGTATTGTTTAGAAAAGGCTGGACAGAAGATGACTACAACATACCTACGTTTAAAATCTTTCACACGATCCTTCGATATTCTCTCGTCTTCCTTTTTGGCCCAATTGCGATGATAAACAAAATAATATATAGACACAAGCAGGCCTATGCATGCTCCAAAATCACGCGCCTATTATACTAAAAAAACATTCACAACACAATCCATACAACCGATTTGTTTTTTTAGGCTAACGTTTCCACCAAAAACATTGTGTGAATTGTTTGTAAAGATCTTAAGGTTTGTCGGTGCTTGGTCGTTTCCACCTCAGAAAAACATGTTTCGCAATCCTTACAAAATCGCGTATTTTTTTTATCCAGCTAGATCGGTGAACATCTACACCTTGTAAGTGTTGCTAGATTTTTATAACACAACCCATACAAACAATCCTTTAAATATTGTGCACAAAATTCTGAAATGTCAAATTTACATGCACAAAAGTTGGTTGGTGGCGTAACGCAAATCGATACATTCACAGAGTTGTGCAATGTGCACGTTTTGTGTAAATATCTTCTCGGTGGAAACCCGCAGTAAGAGACTTGATTAGGACAAACAAGCTTGTTCAGGGCAAACACGCACCTTTATTAGGGTAAACACCTTACTTGATAGCTGCAATCAAATTGTGTTGGAATTTATCATATAAACTTGATTAGGGCAAACAAGCCACTTGTTTTGAGCAAACACTCTACTTTTTTAGGGTGATCACCCTACTTGATAGCCGCAATCAAGTTGTTATGGAGTATTTTGACTAATGTATTTGATAGATACAACTAAGAGACTTGATTAGGACAAACAAGCTTCTTGTTCAGGGTAATCACGCACCTCTATTAGGGCGAACACCTTACGTGATAGTTGCAATTCAGTTGTCATGTAGTTTGTTTGTATGAAATATTTAATAAACACAACAAAGGAACTTATACAACTTGCGCTAAATGTTTATTATATACTTATATAATAAACATTTAGCGCAAGATTTGATCAAGTTGTATGATTAATACAATTAATTGCAATGATAAATGCTATCAAGTCAAATCAACTTAATAAAGTTTCTATGATCTTTATTGAAGTAATCAAAATGCTTGATTGACACAACTAACTTTGTTACAGTTAATTTTTTTTAACTTGTCTCTTTTTTAACTCTTCTACAATGATGTCATGTTAAGAGTAATCGAGAAACTTGTTTGAGCATTCAATCATTTAAACTAGTATTGCGGCAATCATGTCGTGATGCTCAACTTAACTAAGATTTTGATTAATCTAAACAAGATATCGTCAATCAAGCTAAATAGTCACTTGATTGGAGTGCATTATTTTCAGTGTACAAAACAGTCCGACACTACGTCAGAATCTAATACAAAAACCCGTTTTATTATACATATAACTTTTTCAAGTTGTTATAAAGTCGGAGTTCGCGACATAAGCATGGCCCTTCTGTCTTTGATGGACCGCGTATAAACTCCAAAGAGTGCACTTATCGGTTTTTATTATTTTACCTTACATCCCAGTTAGCAATAAAATGTGCGAATGTGTAATGCAAAACTCCTTGGTAAGACTTGTTGCCGGACTTTCGGGCGACTTACTACCTACAACGATTGTCACAGATCGAAGACAACCGTGTCCAACGGCTTTAACGTGCTTTCGAAGGAGGAGGAAACTGGGTCTTTGGCTATTGTTGCTAACTGTTATTAGGTAGCCACGAGCTTTTATCATATTTTTCTTAAATCCTCCCTCAGAACTCATCATCAGCCTATAGCAGTCTACTGCTGGAGGTATACTATACTGATCGCTCGCTATTTAACTCGATCTTCGGCTTCCCTGCTAAGATTATCGGTCTACCAAGCTTGAGGTTACCCAATACCAGGAGTCCGTTTCCATTAGAAATTCCATCCTGTTTTTATTTTTATTTTATGTGCAACACAAACGCCTTAGTGGTCTAGTGTTAAAAGTCAAACCCGTATCAAACTTAAGAAACACCATGTTCTATCTCACTCGCCTAGAACTCACCTAGCATGGATAAAATCATGGTAAAGGCGCGCGTTAAAAATAAGAAAAGGCCTTTGGAAAATAGAGTTTTATGAAAAAAAAAACACTGTATACATCAATTACAAATAAACATTATTTAGTGCTTTGTCGGTATTGTCTTTGTTTCTTTGTTTTGGAAAATTTACACTTCTTTTATTACTAATTTACGCCCAAAATAGCGTTAAAATTGGCAATAAAAACGAATCTTTTGTAGCTCGTAACTCTTAAATAGCTTTTTATTTTATTATTCTGTTTCCGCACAGACAAAATTAATAATGAGACAAAACGATATCATGTTTAACTTTGGATGTACAGTGTCAAACAGTGGAGTAATACCCTCCCGAAATTTCTATAGAAAAACTATCGACAAATGTCACCTTAAAAGACAGTATTTTTAACTTATTTTTTCTTAGCTTAGGTATACAGTCAAGGGAGTGCACCTACGCCTGTACGGCTGTACGGTCAAATTGGCAGTGGAACATGACTCATGATCTTGTTCTAATATTATCATGTTTTACTGACATAATCAGCCGGCCACTTTGTTTTTATCGCTCAGCCTGGAGCAGTGCAGTAACGCTAAAGCTAGAAAGTGAAATAGCTTACAGCCGACCACAAGAAGTTGTACCATTCTGACTACGCTACCAGTAATTAATTATGTTTACTCCGATTCGGTTGGTTTATGCGGCGTGCGTTCCGATAATATGTGACAACAGATTTTTCATTCAGCCAGTCCGCCGACACGCGTCAGGCGGAGAACGCGCTTGTATTCGAATTTCAAAGTTCGGAAAAAAACATCGCGATATTTTGACAGATACAAAAAAAAAGTCTGTTCTTTTATTTTTGTGATATAGTATTAACAGTTTGCGTTAACTTTTCAAAAAATTAAAGCAATTTATTTTAGTAGGTAACTTCATTTTCGCGGGTGATAATTCGCGATCTCATTACCGATAAATATATTTTTGCAGCAAGAGACATTTATGCAGTAATGTAAGTAGTCCATTATTTAAGTACCTACTACCCACTTATTGATAGATTTTTGTATTTTTGTTTTTCATTTTTAGTAGGTGACGAATGTAAAAACTAGCTGTAGTTTTTAGGGTAGGGGTAGGGTTACTACATTTTTATTTTCATTCTTCATTTGCGTTTATTTATTGTTATCAAATCCATTTACTTGATTGATAAACTACTTATTATTATTAACTGTTAAGTTTAATTAACAAAAAAGTAGTAAAAACATTGAATAACAAAAAACCTAGTTTAAAAACAATTTACAGCTACTAAAATATATCATTTTCCTGAAGTTATTTAATTACATTATTTACACACTAACTCTACAGTAGTCATAAAAATATGTACAAGTATCGGAAAGGGTTACAGGGCGTCAAAAAATTCGTCCACATCGCTGTCAACAGGAAAAGTGACCAGTGGCTGGCAGCATTGCCACGTTGGATGGCAATGCTGATTCTTTTACCAAAAAAAAGTAATAAATAGTAGGTAAATAGGCCAGCCCTCTGGTCACGTGAATCGACCAACCGCTTGGTGATTTCTCGACAAACTCGGACCCCATGACCTTAGTCTAGTAGTTCAGCACCTGCAGCAGCCGCCTCAGCGCAGCCCACTGTGCTAGGAAGATGGGATGGCGTAAGGTTGTCGACGCAAGTAGCGTCCCACACCAAAGGCCTACCCAATTTCCATGGCATTATGGTCATACCATCTGGTCTCTTCCCTGCATCGACGCGTGCCAAGCCATTGGGTTCTAAGACCGCAGCGTCGTGCTCTTGTGCGGTGGCAAGAGCACGACGGATGAGATCATTAATGCTAGCGTGCGCAATCCCATCTGCACTCGTAATATACTGCAAGAAAGGCCATGGTGTCCGAGGCAGTCGACTGCTTCACCACATTGGCAGCGATGAGGAGCCCCACAAGGAGCGCCCAATCGCAAACATGTAGTGAGCCGGAAGGTTGTGTCACCTAACATAGTGTTTATATTAGGTGATGGTAGTGCCTGAAGCCAGAGGCCCGACTCTCACTTACCCATTGCAGCAGGCGGGCACGCTCAGCAGTATTTACAGCTTAACTCAAGTTTTACAGTTACTTTGAACTCTTATTAATAATAATAAATGCTTTATTTCCAAGTTTACAATTTAGCAGAAATAGGCACTATGTATAACAGACCATATAAACCTCAAAATTGTAAAAATACCATTGAGTTTAAACCACTGGCACCCAAGCTAAGATAAAACTTGTGCTATGGATGTCAGGGCTCTCTCTTTATACATTACCAAGATAATTTAAACAAGTTTGGAGTTACATAGTGATTAGTGTCACTAGCGATTGCTGGAGCAAGCAGTACAGTTAGTTTAATACTAAGAAAAGTTTTTTTTTTTTTTACATTAAATTAACTTGAAACTATGGACTGTAGCCATTCTATGAGTGTGTATAGATATGTGTGTGTGTGTGTGTGAGTGAGTGTGTTTGAGCGTGTGTGTATGCGTGGGGACACTGTATATGTTTGCGCTATAATGTGGAGTGCAAGAATATAAGTCAGCAGTAGCGAAGGGTCAAGTTTCGTAAGAGGTAAGCCGGAATACATATCTTTAATGTGATTTTATTATTTGTCTAAAGAATACTGACTGTGCCCATTTTTCAAAGGGAATCCGGTAGGAATCGAGTTGTATGGAACCTTCGCCACTGTAACTTTTAGAGTAACTTTTCTAATAAGTTTCTGTCTCCTCATACATAAGAGCCCATGATCCATTTGTTCGCTATCTTTTTACACTCAAACTTGTTTTAAATATATGCCACAGTGTTTGTTTACTGCATTGTACAAGCGACTTCTGCGACTTCTTATTGTGATAAGAATTCATGAAGGCGATACAAAAACTATAACATTTCTTTGGGTGACATTATTTTTGTTTCATTACCTACCACGAAATAATAGTCAAAACAAAAAAATGTCAAGAAAAATCCCAGAATATATCAAAAACATTTTTATCATAACTACATGTATTGTTGTTTAATATAATGTTATTATTTATGAACCTAGTTTTAATTAATTAAAACTGATCACTTAAACCAGTGTTGCCATTTAATTATTATTTCATTTATTCATTTTTATACATATTAATTTTCATTTTTAAATATTCTATTAAAAACTCTTCCTTCTCATTGAGAGGAGGCCGTGTCCCAGTAGTGGCAACATTATAGGCTGATGATGATGATTAAAAAACTATATTAAAAACATTAAAAAATATAAAAAATAGTAGCCCACCAGATCTGGGAACAGGGTCCGAGCTCCCGGTGGTCAGGGCTCTTGAAAGAGGAACCTCCTAACAATACGTGCCGTGTCTAGAAGTACTGCTTTCTGAAGCAACACCTTGATCCAGCTGATCATTATTATCTTATGCGATAAGTACTTGTTTATTAATAATAACATGAAATTACTTTTTCTCCTGCACTTTTTTTATTCCATTGCTAAGTAAGGCAGATTAATAAAAAAATCGCCTAAAACCATCGTAATAAAATACATAGTTACGTTAGAGCAAACTTATTGTCAACTTCCTGATTCAATTGAGGTTGATGAAACTGTGTGATTTTAGACGTTTATTTGTTAAATTTTTAATTATTAAACCAGTTTCGCTCAGGTATCTCACTCGCTATTTAATTCGAGATGAGAGCTTGGGGATCCCTCATAGAGGGTACCTACCTATCCTAGTATGGTAGCCTGCTGTCTCTAACAAAGGAACATAATGATATGTTTATTAGGTATGCATTTTTAAAATGTTATTCTTAGATTTATATTTATAATACCTTTGTGATGAGAGAAAATAAAGATATTGTATTAAGTTAGGAATTAGCCAAAAAACTGGAAAACAAAAAGTCTAGACAGATTAAAAAAATCTTGAAATTCTACTTCACCGTTGAAATGTATAAAACGGGCATACGTGTGGGCCCACTACCACTACCAGACTGAGACCTGTGAGCGAGTCACTTAACTGATCGATAGCGCACATAATCTTGCAGTAGAAAGATTGAGCGTTATTGTTTTTGTATTAAATTTAGGAATGCATGTGGAAATAAATAGTTTAAATCTTCACCCACATTTTAAAAACAGTTGTTTCCTACAAAACTGCAATACTTACACGGTCAAAATGTATGGAACAGCTGATTTTTAGGGTTTCGTACCGAAAGGGTAAAAACGGCACCCTATTACTAAGACTCCACCGGGCTCCCATACAACAAACGTGATTTTTTGATGATGGTACGGAACCCTTTGTGCGCGAGTCCGACTCGCACCTGGCAGTTTTTTTTCTTACTGAATACGCGGTAACCTTTTTAGTACCAGTTTTCATTGTGTAATATGACAGTTTTTCCATGGGAAGACCACACAAATCTGTAAAAAAAAACATTCGCAGCTTAAAAGTACAAAAATCAAAACTTACCCTTAATAGTTTTTATTTGTTGTTAAATAAATAATTATGTTACTTTGAAAATGGGACCAATAGAAAACATAGAAGGTACTTTATTTTATACTATTAACAGTGGAAAAAGTTATTTTATACGTGCAATATGTACCTACATTTATCTACTATCGCTTCGTTAAATATGATAAATAAATAATGATTACATAAAGTAAACAAATAACAACTGGTGACCCCAAATGTCGTGATGTGTGTCTCTTTATTGATATTATTATGAATGAAATGTAACTACTTTTTACTTCACGCTTATTTAGCTTTTAATAATTTTATAATTATCTTTTATGTTCTTTTCACACAAGCGAAAAACTGCAAAAAAATTAACAGAATAGAATCCCAAAGTCAAAACTTTAATGTCTAAGTATGACAAGTATGTGTGGGTACGTGTCGAGGTAGATTGCGTAAAACTGTTTTCAGTTCATAACATAACGTAAAGTAACGTACATAATAATACTATAATACACGTATACTTTTCGTACTGAGGCTTACTTAGGCAATCCTAAGTAAGCCTCAGTTCCTGGGTACTTATGTAGCAATTCTTTTTAATGTGCCCTGTAAGTGAAATATTTTTCATTCTGCTAACAAAAAGGGAGAGCTACCACTTTATCACGGTCTACAAAATTCTATAAGTTTTACAAACTAATTAAATAAGCATTACTAATCAGTTTGAAATAAATTAACAAGTCACTATTTCGTAATTAAGTACGAGTATTATAAAAAATAAGTTTAGTTTTTGTTAATTACCTACTAAAGTACCCCAAAACAAATATTTTCCGCAAACAAGAAACAATTGAAATGTATAATTTTGACAAGAGTATTGAATTGATGATAATAAATTGGTATTTCTATTTTGTAGCATACATAAATATAATGGAACCTTTTTTCCTCAAATGCTTCCGGTATCCACTTTACTTCTATTCAGCAGGAAACTGGATACCAAGTGGTATCCAGTTCCCTCCCCAATCATTTCATCCAAATTAATTCAATAGTTAGAAGTATAATATGGTACGAACGAACAAATATTTTTATCATCATCATCATCATTTCAGCCGAAAGACGTCCACTGCTGGACATGGGCGTGGCGATTATGGCAAAAACCTCCTTTGGAGGAGCAAAGGAGGTTTTTGCCATAATCGCCACGCTTGGCAGGCGTCTGTTTCAAAAGCACAGAGAACGCTGCTGCCCATTCTCTGGTAAGTCCCTTAGTCGCCTCTTACGACACCCACGGGAAGATATGGGATTGTGCTATTCTTTACGTCCGACACCATACAGAACAATATTTATATACATTCAGTCAAAAAAGTATCGGGAATGGATGATTTGTTTATGGTTCCAAATTTTTTTTTGTTTTTTTTTGTTGTTGTTAGATTAGCACAACTGTTTTCCATTTTGGCGCGGAGTTTGAGTTACATCTGTTAATTAGATTAAATACAGTGCTGATTTTAGTTATATCATATCTAGTGTGTATTGCGAATTTCTTAATGGACAAAAATATTGGACAAAAAGTTTGTCTTAAATTTTGCATCGCCAATGGAATTTCGAGTTCGGAGTCTCTGAAAATGTTACAGAAGGCTTACAGTGAATCGACTTTATCAAAAACACGCGCTTATGAGTGGTACAAAGCGTTCAAAAGCGGTCAAGGTGTGATGGAAGATTTGCCTCGTTCTGGTAGGCCATCAACGTCTGCAACTGAAGTTAACATCGCAAAAGTGAAGGAAATAGTGACTGACAATCTTGCCAGAAGGTCAAACGGTAAATAAAAAATATTATTCGGACGTTATGCAGCGTTTAAGAGAGCAAATTAGATAAAAGGGCCAGATTTGTGGAAAGAAAATTCTTGGATTTTGCACCACGATAATGCGCCTTCGCACAGTTGTGAACGATTTTTTGACCAAAACTCAACAAATACCATCGAGCAACCACCTTATTCACCAGATATGGCTCCAGTCGACTTCTTTATTTTTCCTAAACTCAAATTACCACTTCGTGGCACCCGTTTTCATTCAGTAGAAGACATAAAGGAGAATTCGCGGCGAGAACTAAACTCAATTCTGAAATAAGCATTTAAAAAATATTTTTATGATTGGATTATTAGTTGGCGTAAGTGTGTCGGTTCTGAAGGAGCATACTTTGAAGGTGATAAAATAAATTTGGATAAATAACTAATATTTTGTGTTTTATTGATCTTTTCCCGGTACTTTCTTGACAGAGTAGTATTATACTTAATTGACAGCTGTTGGTTAATACATCCCAAAAGTTAACTGTCTTAGTTTATAGATAGGTTAGGTACAGCTGCATAGTTAATAGGAAAAAAAAAAACAAAAAAAAAAAAAAAAACAAATAAAACTTCTTTAACTTTCCTTTACCCAACAATTAAAAGTTTTACGACAAGACACCTATCTATCTGAGTTTCACAAACTAAAACAGTAAGGAAATCTTACCTGTAACGAATTTACTATGTTATTTTCACAAAAATATAGTGCCCGCACTGACCCAATATTTTACTTAAGTACTTACAAATGAACAGATACATTGGGACATTATATCTATAGCATTGCACCAATTTAGTTTTAAGTTAAGTTTATATGTTATCTATGAGGTCATTAAAATCAAAAATGGATTATTGTTTGACAAAGTAGTGATTGGGGTCTCATTTTAAGCAAATAAGTCTGTCTAAGCTACTCTGTTTTTTTTATATCTTCAATTAAAAATATACTTGACTACTACTTTTTTTATACATGATGCATATTTGTTACTTTTAGGCCCTGTTTCACCACCTACGGTTAAGTCCTTGTTATACTTAGCACTTTCACTTAGCAGATAATTTCACACAAATTCTGTTCAATTTTAAAATTTATTCGATAAGTAGTTCGGCTATTTTGACATCGTGAAATAGGCCCGTCGCAAGTTACAAGCAGCTACCACTAGCTCAATTGATATTTTTGCACCTTCTAATATTACTTACATCCGTAATTGTAACCTGCAACTGTCTAAGCCAAGGTAGTTATTTCACAGGGATACATAACTCACGAATTAATCGAACTACCATGATACAAGGTGTAGCGTAATATATAATTTTGTTTCTGTAATAACTAAGCTTGCTCACGAAGTGTTAATGTAATAGACGACTAGAGAGGATTCAAAGCTACCTTCTCTACTACCTACCTATATTACAAAAGTAATTTTGTTACTGTAGTATAGATTCTTTAGCTAATTTCTGGGCAGAATCATTCTAAGATTGATTTAAAAGGAAAATAAGTAGGATGTTTCAATTAATTTATTATTATGCCTACAAACTACAGACAACAACAACAACAACAACAGCCCATAACGTCCACTGCTGGACATAAGCCTCTCCCATGATGGGAGGAATTTGCCGTAATCTCCACGCTTGGCAGGCGGATTGGAGAACGCAGTGATGAAAGACTAACAGAAAACGCTGCTGCCCATTCTCTGGTCTACGGAGGCGCAAGGTGTTCTGCCTCAGACATTAGTCGCCTTATACGACACCCGTGAGTGTGATGGGTTGGTTCTATTCTACTCTGCCGGATACCACACGGCTTAACACACGGCCAACTACAGAGCCTCAAATCAAACTAAAATGAAAACCTTCTAGGTCATATATGACGTAGAAGGTTTTCATTTTAGTTTTTTCTTTCGTAGCGGATTCTATAGAATCGAAATTGAAAAACATTATGTTTCAAGAATAAATTTAACAGAAAGGAGACATTGGTGTCGATTCTGTTGTGCACAAACTAAACTTAATTTAGGCTATTGCTATCTTTTTCTCTCTAATAAAACGAGAAAGAGACGGACGTAATTTAGAGCTGTTAAATTTAATTGGAACTAATATTTCCATACAAATGAAGGGTGCACGCAAAAACATGTCGACTCGAAAACACTGTGAAGCGCTAGGAATAAACTAGTTTGACATCTCTAACTTAGTTCAAAGCTATAGACGTCCTTTTCTCGCACTGCCTTTTAGTAAAAGATAGCAATAGCCTAAATTGAGTTTAGTTTATGCACAACAGAATCGACACCATTGCTTTGCTTGCGTACCTAGCATAATATAATTGCAGGTTGCAGGTTCGGTTACATATCGGAAAACTATTATTACAAAATACCGCACAAAAACACGTGATTCGTACGCTTCGCAACTGACAGCATTTGCTTACCCACGCTCTACTTGCAATTTTCTCGTAATAACTTCTACTGAGATCATAATATTTTGTAACACCCGCCTGTTGGGCACAGATTGTATAGCAGACACATTGATGGTTTAAATTGGTCACACCACAACTTTTCACTAACGTAAGTTGTGGGCCACCGTATACTTTAGAAATTCACTATGTTTAGACTGAAATGATTTGCATAAATACCTAGGTAAGTAAGTACCTAATTTTATTGCTCCATAATATTCATAAAAGTAAAGAATCCACTAATATTAGTTGAAGAAGCTATTGAAATTGTTTAACAACATTACGTTTTAGTTTTGAGGCTAATTCATATATAATTAGTGTAATTAGGAAGTATTTAGCAAAAAGATTATATCTTACAACTGAACGTGAACAAGTAAAAACAAATACAGCTTACTTAGTTAAGTTACAAAAAAAATTCAGTAGCATGTTCTCTCATACTCGTACAAGTCATACAACACAAAACAATTGATTGATATTCAATACATATGTCCATTGCAAAATGAACTTTCACATTCACTAATTACGTTGGAAACAAGTAAAAACAGAACACATATGTTAAGAACAAAGACACATTGCGTGATGTGAAAAATTTTAATGGAATAATTTATGGAGACAAAAGACATGGCAAGTGAAGTCATGGGTCGGTCTGAATCTCTAGTATAAAAGTAAAAAGTACAAGTACATACTGCAGATGGTGTTCAACGAGATAAACTGATAAAGTTTAGTGACGTATCGTGCATGCAAGAGTTTGTTTACATTCAACAGTTTTAGCCGTGTTCGGTCAATGACGCGGGAACTTATAAATAGTTCAACGATATCTACCGAGTATTTCAGACGCATTCAGCTGATTGATTCACTTAACAGTTTTAACGTAATTGTGCTATGTACGGCTATGTATGGCTCGCCCCCTATTACATGGGACATAAACATAACTGGCGAAATGTGGGTGTACTATTAGGTAGGTACACCTCTGCCTGACCCGGGGATTACAGGCGTGATGTTATGTACTATGTACAGACTGGGCACTTCAAGCTACCCAAAACTATCAAATTTTCCCAATCAACCTTGAACCTAATAAAAAAAGTTATAAAGTTGAAAATCTATTTATGCAATTAATTTGACAGATTGTAGCAGCTTGATGTGCAGGTGTCTGTACCACTACTGGTCTGTACTACATAGAAATAGGTTAATAAACAAACGTCACTTTAGAGGTTAATCTCTCCTTATACAAAGTAATCAACTACTCTTCCACCATATTTTTGCCCGAACTACTCTTAAGAAATGGATTCAACCTTTTACCAAGACCTTTTAACTTCATAAACCTTGAGAAATTGTATTTTGCAATTTGGAATGATATGTAATTCAGGTCTCGGAGTTTTGCAATAAGATCAAAGACGGCAAATACTATGAACAAGAGTTTTATCTTGACTAATAAAGTAAGTAAGTACTAACTTCATGGGCGCTGGCAGCAGGGTGCAAGGGGGTGCACTTGCACCCCCCTAACGGAAAAGAAAATACATTGAAAAACCAATGCAACCGAGCCATAAAACAATACAAAAATATTCCTATAGATGCTTGTTTCTGAATGTATGAAAATAAAAACTCAACTTATGCGAAAATATCCAAATGTATACTCGAGCGTGCATTTGCGTGCGTTCAGACATCTTATCTTCAAAGACTGTAAAGTCTTGCCGGGAGAAGACTTGGTTACACAGCCCAGACTCCTAGTTTGGAAATAGTCACAGAAATAAAAGTCAATAAAACCAAAGACCGACCTCCCCCTAAAATATAATGGTATATGTTAGAGAAGGATGACTGTGCGAAAGGATTTTATAGAACGAGTTGTGGATAAAATGTTAGAGATGGAGACATGAACGAGCAAAGTGTAAATGAATGTTGGAATGAGATGGCTGTGTATTAGGAGTGTAGCAAAGCATATTTTAGGAGAGACGAAAGGAAGGGGTACAATAGATAGGGATACATGGTGGTGGTCGACAGAAATCCAGAAGGTGTTGAAGGAAAAGAAGAAAAAAATTAAGGAATGGCAGAGTGTTGAAGTTGAAAATCTTAGTTTGAAAGCTGAAAGGAAGAGTGAGTATGATGCTCTTAAGAAAAAACCAAAGAAAGCTGTGGCCATAGCGAGAGCAAAAGCCCAGGATAAGCTTTATGACGCACTCGATATTCCAGCAGGCCAAAAAGACCTATATCGGCTTGCTAGAGCGAGAGAAAGAAAGTCGAGGGATGTATGCCAGATAAAATGCATAAAAGATGAAGATGGAATGGTTCTGTCGGATGATGAGAAAATGAAGGATAGGTGGAGGGGTACTTCGAAAGACTGATGAATGAAGAGAATGACTGGAATGGTGTGCTGGACAATAAACCAGTGAATGAGGGTCTAGTGAGAATGGTTAGTATGGATGAAGTGAGAATAGCAGTAAAAGGAATGAAGAATGGTAAAGCATTAGAACCTGACGGTATACCAGTTGAAGTTTGGAAATTATTACGGGTGAATGAAAAACAAAGGAGATGTGCTGGCGTGCAATAACTATAGAGGAATAAAGCTAATGGCGCATAGTATGAAAGTTTGGGAGAAAGTTATTGAAAGACGACTGAGAGAAGAGAGCGAAATTTCACGAAATCAATTCGGTTTTATGCCTGGTCGGGGAACGACGGACGCCATTTTTACCATCCGCCAGCTGTGCGAGAAATACAGAAGTGCGCACAAAAACTTGCACATGGTGTTCATCAACCTCGAAAAGGCATACGACCGGGTACTTCGTGAGGTTTTGTGGTGGGCCCTGAAAGAGAAAGATATGCCTGGGAAGTATGTGGAGTTGATCCGAGCGATGTAAAGTCGATGTAGTACCCAAGTCCGGTCTACAGCGGGCACCACCGGCAGCTTCAATGTGGCTGTTGGCTTGCACCAAGAGTCGGCTCTAAGCCCCTACCTCTCCTGGTGATAATGGACGCACTTACGTCGGACATCGAGGAAGAGGCTCCCTGGTGTATGCTGTTTGCCGACGACATTGTTTTGGTTGCCGAGAGTGGCCTAGAGGTCCAGAGCAGATTGGAGGTGTGGTGGCAAAAACTGGAGAATGTTGGCCTGAAATTAAGTAGATCCAAAACAGAATACTTATATTCTGTGATTTCGGCGGTCTCTCCAGTCCTACGCCCATAACTCTTGCCGGAACACCCATACCGATCTGTTCCGATTTTCGGTACCTCGGGTCGCTTGTTCAAGGGGATGGTGAAGTAGACCGTGACGTAACGCATCGGATCAACTCAGGATGGATGAAATGGCTACAGGTCACTGGAAAAACTTGCGACCCAAGGATGCCCCTCAAGTTAAAGAGGAAAATATACAAGTCCGTGATTAGACCTGTCGTACTGTATGGATCGGAATGTTGGGCTGTGAAGAAGATGGATGAAAAAAGATTGCATGTAGCGGAGATGAGAATGTTGAGGTAGATGTGTGTTGTGACAAGAATGGATAAACTAGGGAATGAGTATATTAGGGGAAGTTTGAAAGTTGTGCCAGTTACAGAAAAGTTGAAAGGGAATCGACAGTCTTGGTATGGGCATGTGATGAGGAGGGAAGAATCGCATGTGACTAAAAGGGTGATGAATGGAGAGGGAGAGGAAGACCAAAGAAACGATGGATGGATTGTGTGAGGAATGATATGAAGGAAAAAGGTATAAATGAGTGTTTGTCGGTTGACAGGGGAGAATTGAAGAAAAAAACGTGTTGCGCCGACAAGTACATGGGATAAGGACAGGGAGATGATGCTCAGACATCTTATATGTCCTTTGCGTTCATAAGCTTTTCTTAACAAAGATGAGTGCTAACTCTCGAGATGGGTGCTAACATTTTCTAGCTCGCTATCCTCGCTTTTGAATTCTACTTTTTCCGATTAATGGGCTTTTCTGGATAGATTGACCAAGTAACTCCTTGATTGAATCCTAAATAATATCCCAGTAGGAGTGTAAAAATTCGAGCTGTTTTCATGGAACTGAAGGTGCACCTCCCTGGAAAAAATCCTGCCCGCTTGGCGCCCATGACGACTTCAATACACAATAGACAATGAAGTTTAAAATCAGGATATTCAGTGTTACACAGCCACACGATAAAATAGAATAATGATAAGTTACAAAAGCCCACCAACCAATACCGAGATAAGGTTTTCGTTTTTGGGGAAAATCTGAAGACTTACACCTAAAAATCAACAACAAGGTCCTAGAACTAGATAGGTATCTACTACTTTCATGAGTTACACAGTTAACAATTGCTAATAATAAATATCTCAATGTGATTTCTTATGACTCACACGTGAGAAATATCCAACTTATTAAATATTATTTTTAATTGCAATAATGAAATGTCACATACATAGTTGTAGCTGTACTATCGCGCTCACTTACGTTCGACCAAGTTTCATCCTTAAACCCTGAGTTTCTAACTTTTCCAATTTTCATCTCGGTACTAGGTACAGTCACGACACTTTTCCACTTTTCCACTCGGTAGTACAGTCACGAGCATCAATATGTAAACTTAACAACTTTAAAAAGAGCAATTTTTTTCCTACTGTTCTGATTGATATTTCATGTCGATATACTGAAACTCGTATTTTCATGAAAAAGATCTTATCTCCTAGTTTCAATTGTTATTTCTCGCGAAAATTGCTCTTTAATTTAGTAAAGCGTATACATATTGGTGCTCGTGACTGTACGTAGTGTTTAGATTAATAATTGCCTAATAAAAGTCATCAACACATACGTTGCGACTACAAGTATGGTGGTATTGCTCGTTCTTTACAGTCCGCGTTGTTCTATCTAGATCGTAAAACGTAAAAAGTATCGTGATAAGAATGTGATACTGAGTCATTTCTGCGCCTATAAACCTACAGCTGTGTGTTTACTTTTCTGGAAAACTAGGTCACTCATTTTATTATTCCCCATACTTACTTTATTTTTTGTTTTCATGAAAGGTCATGTCAACATTTTTCGTTTTTAAATTAGTCTACGCACGTGAGCCTCCGTGTCGGACACACTTAAAACATTTTTAATGTAACAAAACTGTACAAAATTAAGTGTAATATTATGTTCTTTGTTCAGTGTACATACGAACATGTGTTATTTATTATCGAGGTGGGTACCTAACTGTTATATATACCTTAAGCTTAAGTACAGACGCCAGCATATCAAGCAACTACAATCCGATAAATTTCTATAACTAGATTTTTAACTTTATCGCTAAAGCATTAGGTTCAAGGTTGATTGGGAAAATTTGTCAGTTGCGGGTAGCTTGATGTGATGGCGTCTTATTTTAAGCAATGTCAAATAAGCTCATCAATCACGTAAATATTATTGCCAATTCATGATACGAGTATGCAACCGTACGCATACCTAGGTATGTTTACATAGAAAGAAACAAAGAAAGAAAGAAAAATCTTTATTCATCGCAGGGACATGACGTGTATACAAAATTTGGAAAAAGAAACAATAAACATAACAAACATTCAGAATATTATTGAGTATTATTGAGTATTGTTGTTGTCATACATGTCAACTGGACTAATATTTCGTTCCATATAACAGGACGAAACTGATAGTCGTATCTGGGATCCTTCCAAAGTTCCGATTCGCATAATCGGCACGCAAATATCTATTTAGATTTCTAAGTACCACTTGTGAACACAGAAGGCTTTACGATCCGCTTTCCCGTCAACGAAGGATTAGTATTCTTTCTTTGTCCTGTGTCTCTGTCTCTCATGAATATTTCTTTTTTGTCCAGGGACTTTACCGCGATTTTCACACGCCTTAAATTAGATTTTCATTATGCCACACTTAAAAAAATTACGAAATATTAATTGCCTTCGTACTCAAACACACACGTTTAATACACAATTCCCATAAATTAAAAGCGTTTAAAAACTATCTCCATCTTGGTATTTTAATCATGCTCCACGTTGTTTCGTGTCATGAATTAATTTATGTGCAAAAAAAACATCTGATGCCTCTACGAAATTTCTATTTCCTCAAATGGCAGAGGTTTAAAAATGTACACTCCATCACAAGGAACTACGGAAGCATTGGGCAAGTAATTAAGCTCATTGGCTTAATGAGACATTTCACTGAACCGGGTCACCGGTCGTACGGACGAGTGTGTACTACCTACTATACTCACTATCGCACTTACTTTGAGAACATCGCCGAACAAAGGACTTTGACTAATTACGTCTGCCTTAACACAGTTGACGACGCAAGCACTGCGTGACAGAGGGCTTTAAATATTCTTATGTTATGCCTAATTGTGCCTTCTTTTGGGTTTGGGATTACGGGAATTTCGTCAACTTTCCCAAGCTTAAGCAACTGAGCAACTGAGTAATTTATTTATATTCAAGTGCATTTCAACTTGTATTGCCTTATTAGAATATAAACTAATTACTTACTTACTAGCTGCCCGTAATGATGTCTAAGCGTGCTTTATTATGCTAAATGTTCTATTGTGGAACTTCATTAGAGGTTTTTTTAAACGATTTGATCGCATCGCATGGCATATAATATCGTAAAATCCGACATGTACGGTACATCCGTTACAATTTGCATAACAAAACGTTTATTTGAAGCTATTATACTCTGAGCTACCTCTTTTGCAATTTTATTGTAGAAATATTAGGTACAAGGATTCCTGTCTATGATCGATTTAAAACTACAAAAATAAAACATTTTACTTATCTATATTGAAAAAGGCCACAAGGCCCCCAAGGATAATATCCTACATTAGATAAGAAACCATGGCGGTATATTTGCTAATTGGTTGTTACACTTAAAGTTGTAAACGCCAATGTCCTTGGTTTCGATAAAAGTGAACCATAGCATGAAACAAAACAAGCTACTCCTACTTCTATAAAGATTAGTACAACATATTATACGTCAAGCAAAATAATAACTTCAGGGTTAGAAGAAAGACATCGCCAATGCCTTCAACACCATGCCGTAGAGCTGCATTAGGGAGGCACTCCGGTATCACCGGGTGCCGACCTACCTTCCGCCGCACGCTCTCTGGTGACTCGCTGAGCCTCTTTGCCGGATTGCCGCCATGGGATCTGGAGGCGATAGTCCTCGCTCGCCTACATGTATGGCGCGCGGAGGCTCTACGCCGGGGGGTAACTCCGCTGCCGCGGCAAAACGCCCGGGTGTTACTATTGTGAGAATCGACCTGAGGACACGGTGGAGGTCTGCCCCGCTTGGTCGGAGCACCGCCGTGTCCTCGTAGCGGCGATCGGCGGCGGAGACCTCTCGCGTCCGGCCATGGTTCAATCCATGGTCCGGAACTCTGGAGCGAGACGGAATGGGACGCCGTCACCTCCTTCTGTGAAGCACTCATGCTAGAGAAGGAGGTGGCCCAACTTGAGAGGGAGAGTACCTCACGTCCCGGCCGCCGCGGGAGACGCCCCGGGCGTCGGGGGCCACGTGGTGGCCCCCAGCTGACGTAGGCGCGGGCCTGAGGACGGTGAGCTATGGGCTAGCTCGCCGTCCGTCTGTCGCATGACGACAGGCCGTTTCGACGGCGCGTTCGTGTTCCACGCGCGCCTCAAAGAGATGTCAGCAGAAGGGGTCCGCAAGGGCCGATGGTTGCCGGGGCTGCAGGACTGTTCGAAAGAGATACCGTGGTCCCCGGAACACAAAGGGCGATGAAGGAACATGGATGGGTTTTAATCAGTAAAAGTCTGACACTCCCTCCTGCTCCACCCAGAGCGGGAGGAGTCATTTGATAATATTCCTATCCTAAAAAAAAAAGGTTTAGAAGAAAGTCCTTGTGCAAACCTGGCTTAGGATAAAGCCAAACATTGATCTGTTTACAGCGCGGCGGCCAGAGACGCGAACGGCTCGGTCGCGACGACCGCTCCGTCTTGTAATGTTTACATTTCCTTATTATTGTTTTGTAATAACGGGTGTTAATGCTAAAAGTATACGTCAACTACAACGGGCTGAATAAACGATTTGAAATTTTGAATTGTACATGTTTAAAACAAGGGAAAACTCAAACAAAGCGCATTTCCTTTCTAATCTGATTGTCATCCCGCGCAATATAAGCGTAAACTAGGCTATTGTGGTCTCGTGGGCGACATACTGCATGGCTGGAACTGCTGATGCATGGGGAATAGTTGCAAAATTGGTCAATTTAATTAGTATTAGCTATCCCCGGTGAATCATGTGCAATCAGGAGGTCTACTCTACTCTCTAACCACGAAATTCGTATTTTCCGCCGATGTTACGGTACTCCATATCACTGGACATAAGATTCGTTAGGGGCCGGAACTAAAAATGAATTACAACACGATTGGTCATCTGTCCTAACTCCAGATGTGTTTTCAAAACTCCTGAATCCGAAAATATTAGGCAGTAGGGCTCATTTCCAAGTATAAGCTACTTTCGGACAGGCCCCGTATCTTTGTTGACGGACTTAGAGAGTAGACCCCCTGAGACGATCATTTGTAACATTATGAATTAGACAAGCGATACTAAAAATAGAACTCGTATGTTCATATGTGTATAACTGTGAACAACCGCTTAAGGTGGATGCTCCAACCAGCCCGCGAAATTCAAATTTTCCTACGTTTTTTGCAATTTGCAGGCCAGTGCTAGGTTGTATGTTGATTAAATTGCTCGCGACTGTAGGACGTATGTGATTATAGAATTATAATCATCAAAATCATCAATACAACCCTTTTATTTTCATTTATTTTTTCAGATGGGAAGTCATCAAATGATTTCTCCCGCTCTGTGCGGAGCAGGAGTCAGATTTTTACTGACTAAAACCCATCCATGTTCCTTTATCGCCCTCTATGTTCCGGAGCCACGGTATCTCTTTCGAACAGTCCCGCAACCCCGGCAGGCATCGGTCCTTGCGGACCTCTTCCGTTTTCCTCTTCTTCCCAGTCGCGAGCAATATTTTAATCAACATACAACCTAGCACTGGCCAGCAAATTGCAAAAAACGTGAGAAAATTTGAATTTCGCGGGCTACCCTGGAGCATCACCTTAACAAGTTACTACTTATATTAAGCGTGAACTTTGACCACTACGGAGAAATGCGGAATCGACAAGACAAGATCAAACGATCATAATATGCGATTTTACATTAAGATTATCTGCAGCCCGCATCGCTTCTCCTGCGTAGATGTTATCGTAAAAACACGTGTATTAACATAGTGCTTTACTGTATTAATCTCGAGTTACCACGGTTTCCAGCAGGCACGGTGTGCCAGACAGACGCCTTGATTCCCTGATAAGTTTTCTAAATGATGCCAGTCTGTACAGGCACTAACAAAAGCTACACTAGTTCTGATGTACGTTACTGGATACTGGACAAGGTCATCCAGGGCGTTATGCTCGACGTCACCGACGTCGGCTTTAGCTTTTGTTTAATTTTATTGAAATACAACATGAATTGAGTCTAGAGGTTAAATCTGTTGCATGCCTTTGATATGTTTAAATTAATTAAATAACAAAAGAACACATTTATATTCAACTTTGTTTATGAGTTATTAATATCATGTAATATCGTCATGGTCTTAATTTATTTTCAAAATTAACTCAAATTATAAAGTTTCACGAGTCGTCTGCAAAAACTGATATTACGCATTAAAAAGTATTTTGCCATCGACTATACATCAAGAGATCAACGATAAGAGTTCCTATGGGCACAATGAGTCCATTCAACGAGTGGAGCGTATGTAATAGGGGAGATCATTTCAATGCACAATAATATTTGTGCCGAGAACAAGACGCAGACATAATCCAAACAAGATGAATTGGCTAAACGAGATGAGAGTGGAGATCAGATCAACATTTTTTTCTGGTCTTTGTAACCTAACATCACGCCGTAATCGCGGACGACACGACGTAATCTGAACCCTTCAGTAGACGCACTCACTACTAACTGTCTTTTTGGTATTTCGTGTCATGGTATCTTTTTATCAATCCCTAGAGGCTGTTGCAAAGTTTTAAAGGCACTGTAAAAGGCTAATGTGAAATTTATTCATGTCAAGAATGTATGTGGAATACTACAACAAGAAACGGTATAAAATAAAAACAAAACAAAAAAAAAACACAACTTCAAAAAAAACAAAAAATAAGTTATTTTTTTTAATTTTATGCACGCCCCCTTATTATTACATCCCATTTATATATTTATATCACTTTTGCGCTATCAAAATGTGTGAGAATCGAATTTACACATATTAAAATGTGACCTTAACACGAGAGCAATATAACCACATAATAAAAATTATTAAAAAACTCAATTAAGCGGTCGATCACCTGTATAATTTATTATACAAGGTATGATTAGCAACTGTCAACTTTTTCATACAAATGATGATCACTAGAATACATCACACTTCATCGCAGTCACAGGTTCGTTCAACTTAATAAGTTTATGGCAAAACGTGATATATTTACTTTCCCAATAACATTAATTAAAAAATCATGTTTTATTTTAGTCAATATTTTCCTTGAGGCAACTGAACTGAGTAAACTGGAAAGTTCACCATGTAGAATGACCCCATCAGAAGATTTTATAAAATTGGCGGCGCGACTGAAGAAAACAAGTTATAAGGAATGTTTAAAATTTAATGGATAGAAGCCATTAAAAGTTACAACTCTAAGGAACACAGACCAAAACATAATCAGACTAAATATTATAGAAAAACTTTAAATATGTTTTTTGTTTTGTATAATTAATGATATCTAATTAAAACTATTGTTTTGTTAGCTTTTTTTTGTTGATTTTAATTGGTGTTGGTAATTAAACTTATGCTACTACCGTACACAACATAACAACCATGCCGGGTGTCGGTGAAGCAGGCACATCCGTCTCAACAACAGACGATTGGTAAACTGTAATTTGTGGTTAATCGTGATCTCTTGTCGCGAACTGCAAACAAATAAGTTATATAAGAAACGCTACAACCGGACGGAGGAGCTAGGTATCACTTTCTGTACCTACCTACATATTTACTTGTTTGTGCCAAACGCGGTAGACCACATAATCAGAATAAAAGAACAAAAGGTATGCGGAATCATGAAGTAGTTTTCCCTTTTACTGATTTTGTAACTATAGAATATTTTATAGCGATACTGTTTCACAATTAACGACTTCAAAGGCGCGTTCGCGGAGTGATGAGGCATGTGGCAAGTTCGATCTCCTCACAGAACAAATGTTTGTATGGCCTACAGATTTTATGTGTTTGTGAGCTAGTACACAACCAACCCAGTATTTCTACACACCCATCCACAATACCCATATAACATAACACTACATCACGCCGAATTACGCAGATATGTAGGTAGGTAATAGTATCTACTTCCACATTTCGCCAGCTATATTTAAGTCCCATGTGATAAGGGGCGAATCTATTGCCATAAACCGGGCACAAATCCAGGCTCCGTGGCCTTTACTGAGAGATTCCTTATGGGTAAACGAAATAATACTTTTCCCGACTTTGAAACCTAGGACCTCTGCTCAGCAGTAGCACATGCGAGCACTACACCAACGAGGCAGTCACAAAACTCCTCTTTAATTCAAAGTGTCTAACAAAAGTAAAACCTGTCGTTGCAGCGCCATCAGTTGAACCAAAATGCCTAATGATTGAATATCATAATCAACCTATAACGTTCCCACTGCTGGGACACAGGCCTGCTCTCTGCGACAGGGAGTGGGCTATAAGAACCTAGTGCGGGCTGGTGGAGATCACTCATTCAGATCCAAACCTAGTGCGAGCTGGTGGAGACACTCATTCAGATCCAGCCTGTCCCTATGCTGTACTCCCCTAGCGATGCACTAAGCCGAGCCTCGTACCCCACAGAGAGTGTCCTTAGCGATGTAGTCGTTTTGTTTTTAAGATTTTTTTATCCTGGCTGGAGGCCTTACACTCAAGGCACCCACAGGAAAGTCCGGTTAAGCAGACGACAACTTCCTAGGTTGATCTCCGAGATGCCATACACCATAAACGAAGGTGGATATCATATTCATTATTCGAATTTTCGGTCCTTGAACATCCGGTCCTCGCGTTGGATGTTTTACTTCACTGTTCAATCAATGACTGTTCGTTCAATGATTGATGATCTTCTTTATTAAAGGCTGGAAACGATTGCGTCATTCATTTGCAAAAATCAATAAGGGAATGATTGGCTTTATCGGATTTGATCGGATTAGCTATGAGTGAGAAGCTTCACAATATGACAAAACTGTATTGATAATCTATGATAAAGGACAAAAAAGCCTTTGTGTGCGATGCATTTAGTAATGATAAAAATGTTGGTAGAATTTAACTCTAATGCAATTGTAACACTGGTTTCAATACTGCAATCAGGAGAAAAAGGTTAATAACTTCGAAGTCATTGGTACTTTGAAAGATAATAAAAACATTTTTTTGTTCCACTATCACATAATTTGTTCCAAGTTTTAGATAAACCGGTAATTAGCATAAAAATACCAATCGTTTGTTTGCTATGTAGTTAGGAGGAACAATCGTTTTTTTTTATGAATGACGAATTGAACAAAACCTTTTGAACAAAAATATAATAAAAACACACGAATATTTAAACATAATGATTTCCTTAACAAAATTTGGAAAAGGTCTACATGTTGCAGCCAGGCGTCACAAGGCTTAATAATTTTATTTTACCAAAAAAGGATTTAGCACCGAATGTTAAATATGTACCGACTAGGTATTTGCCAGGAGATAAGCTAGCCAGCTGTTCGCGGAACTGCACACCAGGTGCTTTAAATATTTTTGTCGCTCGTTTATCTAACATACCGTAATGACTACGTTATGATGTGATGTGAATGTTAGGGTTGTCTAATGTGGCTTGTTTATTAGGTACATCAAAAACTTGGAGATGGCTAATGCACCCACAGATTTAAATAAAGATTAGAGAGAGAAAAAAAAACAGAGAACAAAAATAAAAATTTAAAGTACATGCACTTGCACTACACTGCTTTACCGAGTTTTAAAATAAAATAAAATTCATTTAATTCAGATAACGTGATCCTTACAGTGCAAATTATAATAAAATAAAATAATTTAAAATAAAATAAATTAACATTAGAACCAAAAATAATAAAATAAATTACCATCCAAATTAAAAATTAACAATAAAATCAGAATTAAAATAAGATAAAATTAAAAATCAATCAAAAATTAAAAAAAAAAACAATCAAATTAAAATAAGATACAATTAAAATATAACATTCAAATTAAAGACATTAAAATTACCCTCTTAATAAATGACACCCATATCGGAGAAGAGATCCTATTTGCTACAGTCTTCAGAATTCCGTTGCGGCTGCCACGCATTCTGCAGATCAGGGAAAAAGTTTTCTTGCGAATGACGGCATTAAAGCCATCAGTTCGATACAGCACGAACATCACCGATGCACTACAGAAGCGAGGCAGCCCCAAAATCATCCTGAAGATGTTATACTGGACGCGCAGGACATCCAGCGATCTTTTGGTGTGCTTGACCCACAGATTTCCCGTATAAAGTCTTTGACAATATGCTTTAAACAACCTTATTTTTACTTGTTCAGAGCAGCCGGAAAATCTGCGGGCCAGCATGTTACCTCTAACCGCTTAAGCCCTGCGCTCCCTCTCAATGTCCATATCGTCCTCAAGACCCTCGGTAATTAAATTGCCCCAGGTATTTAAATTTCGTGACACTGTCTATGCACAAGCCATTAAGGGTACTATTATGTGAATACTCAGGGCATCCACCGGCGGCCCTGAAGACCATATATTCAGAGTATTGGACATTGTATAAAAGACCATGTGCAGCAGCATAGACCTCACATACCCTTAACAGCTCTCCAAGACCTCTCGCCGTCGGGCTCAGCAGCACCATGTCGTCCGCGTAGCTAATGTTGTTGAGGCAGACACCATCTATCGAACAACCGAAACGCTTGCTACTGAGCTCGACGATGAGGTCATTTATGTATAGGTGGAAAAGCTTGGGTGACGTCAAACCTCCCAGTCTCACCCCGCTTTCCAACGTATATGCCTCAAAGAGCGTATTATTCCACCTCACAAAATTTGTTTGGTAGGAATACCAGTATCTAAGCAAATTGAGCACCTCCACCGGTACACCCGCGTTCCCCAACTTTCTCCAGAGCACATCGTATGATACAAGATCAAAAGCTTTGGAGAGGTCAAGCAAACACGCATGTATACCGGTGTCCTGCGGTTAATATAGTATTGGACAGTATGCTTGAGACCTACGATGGCAGCCTCAGTGGATAACCCGGGTCTAAACCCAAACTGCGCGTCGTGTAATTTTATGTATTTATCTATGTAGGAATCAAGCACACCGTCCAGCACTTTAGCAATTATTGTTGCTAGAGATATGGGCCGGTAGTTCCCCCAGTTCGAGATATCCCCAGTCCGACGACGACGATGGTTTTCATTAAGTCATGTCATAAGTATGAGTGACTCCAGCACATCGTGAAGAACAAGGCCAGTACCCTCGGCAGTCTCAGTTTTGGTTTGTCAGAAATTATACGGTCAACCGAAATCGATTCATTTGGCAGTGGTTCCTAATTCTA
Source organism: Xestia sexstrigata (assembly GCA_941918905.2). Classification (NCBI taxonomy): domain Eukaryota; kingdom Metazoa; phylum Arthropoda; class Insecta; order Lepidoptera; family Noctuidae; genus Xestia; species Xestia sexstrigata. The sequence goes on from OW799214.2 coordinate 14,064,653, forward strand.
ATAAACAATAATAATAAATACCGCTGTACATTACACACACCGCCATCTAGTACCACACAAAGCAACAAGGCTTGTGTCGTAGAAACCAAATAGTTGATCTACTTTTTTTTTTGTAAATAGATTGGTCAAGGTACTTAATTATTATAATGTTAATCAGGCCTTGTTTTTATTGTGAATAAATCTTATTTCATGCATCCATCGATTATGCAGATTACTAGTGTACCTAACTCACAATCTCTTTTGCGAAAAATAGCAACCCAAGTGGCATAAGTAAGACTTTTCCTTCTAATTTACTCAGAAACAACGTTACCACAGAATAGATAATAGTACTAGCGTACCAAAACTAATATTTTCACAAGTTAATACTTCACAGAAGGAAGTAAATTATACAAACAATGTGGGTTGAATCTCGAAATAGCATTGAGCTAATTTTAGTAGCCATTTGGACAAAAAAATGGAGTTGATAATTTAACTCATTAAATATACATAAATATAATTATTTAATTACGACGGCAAATAAGTAGGTAAAGGGTGTAAAAAGACTCTTAACGAAGCCGAAAGGCACGTCTTGTTCTCCCCGTCATAGCGATATTTTTTTTGTTGGCGACCATTTGGGAACCTTCTAGTTACGGAGATATTGGGGGTCAAAGTTCCAACTTTTTCGCAAGTTTTTTTTTCTATACATGTTTTTAGATAAAAGATAAAGTTTTAAGATAAAGTTACAAGATTTTTACTTTAAACACCACCACGACTCCCGTACTATTTAATCCATCGATCAGCACAATGTTTTAAGTGACATTGAGTCCTACCGAAGTCTGATTTTTCACCCAAAAAAAAAAAAATTCCCAGCAAACATTTTTGCGTAGAGTTACTTAGTTTGTTTGATGTACAGAATGCTTGGTTGACGGCTTCGTGAAGAGCCTGTTTACACCCTGTATTCCAAAACAATCCTCATCATTCGGAAGCGGCCATAATCAGAAGTGGGATCGAATAGGAAATAGCGGTGTGATTGTTTTTTTAGCCGATTGTAAGGCTAATTTTTCACTATCTTTAATGAGACTGTTTCTGAGTGTTTCTTTCGTTATCGTGACCAATAAGGTGTAAATCTGATTCTGATTTAGACTGCTTTGTTAGCTTAGAGGTTGCAAGCGTAACTGCTGATTGTAGTACCCCGTGGCATAATGTTAGGGATAAGGTGTTTTCATTATGTTGCGATTTTGCGCAACACTAAACTTTTCCTGAATATTTGAAGCGGAGCAGCCCTATCAGCTATCTACATGGTGGTGTGTGGAATCCGCCACAGAGTTCTGATCAACAATTCAGTGCATATTGTTTGAGCGCATGTATATGCTAGAAAGCCACTGTTTTGCAACTAACGCACGAATGCTTGACATTAACAGTAGGCATTATGCAGGTACTTACATATTGAGTGCAATACTTATATTCTTTACATAATATTTTAATATTTATGTTTACACGATAAACTCATAAAATTTGAATCGGTATTTTAGCAACTATTTGCCTTGTGTAATTTCTTCGCGTAGCCAATATTATCAATTTGTTAATTAAGTCTAAATCCTAACATATTTTGTTTGTTGTACTTGCTCCGTTTCATTATTCCTCCACCAATTTATAACGAGGTACGTGGATATGATGATGATAGGATGAGGCTATTCCTTTACTTTTTTCTTGGAACTGCACTTTAAAATTTCCAGATCAGTTTATTTTTGAAAATATGTCAAGGCCAGTACCTAAACTTCTTATTGGTTTAATAATCAACGTCCTGTATATGGTTTTTTTGAAGTTTATAATCATCATCATTGTTATTGTTGATGATTGATGTTCGACTTACTCGGCCTATGTTCTATGTTCAGTTGTTCCCTCCCATACAAACTACATAACTTCTTTTATTTTAGGACTGATTTTGTTTTTTTCATACAAAAAGTGTAAATATTTAAAAAACCAGCCCAAAAACAGGTACTTTCAACAACCTTTAACTTGAAATTAAAGAAGCAACATGAAACAAACATTGGATCAAACGTTTGCGCAAGTAAACCGGCTTCTTCAACCCAATTCACACACATGGTGGCAATAATACTTGTACTGTTCGTTATGGTACAGCGGTCAAGGTATCGATGTGCGATACACTTTCATTGTGGAATAGAGAAATTCTAGATGCGCCCGCGACGATATCACGGAAATAGGAAACTTATTGGATATGAAATCTGAGCACCAAGTCAAGATTGAATTGCCTTTCCATTCGACTCACTTTAAGACTACCCAATGTAATAATATAATTATTACAGTGTTAAATAGAAAGGGGCACATAAAGTGAGATGGTAAAAATAAAAATGTAGTCCTGAACCATTAGGGATTATGCAAACATGCTACCTCACACCCAAACACACAGACTACAGATTTTCTTGTAATAGAAAAATGTCATCATCATATCTTCTACCATAGTGCTAGCATAGAGCAAAGAATTTGGATGTCAACCGCTGTCACTGGCAATTCAGTCATTGTTATGATGATATTGTATGTAATATTTTCAAAAATGAAATAAAAATGGTCTATCAAAACATTTTGGAATTCCTTTATATTACAACAAATATTCGGCCACTATTTCCATATAAGGCCGTGGCTAATCGGCTATTGACCGATGCCTATTAAAAGTTTGTTCACGCAGCGTATTTCAGGTACTTATAATAAAAATAAATAGGCTATTTTGAATCTGACTATTATAATTTCGAAACACAAACATTTCCCGTTTCACGTTTTCCTACAGAGTGAATGTTTGAACAGGAACATGCCACGTGGATATAAACTTCTTGTAAAAATTAAGAATACAAAAAAACATCGTTATTTCAATCAACCCTGGAAATTCCTGGTGGAAATAAGTATTTATGTTCCTGCGTCCCTTCCAGCTACTAGATTACATATGCAAGATCCACCTTTCCCGCCGCGTAAACGATAAAACATATACGTATGTAAAAAACGCTTTACTGACTAGACTAGATAATAACATCGACATGTAACATTACAAGCTGTTGCCGCCTCGTCTCGCATATCTTCAATAGCTGGTGTTTCACTTTTCACACTGATTAATATTGGCAGTGTCAATATCCCATCAATTAGCTACGTCTGTTTTAATGTTATGTGAAATTGTAAAACTGTTCTTGTTGATAACTACTGTTATAGCGAAAGCAGGTTTGACGAAAGTGTGTGCAATTTTGTCTTCTCTGTCATTATTAAGCCGTAAATTAATCACAAGCAGACAATAAATCACTTCTTGAACTTAAGTGTCTTTCTTTTAATATATTGTTCACTTTCTTTGTTACAGATAATGTCAAGAAAGAAGTTAATACTGTCGTTCTCGTTAATAACACTGGTATGCGTAGTAAACGCGGTTGTGCAGAATACTGCAACGGGCAATGAAATCGACTCAGCACTGAAGAAATCACAGACCAGCACAGGGGGACCTTTGTACCCGAAAGCAACAGAGACCAGGGACTTACGGACACTAGACGGACTATGGAACTTCAGGAAATCTCCTACGGATCCCGAGACGGGGTATAAAGCCGGCTGGTTCGAACAGGATCTCGACAAGGTAATGTACCTAGTACCTCCGCATATAAAAAGTTCGATGATATCATACGCCTAAGGGGCAATACCACTAGACTCGTGCTGGTATGTAGTTACAGATATTAATGTGTTGCACGTTTGTTAATAAAGGCCTAATGTTTTGGTCTTGCAGGCATGCAAAGATGACGATTCACGTTGATGTGTGCGATATGCGATATAGGGTGACCATTCCATTTACGGAATCTTAAACCCACCATCAATAAGGATTTGATCGAAATTCTCCTACGAAATAACATAATCGTCTCATGTAATCCTTTTGTACTTATCACAAAAAAAACAATAAGGTTTGGAATTATGGTCGATTATCGTTTGTATATCACAACCTTCTCATCTACCTCCACTAAATCGACAACAATGGCTAGGTACTTAATATTCCTATAGGTTTCGAGAATAAAGCCTGTATATTCCATCCCCGCTTATGATAATAATACCCGCGGATCGCTTATAATCGTTAAAGTTTTTGGAATACTACTTGTTTTTTTTATTTGGAGGATTTTGATAAATGTTATAACTTTCCTACATTCTTTGATTTAAAAATTCCAAACAAAATGTCAAATGACTAAACTACTAACTTAAACATCGTGATAGATTCTTACTGCAGACCTGCCAACCTTGGCGCCTATGCGTTGTTTACTAATACAATATGTGTCGCTCGCTGTGTTAGATAACATTGTCCAAAAACTTGTTTGTCAACTACGTTTTGTTATTAGTTATTTAATATAGAATCTTCATTATTATTCCGTATTAACTTATTATCATTAATTCAAGTTCGAACAGCCTCTATAATACAAGCCTTTGGATTTTATCACGATGATGAAAATGTAGCTACAAACATTCTTCACTTTGCACTGTTTTAGACTTTCACGGTTTTTCACTACACTTAAAGTACTTACGGAATAATATCCGTGATCGTGCGCTGTTACAAGCATCGTGATCGCGGGAACACAGTATTCCCGCGATCATGATGCTTGCAACAGCGTCGAAATATCGGGAACTCATAGAAAAAAAAGAAAGTCACGGATGTTATCCTGTAAGTACTTTAAATTCTTCACTTTGTTCTTCCAATGTAACATTGAAACTTTTTGCAATAATTGCTTCACTGTTGCACTTTCATTAATCTTAACTCAAGCGTGACGTATGAAAGATAACTCATGTGAAAAATGGTTTGTAATCCAGGTACTATAAATCACGTTCATTCTTGTCTGTATTAATTGCGGTACGCTCGTCTTCTCGTTTCCAATACTTAAGACTTGACCCTGCACTCGTGCGAAATCGTGGTACATCTTTTAGCACGTTATAAACATAAATTAGTTTGTCCTTTGTTTTGGAGTTTTATTAAAAAAAAAACTCGTTGTCCGTTAGAACTCCTTGTATTGCGAAGGATTCCTGAGTAACTATTTTTACAAGCAGTTAAACCGTTTGTCATCGTTCTCTTGCCCTTTTCCCAATTTGTTTAGGGTCGGCGCAGCATATCCTTTTCTGCCATACTTCTTTAGTCATTTGTCATCACGTCACAGTCCATCTATCATTCCATCTTACCCTACTCTTTCTATCCACTGTCATACCCAAAACTTTCCTCACGATCCGACATTTTTAGGATGACATTAGTACATTATTATTGAAGGACAAGAATCCAATTAATATTAATACTTTTATTTACAAAAACAGCATTTCCAACAAGTTTTAAATGATTTTATCATTCACACTTGGATAGACGAGTTACATTTTTTAACTTAGGTCAACCTAAGTCAAAAGGTTGTTTTTGTCCCAAACTTCAGCGTGAACTCTGCTCACCGATGTAGTTTTAAGAGAAAAGGTTGTTTTAATGATAAGCCTATAAGAGCCAATGGATAAAACGACTCTTCCCAGAAAGCATTTAGGTCAACTATTAATGATAATACATTTCCCCTGCAGACCGGTCCAGTGATCACCATGCCGGTGCCATCGTCATACAACGACGTGGGCGAGGACATTACGTTGCGCGACCACGTGGGGGTGGTGTGGTACGACCGGCGGTTCTACGTGCCCTCGTCGTGGGGTGCTGCAGGGCAGCGGGTGTGGCTGCGGTTCAGCAGCGTACACTACGCCACTGAAGTGGTAAGTACGCGTCAGTGGCAAGTCTGCGCCAGATAAGTAGGAATTAAAGGTCATTGCTCTTTCCTTAATTTCTCTACGTAGGTACCCCGACAATACATTATGAATCGTTTTTTATTACTAGAAAAAGTCAAGGATCACGATAAAGTTCGTTTAGTTTATGTCATTATTTCTGTTTTCGGAATAATGTATTTGAATAAATGTATGCGGGTTAATGACCTTTAATTCCTACTTATCTGGCGCAGACTATAACAAATACTATGATGACAATCTTTTACGTCCATCTTGTAATAATAGCACACGGTAAATAGATCATACTGATGATACTCAGAAGATCGCAGGCATGACTTAGTAGAGACTAACGCAGACCAAGGAAGATTGGCACAAATGAAAGAAGGCCCTGTACTCCGCAGTGGGTGGAATTATGCTGCCAATGATGAAGATAAAACAGATCCAATCGTAATGTAGCCAGACATCAAGTTCATGAAGTTGTAGTGAGGCTGACTATCCACAGTGCGCTGGACAGTCATGTTCATTTTAGGTAGTTACGAGTTGGTAGTTATGTGTTAGTTGGACATAGAACGAATAAGTTTAACTTGGGGATATCATTAGTCAAGTCATAGTAAAGCACCAGTCTGAAGACAACTTACCAGCAATAGGCTAGTTTCCACCATCAATAAATTGCAAATCTATTTAGTCCGTCAGAGTTTTGGAAAATAATGGGCACGTTTTTTTTGTTTTTGTAAATCAATGAATATTGAGAAAAATAAAACGCATCAAAACTCGGGAGTATGGTATAACGCACTAAACTTTAGCATTTTAAAAGCGTCGGATCTTCGTCAATTTTGGTTTACGTAACATAAGAAAAAATAAGGGTCAAATATTTTTTGGAAATCTGTTTTGACGGACTAATTAGATTTTTTTAGTCATCTACCCTATTTTGGAATACCAAGCTTGGCTACCTAAGAACTCTAGTCTCAGCCAAGTTAGGCCCCAATTGTAGGTACCTCCAATTGAGGCCTAACTTGGCTACCTAAACCAAGGTAACTAGGTAGGACAAAAATAAAAAGCTCATCATCTGCCTAGCCTTTTCCCAAGTTTTATTGGGGTCGGCTTCCAGCCTAACCGGATGCAGCTGAATACCAGTATTTTACATGGAGCGACTGCCTATCTGACCTCCACAACCCAGTTAGTACTGGGTAATACGATACCCGTTGGTAAGACTGGTTGTCAGACTTTTTGGGCTACTGACTACCTGTGACGACTGTCAAAGATCACAAATGACAGCCGGGACCAACTGCTTAACGTGCTTTCCGAGGCACGACCAAACTCGGTATGAAATGGGTGGTCACCCATCCACAGACCAACCTAGGCAAGCACAGCTTAACCTAAAGATCGACCCGAGCGGCTGTTATTATTTAGCCACGAGCTATTTCGTTAATTAACGCTGCTTTTAAAATTATTTTTGCTCACGAAATAAGTATAATTTATTAAGAATAATATTTATACTAATTAGTGTTAAAACTTTAGAAGCTCATGTGACACAAATTTTATAACATAGCCCTAAGCCATGTCCATGCTAGTAATTAGTAACACACTAACGCAATTTTATCTCGAGACAGTTATTTATCCATTTTGATTAGAGTGGTATCTAAGGTGAACGAGATGAGATAGATTTTATAGCTCCTTAACAATGTGTCAAATCGTCTTCAAAAATTTGAATTTAAACGGAACTTTATTACTTTCCACTGTATCACTGCCATGCTAAGTCCGCAAGTACGGCGAAATAATAAAATAAATTATTTGCACGACTTTTTTCCAATACAGGCAAATCTCCTAGCAAAGAAGCGGCAAACAAATAAGTATCACGTAACATTGAAAGTAGTTGTTATTATGTCTAGCGCGTACCTTTTACATTATTTAAATGAGCACAGAAACAGATATAATATACAGCGTGTGCGAACATTGTTAATTCAAAGGATTTGCGCTAAACGGACACTGTAGAGAGCCGCGGTTCTCACGATTAACATATAAACGGGTTCGCTATTCGCTATTTCATCTTTTAGACACATCCTTCTTGAGAAAATCCATGCCCAAAGAAGTATTGAATTTTAAACAGTTGCCCAGCTCCCCGTACGGTTGGCTACGGACCCAAGTTATTCGTTGCCATATTTAACGTCATTTATGTATGAGTGCTTCTTATGGAAGCTTGGAAATTAGGACATTCTCTGTTCTAGACTTTACACAGACTCAATGATATTCCCAGAGATATCATTTAGGAATAAAAGACCTTCAGGCATGTATAAAATTTTAAATCTCTTTGTCTTTGCAGTTAATTTGTACAGATGATGCAATAATTTCATATTATCTGCATTTGCTACCGTATAAATCGTCTCATTCTATTAAAAAGATAATCTTAATAACTTATAACAGGTCAAGTAGTTTCCAAGAAGAATGTTTCAAAACATGGTTGGCTGGTGTTATGTCTAAAATAGACATGGAGATCATAAATATGAATATTACGAGTTATTGAATCCAAGATGATCTCAAGTGGCTTAAATAACAGATACCAAATAATATACATAATTAAAAGAAAGCACGTAAAAAGCAAACTAGTGTAACCTGGCCTTGGCAACAAGAAAGGGAGGATCCAGCCTATTCTTGTGGCGTCAGTAGAAGCCAGCCCGAGGTGTCGTTGTCACGAGGCGGCCTAACGACTGTCGGTAATTGGACAATTTGTCGTGCGACACCGGTCTCGCGAGTTCGATCTCGTTTGACCCGACGGCCGACCACTAGCATAGATTTAAAACGAAACACACCTCTTCGGGAGACAGCAACAAACAAGCCATCAATTATTTACTTACTTTACGCAGAACGCTTGCATGCAAATACGGTGCACCTGTTAAGCTGTTAATTCATTTGGTTAGTGGACCCGATTGATTGATACGATTGATTCCGGTAATTCTGACTTTGCATTTGACTGCTTTGAATTAGGTGCATTTGTCGACAACGATTAAACGATGACTTTCTGTAGTGAAACGAAATGCTAGCTGTCTGATGTGTTTGATTGAATGTCGGGGCCTCGGGGAACACACAACAGTGGTTTCGAGTCTATCATCTATTCTACAGTTGACACCATAGTATTCTTAGTTTACCTCGCCTGCTTAGTGTTTCCCTTTCGTTTTGATTTCAGTCTGTTAGGTACATCTTTGTGGGTACTAAATCTTCCGGTTTTTCTTCCTCTTTTTTCTTCTACCTATTAACATTAATTACAGTCATTTAAAAAATTAAACCGTACTTAGATTAAGTACGGTCTGTGTACTTTACGAACGTTTTACCGCTTAAAATGTAAACAGTCTTCATTCATACGCCAATTGTACTAGAGGGCAATAAGAATCACTGACCTCACTTAACTGACATTACTCAATCAGCTTCCTGCCGACCGACTTGTCTAGTGGACTCGTTCTTGTCAGGTACCTCTGTTGTTCTGGGAAAGGTTAAACTAAACATTTGAATGAGCAAAGTTCTTATAAATACTTGGTAGTATAACCTCGGGGAATACGAAAGCCGACATCATCTCATCTGCCGTGGTCGTTGATTAATTTATTAAAGAAATCTGGTTCAAAGGATGCAGTCTTGTATTTTTGAATCGTCTTTGAACATCTCCTCAATTCATTATATGTAGGTACTTCTGCAATAGTCCTAAACTCCTAATCCTACTCAATCAGCCCGTCAGAAGTTCTTTAGGTCAAAATAAGCAAATGAAATGTCTTCCAAGTAGAAATTCCAGTGGAGTTGTAAATCACTGGCACGATGATTCATTCTGCAAACGATATACTTGCAGTTATAGTGCTAAGCACCACAGCTCTGTAGGCGATACCTCATTACGTTTACAATGATTTGTAAATCAACCACGACCCGACTTAGTAAGAGGTGCTGTAAAGTGGGCTATAAAGGCGCAATTTGCAGGACAATGTCTCCAGAATATGGGTCGACAGCACACAAATCTGGCTAATATAAACAGATACAATTATCATTCAGCTGTACGGACACCTACGGGATTAAGTTCGTATTTAAACTAAATGGAAACGCAACCCGAGATTTATAAGGACAATGACTTTGATTCATAGAACCCGTATTTGCAGTATGTTGATAAAATGGGCACATTATACATCACCAATTGTATGGGTAGTTCAGGAAGTGCAGATTAGGAGATTAACTTAGACCACGATAATCTAAATTCTAAACCAACAATTTTGAAACTAGGTTCTCGTACGCGTAGTAAGTTAAAAGATAAAATCTTTGGTTATACAAGGCCAAAGATTATGTTATCTGGAATTTGGTCCCTTAGTAGGTCAGTTTATTTCAATTAGGAAAGCCGTATAGCCTTAATAATGCTTGAACACGATAGCCTCCAGTAGATTTCTCATAGCTACAACAGTACTTTAGCTTCAGTGTCGTAGGGAAAGTTTATACTTATTTGCTAAAAGGCGCCTTTTTAGGGTTCCGTAGTCCTGACCAGGAACCCTTATAGTTTCGTCATGTCCGTCCGTCTGTCTGTCCGAGGTTTTGCTACGAAACGGTTAGTACTAGAAAGCTGTAATTTTGAAGGTATATCAATTACGCCGGACAAACCGGTAAAATAAAATGTTGTTTTTCTTTTTAAATATTTTTAGATAACCTTAGTTTAGGAGTAATAGTCGTTGAACTTGGGTGTTGGATAATTTTGTACCAAACACAAAATTAGAATAAATCCTTTCAAGTGACTAAGATCGGTAGTTGCTTGTTTATCACGGGTGAACACTTGCATTGAAAAACAAAATCTAAAATATAACGGGCTACTACGGAACCCTGCCCGACACGCACTTGGTTGTTTTTTTGTTCTGTTGTGTAGGATTCTACATTGCAAAATCCCAATTTAACAATTAAGTTATCCATAATCTTGCCTTTTTCTACTCTTTTAGGGTTCCGTACCTCAAAAGGAAAAAACGGAACCCTTATAAGATCACTTTCTTGTCCGTCAGTCCGTCTGTCTGTCCGTCTGTCACCACCGTTTATCTCAGGAATGTATACCATATACTGAGCTCTATAGTCCCTATTAAGTGTAAAATCAAGGTCCTGAGTCAACATGATAAAAAGATATGGGCAAATTTAGATTTTCGCGAAAACTTTTAAGTACCAAAATTTACCTTGATTTTCAACTTTTTTATTTTTCGGACTTTTCCCTTTACTGGTACTGTAAGACCTTGCTTTAAACCAAAATTGACAATTCTAGGTCAACCGGAAGTACCCTATAGGTTTTGGGTCGAACACCTACATAATAGTTGCCGTTGACTTAGAATCACAAAATTTGGCAAAAAGCAAGGTCTTACAGCACATGTAAAGGGAAAAGTCTGAAAACCGTAAATATGTAGTTTAATAACAAAACAAAAGCGATTTTAGTTACTATTACAAACTTATTATTTGCAGTTGGTGCAATAGCCGTTTCTAGGGATCGAACAGCAAAGTTAAGTCTGTCCTTTAAAAAGTTTGTACGAGTCCGACTCGCTCTTGGCCGGTTTTTCTGTCTTTCAGTGTTTGTGATGTAATAGCGCTTTTAATAAATAAATAAATAAATATCGCTGGACATTACACACAGCGCCATCTAGTGCCACACTAAGCAACGAGGCTTGTGTCGTGGACACCAGATAGTTGATATACTACATAGATACTTTTTGTTTGTAAATACATACTTATTATACATATAAACATCCATGACTCGGAAACAAATGCCCATGCTCATCACACAAACATTTGCTCCGACCGGGTTCGAACCCGGGACCCTAAGAACGTAAGGCAGCCTCACTACCGCTGCGCTATTCGGGTCGTCTTCGCTTTTGTACTGATAAATATCAAATCTATTTGCAGAACTAAAGTATTAAAAAGGGTTAACATTCTTTTTTCCCCAAAATTAAAAGCTTTTTAGATTCTGATGATGATAAATAACAGGAACAGCAAAAGCTTTTAACGATCCGCATACACTTTGTTTTATTTCACCACATCTTCGTTCATTGTTCCGACAAGCCAACCTCGCCTGATTGATGTGAAACTAAACTTTGACCTTGGTATTATTGTAAGGTTAAACAGTATTTCAGCGGTTCCGTCTAAGACCTATAAAGGAATATTATTACGACATTTAGAACTGGAATATTGTTAAGAGAGACTTACAGCCTTATTCATAAAAAGTTAGAGCCTCCTTGAAGGCTTCTTGAAGGCCCGATGCTAAAAAACATGATTCATAAACGTCTATTAACGCTAATCAGTCCATCAAGGCTCTGCTAAAGTTAGACAGCCTTATTCATAAAAAGTTAGAGCCTCCTTGAAGGCTCCTTGAAGACCCGATGCTAAAAAACATGATTCATAAACGTCTGTTAACGCTATCAGTCCATCAAGGCTCTGCTAACGTTAGTGGACCGTTGACCCTCCTTTATCTCCCTGCTAAGTCACAAAATAGCCGCCGGAAATTTGAACAGCTGACTTTGACAAGAGCAAAAAACCATACCGAAGATAATTTTAGTGAAGGGAGGGTTACGCAGATTAAAAAAAAATCCAGGAAAATTTATTTTCAGAAATTTGTATTTAAAAATCCTCTTAATTAGGTTTTTAAGATGATACGTGTACTAACAATAAATATGAAAAAAATAAAATTACCATGATTAACATAGTTACAGCTTTTTGCACTTAGGTACAACATAAACATGCGGATCGGAAATGGCGGGAAAACAAACATCTCGCTTTTTATAAAAGTTGATCTTGGGGTTGTATCGTCAAATTTTATCTTTTCTTATTGGTTTATCATTAATTTCTTTTTTTGTTCCTTTTCTTTTTTCTCGTGTGTATTTGTAAAAAAATGCGTTTTCCCGCTAATTTGCTGTCACTGCTGTCATTTTTTTTTAAATTGTCGATGAGGCCTTTTTTAGGGTTCCGTAGCCAAATGGCAAAAACGGAACCCTTATGAATTCGTCATGTCTGTCTGTCTGTCCGTCCGTATGTCACAGCCACTTTTTTCGAAATTATTTGGTAACTAGATGTATTCTGTGAACCGCATTAAGATTTTCACACAAAAATAGAAAAAAAAAAATTTTGGTGGTTCCCCATACTTAAAACTGAAACTAAACTATTTTTTTCATCAAACCCATACGTGTGTATCTAGCATTACCATGTAAACTTCCACCGAAAACTGGTTTTAACTTAATTAAAAAAAAAACACTATTATTAAAACATCGATCAAAGTTACAACGAACTACAAGAACTTTTATATTATGTTACTTGCTGCTACGGAACTTTTTTGTCATTTGATTTGTCAAGATGGCCAACATAACGCGTCAGTCTGCTAGCTAACAGACCCATCAACAGTCTGCTAGCTGACTGCTAGCAGACCCATCAAACCTCAATTAAGGATTTTTTATGATCCTTAATTGAGGTTTGATGGATACCGTGGCCCCGGACGGAACACAAAGGGCGATGAAGGAACATGGATGGGTTTTAGTCAGTAAAAGTCTGACACTCCCTCCTGCTCCGCCCAGAGCGGGAGAAGTCATTTGATGATTTCCCATCCGAAAAAAAAAAAAAAAAAAAAAAAGGATTTTTTTATGAATAAGGCTGTTAGTTTTTAGTTGGACATTTAGTTAGGGGCGGCTTTTTCACTGAGCGATCTTGATGGATTTTAATTGTACCACGTTGTACGAACGCACAGTGTAGACGCTAAGTGAGACTGCGTCGATGCCCCAAAGACGTAGCGTATGCCCAACGTTGCATCGCGACATTAGCGACCCTGTGGAATCGGCGCGGGCGTAGGCTCGCGTAGAGGCTCAGAAGACGCTGCTTAGGCCCGCGTACCGCATAGTGACCCGTAGACACGAAGACGTCGCACGGTGGGCTGGAAATCGGCTTTCATAGACTTAGGGATTTCAATTTGCAAGTGCTTGTTTTTATGCCGGATATCGCTTCTATTAGTCATTACTATGTACAAAAATGACACCCGAGTTAATTCTGCCCAAAAACGAAGGAAATATATTTTTTTTACGAAAAATTTGTATGAAGCTAGTATGAAAAATCGAATTATCTCCTAAACGGCATGTTTAACCGTAATATCCTTGGAGGTGGTCATAGTGCTAATTATTTATGATTTTTTGGTAGCCGATTTGAAGAAAAATTTATTGCGGTTTTTTTTTTTAAAATCGTCAAAATATTTTTATTTATTTTTACATGTAAAACGATCCCTTTTAGTGTCCAAGTTAAAAAGTTCGATATGTTATTAACCCAAATATTAAGAACACACAAAACAAGAAAAATTCAATAAAGAAATTGCTGTTTTTTGACACATTTTTATTAATTTAAATAAAAAAAGATTATCAAACTCTTATTTAAGTAACATATAAAGTTATATTATATACAAAATAATTTAATTTAAGGAATTAATACGGCATTTGTTAGATAAAGTAAAATAAATAAAAAAAAAGACAAAATATCATTAAATATTACAAAAAAAAACCCAAACACACTCAAATACAAATTTACAATTACGCAGCTATAACCGGTTTGGATGAAGACCTCATCAAAAGATTTGCTGTAATTTTACAAGCAATTACATCTAGAGAACAGGTCGATATAATAAAATTTAGAGATTATGCCCGCAAAACAGCAGAAAAGTACGTATTATAGACTGGTACTACATGTCGTCAACCGTTCATAAATTATTAATCCATGGGGCTGACATAATCGAGAAAAATAATATTGTGCTGATTGGGACTCTCTCGGAAGAAGCCTCAGAGTCTCGAAACAAAGATTTTAGGAGGTTTCGAGAACATCATTCGCGGAAAAGAAGTAGGCAGGATTCCAATCAAGGCATTTTAAATATGCTTGTTGTTTCTTCGGATCCTTTGCTAAGTGCACAAAGGCCACAAGTTGCCAAGAAAAAGCAGAGCTTTTTTGCTGAAACTCTCGACTTAATTCAATTTCAGGAAACTGAGTTCGAGTTTTTGGATATATCCAATCTGGATGCTGACTCAGAATTGGAGTCCGACAACGAGAGTGATAACGAAAATTTGTAAAAAAAATATATATGTACATATTTGTAAATTTGTATTTAAGTGTGTTTGGGTTTTTTTTTGTAATATTTAATGATATTTTGTCTTTTTTTTTATTTATTTTACTTTATTTTACAAATGCTTAGTATTAATTCCTTAAATTAAATTATTTAGTATGTAATATAACTTTATATGTTACTTAAATAAGAGTTTGATAATCTTTTTTTATTTAAATAATTAAAAATGTGTCAAAAAACAGCAATTTTTTTATTGATTTTTTCTTGTTTTGTGTGTTCTTAATATTTGGGTTAATAACATATCGAACTTTTTAACTTGGACACTAAAAGGGATCGTTTTACATGTAAAAATAAATAAAAATATTTTGACGATTTTAAAAAAAAAAACCGCAATAAATTTTTCATCAAATCGGCAACCAAAAAATCATAAATAATTAGCACTATGACCACCTCCAAGGATATTACGGTTAAACATTTAGGAGATAATTCGATTGTTCATACTAGCTTCATACAAATTTTTCGTAAAAAAAATATATTTCCTTCGTTTTTGGGCAGAATTAACTCGGGTGTCATTTTTGTACATAGTAATGACTAATAGAAGCGATATCCGGCAAAAAATCAGGCACTTGCAAATTGAAATCCCTAAGTCTATGAAAGCCGATTTCCAGCCCACCGTGCGTCGCCACGGTAATTTCATCGTTTCGCTACAATCATCAATTAAATGGTTTGGTAACAACAAAAAATATAACGAAAACAAAATCATATTTAAATAAAGGCGAGCTTTACAATAATCCCAGTCACGTAATATGATGAGAGCTCTTCGTTCGAGACGCGAACAATAATATTATCGATTGATATGATTGACCTTTTTGTAAATTAAATCAAACCTGAGAGCATTGTCATCTTAATTTTAAACAAACTCATCGTAACAGCTGTCTCCGTGCTCACAAGCTTGACACTCAGAATCCTTTTATCGGGATATTGACCTCACTTCAACGTAACTGAGTTTCAAAATAATAGAGCACGCATGTGTAAGTATTTAAGAGAATCCTGACAAAATCCCCTCAACAAGGTTCAAATTACGCCCTCTGTATAATGTTATAGGTACGTAAGTATGTAGGTACTCGTATAAATTGCAGGAACATTTTTACGACACCCACGTGAGGTGAATGCGCCCAGCTTTTGTTCAAATTAACCGTGTATTCTTATCCTGGTAATGTTTTGCTTATCTTTATTTTCTCAGATGGTAATTTAACGCATATGTTAGTACGTACTAAAACAAACCTAGAACACATTTTATTAAAATATCAGACCAGTATTGGGTCCGTTTAAAATTCCATTGTTAGGTTTCTGACAACTTTTTATCTATTATTTTGTCCCATAATTGCTAAGTTTAATTTCGATAGTGGAACAACACAACAAAAGTCCTTATCTTTGTAACGTTAATGTATTTACCTAACTTGTTAACTTGCTCACAGCCTGATTCCAATACAGATACCGTGGTATTGAGCAATATCCGTAAACAGTCACTTAGTATTATCGTATCTAAGTAAGCGTCAATATATTTAAACAGCTTACACCTGTTTGTGCAATAAAACGATTTAAGCTTTTAGTTGTTGCGTAAGCGATTCTAGGACAAAAAAACACAAGAATTCGAAGTACCTACGTATGAGAATTGGAAAGAAATGAGGGAGGCCTTTGCCCAGCACTGGGACAGAACTGGCTAGTAAAAATAGAAGTAGAGAAGTGACAACTAAGTAGATAACTCATGCACGTAATGGTCAACAAGCTTTGCAACTTAAACAGCTAAATTGCAGTTGTAAGCCTATTACAATCTTCATTTGTCTTTGTTGAAACAAATGACTGATGATCGTAATAGCAAAAGTCATCGCAAACATTCTGCCTATTACCTACGTCCCGTTATTGTGTGTTATTGTGTTTACCGTTGCTATAAATATAATAGAACAACATTAGTATCTGAAATGACATATTGTGGTAAATAGAGGCTTGGATTGTTAGGAGTAAGTTTTCTTCCCACGGATGTAGTAAAGTACCTAAGGCTTATAAGGGAAGGCGGAAATGATAATGAGTTTGTAAATTATGTTCTCGATTAATGGTAAGAAGTTTCCAGCAAAGAGCCTTTTTAAACGCACTTTAAAATTAGCATTTTTCCTACAACTATCATTCTGTGGAAAGTAAAATAATGTAAATGTAATGCCAAAATCTTCTTTGGTGTAAATGACGTTATTCTATGTTGGTATGTTACTGAGCCTGAAGTCCTGGGTTCGATCCCCAGGTTGGGCGAAGTTCTTTTCGGGTTTTTCTATCAGAAATTTTACAGTACCAGCCCCGGAACCGGGATTCGTGTCCGGTTGATGACAGTAAGTAAGCTCGCCCCCTATGACATAACTGGCGCAATGTGGGTGTACCTACTATTAGGTACACCTGTGCCTAACCCTTAATGTATGTTGCTATATTGTGCTTTCAACAGCTCCTGCAAACATATGCCATCTCTCTGAATGTTAAAGTTAGACGAAAATTAGAAAATGTTGTCTCACACAAAATATATTTGTATTGATACCTTCATCAGCAATTAATGAATACAGGCTTCATGCGTGGCTGCAATTTATTTAATAAAATAAAATGGCAGGCTTCATGCAAACATGTTCCAACTCCTTTCTTTGCAATCAAGTCTCATTCTCAACCTTGCTTTCAGTTCGTAAACAGCAAGTCGGTGATGTACCACGAGATCGGCCACCTGCCGTTCGAGACGGAGATCACGGAGTATGTCAGCTTCAACAGCAGCAACCTGTTGACTGTGGTGGTTGACAACACGCTACTGAGTGACACCGTGCCTCAGGGCGTTATCAAGAGTATTTACGTTGGGTAAGTGTTCATTCTTCCCTATTGTTGTATAAAAGGGAGCAAATTTTTCATTATTTTTGCGATAGGACGCACCGTTTTCGAGATATAAACAAATTTAGAACCTGCTACGACTCAATGACGCGCGCTCGCTACGCTCGCATTTTACATTACACACCCACTTTCTGTCACAAATCGGCCTACGCTCTTCATGCTAGCTAGCAAGTTTTTCGGACTAACGATAGTAACGATCCACCGGACTTTTGATTCTTCGGAATTATAAAATTCGGACAACAAACAAATCGTATTTATGACTTTCGGAATTATGAATTTCATCATTTTAAATAGTAGACATTAAAACTATTCGGAATTATGAAATTCGGACTTTTGAAATTCGGAACGGCTCCTAAAGGCACATTTTTCAAGTAAAACTATTTATGATGGATTTTCTCTTCGCCAAAATTGAGATAATACGAAAACAATTAGTACTCGGTTATAATGTGCATGAGTAGATGATTCACAACTATATGTACATTACAGGAGAATATTTTGAGTGCAAAGATTTACTCGAATACTTAGGTAGGAAGTTGTTAATTTATTCAACCATAAATGAAAATGTAAACATCATTAAATATGTTACCGGATAGGACCTACATATTAAAATTGCAAACATTTGCACCGACTGATGCGTTTAAAACAATAAAGATTGTTTGCAATAAGTTCTAAATATACAAGCTAACAGCATTTTAAAGCACTCTGCTTGGGTATTTCAGGATCCATTACTACGATCATGGTCAAAACAGAAAATGCTTATTATTCAAGGCATAATCATGAAGCTAATGGACTTATTTTGGTTCTTTATTATTATTCCGAAAGACGCCGCGCCGCGCGCCGGTTCTAGACACCTCATGTTCTATGTTCAAATCATAGGCAAATGAAATCAGGGTTTTTGTGTACTTAAATATGACTTCAAGTACTGGCGTTTTAACGTCAGGCACTTCAGCTAAGATTCTTTGTGTTTTTGTCAGAAAACTCCCCTTTAATCATTCAATCATCTAATTTTATACATTTTTAGATATTTCTTAATATCAACCTCGAATAAAAATAAACCATTACTTGCTACTACTACTGAAGTGGAGCAACTACAAAATAATTCTGCGGATAAAATTTTTGTTCTAGATATTCGGGTATCCGCTTTACAAATTAAAATGGCCGGATTTGGAATGTATCAAGTACTCAAAACAATATAATTCCAATGAGTTCATGAAGTAATATCAGAATTAGTTTCCAAGTACAGTGATTGGTGCAAAATTTTCACAGATGGTTCAAAAAGGGTTACAAATGGTTGTGGAGCCGCCTTCATCTTCCAAAATACAGGTTATAAAGCTAGTTAGCTAGTGTAGTTGCTTAAAATGTATGCAAATTTCTGTAAAATGTCTCTGGAGCTCATTGCAATATATTAAGCAATGGCTAAAACAGTTAGTGAAAAACTTATTGAAGTAGTTATTTTTACGAAGAAACAAAAGGAAAGTCTTCATTCAGACTTTGCAATCGTCGATGAAGAATGCCTAGTCTATGATTTTACTTCTGATACATTACTATGTTACTTCAGAACTAAAATCATGGATGTAAGCATGGTAGTAGATTAGATATTCCAAGTAAGTATGTAAATATGTAGTTAATTAGGTACCTACGATAGGATTGGCATAATAACCGTATGGATAAAAACCCCCTTTTTTTAACAAAGCATAAAAAAATACTTACAGTAATTAAATTAAATGTTTTCTTCGGCAGACCAAACATCATCCGTCAAGAACAACAGTACACGTTTGACTTCTACAACTACGCTGGTATCCACCGGACCGTGTTCCTGTACTCCACCCCTGAAGTGTACATCGATGACGTCATCGTGAACACTGATATACAAGGACTAACAGGTAGCCATCCAATCTTCTAGTCGACAAGCAGTCACTCGCTAGTTGATGATTGATCGTTGATAATGTTATTAGTAACATGATTGATAATTGTAAAATATGACACCTATCCTACTCTTGGTATTCCTCATTACCTACATAAACATAACTAAATTGGTATACTTACTGCCTTTTGTTTTTTCGAAATTAATTATATTTTGAAGACTTAATTATGCCTGTTACTACGAGTAACATATCGACACCCGCATCGAATAAGGCAGTATCTCAGACTACGTCCAATTTGAGTTACCACCATAGGCGTAATGTCTGTGGAATAAGCTACACGACAGTAATTACGACGTATTTCTAGCATTGATAGTTTTTAAGATAGCCAGTCGAAGAAGGTAGTAATTCTAATATTGACTTCGGCGGAAATAGAAGTACTTCGAGTTATTCCTCTTTATAGTTTTTTGACTGGGAAGTTTCAGCAATATTAAAGACGTTTGACGTATTGTGGGTTAAGTCCTTTTACATTAATAATATTCACTATCGAATTTAGGAGTAAAATCTCATACGTCTTTTTGACAACAAACCACAACAGATGTGTCAGGCCGTAACTAGAGATGCTATAACACAGCTGAATTGAAATAAACGACTGTTATAATCTTATTTTTGTTAACTTAGTGTGTTTGGTTACAGCTAATCTCCGTATTTTTTATTAATTCAGCTTAGTGGTTTTTGTAAGTTACGAGTATAAAACTTTATGTAAATCCAAAGATGAACCGCGGGAAGTTTTTGTGTAGTTTATTTATAAATGCGAAAAAACTACGAAAAGGTATTTTGAGCAGTACCTGACATTTCCTCGTCTTATAGGTAATGACGAGTCTGAACCAAGAATGGTTTACAGAAATGTATTATTCGCCTCAACTTAAAGCTTCAGAAAGGCAATACCGAGACATTTTCTGTAATGAGTATAACATTGGATTTTACCGTCCAAAAAAAGACCTTTGCTTGGCTTGCGATATTTATATGACAAAGCATCTCCAGTGGATAAAATCGCTGAAAGCAAGAAACATTGTTTACACAATGCATGTTTGTGTCAAGTCAAGTCAACTTAAAGCGGACTATGAGAATATTGCCAAAACGAACAGAATATTTTGTTGTTGCTACTTACATACGATTTGCAGAAAATTTTGATAACGCCCATGTCCGATTTATTACCGCAATTAACTGGCGTTAATTAGTTTTGTTTAAGTAAAAAAATACATAAAACTCATACAAAACAAAACTTCAAAGGCGCTATAAGAATCAATTTCTTTATCAAGTTTTATACAACGCAAGTATTCTTTTACCCGATTTGTATTATAAAATATTAGAAACAAAGACGTAAAATAAAATAAAATGTTAAAAAAAAGTTTATTCAGTATCTCGTATTTCCTCCCCGGGCTCTAATGACTGCTTCCATGCGGTTCGGATGAGAGTCACAATCTTGTGTTGTGGGATGTTATCCCACTCTTCTTGTATAGCTGTTTTTTCTGTCTCCGGAGCAGGATTTCTCGCTCAGACTCGTCTCTTCAACTGATCCCATAGGTGTTCTATGGGATTCACATCCGGGCTTCTTGCTGGCCAGCCCATAACCGTAATACCGACTTTGCCCAGGTATTCATTGACAATGCCTGCGGTATGAGCCCTGGCATTGTCGAGCATAAAAATAAACTCTTCTCCAATAAAATGTGCGTGGGTACCACATGAGACTCCAGACACTTTTCGATGTACCGTGACCCATTTAATGACGGTAAGCGAGGTCCAGATACACAAGCAAGTTCAAGCAACCGTAACTGAGTCTTTCTTCAACGCAGCACTGTGCAAAACGCTCTCCCTCTCTTCGATACACCTTCTTTCTTCCGTCGTTACCGCATGATCTTACTCTCGTCAGAAAAGAGAACTTTGCTCCTTTGAAGGTATGACCATTGTAAGTGCTAACGTGCAAAGCTAAGGCGCGCTCTTCGGTGGTCTATAGAATAGAATAGAATAGAATACTCTTTATTGTGTACACCATTAAACGATCATCACGATCACCATTTATCGTCAATTTTGGGCCATTCGCTGGTTAATAACGTATCAGGCTGCGCTCCGCCAATCATCTCCTAATGGTAGAATCACTCACAGTCACTCCTCGAACCTCACGGAGCCGCTGCTGCAGTTGAATAGAGTTAAAGTGACGATTTCTTAGAGAAACGCAATATACCGGTCATCTTGCTCAGACGTGACTCGATATCTACCAGATCCTGGACGGCAAGTATACATACCGGTCTCACGATAACGCTGGTACACTATTGATAGCAGAGAGACTAAAATGCAATCGTGCAGCCACAACACGCCGACTGCCCTGAAATCCAGCAACGCCACGACTAGGGCGGCTTCTGTGGGTGAGGTATCCATATTTGTTAGGAAAACAACTCTTTGGTAGGATGTAAAAGAGCTTAGATAACCTTTGCTTAGTATATTATTGTTGTTAAATGTTATTTTGTGTATTTTATCTATGGGCCTTAGTTTAATAAATTAGTAAAACTATATTTTTTAGAAATTCGGAATATTCGGAATAATAATTCTAATTCTCTCTTAATAATAATTCGGAAAAACAATCCCTGCATTCATTTATTGGATGAAAATTCAAAAATTTAAATTCAAATTAGTTTGTGGTACACCATTGTGTAGACTAAACTGCCTGCTGCTTACTGGCGTATTTCTTTGAATAATTATCAGTCCTCTTTTTTATTTTAGAGCCACCTAATTAGTACTTGCAACTCCGTTTCGACTTTTTTGATGAGATGATATTGGTACCGATAAAATTGTAATTTAGTTCGATATGACTGATTTAGAAGACTGTTTAGTTAAAAAAAAAGCATTTAAGCTTATTTAATTGATGCACAGGTTCATTTTTCAGTAGATATACTTTTTTTGTAAACAAAATTCAAACCACGCACTACCATTTTTTGGTTCATTCTGAAAAATGACTGAATTTATGTTACAACCTTGTTCGATGCTGGTGTCGATATATTTGGAACTTACCTAGGTACTCCCATTTTTTTGTTGGTAACGAAACACTTCATGCATGAATGCTTAAATATTTCCTCATACCTACAAATCAGTATTACTCGTAGCAGCGTAGGTGCACTTACTAATTAATAAAATGGTAGGTTATCAATATTACATACCTACCATTATCAATTATTTAACTTATTCGATGCAAAGAGAAGACTGTTGTCAATATGCCTAGTAAACTGATAGGTGAACTGATGCTGATTTTATTGTAAATGCTCCAGTTTGCTACTCTCTCTGTTTATTCAATCTTTTACAATGTACATCGTAAATTCCAGGTTTCATAGTATACAACGTGACCCAGAAAGGTGCTACTTCGGACAAGGTTCGGTGCTTCGTCCAGGTGTTCGACAAGAACGATACGCAAGTGACGGCCTACAACGAATGCGCTGGACTCCTGGAGATCGGCAACGCCAAATTCTGGTGGCCATACCTGATGCACCCCGAGCCTGGATACTTGTATACGTTTAAGGTAAAATATTGCAGCAGTATCTACACCCAGTCTTACCAACGGTTTTCGTATTACTAACTGGGTCGTGGAGATCAGATAAGTAGTCTCTCCATTTAAAATACTGGTATTCTGCTGCATCCAGTAAGACTCGAAGGCGACCCCAACATAATTGGGAAAAGACTTGGCAGATGCTGATTACGGCAGCATGTAGTATTCTGTATTCTTCTTCTTTTGTTCTGGTACGATCTAAATGTAGGTAAGTATGTGTGAATAGCTGTACAAATATTACCCAGTTACCAATGTGATTCAGTTTTATCAATGATGCTGGACGTACATTTATTTAAGCAGGTAGGTATCGCTAATCGTGAAGAACACCTTATCTAAGCAGCATTTTTTTACATTAGAATTAACCTGAGTGACTTTGGGTTTATAGTTTGGACAATACTGTTTTATTTTGTATATTTACCCACTACCGAATTCATCATAAATCAGTACCTAATCCACTTGAGATTTTAGAGTAAACGTTTACTCTAAAATCTCAAGTGAACAAAGTGTTTCCCCTCGATGAAAAAAATGCTTTTATTATTAATCAGAAAAACCGAAACCACGAGGTAACCACAGGTATTTAGCATAACTACTTATCTAGGTACAATTGCCTATCTTCCTCAAAGTAAATGGTAAACATACAGGGTGTAAATAACCTCATCACGAAGCCATCACCAAGCATTCTGTACATTAAACTAAGTAAATTTACGCAAAAATTACTGGAAATGAATTTTTTTTCGGGGTGCAAATTCATGTTTTGTCGTAGAACTCAATGTAACGCACTCAAAACATTGTGCTGATGGATGGTTTGAATAGTACGGGAGTCGTGGAGGTGTTTAAAGTAAAATCTTACATTAAAAACTTGTATTTAAAAAAAAAAAACTTGTCGAAAAGTTGGAACTTTGACCCCCAATATCTCCGAAACTAGAAGGTTCCCAGGTAAGGTGTTGAACAAAAAAATTATAGCAATGACGGGGAGAACTCGTGCCTTTCGGTTTCGTTAAGAGGTGTTTTACACCCTTTATACCTCTGAGTATTTTGTGCTTATAAGTACGAGCCTCCTAAAATTGGTGCTACACCTCAATTTACCTTTTTTTGGTCTAACATAAGAAAACCTAGGTAGCGGAAACTGTTTTCTATTTTCCCTGGCAAATCAAAAATCTACGACAATTGTACAAAAACGGAAAGAAAGAAAGAGTGTCATTTTTACACGACTGCCCAAAAAAAGGAGTGTTATCTTTTTTATACTACTAATCCGTCCGCCAAGTACCTGCTATCTGACCGATAACTGAAAAACTTCTACTAGAACGTCTAGAACGTTGCTTTATATAATAATAATAAATTTATTATCAGAAAAGACACATTAAAAGTTTCACAAAAACAATTTACAAATAAAAATGAGCATTTCCGACTAAAGTGAATCGTTGGTGCCTGTACTAATGATTAAAATCATTGTATTACAAACACCAGATATATAGGCATTACAGACCATCTAATAATCACTTAGTAACTGGTCTATTAGCTGCTATACGTGCATTAATATTAATACCTATTGTTTTCTCGTGTATTGTTGACCAATTTCGTATATTTTCTCTCCAGGCATCACTGATAGGCGCCAAGGGCGAGGTGATCGACACGTACAGCCAGAAGATCGGCATCAGGACAGTCACGTGGTCCAACACCACCATCTACTTGAATGAAAAGCTTCTCTACATGAAAGGATTCGGAATGCATGAAGATTCTGATGTAAGTCAGCTTCTATTAATTTTTCTGCTACTTTTGTAATAGTGTTGATAAGTTCCGTTTGCAATTTGTATAAATTGATTCCTATTGGTCATAAGAATTAAAATGTTTCACTGAAATCTATAATACTTACCTATTTCTTGAGCTATTAAATGGATACTTCTGACCTGACACAGCGTGTATGATTTTATGAACTAAATCTAATGTTTGTCTCTGGTTTTGTCTATGTGCACACTGTAATAAAAGCTACTGTTTCACAGCTTAGAGGTAAAGGCTGGGACCCCGTCCTGTGGGTAAAGAACTTCAATCTCATCAAGTGGTTGGGCGCCAACGCATTCAGAACATCCCACTACCCTTACGCTGAAGAAATCTACCAACTCGCAGACGAATACGGCATCATGATCATCGATGAGTGTCCCAGCGTTGATACTGAGTAAGTTTGTTAGATTTTTAATAAAATTATTTAAAGGATTAGGTTGTCGAGAAGTTCAGCATAGCTAAGCTATTCAACGCTTTCATTTTACATTACGAAAACAACGAGCGAGATAGATATACAACTTTCCGAATCGGAATCGAATCGAAGCGTTGTGAATAGCTATGCAGGACGCGCCACGCGACCGCGGGCGAGGATCTGAGGTGGCGGAGGGACGGGACGCTCGAGCTGTGACCATAAACACGATTAGGGTATCCTCCAGGTGGTACGAGGACTAAAAACACGGTAACTTGAAACTGTAAAATCTTATAAGACTATTATATAAGATTTTACAAAAAGAAAACAAATCATCGAATAGTTTTGAATTGCCGAGAAAGAATAGGGGTACTTATGCAATGCAAGCACTCAGTAGCGCGGAATCAAATTATGAAGTTTGTAAAACTTTTATTCAATTGATTTTTATTGAGAGATACTGGAAAAGGTTTAAAAAAATCTAAGCAGAACCAAAACAGCCAAATAGGAATCGATCAAAATCAAAACATTTTGTTTTACATAGACCGACATGGGCACTTATAAAACGTCGAGAAAAAGTTCACTCACATCACACTGGGCTGTGAAACCCATTTTTTTATTTGTTGCTAATAATTTAGAAACGCAAATATTAAATGGAAAGAACCACGTTGGGCGCCAAAACAAAATTCTTTCATGGATTAAGTCTAACATTGGGCGCCAATGTAAAATTCTTGGCGCCAACATGCGAATCCTGCTAGCGACTCACAGCTATTTCCTGTCTTGCAGTATCTTCTCCGACACGTTGCTGGCGAAACACAAGCAGTCTCTAACGGAGCTGATCCGACGCGACAAGAACCACCCTAGCGTCATCATGTGGTCGATCGCCAACGAGCCTAGGTCAGCGAACAAATTGGCCGACAGATACTTCGGGTGAGTACACATAACATCACGCCTGTAATTCCCAAAGGCCAGAGGTGTACCTACACCAGTTTGAGTCCCAGGTCCTATTACCTGACACGTGGACTTGTAGGTAGAGCGAGCCTATTGCCATCAACTGGATGCCAATCCAGGCTCCATGGCTGAGAAAATCCTTATGGAAAAGCCTAATGACACTTTGCCCGACCTGGGAATCGAACCCTGGACATCACGATCAGCAGTCGCGCTTGTGACCACTAGATAAATGGAAAATTTGTAGAAAAGAATTTTTCACTAAAGCATTTAAGGTCCACTGCTGGACTGTGAACATAGCCATGTATTCAATATAGAACAATAGGGAATATGTTAGAAATACAAAACTCTTTTTATTTATTAAAAATGCCTTGTATTGGCGCATAAAAACCCTGTGGTACACTTGTTTAAGTTCCTAAAACATCGCTTATTTTACAATTATTGCTTTATGTAGCATGTTTTTGGTGAAACGGAACGCACTCTCAAAACATGTCGTCCTCGATAACGGCGGTAGTGACGTCAAAGTCTATGTGTCAAAAAATACTTTTGTTTAAAAAGTAGTTAAAGTTTTACTAAGATTTTATTATAATAACGTTATCGCAATTTTGGCTTGACTAGAGCATATACAATTAGTAAAATTACTTTATTAAAGCCAAAAAATTTGATGTACAAGGCAGATTGAGGTATATGACGTCACATCATGGCCGCGACAGTCACGGACGTTTGAACTGTCGTAGAAAATTGCAGGAGTTTAATATTATATTATTTTTGGGCGACAAGCAGTAGTTGAACTTAACTTTTAATACTTTTCTTGGGTTGATAATAGTGTATTTTATTGATTTAAGTAAAGAAAAAATTACATGCATATTCCCTATCCGCGACGCTCGAGTCTCGGCTCGACCGAACTCGGCTTCGCTAGACCGTTGAGATGGGCAAACTTCATTAAGTACAGTTTATTTGTTTATGTTTTATCGGTTGTAGGTAAAATGAACGTTCAATGGCTTTAATAAACCTAAGGTATTAATTTTATTTAAATAAACGATGTTATCAAACCTCCAAAAATTCGTAAAAGTAATTATTCCTTTTAGGAACAACGTACCTACTAAAACACGAAAAAAAACCGACTTAACATAATAATGTAACTACAATTTTTTTTTCTAGTATACTATCGGATGTTTTAATGAAAAATTCTTGTATGGTTATAAAAATATTTAATGTAAATTTTCAATTTTCACTGGGACACCGCTATTTTCATCTTGTTCAGATAAATCCGGTGACAAACATTCAGTGTGATCGTTGTCGTCACCACGACGCGACGTTCCTGAATTCGTTGCTGACTTCCTGATAGATCGCAACCTTGCTTCCAATAATACATCATTTTTATAGCTTTTTGCCATAATGACCTCTTCTTCTGATTTTATGTTTAGCAGTTCTGATGCTACATATTCCGCATAAATATCAAACTCATCTTGGAGGATTTTATCGTCCTTCTTCTTTTTAACTTCCATTATGGTTTTATTGGGTTTGTTTAGTTTATCTTCACTAGCTCTTTTTCTTGAAGTTTTCCCCAAAATCACAGCTTGATATTCCTTTGTGCTTTCAAGCAGTTGATCCATTTCATCATTTGTTTCAAATTCTGACATGTTCGAAGATTGTGAATCTTGCGTGTCTGCCTGCAAATAAAGTGTGCTTTCATTTATAATTTCATCATTTATTTATGCATCAATTATTTTATGACCTAACCAAAATAGATTACCTAGTTTTTTTCCACATGGTCAAGTCTAAAGAAAGTAAGCTATGGTGTGCATACTTTGTGTTTATTACTTCCATGTATGCAGCATGTGCAGCGAAGCCATATAATACGTTATCTGTGGCGGCACACCCTATGTAAAATGGCGGCGCAGCTTAGCATCAGCTGATGGGTTACTGTGGTGTTACTGGTGGCGTTTTATTGTGTTTTTATTTCATTGCATGTGTTTAGACCATTGTCTAAACACATGCAATGAAACAAAAACACAACGTAAGTACATTTACTTACCTAGTAAGAGGTCCATGGGCGGTATAACAACTCTGACACCAGGTTAGGCACTAACCACTCGATAAAGAAAGAACTTACCTAGTAAATTAAACTGCCAATAAAAAAACTAAATGTATCAAACAAAGGTCACCGACTTCTGAAGCTAAAGTTATTTTTCACTTTTTTGTGTTTTGTGTTTTTTGAAGTCGGTTTTATTTTTTTGTTTCAACTATCTCTCTTGACTTGCCCATTGTTTCTCCAATTTCTTCCCATGAGACACGTTTCTTGTTTTTATTTTTATAATCATTATTCGCTGTAGGCCATAAGCATTTGTTAGACCGGAAAATGTCTATAAGTCTCAATACTACATCATTTGTCCACATTGTTACACAATATCATCGCAAATACAACACTGCGAGTTTCGTACATCGACTGAACGCAATGCCGCATGCCGTACGGCAGCGGTCGGCATCCTTTTGGCAGACAAGGGCCACATAGTGGAAAAAATTGATAAAGGCGGGCCGCACATATAATAATTTGGTACTAGGTGTCTACCTAATTATCTATTAATGTAATTGTAGGTAGGTAGGTAAGTAGTAGGTCGTAAGTGATATAAATAATGCTAAAACATTTATTTTAATTTTATTATATACCTGTAATAATAAAATTAGAATAAACGTTTTAGAAAAACATATTAATATTTTTTTTTTATTTCTTTTAAAAAAAAATTGGGGAAAACTTAAACAAAGACTCATAAAAAAAATTATAAATAAAATGAAAAAAATGTTTGACGTACCCTAACCTGCCTATCCTAACCTATGGCGCCCAGACTTTACTTTGACGGACGCTCAGAAGTCCAAACTCAAGGTCTGCTAAAGAGCGATGGAGAGCGTAGCATTTTAAACATCAAAGTCACCGATCGATTACGAAACACCACAATACGAAGACAGGCATCGCCGATGTTGGTGATAAATCTGCGAGATTAAAATGGGACTAGTTGGGTGACATTTCCAAGTGTGAATCGTCACACACTGGGTGTCTGGGAACTGTCGTCGTCACCGAGGCAGGCCCAAGAAACGCTGATTAAATTTAACTATAAGAATTAAACTTTCATATACAAAGAAATCGCGGGCCGCAAGGAGATGGGTCTCGGGCCGAATGGCGTTGCCGACCGCTGCCGTACGGGATCGTAGGTACGACAGCGGCAAGGCCATACGACGTTGCCAGACATGTCGCGCGAAGTCGGGCGACGTAACATGGTGTCACTGGGGAGCGGGGACACCCGTTACGTGCGGGATCATTGTCCTATAATAAACTTGAGCGAATGTCATTGATAATAAATTTTATAGTGTCTAATGTGCCACCAAATAACTGCATCTACTAATACCTAATATTTAAACAATATAGATTTAGATTATTCAGTTTCATTTCAAATCCTTTCAGAGAAGTGGTGCGGCACGTGAAATCTATGGATCTCTCAAGGCCAGTCACCATCGCAATTGCTGCTGGCGCTTCCGCGGACAAATCTGTGAGTATATATTTAAAGGAAAAAAATCTGATCACAGTATGATATCGGTACTTACTTAAGAACTTCAATCATATTTCTAGCAACTATAATAAAAACAACATTTTGTTTATAACCAGGGTCGTCACCTGGACGTGATCGGCTTCAACCGCTACAACGGGTGGTACGCCAACCCCGGTCAGACGCAACAGATCACCAAAAACGTAGTAGAGGAAGCCACTAACTGGCACCGCATCCACAACAAGCCCGTCATCATGTTAGAGTACGGAGCCGACACCATCGAAGGCTTGCACTTGGTGAGTCTAGTGAAAAATGAAAAATGACAGTCATTTAGCTTGTAACTGTAGGACAAGGCCTGGTTCGAGGTGGCGCGGGATAAGGCTCAATATTGGGTCCTTTCCTCTTTCTCGTGTATATAAATGATCTACCCTATTTATTGAAAAACCAACCTCAAAATATGGTGTTGTTTGCTGATGACACTTCCCTTATTTTTAAGATAAATAGACGGGCCCAAAATCTAGATGACGTAAATAATGCCCTACTTCAGGTCCATAATTGGTTCACAGTAAACAATTTAGTATTAAATGAAAAAAAAAAACTAAATGCATAAGATTTGCTTTACCCGATGTTAAAAGTAGTGATTGTGAAATAATATTAAATAAAGAGAAACTTGAATTCGTAGATAAAACGGTTTTCTTGGGGATTACGCTTGATTCAAGGCTACAATGGGGTTCTCATTTAACATCCCTTGCGGCGCGTCTAAGTTCAGCAGCATATGCTATTAAAAAAATTCGTCAATTTACTGATGTAGATACCGCTAGACTGGTCTATTTTAGTTACTTTCATAGTATAATGTCTTATGGCATTTTGCTATGGGGACGGGCTGCAGATATTGAGTCTATATTTATTCTGCAAAAAAGAGCCATCAGAGCCATATATAATCTTTGTAGGCGCGATTCTCTAAGGGAACTGTTTAAGGATATTGGCATCATGACGGTACATTGTCAGTACATCTACGAAAACATAATGTACGTCAGAAAAAATCTGCATCTTTTTGGTAAAAGAGGTGACAAACATAATTACAGTACTAGAAATAGGGACCAACTAGTTCAGCCAGGCTTCAGACTCGCTAAAGTGGACTCATCTTTCATGGGGTACTGTTTGAGATGCTATAATAAAATTCCACAAAGTATTCTTGAACTGAATGAGACGAAATTTAAAACATGCATCAAACGCACACTATGTAAGCAAGCTTATTACAAGTTGGGCGATTATATCGCTGATAAAAATGCGTGGCTCAATGCTGGTCCTGCTCCACATGGACAGGGGCGCATAAATTGATAGCATTAAATAGAATTGTTGGAGCTGCTGAAGATTGTACAACTGTCTTTGCATTGTATAGAATCAATCTCTAGTATTATATAATCGCATAGCCCATATTGTGTGAGTACTATGTACTAGAAAGCTATCATTCACTGAAATCCTACGTCTTTTCTTGACTTGAATGTGCCCTGGCGTTTGAAAGTATGTCACGCTCACTCTAATGTCTCGCTGATGGTGGCGCGTGTGTCGGATCATTCAGTTCCCTTCAAAATGGTTGAGTTGAATGGTGCTGATCCATGCGTCATGTTCGTGAACGGGCGCTGTCAGTTGTGACTGGTCATCTCATAATTGCCATGGCTTATTTAATTGTTTATTTTTTAATTGTATTTTTTGTTTTTACTATGGACACTTTTAACGTGCACATCTTGCTACATTGTTCTCACATAATATACCATCTCAACATGAATGATGTAACCAAGATTTTGTAACAATATTTGATTTAAAAGAGTGTCCATGGAGTTTCTTGCCCGTTCTTCTCCATAGAGATCTACGCTAGGGAATGGGCAACTACAGTACTTTCACAGTTTTTATGTCTTGTGACTGGGACTGTAGCTACATTTAATTTTCATCTTTGTTTCGACAATTCAAAAGTGCCTGTAACTGGCCTACTTGAAATAAATGCTTTGATTTTGATTTTGATTGATTTAAGAGTTCCAGCAAGGAATTGGGAGACGCCTTTGCCCTTTAGTGGGACAGTATATGCTAAAAAACTGTACCACAGGCACTAACCCTCTGCTAAGTTCCTAAAGTTACAATATTAATATTTAACTGTTACCCTGAGTCAGAGGTATTTATGAAATGTTAAGACTACATTCTTCAGCTACGTCCCCAAAAGAAGTACCCAACACTCTACGACTACGTATAGGTACAGTCCGGGTCTATTATAATGTAGTGTTCTGCGCCTAGATTAGCTGATGAAATAAAGAATTGCAGCCTGTAGCATTAGTCACAAAATCAAGATTTTACAACCAATTTCACTGAACTAAGTGACTCGTGATAGCCAAAGGTGTTCTTTGGCTGCCTTTTATTGTGAACAAAATCATTGATACTATTGTTGCTATGCATTTTATTTGAATACTTAAAGTCTTCAATGTTGTTTCCCATCAGTACCCTGAGTACATCTGGTCGGAGGAGTACCAGTGCGTATTGATCGCAGAACACTTCAAGGCATTCGATCACCTGCGGAAGGCAGCCTTCTTTGCTGGAGAGTTCATCTGGAACTTTGCTGACTTCAAGACACCGCAATGTAAGTACACAATTATTCATTTTATCTATGTCATCATGACGTAAAACTTTATACTAAAAGAAGATTTCGGACCTTTTAGGTGGTAGGGGGTGGAATCTAAGGAGACTGTACTTGGGCTTTTGTAACCTATTCGTGGTGAATGGAATCGTCTTTTTTTTGTCGTACTCTGCCTTCCAAGATCAAACCAGATGTAGTCTCAGCCCAAAACGTAAACTAATTTAAAAAAATACTAGACAAACATAATGTAGGTACCTATAACACTACAAGAAGAAAAACTAGTGGGGAACAACAGGATACAAGCAGCTATCAGTTGTCTCAACTGCCTGTCTGATAATAAATAAACCAAAATTGCAAAGGAATTAGCGTCTCTTCTAGAATTTGTCCCTATTATACGAGTATCAACACGTAGGTACTAGACAGAAAAACAATTTTTCCAATGGTGTTGAGATTTTAACAATACTGTCAATCTTCAATGTTTTTTCATGGTAGAAAGTTGTACAGTTTCACATACAGAATAGGGTAGATGACAAAAAAAATCCAATTAGTCCGTCAGATAGATTTCCAAAAAATATTGGACACAATTTTTTTCTTTTTTCACGTAAACAAAATATGAAGACACAGCAGTGCGTCGAAAACTCGCGTGACGTCACATTTACGTACATTTTTTACTCAAATGTACCGTCACAAGCCCCACTCATGATCTTTGACACGTTGAATCTTCGTCAATTTAAAAAAAAATGATAAAACTAAAAACACTTTTCCAAAATTTTTTTTTATAATCTAACTGACGGACTAAACAGAATCATATTTTTTTAGTCAGTTATCATCCCTATTGTGATAGTCTTGTTGTTACTTAGGGAGGGTAGGCAAAGGCCCTCAGCGTCGCCGAGACCGCCAGCAGCCACACATTCGACACCTCAAATGGTTGCGCTGTAAGCGACAACGGTCCTTCCTTATGATCATATCGAATGATGAATTTAGAGCTAGGGTGGTGGTGTACAATCACACGAACTTGTCATGCCTGTGATCAGGATGCATGGTATCTGCAATACGGAATGAACTGATTTGCATGGTTACAAAGTTCTACTGGACAAGACAATAATAGCATTATCCCTTTTTATGAAAAATATAGCCCTCGGTCTTCTTTAACTTCAAACTTGTTTTCGTGAATTTGCATTAAGAGACTCGTTTGTGAACACTCAGCGCCATGCGCAGGTTGCTACATTAACATTAGCATGAACGAAAAAGGCCGATGCATCTTTTCTTGCATACTGATCTTTCTGATTTGTTATGGATGATGTCTGTTCTGTTAATCTCCAATGAATATAATCTTTTTATTCGAATTGCAGCGATTACTCGCGTGGGTGGCAACAAGAAGGGTATATTCACCCGTAACCGGCAACCGAAGGCGGCCGCACATCTCCTGCGGTCTCGCTACCACGCGCTCGCGACTTCCGACTACGGGGTGTCCCTCCCCGAGACGACGTACTACATAAGTGACAAACAACCCGCGAAGCACCAAGAGTTGTAACTTCTGGACCGCTGCCATAACCACCAAATTGTTTATCATTATAGGTTTTACAAGTACATGCAATGAAATTAGAGATTTACGGATTACTTCGCGATTGAATTTCGTTTTTATGGCCGTGGATATCTGCTGGCTACCAACCAAGCCTTGCTCTAAGCTGGGAATTTACCTACCTACTGTTTTTTCTCTTAACACAGCCTTAATGATAAAATTATTAACTTTTAGATAAAACTTATTAACCGGAAAGTAATCTATAAATCAATAATTTCTTTGCCTAGATTTTTTATATTTTCTAGTTCAAACTCTTATGTCACACCAAACGAGTAAGCGACTGAAGGACTTGCTCCAAACGATTTTGTGCCACAATGTATGCGACCTCGCATTGGTACTTAATAGCAGAATTTAGATCTATTATTGTCAGTAAACTTTAGTGCCTATGAATTATGTAAGATAACTCGACCAAACTGTAAGCCTTGTATAACTAAGTAGATGCCTTATGTATTTACATGGCCAAGCGCCATTAATTGTAGATAGAATAAAGGACCTACCAAATTTTCGACGAGGAGTAGGTATATCAAAAATCCCCTTATTAATTACCTACTTTCGTATTATCAAGGTAATTAAATAAGCAGGGTTTTCGCAAAGAGACATGAGTTTTAAAGTGTAGTTCACCATTTTCCTTCTGGAGACCTTAGTTCATCAACCCTGAGGGGGCAAAAAGTCGCAGTGGAAACGAATTTTTGCCCACTCACATAATAATATCTCATTCTGACTATTTTGGTGTCTTAGGTACCTACTGCTTACCTATCAGAACTAGGTAGGTACTAGGTAGATAACATGTAAAAAAAAGAACTAAACTGCCATAAAATATTGAAAGGGTGGGTAAGTAAAAGCAGGTATCTATCTACTAATAAATACCTTTAAAACCTGCCTAACTGAGGTAAACTGTTGTATTTAAAAAAAAAATGATGGTACAACATTGTTATAAAAAACCCGTAGGTATGTAATTATTTAATTTTTAGTCAATCTAACATTAATTAATAAACATGTAAATATTTAATAAATCGCAAATAAAGTACAAAATAGTAGCGACCGTTATTTTATTTCGAAATCAAAAGTCATTTATAAAAAGTCTGAAAATGAGCACAACATTATCATTTAGAGTTTTTGAATCGAGACAATTTAATATTTTCATAAATGATCCATTGGGTTGATGTGAAAGCAGTCAAAATCTAATCCAGTGTCCAAATAATATGCATGGCATTCAATCCACTCTCACACCTCCTAGATAAAAGAGACGCTGGATACACATTAACAAACATTACCACACATTATACGCTTACACACCTCATGTACATGGATGATATTAAGTTATATGCACCTGACAAAAAACGCACTTTTTGTATTAGCTGACACAACTCGACAATTTTCTGATGATATTTGTATTTCATTCGGAATTGATAAGTGCAAAATCTTATCAGTTGTAAAAGGAAAAGTACAAAATAATAGTTACACACTCGGGTCAGGCCAATAAATAGAGCCAATAAAATCAATTAAACAATCTAGGCAGATACATCAAAAGATGACTAAACAAGAACTGGTCAATAAATTCTCACACCGCATTAACCTCATTTTAAAAACCAACCTTAACTCCAAAAACACTATTAAAGCAATCAACACATTCGCAATACCCATCCTCACTTACTCTTTTGGTATCATACACTGGTCAAATACAGATATCAAAAAATTACAACGCACTACTAATACATCTCTTACCAAACACAGAAAACACCATCCAAAGTCAAGCGTACAGGGACTTACTATGAAGCGCCAAGAAGGAGGAAGAGGCCTGATAGACATACACAACTTAAACAACAAACAAATACATTCACTCAGAGCGTACTTTCATAACAAATCCAAAAATTCATCACTACACAAAACATGTAACCGAAAACGATACGAAACTTCACCACTTAACCTAGACAATAGAAACACTCAAATGAATGAACTACTCACAACCACACAGGAAAAAATTGCCGCATGGTCGTCCTAGGCCCTCCACAGGAGACACCGAGCCTATCTGAGCCAGCCACACGTCGACAAAGCTAAGTCGAACGAATGGCTCAAACGAGGCGAGCTATTTCCCGAGACGGAAGGATTTATGCCGGCGATCCAGGACCAAATAATAGCTACTCGTAATTACAGGAAATATATAATTAAAGACCCTCATCAACCGACTGACTTATGCAGACGTTGCAACACACGGAGCTTGTAAATCACTTGCGCAGACTGACTATAAGCATCGACATTACCAAGTTGCCTCTATTATACACCAACACTTAGCATTCAAATATGAACTCATAAGTGAAATGAAACCATACTATAAATATAAACCCGAAATTACACTAGAAAATAGGAATCAGAAAATCTATTGGGATAGGACTATAATAACTGACAAAACTATACATTTCAATAGACCAGATATAACCCCTTCACGATAAAACCAACAAAACAGTTTACCTAACTTAAACACTTTACACATTTCGCCCCACACACTTCATTTGCTCCAAAAAGACCACAATTCTAAACACGTGTCGCATTACCCGGAAATTCTTAACTTCTTCTACAATATCATCAACATTATCCATTTAAACTTCC
The DNA here is from genome assembly GCA_941918905.2 of Xestia sexstrigata. Lineage (NCBI taxonomy): Eukaryota > Metazoa > Arthropoda > Insecta > Lepidoptera > Noctuidae > Xestia > Xestia sexstrigata. The sequence goes on from OW799214.2 coordinate 14,101,340, forward strand.
CCCTACAAACTTGGCTCCGGCCCGTGGGTAGGGGTTTTGTACTCTCTTACGAGTGAAGAAAATGAAAGAACAAGAAATAATAATAATAATGTGGTCTTTCTCGAGAACTGGGTCGGGCACATACTTGTAGTACGGTACCTTAGATTCCACAATTTTATATTTCAAGGCAAGTTGCTGGTATATAATCCTGGCTACTTGGTTGTGCCTGTGCAAGTACTCGCCGTCAGCTAGACGAGAACAACCAGAAATAATATGTCTGATGGACTCACCTGGAAGGTGGCATGCCCGACACACGCCAACCGTCCCGTCCTTCATAATATATTTCCGGTAGTTGTTCGTCAACATAACTTCGTTCATAATCGCACAGACAAAACCTTCAGTTTCCCCAAAGAGGTCGCCGAAACGTAACCAGGACTCGGACGCTAGAATATCTACATCGGGCCTGGTAGAAGCGCCCGTGAAGCTCTTTGTCTTGCCATACTTCCTTGCGGTCATCGGTGGTTAGTACTTCAGGTTTGCTCCAGTTCTCTTTAGCCATGGACAGCTGGATGAGTCCTTTCTCCACTGCGACCATATCTCGGTGCATACACACATTACCCACCTCGGCTTTTAAAAAATATTCTCTGAGACTGCACACCTCGCGGTTGCGGAGGGTCTTCGCGTTTAAAAAGCCTCGACCTCCGCACTTCCGCGGGATGTACAGTCTTATCACCGATGATCGTGGGTGATGCATATGCCCGACCCAGTTCTCGAGAAAGACCATGTCACGTTGTACTGGGATCAGTCTATGATCACTGACAGGACTATTGTTGCCAATAAGCCTGACATAGTGGTGATGGACCGATCAGCGCGCCGCGTAATGATAATCGATGTTACTATTCCGCATGACGAGAACCTCGTGAAAGCTGAGAAAGAGAAACAAATAAAATATCTCGACTTGACACACGAGGTTCGCGACATGTGGAATATGAACTCGGTTATCATTGTGCCGATTGTCGTGACGGCCAATGGCCTTATAGCCAAGAGCTTCGATGACCATCTATCGAAGCTCTCTTTAGGCGGTTGGATCAAGGGCCTGATTCAAAAGGCAGTTCTCCTCGATACGGCTCGCATTCTGAGGAGGTTCCTGTCTCTGCAGCCCTAACCACCGGTGGCTTGGACCCTGCTCCCGACACCGGCGGACTACTATTTTTTTATATTTTAAATGTTTTTATATGTTTTTTTTAAGAAATATTTAAAAATGGATTTAATAAGATGTTATGATGAATAAAGGAGATAATAATAATTATAAGCCCCCAAACAACCACTCATCCGTACGTGGGGGGCGGACACACAAAATTGAAATTACTGGCTTGGCTAATCGTGGCTCTGGAAACCCATCAAAAATGGAGACTTGTTCAAAAAGTAAACGTATAGGGCCGCTGCCCGGCGGGGGCAAACGCCGGGGCGCACCTGGAGCTGACGCTGGGTGTCACAGCATGCGATCCGTCAGCAGTGAGGAGTTGAACAGGCGGGCTCCCACCGACAAAGATACTACAACCGAAATCATTGACGATGGTGACAGTCTGACAGACAGGACAGACACCCCTGTAGAACCGTATAGTCCAAGCACAGTATCATACACACCTTCTAGGCGATCATCACCATCCATACCATCGTCACCAACACTTTCATCACCCCCCATTATTAGTTTAAATTCAGTTTCACCCACTCCAACCTTGAATGCCGCGCAGGGGGGTATCTACCTTTTTGCCCGCGTCCACCAAGGGTGGAAAAGCAAGAGTTCGCATGAAATGGAGTAAAGAAGTAAATCTATTTATATCTTACACATAACTAAATTAGAAACCGATATGACCATATATAGACAACAATTGCGTGCACTTTTCACCCGACAATATCCTGAAATTTTGGTTTCAGAACAAAGAATCTCAGATAAATAATAAAATAAATAATAAATTTATTTATTGGCATAAACAAAACATTACATGGTCGTGAATCACTGGTGCCTGTGGTAGGTAGTGAAACACCTGTATTACAGGTCACCAGGTTTCCACTCAGAAAGCAATTTGCAGTATCATTATTAAGTACCAATATTAAAGGTTGGTTTACAAATTTAAAAATAGGTAACTTATGAGAAATAAAGGTATAAAGTATTAATAAGAACAAAAAAAAAAAAGAATAATTACATAAGTGGTGTAGGTGTGTGTGCGTATGAGAAAGTGTGCGTGTGTGTTGTTGCATGAGTGTGTGTAAGTGTGTTTGTGCATGAGTGTGTATGTGTATGATGTGCCAGTAAATTGCAGGTCAACTATGCCAAAACCTGCAACAGACCCTCTGTTGCAGTATATGACTGCTGAAGTAGCCAATCATGAACAGTTATTTTAAGATCGTGTTGGTTTAGTTGATGCACGGATAGAATTTTATGAATTTTGTTATAGAGGTAAGGTCCAAGGAAAATAAAGAAGCGACGGCTGAATGATGTTTTGGTTGGGAAAGATGTGGCAACAAGGCGGTTTCGACGCACTGGTCCCGGTGTGTACTGTGACAGGGAGTGTTGTTTGATAACTGTGGCCAGAATAAATAATTGCCTTACAGTTAGTACTTGGCAGTATTCGTAAAGCTCAACTGTGTGAAATAGGCGGGGTTTGAAACAACAAACTTTAAGGACCGCTCTTTGGGCGCGTTCGACTTTTATCAGGTTAGATTTGGCAGCACCTCCCCAGGTCGTGCTGCAATAGTTTAAAATCGATTGACACAGCGCCTGATAGACCATTTTCATAATGTCTGCACCTGCGGATTCGCGTAATTGCTTAAATATATAAATGAGCTTCCGTACGCGGTTAGAGAGGTGATCGATATAATTTTTGAATGACAGATGACTGTCTATCACGACGCCGAGATACTTGATGTGTGTGACTTTATCTATACTAGAGGTGTTATCAGTAGTTGTAATTTGAGGGAGTACATCAGATGGAATTGCGGTACTGCGAATGGAGAAGTTGAGCAACTTGGTTTTGGAGACGTTCAGGGTGAGTAAATTTTTTTAAGCCAGTCACTAACAGCATTAAAGCCTCTCTGTGCGAGGCGATACGTTTCAGCCCAATTATTTGAGGAAAATACGAGAGCTGTATCATCCGCATAAGAAAATATAGTCCCGTTTTCAAGTATAAGATTACATAAATCATTTATATAGCATAAGAAAAGGCTCGGTCCAAGGATGCGGCCCTGGGGCACCCCGTAAACAATTGGCATCTCAGAACTAGTGTGCGGCCCTATTTTTACACATTGGGTTCTTTCGCTGAGATAGCTCTGGAGTAAGGACAACTGAGTACCTCTAATCCCCATATTCTCCAGCTTTTTTAACAGGATTTAGATCAAAGAAGAATAATAGTAAGGAATAAACTTCTATCTCAAGAAGTTATAGAAAGAAGAAGTACGAACACAATTACTACAAGAAGAAACAGTAAATTATACAGACACTAACATATCACACAAAATTCAAGCGAAATTTTGTGTGATAAAAATTACTCTTACGCTAGAAAATGACATTGAGACCATAGTAGCCCCAGATCATCATTTAACAACAGATACATATATTCAAGAAATTAATGATAAATTTAAACACAATACTCTGGGATGGACCCAGCAGCTCGACCAAGGTTACCTAAACTTAAATACACACCTAACCTATTTCGTCTAGTTAATTTATTTAATGAGAGAATACTCTCACAATTTATATCTGATGACACACAGCTTATTGACATACACCTTCTCATATATTGTACAGCCGTAGTTATATCTGAAGAACTGAACTTGACTTGAACTCGAATGTAGCACCAGCATGGCAACTGAAGCTAGAAAAAGACATTGAAAAAATAAGGGCAGACATTGGTAGACTCACTCAATATATCAACGGATGCAGATCTAATAAACTAGTAAAAAGAGTTGAGGTTATATTTAGAAGCAATGCCACTAACAAAATAACAGAAAACCTGAAGAATATTTAGACACCTTAAAACAAAAACTAGCACTCAAACGATGTAAGAAAGCACAACAGCGCAAAAACGATAACGCGATATTTACCACAAACGAAAAAATATTTTACAGAAACCTACAAATACCAAAAAACTACAGAAATTATGAAAATAACACAAACACACCCAACCTACCTTTAAAAGAACAACTATAAACATATTGGGCTGGTATTTGGGAAGAGCAAAAACAACACAACGACAAAGCATCTTGGATGAAGAGGCAAAATTGAGAGATATTGACGTGATGGAATTCGTTGAGGTAACAGAGTCTGACATTATACACATTACAGCTCGATTATATAATTGGAAGTCACCTGGAATAGAGAAAATACATAATTTTTGGTACAAAAGGTTAAAAATTAATAAAATAAATAAATAAATATCGCTGGACATTGCACACAGCGCCATCTAGTGCCACACTAAGCAACGAGGCTTGTGTCGTGGACGTGGACACCAGATAGTTGATATACCACATAGATACTTTTTTGTTTGTAAATACATACTTAAAATACATATAAACATCCATGACTCGGAAACAAATGTCCATGCTCATCACACAAACATTTGCTTCTACCGGGATTCGAACCCGGGACCCTAAGAACGTAAGGCAGCCTCACTACCGCTGCGCCATTCGGGTCGTTAACTGCACAAATCTATAGCAAAAAATTTAAAAGATATCGTATTAGGACAGCAGAATATACCCGAATATATCACAACAGGAATTACTTACATGCTGTATAAGACTAAATACACATCAGAGCCTTTCCAATACATCCCAATCACATGTCAACCAACAATTTGCAAGATACTAACATCTGCAGTCACAAAGAAAATTAATTCACAAATTATACACCACAACATAATAGCAGAGGAACAGAAGGGATGTAGGCAGGGCCACATGGGATGCAAAGAACAGCTGATTATTGATTCCACTACACATTAACACGCCACCTCAAAAAACAGAAATCTCCATTGCACCTATATTGATTACAAAAAAGCTTTCGATAGTTTACCGCATTCCTGGTTAATACAAATTCTGGAGATTAATAGAATAAACCCGAAAATAGCGTTTATTCCCATCTACCACCTCCAATTCTACCACCCGGGGTGGTGGATGGGAATAACTATAAGCGTTTACGCGTTTAACATTTATTCCCATCTACCACCCCGCTGGTAAAAGTGATTTTAAGGACTATTTGACTCAGACCGCCTGACGCAGGTCCTCACCGGACACGGTGTTTTCGGGAGGTTCCTGCACCGAATCAGGCGGGAGGAAACGCCCGGGTGTTTCCCGCGTGGGCTGAGCACCGCCGTGTCCTCGAAGCGGCGATTGGCGGCGGCGACCTCTCGCGTCCGGCCCTGGTGCAAGCCATGGTCTGGAGCGAGACGGAATGGGACGCCGTCACCTCCTTCTGCGAAGCAGTAATGCTAGAAAAGGAGGTGGCGGAACGTGAGAGGTAGAGAACCTCACAGCGTCCCGGCCGCCGCGGGAGACGCCCCGGGCGTCGGGGGCCACCACGTGGCCCCCGACGCCCGGGGCTATGGGCTAGCTCGCAGTCCGTCCGTCTCATGACGACAGGCCGTGTCGACGGCGCGTTCGTGTTCCACGCGCGCCTCAAAGAGAGTCAGCAAAAAGGAAGGGACCAGGACCGATGCCTGCCGGGGTTGCGGGACTGTTCGAAAGAGATATCGTGGCCCCGGAACACAAAGGACGATGAAGGAACATGGATGGGTTTTAGTCAGTAAAACAGTCTGACACTCCCTCCTGCTCCGCCCAGAGCGGGAGAAGTCATTTGATGATTTCCCATCCGAAAAAAACAAAAACTTTTTTTTTTTGTTTTTTGACTTTATTTTTTTTTGTTTTTTGGACTATTTGACTTAATAATTTTTTGGACTATTTAACTTAATAATTTTTTTGTGTATTTTGGACTATTTGACTTAATTTTTTTTTTGTTTTTTGTCTTTGTTTTTTGGACTATTAACTTATTTTTTTATTAATTCTTTTCTTTATCTTGTTTTGTTTTTGGAGTACTATATTTTTTTGTTTTGGTTTTTTTCACTTAAATTTTGCAATTGCAAATTTGCATTTTTTCAATTGCATCACCCTAAAGGTGCACTGGTAGAAAATGCCCAAGGCATTAAGTCCGCCTTTGTACATTATGTGCATAAAGTTTTAATAAATAAATAAATATAGTAGATATTAGCAGAGATTTAGATAGTGAATTAGATTTTAATTTAAAGAGTTTATTTTAACCTATTATAATGCCTTACGACCCCGAGGCCTTACGCCTTGTGCCCGATTTTGACGGAAACCCCAATGTTTTGACGAGGTTTATTAACATCTGTGACCGGATAGTAACCCAGTATGCAAGCGCTGAGCCAGGCAACGAGCTAGGGAACCTGTGTCTTTTAAATAGCATCTTAAACAAGATCACACGGACTGCCGCATCCACCATCAACTCAAATGGCATTCCTGAAACTTGGTCAGGTATTAGATCAGCTCTAGTTAACAACTTTTTGTATCAGAGGAACGAAACGGCTTTGTACAATGACCTCTCATTGGCTACGCAAGGTAATAAAACCTTAAGGTAAGGAATTTTATGATCAATGTCAGACTTTGTTTAGTACAATTATGACTTACGTGACGTTACATGAGACCTTACAAACGACTATTGAAGCGAAATGGACACTTTATAAAAAAGTGACAATGTAGGCTTTCGTACGTGGACTAAAAGAACCTTTAGGCTCACGTATACGTTGTATGCGTCCAGAAACCATAGAAAAAGCTCTGGAATTCGTGCAGGAGGAATTAAATATTATGTACTTGCAGCAGCGCAATTATACCCCAAAGGCTCAAACTTCTCAGGGCGCACCCGAAATTTTATACAAACCTTCTATGATGCCTGCTGTGCCGTTTAACTCATTTAATGTTCCGCGACCCCCAGTACCTAACTGGCCTACTCCAGTAGGACAGCGTGACTACCAACCTCAGCCTCTTTAAATTCAATAATCCTAACCAGCATCAAAATCGCATGCCTACTCGAACCCAACAAGTGTTCCGTGCACCATTACCGAATTACAACCCTCAAAGCAACGTTTTAGATTACAACAGAGGATTAATCCAACACAAAATTTAGGTCCGAAACCCATGAGCGGTGTTCAACATTTTATTCCGAAACCATTACCGATGATGCCAGGGCACGATTGGCAACGAAACGGGAACCCACCACCGAATAATTATTTTAAGACGCGTGAATTAAACCTCGGCGAGCTTGCTTTGCCTGACAGTTCCTACTATTCTGCTGACTATTACTATGAGCCAGTATATGACTACTACACAGACGGAAATGACTGTTACGTTGTATGTGACTTTGACTACAACATTAATATGACTGATTCCAACTTGACTACATCTTCCGATAATCAGATGGCAAGTGAGGCAGAGCCACAACCAGGCCCTAGCAATGCAAATCGGAACTAGAATTTTCAGTTACAACCAAAGAGCAAAAATAGACCTTAACTTACAGACACAAATACAGTTACCCTATATTGAAATTTCTTGCCCTCCCTTAAATTTCTTGATTGACACTGGCGCTAACCAGTTATTTATAAGCCCCGAGGCTGTACAAAAGTTTTCCCATGACTATCCCGTCAACCCTTTCGAAGTTACGAACGTACACGGCGTAAGCAGAAATGACTATTCAATAACGCTACCGTGTTTTAATGAATTCAATGAGGCCGATAGTATGTAATTATTCGTATACAGTTTTCACGATTACTTTGACGGCCTATTAGACTTATTATCCAAATGGGAGGCTAAAATAGATTTAAAAGACTACCAATTAATAACGCTACTGCTACGAATCAGATTAAAGTATACAATTCACGTAATGTTAACCTGTATGTGGACATTATCCCTGCTAAAAGTTCTAAGTTAGTTAAAATACCCATAAATGCCCCGGATGGCGACGTTTTTGTGAACGAACAAGTATTTTGTAAATGCATCATTCACGAGTGCCTTACCACTGATCACAAACCCTTGCAATGGATGATGAACTTCAGAGAACCAAATTCACGACTGACCAGATGGCGACTCAGACTAAGCGAATATGACTTTACTGTAGTGTACAAAAAAGAAAAATTTAATACTAACGCTGACGCTCTCTCCCGTATAGAAATCCATAACCAAGAAGTAGATGAAATCAACTCATTAATCAAAAATATGAAGAATCTTAGGTCAATGATTAATAACCCATCAGAGGCACCATCTCCACCAACAAACTCCTCGACTGACACCGACTCATTGATCGAAAGTACTAACGATCTTAGATCAATGATCAACAATCCAACGGAGGCACCACCACCGCCCACAAACTCCTCGCCTGACACTGTGCACACCAGTAATGAACATCCGATACTAGAAATCCCCATAACAGACGAACCTCTCAATAAATTGAGTCCGCGTAACATTAGTCAGTTTTCCTCACTCGTCATTTTATTTAATTCGACACTTTCGTTGATTCGTCACTTTCGCTGATTGGACAGTTGCGTCAATTAGACAGTTTAAATAATTTGCCAGTTTCGTCGATTCGTCACTTTAATCCGATTCGTCAGTCGAAGTACAGTCGGTATGAAAATGTCTGTTAATTTTAATATGTATTGAGATCTATTTATTTATTTTACTATTTAATTAAACATAAAAGACAACACAGGAAAATATCATAATATTTGAGTAGGTACAGAGTTTTGCTTATTTCTTAAGAAACTTCTGCCAGCTGACCTGCAAAAGGGAAAATTAAAAAGAAATGTAGACGATAGTGTGTGAGAAAAGTAAGAGAATAATTTGTTTATGTATGTGCCTTACCTAGCTTAACCTTCATTATTTAATAATATAAATATAAGTAAATACTTGTTTAATAAATATATAATGATAGGATATATAAACAAATAAAAATAGATGTGTACCTAATAAATCATAAATGAGAGAAAAGATTTTGCTCTTTCACTCAAATCCCGAATGAATGAAGGAAAGGTGGAAGTGAGTTTCCCAACCTTACAGCATGGAAAGAAAAGTAAGAGTAATAAATAGCTGGATCTATGACGATGGGATTTAAATTGGTCTATTTGACAACTAACCTTTGTTGAATCGAACCAAATCGATTATGTAGCACATCCCTACTGTAAGTGCGTGTGAGCAACCCTATGGTTGCCATGGTGTGTTGATTCCTAATTCAATTACTATGTAAAAAGCAAATGTCGGTTTAGAATTCTAATATAAAATATTAAACTGAAGCATATTCGTTATTTTCACTTCTTCCCTGCTTGCCGCTCCTAACTCCAACAAATGGTAGCAGAGCGTGGTTTCAAGGAAAAATGAGCGCCACTGCCTCATACCGTATTGAAGCTCTCTCCAAAGAAAATTATGATACGTGGAGCGTGCAGGCTGAAGCAGTTCTAATTAAAAATGGACTGTGGGGATACGCCAGTGGATCAATCACCGAGCCAAAAGAGGAAACAGCAAAAAGTAAGTTCCATGAAAATGACTTGCTTGCTCGATCAGAGTTATTACTGATCATCTCACCGTTAGAGCATAAACAAGTGCGGGGATGCAAGACATCCAACGAGCTATGGCTTAAGCTAAAAGGAATTTACCAAAGCATAGGTCCTGCTAAAACAGCTGATATTAACGTAGTTCAAACATAACGTCGCATTATCAAGGCTTCGATGTATAGTCATCGATGTAACAATTTTCGCAGAATAGTGTTTCGATCTGACATAGGGAACCCGATAAAGATGACGTACGTGAACATTTGAATAACTTTATTGACATCATGCGGATTGAATAACTTTATTGGCATCATGGACAAGCTAGCGGATATGGGCGTCAGCTTGCATCCTGATCTACTAAGCATAATGATGCTTTACAGCCTTCCAGCTGCTTACGAGAATTTCCGTATAGCAATGGAAACTCGTGACACCTTACCGTCTCCCGAAGAACTGAAAATAAAAATCGTTGAAGAGAGTGAGGCACGAAAAAATATTGACTGTAGTAAAGAAAATGAAGTAGCCTTTTTCACAAAGTAAAAAGAAAGGCCATACCACTCAGGCGTGCTGGAGTCAAAAGAATAATGCTCCCAAGAAAAAATATGAGACAACACCTGAAAAAAATTTCAATGTATGCCTAAACACAGGGAAAGAGGTTACTAATAAAAACACGTGGTGTCTTGATAGCGGTTGTACATCGCACTTTTGTGGTAAAAGCCTCTTATTTAAGAGTCAGCGTCAGAAAATTTGAAGCTGGCCTCAAATAAACATTATGCAACAATTGAAGGAAAAGGAAAAGTGACAACACTGTCACTTTTAAAAACAAAGAAAAAGAAAAAAATAATTGAAATGACACATTGTTCATTCCTGATTTGACAACCAACCTATTGTCAGTAAGAAAAATAAATGAAAAAGAAAATAAAGTTTTTTGAAAAAGTAACTACAACTACTACTACTACTACAACAGCCCATAACGTCCACTGCTGGACATAAGCCTCTCCCATGATGGGAGGAATTTGCCGTAATCCCCTCGCTTGGCAGGCGGATTGTAGATCGCAGTGATGAAAAAGAAAAGGCATATAAAATGGAAAATGATGGAACAATAATACTGACAGCAAAGAAGAATAACGATTTATACTACCTCGAATTTGATGAATCAAATGAGACCGCAAAATATACACGCACAACTGGAAATGATAGCAAAATCATGCAGTGGCATCGAAAACTAGGCCATATCAATGAAAGAGATTTGGTTAGGATGGCAAAAGAAGAATTGATGTATGGACTTGATGTAGGTGAAGGAAAACTTGATAATTGTGAAACCTGTATAAAAGGAAAACTGTCAAGATTGCCATTCCCGCGTCATGAGGAAATTTACACCACCGAACCATTGTGTGTGGTCCATTGGAATATGAGTCTATAGCTGGATCAAAGTATTACGTAAAGTTCATTGATGATTATACCAGCTACTGTTGCATATATTTATCGCACAGAAAAGCGAAGTATTTGAAAAATTTAAGGAATTTAAAAGTAAGGTGGAAAATTTTACTGAGTTAAAGATAAAGAATTTGCAATCAGATAATGGAAGGGAATACGTAAATAAAATATTTGGCGATTATCTGAAACTGCATGGAATCCAAAGAAGGTTAAGTACACCTTATACTTTGCAACAAAACGGAATCAGCGAGCTCAAAAACAGGTCCCTGATGGATAAAGCCAGATGCTTAATGATAGAAGCAAATACACCAAAGCAATTGTGGGCAGAAGCAGTATTTACTGCCACCTATTTAATAAATAGAAGTCCATCCAAAGCACTGAAAGGAGAAACACCATTCAAGAAATGGGTTGGACGAACTCCATCAGGAAACCACCTTCATATTTTCGGAAGCAAAGCTTTTGTACTTCAGAAAAGAAGAAAGTGAAAACTTTCGGCAAAAGCTATACCCGGTGTATTTATGGGTTATGCTAAAAACGCAAAAGGATTCTGAATTTACGTTCCTGAAAAGAATTCTGTAATAATCAGCAGGTATGTTAAAATCATTAACAAAATGTTTTATGAAACAGAAGAAAACTACGTCAATTTTGTTGAAGGATCGGGACAAATACCTGAGAAAGAAAAACAAACTAAACAAATAAAACAAAAGAAAAATCTGAGCACTGAAGTAAACATAGAAATAAACAACAATAAAGAAAAACTCTGATAAATCGGAGACATCTAAAGAAAACACAAGTACAGAGTCTACACCAAATATCATACCACTACCAGACACCAATTTTGATGAAGCATCATCAGATGAAGAACAAGAAGCTTATGTTGACGCACCTGAATCAATGACGAGAGAAAGGCCGAAAAGAGATATAAAACAGCCTACTTGGATGAAGGATTACGATACAGGAGTTTCAGAAGAATGTCAGTTATCATCAGAAATAGCTTACTCGTTTGAAGATAATGATCAAACTGAAGACTGGAGTGATGCTATCCGATCTGAAATTAGATCACATATTAAAAATAGTACGTGGAAAATCGTAAAGAAAGAGAAAGGTATGAAAATCATAGACTACAAGATGATCTTAAAACGAAAAGTGAGCCCAGAAAACAAAGTAACAAACAAAGCAAGACTAGTGGCTAAAGGTTTTACGCAGCGTCCGGGCGTTGATTATATCGAAACTTACGCACCCGTTTTAAAACTAAGTTCTATAAGAAGTATATTTGGTATTGCTGTTGAAGAAGGCCTGCATTTGAACCAAATGGATGTAGTCACAGCATACTTAAATGGAAATATTGAAGAAAGAATTTATATGAAATTGCCTAATTACATAGAGAGATATGTTAGAGAGATACTAGTTGCTGAGTTTGAGTCTGATGATCTAACCGTCTACAATAAAGCAAAAGAGGTTTTAACAGATTTAAAAAGCATAGAAGGAGAAAATGTCTTATTATTATTAAAGGCTCTTTATGGGCTTAAGCAGGCAGGGAGACAATGGTATATCAAACTGGACACAGAATTAAAAAATATTGGCTTTCAGGCAACAAAAGCAGAACCCTGTTTATACACATACACAGAAGGAGGAGTGCGTGCCATTATTGGAATATATGTCGATGATATATTACTTGCCTGCTCATGTCAAAAGAAGTTGAAAGAAATAAAAGAAATGCTAAGTCAAAAGTTTGAAATGAAAGATCTGGGAAAACCAAAATGCATACTTGGCATAGAAGTATCATACAAAAACAAGGAAATTATTATTAAGCAAACAAAGAAAATAGACGAAGCATAAGACGAACATTTAAAATGGTAGAATGCCAGTCTACTACTACACCAATAGAACCAGGCATTGCACTAGAGTCAAACAAGAAGGAAATAGTAGACCTGCCTTACAAAAATTTGATTGGCACGTTAATGTTTTTAGCTGTAGCTACAAGGCCAGATATTGCATTTTCTGTAAGCTACTTTTCGCAATTTAATGACTGTTTTGATGAAACACATTTCAAAAGTGCAAAACGTGTTTTAAGGTATTTGGAGGGTACAAAAGATATCGGTTTAAATTTCAAGAAGAGCGGAAATAAACTATATGGCATGGCTGATGCTGATTGGGATTCATGTAAGATAGACAGAAAGTCCTTTTCCGGATATTGTTTTAAATTTGCTGGAGCTCCTATCAGTTGGGGATGTAGAAAACAAAGAAGCATTGCGCTATCCACAGCAGAAGCCGAATATGTCGCTCTTACAGAAGCTGTTAAAGAAGCAGCGCATCAACGAGCATTGTTCAATGAAATAAATATAAAACAAGAAAAGATACTAGTATTGAATGATAATCAAGCAGCAATAAAGCTGTGTCAATCAGCTGTATCTTCGAAGTCGAAGCATATAGACCTTAAAATGCATTATGTCAGAGACAGCATCAAAGAAGGAGTCGTGGCAGTCCAATATCAACCTACAGACGATATGGAGGCGGATCTATTGACGAAAGGATTAACAGGTCCAAGACTTGCACGTTTAAGAATGAAAAAAAGAAATTATGGGTATACATTAGGAGTGAGGAGTGTTGAATCGAACCAAATTGATTATGTAGCACATCCCTAATGTAAGTGCGTGTGAGCAACCATAAGATTGCCATGGTGTTGATTCCTAACTCAATTATTATGTAAATGCAAATGTCGGTTTAGTATTCTAATATAAAATATTAAGTTGAAGCATATTCGTTATTTTTACTTCTTCCCTGCTTGCCGCTCCCAACTCCAACAATAACAATGGATATGAAATATAACATAAACTCATTTTATGAATGTGTCAAACTGACTTATTGTAATTTAAAATATTATTAATTTTTCTTTTAAAATATCCACATAAATTGTTCATTACATTTATTCTTCCGAGTATACTTAAGTGACGAGTCAACAAAATTGGCTAATTATGGAAACTGTCGAGTTGACGCAAGTGTCGAATTCACACAACTGTCCAATCAGCGAAAGTGACGAATCAACGAAAGTGTCGAATTAAATAAAATGACGAGTGAGGGAAACTGACCAGTGTTACGCGGAGTCAATAAATTTCATGGACAGATTTCCTTTACCATAGTAGGTGACATAAAACGCCGACCGACAGGAACTACACCATTCGAAAATCATACTCGAATCGTAGTCCAAATTCCAGAATCCAACATAGAGAGTGACATTATTAGTGCTATTAAGGAATACGTGAATCCAAAAGTCAAAACGGCTATCTTGATTAATCCACGATTGGTTATGTACTCAATAATACCCATCATACAAGACAAATTTAGAAGTTCCTCACTTAACCTAGTATTAGCTAAGATAGAACTCGAGAATGTTAAAGAATACCTCCGACAACAAGACATTGGTGTCGATTCTGTTGTGCACACACTAAACTTAATTTAGGCTATTGCTATCTTTTACTAAAAGGCAGTGCGAGAAAAGGACGGCTATAGCTATAAAGTAAGTTAGAGATGTCAAACTAGTTTATGCCTTGCGCTTCACCGTGTTTTTAGTCGACATGTTTTTACGTGCACCCTTCATTTGTACGGAAATATTAGTTCCAACTAAATTTGACAGCTCTAAATTACGTCCGTCTCTTTCTCGTTTTATTAGAGAGAAAAAGATAGCAATAGCCTAAATTAAGTTTAGTTTGTGCACAACAGAATCGACACCATCATCCGACACTATCATGACGGTAAGACGAACCATCGTGGTATAAATGAATGTCACTTAGCTCTCTCACGAAAATACTACTGGCCGAAGATGAAAGAGCAGATCACCAAGTTTATCAATGAGTGTACCATCTGTGGTCAAGCTAAATACGATAGAAATCCAATAAGACCTGAATTTAACATAGTGCCCCCAGCAACCAAACCACTTGAAATTATTCACATGGACCTCTACAGTTCAGAACGAAAAGTACGTTACTTTTATAGACGTCTTCACGAAATATGCCCTTCACACCCAGCACATGGATATACTGGACTAGTACCACCCTCTCCGTCAACTAGTGTCAGGTTTTCAGCAATGCCATGACACTCATGTCTGAAAAGAAAATTTGGACTAGAAGCGGAATTGTGCAAGGCACATAACACCATTACCTCCATCAATTCTCTGAAAGCCAGCGAAGAGATCACTAACACCAATAACCTGTTCAATGAGCTGAATGATGGTGTATCCGGACTGGAGTGCGAGCAGTCCACCATCACCATAGATCTAATTAGGGACGATACGATAACTAAATGTCCAATTTGAAGTAGCCATATCATAACAAAATTAAAATCTTAAATCATACTCTAGCAAATTTGAACCCCACCCAAAATAATTTCATAGTGTATTCTGATGGACTAGGGACCGGTTTTGGATCATCAACCGTTCTAAACATAGTGTTGTAGTCATTGAGTATATATATCTATGGTTGTCTATGGTCTATATCTATGGTCGTCATACTTGAGGGAAAAACGCCACAGGCATGGTGCAGGGGTGTGGTGGTACTCTTCTTCAAGAAGGGCGACAATGCCCGGTTGAAGAATTATAGGCCCATCTCACTCCTAAGCCATGTCTACAAGTTGTTTTCAAGAGTCATCACGAATCGTCTCGCGCGCAGGTTTGACGATTTCCAGCCTCTCGAACAAGCCGGTTCCCGGAAAGGCTTTGGCACCGTGGACCACATCCATACGCTGCGGCAGGTTATACAGAAGACCGAAGAGTATAACCTACCCTTCTGTTTAGCGTTTGTGGACTACGAGAAAGCCTTCGATTCGATCGAGACCTGTGCTGTACTGCAGTCCCTCCAACGGTGCCAAATCGACTATCGGTACATCGAGGTGTTGAAGTGTTTGTACAAAAACGCCACCATGTCAGTCCGACTTCAGGACCAAGCCTCGGAACCTATCCTCCTGCAGCGAGGTGTGAGACAGGGAGACGTCATATCTTCGAAACTGTTCACCGCTGCACTGGAGGATGTCTTCAAGGTTCTGGACTGGACAGAGCTAGGCATTAACGTCAATGGCGAGTACATTACTCACCTTCGGTTTGCCGACGATATAGTGGTCATGGCTGAAACAATGGAGGACCTCAGTACAATGCTCGATGACCTCAGTGGAGCTTCTGGAAGAGTGGGTCTTAAAATGAACATGGACAAAACCAAGGTCATGTTGAATGCCCATGTTGTCACCCATTCCTATCAAGATCGGAGGCTCTACACTCGAAGTTGTAGACGATTATGTGTACCTGGGACAAACGGTCCAGTTAGGTAGGTCTAACTTCGAGAAAGAGGTCAATTGTCGAATCCGACTCGGCTGGGCAGCGTTCGGGAAGTTTCGTGGTATCTTCTCGTCCAACTTACCACAGTGTCTCAAGACGAAAGTCTATGACCAGTGTGTGTTGCCAGTGATTACATACGGGACCGAAACGTGGTCGCTCACAATGGGCCTCATCAGAAGGCTTAAAGTCACCCAAAGGGCAATGGAGAGGGCTCGGAGTTACCTTGCGTGATCGAATCAGAAATGAAGACATCCGCAAGAGAACCAGGGTCACCGACGTAGCCCGAAGAATTGCCAAACTTAAGTGGCAGTGGGCAGGGCACATTGCTCGTAGAACGGATGGCCGATGGGGCCGAAAAGTTCTGGAGTGGCGACCGCGAACCGGAAGATGTTGCGTTGGAAGGCCACCCACCAGGTGGACCGATGACCTGGTGAAGGTTGCGGAAATCCGCTGGATACGAGTCGCACGGGACCGGTCAATGGGGCGACACTTGGGGGAGGCCTATGTCCAGCAGTGGACGTCTTTCGGCTGAAATGATGATGATGATCTATGGTTGTAGTAGTATGTAGTAACAGCAATAATATTGTATTTTTTGCTTTTATTGCACCAATGACGTCATATTTGATCGCGACTCGTCATACATAATACGAAACTAACCTTTTGACAGTTATTTGATGGACACTGAGCCCAGTTACAGCCCAAGTACCTTTCGAGCTGTCAACAGAGATACTTAATAGCCCTACACTGCGTCCAATTGGTTAAAGACGACCCTGCGAGCGCTACTGATATGGCTGCTTCTTAGCAGCTGTGGTATCCCACTTCTGACACCAGGTATCTGTGGTGAAACGGAACTGCAACTTGTGATTGATTAACTAGCTAGTGTGCATTATCAGAAAATTAAAAGAACTATAAAATAAATAGTATTATATTAACATGGTGTCAGAAATTAAGTATGCACAGCTAGATTAAAACTCGAAAACAAATATCAAGAGGGTTGAAAACATCTCTTAGCGTCTTTATAGTTTACGGCGGGTGTGGTATCTGTGGTGAAACGGAACTGCAACTTGTGATTGATTAACTAGCTAGTGTGCATTATCAGAAAATTAAAAGAACTATAAAATAAATAGTATTTTATTAACAGCAGCCACATCAGTAACGCTCGCAGGGTCGTCTCCCTCAAACAGGGTCGTCTTCGCAGGGTCGTCGCCTCAAACAGCGCATATACTGTAACCTAATTGGTAGTTACAGGTTTTAGCCGTTTGGGGCCATGGGCCTCGGGTCATAGCGCCCAAATGGCACTCTTTATTTGGTCAAAGAATTAACATTGCAATTCAACGTGGCAATGCTGCAAGTGTTGGGCACGCTTCCGGATGACAGCGATGTGGAGGAAGACTTTCGACATTTATGCGTCCTTCTGTTTATTTACTTAGTTATAAATTTCATTGATTTACTTATTCAGAGTTTCAGAGAAACTATGTCTATTTCATGATTTACAGAAATAAAATATAATCTATCCATAGATAACCCGGACAAGGACAAGTTGAATGAAATGTCAATTCAAGACAACGTCAACGTGTGGTCAACGTCAAGTCGTTAACGTAAAAAATACGTTTTTGTTTTTCATGAAAGTAAACAATTTCCAGGAGATCTAAAAGGCCTTAAAATTAAATAATTAGTATGAGTTGCATACAATGTGAACAACTCGCCAAATATAAATGTCCTGTATGCAGAGAGCCATAGTAAGTACAATACTCAATATGTGAAGTAAAACTTTAACGAAACTGAAACATATCTTAATTAACTAACTGTTATAGCTGCTCAGTGCCGTGCTATAAGAACCACAAACAGACTCCTTGCAGTCCCCCAGCAGAACCACTAAAGCAGACAAATGATTCAAATGATAAAGAAAGAGAATATGACTATCCTACAGAAGACACAGTGCCACTTGAAAAATTAAAACTATTAGGTGAGTCTTAGTTAGACTTACAAGCTAATAATGCCTGCGTAGGCTAACATAATCAGCCTATATATTGTTCCCAAAATGTAAATGTAGGTTAGCAGAATCAGCCATCGTTGACACAGGCCTCGTCCCTATGAAGGGCCCATGTAGATAAATTCCTTAATCCTATAGTATTTAAGTCTTCCATATAGGCATACTTGATTTGTCTAATTTTAATTGATCGAATTCTTATAATGTAGCCTAAAACTAATCAGCTAATCGCATTGTTAGTAATTAGTAGTTATTGGTGTCAATTCAGTTGTGCACAAATTAAACTCAATTTATGCTATTGCTATCTTTTACTAAAAGGCAATGCGAGAAAGGGCTATAGCTATGAACTAAGTTAGAGATGTCAAACTATAGTGTATTCACGGAGACGAGTTAGTATAGCGCCTTCTCTATCACACATTATCATACAAATGACAAAGACAAAAAAAACTTTTTTAGGGTCAGTGGGTGTTAACAGTACCTTAGAAATGTAAATGCGCGTTCACACTGCGTTTCTTAAAAGTTATCTTAGTTTATACCTGCTGCTTCATCTGTCGTATTTGAGAGCCATTTATTTGGTAAGAATTTTTTTATAGGTAATTTTTTAATATATTTGAAGGATATGAAGGAAAGCAATAAAACTGAGAGTTAATTATTAAGTTTAGGTAATTTATTATATTATAATATACAAGTTTATAGCATATCATCACTCTCTGAAAAGTCCGTTTCACAAGCCGCCAAGTCCTCAGGAAAGCAATCAATCATAAAATCCAATAAACAAACCAGTTGACGAGTTGAGCATACAGTCACAAGTAAGAGCACGTCTGCGCAGTACGGGAAGTATGAGTAGACTAAAAAGTACTCGTACTGTGTACACCGCCTTAGTGTTTATCACTGACCAATCGCAGTTAAAAAAATGTGTGAGTGAGATAGTGCTCTACTAACTCGTCTCCGTGAATACACTATAGTTTATGCCTTGTGCTTCAACGTGTTTTAAGTCAACATGTTTTTACGTGCACCCTTCATTTGTATAGAAATATTAGTTCCAACTAAATTTGGCAGCTCTAAATTACGTCCGTCTCTTTCTCGTTTTATTAGAGAAAAAAAGATAGCAATAGCCTAAATTAAGTTTAGTTTGTGCACAACAGAATCGACACCAATATTTTATGAGTGTGAACAAATCAAACATAATGTTATATAATCAATAATTTGATAATAAAAATAAATGTAAGCAGTTGACTGATTTAAAACATCAATTTACAGAGCAATCCACAGATTTGAAGAAATGTTTGGAGAATCCCCATGTGAGAGAAATATTGGAGTTACTGGATAATTCACCATATCCAGATGAATTGATGAAAGAGTACATGCAAGAACCCATCTTCACAGAATTTGTTGATGCATGTTTGAAAGTTGTACAGCCACAAGATGACAAAGATAAATAATAAACAAGTTTAGCATATTTTTAACTTTGATTTCAATAAATTGTTCCAAGTCCCCCACATCATGGCTAGGCACTACAAGCAATAGCGGATATAAAGGGTGTAAAACACCTCTTAACGAAGCCGAAAGAATGTATACATACATATCTCCGTAACTAGACATGTTTGAAATGTGATTTAAAAAGTTTCTTCAGTTGATTTAATGAAGCCATTCAGATCCACTTATTACTGCTTTTTACCTGAATTTATATCAATCACCGTAGTTACTCTGCCTTCAGAGCTTTGCCACAATATGTGGCTAGATAGACAAGAACTAAGAAACCACCTTTGCCATGAAATAGTGTCATTGCACTGAAGGAGTAAATACCAATTAAATAAAAGTATGAATAACAAAATTCATCTGATATGGCAACACACTCTGACATAACTAAGTTTCCTCATACGCAAAATACGCGATTTGACGAGCAGCGGTGGCCCAATAGTGGCGTCCCCGACTTACAAACAGTAAGTCGCGGGTTCGAACCCAGACAGGCGCAATACTTTGTGAAATTTATTTCATCACCACTGCTCTCAAAACGGTGAAGGAAAACATCGTGAGGAAACCGGCATGTCCTAGAACCAAATATTCGAAGACATGTGACATTACCAATCCGCACTGGGCCCGCGTGGTGGATTATAGCCCTACGCAAAATTCGCGCTTTGACGTGGAGTTGCGGACACCAACCCATTAAACAATAAAGAAGTTAACAATAATAATCCAAATAAAAATCATATATTTGGTAGTGAATGTTAGCTTCTCATTCTATATCGTTTTTAGGGTTCCGTACCTCAAAAGGAAAAACGGAACCCTTATAAATCACTTTCTTGTTTTTTATGGTCATTTTACAAATTAGTTTTTAAAAATATAATTATGTTGCAGTATGATTAAATGACAATTGTTATTTTTTTAATAAAACCCTGACTTGGCAAAGAAAAGAATAGAATAGATATTTTAAATTGATTGAATCTCACCCGTGGTGACCAAATTAAAAATCCCAGTGTCAAGATCTAACTAAAGAATGATACAGTGTTTAAAAAATCAAAAATTTATTTCTTGTAACAAGCTAATTGTTTCTTAAATACGTGCTTAAATCATTTAATTATTCCCCAATCAATGCAGCTCTTAATAAATTTTCAAATTCCAATGACTTCTGTTTCCCTTCTTCTATTTGTTGTTCAAGCTGTTTGACAGCTTCTGCACAGTTGTTATATTTGGTTATGCTTACATCCTTTTGCGCTATACTTTCATCAACTAATGTACGATCCTTGTCTTCTAACATTAGGTAATCTAGTGAATCTATTTCTATTTTGCGACGTTTAGCCTCGACGTAAAAGTCAATATCATCTTCATATTCTAAAGCTTTGTGCTTCATTTCATTTATAACTTTTACTTCATGCAACCAAAGTGCATTGCGATATTCTTCCAAAACAGATTTCTCATAAACGGCAAACCTGTTTTCAAAATTGTTCAGTCTGTTAATCTTTTCGTAAACAATTATATTCATAAAGTCTACAAGATTATAGTGAGCAAAGTATTTGTTGAAATCCTCACAGGGCATGCTTATATTTGAGAGTTCCCTTGGTAGCACAGCTACTACCCTACATAACACTTCTTCAGGGTTTTCAAACCAACCAATCTGATTACAGTAGTTACTCATTTGCTCTTGCATGCTTATTGCATTCACGGGATTAAAATCCGAGGAAGGATCGGGCAGTTTCAATTGACTCATAATTCGTTTGATCGCCAACACATTATCAGAAGTCTTTGCACTACTTGGTATAAACTCATAAGGTTTCGGGTAAGGAGATGTGCTGTCCAAGTATGGCTGAAACTCTAATGGAAATAATGAATAATTGAACAAATCTTCATTTGTGATGACTTTGGTTAGATTGTCCACAGCCGAGTTGTAACACATGATCAATTTGTATAAATCTCGTATAACGACATTCATACGGCTATCGTTATCCAGTCTTAATCTACACCATATCTCATTTCCAAGGTATCTTTGACAAATAGATTTCAAGTGATCTATTTCCAATGGTGGGGTTTGTGGGAATTTTTTCGCCAACCATTTCATAGCGCTCCTAGAATATGTATTCAATGATTCGTAAACATTCTGTGAGTCTATAACGAACGTCTTGTACCCTGATATGACATTTTTCTGTACAAGATTTGACAATAGGACTTCTAAGCGTTGCTGAAAACGTTCCACTTTTGGAATAATGACGGCGACTGGAACTACCTGGTATGGGTATTTGTGCTTGAGTGTAGCTTCTATTGTTTCCACAACATCACTATCATGTTCAGTGGCATAGAACAATACAGCATTAGCACCTTCAATAGCCTCATTAACATTCATATCTTTACCAGTCAAACTAACAGATATAGCAAAATCCATCAAATGATTCCAAGAGTGTTTCCCAACATGTATCAGTGCATTAGACTCTTCATGTTGCTTTCTGTCACTGAAAACATCCAGTATCCATTTTTCAATGTTAATCTTTTTGTGTAACCATTTGATTGCACCAGGAGATACCACAGTTATTTTCCAAAAGAAACATTTATCGTAAGGATAGCTTATTTGTTTCATACGTTTCAACAGAGGTGATCTTATTATTTCCATGATGTTATATGGTTCTGGGATTGGTAATTGTCTAAGTTCCCCAGTAAATTTGTAGCCCCTGTGAACAGCATTCATATTCTTTAATGTGGCATTTTCAACTAATCGCCTCAAATCTGATGCTTCTTCAAGTGGAGTTTTATGAGTCAGCCATACAGGTGTATCTTCTAGTAGACAACGCCTTTTAATATTTCTGGTATATTGTTTCCTCCATACATGAAACCATTTTTTCATTATACGCCGTGTTAAAAATATCTCAGCTTTTAATTCAGACTCAGATATCTCATAGGACATATTCATCAATATTTCATTGGTTACTGTATTCGCAAACTGCATTAAACTGTTGAACTTTTCCAATTCTTCTTGCAATATATTGTTTACAGTTGAAACATTTACTTCACTAACAAGTTCTTCAACGAGATCCGTTGATTCTCTATCAACTCTTTCCCTAAACTTGTTTTCTTCTTCAGCTTTTCGTTTTAGTTCAGCTTTCCTTTCTTCTTCCAATTTTTTCTTTAATTCTTCTTGTATCCTTTGCTCTTCTTTTCTACGTCTTTCCTCCTGCAATCTGAGCTCTTCTTGCTTTATTCGCGCTTCTTCTTGCTTTTTTCGTGCGTCGTCTTTGCGCCTTTCTTCTTCTTGTCGTCGCATTTCTTGTTTTCTCATTTCCTCCTCTCTTTTATTTTTTTCTTGCAGTTGCCTTTCCACCTCCTGCCTCATTCTTTCGGCATTTAGACGTTGAATCTCGGCTTGTTTTTGTACTTCGTCCTCATTTTGGTCATATTCGTAAATGGCAGGGTTTTCGGGGGTTGCTATTGAATTTAATATATTATCAGCCACTGTCTGTGCTTTATTTTTGCTTTGAAATATTGAATAGCTTTTAGCGTCCGAGTCATTCGGCGGGATAATTGCACTTTTGAAAAGGCTTCCTGGCGACAACTTGCTAGTTGTAGCTTCACCGTTAGCAAATATTGACTGTGGCTTTGCCTGGTCTTCTGCGTTGCCAGGTCTTGCAAACACATTAGTAACTTCTGGCTGCTTTGCAAAAGTACCAAATATATTACTTGGACTTGGTTTGTCTTCACTTCCTGATGGCGGGGCAGGCTTAGCAAATATATTACCGCCTTTTTCAAAAGCTGCTGTACTATCGGGTTTTGAAAACAGATCAGTTTTAGCACCAGAAAATATGCTTTTATTAGTAAATAATGCCGGTTTATCTGTAGTGTTTTCTTCCTTTGCAGCAAACACATTTTTGGGCATGGTACTTGTAAACAAATTCGTTGAAGGCTTTGTTGGAATGGGTTGTGTGAAAACAGCATTGCTTTCTGGTTTCATGAATAAATTATCTTCTGGCTTCAATCCCTTAAAAAGAGGTAGTGGGTTTTGGTTTTGACCTTTATCTTTATTAATTTTTCCAAATATGTTATTAGTTTCTGGAACTGCACTACTTTCGAATAGGCGTTTAACTGTCTCTTTTCCAGTAAATAAATTGGAAACAACCGTTTCTTGAGGTTTAGAAAATGAGAATATTTTTTTCGTATCATTATTGAACATTTTTTCCGGTGAATTTTTAATGATATCAGTGGATGCAACTGTAATAGCTGGTTTGAATAAAAACCGATTTGTTTCACTTGATGTGGTTGGTGGATTAAACAATGTGGATGGTGGAGGGATTGTTGGAGCACTAAATTTATGTTTCGGGCTTGAAGTTGTTACATCAGGTTTAGCGAAAATGTTCACTTTACTTTCTGGTGCTTTCTCGGCTGCATATATAATTTTTCCACCTTGAGATAATCTTTGAATCTCCGCTTTCAGTGACTGTATATCTTTGTTGCTATCATTCAAAGTATTGTAGCCTTGATCATCGGCGGTCAACGCACTTTCTTTTAATCTGCCATCCGAATTAAAACTAGAGTACAGAATGTGCCGACTGTATCCAGCATTTGGGAGTTGTCCGCCAGCAATAATTTCGCCAACCGTCAGATTCCTTTTAGATTCAATAAGTTTTATAGATCTTGCTGTGGGATAAGGATCGCTATCTTCTATAAACTGATTTCTATCTAGTATAATTGTTATTTCACCATCACAGTCCTCAGTTCTGGCGAGTCGGAGTCCATAATGATTGATAAACGATTTCAAATTTTCTATAGTTTCAAAAGCAAGAGAATTCATCACTTCTTCTGCAGGATAGCGAGAGCCTCCTCTAGGGGCGTACGCTTTGACTATTCTAGCGAGAGCCCGCGCGCGCACGTCGTTGAAGTACCGCAGCAGAATGCACGCTTGCAGGTAGGTCGCCTCATCCCTCACTAGTCGGAAGAATCTCACGTAGTTGTTGTTGTCTATCGCGTTGAACACTTTGATGGCGAAAACTATAGGTCCCGACTTCTGGATTTCTATAGGCAGCTGCTTGATCTGTGAAAACGATAAAATAATTGTAAGTTTTTGTTCTTTAAATCTGATAATTTCAAGAGATATTAAAATAAAAACAATTCGGACCTCCCACCAAAAGTTAGCATCACCCATGTTGAGCAGCGCGACGTAACCTCTGAACTCGGCTTCTCTAGGTTTTTGTTCGGGGCCCACATCAGCATACATATGTTTTAACGTTTGCAGGCATTTGGTAAGATTATCGGTGTTTAACTTTTGATCGAACTGCGTGTGTTCGAGGTCGGCCAGCCGTGCAGCACAGTGCGCATGAAATCGTGCGCACATTTCCACCAAGCAAATTGACTCTGAAAATAAAAATAATTATACATGGGAAAATAAATGATAATGAAGGGAAATTGCATAAATTATAATGTTTAAGCTTACCAGCACAACACAGAGCCTGCTGTGTTATGTCCTTCCTGATACCGCGAAATCGATCCCACATGAAATGGAACCAATCTGCCAACGAGACCTGAAAAATGAAGTATCTTAATATATTTTCATATACTTATTCATAAAAAAACAATTAATATCTAGCACCCATGCGAAGCCAGAGCGGGTCCTTAATCAAGAATATTAGTAACCTGTCGTTTGGTATCAGCGATCTCATGCAGCAGGTATGCGCAGGTGCGCATGAGCACGGCCGGGGGCCGCAGCTCGTAGCACATCGGTATCTCCTGGTCGGCTGAACTGCGGCTGTACTGCTTCACTGCGCGCCACGGCTCCAGCTCACCGTCAGAATCCAACACGGTTTCTAGAGTCATCACCTGGAGTAAAATTAGGAAACATGTTAAAAATAATTTCATATATGTGTAAATAGGTTACACTTCCCAAACAATATGTGTAAATAGGTTACACTTCCCAAACAATATGTGTAAATAGGTTCCACTTCCCAAACATAATTATGTATTTAAGTCCAGTGGGGCAATAGCACACTCACTGTAAATTGATGTCTTTAGCCGCAAATCCTGTAAGTCGCTTCTTGTAGCGTACAGTGGAGCGTTACATGGGCAGTTCCATTAAATAAATGCTGCTCCGAATTTGCGGTCTTACTTATTTTTCATTGTTAAAACCACCACCAAACGTAATACTCGTATAAGAGCTTAGCTGCTGGCCTTTCTCGGGGAGTTAGGGTGGATCGAATAAATTTCCCAACCGTACACAAAATACGCGCTTGCTTTACCAGCCCGATACAATACAATACTCTTTTAAGATCCAGATCAAAGTGGTCTCGTCTCACCTGATGTTCCGCTTGTCTGTGCAATAACTCCTTTTCAGGGCACATATCTTGACAGGTACCAATAGTAGCACCACCTACTTTGATACGGGATCCAGCACCACCCCAGGCTCTCAAAATCCTAAGAAAAAACGAAACCACCATTGTACACATAGACTCGTAAAGATTGTTAAAGAGTGTGTTATTAAGAATAATTATGGTATATTCCTTTACTATTTTTTTTTTTAATAAACATGTTATACAAATAGTCAGAGGAGGTCGTGGCTAAATAATAACAGCCAATCGGGTCGATCTTTAGGTTAATCCGTGCATGCCTAAGTTGGTCTGTGGATAGGTGACCACCCTTACATACCGAGTTTTTCCGTGCCTCGAAAAGCACGTTAAGCTGTTGGTCCCCGCTGTCATTTGTAGATCTTTGACAGTCGTTACGAGTAGTCAGTGACCCTAAAAGTCTGACAACCAGTCTTACCAAGGGGTAAGACCCAGTACTAACTGGGTTGTGGATGTCAGATAGGCAGTTGCTCCATGTAAAATACTGGTGTTCAGTTGTATCCAGTTAGACTGGAATTTGGGAAAAGGCTAGGCATATGCATGCTGTTATACAAATAGTCATGTTTATAAATCTTGTGATATTTACTTGTCTCTTGCTTCAAGAATACGCCATTGTTCATCAGCGGTGAGGGATGCTTTGAAGCGTAGTTGGTGCAGTTCTGTGGCTGCCTCGGTGGTGTTCAGGGTCGTTTGAGTGGCCACCACTGTTACTGGAGCTTCAATGGCGCTTGCTGGCTGAGCACTAAACAAAACGAAAACAAATTGATTGATTTCAATTCTTTGATTGGAACATACTATTGCAGAAACATGCACAATGGATTGAATGGAGGGAGGTATTTTCCCAGCAGTGGGGATGATAAAATATTGTGTTGCTTTTATCAGTGTTAACAGTTTTTACAAAATAAAATTAGGAATGTAATAATACTGTTTACACACATTCCAGGAATATTTGTGTTTTTGAATATTTCGTAAGAACGTGGATCAGCGCAATCTCGTTTCACTGACGGAACGCGGATCCACGACAAAACGACATCACAGTAATCAATGTTTTGTTTTAGATATCTTTAGTATTGTTCGCAGGATGCACATTTTAGCATACTTAAAGTTAACAACAACATGGTAACAAAGCACTTACACAGGCTTCTTTTTCTCACGTATTGGCAGTTTCTTTTTCACAAGTGTTTGTTTTACAGGTCTGGCTTGTAACCTTAATTTTGATGGAGGAGTTTTGGGTTCAGGTTCAACATCCATGGCTAACAACAAACAAATACATTAACACAATAACTTTATACAAAGCTTTTTTTTTTATTTTGATTGATTTTTTGATTTTCAATAGAAAGACAAAAAAATAGAAAGAAAATAGAAAAAAATCGGCCAAGTGCATGTCGGACCACGCGCTGTGTCGAGTTCCGTAGTAGCCCGTTATATTGTAGATTTTGTTTTTCAATGCAAGTCTTTTCCCGTTATAAACAAGCAACTACTTCATCTTAGTCACTTTAAAGGATTTATTCTAAACTCAAAGCATTTATTTCAATTAGAACATTACGGCACTTTTGAATGTCAAAAATACAAAAAAGAAAATCAAAGCTACAGTCCCAGTCACAAGGCATAATAACTTGAGAAAGTACTGTAGTTGCCCATTCCCTAGCGTAGATCTCTATGGAGAAGAACGGGCAAGAAACTCCATGGACACTCTTTTAAAATCAAAATATTGTTACAAAATCTTGGTTACATCATTAATTTTGAGATTATACATATATGTGAGAACGATGTAGAAAGACGTGCACACTAAGAGCGTCCAGAGTAAAAGATTAGATCAACAATTTACGAATAAAGTAATTAAAATGAACCTTGGCAGCTAAGAGATGACCAGTCCCAACTGACAGCGCCCGTTCACAAACATGACGCATGTACCGGCGCCATTCAACTCAACCATATTGAAGGGAACTAAATGACCCGACACACCCGCCACCATCAGCGAGACATTTACGTGAGCATGACATTCTCTCAGCCACCAAGGCATATTCAAGTCAAGGATTTTGTATTTGGTACAAAATTATCCAACACCCAAGTTCAACAACTATTACTGCTAAACTAATAACTGCTATATTTTTCATTTAAAGTTCATGAAATCGCACTATCATCATGAATTTTTCCAGATTTTTCAAGCCAGCAGTTTAGCTTTTAGAGGGAGGGGGACACCCTACTGGACGAAAACTAGTATTAGCAACCCCTGACGAGGAGACTACGAAAAAAAAATCCCTTCGGCAAGCCGCAGGAGGAGGTAGATTTCGAAGAAGGTTCCACCCATACTTATTCTGGAAATTCAGAGGCTATATATAGCTAGCCACAGCTGCGCTGGCCGACTTTTTGTCAGTATTTTTTTGATTTTGTTTGCAGTACCTCCTTTATGAATACGTCAGATGCCAAGACTTGGTCGTCATAGCAACGACTTTGTTGACGTTTGACAATTAAACGTCTTAATGGTTACGAATGGTTATCATAAATTTTAAAATCCTCCCATAAGTGTTTAGCATGGAAACGCCCTTAATTTTTCAGTTATTATTTTTTATTTCGAAATCTATAAGTTTTATCGCTAAACTTTGAAAGTAAAAATTGTAGAATAAACAATTTGCTTTAAAAAAAAATATGTTTGCGACATTTAAATGTTTCCCGTTTCGGAGATATATTTCTTTTTTCTAAAAATTTTGAAAATTTCAACCCCCTCCCCAAGTTGGTTGGTTCGTTGCATCAAAAAAGTTTAAATTGTCCGTATTCTTACTCTGAATGATAAAAAATGTTAAACGGTTCAAAAATTTTCCAAATGAAAAAGTTATGGCCAAAACACTGATTTTCGAAAAACCGCCCCCTCGCCGTTAAGTTAAGTTCGTGAATTCACGAACTTAACCTAAGTTTTGACCCTTTCGAAAGCAATTGGTGCATAATTACGACCTGTAGAGTGTGGCTAAATTTTGCTAGGCGCCCCAACATACATACGTATACATGTATACATAAACTTTTTAACCAGCAGTTGATTTGGGCTCTAGGGGGTCATAACTAGATGGTGAAAATTTCGGAAAAGTCGACTTTAGGTGCAAGACCAATAGGTAGATTTTTTCTGACGAAATCTATCTAAAAATTCATTCCCACTTCACATGCAAGGGGAGCTACCCTAAAAAATAATTTTCCAAAATTTTATTTTACCACTTTGTCGCCGTAATGGATATGTTACACACCTCTACAAAATTACAGCTTTCTAGTACTAACGGTCTCTTAGCAAAACCTCAGACAGACAGACGGACATGACAAAACTTTATGGGTTTCCTGTCAGGACTACGGAACCCTAAAAAAAAACGTAACTGATGTTGTGAATGCATCATACATTTCTGACGAGTGACTCTGTATGCTGATGCACCACCCATCGCTGACAATTCTTCTTCCACATCAGAATCAGGCAGCCAGTCTGGATCGTCTTCTTTCCTACTGCTGCGTCTACGTCTGAATGACAGAAATAATGAGGAATATTATATTTTTTGCATAACCATATTATTATTTATCTTAGCATTAAACATAACAATACAAGTTAGTATTCATTCAAGTTAATGAACTAGCTGCACCACAGTGGTTTCACCCACTGCTCAGCTTCTGAGGGTCATAGCAAGATGTTAAATAGAATAAAAACCTCAAGAGTTGAGCAGTGAAATTGCAAAAAGGATTTTTTCAAATCTGGCTGGTAATTCCAGAAATTAGCACATAGACACAAACAAATTCTAGTATAGATATAAATTGATCACAAAATTCAAATGAATACTTACACCCTTATCTTACTACGAGTGACATCAAACATGAATCCATCATAAGCACCAGCATTGAGCACAGCCCTTTCAGAAGAGCTTGGTTGATCATACTCAATGATACACATGTGACGCTTTGGAAACAATCTTATCTTCTGAACACGTCCAAACTTGCTGAAGTGCTTTTTAGCTGCAGTGGCATCAAACAGAGAGTCTGGGACATTTGAGCAACTAAAATTAGAAAAGAGCAATTTGACAATGGGCTGAATGTATGTTTATCAAATAAAAATAAAGATAGATATGAGAATCATATGAGTTTTCCAAAGCATTTGATCTTTTTTGTACTTATTATTTAAACAATTGTTTAACCGAATAACTCTAATTAATCTTACTAGAATTCTTTGTTGTGGCATTTTTTTACATTTACGTGCTGTAATAATGGCTGTAATTATGTTTTATTATTGTATATTTGGGGGTATGTCAACAACAAAAATAACTTACGTGATGGATGTTTTAGGATTGATGAGAACATCCTGTAATGGGCTCTTCAGTTTTTTTCGAGGACTTGTAGCGGACTGCATGTTTATTTCCCCTGCTTTTCTTCAAAACACCATCAGAAGGTTGTTATTTAAGTCGTTTCAAGATCAAACACATAGAAGGCTAAAAGTCAAACACACACGAGGTCATAGCAACTTTTGTGCTGTATTACAAGATACAAGACGGTAAAGCAATATTAGAGTAGAAGCTAAGAAAATAAGGAATTTTAAAGTTTATAGTTTTACAATCTGTTTCTTTACTGTAGAATAGACGCACGAAAAACTGGACACATTCTCAAAAAGTTTGACATTTGTTTGACAGCAACGCAACTTTTTTTGTTTTTTTATAAATTAGTTCCTAACGGAACAGGCTAAGGTCTGACCCCATGCTGCCTAGTCATCAGTTGGCATTTTTCTTGAGTAGGGTTCAGCAGCGCAACGTTTCTTTTTTGATGGTGTTTGACAACGTGAAAGAAAGAAAGAAAGAATAAAGAAAAATATTTATTTGACGTCAGGTACAAACACATTAAAAAAAAATGATACCAAATAAAGAGGATGACAAGGTATGATGAGCTGTGTGCCTCACGGCTGCGCCAAAAAGGTCCATTTCAGCATTCATGCCAGACAGGCGATGCTGTCTGACATGCCTGAGTGTATTACTTTACTCTATGGTGTACTTCGATGTCATAGAGGAATAAGCTCTAGAGTTGGCATAGCTTGACCCCGCTGCCAAACTATATTGCAATATTTAAAATATGTATAATAAGTAAATAGAGTCTGGCCAAAGAAAGCCGTCCAAGAAAAAAGGCGGGAATTATTATAAAATCAAGAGCTGTTAACCCTGGCTATACACTGCTTATACGGAGTTGATACTATTTATTATTCGGCAAGTAATATCTTTTTATACGTTTTATGAGCTGTAATTTTCGAGTGTATTATGAAGAATATTAAATAAAAGAGTACTTATAATTCTGCCTTTTTAATATTTTCAAATAGTCCATTAGATTATGTACACGTTTCCACGCCACGTAAATTCAATTGTTTCCTTCAGCTCATTGTGCAGGCTTCTCAGTGTTGGGACTTGTTTCTTAACTCCATAAAATTCGTTGTTTATTTTGTTTCATATAGCTGAAATATCAAAATTGTCCAAATTGGAAACTGTTGCCGATTGCGGACGATTTTTCCCCGTAGTATTCCACTGTCCTTGATTCTTCAATTCATCTTCAAACCCTTCAATTTTAATTCTTCTTAGGGTCTTCACATCACGTCTTACATCTGAAGAGAACAAATACAATAAATTATGTAGGTAACAGTTTAATATTAATAATCAGTCACTAAAGACAAAAACCATAATACAATAAAAAGATAGTATATTATTTAATTTAGCCATCCATACATTATCATAAATGACTAAACCCTTCGAAGTAACTTTTAAAAATCTATGTTTTCTAAAGTAAAACCTGTCATTGAAGATATCTTTTCTAAATAATGTGATTAACAAACAAGTCGACATTTAATTTTTTTCGAGAGTTTTCAATTTCTTTACTGCTTCCACAATTTTAAGTTTCGTCTCCTCGTTGTTAATACTTCCTGAAAAGTAGATACACCGTGAAAGATATTGCGATTTGTTACAAATAGTCGAAAAGTATCAAGTTGTTTTATTAGAAATTCATTATACTAACTTAAAAGTGAAATTATTGAATCTAGTCGTAGTATTTTCTCTGCAAATTTCTGATTCAAATCACTTTTTATGTATTTGTATTTGTCAATCATAGTAAATAGAAGCTTCCTCATCGACTTTTGACTGATTTTGTCATTATTTTAAACAAAACCAATGCAAATATGATATACGTAAAACACAAGAAGACTCAAGTACAAAACGTCAATGTGTCAATTTTGAGCTTTAAACTATTGCCATACTAAAACTTTTGAAAATATTTCGTGGACTGCTTTCGTTGGCCAGACTCTAATATTGTTGTTAAATATCATTTTGTGTATTTTATATATAGCCCTTAGTTGCCTGATAATAAAATGGTTATTATTATTATAAGACTATAGACGTTGTAGAAAACTAGTTCATTAACCTACAAAGGCTATTGTGTATAATTTTAGGTAGCAAACAATTGCTCTATGAAATGGTTAATTTTGCAGTTTCCTGTTGTACAAAACGATCTGCTTCATAGAATCTGCAAAGACATGGTGTTTCTTAACACATGTAACTTTTAAATAATGCACCAAGACGGTTTCATTTATGTACAATGTTGAAATACTATTTGCGCCGTTACAATAGATAGAAAAGTTTGGGGTATATTTTTAGCTCAAACGCTCATTACATGAGTATGCACATTAAATGCAGTTACTTTTATAGTAATATTTTGATGTTTTGGTGTGACTCTTTCGCTTCGTGCAGCTTCCACAGGTTATTACTCTATGTGCGATGTATTACTATGCTATTATGACTATTCGTTTTTCTGTAATGGTCTCACATAGTCACAAACATTAACATTGTTTATATTAGTTGAATTCATACCATACAGTTATGCAGTTAATATTTTAAACATTTAGTCGATTAAAAAAAATGTAAGCAATTTAAAATAAAATAAGTCTTGTTTATGTTAGTACTTTTCCTTTTTTTTTACCTTCTTACTTTTGGTAAAATAATTTATAACCCCAAAAGTTAACAACAGTGTACACTTGGCAGCGTTTAGGTTCTTTTTTTAAGTTAGACTACTTTAAAAAACAAAATTTAAACTGTGTGGCTATGGATTTGTATCTTATAGTTTGGCCGCTGAGAGAATGCGTTCCTGACAGGTCGCGAGTATTAGTATTATTGGTGATGCTAGATAGCTTAGATAATCTCACCTATTATTACCCTTTTTGCCATAACAACAAATAATTTTACTTATTAAAAACGATATCAATAAATCAAGTAACATTAGATGTTATATTTTCGCGCTAAATTTATGTACCAGCTGACAGAAGTCAGGAACGCATTCTCTCATTTCTCTCAGCGAGCGGCCAAACTGTAGTACATTTCATGATTTCAGTAATAATCCGATAGATGTCGTCGATGAAATACAAAACTTATCGACAATCAACAAGGTAGGAAAATAACAGGAATTTAATTCATGTTTTTCAGATACATTTTTAAATGTTTTATTCAAAGTTTTCGATAATAAGTAGGGAAAATGGACGTAATTTTTTCTTCACTTAAATCTTTAAAATACAGTACTATCAACACTACTGCTTGTCGCTTAAAAATAATATTAAACTCCTGCAATTTTCTACGACAGTCCAAACGTCCATTGCCGTCGCGGCCATGACGTGACGTCATTTACCACAATCTGCCTTGTTTACATAAAATTGAATGCTCCAGGGTAGCCCGCGAAATTCAAATTTTCTTACGTTTTTTGCCAGTGCTGTATGTTGATTAGAATATTACTCACGGTTGTAAGACGTAAAGATGGAAAAATTGCTTTTTCAAGATCAAAGTCATTCCTGCACCTTTATGAACTTGAACTTGTATTGATTATTTTGATGATTATAATTCTGTAACTACTGTTACGTCGTACCCGTACTTACCTACAGTTACGGTCTCGTTGCAACTGCTCCTGTAACTGGCGAGCCTGGTCCTCTTGACGGCGAGCCTGCTCCTCCTTATCTCGTTGCAACTGCTCCTGTAACTGGCGAGCCTGGTCCTCTTGACGGCGAGCCTGCTCCTGCAGCAGCGCCATTAAAGCTGACAAGTCTACCTACCTACTATTAGGTACCTACGAATACTAGGTACCTACCACCGAATAGTAGGTAGGTAGGTAAAACGAGTCCCGAATGATGTAGGTACAAATTCGCAAACTACCTACAAAAGAACATCATTGTAATTTCGACCTACGCCGAGGGCATAAAGTACCTACTTCTTTCCTCTGTACAAGTTGTGGAATTGTCTAGAAGATTCTAGGAAGTCGTGGATATTTCTCGAACGTTCGATCGCCATATAAATAGTCGACGTGTTTGCGGGAGCAAGCAGTCTGAGTTTGGCTACACCACGAAGCGAATCGAAGTGAACTAGAAGTGCGATATCTAAGCGAATAGTGATCAGTAGTGTAGTTGTGATTAGGTTTAAGTGTTTTGTGATTATTAAAGTTATTTGTTGCTTCTTCGGTAGTTATTAATTTATCCCATACCCAGCTCGTAACAATTTGGTGTGTCAGAAGTGAGGGATAAATTATGCCAATTCTACCAAAGGACGACACGGACGGTATCCGTACCAGGAGTCAGCGACAGCAGAACATGGACCAAAGGCGGTTTGGAGATTCTCCGACACAGACACAGGGTGGTGTCCAGCCTACGTCAGTGCCAGTCGCTGGCCCATCCGGAGTTTCTCCAGCATCAGTGGCGCCAGACTTGTCAGCTTTAATGGCGCTGCTGCAGGAGCAGGCTCGCCGTCAAGAGGACCAGGCTCGCCAGTTACAGGAGCAGTTGCAACGAGATAAGGAGGAGCAGGCTCGCCGTCAAGAGGACCAGGCTCGCCAGTTACAGGAGCAGTTGCAACGAGATAAGGAGGAGCAGGCTCGCCGTCAAGAGGAGCAGGCTCGCCGGTTGGAAGAGCAGTTGCAGCAAGATAAAGAGGAGCAGGCCCGCCGCCAGGATGAACAGATGCTCCTCATAAAGGATCTTCATGCAACTTTTGGCAAAGATCTGAAAGTGATGAAGGATCAGGTTCACCAGCACGAGAACCGTATCTCAGAGGCCGAAGTTCAGATCGCTGGGGTGAAAAAGGCTTTGGGAGAACTGAAGACTGGAGACGTGACTGTGGCTTCAGTAGTTGCTGTACCTTCAGCGCGGGGCTTTAAGGTGCCTCCATTCGATGGAATATCTTCGTGGTCGGCTTATAAAATTCAATTTGAGGCCGTTATGAAGGCGAATGGATGGACAAAACCGCAAGCCATGACCGCGCTCACCTTGGGCCTTCGAGACCAGGCCTTAAACATTCTTGAGGCGCTCGGCAAGGATGTAACCTACGAGCAGCTGCTGGAGGCCTTAGAGTCCAGATACGGCGACGCGCACCTGGAGGATCGTGTTCAACGTAGTGCCGAGAACCTGCAGCAGTGGGCCCTGGAAGTTGAAAAGCTGGTTCGAAAAGCATACCAGTCTGCCCCTGCACTTATCGATGGGAATCTGGTACAAGCGTTCGTTGATGGAATACGTGACTTGGAAGTTAGAGCCGCTGTGAGACTTGGGCACCATGAGATGCTGAAAGACGCCTTGGCTCATGCCTTAGAAGTAGAGGCAGTGAGGCAGGACCACCGAACACACCGCGTCAGGGAGGTTGTAGCATCACCAGTACGCGACCGCCCGCAAGGGTACAGTCCTAGGTGCTACACTTGTGGAGAAAGGGGTCATCTTCGGTCAAGCTGTCCTAAGTGCAGCACCCCGAGAGAAGATCAGCAGGGAAGGGTGGCTGAAGTGACTGCCCAGCCACAGCAGGGAAACGAGTAAATGCCAGGACTGGGGGGCGGGTGCTGGCTGGTATTGGAAGAGCCCCGAGAATTTTGATCTCGCAAGCACATGACGGGAACAGCCTGACCATCACAGGCGAAGTCAACGGAACACCATGCAAACTGACGTTTGATACTGGAGCTTCTCACACGGTCGTCAATTCTCACCTAGCAAGTCGGTTTATTGGGGACTACTTCGATAACCACGACCGTATACGATTACTAACAGCTACCGGTCAGCACATAATCGTTCGAGGCAAGAAGGAGGTGGAGTTAAAATTGGGTGACAGATTTTACAAGCACAATGTCATCGTGGCCGACATAGTGGACGATTGCATCTTGGGCTTGGATTTTATGCGGAAATATCGTTGTGAGATCGACGTTGATCAAGGAGTATTAATCTGGTTCAGATGAAGTCTTCATGGAAGGTGCACCATCAGGGAAAGTATACTGCTTGAAGGAGGTTGTTCTTCCTCGCAGATCAGAAACGATTGTGCCAGTTAGTCTACCACGGAATTCTGGACAAAAAGATCGAAGTGTTCTGATAGAAAGGGTGAACAATGACTTTCCATGGAAGATGGTACGGACTCTGGTCAAGGCCACTAACGTCTCGGCAGTACGCATACTGAATCCAAGTGACAAGGAGCAAGAGATTAAGAAGGGCACCTGGATCGGCACTTGCGAGGAAGTAGCTTGGATGCGTCAATTGCAAAATCTGCCTACCGGAAATAAAATTCGTAGTCCAAAGTTTGACGTGACAACGCTTTTGGAAAACTGCGATTTAACTAAAGGAGAAATGGACAAGGCTAAGAAGATGTTACTTCAGTACGCCGATACTTTCTCTTCAAATGATGCTGACATAGGGAGAACTGGACTAGTTCAGCACAAGATTAATACAGGCAACGAGTTACCAATCCGTCAGCGACCAAGAAGACTGCCAGTTGCACGTGAAAAAGAGGTGGAAACCATGATTGAGGGAATGGTGAAGGACGGTGTTATAGAGCCTTCATTCAGTCCATGGTGTTCTCCTGTGGTCCTGGTAAAGAAAAAGGACGGCAGCATGTACTTCTGTGTGGACTACTGACGACTGAACGATGTCACGAAAAAGGATAGCTACCCGCTGCCTAGGATCGATGACACACTGGATACGCTGACTGGTATGAAGTGGTTTACCACACTTAACCTGAAAAGTGGCTACTGGCAAGTAGAAATAGACCCCAAGGACAAGGAGAAAACTGCATTTTCAACAGGAAAAAGGTTGTGGCAGTTTAAAGTTATGCCATTCGGTTTGTGCAATGCTCCTGCGACGTTTGAAAGGCTGATGGAGCAAGTACTCGCCGGATTGATTGGAGACGCATGTGTTGTCTATCTAGACAACATAATCATCGTGGGCCGTACATTTGAAGATCACCTTAAAAACCTCAACCAAGTGCTGTCGAAAATCCAAACAGCAAATCTCAAGTTAAGTCCGAAAAAATGCTCGTTTTTCAGACAAAAAGTGAACTTTTTGGGACACATAGTTTCGGGGGAAGGTGTTCAAACAGACCCAGAAAAAGTAGTCGCCGTCAAGGATTGGCCAGTTCCGAAAGACAAGACACAGCTCAGAGCATTTCTGTGTTTGTGCTCCTACTATAGGTTTGTCAAGAATTTTGCCGACATTGCAAAACCTTTGCACAAACTCACTGAGGAAAAGCCGCAATTCTGTTGGGACGAGAACTGCGACGTCGTATTTCACGAATTAAAGAAACGTCAGTGCAATACGCCTATTTTGGGATATCCTGACACTGAAAATGACTTCATAGTTGACACAGATGCAAGTAATACTGGAATTGGGGGCGTGCTGTCTCAACGGAAAGGAAACCAAGAGGTTGTGATAGCTTACTTCAAGACGGGAGCTACTCGCCGTAGTAAAGACATTGCAGCACTTCAGTAAATATTTGTTGGGACGTAAATTCCAATTACGAACTGACCACGCTGCATTGAAGTGGCTATTACAGTTCAAGAATCCAGAGGGGCAAGTGGCGAGATGGATTGAACTACTGCAAGAGTTTGACTTCGTAACTGAACATCGCAGTGGGAGAACCCACGGTAACGCAGACGCCTTGTCAAGAAGACCTTGTCCTGAAGACTGTAAGCACTGTGCCAGGCAAGAGACTAAGGAAGTAGTGCCCGTGAGGATGCTTAGAACGGATCTCAGCGAGGAATGGAAAGAAACCCTACAGCAGGCTCAGCAAAATGACTCGGACATCAAACCGATCTTCGAGTGGATCAAAGCTGGTGCTCCTAAACCCAAGTG
Source organism: Xestia sexstrigata (assembly GCA_941918905.2). NCBI lineage: Eukaryota > Metazoa > Arthropoda > Insecta > Lepidoptera > Noctuidae > Xestia > Xestia sexstrigata. The sequence goes on from OW799214.2 coordinate 14,139,603, forward strand.
GGGTGATGTGGCTGCAATGAGTTCCATCACGAAGAGTTATTGGGCACAATGGAACAGCTTGGTGATCCAGGATGGAGTCTTGTGCCGTAAATGGGAAAACGCTCGAGGGGACAGCTGTCATCTACAAATGGTTGTCCCTAAAGCTAAGGTACCGGATGTTTTACGGCTCTACCATGATGGATGTTCAGGAGGACATATGGGGGTAAAAAGGACTCTACTGAAAATTCGAGAACGCTTTTACTGGATCCACTGTCGAGATGATGTGGAGGACTGGTGTCGCAAATGTGCCAGTTGTGCGGCCGTGAAAGGGCCCCACACACGCAGCAGAGGTGCATTAAAAGTGTACAACGTTGGAGCCCCTTGGGAACGGATAGCACTAGACGTTGCGGGACCATTTCCAGAAAGTGAGAGCGGAAACAAGTACTTCCTGGTGGTCATGGATTACTTCACAAAGTGGCCAGAAGTCTTTGCCATTCCTAACCAAGAAGCTACAACTGTCGCAGATAAATTGGTTCAGGAAGTCTTCTGTCGTTTTGGAGTACCCTTAGAAATACATAGCGATCAAGGAAGGAATTTTGAATCGCAAGTATTTCAAGAGACTTGTCGATTGATGGGTACCCACAAAACCAGAACCACCTCTTACCACCCACAATCTGATGGAATGGTGGAACGATTCAACCAAACATTGGAGAGATATCTGGCAAAAGTCGTGGAAAGCAGACAAAGGGATTGGGACAAGCACATTCAGCCGTTTCTTCTGTCCTACCGCAGCGCAGTCCACGAAAGTACGACTGTGACGCCAGCCTTCGCGAACTTTGGAAGGGAATTACGATTGCCTGCTGATTTAATCACTGGAACTCCCCCTGATGCTCCACGTAGTGTAACAGATTATGCGATTGACTTGCGTAACAAGTTGAATGATGTTTATGAGCATATCAGACAATCCGGCCAACAGATGTCTGAGAAGATGAAGACCCGTTATGACCGGAAGGCAAATAGTAGGGGTTTCGACGAAAGTTCACTGGTGTGGTTGCATAACCCAGTACGGAGCAAGGGGAAGTTTCCGAAATTGCAAGCAAAATGGGATGGACCATACCGAGTCGTGACTAGGATCAACGATGTCACCTACCGAATACAGAAGGGTCCACGAGGTGCGCCTAAGATTGTCCATGTAGACCGATTGGCGCGATACTACGGGGCTAATGATGCTCGGGACGAGCATGTCTAAGGAGGGGGCAGTGTTACGTCGTACCCGTACTTACCTACAGTAAGTCTACGGTAGTAGGTACCTAATAGTAGGTAGGTAGGTAATAGTAGGTAGGTAGGTAAAACGAGTCCCGAATGATGTAGGTACAAATTCGCAAACTACCTACAAAAGAACATCATTGTAATTTCGACCGTACGCCGAGGGCATAAAGTACCTACTTCTTTCCTCTGTACAAGTTGTGGAATTGTCTAGCAGATTCTAGGAAGTCGTGGATATTTCTCGAACGTTCGATCGCCATATAAATAGTCGACGTGTTTGCGGGAGCAAGCAGTCTGAGTTGGATCGCCAGTGGTCCGTAGCCGAGTGCCACCTACAGCGCTGCACACGGCTACCAGAGGAAGTTTTCGGTAAAGTGAACCAAGTTGGGGGTACTTGCCGAAAACTTCCGCTCGCGCGGATCGCCACCACCTCTGCTTTCCCTGTGTTCGCGCAAGTGCTTAGCACTGGTGCGAGCACAGGGGGAGGCACCGACGCTGTCCAGTGCTCTGCACTGTCTGCGATCGCGAGCCCACGTCCCAGCCAGAAGCTACAAGAATGCCGAAGCCCGACGCTCGAGTCGCTGACTACGAGGCTCGTATCTGGGCGCTGGAACGAACGGCATCGATTCCAAACATCGGCTTCGTGCTGCCCGAGCCGGCGCTGCCTGCCCCCCCCCCCCCCCTCGGAGTGAGGAGAGGAAGGGGACCACCAAGACGAAAACCTCCGCCGCGGTGAAAAACAAGAGGACTCCTGAAGCCCGGGCGAAGAGGGAAGAGGACGGAGCGAGCCGGGGCGCAGCTGCTGGTGTGCGCGGCCCGTCGACGTCACCAGCGTCTGCGCGCGCTGCGCCGGTGCCTGCGCCGAGCCGACCGTGCGCCGCATCTGCGCGCCCGTCCACGCTCCGCCCGGTCCCAACGAAGGACCCGGGGCCCCCTGCTGCCACCAAACCAGTCCGCGTGCCGCATACGCGCTCCGCCGCGTCCGCGCGCGCGTCTGCGCGTGACTCCGCACCGCAGGGACAAGCCGCCACGATCCCGTGGCGCGCGCCCACTGCGCTGCCGCGCTCTTCAGCAGCCGCCAGCCGCGCCTCGGCGCCCACAGCGCCACCTACGCGCCCCACCGCGCAAACCCAAGCCGCCACGGCTGCGCGCCCCGCCGCGTCGACCGCGCCCTCCGGGGCTGCGTCCGCAGCGAGGGCTTCCAGCAGGGACCCCAGGCTGGCACCGGAAGCGCGCCAGGCTCTCTTGGCGCCACAGGTGCCCGCTTCGCCGGCGCCCCCCCGTGCCTCGGCCCGCGACTCACCGGCAGAACGGTCGGCATGCTCGTCGCGAGCTGGCTCGAGCATGTCGGGTCCGAGAACACTGGAGAGGCGAACAACAGGAGTAGCACCGTCGCCGTCGCGGGATTATGGCTCCGACTCCCAATCGGAGTCACGGCCCCAGCGACGCCGACGCAGCACGGAAGAGTCCGAGGAGGAGGCGAAGCGACACTGCCTCGACCCGCCGTCGCGGCGCGTCTACGCGCCGCCGCGGGGAGGGCAGGTCGCTGCCGGGTCGCCTACCTTTGCGGAGGCCACCCGCCGCACGCCTCCCCCCTCACCACTACCGACGCCGAGGAACTCAGGGACGCAGCATGGGGTGAGTGTCGACAACGTTGTCTCTCCCTCACAGCTTGCGGCCCCCCGGGACACGACCGCCGCGCAGCCTAAGCCAAAGCCGCAGAAGCGGCCGAGGTATCCCCCGCTGGTGGTGGATAGGCTGCCAGGATGGGCCGCCCACTTCAGGGCCCTCAAAGAAAAGCTGTGCCACCCCCCCAGTGCCCAACCTTTTGGCACTGGAATTCGGTTCACTCCAGAGAGTGAACTCGAATATAGGGTGGTCCAGAGCTATTTGACTGGCCTGGAGAAGGAGGACGGCACCTCATGGTTTGCCTACTCGTTGCCGGCGGAGCGAAGCTGCAAGGTGGCCATCAGGGGGCTGCCCGTCGACACCACTCCACAGGAGATAGAGGAGGAGCTCCGCGCGTTGGGGCACCAACCGGAATACGTTCGCCAAATTAAGGCGAGTCAAGGACGTCCCGGTTGCGTGTTCCACGCCGTACTCAGTAGGACACCAGAAGTACGCAGCATCTTCGGCACCTCCGTGTTTTTAAACATGCGGGGTGTCAAGATAGAAGCCTGGCGGGGCAAACGTGGGCCCGCCCAGTGTCACCGGTGCCAGAAATGGAGGCACTCGTCACACCACTGCCACCGGCCGCTCGCCTGTGTCCGCTGCGGAGAGGGGCACACAGCGCGGGACTGCCCCCGCCCTCGTGACGTACCAGCTACGTGCGCCAACTGCGGGGGTGAGCATCCCGCCAATAACATCAAGTGCCCCTCTTTCCAGGCAGAGTTAAGGGCAAACAGGCGAGCGGGCACAGTCGCCGCCGTCACCGCCTCACGCCGACCGGCAACGGTCCCCGAGGGGCCAACAGACGTGGCCGCCACTGAGGCCCAAGGTGAGTCGCTGATGGCGGCGGCCAACGGGCCCACCAACAGGGGAGAAGCTCCCCCCTCCTCCAAGCGGCGGAGGGGAAAGAAGAGGAAGCGGAGGGGCAAGGGTATGGCACCCGCGCCCCCCACCGCACCTGAGGGAGAACAACCGGGCGACCAGCCTCCGACCCTGGAGCGGGCTGTGACTCCGACTGCAACTCCAACGCAGCCTGAGGGAAGTAAGACCGTTGGGCCGACAGCTGGCGCTGGCATGGCGCGGCCCCCGGCCCAATCACAAGAGAAATCCTTTGCCAATAGTGGCACCGCCAGTGCCGGACCAGCTGCCGGCTCAGAAGCCGAGACGAAGGAGTTCACAGCCCGCGCCATACAGCTGCTGATGGACCTGATTAGTGCCATCAGGCAGGGTCAGGACGTGGAACTGGTCGTCCTTGACGGCCTAGCTGCGTTACTCGCCTTGTATAGTGGATAGACTGTCAAGGATGACTCAGGAGCGTCCGCGACCGGCAAGGCTGGTCGCCCCCCCTCCGCCGCCTTCATAACCGGATTGGACCCAGGTAAGCTGTTCCTCGTGACACGCAGCTTACCTGCACAATATGACTCCACACACATCACTCACACCCAGCTGCGCGACTTGCTCTAAGTTAATATAGACAGGGTGCGCAGCTATAACCACACATGCATTCTCTACACTCACGTAGACACACGCGTGGACGCGGCTCTCGAGCCCGCGTGAAACGCAAACATGGGCGGTGTTACACATACAATACCGCCCACACACACACGTCGTTTCCGCAGCCCGAACCACTGCCGGCTAGCTCTGGTTAGTGGGGCGGGCGGGAATCACACATCCACTGTAGGCGCGCTGTAAGTCGGTGCCTCTGTCGCTGGTTGTCTCCCGCTGGGCCTCCCTCGGGTAACCGGGGGTCTCACCCGGCGGAGACGGACCGCCGGGGCACTGTGAAGAAAGCAGCGCTGTGTAACAGCGCTGTGGCGCGCCTACAGGACACATACAGGAGCCACACACATGGGCGCATGTTACATGCGCCCAGCAGGTCTAGGACATAGGTCCGACCAAGGGACGGGTCCGTAGTAGCGGACCCAGGTATGGCCGCCGCGGTCAGAGGGCATAGCCCTGAAACCGCCTGCCGCGCCCCCTGGCGGGGGCGCAGCGAATTCCAATTGTAAGCAGTCTGAGTTTGGCTACACCACGAAGCGAATCGAAGTGAACTAGAAGTGCGATATCTAAGCGAATAGTGATCAGTAGTGTACTTGTGATTAGGTTTTAAGTGTTTTGTGATTATTAAAGTTATAAATTGTTTCTTCGGTAGTTATTAATTTATCCCATAACCAGCTCGTAACACTACGTACGTCTTACAACCGCGATTAATATTCTAATCAACATACAACCTGGCCTGCAAATTGCAAAAAACGTAATAAAATTTGAATTTCGCGGGCTGCTTGGAGCATTCACCTTAGTAGAATAATTTTACTAATTGTAGGTGCTCTAGTCAAGTAAAAATTGCAATAACAATATTAAAATAAAATCTTGATAAAACTTTAAGCACTTTTCAATTAAAAGTGTTTTTTTGACACATGTGCTTTGACGTCACTACCGGCGCACACCGCTGGAGGCGCAGCAGAGCGCATTTGAAGACAACACTACCTTGATATACGGTCGCGCGCATGCTCTTGTAGTAGCTTGAGCGCGCTCCGAGTACCGCGTGCGAATTTATTCTTATATTGACCGTATATCAAGGTAGTTAAGGTTTATATTAAATGGTTGTCTTCAAATGCGCTACGCTGCGCTTCCAGCGGTGTGCGCTGGGCCTAGGACGATGCGTTTTGTGAGTGCGTACCGTTTCACCAAAAACATGCTACATAAAACAGTAAATTGTAAAATAAGTGATGTATTAGCCACTTAAAAAAATGTACCACAATGTTTTAGTGGGCCAATACAAGGCATTTTTAATAAACAAAAAGAGTTTTGTATTTCACGCATATTCCATACTAAGATTGTTTTGCTTTATTACTTCCAGTTTCCAAAAACACTTAATTCTGATAGGTACTTTATTTCGTTTTTTTTTTCAGTTTTCAATAGCAACCCGTCACTGCTTATTGGAGGACACCGTACTACGCAGCCAGTGGCAGCCTGGGCCTCATCTGACAGGCAAGTTTTAGTTGTTAGCTCACGGAAATACTACGTTCTACGTATCTAAGTTTTTCAATAAATACCTAGAGTCAAGACAATTAGAATAAAAAGTTGAGATTCTCGCAGACCAGGGAAGAATGGAGCAAAAGCGAGGAGTCATATACCTACTTAGCAGTGGGTGGAACAAGGCTAACCATGACAATAAACGACGGAAAACGAAAAAAAGTTTACAATCTTTTCCAAGAAAGTTTATTCGGGCGCAAAAAATTGCGCGTGCATAGTTGACTAAAGGTTAAGCGACGACGCACGAGGGCTGTATTCCTGAAAATCCAGACTCAACATTCAACCTAGCACTGGCCTGCAAATTACAAAAAATGTTAGAAAATTTGAATTTCGCGGGCTACCCTGGAGCATCAGCCTTATGATGCAGAAGCGAGCGTAGTGAGCTCGAAATAGCACGTAGATATTTTTTCTCTTCCAGGAATATTGAAAATAGAGAGTAATGATGTCTCTCTGGTTCGGACAGATTGCGGACTGGCTGCTTATAGGTGCGCAATATGGTCGAACCTTTCGGGTTGCCCAAGCCCGGCCGAACTTTTTAAAGAGAGATGAGTTTTACAAGCAACTTATGCTGATAAACAGCTAAACAAGTGTGCGGTGGCCTAAGATCATATTATTATGTGACGACAATTTGTGGCGGTGACCGCCGATGATGTAACCACATTCCGTCGCGCACAACGCGCTGTAGTTCCGGAACACCTGTCACTTGTACCTGCCGGATGTACCTGTCACTTTCTAACTCCGCAACGTTGTTTTGGCAATTTTAGCCCACTAGGCTATCAACGGCAGTTATAGTGTGTTTTCTAGGCAAAATCGTGTTCCTGCCTCTCAACATAATAAGTATTGTGACAGACGATCTGACGAGACTTGCATTTGACCACAAAATGATCATTCCCTGATCTGGTTCCCACGACTAGGGCCGTTTCTATTCTCCTTGCGTCTGGCCTACAGTAGGTACTATACCTAGGTAGCCGAGCTTGGTCATCCCCGAAGTTGAAAGCTTGTGTCTGCGTATTAGTACTTGCAGCAAAACTGTTGCCAAGCTGTTGGTTTTGGCATTTTCTCAAAATCACGGCCGTTTATTGTAGTGTGTTTATTAGTAGCAGTAATGAGGCTCATTTCTTTTAATTGGTCATCACAATTCCTCCTTTTACTGAATATAGGATCAGCAATTTGCTTAATTTCTTAGAAAAAGTTTGTTTAGTGTGCACGTAGGTAACTATTTAGAGTTTATAGCAAGGCTGGGATATACATAAAGGGTGTAAAACACCTCTTAACGAAACCGAAAGGCACTTGTTCTCCCCGTCATTGCGATATTTTTTTTGTTCTAAGTACACCATACCTGGTAACCTTCTAGTTACGGAGATATTGGGGGTCAAAGTTCCAGCTTTTTGACAAGTTTTTTTTTTAATACAAGTTTTGTGTAAGATTTTTACTTTAAACAGCTCCGCGACCCCCGTACTATTCAATCCATCCATCAGCACAATGTTTTGAGTGCGTTACATTGAGTTCTACCACAAAACATGAGTTTTCACCCCAAGAAAAAAAAGTCGTTTCCCAGCAATAATTTTTGCGTAAAGTTACTTTGCGAAAACTACAAAAAAATTAGCTGGGAAACAACTTTTTTTTTTGGGGTGAAAAATCACGTTTTACCTTAAAACTCAATGTCAACTCAACGCACCCAAAACGTGCTGATGGATGCATTCAAAAGTAAACGGGATATAAAAAGTTGGAACTTTGACCTCTAACGGCTCCACTATCTCCGTACCTAACTAGAAGGTAAAAGGCCTTAAAGGTTTATTTACACCCTTAATACGAGTGGATGTAGATTAGTAATTATTGCAAGTATTTGATTAAAAATATTTTTCCTGTCTTATAAGAGTGTTTTAGCCTTATCTCGGACAATTCATTGTGACTATAGCATAAGGATAAAACTGAGCTTAGGTACTGAGCAAGTACCTGTAATCACAAAATCAAAATTACTTTTTGGCAATTATGTTTTGCTCCATAATGAGCGCTAAACTTTTTCTACAAGACTGTAATGGTTTCTTGCATTGACATCACGAGTCGGTTATAGACGTGCAACCTCTCAAATCCGTCTGATGATACATACCCTTCGTTTATCGAGTTCAACGCTCATCAACAAGCAATATAAATATGATAATCCATAATTGGAGTAGGAGCTGTTTAGGCGTTCCGATGGAGCGGAGTGCGGTGAATCACCTCGTTGCGTGACGTCATCGCTATAAATTCGGGTGTCGCATTCCGTTGGCAGGCGCATGCGGTTATATAAAAGAAAGTGGCGCGGCCGCGCGGCGACCTTGCTCGGTGAAAGGCGTGGCGCAAGTGGCACAGCCGGAACTCGCTCTTCCCACGGACCGATCCCGCGCCTCTCGCCCGCCATGCCGTTATGAGCTCGCGCAACTTTCGGTAACCGGTTTGATGTTAGCGAAAAAAATGCACTAGGCACGTTTGGACCGGCGCCAGTTTAGAGGATTCAGAGCGGTGGACATAAAACACGGAATTTTGCAAATGATCTGTATCGTTAACTACGTGAAACCTTGTTTGGGATCAGTGCTATCATTTTTAAACGTCTTTGCGAAAATTGGTGAAATGCAAGAGCACAATGTCACGTAAATCACACGGTCTATTCCTAGCGTTTACCATTTTTCTTCGACTACATTTTTTCAGAGTTGTTTAAGTACCCACTCTTTCAAAGCTTTAACAGAAAATCTAGGTAGGTAGTTCTGTACTAGAAGATTTTAACTTCTCCAGGTCCGAAGTCCAAGGACCACCAAAGACCGAAGTTGTTTTCATAATTTATAACTAAATCGATAAAGGGGTTTCGTCTGAGGATGTCGATATTACCTCCTTACTGAAATTGAACCTTCACGGATATAATAGTCAATGAGAGAACTCTGCAGGCAGCGACCTTGGGGTAATGCGAAATGCTCAATAAAAGGTAATTTTGTTGTGAGACAAGGACATGTCACAAAGCTTGGTGATACTTAAAATCTTTATTGTTTGTAACACGTTTATGATTTGTGTGCAGTGCAGTGTACACCGTGCTATATTTTCTAATTGTTTTCTGAGAAAGTGACTTATAATTTTGAATGTTTATATTGATCGACATCTTGTTGGGTAAAACGGTAAAGTTTCCCCGGAATATCGATGTATGCTGTCTGGGAACGGACGTTAAGGTACGAACGAATCTAATGATCGAGAAAATTGTGAGACAGGCGATTAGTAGAAGAAGTAAGACGAGTCAGAACTCAGAAGGATTACATATTCGCATCCCATCAGAGATCTTGAACGACACCTTCCCACAAAAACCGACCTTGTGATTTACAACAACGACAGTACATTGTCCTGCATCCCCGTCCATCCATTATCCCCCCGTTTTTCCTAAATAGGGATTTATATCACCTGGACTAGACCTTAATTTACAGCGTAAACTACCTAATAAAAAAAAAACTACCTACAATAGGCGAGACGCCAAAAAAAAACTAATTAGTCCGTCAGTTAGATTATCAAGAAATATTTGACCAGTGTTTTTTCTTTTGTTACGTAAACCAAAATTGACCAAGATATGACGCTTTTAAAATTCTCAATACGTCACGCCTAGGTATAATTTTTACCTAGTTCTGACGTCACGAGCCCCCACTCCCGAGTTTTGATGCGTTTTATCTTTGTCAATATTCATTGATTTGATGAACTGACGGACAAAATAGATTTGCAATTTTTTGATACTGTCGTCATGCCTATTCTGCAAGTTTTCTACAAAAAGTAAATGAAAATCTACTTTCAAATCTCCTAATTATTCAACAACAAAAACCCGTCACTGTTCACTATTCTTCAACACGTTTTCCTGGTTAGACTGTACTCAGACAATACGATAGGTAAGTACGTTTAGAAACTTATAGTTTACCAGAATTTTAGTGACAAACAGTACAGTCAATTTCAGAGAATAAAGCTTATTTACAACTTTGGGCACTTCGCGTGTAGAAATATATAAAGGACATAACCTGTCTCTAATGTTTCGCTGTGGAAGGCGAATCGAGCAAGTTTTTTGATTTAAAGTCACAATCTCAGAATGCATTTTTTGCAGTAAATATTAATTAACATTTTTATTTCAAGAAGTTGAACGAGGAGGCTTGTAATTGTGCAAGTGAGACAGAATATAGCGATGTTCGTAGTCGTGTTGGCCTAGAATTCAGACAATTTCCGATTGCCACGGTCGGTCCGGGCGGGGAGGCGGCATCGCCTAGCAACAGATAGACGCGAAAGGCGCACACGCTTACTTCTGAGGAATTGACTTTATTTTGACCCAGCAGCTTGTTTATTTCGCAAATATAAGCTGTAAGTGAAACTATGCGTATTTAGACTTTGTAAACCTTTCGTTTTTTATAAGAACATTGCAAAAAGATGGCTGTTAAAATTCGCTTTTCGATCAACAAGGATTTGAGGGTTGAAACATGGAACATCGTGTGGGAACCAGTTATAAAAACATGCGACGTAGAATAGTTGCATAGACTACCGCTTTTATCCGACAATTTTCTAACTCAAAGCTCTGAACATACCTCATACTCGTATAGTTACAGCAGTGGTGGCTCCACCACGGATCAGACGAACTAACGGTAAAGACAATTTACAGCTCGCACAAGGTCGATTGAAATGAAGAAACAAACAATTATTTGAAATGGCCTTATATCAGCATAATGTAGATTTCATTCAAGTTATAGGACAATTTTATTTATCACTACAATACACTTTCTGATAACATTATCTAATCAAGGCAGACAATGATACAAGATCGGTAAGGCTGATTTAGAAGTACCTAGGTACGTATGTCCTTTATAAGTAATCTAGGATCAGCATGAAGAAAATATCCAAAAATTATTCTGGAAAATCTAGAATAAGCTTTGCAATGCATTCAACATTCGCCGCCATGCCAAAATATGTTTTAAAAGGAGTTCATAATATTACTACTATTAACACCTTTTAAATATATTTTTTAGGTTATATCCAAAACGGATGTGCTTTTATCATTGTGATCTATTACCATCATTTGGCTCCGTAACTTGAGTGGAAGATATTGAGGGGTGAGTGTTGAAGTTTTATCTGTAGTGAGAGGTTCACCTGCTTCAGTGGAGGCATGGAACAATACGGAGCGGACGACACGTGCGGTGCGGCGGCCGCGAACCCGGATGCGGCCGGATGACGTAACGCAGCCTTCACTCCCCCCTCCCCCCGGACCGCGCACGCTCCGCAACAACCTCCCCCCCTTGCTGCACCCACCTCTTCGTGTCTGGTCGACCGTCTGAGCCGACATTGCCGCGCTTTGATCTCATGTTAGCCTGTCTTGTTAATGCTCTACTTATTTAATTAATCCCTTATACGGTGTTAGAGGGGCGATAGTTAGTGGTTCCTGGGTGTAACTATCTGAGAACAGACACACTATACAGTTATATACATTTCCCCTGATTATGGTGAGATAGATTGCTATCTGTTAGATAGGTACTGAAGGGGTGAACATTAACATTGTTGGTTTTGGAGGTGTGTGCGCTCGGTGCATGCATATTGACATTGAAAACTGCATTGATAAGATAATGATAGCAACGATTGAAATGCATATTAAAAGCAATGTGGAATAAATAATGTGCTATGTATTAGCTATCCGATAGGGGTAACTAGCATAGCATTTAAACCTCCCAAAAGAACTTCAAATTAAATTATCATAAAAACCTCAAGGAACAATATTTCCATTAGCTGCCCATTAGAAAGATTTAAGTTTAGTAGCTCAACATTTTACGTGGCGACGGCGATAGTCTGCCAGAAAATTATTCCGAGACTAATTAGCGAACATGCCTCGAAATATAATTATTATTTGAAATTATAAAGTAACGTCGGCTACCCGTCACGGTCTGAAGCCGGCACGTCGCCGTCGACGTCCTACACTCTGCTTTTAATTATTTTTTTAAAGTTTTCATTTCATTTTATGATCCAACTTTATTTGAACATGAAGTTTTAAGACTCCGTGTGTGTTTTAGAAAATATTAGCACCACAATGTTCAAAAGTATACAGTATTTACTGTATACTTTAAAATAATAAATAAATTAGTACAGTATTTAAAACCATGAACACTAAATTAAATACCTAATCCTTTTACTCGGTGTTCTCGCAGAACCACAAACATTATCGTCTTCCATTCATCAGCAAACAAGTCCAATCCAGGTTAGTCTCCACGAGCGCGTTGAGCTTGCAATGTGTTATTTTACACAGGTTAAGATTTATTTTGATAACTAGGTAACATTTATTTTGATAACTAGGTAACATTTATTTTGATAACTAGGTAACATTTATTTTGATAACTAGGTAACATTTATTTTGATAACTAAGTAACATTTATTTTGATAACTAGGTAACATTTATTTTGATAACTAAGTAACATTTATTTTGATAACTAGGTAACATTTTTTTCGAGAACTTACATAACATTGCGGTAGGGCGCTTCCCGACTTTAATTTCCTGGTTTGTTTACCACATCCATTAATAGATAACGCCTTCCTATGACGATTTAGTATGTAATAATTTTACCTACTAACAATGATACCGTGATATCGCATAACATATCATAATATTTTCTTAACGAAGTTTTCAACGAAACTCATTGGTTTTTCAATTTAAAATTACGAAGTCTGGATTTGGGCCCGGTTGATAGCAATAGGCTCGCCCCCTATTAAACATAACGTGGGTGTACTATAAGGTACCTCTGCCTAACCCTTCAAGGATTAAAGGCGTGATGTTATGTTAAATGTCAATAAAACTCACTAGCTCTGTACAAACGCAATATTTCTAGAACATAAAAACGCGCCACATGCAACAAGTGACAGTAGGACAACGGCGTAGGTACTGTGACTTCATAATGAGCATTATACCGAAATAAAAACAACCTTGTGTGTGATCACACAGTGAAATGGGTACATCAGTACATCACGCAACCACTGTGAATCATAGCTGCCCGCAGCCACACAAAGAGCAGAGGTGAGTCAAACCTAGGGTTAGTATCATTCTGTCTGGATAAAACCGGATTTATCACAGACTTGAAGGCAGTTTAAGTCTTTTTTTTGGAGCCTCAAGGATGTCGGGTACCGATATAGACGGGTTACTGCTGATACAAAAGAAAAAATGAACTGTGTCTTAGGTATAGCATGTAGTATGCATTGAGTTTCATCCTTTTTTGTCGTCGCACAAATCAAACATACAAATCTTTCTACAATCTATCATTTTGTCTTTCATTTCCACGGTGGCCATGCTACACGTGTTGTCTTATAACTTAGTCTGCGATGCGCGCATAAATTATGTCCAGCGGCCAGTATTGAATAATTCCAACTCAATAATACTGAGATATCCTGATTGAAAAACATTTTACTGTACCCTCTAGCAGAGCATTATGTTATGAATCGTATCATTATTTCCTGTGGTCACTCTCCCTGAAGTGACAACACATGCGATGAATCAAACAACACGTTAATCAGCTTATCCTTACCGGGAAATTAAGTTCGGCACTAATAAACAATACCCGTTTGACATCATTTTATTTACGCTGTACTTCTAAAAAGGGGCACATTTCTAGAACATTACTCTGTAACCTGTTGTACCATTCCTTTCGGACTGATCGGTATGACTGCCACGTTTAATTACATTCTAATTAAAACCGAAGTTAGTATTAGCGTGTACAAAAAACAACAAAGTTCGTTCTATAATAGCCAATTAATATAGCTTCGGGCTCTGCGTCGGTCGAGATGAAACTCCTGATACGATCTCATCGCTGTGAGACCGTGGCTTAGCCGCGAATCCAGCGAACTATGTTATATGAAAGCTAGCAGACAATCTTGCATCTCTGGTTGCAATACATTGATATATTTCTTTGTAGTTATAGTGTATTAACAACATAGAAAGGGGCTATGGAATATGAAAAGGTAAAAAGTTTAAGAACGTCGAATATGATAAGTTTTTGCGCGGTCGCGGTAGATCCCTGCTTACAATGTAAAACGGCGGCATTCCTCAAGGCCGGTCGTTCCTTCCTCGTAGATATCACGTAGTTGTTATGTCGAACACTTATTGAATCTAAATGACTGGCTCTATCGCTCGATGTATATTGTTTTGTGCGAAAATTGGTTTTAGCGTTGAAAAATACTTTTCTACTTTTATCTAACTTTTGTCTAAAACGTATTTTAATCAGCAAAAACAAACCTATTGTAAGCCTTTTGCCAACTTTCAAAAAAGTTTGTAATCCAACTTTTCCTTTAGCAGAATGGATGTTTTTTTTGAACAGATTAAGCATGTTTGATAAAATTGTGACTATTGGCTATAATATTTATTCATCATCGTCTGCCTAGCCTTTCTCAACTAAGTTGGGATCGGCGTCCAGTCTAACCGAATGTAGACGGAGACTAACTGAATTCTCCGTGCCGTTGCATATCAGTAAATCAATACAATACAGGGGTTCGACAATGTGCTTCTAGCGACGTAAATCTATTATCTTGACTAGTCTGCATGGACTGCATGCCAATGTCAGAGCCAGTCCAATGGGACAGATCGTGCCCGGGCAACCTTTACCAATGCAATGCTGTGCTATTGGGTGAATCGTGCCATACAGGGCTGCCTAGACCACACGAGTTACTCTCATTTTGCTCTGCAAGCAAAATTAAAAATATTGGGCCCCAAAGTCCCACCTCAACAGCTAGACCTCACGGCAGTGTATGCTATGATTTCTTAATAAGCAATGAAGTATTTAAAAACTGTGATGCCAGGCAAAGTTTTCAGACAGGGTATTTTCTTACGGGAAAGTAATACTTGTAACTTCTCTTAGACATAAAATTACTAGCCATCATTTCCAGTCACGAACCCCACGTGACGGCGTGTTGTTAGTTTCCATTTTATCAATTCGCAATGTGATCATTTATAAAATGTCTGATGATCTAATGTTATTATCGACGTTTCACATTCGTAAAACACTAGGCTTACAAAGTATCTGACTTTTGATAAAATTATCTCCGTGACCTTAAAACATTGTGGAATGTTAATATGTTAATGCCAGTAAATTGGCGATAGTATTATGCGCAAGCATAGAAACGATTACAATCAGAAGAAGCGAGTTTTAAAGAGGTTTGGCTCTTCTCATTTTGTGGCAAAAAAAAATCTACCTATTGGTCTTGCACCTAAAGTCTTGCACCTAAAGTTATGACCCCTAGAGCCGTAACGTATGTATGGTTTGTGGGGGCGACAAGCAAAATTTCCCCCACACTCTACTGGTGTCGAAATTATGCGCCGATTGCTTTCAAACTTGGCCTAAAAATCGAAAGGGTCAAAACTTAGGTTAAGTTCGTGAATGGGTGGAATTCGTCCATGGGGGGCGACGGGCAGGCGGTTTTTCGAAAATCTGTTTTTTGGCCATAACTTTTTTCCTATGGAAAATTTTTGAACCGTTTAGTATTTTTATCATTCCGATTTTTTTTTTTTTTTGTTTTTTTTTTTCCGGATATTTTTTTTTTTTTTTTTTCTACCCCTAACTTGGGGAGAGGGTTGAAATTTCCAAATTTTTTTGAAAAAAAAATAATATCTCCGAAACGGTTAACATTTTTAGTGTCGCAAATATATATATTTTTTAATGCAAATTATTTACTCTATAATTTTAACTTAAAAGTTTATTTAATTGATGTAATTTATTTTTGAATTTCATTGTTTTTGTGATAATTTATTTTATTTTTTAATACTAATTTTTAATTTCACTGTATGGATCATGTTTCCACCCATATTATAAAAAAAAAAATATTTATTTTTTTATTTTTGCGATAAAGCTTGTAGTTTTCGAAATAAAAAAAAAATATGGGTGGAAACTTCTACGAAATCTACCTCGTCCTGCGGCTTGCCGAAAGGATTTTTTTCTTTGCTTTAAGTCAAAGTTGGCTTATCTTCTGTTCTAACGTTAGACAAGCAGCATCATGCATTATTTCAGGGTTTGATCACCATCCCCATGTCAAAGTATTGAAGTCAGTACTTCACAAACTTCTTAAAAATAGCTGTTTTGTAAAGTTAGACATCTCATGTTCGTGTTCCATTTGTGTCGTGTTTATTTCATTTATTTGAAGATAGTGGAGGGCTCCAATCGCACTGTAACATTTCAGATCATAAAAGACAGTATTAGAGGTAGCAAAGTATGTATCATAGAAACCTCGTCTCTAAGATTTTTCGTCCGTAGATAACAAATGTATTTCCCCAAAACCCATGTTACAAAGGTGAATATATAAAGGTGCCATTTAACCTGTGAATGTGAAGATGTTTGAAAGCAAGGAAGAGTCATGATTATCTCAGAGTGTGGGCCTAATTGACATCTCGCCATCGACTCAGAAGAAGCCATGTCGTCTACTGTCTCAGCTTCTGTAATCTCATTAGTCATTGGACAATGTCAGGCAACCCTGCTGGTATTTGCCAGAGCAATGGCATCAACGGTACCCGGCCTCCGCGGCGGTTAAGGGCGAGCCCTGAATGCCGTCCGACTAGTTTCTCCTTTGCGCGAGGAATGTCACCTACATGCTATACATCTTACGGGATTTAATTTGTTAAGTTCAGCCCTGATGCAGTTCCTATATACCTCCGCATTACGAACTCTAACCATTTTATTTAGGGTCATTCCTTTAATATTTTTGCTCTTTTCCCTTGCAAACTAAAGATTTCAATCAAAAGTTTTCATGAGGAGTGCTTTAAAAGCTTTTTATTCCCAGAATGATAAGACTCATTAGATCATCACTTGCCTAGCCTTTTCCAACTATGTTGGAGTCGGCTTTCAGTCTAACCGAATACAGCTGAATACCAGTATTTGACATGGAGAGACTGCCTTTCTGACCTCCACAACCCAGTAAGTAGATGGTAAGTTGAAAACAATACACTCCTACGAATATTCCCAGTTTATATTAAGTATTCGGTTATGCAAGAGATTTTACATAATAGAATATAATGTGGCTAATTCCCCAAATTTATGACTCCTAAACGCCTCTTCGCATCGTTTTCCGCCGTATAATTTAGAACATTGCGTACAGTTATTTTCTATAGTACGCTTGCATATTCATAGAATATAATATCTTCCGTGAACGTTGGTATTTTCAGTCTTAACAAGTGATAAGAATGGCGGCATGCGGTATATTCAGTGACAATACGATCTGGTTTCTGAAGTGGCTGCGAGGCTTGCACGCGCGGTGGAGAGAAATCGGAGTTTGTGTCGAAGTGTCTACCTACAGCAGGCTGTTGCTAAGCAGCTTAACCTTCGATATATTTTAGGTCGAAATCATTTTACCTTTTTTTAAATTGAAATCAATAAAACTGGTCCTGCCTGACCATACAAGTATAAGTAAGTGAAACAATCATTTTTTGGTTTTCTTGGGTTCTTTGACTTTGAAGGCTAAGGTAATTTTTTTAATATAAGTTCATGATTTAGATAATTCATGGCGATACAGATGTAAGTACTTAATGTTAGAATAAATACATTACATTTCATTGTAAAATATTTTGTGTTTGTTTTTTTGAATTGGCGATAAAATTAAACGAACATGTATTGTATTGGCATGGCAACATACATAATATATCACAGTGGTAGCAGGTTTTTAAAAATAAGCGTATCTCAATGTTTATTTCAAATAAATTCGTATACATCGTTATATTTACTGTAGGCAATCCAAAATAGTTTGTTCTAAATATAATGTTAGATTTGGCACGTGTAATAGGGTAATAACGTGACGTAAGCAGTGCACATGAGATGCTTGCCGGTGAGTCGGTGAATGATGGCAAGTTTGCGCACAAGACATAATGCGCGCGCTCCGTGACGAATCCAATATGGCCGTTTGGCGCGGTTTGGCGGTCATTCACCCGCACCCGGCCGAAACTTGGATCCACGCAGCGCAACATTTGACAACTTACAAATAACATTTAAATTGTTTTTATACTTGGAGAGATATAATAATTCTGCTTAAATAAGCCAACCTTCGTAAATCCGTACTTGCCTTCACTTACTTATTCCCTGTACCTAACTGCGATACAGCAGAAGATATTCGGTATTTTTCCATTATAATGGGGCATACTTACGTACCATTTTGGAGTCATGTCTAGGTACTCGTAAAACAACTAACTTTTCTCTTATATAATTCCACCCCACGACCAAAAGCTTACAGATATCCTCCAAAAATGTTTTTTGGATGAAATGAATTATGAATTTACTTTACGTACTGGACGGGACGAGTTTAAAAGGTAGGGGATCCGGGATAGTAACCAAAACCAAACACATAAGATTGACATCCAACACATCGATGACAAATAGCTCAGGCGAGTCTTTCAAAACAAAAATAAATAAAACTTGTGACTTCTTGGAAGGAATGCGGCGGGGGCAGGGTGTTGAACAACAGTTAAAGCCAATGCGAGGGCCGATGACGTCACCAGCGCCCTCCCCGAGATGACTCACCGTGGACGCCCGGAATGGCGGAGGATTTGAAAGTGCCCGTAGCGAACGCTGTGTTGAGTTAAAGATATAAGAATAAGAGTAAGACAAATATTAAGTAACAGTATGACGATGATCAAAACACGAAATGTTGGTTACTCATACAGATTCGAAATCTAGCCATTCTTTAAAAGAGTTCTATGACAGAATGGAAAATTCCTCTGTGAAATTGTAGGTGGTTCAATATACCTTCATCATACTCATCATGAAAGTTCTTTGTGAAGAAATGGCTATATTTTCTTCCAGTCGAATTGTTTATGAGGGGCTAGCATTCAAAGAAAAAAATCTTGGTTATAAAAATGATCAGGAATGAACAGATCAAGAATGACTTTCCTATTGCACCAATAGCATACAGGCGTGATGTAACGGTATGATGTTGTGTAAACAATAAACATCAAAGCGATTGCAGCAATCACGAAAGATTTGCCGTCTATTATTGAAGAGTTCCATTGTATATCTCCGATGACCAGCATTCGATCTTCAGCAAATTTAAACGGGACCACGAGTATACTCTTTCAAATAAAAAAAAATTGAGAATCGGTTCACAAATGGGGGAGAAATCGGTACATATACATAAAAAAAAAATGCATACAGTCGAACAGAAATAACATTCTATACTTTTTTTTACTTCAATCGATAAGGTCAATTATATGGATCAAATCTCTCTAACATATACAGGGTGTAAAAGACCTCATCACGAAGCCGTCAACCAAGCATTCTGTACATCAAATTAGGTAACTTTACGCAAAAACTATTGCTGGGATACAACTTTTTTTTTTTGGATGAAAAATCATGTTTTGTTGTAGAACTCAATGTAACGCACTCAAAACATTGTGCTGATGGATGGATTGAATAGTACGGGGGTCGTGGAGGTGTTTAAAGTAAAAATCTTACATTAAAAACTTGTTGTAGTGTGTGTTAGTAAGAATAATTAGTACTATCGTATAAGTGTGTGTAACCGTACCTTATTTAGGTTTAGCCAAGTAAGCAATATACTAAGATCGTGTACGCTGTATCTATGTAAAATCAGAATAAATCAAGACTTTATCCAGAGAGGATGTCTTTCATTTACCACGACACTTCATGGCGACCCTGCCATTCAAGGTCACATCGCGACTGAAATTTGGGCAGTTTTTGGACATTATTACAAAATAAGTGGTTTTGTGTCGTAAATCATGGGGACTACTCAAACGAAAGAAGAGACGATCATCGCACAGACGGCTGCTGGTAATGGAAAAAATGGTGCGACAACCGAGCTGGGCTACTCCAGTGTCAGTACTACCAATATCCTCCTCACCCTGATCACAATCGTCTTACTGGCAGCAGCATGCTATGCTATCTGTTATTATTACAAGAAGATGCATGTCAAATGGATGGAGAGGCAGATGAACT
The DNA here is from genome assembly GCA_941918905.2 of Xestia sexstrigata. Taxonomy (NCBI): domain Eukaryota; kingdom Metazoa; phylum Arthropoda; class Insecta; order Lepidoptera; family Noctuidae; genus Xestia; species Xestia sexstrigata. The sequence continues at coordinate 14,159,492 of OW799214.2, forward strand.
GCAGGTCCTTACGTCGCAGGCAGACCTTAGTGTATTTCAAGAAACACGCTCCCCGTGATGATGTGGCGGATATACCCGTGTAAGTGAAAAAAAACACACTTATACGATAGTACTAATTATACTTACTAACACACACTACACTTGTATTTCAAAAAAAACTTGTCAAAAAGTTGGAACTTTGACCCCCAATATCTCCATAACTAGAAGGCTCCCAGGTATGATGTAGAGCAAAAAAATGATCGCAATGACGCGACGGGGAGAACAAGTGACTTTCGGCTTCGTTAAGAGGTGTTTTACACCCTTTATGATAAATTAAGTAAAAAAAAAACATGAAATCTAAACTTTATAGTTCAATGGGATAAATTCAATAAGATAAAGCACTTTTATTCAAAGGATGGACCTTTACAATTGAAGAAAGAAGATTGCAATTTGCACAAACAAACACGTGGAAATTGCAATCCTCTTATCTAAATAGTTCTTCGTCATTTTAACGTCACAATGACGTCAAACATATTGTTAATTATAACATAAATAATCGGATGGATCTTTGAGTACAAGTGCTTTTATCCCATTGAATTTTTTCATATTTTTCCAATTAGTTTTCCCTTCATGATAAATTAAATTATCATGTTTGTTAGAGAGATTTGACCCATATAATTGACCCTATCGATTGATGTAAAAAAGTACAGAATGTCATTTTTTCGAACTTTAGTCGGTTCGATTCCAGAGTGTGGCAAGCGAATTTTCGAAAATCTGTTAATGGAGATTTGTTTCTTCTTAAAAATAAAGGAATGTTTCCTCAGAGTAAAACTCGCTATCTCTAGTATTTAGAGTACTTTCCCTCCAGGTGGCATTGAAAAATTCCACCCTCTACCTATAGACCGTGAGTTATAGGATACTTCTGCCAAATCCTTCGGAAAACACAGGCGGGATATTATGTCATGTTAAGTGTTAGTTTCAAATCCTTTTTGGTATAAAATAAACTAGGGGATAAGTTAAATACCTGTTCATAAAGTGTCCCGGATACGACTATGTTTCAGGAGAATTGGGGTTACCTTCCTGAAAACGAATTAAAGATCTTATAAAGTATGTTTCATCACCTCTCAAAGGTTACATCATCAAATATTAAATGCACATAATGTACCAACTGTTTTATTACCATTAATTGATCTACGTCAAAATTAATACCTGCTTGTATTAAGTAGATATAGTTAATACATTTACTATATTTTATAATATTCACAATATTTTATACACCTAAATGCAGTTTAAAATAATTTTAACCAATATGGGCCCAGGATGTATAAATTTTAAATATAATGCCATATTTTGACAGTCGAAAGATCACAGAGATTTTGAAACACAGCACAGTAACATTTCTACTTTAGAACAATTTGATTGACCAGGAATAGCGCAAATTGAAATATAAATGTAAGTATATATTTTGTGTGTATTATAATGTTGTATGCTAAAAAAGGCTTTTTTTTTGGGTAAATATATGTTTTTGTAATACTGATATACTTGTCAAGGTTTATTTTCTGATTGGAATCAATCAATATACTTCTGTGGATTGGTACCGTATACTAAAAAAAAAACAATCAGGACTGAAAGCTAAAGATTACCATCAAATCTTTATCTAAGATTGTATTGTATTGTATAACGGGCTGGTGTCCGCAACTCCACGTCAAAGCGCGTATTTTGCGTATGGGCTATAATCCACCACGCGGGCCCAGTGCGGATTGGTAGATGTCACATGTCTTCGAATTTTTGGTTCTAGGACATGCCGGTTTCCTCACGATGTTTTCCTTCACCGTTTTGAGAGCAGTGGTGATGAAATAAATTACACAAAGTAATGCATTATCTAAGATTATCAATTAGTTACATGTGAGATAATGATAAAAATCGGTGTCAATTTTTTTCAATACATAATGCAGTTTGCATATAAATGCATCTATGCGGTTTTGACTGTAACACGTTACTTCTTTGTTATTTCCAAGATGACACAATAATATTTATAAATTCGTCACTTTTTTGGCAAAATATGTCCACCATTGTCCCTAATAAAAGATTTCAACGGGATGATATTTTAATAAAATAATGTTTTATGTATAGCTCAGAAATATTGGTTCAATTTTAAATTAACACGGTGAAGAGGTTCAAGAGAATTTGTGTCAATAAATCCGATTTATTTTTTTGTTTTAAAACTGATTCTAAAACTACCTATCTATATCTTTTCAATAATAAAATACACGTGATATTGAGAGGGTCCCCCTAAAATAAAGTCCTAAAACCTCATGACGGGGGGGGCGACCAAGGGGGGAAACTATAACAGTTGCCTAAAAAACCTCACGTAATTAAAGGATGAACCCTAACTCAGACTTTGTACATCATAAGTAGAACTATTGTTTCTAAAATGAATATCAAGCAAATCAGAATCTACCTTTCAGGAAAATACTTCTACAAGTTATGATCAATAGCCTAGGTTTCTCAACAAGGCCACAGTCAAAATTAGATCCTCCTTCGAAAGTTCCGCAATTCTTACGTGACACCTTGTAATCATCATACGATCATTCACCACTTCACGATACACAAATACCAACACAATCTTCCTAGTACATTGCTGCTTTGCCTACAACATAGTTCGAAGACCTCAATACTGAGTCATCAATGAATATCGATGTACAAATAATGTCATGGTCGGAAATGTAAAAAACAACACACGGATGCTGTGAAACCAGATTTGTGGGCAGGTGTGAGTCATAGGCCGATATATTGATTGTACACCAAAAGATTATTTTATTTGGCTCTGTCCACTTTGTCACATATTTTGGCTAGCTGCTGCACCCACGTTGAATAGTTTTGAGCTACGTGAGCTAGATTCTTCCAACGTCGTAAATTCTATAAAAATAGTGTGTGATTTGTCTAACAAGGAGATCAGCTTAATGCACTAACATCAATAAATAACATGTCTCAAAGAATGAGGCTATCAACTTAAGATATCGCTACTTAGCATTCGATTACACTAATTCTAATTGACTTGTTCTTTATCTATTCAGGACGTAGTTATCCTCATGGATGAAGTCTTAAAAAACGTTTTTGAATTTTTCTAATGCTACAAAAACTGCTCGCTAAGATCCATCCATAAAACCTGCTAAAAAAAATCCTTAAATCCTTTATAAAGACAAACAAATAAACATACTCGAACAAAGATTCGCTCTCTGATGTTAATCCCATAAAATATTCAAGATAACAAGTGAACAAGCGGAGAGATAAGTGTTGATCTATTTCGCTTCAGCTATAATGTTGTTCGTAGAGAGTATCGTTTGTTTGTTGCGCGGGCGCACCCGACGCCGGTGACTCAGGGGGCGGTACCAAGGGCGCTACGCCCTGTCCCGCCCCGCGCCCCGCCCAGCCAGCCATGATTTTGCCGCGCTTTTTTTTTCAATCAGGTCATGTCTGCGTCATTCTTAATGTGTTGCCAAACACTGGTGTAGTCACGTCAATGACTTGCTCCACCGAACAAGCATTCATCATTATATCGTGAGTCGTGATACTTATATTTGTCTGGAGTTTTTTTTTTCTTATCTGTTCACGCGTGTTCTATTGAGTACTGTGAAGGCAAGCTCTTAGAACTGTGGATTCTGCCTCTTTGGAACATTGATGCGCAAGAGTTTTGATAAGCTGTCTTTGTTCAAGTAAGTTGTTATAAGTTTTTATTACTTACCTTGTCTGAATCTCATCACTGCTAGCTATTAAGTAAGCGAATGATGTTTAGATAACTAAGCATATCATATGCGTCAAAGCCTGGTTTTCGGAACACGTGGCCAATTCCACCTTGTATTGTTACTGTTGATAGCAATTCTTTACATTATGTACATGAACTTCAGTGCGCTTTATTATCAAGATAGCCTCAATGCTACGTTATTTTATGACTTGTTATAAATATTTGCCTTCCCTGATCTTGCTCGTCTGTCGAGGACAGGAAACCAAAACATACATCAGTCAGTCATCGAAGTAAACTTAGCATTAAAATGTTACGTTGTACATTGATTTTCAGAGCAGTATCTACCGACCAATCTATTTAAGCTGTCGGATCATCATGCCATGTCATCAGTAATATCAAACTTTTAAACATGCTTTATTTTGGATAGGTGTTCTAGAAAAATAAAAAAATAAAAAATATCTCACGAAAATGATGACAGATATACCTATACCAAAAACCACCTAACACTCTGCCAAAAATCACCAGGCAAAATTTGGTGACGGAGCCATCAGATCATACATCATTTTAACCCTCTACGATAGATCTTCTGTACTTCCTCAAGGATGTAATCATATATTATAAGCCATATGATATCAAAATCACAGGCAACAAATACAAGGAAAATAGACTGTCGCTACCAAATAATATAGAATAATGATTAGGTGTGTCGAGAAGGTACAATCGTTCATGGAAGGTACGTACGTACATGCCCAGTTATAGACTATTCTCTGTCAAAGGTTTCCATAAATCTCCCTTAAAACAAAAGGACTACTACCAGCCCACTGCATCATCATCCGCTGCCTCGCCTTTCCCTTCGCTTCCAGTCTTACCGGATGCAGCTGCATACCAGTATTTAAGATGGAGCGACTGCCTATCTGACCTCCATAACCCAGTTAGTACTGGATAACGATACCCCCCTACCCCTACTTCCACCACCCTCACATACAGAGTTACAAAATAAAAATTCCAAGTTAATCACTTTAATCATAGAGTATTCGCTCTCGTTATTAAAGAGATAAGTATCGGATTGTTCACGATGTTTGAAGCAAGAGAACGTTGTTAGCGATATGAAACGTGTAATAAATTGAGTACCGCTAGAGTTTCAGTTATGTCTGCGATGGACGATATACGCTCACCTCTCGCTGTGTGGCATTTATCACGTGGTTTTTAGAACTTTCATATTGTGAAGGAAGGCTTTTAATCATTCGATTTTTTTTTGTAACGTGTTGAGAGTAATTCAGAGATCATACCATAGACGAAACGCTGATAATTCTTTGTAGAATTGCTGCATAAAATATTTACGCTACGTTCTACTTTTGTAACCATTTCCAATTACTGATAAATCTGGCTTCTGATATCATACAATACTTATCTAATGCCAACAAAGAATACTTTCATATTTATTTGTAAGAACAAATAAAAGGTTTACAAGCTTTTGAATTGATAATTATTCAGAGATCATACTATAGACGAAACGTTGAAAAGACTTTGTTGAATTGCTGCATAAATTATCTACGCCACGTTCTACTTTTTTAACCACTTCCAATTACTGATAAATCTGGCTTCTGATATCATACAATACTTATCTAATGCCAACAAAGAATACTTTCATATTTATTTATAAGAACGAATAAAAGGTTTACAAGGTATTGAATTTACAATTATAGTAGTTGTCAATTCCTCATCACCTTCATCATCTGAGGTTTCTGAGCCGGGGCCTTAGAGAAAAAAAATCTTATTATCGGTTCAAGCCACTACTGGATTCTGTCCATAACATTAGATGTAATTGATGAGGATCATAGAACAAACCATATCAATCACCTACATACATCACTATTTTGTATTCTCTCGTAGCATCTCCGAAGAGATATGACCTCTCCAAAGTACAACACTTGAAGAGGTTATATCTTAAAATTGAAAATATCTACTATTATAATAGGAACTATACGATTTAAAATTGTCAATGTCCTTCTACTCCTACTTACAGAAATTCTTAAAAACAAATGCCAGACTAACCAAAAAATCTGAGAACTATTTCTACGTAAGAGAAAGCCATAAAAAGCTACATATGTATACATGAATCTCTTTTGGAAAGATAAACTTTTCGTAATCGTAGAGTTTCGTAGACCACCATCGTAGCAAATTAAATTGATTAAAAGTCAAACACTGTTTTAAGCTTTCACGGTTCATAACTATACTAAGATATCCCATAAGTGTCATTTTAAGTATGATTAAAAGTCACTCTGCAAAGTAATATTATGTTTATACATCATAATCATATCAGCCCTTTAAACTTTCTTGCCGGTCGTAATGATTGCCACACGCATCATTTAGTGACCCAGTAAGTTATTAAATATTTAACGCAACGGTTAAAACTAAACACAAATAAAATAACCCAAACAACAGACTCAAACATAGTATCAAAAACTCCTCCTCAAACCTGTCAACCGGTAATGTGCCCAAGTTAAAACCAACCCTCCCGCGAAGCGTCATCTTAACATTCGGATAACGCAAGGGTTGATTCTATTTTCTGTCCTTTGGTATTCATAACAGAATTGAGGAGCTCGTTGCTAAATAATAACAGCTGCTCGGGTCGATCTGCAGGTTAAGCCGCGCTTGCCTAGGTTAGTCCGTGGATGCGTTACCACCTATTACATACCGTGTTTCCTCCGTACCTCGGAAAGCACGTTAAGCCGCTGGTCCCGGCTGTCATTTGTAGATCTTTGAGAGTCTTTACAAGTAGTCAGCTATCCATATTACTGACAACCAGTCTTACCAAGGGGTATCGTATTACCCAGTACTAACTGGGTTGTGGAGGTCAGATAGGCAGTCGCTCCATGTAAAATACTGGTATTGAGCTGCGTCCGTTTAGACTGCAAGCCGACCTTAACATAATCATTTTGAAAAAGCTAGGCAGATGATGGTATTTATCAACAGAATTGTCACAATGACGATTGTTTGATAGTGATCAAATCCAGTGATTTCCAGATTCGTTTTGAACCACCGAGGTGCGTTTGAGGTGCGTTTTGAACCACCCAAGTCCAGAAACATTTTTTCAGAAAGGATCAATTATTCAGTCAGAAAACCTTGAGATGGGTATTGATTCAAAATATAAATTGATATTAATTGATCCAATCAAACGAGTTTCCAAAAGCCCTTGGTAACCGAGACTTCACCTTAACAACCTCATGAACACACAAAAACTTATTTTATTAATAAAATAAATAGACGACGTTTGCAGTAAGATTGTTGTGTTACCGTGTGAAACCGGATTGATTCAAAGTAAATATTTTCGATGAGTCTGTAACCGGTTACCGTGATAGACGCTGATTGGAAATTAAATTCCCATATCCTAGATTGAGGCCCCATGATTCATACTAGGCATTGTAGCAGCTTATTATATGTAGGAATAAGGCAATTATTTTTACCGTCTTAAATGAGAAAGCTGCAAGGAATGTGCTTATTGGTTTCGACCACAAATAAATTGGCAAAAGGAAAATTAAAATAACACAACGATAACTACGTTTTTATTAACATTTTATCGCAAGGGTTTGGTGCGATTCAGCGATTCTGATTGAAAAACAAATCATTTTAGCAAAAGTGGTTTAAATAGCTTTGAATCAGTGGTTGAGAAACAGACAAAAAAAATGATTTGAGAAATATCATATTGAATTTAAAGGCTTATTGCAGATAGCAAATTCATTGGAGTTTACTAAGCTAACTAAATAAATAGTGTAAATAAAATAATGAAGCCGAAAGGCGCGTGTTGCCGTCTTTGCATTTTTTTTGTTCTAGGCCATACCTGGGATCTAGCCTCCTAGTTACGGAGACATTAGGAGGCATAGTTCCAAATTTTTCACAAGAGTTTTTTTAATACAAATGTTTATGTTTAACCATACTTTAAATACCTTCATAACCCGTTTACTATTCAATGCATTCATCAGAAGAATATTTTGAATGCGTTAAATTGAGTCTTACCGTTAAACGTGATATGCCACCCCAAAAAAAAAAGTAATTTCCCAGCAATAATTTTTGCGTAGAGTTATTTAGTTTATGTACAGAATGCTTGGATGTCGTTTTCGTGAAGGATCTATTTACACCTTGTATACTTCATCATGTTTCAGCCATTACAAAACATACAACTAAACTGAAACATGCAACAGTAACTGACCCTAATAACTACGTAGCTGCTACGCAGATGCTACAGCCGCTACGCAGAAATTGCATGTTACATCAATAATGTCATTATAACGAGCTCCATAAACCAGCAAGATAGTGTATCAACCCCCAACACGCCCGTTATGCCACGTTATAGAAGGTAACGTTTTGGAAAGAATTTTGAACATTTTCGGGTCTACGCGTTTTTCGTAGCTGCTACGAGTCTACGACGTAGCACAAATTTTTATATTTATTTTGTCATCAATATTTTTGACTGTTATTAGAATATTATTTTATTTTTGTAAATTTTTTATTGGCGTTAGTCTCTGAGTATAAGATTTTACATACCCAATAGCCCATGTACAAAATGGAGGATAAGTTGGCATACTGAAGAGTTAAAAAGTCACTACTTTAACTGAAATTATGTTATATTTAGACAGCATGATATAAAACTAGAATAGAAAAATACAAGTATTGATTGATATAATAATATTTCACTCATCGTTTTTGAATCTGTTCTATTCTCTTCTGACCAAGTAAGTCAAATAAGTTAGTGTAGCTACCAAGTACTAATTTTCACGGGGTTTCCCCTAGCATCATGGAAAATAAAACAGCATAAACTTGAGAATAGTTTTGAAATAAACTAAAAAACAAAACTCATCGGTATTCCAGCCATGTAAATCAGATAAAGGCTTGGAAAACGACTTGATGTTATTTTTAACACATCTTTTGTGATAAATACCGACACGTAATCAACTGATTAATTATTCATTGGATTCTGTCTTCTAATTTATCTTTATTGTAACTGAGATTATTTCTTAAAATTGATAAAAGCTATGAAAAATACATAAAATGTTATCACTGCATTATTCATCAACATTCAGAAAATGTATAGGTAAAACACACGGACAAAATGTTTAACCTTAGATAAATAATTCAATGAGCGTGTTCGCATTAATTTAATCGTTTTAAAATAAAAGTCACACGTACAGCTAATCAATAGTTTTTGATTAGACGATGTCGGTACTAGAGAATGTGGTGAATGTGCAATGACTGACCATCTTAAGGCAATAGGGCTGATGCTTATGTGTCATTGCATTTTTTATAAGTACTTTCAAAATTAATGCTCGTATTAGGCTCTAGCTGGAGGCCTTACACTCAAGGCACCCACTATATAGTCCAGTTTTAAGCAGAAGCCAGCCTTAATAGGTTGACCGGCGAGAAGCCATGTCGAAAAAAAAAATGGCGGTATTAAGTTGTTCAAGTGATATTTTATGTCACACAGTAAAAAAGTTGTGGAGGATACAGATAGCCAGTCGTTAGGGTAAAATACTGGTATTCAGTTGCATGTGGTTATATTGGAAGCCGACCCAAACATAGGTATGTAGCCTTATGATGGCCGGGGCGTGTGCTCGCGTGGAGTTATTTGTTATGCCGCCGCATCAATGGGCCAGCCTTAGCTTTCAATGCTAATGTAAATTAACCAAACTGATCACTTGACACTGTGTAGTGATTACTAGTGATGTTTTGACTTGGGCAACCATCTGTTTTCATTGTAATTAAACTCCTTAATTTTAGTAAAATGTTGGTTTAATCCTGTGTAACTCACACAGGATTTAACCAAAATTTTATTTTTTTGCCTAATAATAGTGTAGCGTCTAATACCCGTATCTATAAACAAGTCAAAGTGATTACTTGAGCACAGTTGTGTTGTTGTCATTGGGTGATTTATAACTTAAGCACAGATAATATAATACTACTTAAGATACGATTTTTTATTATTCTGTAGTTAAGTAATTGCTTAAAGTTAGAACTGTCAAAAGTTGGAATTCTTAGCTCTACTTTCTTTGACGGTACGGAAAACGGAAACGGGACTCAATGTTTCTCATTGTCATGTCCCGTTTTGCTGACAATAAATTAATAATTGTTAATCATAATTTGTTTATCAATATATTTAACAATTCTTGTTTAACCAATAACCTTTAATTTACTGCTGAAAATCAATATTAAATATATTAATATTAAAAGTTAATTTTGTACCGAAATAATAAACGAAGGTGGGACTATTTTATTTAACTGCTTCGTTGGTGTAGTGTTTCCAAGCGATACTTTTGCTGAGTCTTAGGATAGGGTCTTGGGTTTTCCAATTAGGAATTTCTCAGAGGTGGAACGGGCTCAATTTATTTTTAAGGCCTCCATCCATCTGCCTAGCCTTTTCCCAACTATGTTGGGGTCGGCTTCCAGTCTAACCGGATGCAGCTGAATACTTGTATTTTATATGGAGTGACTGCCTATATGACCTACACAACCCAGTTAGTACTGGGTAATACGGTTCCCCTTGGTAAGACTGGTTGTCAGAGTTTTATTACTTTTACTTTTTTTCTAAGCCTCCATAATTATGTATCTAATTGGCTAATCATTTCTTGGTTTTTCTTTGGCATTTCATTATGGGTACTTAGCATTTAGCATGCTGAGTCAGTATTGACCAATGAACACGCCTCTCCCCAATTATAGTTCTTCAGATTGCTATTTATTTACTATTTTTTTGTGGTGTGAAACATGCTTGTAAACTCAATCCACTCGCATACCGAATGCTATCTTCCTCGATAGGTCTAAGCGCGTGTCTCATTTTGATTGAGTGCTTGGTTGGTAACTTTCTCCAGCCAGCGATTCCGACGGCCATAGACAAGGCAGACGCTTTGGCGCCAGATTTATGAATGAGAATGGACAATTATTTCTTCCACAACCAGTTCGGTTATGGTTATTTCATTCATTATCAGAGGTCGTAAGATGTTTTGAATTTGATTTCATGTCTCAAATCAGTAACATTGGGAGTTCCGAAAGAAACATAAATCTATTCTAAAGTTTGAATCCAGATAGACCACCGCGATAATAATAGCTTGGTACTATAGGAACTACTATTTTACACTAAGCATCGTTTATCTTATTCTTAAATTTAAATATGGTGTACAATATAGAGTGTCTAGGGTATATTATAATGCCAATCTTTATCAACTGTGAGAAAAGTAAATCAATTGAAATAAGTAACATTAAAGCTCTAGAAGTCGACTTTCTGTTTGATCTTATTGTTTAATAAATGTGGAAGACATTAATACTCAACGGGCCTAACTGAGTGTAATTACCGTCAAGAATGGAAATAAATTAAAACTTAAGCTATACGAGTTTACACCGTTAAATGTCATAGAAAGCGGCTCCGGCGGCGGTAGAAGCGAAGTGTGATATGAAAATTAAATTATATTTTCACAACGGACGCAATGACCAGTGGTTGTGGCAAACGAGAGCCAGTCACAGGTGTGTGTGGTGTGTGTGGTGTGTGGTATTCATCAGTTACAGATAGATATTCGGACGAAGAAGTCGCAAGTTCACAAAGTTGCGCGCCGAAAAGAGTGAACGGCTAGTGGCGGCACCACCGCAAGCGATTGGTGCACAAGTCGAGGGGAAAACGCCCGCGTCGATGAAACATATTCGCGAGACGCTAATTTTTCAGAGGCGAACTGGCGAACGTGTGTCCCCCACTACCCACCACCGTATGACAGTGACCCAAATGGAGCGCCGGCGCAGTCAGTTCCGTGAGCGCGCGCAAGGCTGGTCGACGTTCGTGCGCGTGCGCCCCCTGGCACGCGAGCTCCTATTCGCTGTCGTTTAGTGTGATTTACGATCGGATATTACTGTGCACAATGCAGTGAGTGATCGCCGTGCTTGTGCCGACATGACCCGTGTGGATGCTGAACCCCCACTCTCCCTTAGGTAAGACGCAAAAAATAAATTACACCTGCAAATCTGACGTCAGAATGATGTTTGGCAAAATGGTAGTAAAATGTCGAATAAGCACCAATTTTGTGGAATGGAAAGTGTATGTAGCGAGACGAGCAGCGTGGCGGCATCGCTGGACGAGGTGATGAGTCAGCCGCATCTCGAATTTTCCTCGTGCACGAATAGTGGCATTGTCATAGAGGGGGTGTCGGCGCGCCGGCGGCGGCGGCGGCGGCGTCGCTCGCTGCAGCGCCGCTTGGCAACAGGTATCTAAGCCTATCAGCAGGCACAGCCGCGCAGCCGCCGTCTGCGTGCCGGAGCCGGCGGCTCTCTCGGCTTCGCGCAAGCTGCAAGCTAACGGAATCGGATTCCTCGCGGCCGAAATTCCGCCGCGGACGTTCACGCCGCGACCGACTGAAATAAATCGCTCGTTTAACACAAATAGCACGACATTGTCGTCGCATTGACAGACCGACAAGCATTTCCGCTTCTCTTTTTATCTGCCTCTCTCGCCTACTGGAACCACTAAAAGAAGCGCTTCCTCTGACGTAAGCGAGTCTTCCGTCATACATAATTCCATCGGTTTATTTTATTTACGATGCCAAACACTGACTGTTTATCGATGAATGTAATTTGACTCACATATGTATGCTTGACCACGAATCGTGGAAAGAAATTTGACTCTCATATGAGTTAGGTATTTTATTGACGTTCAATAGCTGAGGGGGGCCCTATGGTGAACTTGCTTCAAAAGACTTTAGTATCGCGATACGTTAAACAATGCATTTATACACATTTATTATAAAATATCATGGTTGAAAAAGAAATATTTCTAAAGCCACATCAAAAACCAATGCTTCGACATGTGGGCAAAGGGATTTTCTAAAATCTTGCCATGGTCGTGAACCAAGGGAGTAAGTACCCTTGGTTCACACCACACACACAGTAGTGACATAAATGCAACATGAACAGTTGAAGATCTTGGGGCGAAAACTATGAGTTTTCCACAGAAACAATCGGCCGTGTAACATGTGAACGATAAAGCACCTATCACACACGTGACGTCAGAAGCACGATTGCGCCCGCGCTGCGATCCGAGCGCTGAACTTTGCGACATTGTCACTGATAACGACAATTTATTGACTAATTCCGAATATGGATAGAGATATAAATTACCAATTAAAGAAGTTTTCCTCTAGGATACATTTGCTAATTAAATACCTTGATCAAGTAGCAGCGACTCCAATACTGAATTATAATATGATGTAAACTCAAGTAACTCATTCAAATTAGGCAAAATAAGCCGGTTAGCAATTTTTAAGTAGGTAGTGAAAAAAAGAAACATTGATTTGAAGCCCTACATCAAAATAGAGTGACAAAATTGAAAAATAAGATACCGAATAAATCATCTTCATGTCACTCAAAAACGTCTATAATTTGTTGAATGCCGCAAACATTTGGGCGGGTTATTTCTGGGCAAGCAACAAAAAGCTATAACTTTTATAAATCATCGGAGGTTATCGCGAGGTCCCGAGGAGGAGGCCGATCGCCTCTGAGCTTCAAGTCGGGACCTGTCGCGGGCGCATAATGCCAAACAATTACTCATCTGTCCAGAACAAAGAAATTCTGAGTTCAGGTGTCCTTTGTTATTATAAAAGCGTATCAAGCACTTTCAGGTACTTTCCGTAATCACAATAATACTTATCTATTGTTGTTTTTTTTTTTTTTACTTTCCATCAAATAAATGTCGACTTCCAGAATGCGAAAGGAGATTGCATTATAACTGTGAATCCTTTTTCGATTAACCACAATGAAACAAAAGAAAAAAGATTTCGAATGGAACATGGCAACAGTGAATAAAAGTGTTTCGATTGAGTGCAATATTGTCCGTAGAAGGGATGGCTGTGTGGCTGGTCTACCGACAATGAGTCACATAGCCGGTCCCGATGCCTTTGACCAACGTTTGCCTTTTGCACATTAGTCCTACGTGTCTCGCCACACTGCTTGCATACATACATGAATGTAGAGTTATATAACGAGTTATATAAACTGACTACAAACATATTATAGAGCACCATAATATGTTTGTAGTCAGTTTTGATTCTAGTGTTTCTGAAACAGTGCTTCGATCTAGTAGTAGTTTGACTACTGGCTTTATGTTATCAAAAAACTATCGATTTAGTGAACATGAAAAAAAAAATTAGAACTTAATCGTTTCTCTTTCCTTTATACCTACAGAGTGAAAACTTTTAGCGGGGCAGTAAGGGGAACTACCTTAACCGTTGTAGCTACACTAAAATGGTTTTAGGACACGATCTATTTTTTCGTAAAATTTTGACCCCATTCACAGATTTAAAAAAAATAACAGCAAGAAAATGGCCATTTCACTTTTCTTATCCAAATCGATCCTGTTTCTAATACTGATTAAAAACTTCTACGGAACTAACCCAGGTTGGAGTACAAAAGAAATTAATTGTATGCGCTCTAGTCAAGTAAAAATTGCAATAACAATATTATAATAAAATCTTAGTGAAACATTAAGCAATTTTCAAATAAAAGTGTTTTTTTGACACATAGACTTTGACGTCACTACCGGCATTATCGAGGTCTACGCGTTTTGAGAGTGCGTTCCGTTTCACCAAAAACATGCTACATAAAACAGTAAATTGTAAAATAAGTGATGTATTAGCAACACAACACATTACTTAAACAAGTGTACCACAATGTTTTTATGGGCTCAAACAAGACATTTTTAATAAATAAAAAGGCTTTTTGTTTTTCATGCATATTCCCTATTCAATTTAATAAGAATCGTTATAAAATAAATTATTATTACATAAACTCAACATCACCAATATAAATACATAGTACTGACATACCTGTATGGATTAGGTAAACGTACATACTTTATTTTTATAGTAGGTCGCTCGGTATGTGAAGAACTTACAACATGTTTTCGCAGCGTTTTTCCTTTTTACCTATTCTGCAAATGTTTGATGGCTTCGCACATGGCCTTGGAATTTGTTCAGTGCCTACTGATGAGTTGCTAACTATGGACTTAGATAGTGTTTTGTGTAATAACGAGCTGATTTTAAAACTTTTGTGAGCATAAGTTGCTCAACTCGCATGTGGAAAATCTCAATTTCGAAGACTTCACTTTTCTCCCTCTGCTGTTGCTACTGTAAACGTGAGAGTAAAAACTACTACTGAAATAAACCATTCCATAATAACTTGCATCTTCGAATTCCACTTGAATTTAAATTTAAATCAAGGAATATACCTAATGTCACAAAATAACGTATCTATAATTATTTTCAGATAAAACTAAATTTTGTGGAAGACAGTGTATAATTTTTAATGACGCACGATTAACAACATTAACGAAACAATTAATTCTCGGAATACAGTTGGATACATACATTATACTAATTATTTGTCAACTGGTTTGAGTCTAGCCACTCACTCGTTGTTTTCAGTGTTGGCAGCTAAGCCACATATCAAACTTATTATTTGATGAATTAAATGCGCTAGAAAAGACGTATAAAACCAACTTACATAAAACTTTGTTCTTTATTGCAACTCTCGGTTCTACAAGTTGATGCATCAAATGAATCGAAAAATACATTATTTATACGATGTTGAGATGCATTCGTCGATAATATTTTATTTATAGACGCATTGAGTATCGAGAAAGTAACATCACGTTAAGAATAAAGTTTGCGGTAAAACCTGGCATAGAGCATCAAGAGAGACAATTTATTCTATGGTTAACATCTGTCAGGATTTAATTCTAGAAACTTTTCGATATTCTTTACCTTTTTTTACTACAGGTTTCCTGCTATTCTGAATTTTCCACATGTGCATTTAACTAAAAGAAAAACAGGATTTATCAATCACATTTACATTCAATGTTAGGACCTAACTAAGTAATATCGCATAATTGTTTAGGCAAGATGACTGAGCATTGGATGGATTGTGTGAGAAATGATATGAAAGAGAAAGGACTAAATGATGTCGTGACGTATGACAGAATGGAAGAAGAAAACGTGTTGCGCCAACTCCAAATATGGAACAAGGGCAGGTGATGACTAAGCGGGAACTATTATATATGATAATAGATTTATAATGAAAGATGTGGTACCGTATGACCACTTGCCAAAACGAGTGCGTTAATGTACAAACGCTATAATAGCGTCCACACAGTGTTCGCGACGACAAAGCGTTTCGTTTTTACGCAACATCACTTGCTGAAAGTGCGCAGTTTGGATTCAAATTCCAAATAAGTTGGACAATGTATGTGTGCTACATTATCAGAGTTAAGTATTTGTTTCATGTAAAAATACCTTTTGTAAGCCAACTTTATATGAGTCTTAGGCTGAGATTCACAGACCACACTTTACTTTACAGCAAAGGAGTCTTCATAAAGTAAGCTTTGTATTACCGAAGTTTACTTTCAACTTATTTAATTTCAGAGACAGTTGCTTGACTTTCCTTAGAAAAGTAAGGCTCCAAAGTAAAGTTTAGGGAAAGACGTGTGGCTGTTACGTTAAACGCATAAATGTTTGGAGAACATATTTTTAAATCAAGTTTTATTTCCTAAAAAAAATAGTTATTAACATATTATTCAAGACGAGTGTTTATAACGTGCTCTTGCTTAGATTTATATTAATATTATTATCATTTTATATCAAAACTAGGTGTTTGGAAAAAAACATGTAGATATTACGTGGAACGAAACGAAACATCGTTGACCTTGACGTTCTGTTTACTGCTTGTACGTAAAATTCAATTTCATATATAATTTACTTATTTGATTCGATCTACGCATTGCCTAAGGACTCCCGAATTCCGATACCGCCTCATCTGTTAACTTGTTGGATCGGTAACCAGGTAGGTAGTATTTGCAACAATTGTCAGTCAGGTAGTAGTATCAAGTCCGTTAAAACAAGCCAGGGTCGGGAAGATTATTAGGAATATCAGAAACCGGTAGACACAGCAAAATTCGTTAGAAAAATATATTATCATAAAGTTAGGCAAGACAACAAACGCCACGACGAACCGCCAAAATACAAACACACTATAAATGTCAAATCGACATGACGTTTTGAGCTATAACCCAACCAAAATAAAATATGCTTCGGTTCTTAAGAAATTAGTTTTACATGAAGGACTACATTATTTATACGTATAGTAATGTAAAGTTTACTTTGAGGCCAAAGTCATGATTATCGACTACTTAGGCTGAGATTCATAGACCGCACTTTAACTTTACTTTGATGGAAAGATCTACTTTCACCCAAAAATATATTTCTTAGTTCTGTCAAGCTCTTCTTTACTTTCCAAAAATTATACTTTGCTTAGTAAAGGCTAAGTAGTCGATAATCATGACTTTGGCCTCAAAGTAAACTTTACATTACTATACGTATAAATAATGTAGTCCTTCATGTAAAACTAATTTCTTAAGAACCGAAGCATATTTTATTTTGGTTGGGTTATAGCTCAAAACGTCATGTCGATTTGACATTTATAGTGTGTTTGTATTTTGGCGGTTCGTCGTGTCGTTTGTTTTCTTGCCTAACTTTATGATAATATATTTTTCTAACGAATTTTGCTGTGTCTACCGGTTTCTGATATTCCTAATAATCTTCCCGACCCTGGCTTGTTTTAACGGACTTGATACTACTACCTGACTGACAATTGTTGCAAATACTACCTACCTGGTTACCGATCCAACAAGTTAACAGGTGAGGCGGTATCGGAATTCGGGAGTCCTTAGGCAATGCGTAGATCGAATCAAATAAGTAAATTAAATATGAAATTGAATTTTACGTACAAGCAGTAAACAGAACGTCAACGTCAACGATGTTTCGTTTCGTTCCACGTAATACATGTTTTTTTCCAAACACCTAGTTTTGATATAAAATGATAATAATATTAATATAAATCTAAGCAAGAGCACGTTATAAACACTCGTCTTGAATAATATGTTAATAACTATTTTTTTTAGGAAATAAAACTTGATTTAAAAATATGTACTCCAAAACATTTATGCGTTTAACGTAACAGCCACACGTCTTTCCCTAAACTTTACTTTGGAGCCTTACTTTTATAAGGAAAGTCAAGCAACTGTCTCTGAAATTAAATAAGATGAAAGTAAACTTCGGTAATACAAAGCTTACTTTATGAAGACTCCTTTGCTGTAAAGTAAAGTGTGGTCTGTGAATCTCAGCCTTAGCCTTTACTAAGCAAAGTATAATTTTTGGAAAGTAAAGAAGAGCTTGACAGAACTAAGAAATATATTTTTGGGTGAAAGTAGATCTTTCCATCAAAGTAAAGTTAAAGTGCGGTCTATGAATCTCAGCCTTAGTGTCTTATTTAGAATTTTGGAATGTTTTAATCAAATGAAATGTTCAACCCTGCAGGAAACTACTTAGTGGTTAAGAAAACGAAATTATTTTGTCAAGTCAATCTAAAGGGTGTAAAAAGACTCTTAACGAAGCCGATAGGCACTTGTTCTCCCCGTCTTTGCGATCATTTTTTTTTGTTCTAGACCATACCTGGGAACCTTCTAGTTATGGAGATGTTGGGGGTCAAAGTTCCAACTTGATGAATTAAAATAAATAAATAAATAAAAGTTTTTTTTAAACATGTTTTTAGTGTTAGATTTTTACTTTAAACACCTCCACGACCCCCGTACTATTCAATCCATCACCAGCACAATGTTTTGAGTGCGGTTGGTACATTGAGTTTTACCGTAAAACATGATTTTTCACCCCAAAAAAAGTCGTTTCCCAGCAAGAATTTTTGCGTAAAGTTACTAAGTATGATGTACAGAATGCTTGGTTGACGGCTTCGTGATGAGTCTGTTTACACCCTGTATAGGTTCAATTTGATCTCCATTTCACTTTTTTGTGTTCAAAAATAATCTGCTATCCCGAGGTACGCTGATTCCATTCATTCTTATTTCTTAGGAGACCACTCATTGCCATCGGTCTGAATGGTTAAAACCCTTCTCAACAGACCGCGTGGTGCCTCTCTCTTGTAATCTTATTTGCACGATCTCACGATGTTATTGTCTTAAAGACCGTGTATTTTTTGGAGTCATCCTCTCTTTTAAATAGAACATTTTTTCACAGTTTTCTGGATAGTACTGTAAAGAAGGAAGCACAATATGGGTTAATGTGGACAGGCGCACGGCGCAAGCACTGCGCGGGAGTCGGCGCGTGATTCAGTGGTGCTGACGTGGGCAGTGCTGCGTCAGCGCACGTCACCACCACACGATTGTCAGTATCGTCACTAATATATTTAGAACGGAATGTGGAAAAATGTTCAATACAAACAGCCGTTACGCCTATAAGTTTCCGGACCACGTTGGCGCGATTCCAGGGACTTTCTAAATTACGCATACCGGTATTTCGTCAACCTATCATCATACCTGGTGCTGCATGTTTTGATGATATTTTGGCATTCACTTTATTAAAATGTGGAGCAAATAAAACTACTCCAAATGGTACAATTTATCGGCTTTACATTCCACGTCTCGTAATAGAAAATTGTTTATTTTTTTATTATTTCACGTTCTAGCATTGCTGTCATTTGTTTCTTTTTTAAACTTGCCAAGCTAAAGTCGATATTTGTAAGATAAGCCAACTTTCAATCCTGATGAAAAATATGGTGCTCCATTTCAATACCTAATAAGAGATATTTTTTGCTTCTTTTATGGTATCTATTAATACTAGCTAACAAAAACGAAAACTATTCACCAAAATAAACGGCTGAAATGGATTGAATGTAGACTCTTGGTTCGGTTTTTGTAATCAATTCAATGTTTTGGAACGTCTCGACGCTTGCCAAGACAGGGGCTCCGATATCATTTTATTTCATTGTTTTCCCGACGTCAGTAACTCAGTACGGAACACTATAAATACGACGTGGTTCGCTCAACCTATCTAATCAGTTAACGAACTGTAACGAAGAGGCGTCAAGAATTTCTTGATTAGGACATTAAAACTGAATCTACCGAACAGCAAACTAAGACATTATAAAACGAATAAAATACCTACCTATTCGTCATTTCAAATTGACTGTAACTACAGAAACATTTCTAAATATTGAAGCGTTGTATAAGGTCGATGACAAAAGTTGGAATCCTAAAGCCAAGCTATGATGTCAGAGACTAGTGCACAGTGCCATTATCATGGCTATGAATTATCCATTCATGATGTAATGTGTACGCATGAAGTCATTCTGTTTCACACTTCCGTGTCGAATTGTCATCATACTAGAAAATTTTGAATAAATTCGCTGCTTTTTACTAAGTATATATATTTGCTGGTGTCTCATTTATTTATCTACTTCTTCGCTCAAGAATGTCCTGTGACCAGGAATTGTTTAACAAGTTGGTCATGGTAGTGACTGGTCTCAACTTGTCCAGCTAATGTCCATTGGCTTGGCTTGACAACAGGCTTTCCATACTACTCATTCTCTGGGACTTCGTCGAGCTTCATTGTCTCGGCGCTTTTCTGGTGGCCGCCACTGATTGGCTTGATTCTGGTTTTCAAGAGTTACAGTGGTTTGGGAATAGTGTGGCGGGCTTGTCCGAAAAACAGGCTTTCCATAAACACATTATCACTTCGAATCGAATCTCATTCATACACTTTTATGAATTTAAATCCCCATTTACCATAAAAAGGTCAAATAATTCCTCAGAAAGACTGTTAGAATAAATCATTTAGACCGTGTTCAATAAATCATCAGCATGCATCACATAATATAAAAGAGACACGACGGAAGAAGCTATTTAATCGTAAAGTCAGCGAAATGGTGTCGTAAACAACGTTATTATACACGCTAGTGACAATAATAGACTAGCATTGAGTGTTCCCAAATTACATTAGAGTGTGTACGGAGCGGCGCCAACTGACTCCCACCTACTGATACCGACAAATATAAACAATTTACAGTACGCTCGTGCTAGCCACTCTTCCAAATTCAGCTTATCCAAATTCTCTCTTTCTATCTAACCAAAGTCACACCCAGCTGGACACAGGTCTCTTCTAAAGAAGTTTGTGTCCAAATTAAGCCGGGGTGAGTGACCGCAGTGGCTCTTTCGCTCCAGTGAATGACGCTGTTGCTATCCCGACAATTACATCACCTAAGTCTTGTTGTGGTTGGTAAGGGACAACGAGCTTAATATTTTTGATTATTTAAGCTCCCGGGACCCTTTGGATCTGTTCTGATCCCACCATTGGACAGAAGCAGATTACCAAAATGCTTGCTAAATTAAGCTTTTGCACTGTGGACCCTGCTAGGATTGAAAATTTAAACGGGAAATGAGTGATACAGACACCTATTGTAGCTGATGTGACACGAACTACAATTTGTCCACTGTTCGACGTCATTGAACAACCGTGGCTAACTATTACAGTAGAACTGCCTCGTCTTTGATTTGGGCTTTGTGGACAATTATAAATTATAACTTGGTGCTTCTGTTCAACTAAAAATATAAAAGTTTTATGACTAAATATTGGCAGTAATTTGCAATCATGTTGGTAGCCAAATCAGTATTAAACAACCTCAGCAGAACCATGTTTCATTTGGGAATAGAAAAAAAATATATATGAATGATTTATTTCCCGTTCGGTGCTAACTAAAATAATCGTTTTTCGTTGCTTAAATAATGGTGCTCAGTAATGTTTTTTGAATAGCTGATGGCGATTATCAATTCAAATGCCAGCCACTGCAATAAAATACTTTCCCACAGATTCTCCATTGATAATGTCACGTTACGTGATTACGTCTAATCGTTCCAAATGGTCTGCCAAGTATGGGTTTCCTCGTTATTGGAATTGTTGACCATAACACGCATCGTGACCACGGTTCAAAATTGACGCCTTTGCCAAACATTTTGATTGAAGACTGTCGACACAGTAACATCACGTCAAGTCGTTAGAAATTATTACATTGCAAGTCATAACTTGTTAACTTGAAAGTCACGACTAAGTTACTGCAAAACTCCAGTTGCAAACTTAACTTTTTCTAATCCAGTATAATTTATACATTTCTTCCAAAAATTAAATGAATCCATCCAAGAAACTCATATTTCTATAAATCAGATAGCAACAAAACCTGGCTACTGCAAATCCATCTCCATAAGATAACAGAATATAAGAATGCTTAGTTATGCAGCAGTGTGCGTGCATTTGAAGTAATTATCTTTTTATGTGGTCGATGGCTCGCTGCGGCGCAGGCGTTCCCTCAGGAATGCTGCGCCGAACTAGTTTAACAGCTGAGCGTGATGTAACGATAACCGTTGTGTTATCTTGTATTTTTGTCATCGTACGTCATTCACACGGAGGTGGATCTCGATTTGTTGAGATACGGAAAGTTCCATTGTAGAGTGAGAGTTTGTTTGAATTATGTCGTTCATGAGACTAGAGCCACCACCAGATGTTAAAAATATTTGCGACAGTCTGATATTTTTATGTAGAACGAAAGAAATGACCGTTAAGTCCCCATTTATTTATGATAATTCGTCAGATAAGTCTATCACGTCTACTGATATAGAATGGTCTTAGCGTAGCGCCTTGATAACAGCCAAGTGCTTTCTGTTTACGCCTTATCTGCTCTATTTCAAACAGAATTTCGCCTACTGATACCATTAAAATGATATCAAGGACTTTTTAAATTCCAAAATACCTGATTAATTGCCATTTCTTTAGATAAGCTTAAGATAGCCGGCATTCTTTTTCTGGCGCGACGGGCCTTTCGTCCAACCAACCGCGGCCCACGGGCCAGCTGACGTTGACGTAACTCGTGACACGAGTCCACGACATTATCGGCTCGTTGACATAACGATAACCCACACAGAAGTAGTATAGCGTACACAAACACGGCGCTGCGCGTGTGTGCTAGCTAGGCCGTAGGTGTGCTGGCTAGGCCGTAGGTGTGCGCCCGCGCCCGCCGCCATTCAACTGCGCTAACATCAAACAGTCATCATCATTCGAAATAAACGCGTAGGCCTGCAGGTGATTCTTATACGTTATTACAGAAAAATGGTTGTGTGTCAGGAAATCGTGGTAATGATAGATATTTATTCTGGTCATTGTTTGATTGCGTGTTCACATTCACACATTTCAGAAAATTTTCTAATCATAAATTATATTAGCAATTTTAGAGTGAAGTATTTGCCAATAATCGTGTATCTTGAGTCCTGAAAATCTGAAAGCTGTTTTCTACGGATTTGTGGTGATGTAGCTATCGAATATCTTTCCATATGTTTTTTGAAATAAAACAAAAACGGTATCAGTTACTTTTGCCCACGCTGATCATAAAACCCGATAGGAAAGTGCTAGGTACCACGTAGGCGGCATCCTAACAATTTGCAGTCAGTTTTAAAGCTTGCCATGTATTTGTTATTTTGCCATTATACTTTCATGTAAATCTATGCAAACCTTGAAATATAGACCGTAGTTTATGGTTAAACCTGCAAAATAATACTCTGAGAAAATGCGTAATATGTTTAAGTAAACATACGTTGTACTTACATGCTTGCCTTGATCCAGCCTAGTGTTATCCATTTTCGTATGATGGTGAACTAACGTAATTGCTCAGAAACAGTCACATTCACACACACATTCAATGTCCAACAATTACATTCTAAATATCAATAATAATTGTACCCGCGTTTTCCACCCATAATGAGTTTTCCTTTAACATCTCTCATTGAAATGTAAGCGACATTCCAGGCTAGAATCCTGTGGCCATGGTGACTCAATACTTGGTAAACAGTCAGTCAAAACAATTCTACTAACTTAACATATTCTTAGAAACATTACGTCAAGTTACAAGCCTTGATCGGGAAGATTATCTCACTGATTACTGTTGTTTTTATTTATTTTATTTCTAATAATTGTACGTTTATCAGAGCATCGGGTTTTTTTACTTTTTATTAAAGATACTTTATTGTCAGGTTTTAGAGGACATTTCGGAATGGACTGAAAACTTTTTTCTGTAATTATACAAAGCGCCTACGAGTATATTAGAGATACCTATAGACGTAGGTATATTATGTTTCTTAGTACAGTTTTAAACTAGTTGGCACTTTTTAAATTATAATTTTATAATGCTCTGTATAATATAATCACTAAAACAAATTGTTTAGGTTTTCTTTTGTTTAGTTTATTCAGCAAAAAAAACTCATAAAAGATGTCATACGATTCTATAATAATAATAATTACTAAACACAGGGACAAAGTCTCTCTAGTGTCAAATAACATGATATTTATTCAGTTCGTTTAATAATGTGAGGGAGTAGTTAATACTTACTTGCTAAATTGCGAAGAAAAAGTCCTATTTAAATAATTAATAATTATTTAAATAGGACTTTTTCTTCGCAATTTAGCATTTTGCACTATTAAAAACCCCAATAGGAAAACAGAAACACATGTCCTACTTGAGTCACATGTAATGTACAGGTGACATCATGCAGTTATTGGGCTATGTGTGAGTGATTAAATTCACACATGGTTGAGTGCGCGCGCGCCACCTCGCCGCCGCCGCCGCCGCCGCCGCCCGCGCCCGCGCCGCTCGCTCGCGCTTCCCCGAAGACATACGAATTATTCATAAGGAAACATTAATTGTAGAATAGTTATTGTCTAATTAAAACTCTAAACAAAACATACAACTCCCAAAATAAGTTATCTCTTTAATCATCAACTCTTTGAACAATTAACGGTTGCTACGCATTACTTTTTAATGATTTCGTGATTTTAGAACCGAATTATGAATAGCAGCATCGTAACGGTAGGAAATAGATTTAGAGTAAACTACCGTTATTAATTTGAGTACCTTGAAAAACCTGTCTACAACAGTTTACAGCAGCCAATTTTTCAGTAAGAAAATTGCAAGTTTTCTATCTAACACATTTCCTTCTACCTACTGAGAAATTAATAAAAAAAAATCTTTGTTTCAGATTACCTACTGGAAATCGTCTGGGAGGCTTATCCTGGCATTCCTGACCTTACATAAGGTTGCATCAGGGTGAGAATGCAGATAGACGCCATGACGTAACTATAAACAAATGTCACGTTAGTGGGGACATGACATCGGCCTTTAGCAGCGAATGAAGACAAAACTGAATGTACAGTAGGTAGGAGCCCTTTATAATGAGCACAATGCTATAAATAAGTCGAACATGCCTTGAATTATAATGCAGAGGCGACGGACGGAAGGACATGGACGCGCGGAGGTTATGCCGAATTCTGGGAAGCAATAGCGCGAGCAACCGCAGGGTTAACGATTCCACAAGCTGCGCCCGCAAGTCACACAAAGCGAATTGTTTCCAGAAATGTTGACTCTAACATCCCACATACACCTATTTACACAAGGTATCTTCCTGTCTCACATATTCTTTCTCTTTACTTAACTACGATAATATTTAAGAAGCCTAATTAACATAGTGAGTGTTAGAAACTAACAGGAAGCTATGGAAGTAATAATAAGACAAGGAGAATTTGCATAAATATTTAACTATTAAACTAAATGACCCATGAACGTTATTATCTTAACGTCCAAAACGTGTAGCATTACGCTGCCTTCATAAAACACGTCCATCTCGGCTTTAGGAATATTAATAACAGTTTTGTACTGCGTTATTTGCAAATGAGTGGCCCACATGCCACACAAATGCTAATAGAATTGAAGTAAATTGAAGAAGTGATAAACATTTGTAGTTGGCTTTGTGATGCGATTTTGTTGGAACCATGTGATTCATAATTCCCGGATGCACGCACAATAAATATTCATTAATTAATTTGTGGCAACTCCTAGCGACAAATAATAATGTTAGAAACTAAGTTAATGGCACCATCGTGCTTGGTTAAGTGATACTTATTATAAATAATAACAATTTGAAATTTTTGAGCTAGTTTGCTATATGAGTAGTAAACACAATGTTAGGATAAAACGATAAATAGGTACTCTATGGTTTTTTACGGATTTCCGCAAACTTTTGACACCTAAATAACTTAAGCCAAAATGAACGCTAAACTGCGACCAGCTTACTTCACGATTACAAAACTTGGTTGACCCATACAAAAATAAAAAATGTGTGTTGCAGAATTTAAGGAGCATGGACTTTAAATCATGAATATAAAAGGTGTAAAAACACTGTTTTTTTGTCTTTTTTTAATTGTCTGTTTATAGACAGTCTTGTCTATAGAGTGCGGTAGCCCTTACTCGACTAGCTGTTTCCAGAGACCTTCGTCCGCGTGAAATTATTATAAAAATATAACTTCCATAATTGAATCGAATTTTGTTAACAATTTCAAGGGTTTTAATTTTTTTTTGCACGGGACAGTAAACATTTTTTTATAAAAATTGCTTAGGTTACTCCTTATACTAGAAAAAGTTCCGTCAAAATACCTCCAACCGTTTCGGAGATTGGCCGGTGCAAACAGACAGACAAACAAAATTGCAAAGAAAAAAAATTGAATAAGTACAGTATGTACTTTCATATGCATTCAGTAAAAAGCTGTTATTTTGAAATTACAAACAGACACTTCAATTTTATTTTTTTGTATAGAATTTATGGATGCTTAGAATAGATGAGATCCATGCGCAGCCCTTCATCGATCTGAAATCTAATCGTAGTTGAATGTCAATAAGATGGCGATCGGCGTCATTCAACGTTCTCAAATGAAACGAGCGATAGTCGACTGAGCGGCGAGATGATAAAAACTGGCGTAAAATATAATGGCGGCAGCTAGGTATTGTGATGACGCGGTGTGGCCGGGTCAATGACACCTGAGTCATGTCCTGTGCCGCACTCGCCCAAGACATTCGCTGTGTAAATGATAAGTAGCGAAATATTATTTGAAATACACTCAAGTATAACCAGCTACTCACATTTTTGAATATATTTTTTGTAATATAATAATACCTACGTGGAATCAGTGTTTTCAGGCGGTCAGTTATCGGATTAGCTCGTTAATGTTCTTTATATTTGGTTTCATTCGACCTTTTTGGAACATGGAAGGTACAAACGAATGACAATTATAACTAATCGTAGGTACAAAAAAAGACTAAAGTCTCTTGTTAATCACAAATAATATTAAAGGTTAATACACTAGAAATTAATCAGAGAGCACTGCAATTAATAAGCGGTGCCTACTCGGAAGTGAACTGCATAAAATAATATTAATCACCAGTCGACCTCATTCTGTGAAGCACTGACCTGACGACAGTTATGAAATAGAGGTAATAATTAAACAGATAAATACAAGGAAAATTATAGAGATCTATTTATATTTCGAAGTTGTGACTGGTTGGCTGAAATGAGTCATAGCTCCGAGATCTCACCCTGCAGCTTTCGTTTTAGAGGTCGTCCATATTATTGGCTCAAATAAACAACGAACTTGTCGCTACTTGTTTGTGTTGACTACGAATGATCTTTATCATGTTTGTCTGATCATTTAAAACCGCAAAATATTCATGAGTCAAATTAAAACTTCTTCGGGTATTTTGCCATCTTTAAAAAGTTTTCTATAGTTGCCTTGTCCTTCTACACGTAAATAAGTGAGTCAATATAACAACATTGGTTCGGAGAAATCCCATGTTTTTATCCCTAAAAACTGCAATTTGAAAATTACCATTACTAGTCAACAGCTATTTGACTCACAGCAAACATGAGTACGTAAACAATGACGTACATTATATCTATGTAGGTAGTTCGTATTGTTGCACAAAACTGCATAAAATCTTATAAAGACCATTATGTGATATCAATCAAAGAATCTTCTGCAAAAACTGGAGCCATAAATTCGGTACGATCTCAAAAATGATTACATTAATTAGACCCTAATCACAGGCCCACGGTTTATAAAGGCAAGCGTTGGTTTGCACCCACGGACTAAGTTAGGAAGGGTCTCACGGTCCCAACCGCCTCTGATTAATTTTGTCTTGAAAAAAACTTAAATATGCAGACTGCGAATCATATTTCCGATTGCAATAATGCACTGCTATAAAATTTTGCGTCGACCCTTTTTCTCTTTTTCATGAACCGTTTGGTACCTATACCATAGCAATACCTTCGCCTAAACTTTTAATTCAATATCTCTTAAAATATTATTATAACTAAAAGGTATTGTAGTACAATACCATGCATTCATTGTCCTGTCCTTATATCGTAATTAAGTTATTTAGTTTTAGTTGAAGGAAGGAATCCTTACGCAACTTTGTTTTCATAACATTCCCGTCAGTCGCAGGTATTTCTATTGTCTGTACTATTATAAAATACAGAAGAATAACAAATTTGTCTCGTTTTTATTATTCTACTATCTTAGAGGCGAAATTAAAGCAGACATCATTTGTCTTAGATATTTGTAGACCCCGCCGGAGAAGAGTTTATTAACGGATTTTTAACAAAAAATTAATAATTAAGTAAATCTCGTTCAAAATCGATTGCAGTAATATTATTTAAATTAAAAATACAATATAAAATCAAACCAAACGCTTACGACAGTGAAATTACACTAGTTTAACCTATAAATGATTTTATTCCGACAAAGGGCCTACACTGCTACGGCGTAGCACGCGCCTACGAAGTTTTCGTTCGGGAAAAAGGACTCTTTTTCCATGAAGTTTTTTTTTTGCATTGATTAGTTATTTGGGCATCTAATAAAATACGTTTCATAATTTAAGATTATATAGACACTGATTTAAAGTTAGATCATTTTGCATCTAAATTCTGCGTTGTTAGATTGAAAAAGATGTACAAACAATTTGATGTACCTATAAAATAAGGAGGTAGAGTTCAATCCATAGCAAAAAAAAAATGACACAATTTTCGAAAGTTTCACACATTTCCAGTGAATACAATCCAATAAAGTTATTAACTTATTACTTTTGCTAGTATAGTTATGTTTATAGTTATTATGAGAATAATACGTTGAAATAATATGACATAACTATGCGAACCAACACAAAGGTTGCCGATAGAAATTACCTAGTTATAAACGCTTAGTATCGCTTTAGTGAACGGATTTAATTTCTCATAATATATTATGTAAGTGCTATTGATGTTTGTTATCTATAAGAATATTTTGCTTTTCGAGGCTACTGACTGCCGCCGTACCTATCTAATTTCCACGAAATAGGAGCGGGCTGTCGGTTGCGCCTGCGCCGACGCCGAACGACGGCAGCTGACGTCACGGCACCCAAGTTGCATCCGCCATTTTGATAATAAAATGGATAATAATTACCGCCTATCTAACAAGTCACGGTCGATATATTTTCACTCATACGCAACAGATTTTCTCACCACATGTCTAATAGCATACACCTAATTTTCCGTCATTAAAGAATACATTTTCTTTCATGAAAGTAGGTTTATAAAAGGAGACGCACGTCGAACAATCTAAGTATATCATTCAAAGTAGTAAATAAATATTGTCCGAATAATCAGCGCATCAAATGTATAAAACTATAGTTTATCCTCCTCAATTTGTGAACATCTCATAACTGGGAGGAAAATACCGTTTTAATTTACCTACCTCTCAATTACCTATTAATATTGCAGGCTTAGTGCTTTATCTCGCTGGGTAGGGAATCGCTCGAGCATGACCACATTAGCATTTATCTATTCGTGCTAGACGCCAGACGGCTTCTTATTACTTATATAATTGAGTAATTGAAATGGGCGTTAACATCTCGTGTTGCACTTCATAATAATTGTTAAACAAAATCTAATTCATTGAAATTTTTGTTTTTAGAGAGGATTTTGCATACGTATTCCATAAAAAAACGAAAGGTGAATACTTTTCAAATACAATTTAAAGAAAATGTTAGTCCTAAAATAAGAGTAGGTAACTAAGGCTCACACATAACCGTATGAACAATAGAACTTTAGTCAAATATACTTGAATACATGCCCGTATGTCATTCACAAGATTACGTCGAAAGGTCGTCACGCTGAAATCGTGTTGTTGCCGACGCGACGACAGCGCCGCGCAGCGGAGTGCGTGCGACGTTCACCAGTGAGTGGTTCAGACGACTTGTTCCCGCCAAAACAGTCGCAGGCTGTGGCGCGAAGGCTCGTGATTGGCCGGCACGGGCGGCGGCGGCGGCGCGCGCGCAAGGCCGCCGGTTTTCCCGCGAACAATGCCAAATGGTGCATTTGTCAAGGTGAGTTCGTTCACCGCCGACGCCGGGCGCCGCGCGCTCCTCCGGCGGACATTCGCCACAGCATTCGCTCGCTTCGCGCCGATCGAAGGTCGACGGAAGGCAGGCGAGCGCTTATTTCACTCCGCACCGAATCTACATCCATTAGCATCCGCTCTTTATTACAGGTGAATAACTTGTTTTATATTTTAAATTATTTTTTACACGTACCTACGCTTTGACTTCAATTTGATTAAATAATCGCTCTTGATGTAGAGAGTTGTACTGCCATAATTCTTTTATCCATAGTGAAGTTAAAATTATCTCTGTGTTCATGATACGTGTTGGTTTTACTTACTTTTTATGTGAAACTGTAATGTAACGGCAAGTGCGAAGACTGAAGCCTGAAGAAGGAAGAAAGAAGAGCGGTATCAAGTGCTACGCCCGGACGAACTTCCCAGCTCGGCCGACATACACGGGTCGGTGGGATCTTCGTCCGTTTGTATCGCTTATACGTTTTATTCTACGAACAACGTTGGATTAAAAACACGCTGAAGAACAAAACATGCCAACACCTTGAAGATTGCTTGCTGACTACAAGATTGGAAGAAACCACTATAACTTTGCTTGCGTCTCGTATCTGTGTGTTTCTCTTTACTTTCCATAGGTTTTTCAGACAATATTTGGATCTTGTTGATGACGTTGCCGCGTTGTAAAAATACCGCAATTAACTGTTTGACTGTGTACCTACATCCGGAATTGTGTGTTGGTAGCATCGTAGTGACTGCCCATTACGGTTTTCATGTGTGTCCATGTTGGTAGGAATATACATTAGAAGTAAGTACTTAAAACCCGAATAAGGCAATCGCTTATGTTCATAATTATATTTTAATTATTGTCCCAAAAATGTTCATTACAAATAATTGGGTTTGTGTCACCACCTCTGGGAAGTTTAACTTGTCTGGCAATCGAGGCGAATAGTTTTATACAATTCCTGTTATATATATTTTTGATTTTATCCTGTAGTAAATAGACATTCTCTGGCCTGAGACCGTGAAACTAGCCCTGCGGCCTGTATATTTATATAATGTTATTTTAAAATTTGATT
This sequence comes from Xestia sexstrigata, assembly GCA_941918905.2. NCBI lineage: Eukaryota > Metazoa > Arthropoda > Insecta > Lepidoptera > Noctuidae > Xestia > Xestia sexstrigata. The sequence continues at coordinate 14,190,454 of OW799214.2, forward strand.
TCAGTACTGCAGGTTTCTGTAGTTTAAAGATGTTTTAAGCACTGAAATTATATACGATTATATTTAAAAACTAAAATTATGTTTGCCATTTTTGTACACGATTCAGGAAACACTTTTCTTGTTTCTTATTTTTAACCGACTTCAAAAAAGAAAGCGGTTCTATGTTCGGCTGTATTTTTTTTTGTATGTTCATCGATATTTGGGTCAATCATGAACCGATTATAAAGCCCGCGCGGTGGTCCCATATAAATATCATTAACTTTGCTTGAGCGGTTTAGAAGTTAACTCTTTTAATAGGTATTTATATTTTTTCATCGTGGACTGTGTTGGTGACATGATGGTTCCTTATTAACTTTAACTAGTTACAATGTAAAATTAATTCACGACAATATTTTTTGTGGGATAAGTACCTACGAGATTTAACTAAAAAGGGCAAAATAAAAATCAACGGTCACAATCAATCAAAAAACACTAACTTCCAAAAAAACAATACTAAAAAACAATACTTTACTACTTATCTGAAGTCGGTGACATTGTTTGTAGCAATTGTAGTAAGTAGGTATGTAATTGTTTTATAATTAGTTATATTTTCTCTAATAAAAGTATTGTAAATGTTTCAGCATTTCCTTGAACTACTGGGACACATAAATCTGACGATATCTTTAAGTAGGTAGCTATGTATAAAGAAAATGTTAATAAATACAAATATGTAAATATGTACGCGACAGTGGATATTTGTCGTTTTTCGTCTTATGCTCCTAGATTATAAGTATGGATTAATAACGATCCTTCCTATTCTTTAATAAAACACTTTAGAAATACCTATAAACTCTCACGCACAATGGTCCATTTTAAGGATTAAGTGCGGAAACCAAAACCCCATGATAGATAGAATACCTATAAACCATTACCTTTGAGTGTGACAGTAGTCTTGAATTTATAATTAAGTTGTTGTAATTTGAATTATAAAGATATAATTATTTTGTAAAAACATGAGTATCTATTCAGGTCTTGTAAATAAATGAAAATTAGCTTTTTTTTTTTCTTAAACCATAGAGTGAACTTAATTAAACTATATATTTTTAAATGGAGGATAATACATAGAAACTTTAACTTTACAAGAATTATGTTAACCTAGAGGAAAACTACCATTCGAATTTCAAAGTATTTCAGCAAAGCCCAATAACAAAAACTCCATTTGTTACCTACTATACAGAAATAGGCGAGGCGACAAAAAAAAACTAATTAGTCCGTCAGTTAGATTATCAGAAAATATTTGACCCGTGTTTTTTCTTTTGTTACGTAAATCAAAATTGACGAAGATATGAAGCTTTTATAATTCTCAATACGTCACGCCTAGGTATAATTTTTTGGCTAGTTCTGACGTCACGAGCCCCCACTCCCGAGTTTTGTTTCGTTTTATCTTTGTCAATATTCATTGATTTACAAAAACAAAAAATACGTGTCCATTAATTTCCAATACTGTAACTGACGGACTAAATAGATTTGCAATTTTTTGATACTGTCGTCATGCTTATTATGCGAGTAGGTACCATATTTCGCTGCGACCAAATTATAAACAAGTCAGTTTTTATATGATGATAGTGAATTTTAATTCGATTTCCATGTCATGGAAAATCTCCTTTGTGAATTTAGATGATCTACTATGAATATATTTAGGTACCGTAGCCTATACAAGAGAAAACTTAATCAAACTTTTCTATCTATTCAGGGTGTAAACAGACTCTTCACGAAGCCGTCAACCAAGCGTTCTATACATCGAACTAAGTAACCCTACCTACGCAAAATGTTTTGCTGGCAAATGACTTTTTCGCTTCAGTAGCTCAAACATGTAGGTTTTGCTGCCTGAAATCAGTGAGCAAAATACGATTTTGCTCATTGCACTGAGTGAGACACAGTAACTTTTTAATTTTTGTTTTCAGAAAGCTGCGAATATCTTATTCAGCCTTGGGTTGATCATACAATTCGAAACATTCACACTCTATCTCTTTCCCGCCATTAGAAAGAGAGAGAGACAAATACCAGCCCTTTCGAAGATCCGATTTTAAATTCGACCTCAAAGACAAACACGTTCGGAATTTCGTACTAACTAAAGAAATTTTGCAAAAAGATAATTATGTCTTGTAATGTAATTTATTGAATTTTTAACTTATTGTTGTATTTAAACGAAAATAAGTATTTACTGCAAATAAAACTGATATTTAACCTGTAAATATTTATTTCTAGTTTCAATAATGTTATGTACCTAATATATTTTGAATAATAAAATATCATGGGTGCTATCCGAACACGCCTTAATTTAAATAAAAGAGCGGGAATAAAATTACGTGGCTGGCGTAGAGAGTTGAATAAGTTAAAAAATATTTAAATAATCGTAAAATATGAGTGAAACTAGCGACGAGAACAGTATTTTAACACCGGAAGAGTTAAAACAACAAGTTATTAATGCAGAATTAGGTTTCCTACCTGAGAAGTCTCGCGAGAAATATCTGAAATCATACCATGTCTGCAATGAATGGAGACTTACAAAGGGCGCAAGCAGTTTTTTGGAGACGGTGTTGCTATCTTATTTTTTAGATTTATCATAGACGAGGCGATCATCTACAATGTGGAGTATTTACTCAATGTTGAAAGCTACTTTAAAAACAAAACAAAACGTGCATATTGAAACATACGCAAAACTCGTATCTTTTCTAAAAATAATGTCAGTTGGGCATAAGGCTAAAAAGGTTTAAATTTTAACGGCCCTTAGCATAGAAAAATTTTTTAATGAAGCTCCGGACTGCAATTTTCTTGCCGCTAAAGTAAGTGGTACCTATGAATCTATGTTGTTAATTATTAAAATTTGTGTGTAGACTGTTATGTATAAAGGTACTTACTGCCTACTACTAATTTTTGGAGGTGTAATTAATCCTAGTCTGGCTTAGCAATACTGTTAAAATAATTATTACGATACGTAAAAGATGCTGTAAATGTTCAATTATGCATATTAATTATGTAATATTTTCATTACAGGTTGTACTGATCATAGGAATTAGTGGAGAGTGTCGCAATAACGAGCTATTACAGCTAACAGTTCATAATATCGAAAAGCATTCAGATAAATTACTGTTAGTAATATTGAAAAATACGAAGACGAACCTTTGACAGGTCTTTTATCGTACGCGAAGAATATGTAACTATTGTAGAAAAATATCAAAATTTACGTCCAGCCAATATAAAAACCGACCGATTTTTCATACAGTACCATAATAATAAATGCTCAAGACAGCCTATGTGAGTAAATAAAATAGGTGCTATACCGCGAGAAATTGCCAGTTTTTTAAAACTGGAAGAGCCTCAGCTATACACGACTTTGCTCTCTTGTTGCACAAATAACTATTTATTTTGGGGTGAAAAATCAGACTTTACGATAGAACTCAATGTAACGCACTTAAAACATTGTGCTGATGGATGGATTGAATAGTACTGGGGTCGTGAAGGTGTTTAAAGTAATAAATCTTATATTTATTTTAAAAACATGTATTTAAAAAAAAAACTTGTGATAAAGTTGGAACTTTGACCCCCAAAATCTCCGTAACTAGAAGGTTCCCAGGTATGGTCTAGAACAAAAAAATGATCGCAATGACGGGGAGAACAAGTGCCTTTCGGCTTCGTTAAGTCTCTTTACACCCTTTACAAAAAAAAAAAAAAAAAGTGTCTGATTGTAATATCAAAATAACAGCATTTTACTGAATGCTTATGAAAATATTTACGGCATTTATAACAAAATCCCATTTTTTTCAATTGTTGTCTGTCGGTTTCGGCTAATCTCTGGAATGGCTGTACTGATTTTGACGGAACTTTTACTGGCAAATAGCTGATGTTACAAGACCAAATGTTACGCTTAGACTACTATTATTGAAAATAATTAGGGTTCCGTGCAAAAAAATAAAACCCTTGAAACATATTGCTTTTGCTTCCCTTTTTGAATCGAATTACTAACCAAAATCAGATTCAAAAAGGGAAGCAATATGTCTGTATAATAAGTTCACGCGAACGAAAGTCGCGGGCAACAGCTAGTCTATATCTATACTTAATATTATAAAGAAGAAAGATATGTATTTTTGTATGTTTGTAATGAATAAACTCAAAAACTACTGGACCCATTTCAAAAATTCTTTCACAATTAGAATGCTACATTATCCCTGAGTAACATAGGCACCCGTGCGAAGCCGGGACGGACAGCTGGTTACTTATAAAAACAAATAGGTGTGAGGTGACGATGGTAAAAGCCTCCTCTCTCTCAAACAGCCGTAATCCACCACTCAGGCCTAGTGTACATCGGTGGATGCCAGAGTTTTTAAATAATAACATAACATCACGCCTGTAATCCTCGAAGGGTTAGGTAGAGGTGTACCTAATAGTATACTCACATTTCGCCAGTCATGTGCGTGCTGCCGAGCGCTTTGTCAATTCTGCCACGTGCGGTAGAACTCCCGCTGTTTCTCGCTATAACAAATGAGCGACGGAAAAAGATCAGAGCATGGATAATGGAACTCGTGCTGATGGATGAGGTTCAACCCTTAAGTCTCATGTGAGAGGGGACGAGCCTATTGTCATCAACCGAGTACAAATCCAGACTCCGTGACTGTTCCTGAGAAATTCCTGGAAAAACCCAATAAAACTGCCCGACCTCGACCTGGGAACCGAACCTAGGAATCTAGGATCTTATGCCCAGCATATTTTAAATACTCGGGATCGAACCCAATTCCTTGATTAGTAATCACTGGTAGCACTTTATTACTTAAGTTTTTTTAGTCTAAGACCAAAGACGAGCGTTCTAATAAAAAAGTCCTTGCTAGTTTTAAAATTCTTTTTAATTTACCTAGTTAGAATTGTACGTTTTGATACAAAGTGGTGAAAGTTTGTTATTGCATTCGAGGCGGAATTAACACACGAGCTGTAGGCGAGGGTGTTATTGAGCCGAGAACAGCAATAACAAATGTCCACGTGTATCAAATGACGTTTTTCAATATTCGTTATACACTTTTGAAGAAATAAAATAAAAGAATGAAAAATATTTTTGTCATAAATTATTAAGAGACTATGATATTTTTTTTTTCCGCGCTTTGCTTTCACCAGTTTAAAGGAGAAGCAAAGGTATGAAGCCGTTAAACAACCTAATATAAAAAATAGATTTTTTGTATAGAACACAAATAAATGATAATTTGTTTATAAAATTAAATATTTATTATAAATAATATGTTCATCTATGATATTCTATTTATAAGCACAATTTTGAATATTCAAAAAATATTTACGCCGTAAAGACGCACATTGCTTTGCCGAAATTAAAAAAAAAACATTCACCTCCGAATAGAGGCATTGAACCAATTTGGAATCTGTGGCAATTTTTATTCCCGCACACGTGTTGGAAATTGAAAAAATGCACACGTGTGAAAAACATTGCATGTTGAACCTAATCGTAGTGCGTTAAGTACCAGTTTTCGAGGAAATGTATTGAAATAGTATATTTTGATACAAGTGGAGAAAGTTTGTTATTGCATTCGAGCCGTAGACGAGGGTGTTCAGTTATTGAGCTGAGAACTGCAATAACAAATGTCCACGTATATCTAAACGTTTTTCAACACACTTTTGAAGAAAAAAAAACAATGAAAATAGTACATTTTGATACAAGTGGAGAAAGTTTGTTATTGTATTCGAGGCGGAATTAACACCCGAGCCGCAGGCGAGGGTTATTTTTGAGCCGAGAACTGCAATAACAAATGTTCACGTGTATCAAACGACGTTTTTCAATACACTTTTGAAGTAATAAAATAAAAAAAACGACAAATATTTTTGTCATGAATTATTAGGAAACTATCATTTAAATTTTCTTTTTTTTCCGCGCTTTGCTTTCGCCAGGTTGAAGGAGAAGCAAATGTATAGAGCCGCTAAAAAGCCTAATATGAAAAATAGAAAATTCAAATATTTTTGAGTTTAGAACACAAATAAATGTTAATTTGTTCATAAACGTTTATTTTATTTTAATAATCATGGTTTTTGATGATATTCTATTTATAAACATTATTTAAATATTAAAAAAATATTAACGCCGTAAAGACGCTTAACTCTTTGCCGAGATAAAAAAAACAATCACCGCCGACTATAGGCATTGAACCAATTTGGACTAAGTATAGGTATAGTTATCTGTGGCAATTTTCATTCCCGCACACGTGTTGGAAAATGAGAAAAAACGCACACATGTGAAATACATTGCATGTTGAACCTACTCGTAGTGCGAAAAGAACCAGTTTTCGAGGAAGTGTATTGAAAAGAAATAAATGGACCTAGACGTACCTACTTACAATCTTCCCATTAGTTCCCAGCCTGCACAACTGTCTGTTATTATATCTAGTGTTCTATATTTAGTCAAACATTATCTCTCTTTAGGTACAACATGATATGAGTTGATACATGCTTGGTGCTACTGACTTGTTGACCTGCTCAGTTGTTTTGCATTATCATCGCTGTTTTACTGTTTGCCAAGTTTATTTGATCTAGGTTCCAGCCAAAGTTAGGTACAGAACAGCCAATACAATACGATCAAAAACTAAAATGTTAAGACCAAAAAAACGGTCATTATATTACCTATTTACGTACTGTTCTATGTACTCGTACTGTTACTGTTAGCCTGTGTCATCCCACTGCTGGGCAAAGGCCTCTCCCCATAACTTCCAAATTCTTCAATCCAGGGCCAATGTGGACCACTGGTCGTTGGTTTTGTCCAACTTGTCCCGCCATCTCCTGCGAGGTCTACCGCGTCGCCTTCTGGCTGTACATTGTGGCTATTTTGGGCCACAGCTCGTCGGGCATACGGCAGACATGGCCAGTCCAGTCCCACTTTAGCTTAGCGGCTTTTTGAACAAAGTCAGTGATTTATGTTTTGGAGTGCAGTGTGGTGTTGCGTACATGGTCGGTACTCATAGCGTATATCTTTTTTATGGTGAATGACATCTATTGTCATGAATGCTATGTGATTGTAGCATTACATAATTGTTTTACTTTTTTGCCTAATATCCTAATATTTTTTAAAAGGCTACTAGCTTTTTAATCCAGTTTTTTGTTTATTTATCAAATTTACAAATTACTTTTATTTTGTAAATACACATTTTAAAAATGACTATTTGCTAAATAGATGTTCTGCTATACAGACCATCTGATAGTTAGACGTTTAACTACATGGACATTTTGCTAATTTGACTTACTGTTCATTAGACTTTTTGCGCTGTTGGACATTTTGCTACTGAGACCTTCTGATCAGGAGGGGTTGGAAAACAGTCAGTAACTCCACCAAAGCGGAGTCGAGCAGAGCGGAGAGGAGACATGCGGAAACTGACCAATCACATTGCTTGAAATCTACATCGCGTCTCTCATCTTTCCTATGATTGGTTGAATTTTGCACATCTCCTCGCTGCTTTGGTGGAGTCCGGGCCGGACGATAGTCGATTAAAGGCTAACGCACACAGGCATACTACAGGCAAGCGACGTTGCGCTTATAGGTATGCACTGCAGCTGAAATATCAAAATCAAAATAGCTTTATTAATTCATGCATGGAATTCAAAAAGTATTCAATTACAGTTAGTCACAATAATTAGGATAAAATAATCAATTGTAAATAATCGCACAAATAGTATTTAAAAATGAAAATAATCATTTCTCAACAATGGTTTGTATCTAATGTTGCCCTAACATCTCTAAAAAGTATCCAGGAAGTGAACTCTACCGGAGACTTATTCACAACTGTCCAGTAATAAGCGAGATTTTAAATTTGGAATCTCCTACTGTCTAGTAAGTAAGTATGTAATTTACTTACTGGACAGTAGGTCATCCTCTTTAGATCTGCTTAGAAAAAAAAACATAGTACCAGACACAGATTAGAGTTTAGCCATTATAACATGGTTATAGGAGGGAGGCTCCAAATATATACCTATCTCTCTTTTTGGTATGACATTTTATGAGATACATATATTTTTGGAGCCTTATACAGCACGTTGCGTTTTGTACTTAGTAATGTTGTAGAAGTATAGCGTGGGATTTTATGTTTGTATTTAGTCATTTCAGTTTATAAATCATGTTGGATTAAAACTTTCCATTCTAAAATTAACATGCGAGTTTCAAAAACAATAATATAAATTGCCCCCGGTAAATCGATCACAATATCTATCAGTAATTGCCCTAATATGAATGCTTGAAGTAAAGAAGAAATATTGAAGGTTTTCAACTTTTAATTGAACGAATTTGTTGTTAAAGTTTCTTTCATTTTTGAGAAAAGCATTATACAAACCTCAACCAGTAAGAAAGCCATCCTGGGCTCGTATATAACCGGAACTCACCTGCGGTTTGGTCCGGTTAACTCATACTTTACCAGGAAGGCTTACTTACTGGATTCTGCAGTAATGTACCTACTAATTGTAAAGTAAAATAATAATAAATAATAAAATCAAATTTCACATGCATTTGATAATCAATTACAGTAAATTTAATAATCTTAAAAATTGATTAATAAGTATTTTGAAAATAAATAATAAATGGTTAATTTCTATGCATGGACCCCTCTCGGGTAAAAGCCTTCTCCAAAGAGTGCCAAAAGTCCTTGTACCTCGCTCTCTCAATCCAATTCTTGCCCGCATTTTCCTTTATTTCATCTTGCCACCTGGAGCATGGTCGACCTCTCGACCTAGTAATTCTTAATGTCCATCTATCGTCAGTGAACCTTGGTACATGGCCAGCCCATTTCCACTTTAGTCTTTGGGCGAAGATTATTGCGTCAGATACCTTGGTTCTATTTCGTAGCTTTTATTCTGTCTCTCAAGGTGATTCCCAGACAACTTCTCTCCATTGCTCTCTGCGTGGCTTGAATTTTCATCATTGCTTTCTTATCGAATATCCATGTTTGGCAGCCGTATAATAGGTTAGACATGGTAGTATTGCTGAGTCCATAACAGTTTTCTTCAGTTTCATTGCGAGCTGAGATTTTAGTATCTCTTTATGGGCCCAAAAATTCTTCCACATTGAGGCTATACGTCTGTCTATTTTTTCTTTGTTTCTTCTAGCTGAAATATGCTCTTAGCTAATTAACACTACAGTTTTTCATAATTATCGAACTAAGAAGTAATTATTTAAGTAGGTACTAAGAAAATCGGGTAAAACCTTAACTCATCTATTATTATCTACTAGCTGTCTACATTGGGCTCATTAACTGGTTTTAGGTAATATTTTGAGCCACTATTAACATCTCACCTGGATTATCAACAAACATGATGTGTGAATGTGATAATAACGCATTCTTGAACTTCGATTTGAAGATTACTGATAAGTAAATTTCAGAGGCATTTGAAACATTTCACGTTACTCTCTAGGATGGCAACGCAGGTGCGTTGAAAGAAGAAGAGAAGTAGCTTACCAAGGCCGCAGTTAGACGGCGCCAAAAAATTCTAGCCTAATTCTCTAGTCAAGGGCTATATAGCCAAGGGAATCCAGAACTTCTAACCGGCTACTGTGCGGCTTGTTATACAGCTTGTGTGCTACATGGGATGGCTTACCTATTATAAACTACTTAGACAACACCCCACTAGAGCGCCGTTAGATTGGGCTTGGGACGCCTGCAAGCTACAGTTTTGAAAAAGTACTGTGATCATATGTTCAGTAAGTAGGTAAGTATTAGTTTTGAATTACGTGGGACCTCCGTTCGTAGGCTCTGTTTTATATAATAGGCCTAAACGTTAAGAGCAATCATTTGGAACTCGCTTCGCTCGCTCAATTATCATTATCTCAATTTCTTTTGTTTCTCAATCGTTTCTGTGCAAGTCGACAAAGTAACAACAAACGGATTAGGTAAGTATTTAGTGATATTTCGTCTGTACGAATGGTAAAAAAAAACAAATATTTTCGGGGCTGGGTACTAATACTCGATTGTTTCCATGTACTTATCATACTCTTATTTATCTATTCTGCATGAGTCAGCAAATAATTCTCATCTTTAAATATACGCGCATAATTAACATTACACGCTCTTTCATTCTGCATTCCCTTAGTTCTTAAACGTTCAACACGAGTCGCCTAAACCCTACTTCAGTACGAATCCACAAAAATAACCTAACTAATTTGAGGTGCAGTGCTTACATTTTTTACTGACATATCCAAGGCGAAGTGCAAAAAATAATCGAGCTCGCTTCGCTCGCTCTTGCATCCTTCGTACATTTTTTTGATGAGTTTTTCTGGAAGTTACTTCGTATGAATGAATAAACAAAACTTGAAAAATCCGATGCTTTTATTTGCTAGACTATGTACCCAAACCTCCGACTCAAAGTCTAAATCCACCCTTGAAGAGATCATCTCGCTACTCGCTACCTCTTTCTGGGCCGGCCTCGGCGGCGCCGCCGTCGCATCTGTGGGCACTCATTGTGTGGAAACTTTTTCCCAGCGGTCATCGCGCATGCAGAGTTACCTACCTATTTGATTTAAAAAATGTCAAAAGTTTGGTCTTAAATAATCCAAATGTGAATTTGGTTTCAACTGCCTCGTTTATCTGTTGGTTGGGTTAACCCATGGAAACTCCATGGGTTTTCCGTTAGGATTTTCTCACTAGCAACCTGGACTATAATACCTGGAGTCTAGTTTTGTGCCCGGTTGATGAAATTATGTTATTCAATGACGCTACCTTTTAGCATTAAGGTGGAATAGCATTTATGTTTTTACAATAATGAATAATGCGAATGAATTCCCTGGCCGATGACCGCTTGGTAACGATAACGCGTTACCCAGACTCGCAAATAAAGTAATGACACGCTATTTTTGTTAAGCAGGGCCTATAAATAATTCAGCGCGTCTTGTCAATTTTATAACCTGTATCATACACATTGCGAGTTCACTTACTCTGGCAACAAATAAAGTAACAAAATCAGCGTTGCTTTCGTACGAGTTATAAATAGAGGATGCGTGTCGTACCGACGACTAACGTGTCTTGTTAGTCAGCCTATTATTTTGCGACTGCGTCATATGTACTAGCTCAACGAAGATTCCCACTAGATTCTTCCCAAACAGTGCACCTGTTTACGAGCAATTAATACTGTGAGAAATAGTTTAAATTCAGACCATACTATGACGTCACTTAATCGCTATTTTGCATGTTTAGGTAGGTGTGCAAATAAAAAGCAAAAGTTTTAAACAAATCAATATTATTTCCAATAAATTTATCAGTACATCCACATTGAATGCATATTAATTTTTACTCAATAAAATACAACATAAAATCTTCGACAGCATGAACTAAACATAAGAACGAGTATAAGATATAATTTATTTACAATAAGGTGGTTTAAACACAAAATAAAACATTGAACATAACAAAAATCAGTGCAACAATAAAATAATAAATATTTATAGACAGTGGACTTCAACGTGGTAGAGTTATAATAATCTAAGGATATAATTATTCAATCGTTAGTTACACAAGTTTGTTACAAAATTATCTATTGGCCTCACATCACAGAGCTAAGCGATCTCGAGGGTCGACCCTAACGTGAACTGGCTCGCCGAGACGCTCGAGTGCCGCTGAGATGCGTCTCTTATATATCATAAACATACTCTCTCGCGCACAATCAACTCAAATTGTTCCTCTCAACAAACTAATAGTGGCACGATAACATCAAAACCAAAACAAAACTTGTACAAGCACGGGGTCAACTCGACCTGTGACTCTTCAACTAAAATGCGTCACTGCTACGTAGTAATATTGTCAAAACCTGCAAAACATCAGAGCTGCGCGTAAATGCGCCCACGGCAGACGAAGGGTCATACAGACTATACTTGTAAAAAAGCTCTAAAACTGTAAAAAACGTAGGGGCTTAAATCGTCATGCAATCAACTCGACGTCGATTCTAAAGACTAGAGAAATGCAAACCATTCGAAGGAACCTAACGCCCGTGTCCGTCGACGTATAAATGCCCACACCGCACACCGTGATACCTAACAATGATATGTGTAGCTCCCGAAGCGAAGTGACGATAGCTCTGCTGCGGCCGCGAGTCCGTGATGCCCACAAGTATGCCATAATAATAAAAAGATGAACACACTATCAATTATTACCTAAAATATTCAACAAGGGAAATCAGCTGATTCGAGTAGTCACCAAATGTCGCTCGGCTGAGAATTTCGATAGCTCTCATACAACAATAATTACTATAACTTAGGACAGTCGTTAGGCCTTAAAATTTAAAATGTACAGTTATTTATTATGGCAGATATCAACAATCAATTTATACTATATCGATACGATACTGACACTTTTTACAGAAACAATACTAAGTTATATACACTGATGCGATAACAACGTGCACCGACCCTCGCGGCGTGAACACGCCCCCTCGCTAGCAAATGGCACTTTCATACAAGCTCCCGCTACTATTTGTTCTACACTGTCGACTCGCTAGCGACGTCGTCGGGACCGAGGGTGCACAATAAACCAACTCTATCGTAATATAATAATTATATATTCTTAATTACTCTAATCCATAAATATACCGAAACCCCCGGCCGGCGATCGCGAACAAGAAGCAGCGCATATAATATTTATATTCGAAACGAGGTACCGGCGGGCCGAGTCGCGAGCTCCGGTCCCGTGCGACGCGCACCGGGACAGTGAGCAGAGAGTCTCGCGCTAGGCGAACCCGGGCGGGTCCCACGTGGCCGTCCATCAGGACGCGTGCGGCAGCAGCAGGTACAGCGCCGCCGCCAGCAGCGGCACGAGCAGCGCCAGCGCGTGGCGCAGCGACACGCGGGCGCCGCGCTTGTGCTGCAGCGCCGCCAGCGCCGCCGCCAGCCGCGCGCGCTCGCCGCACACCTCGGCCCAGCGCTCCTTGGCGCGCACCAGCTCCTCCTCCAGCGCGTGCAGCGACCCGTTCTGCAGCGTCACCTGCAGGCGCGAGCTGTCGTCCAGCCGCACGAACGAGCTGGAGCCCGCGCCCTCCAGCTCCGCGCTCTCCGTCTCCTCGACGGCGGCCTCCTCGTCGCGGTTGATCTCGGTGACGGCGGAGTCGGTCTCCTCGTCGTCGTCGTCGTAGTCGAGGCGGAACATTTCGTCGATCTCGGCGGAGATCTTGCCGGCGTCGATGCTCCGCTCGGGCGCTTCGAGCGGCTCGTCCGGCGCGGCCTCCGTCTCCACGGCCTTGTCCTGCGTTGAGCGCTCCCTGACGGTGGAGGTGCGAAGTCTCTCGATCTGCTGGTCTTTGGCGAGTACTTCGGCGCGCAGATTGCCGACGACGAGGGTGAGGTCATCGATGTCGGCGCGCGTCGGACGGAACGCGAGCTCGGCTTGCATGACGGCCGCACTGGACGCCAGTCGCTGGATTTCGGCAAGGTTCGATTCTTCTGACACCGTCGAACGGTTGAGTTGCGCCTAGAATCATAAATAAAGTTATCGTAGTGCTTTAAATAAAATGTTGATACGTCCCTTACTAAACCCAGCCAAGTAGTGACATCAGCACAAGCAGAGAGCCACAAGCACAACTCTGAGGAAGTAAACAGCCCCCAACATAATATTCCACGTGATACCTGCAGGTCAGCGATGCGCGCGCGGTAGTTGGCGGCGTCGTCGGGCTCGAGCGCGGGCGGCTCGTGCGCGTCGGGCTGCGCGGCGAGCAGCTCGTCGCGCGCGGCCCGCAGCTGCTCGTTGTCGGCGGCGGCCGCGCTCAGGCGCTCGCGCAGCACCTTGATCTCCTCGTTCAAGCCCGCCATCACACGCAGAATGTTCGCGTACTCCACGCCCGCTTTGCTCTGACAAATATATTGTTTATTACTATGTGTGTGTGTCTTTATTATTTTACCCATACGTATCATGATTATAGAATAGCAGATAGTTTTTTCGAAACATAAGCCTAGAAAGAACCATGATTATCATACCAAGCGGTTACATCTTTACCACTGCTTTTAAGATTTTTGCAGAAAGAAGTAATAACTATAAACCAATCAACAATTGTCTGGTAAAAATGGTGCAACACTGAAAACTGCAATGTTAATTAACGATGCTACAGACAATTAACCGTCTTAATTTCTGTAATTCAAATTATTATTATTGCACAGCAGTTCTTTTACCTGACTTCATAATTTGAGTCATTGCACTGATGAGACAGAACATCTATGTAAAATGTACCTTAACGACGTGTTAAGAACATTTAGCTGGTGATCAAGTGGCTGGGAGCATTGTATGAGCAGTGGGCGGGGCGAGGCGGTGCCAGCAGCGCGCCGCCTGTCTGACTCACCGCCGCGCGCTCGCAATAAAGAACAAAGCATCACACGAACTACCGCGCCGTGAAATTGTGCATTAACATACATAATAACACGCTCGTTTCGTATCGTGCACCGCCCTTTACTTGGATATTGAGGATTAATAGAAAAGTAAAACATTTACTGCAACCTGTATGCATTATTTACATGATGGTATAAGATAGTACAACAAAGGAGTACATCAACTGCTTATTATCTGACTACTGTAATGACGATGAGTCGACCTTTTTATACTGACAAACAAGGATACTGTACCAACGTTATAAGGGCTGATCAGCCTTTTAACAAAGAAGGTGGCGAGGGTAACAGGATGGAATGGGTTCCATCCTGTTACCCTCGCCTCAGTAAAGGAATGGTGTTTGCGGACAAGCTTACAAATTGCACATGAACTACAATCTACCGCCTCTCACCGACGTGAGGTGTATTCTTATTCCAGAGGGCCTGCTGATCTGTGGTAGACGGTGATGAGATTGTACTGAGAATATGTAATCCATTTTAGGAGGATTTCAATGTTGGGTAATGTATAATACTCTAAATACGTAAAATCAATTTACAATTGCCTTCGAAACCGGATAAACGTTTTAGAAACTTTTTGTTTAATCGAAATCGCCGACAACAAAAGTGAGTGAATTAATGAACTTATTCCAACCATTAAAGATAAACGAAGTAATTAGCAGGAAGTTATAACGGAAGGCGGAACGAAACATCTTCCGCTATGACAACGCATAATTACACGTATTTTACTTCCAAATAAAATAAGCGAAAACATCGCTGAATTACTACTACAAACAAGTACAAAAAATCTTTCACCATTTCAAGAAAAAATGTTTCTCGAACATTTGAGACTACGCCGTCAAAACAAGCAGATTTACGTTCCAATCCGAGGTCTTGTCTGAAACGATGATTCACGCAAACGTTCCGAGGTCGAGTCGAGATCCAAACAAGCATAGTATGTGCAATAATTAATACGTTTTTTTATAAGAACTAATTCATGCTAACTCGTGCCGGATATGGTGTGGCACCGAATGATCTATGTCGTTTTTCCTTATGGGACGTAACATATCAACGTAGGCCTGAGAACTGAATGACACTACAGAACAAAAGTATTTGGAGACTTAAATTAAAATATAGATTTAGATTATTTTGAGATTAGGTTTTCATTAAAGTCGGACCAACCAAATAATAATGCGAGAATCCCAAAAAGAGGCCCATCTCAGCAGAGGTAATGATGAAGATGATTAGAAAAGCAAAAACCACTACAACTAACCAATATTATACTGGAGTATATATTGTTTCACCAGAGCACCCCCAGCAGCACTACCACTAATGAGTGTTATAGTTGTATAACACTCATTAGTGGTAGTGCTCATTAGTACTTTTAGAGTAGATTCAAAATATTCATAAGATATAAACCATGCCAATCACCACCCTAAAATAAGCTAATCATTTCTGATAACAGTTGCATTGAGATAACAATACAAAGACTGCTTGCTATCGTCTTATCACAACGCGGTCATCATCTTCTGCCTAGCCTTTTCCCAACTATGTTGGGGTCGGCTTCCAGTCTAACCGGATGCAGCTGAATACCAGTATTTTACATGGAGCAACTGCCTATCTGATGTCCACAACCCAGTTAGTACTGGGTAATACGACACCCCTTGGGACTGGTTGTCAGACTTTATGGGCCACAAACTACCTGTAACTACTGTCACAGATCTACAAATGGCAGCCGGGACCAACGGCTTAACGTGCTTTCCGAGGCACGGAGGAAACTCGGA
Source organism: Xestia sexstrigata (assembly GCA_941918905.2). Lineage (NCBI taxonomy): Eukaryota > Metazoa > Arthropoda > Insecta > Lepidoptera > Noctuidae > Xestia > Xestia sexstrigata. The sequence goes on from OW799214.2 coordinate 14,206,582, forward strand.
ATGTAATGGGTGGTCACCCATCCAGAGACCAACCTACGCAAGCACGGCATAACCTAAAGATCGACCCAAGCGGCCATTATTTAGCCACGAGCTCTCATTTATCACAACGCGTGTAGACAACAGTAGAATTTTACGCACTCCGAGTAGATTGAGTCTCCAACTAGCATCTATTTTGCAGTTACAGTGCAGAACTGCACATCGATTTCAGTAAGCTTTCTCTATCACACTTATACCTATGTGGCAGTCTCTTTTTAATATTTACGCCGGATTTATCTGTCTAGTACGATTGGAGTAGCGGTTGTCTGACTTAGGAGGGCAGTACCGTACACGGTGAAACACAGGCTACTGTAGCTTGGGAAAGGCCTATGACCGGCTGGTATACGAAAAGGGCATGAGCCCGGTCCTACAAATACCCGGTTCTTTCAAGGTGTCGGTGCATGCCCTGCCAAATCATACAGTCACGAGTTCGAACACAAGGCACACCTCTGATTTTTTGGATTTTTTTCAGTGCAGGCAAACATTGTGAGGAAACGAAACATGCCCGAGATATTTCTCTATGGCATGTAAAGCCAAGTCCATTGGCCATAAAAACTCTGACACCAGGTAAGGCATTAAGGCTGATGCTCCAGGGTAGCCCGCGAAATTCAAATTTTCTTACCTCCAAGTTCATGTAACTTGATTGAATGAATCATTCAATCGAGTTACATGAACTTGAAGGGTTGTATTGATGATTATAATTCTGTAACTACATACGCCTTACAGCCGCGAATAATATTTTTATCAACATACAACCTAGCACTGGCCTGCAAATTGCAAAAAACGTAAGAAAAATTGAATTTCGCGGGCTACCCTGGAGCATCCACCATAACCACACGTAAAAGAAAGAACTATGATATGCTGAGTTGATTTGACAGTTACTACACGATGCAACAAGTCATTATGAAAAAGAAATTGTATCAAACTACTCACAGGTGATTCTTCTCTAGTACTGGATTCACTGTAGGTGGAGTTGGCGTTATTGTCTGCGTGCAGCTCTCCGTCCAACGGGCTCGGACAATCTTCATGGCCGGGGTCTACAACAGACACATTTGTTTGATGGTAACGACCACATAACTGCATTATATGAATGTTAGTGACAGGTTTGAATAATTTTGTAGAAGTTATCAACAGAAAAAAGTATAATATGAAGGCGATAAAATGCAGTTTTAGAATAATCGGGGGAAAGACGTAAGTATTGCAGTTGTCTCTAGGTAAAAGATACTACTCGAGCGAATTACTCGATCAAAGAAATACGGTATGATACGCGTATGATACAGTTACAAGCACCATTGACATTATGTATAAGTACACTTAGCAACTATTAAAAGTGATTTTCTCGTAATTTATTGAGAGAAAATGTCATACTACTGCGGATCCAAATTATAATAATGCAATAGGTCCTATTAGGATTTGTATTTATTTACTTATTTAAACTTCATTTACAATAGTGGTACATAGGCGGACTTAATACCACAAGGCATTCTCTACCAGTCAACCTTTGGGTTAAATAGGAAAACTGAAAGTTGCAATGACTATTCTGAACTTAGTGATGCCTGTACATTCGGCTACTCGAGAATATACCGGGTACAATCGAAACCGAATCACTCCGAATCGTACCGAATCAGCCTAAGCCGACAGAATCGTCCGTTCGGACCGAATCGTTCGGGCGGAGGGTTCTACTTAAACGTAACAAACGGTCTACATCATCTGGGCGTGTGATACGTCCTTCGCTCCTCGACGAAGTATGAGTTCGTTGGCTACGACAATGCCTACCATGATTGAGGCGCGACTGCTTTTCATCGTCAGTACATGAGTCAGGCTCACCAGTCTTCTCTTCGCCGCTCCCGCTGACGCTGCCCTCTTCGTTATTCTGTTTTTCTGTGAGGAAATAATATTGACTTTTTTAATAATACTCTAATCTTATCTTGATGACGAGCAGTGCGGAATTTTCCAGTGCTTTTTATGAACGAACTAGACAGCGCTGAACAATAAAATGGCTCGTTTTTATGTCCACAAAGCCTTAACTGAAGTACGGAGAAACCTAAGCTCGACTCGACGCACTAGGAGTTTATTAGACGTAACGGAAAAACACTCAGAAGAACAATAGCATAAACCATGCAAAAACTTGTAGTTCAGTTCAGTGATGCAAAAGAATAGTTGACTTTATAGGTTAAAAATGTTTGATAGAAAACAAGGTTCTTTACAGTTCTCACTTTATATACAATAATGAATAATAAATAAATATTACTATACAATGAGTTTGACATATATCTACGAGAGTTTTTTTTGCCCTGCTAAATGATTTTACCATTGACCTATAATATAATACGTAGTAAATTCTTTTTTCATTGGATTTTACTAGAACGCCGCTTATTTTTTTTTGCTAAAGCTGCAAAGCTGATCAGCGCCATCTATTGATAAAAGACCTCTATCGATTTTTAAAGACCTCTTAACAAAGCCGAAAGGCACTTATTCTCCCCGTCATTGCGATATTTTTTTTGTTCTACACCATACCTGGGAGCCTTCTAGTTACGGAGATATTGGAGGTCAAAGTTCCTACTTTTTGACAAGTTTTTTATTCTAAATACAAGTCTATAATGTTATAACTATACTATACTTCATGACCCCTTTACTATTCAATGCATCCATCAGCACAATGCTTCCAGTGCGTTACATTAAGTCCTACCGTAAACCGTTTCCCAACATACTTTTTTTTACATGTACAGAATGCTTGGTTGACGGTTTCATGAAGGAAGGGTACCGTTTACAATGTAAAATGATGAAATTATGGCTCAGTTTTCTAGGCTTTAGTGAGGCCCGTATGTCTCGAGCTCGACAATCTCACTCCAATAGCATTATGATTTAGTAACTTAGAGCAGTAGTTAACATTTACAGGGTGAATTTTTCAAGTGGGCGTGGATGGCCAAATCCTGGATAGTGACATTGATTTTCCAAAAATCCAATGATGCAGCTTTCGTTTTATCATAATCGGGCTCGAGACTACTTTGAGTATTTTTTGCTATTCCTACATACCTTATAGTTTCGGATTTGGCCATCCACTCCCACTTGAAAAATTTACTCTGTGTATTAGATTATTGCTAATTTTGGTATTAACTCACCTTTGCTTTCGGCATTATAAATATTATTTGTCTTTAATATTAATTCGAACTCCTTCGCTGACTTTCCTTCAGCTGATATTGCTTTTATTCCAACCTGGACAAAAGAAATTATTATTTTAGTGTTATGTATTTATTCAGCATTATATGTTGGTAAACCTAATGAATACGGAAAGTGAGCAGTTCCACCAAGGGACCAGGAGACAAGTTGTTTAAATGTCTTCTAGTTTATATGCGTGGACATGTCTGATGGCGCTGTCCGACTTGTGACGTGACATATGCCAAACGCAATATACGAACGGCACTTGTTTCCTTCGCCTTCCGTCGCTCCGCACGTTGCGTCGCGGGGACTCGTAGCATGGTCTTACTTAATTACTCCTGTCAGTTGTTTTTGATGTGAAACATCTATAGGCGCGGGTAAACCAAAACAACAAATGAAAATAGCGTAGCGAGCGTCGCGACGCATGCCGAAGCAAAACAAATGAAAATCGCGTGTTTGAAGCAGCAAAAGATTTACATATTCGACACAGTTTACTAGTCAGCTGGTCTCGGGGCACAGTGCGCTGGGTTACAATCTCGTGACTTCAGAGTTCAATTCTAGCATAAGGATTTTATTTTTGTCAATCGGGTCATTTTGTGTTTATTTTCTTTTATGTTTGTTTTTATATTGCCTTTTTTTAAGCATATTACTTGTACAAAATAATTTTGATGTTTCACATCTACCAGGCGTCCCGCGACGGCTCACATTTTTTTCCTTAGTCACCGTCGCTTGGGCAAGTAGCTCGTGGCGATGGAGTGAGAAATACCAACTGATACAACCCCGTGCTGAAAAACCAACCCATGACCCATGGGGCTTCCTACAACATAATAGGGCTATCATCATTCAGTATGTGTGTGTACCTTGTTGAGCAGTTGTTGCGGCAGTAACATCTTGATGTAGTCGGGCAGCGTACGCACGGCGTCCTCGAGCGACCCGCCGCGCTTCGCTTCCTGCAGCTTGTTACTGTCCGTGCTCAGTACCAACATCTTCGCCTCACCGTTTTGTACTGAATACTGGAATTTTAAACACTAATTGTAAAGCGGTATATTTTGGAGACAGAATGAGCTATAATCGCTAATCGATTGGTGGCATAAACAATATAATTTATTTCGAGTTCCCGATATTTCGGCGCTGTGACAAGCACCATGATCACGGATTAGCTGAAGTTATGGTGGGGAGCAAAAAAATCGATCTACCTTGTTCTTGAAGTAACTAGTAACCATGGTAAATATCCCGTTTTCAAGGTAGATAGATAGGCCGGGGCTGCGGGACTGTTCGAAAGAGATACCGTGGCCCCGGAACACAAAGGGCGCTGAAGGAACATGGATGGGTTTTAGTCAGTCAAAGTCTGACACTCCCTCCTGCTCCGCCCAGAGCGGGAGGAGTCATTTGATGATTTCCGATCCGAAAAACAAAAAGGTAAATATAGGGGAAGAGGGGATTTGGGTAGGCAGATAGTGTTAGTGACCATCATATGCTTAGCCTTTTCCCAACTATTTTGGCGACGGCTTCCAGCCTAACCGGATGCAGCTGCATACCAGTATTTAACATGGAGCGACTACCTATCTGACCTTCACAACCCAGTTAGTACTGGGTAATACGAAACCCCTTGGTAACTGTCACTGTCAAAGATCTACAAATAACAGCTGGGACCAACTGCTTAACGTGCTTTCCGAAGCGCGGAGTAAACTCAATATGTAATGGGTGGTCACCCATCCACAGACCAACCTAGGCAAGCACACTTCAACCTAAAGATTGACCCGAGCGGCTGTTATTATTTAGCCACGAGGTGTTAGTTGTTGTAGTCGTCGTAATGTTGACCATGCCAGTTTAAAAACTTACTTATACAATATAAGTGAGACATTTCTCTCAAAAAAGGTGCCATGCTTTAAGGTGACACATCACACGGGCTCGAACTCATTGGTGGGCGTGGCCAAAAAGCACGTTGTCTCACCTGGCATCGTGACCGACAGAGATAGTATCAGTGATGAACAGTTAGGCGCTAGTCTTCACGCGCGTCTAGTTCGTACGCACACACTCAGCGTTCCGAACCGTTCCGAACAAAAACGAAGTTATATTATTCTTTCGTCTGACCTTTTATTTAAATGCGCTAAAAAGAATAAAATAAACTTTTTCTTTAAAACTTTTACTATCAACTTATAACGTCATCGTCACTACACAATTCGCGAGATTAGTGGTACCTAACAATAAAATTGTATAACTATATTGTTTGTTATAATATCCCTCGAGAGAAATAAATGGCTGTGAAGCCAGCAGAGTCTGGACGTTGGTCGGCAGACGACTGCTTTATATTGTCATCGTGGTACTGTGGATTTCCTTGGCCTGATAAAGTTTAGGATTTCCTTTTCAGGGCGTATCAAGTCGGGGTCACCAATTTAGTGGTTGTTGTACACTATCTAAATTAAATTAAAAATTTTCATAATTCTATATAAATTTAATCAACACAAGACAGAGAAGTGACAGATCAGAAGAAAAGTAAAAATTATATATCGTGAAGGTTTTATGTATATAAAGTTTCTAAATAAGTAGGTCGCTACACCATATTATAGGGTGTGCGTTTCGATGGCGCGATCACGGCGTTTTTTTTTTTAAATAACTATGCCATGATTTTGTAAAAATATGTATGTATGTGGTTCAAATTTCCCTTACCTTTCTTCAAAACCTTAAATTTGTCAAAGTTATGGTTAAAAAGTTATAAGGGTTTGAACGTGGCCACGCCATCGAAACGCGGAGAACCGCGCGGCCACGGAAATCTTAAAAACTAAGCGTTGCAGAGACCTGAAATTTAGGTAAATAACAGATTGAATTTGTAAAAAAAATATAAAAAATCCTAGGTTTATATTTCAGGAGTATCGCTTATAACCTTCAAAATGTTCTGAATGTGAAATTTAAAATTGAAATTAATTAATTTAATTTTAAATTATTTTTTTTTACAAAATCTTGCCATAGTTTAAAAAAAAATGCCGTGGTCGCGCCATCGAAACACACATTATAGGAGTGCAATAAAAATGCACAGGCCCTTCAACTTCAGCAAAAAAACAAATGACACGTCACTGACGTCATGCATGAAATGACAAGGACAGAAATATAGGTCTTGTTCTTCTATCAAACGAAGTACATGTCAATATCGCGTGTCCCCCTCCCGCACCGCACCGGGGGAAACATTATTCAGTGAGATGCACGAAAATTCATAGTAAAAGGCGCGCGTAAAAAAATATGAAAAGGCTTTTGGGAAATCGAATTTTATGAAAAAAACACTGCATAAATCATTATCAAATAAAATTTATTGAATTCTTCGATAATTGTGCTGTGTCGGTACGGACTTTGTTTTGGAAATTTGACACTTCTTTTATTACTAATTTACGCCCAAAGTTACGTTAAAATTGGCAATAAAAATGAATCTTTGGTAGCTCGTAACTTTTGAATGGCTTTTTATTTTACTATTCTGATTCCGCACAGACACAATTAATAATGAGACAAAACGATAGCATGTTTAACTTTAGATGTACCATGTCAAACAGTGGAGTAATAGCCCCCCGAAATTTGTATGGAAAATATGTTGCGCAGTTCAACCTTAATAGCCTGAGTCTTACGTTTTAAAATATTTTTTTATCCTTAATCCTTCAATTTTTCAATACATTACCAAATATAAAATATAAATATCGCTGGACATTACACACAGCGCCATCTAGTGCCACACTAAGCAACGGCTTGTGTCGTGGACACCAGATAGTTGATATACTACACAGATACTTTTTTTGTTTGTAAATACATACTTATTATAATTATAAACATCCATGACTCGGAAACAAATGTCCATGTTCATCACACAAACATTTGCTCCAACCGGGATTCGAAAGCGGGACCCTAATAACTTAAGGCAGCCTCACTACCGCTGCGCCATTCGGGTCGTCAAATATTGTAAGTTTTTCAAGTTGGCAATACCAAAAACGTCAAATTAAAAGATGACGGCATAAAAACAAAGTTGTCTGTGGAATTTTTAGAGATGGTTTATAGTTATTAGTATAAACGATGAACCCCTGTAGTAAATAAGTTGGACTTACAGCGAGCGGCAGATGGTTGCGCACGGCCAGCTCGCGCTCCTCGGCCGTGGCGATGGCGAGTCGCGCCGCGCACATCTTGCGCTCACACCGCGCTGCCAGCTTCTGTACACGGAACACCGCATCATATTAGTAAAGAATACACAAATAACAGAAATTAGAGGATAAAACTTTTTATGAAAATTCCTAACTTTTGCCGGTAGGAAATCCCAACGAGCGCAAAGCTTCTTACAGTATGTTTTCGCATTTTTTGATGTGAAACATCTATAGGCGCGGATAAAACAAAAAAAAACGGCCAAGAGCGAGTCGGACTCGCACACCGAGGGTTCCGCACAAACTTTATTGAATGAAAGGTAAATTGCGGTTTACGATTTATGACGTATTAAAAAAAACTACTTGCTAGATCTCGTTCAAACCTATCTTCGGTGGAAGTTTACATGATAACGTACATCATATATTTTTTTTAGTTTCATCATTCTCTTATTTTAGAACTTACAGGGGGGGACACACACATTTTACCACTTTGGAAGGGTCTCTCGCGCAAACTAATCAGTTTAGAAAAAAATGATATCAGAAACCTCATTTATCATCTCATTATCATTTTTGAAGACCTATCCATAGATACCCCACACGTATGGGTTTGATGAAAAAAAATTTTGAGTCACAGTTCTAAGTATGGGGAACCCTAAATTTTTTTTTCTATTTTTGTGTGCAAATCTTAAAACGGTCACAGAATTCATCTACTTCCCAAGTTTCAACAGCATATTTCTTATAGTTTCGGTAGTTGTGTTGGTGCAGCGCGGCCACCTCGCGGCTGCGTCGCTGCAGCGTCTCCTCTGCGTCTCCTAGGTCACAGTGTGTACAGTATATTGTTACCTGTAGCTCGGCGAGCGCGTTGTTAGCGGTGAGGCGCAGCGCGTAGTTGTGTTGGTGCAGCGCGGCCACCTCGCGGCTGCGTCGCTCCAGCGTCTCCTCTGCGTCTCCTAGGTCACAGTGTGTACAGTATATTGTTACCTGTAGCTCGGCGAGCGCGTTGTTAGCGGTGAGGCGCAGCGCGTAGTTGTGTTGGTGCAGCGCGGCCACCTCGCGGCTGCGTCGCTCCAGCGTCTCCTCTGCGTCTCCTAGGTCACAGTGTGTACAGTATATTGTTACCTGTAGCTCGGCGAGCGCGTTGTTAGCGGTGAGGCGCAGCGCGTAGTTGTGTTGGTGCAGCGCGGCCACCTCGCGGCTGCGTCGCTCCAGCGTCTCCTCTGCGTCTCCTAGGTCACAGTGTGTACAGTATATTGTTACCTGTAGCTCGGCGAGCGCGTTGTTAGCGGTGAGGCGCAGCGCGTAGTTGTGTTGGTGCAGCGCGGCCACCTCGCGGCTGCGTCGCTCCAGCGTCTCCTCTAGCGCTAGCCTCTGTTCGTGCGCCGCTCGGAGACTTTCCTGCGCCACTTCCTGCATAAAAAATACGCTTTAATGAGGAAACATGGATCGTAAGTTCTTATTTTAAATAAATAAGAAATCTACACACAAAAACACTATCAATAACCATGGCGCGAGCGCGAGCGGGCACAGAGCTCTCTCTGTGATAGGTAATGGGCTGTAAATGCCTCAATTCACGGCGCGGGTCCCAATTTTTTATTTTTTTTTGAGTGTAGGAGATACCTGTATCTTCCAAGTTTCATCACCGTTTGGTAACTACCTGGTAGTTCCTCTTGTCGCTGAGCAGCTGCGCCAGCTGGTGCGGGTCGGGGCGCTGGTCCACGGCCAGCATGGTCTCCAGCGTGTGCACGCGCATGAGCAGGCGCTGCTCGCCCACGAACAGCTCCCAGCTGGCGGCCGCCTCGGCGCGCGTGCGCTCCACGCACTCGCGCAGCGTGCGCAGCCGGCCCTCCAGCGACGCCTCGCGCTGGATCGCTTCCTGAGTTATGCACATACATGGTTCAATCAAATATACTAACTGATTCTTTTAACTGGAACAGTGTAGGGAAATCTGAATTTATAATGGTGCTCCCTCTCCGGGAGCGCTCACCTCCAATGTAACAATCCAAAATTCGATTTTGTATCGAAACAAGTGAATCTGACCTGTTACATCACAGGCGAATGCTCGCGGTAAGGAAGTGCCTTATTTATTTATTTAAGGACAACCAACAAAAGATACACAGACACGCTTTGGGAAACATTAGCTTATTTTTCATGAAAATATTTTTTTTCATATTTAAAGTTTTAAGAGCAACCTGTTTCGCAGTTAAATAGCTTAGTATTTTGCTGTTGGCGTATTAATCTGACAATCAAGTCCTTATGATTGATAAATTTTAGTTTGTTCACCAGGACCAGTTTAAAAGTATTTTATTTGGATAAAGAACAAGTTCTTTCCCAATGTTTAAACTTCACTCTCTACTAGATACAGCAATGTTGTCGAATTTCCCCTTATGTACAGACGCCAGCACTTAATGCTTTAGCGATAAAGTTGAAAATCTATTAAAGAAAGACAGATTGTAGTAGCTTTGATATGCTGGCGTCCGCACTTGATTAAGAATTAATAAATGATAATGAATTATTGTAATAATCAACACTGCACTCTAGTTACAATTAGAATAGACACACAATCATAATCAAGATAGCATTACCTGAACAAAATTATTAAGCTGATACAATTCTTTGAGGTGCAGCGGTGTGGTCATAGTGGGGTTGAACGAGAGCTTCGCTTCCTTTCCATCGGGGTGATATAGCTTGAGCAAGGCAACCACTGGCGGGAACGTATTCTGTCAATGAATAGGATACACATTTTTATCTTATCGAAGTTTTCTCTGATACGAAGAACGGAAGTTGACAATTTTTGGTGCGTTTTGTGCTCAGACATACTCATAGACATATTCAATTTATTAGTGTAGTGAATTTGTCATTATATTTTACAGAACAGTAAAGATTAGGGGAAAATTTTATTCCGTTTTTCCATCAGCAATTTCTCAGTTGCAGTCGGCTCGCCCCCTACTACATGGGACTTTAACATAACTGGCGAAATGTAGGTGTACTATAAGGTACACCTCAGCCTAACCCTACGGGGACTAAGAGGCGTGATGTTACGATGTAGTACTGGGCGTTACTAGGTCAGCACATTGAGTATGTTAACGTCTCATATCACTTGTTCTATATCCTCGAATTTTAGATGGAAGGTAAACGCACCATAATTCACAATTGTTATGGCACGCCCGGTGTTTCCTCTTATGAACATTGAATGCATTTCAAACAGAAACAATGAAGACCTTCACCTACTGATATTATTAAATCCTGGGATTAAATCTTAGAACTTACGGTTTATAGTATAGACACGCCAGCACATCAAGCTACCCGAAACTATCAAATTTTCCCAATCAACCTCGAACCTAATGCTTTAGAGATAAAGTTGAAATCTATTACAGAAATTTGACAGAATTGTAATAGCTTGACGTGCAAACCCCATCTGTAAGCGTTACTATGTCCAAACATTACGGGTCAGCATTACTAACTTGTGTACAAGCTTTCATCCCCTATTTAACACTTTTAGGGAGTTCATTTTACTTTTAGGGACTAATATTTATGGAACTTGAGTGAAAAATTGTATGGTAGACCCAACGGTTTATGCCGTACTTTATCTGACAGCGGATTAAAGGTCGTAGCACACGTATCAACTCGGAAAGGGATCGTCACCGTATCAACTCGAGCCGTTCAGTATTATTTGTATGAAACTCCCTACTGCAACGCACACTAATCGGAATCGTAACGTAATCGCCTCGCCTCGGGACAGGCCCACGAACCGCAGTGCGGTGCATGGTCGACTTGCAGTTCCCGTGCTTACGGTTCTTCGTACCCTAGCTTACGTATTTTCGTTCTACACTTAACGTTCGGATTAAAAATGATTGTCAACCAGCAGTCGGCAAACCGTAAGCGCGACGTCGCCTAGACGTAGCCGAGTCGACGTACCGGAGCTTCTGATCCGCTTACGTTACGTGGTTACGTTACGTGGACGCCTGATTGACGCCAAGGGGAAAGGCGAGGCGGTGACGATCCTTATCCGAGTTGATACGTGTGCTACGACCTTTAAGATGATTATTAAGTAGATTAGACTCAGACTAAAGGAAATAAGTTAAACTCACGCACCGAGGGATCGTATATTCCGGAGAAAAAAGGTCTTGTAGGACGGATACCGTTCCGTTTTTGCCGACTGAGGTACGGAACCCTAAAAACGTATTGCGCCGACTTCAAGTAATATGGGACAAATGCAAAAAGATGATGAGGTTTTAGGAGATTTAGTAGTAGACTTTTTGTGAAGCAATGATGTCCACAATAAGACCAATCCCGGATCTAAAAAACTCTCTAACATGACCATGAACTCAAAAAAGAAGATGTGTCGTTTTCACTAAAATCTAGCACTTCCAAGTACAAACAGGTCTTAGTAAAATTTAATGACGAATCATCCTGAGAGCATCTAATTAATTTATAATCACAACACGATGTTACCGCGAGTCTGATCTAAGATCTCAAGAATACAAACCGGTTGCGCAACTTTATACAAGTTGTATGTTTTTGTCAAAACTTTATATTACGGGAAAAAGCCGAGCGACTAGATTTTTATGAATTTTTCGTCTTTAATAGGAATTTAGACGCCTTATTAGGCGATGAAAAATACAAATCTGAACGTTAGTGCGCTTATAACACCAGACCCGCACATTATAGAAAAAACATCTATTCATCATTGGATATAGAGTTTTTGATTTAACTTATAGACATATTCTCTTTCTAGGTCCTGATTTATAACACCCACTTGTTTAAAGCAAAGTTAAAGGCCTTTTTAATAGAAAAATGTATATACAACATATCGGAACTAATGCCACGCAATAATTAATGAAAACTTTTGACTTTACTTATAAATCTAAAATCTCTTGACATCATATTTAAAACTGTTTGACATTATATTTACAACTATTTTGACATTGTATTTTAAAACTGTTTGACATTTTCATTTCTACAACAAATTGATTCACGTCTGTGGTCATCGCGAACATCATTTATGGTGTTCGAGTTGATGTCGAGCCATCCGTAACACTGGGTTGTGTAATGGAAACACGGAGAATCGGTCCAATGGAGTACCAGGCGTTTTCCCATTTAATATCCGCACTTGTTATCAAAATTTGATGCGCGGTTTATTTATTCTCAATAAATAAACAAAATATACACCTCAATAAAAAATACGCAGATCTTGCACTAACGCTCACTTACACAATTTGTACCATGCACACGAAAATAACGTGCGTAATTAGACGCACGCTTGCGTTGTTCCATTCGGCGCATTTCCGAATAAAATCCAACTACTTTACGCACAATATTACCGCACTAGTCTGCCTTACGTCCGCGCGGTATCACTCCATTAACTATCTACTCAGCTTCCACTTACCTTCTCAGAATTGGCGGCATTCTCCACGACTGGTATGCCGAACTGCACCACGTCACCGGAGAACACCTCGTGCGGCTCTTGTTCCTTCGAGATGGAGCACCGATTGTTATTGATGAACGTGCCATTGCTGCTCTGATTGTCCTGTAAACAATTCAACATGCACGTCATACAACAAATACCTGTGTACAACAACAAAGACGTTGTTTATAAGCAGATGACTCATTTATTTCGAACTAGCTTTAGAATTAGTTTCATCGCCTTTTCAGTGGTGTTCAGGTATTTAACTATAACAGTAAAAGATACAGTTGTCACGATTAATGTGCCCCAAATTTATGCCTCACGATTCCAAATAACTGTATAATTCCGATAGCAACTTTAATGGCATTTTTATAGTGTAAATTTAAAAAAAGTTGAAGATTTAATAAGCGTTTCGTATTAAAATATTACTCCAGTGTAATAAACTTTTAGCAAACGACTTTACCTTCCGAATTATGTCAAAGGATAAGCATTTTTTGCGTTTGCTTGTTGTGGATTTAATAAGGGTAAAACCGTAATTGCTCTATTCTATTGTTTTGCATGCCTAAATAGGTAATCGCTGAAATACGTTTTATAAGGAAATGTATACTGTAGCGTAGTTCCACTTTTCTATAAATAGCATAACTGGAGCCGATAATTAAAACGTCACAAACGAGGCAGAACCTGCTAATTTCGATTTACATACTAAAAGACAAGTTCAAAATCTGTTTCATCTAATTCCGTATTTAAATATATTCGAGCGCTTAGCTTTACAATTCCTTGTGTTTTGTCCTTTCCGTTTTCTGCTTTATCCTTAAAAGATGCATTCGTTACAAATTAGTTGGCGGTTGTTTGACCTCGAAGATAGCCTTTGCTTTACTTAATGTGGAATTTGTTTCAATCTAGGAAAACGGCAGGTGAATAATTTGAATGCCTTCTTTTTATCTACGGAACTATTGATGTCTGTGTCTATTTAACACACACAAGTTTGTTTTTCAAAGCCGTTTATCGATCGTTATGCTGAATTTTATCGTGCGGTATTTGTATTCAATGTTAATAACGTTGTTCATTTGCAGTTGTATTGCAGTAGCTTTAATTAGATCCACAGATACCCATATGTTACTGTAAAAGTCGAACGCCGCGCCGGAATATTTCAAGATTATCTGGTAGTGAGCGTTAAGAACAGGTGTGGCTAAAAAGAGCAATTAACTTGGATGGTTTATACATATTCATGATAAAAATCAAATATTATGTATCAGTTATCGAATATCCAAGACCATGGTTAAGGCAGTGGATATGTGATTCACAGTTCTACATGGAATCTTATCTAAGCCATATAAACGAGTAGAAGCCTTATAAATCTTCTCATTACATATTGACCTAATAAATAATTTATATAACTTCCGAGAGTTACTGTATATCTCATGATTCGCCGGTAAATTACGAACATGTTGGGCTTGTCCAGTAACATAAATTAATAATACAGAAATGCATTGTGCAAATGTTCATTTTTAAATCAACGTATCACTAATTAATAAAGGATATAAAATAAAAATAGTATTTATTTATTGGTCGTTTATCTATTGAGCCCACGACGCAGTTATTACAATATTTTTCTACTTAAAACTAAATAAAGTTAGAATCATATTCATTTTGCTTTTTATGAACTTCAGCAACGATAGCTTTTATTTACAATCATTTATATAAATTCTCTTTTTAATGGTAATTTACAAAGTAAAGTGTGCCAGAAAATAATAATATAATTTTCACCAACAGAAACGAATTGCAGATTGTGGAGTTTACCAACAGGCAGTACTATCGAGGCCTGATCGTCCTTAGTGTTTTCATTCTTTACAACTTTATTGTGGATTTTTACGACGCAACGACCAACGTTACGCGAACAATTCCGACGTTTGTAGGCAAACAACCTCTAAAACCGGAGACGCAGTTCGGTAAACGGAATTACCATGAAGACAAGCGTCCATAGAAATCGCCTGTGGGCGGAAACGGTGAGAGCCGTGCTCGAATTACTAGGCTCCAACACGTAACCAGTACAAGGTTCTTTCATAACATAATGTGGGATGAATTGACTTTTTCGTAACGCTCGTAATATTCATAACAACTAATTTGGTTTTACTTATTACTGTTATAAACTGCTATTGTGACTTTGTCTCAGAACTTGTCGTGAGATTTTCGGTCGGAAATGTACGGTTCTACATACTTATGTAAATGTGATGCTGTTCTTATGTTGAATCTTAATTATGCACTTAAATTAGGAATATTTATGTCTTTTCACTAATTTTGTTATTTCTTACGTACTTGTTTTTAACAGCACTTGAGTAGACTGACCCGGTAGAGAACGAAGCATCGTATCCGTCTGTTTATGCGGTTTACGTATGTTAATTTAAACGAGCAAAGCCGCGGCCTACTCTAATGTCACATAAATCGGACTGGCCTACTTGGAAAACCGTTCCAACGCAACATCGGACAGATGTCGAGAAAAAATCAAAGTGCCTCACGTACCTTCTTCTCGCATACCAATTATTTGTTTGGTTATTTTAAAACTAAATCAAGCATTCCAGCAATACATATTTAAACATTGATAACCTGCAAGTATTTTGAATTCATATTGTATGCACAACACAAGGTAAATAAAAATAATTATAATAATAGTCCGAACAAATTATGATAAACAAGGGTGTAAATAACTAATCTCTTTACAGGGCAAACAAAGTCTGAAGTAACTGCTAGTGACAAATACAAAAAGCAATTAGTGGTCCAAAATTCATTGGAAATCGTTCTTACGAGTCGTGGAATTCAAGTATTTGAACAATATCTTGCCGATCTTGCGTCAACTTCCTTGCCTGGCAAATACAACTTTAAAAAGCTGTCACAAGGATTTAATACTGTTTTAGTAACTATCAGTATTTTATTAAGTAAGACACTTATAATCAACTGGAAACACCCTTTTAAGAACGAAGAGCAGGAGGTCAAGCCATGCATTTGGCCCTAATTAAATTTGATCTAATAGTTTGATCCGAGTGACGATGAACTCATCGTTTATTTCAAAGAGTTGAATGGATGATACAGATCGCTATATGCAATTAATTTTCGTCACTCTCAAATTTAAGATACGTTAGTTTATCTCAAACACTAGAAACACCCACATTAGCCCTCAATAGAAGTATTTAACCATAGCGACCTCTCCGTCTGTCACAGCTAGTACTGTTATGGAAAGAACTTCGCAAACCTGACTGACGACAATTGATCAATCAGTACTATAAAGAGCTGGCTCCTTTGTTCTATTGTTCAGGGTGATCTCAGCTACTACTGCACGGATTTGAATGGTTTCTTATTAGTGAATTACTCAAATTCTTCAGTTTCATGCGTAATATTGTTACACTAGCTTGTCAATAAGGTAACAAATGAGACGAGTCGCGGATAAATGAAGTTCCCTCGTCTCACATAAAAGAACTATAACCGTTTTCAGAAACAGTGTATAGCGAAGTTTCTTTAGCTAGTCAAAGGTACTTTGACACTATGACATTTCACATGCAGTTTCGCTTACTAGTAGGTACTATAATGATAGTGTTCGACGCAACTGGCCAGTAATAGCACAGTGTGAGTAACAATTGGACGTAAGTTGGTACAGCGTACGTAGCAGCAATTTGTGGGACTCACCACAAGGTAAAAGTGGCCCTTGTCGTAATAGAGCGTGGCATGATGTCGAGACAACACTCGGCATTCGAATATTGTGTTGGTCGGACTCGGCGTCGCGCGGTACACGTTGCGTCCAATCTGAAACATTACAAACATTCTGTGAATGCAACACGAGCATTAGATCCATTAGATAACAGAAGCTTCCTCAATTATCACAAAATATTTAAAGAATTCCACTGTTTCGACATTCTTCAGCCATTTAAACAGCGAATCATTTAATTTATGTAACATTCTCCACACAAAAATAATAGTAATATTTACGTTTTTAGTATTAGACATTGAGAGAACTGCCCTTAGAAAGTTGGTTACAAAGTCGTATCGGAAAGCAGGTTACAACGATGGTTGTAAGCGAAGAATGGCAACCTAATTATCTGTAACTGCTCCGTACGTCAGGCAGGACAGATCGAAATAGATTGATCTGTGTATCAACATGTTATTTGTATGTGAATTAAAACCGCACTATGTAGATCACTGGATCTCTTGCTCACGACGCGACGCGACATAGATGAAAAGCGAGTATCGTTAACAAAGATTTATTTATCTTGGATGATATGACATCAAGACCGCGCCTTTGTTTTAGTGTCCGCGTGCGTGTTTACTATCCACTAATGAAGTTTTACCCTTTTTCCTATTACTAATTACGTGGTGTCATGTACCTAGGTAGTACTAGTAGAAATATAGGAAAAAATCATCATACAGTAGGTACCTATTTCCGACTTAGTCAACCACAAAGTCTAGTTGAGTTGGCCAGTACCTGATCGTGGACATGCATGTAATAATTATAATACCTTCGCCTTCTAGTCAAGCGCATGTGTAAACGAATGCTTTGCATAATTCATGTGTGATTAATTCAAATCATGTTTTGCATTATTACGTCCATAACATAATTACTCAGATGCACGCGCTACTTACAGGTTATTGATTTACTACACTCGAACTACGACGGACCAATGAGCCCATTAAATGTTCTTTAAGTAGATACCTACATGATATTAATCCATAGTTTGATTGTTGGCTCGGATTTTGGCGCCTCTACTGCAGTGATATGGAGTTACTACGGGTCATAAACGGCAGCTTCCAGCTCTATATCTTATTATTATAATTTTGCGATCGCCAAAGGCTTCCAATGCCAAACTCTCGCACTGGCATTTACATATTTAAGTACTGTATGAAACCCTTTTTGGCCAAATAGTTGTGTTTATACAAGGACAAGGTAAGTTTCCAATCTGATATCGTTTGAGCTTACACTTACAACCTCACAATCGTCTGCAATATGAATCAATTTTATTGGTAAGATAAAGCGTAAAAACAATGCGTGTCACATACTCACACGATACACGAACATGAGCTATTGTTAATTGTTTTAATAATAGTAGAACTTGGGACAAAAGCTTCCTGTACAATAACATAAAGCTGATAAGTATTGGCTTCCTTACAACCGTACTAGCAGATGTGTACTCAGAAATAGCACAATTTAATCTCATCAAATTTAATTGCCAATGCACAATTGTGGTCGTCTCAAGCACCTCGGGTCAGGCTGAGTCAGGCGTGCTCAGGCGCATATACCCTCGACAGACAACCACGCGCCTGGACTGAATACAAACTAAATTATGGATAAATGCAATGATTTGAGTGTGACGCGATTGTCAATTGAGTTTTACTTTAATGTTTCAATTGACTTGGATGAAAGAGATGACTGTACTATTGCATACAAGGAATATTTGAATAAAAAGTTTTCATCCAGGAAAAAAAAATGTAAGTTTTAATATTCGATTTCTTGGCTGATACAGCTTATAATTTATAAATTCTGACGCGCATACTTACAGGAAAAAATATACTTAAGAATTATTTGCTTTGAATTCCAGAGAGACAGGCCCACCTAATTTGAGTTGACGGCTTAGTGAAGCGTCATGGAGGAATGGGCATAGACAATAGTCAATGGGCCCTTCCATGAACGATTGAAAGCTAGTGTATCATGATTTCTGGAAGTCCTAATTTATATTCTGCCAATCATTGCCCTCTGCAAAATTATAACAATGCTGCTGGTCAACCGAATATTTTGCAGTTGACCAGCAGCATCATTATAATTTGATTCACAGCAATGTTAGTTAAAGAACATACAAAATTGGCGATTAGACTATGGAAATTAAGTAGTCACTGGAACTGGCAATTTTTCGACGTGGGAAACCGTCATTCGGTTAACGAGGCGGAAAAGACTTCCAGATGAATATAGCTGCGACCCACGATCTGAAGTAGAGAGCGCGAGTTGAGGATGGTTGAGGAAAGTGAGGGGCTTTGTATCTTGGTATTATACGTAGGGCAACTTGGCATGATTGATTGGTCCTGATTTAAAATGCCTGCAAACGCGTATGACGTGACATTAAGACTAATTGGGAAGTCTATTGCAAGAAGCTACAATATTTTATACCTATATGGTTCCCAAAAAGTTTATAAGGCCATATTCTCTGAGCTAATAAAAAAGAGTAAAAGATCTTTTTGAGATACAGTATGAATAAAAATGCAAATTAAAAGTATATTACATTATATTCATAGCATCAGACGATAACATTTCAGATTTGTATTATTTTAATTTTCCTATTGTTATTTTCCTCAATCTGTTTATGTATTATTGGGACTCAATCCTGTGTACAGTTTTTATCCTTGTGTTTATTATTTTGACAATTACAGGGTTGAGGTCTGCTAAGCAGTTGCTTTATGTGAAATACATGAATTCAGCTAGATACAGTTATGTATTATCTAACAAAGTTGGGCAAGGCTAGGCTGATTATGGTGTTTATTATTTGACACATTAAAAAAAGGACTAAATGTTGATATTGTTTTTCTCTTTACATTTAGTACAGTACAACAGAAAGTAAGTGCCTATCGACATGCCAAGATATAAGCTGAGAGAAAAAGTACAAGGATTCAGCCCGATCAATTGTAACTCTTTTTCTTTAAAATGGTGATATATCTCACAATATTAAGACAAGTGATCTCTGATGAGATAAATTTAAGAAATAATCAATTGGCATCCAGATAAAGGTTTTATCTTAGTATCTAGTTTGAGCCACAGATTAAGATTAGCGAGAATGCTCTATCGAGTTACCAAGAAGTTATCAAGTAATAAATAATACAAAAAACTTTGTTTAACTTTTGACCCCATTGATAGATATTATTGTTGTTTAGGCCAATTATGTAATGCCAATTTTGATTAGCAAAAAAAACATTGAAAATTATTGTAATTTTTTTTTGTTCAAACTTAATTTCATAGGAATGTTTTTTTTTTTCGTACAAAAAAAGAATTACTTTTACAGCACAGCAATAGAGTACTAAAAGGAAACCAATAATTGCCATACTTTTCCTAGCTTAGCATTTCATTTAATTATTCATATTAAATCCTGAACAATCATCAAAACTTTAAAAAAAAAAACAAAATATTTATTTACTAGAATACGGTACTTAAGGCAGGATATGCAGAAACCAATTTACTGTTCTTACAGTAAATTGGTTTCTCTCATATCCTGCCTTAGTATGGCATGCAAATGTACCTATTCACAATAAGCTATGACAATTAGTGTAACTACAAATTACAGATTCTATTGAGTTGTCTTTTAAGTAGTCCTTAACGATAAATATCTTTTAATTAGTAAGAGATAGTTTTTTTTTTTTTTTAATATTGTCAGCGTTTATTGAATATAGTTAGTTGGATTGTTAAAATGAATGATCTAATGATCATCTAATAAGCACAAAATCCTAATGTAAACATAATAAAATGTTCTTCTTTCTACTTGAGTACTCCTGATTTATTCTACCTGAAGTTTTCAAGGAACTAACAATTTTTTGTAATAATATTATTATTCAGTTTACACTTATTTCATGTTTGCATGCTAATAGTTACAAAGCAACCTTGCAAGCATTAGAACATCGTCATTGACACCTAGCTTAGTCCAAATTTTGTGTGAAACTTACATTCTTGTAACTTTTTTCAGTTGCCTATTTGAAAGGTAGGCTTAGTAAATTGATGTTTTTTTACCCTCTTTCCTCTCAAAATTCCAGTAGGCCATGAATATGCCCAGAAAGTAATATCAATATCCTAATATTGTATTTAAAGTATTGAGAAACTACATGGAATGATGTGGAAAATTACTACATCACTGAGTATTATCAATTTAATCATCTTTCCTATGTTACTGACTAGAGAACAATACAAAATTACTTAAATTGATATCAGAATACGTAGGTTAAGTAAATATTATGTCTGTGTCTACAACTGGCACATACTCTAGTTGCTATTCTATTCTTTTATCTACTTAAACAATGCTAAGTCTCACCAATTGACATATGTACTCTAATTACTGGTTAAAATTAACACATTACACATACTCACACACAGCTCTCACCATCAATATTTTGCTCATCTACCTTACGTTAAAAAATAATTCTTTGGGCATAGCAACACGACATGTCAGAGTGTTCAAACATTTGTTACATTCCAGGAACTATTTACCTTGACAGGTTGCTCCAACGTGACACGACGTTCTTCGAACGGCAGTGAGTTCGAGTGAGGAATGAAGATAGCCCTGGGTGCACCATCCTGGTTGTTTTGAGACTCTGGCCCAGGTGTCCAGTTGTAGTCTATACTTTTGATAGTATTATTCATGTTTGCCATGTTTGGTTTTGCTTTCTTGCTCTTTGCTATCACCATCGCACACACTGCTCCTCAGAGTCAGCATTCGTGCCTCGTACGTTATTTAACGAGTAACACATCGATGATCGAAACCTAAATCTATTCACTTGCTGCAAGGTGAAAGGTGAGCACTGATCACTGCCATTTTGGAGGCTAAACACTGTTTCAAATTATATGGTTTCAAAATGTTCTAATTGAATAAATGTTCTAAATATCGAAGCAATTATGCAAACACCATTATTTATGAAACTTGATTCCTTTCGTCGACGTAGGTATCAACGAACGATGTACAAAAAATCAAAATCGGGAAATTTATTAATAAATGCTAGCTATTATTTAATATTGCATAATAAAAAGAGTTTACGCGTAGTTGAGTATTGTAGAAATATATTATTTTCAGGGCGTCAATCAGAATTATCATTTGAGGAACTTACGAAATGGGCGCACGATTCGGACATTTGTTTTGTTGAATTAGAGGTGAGCTTATTTGACTAAAAACTTCACAAATCGACTAACACTCAAGATTTCAATTCGATCATTGAAAGTGTACAGCTTATGTGTGGTCAAGTCGGGGTCAGTGTTCTACATTTTATAAAGAATATAAAAACAATTTTTCCTTCAAAATTTTCCTATTTTAGCTTCTAGTGCCAGTCAGATGCACTAAAACTAAAATTCATACAAACTGTTTTTTTTTCTAAAAACCGTCATATTCCAACTAATGGCAGTAATGGAAATTAATGTCCTCGAAACAAAAATATTGCGACACTGTTCTCATAATCTTACTCTAGTTCAAATACACCAAATTAATAGACTACTTGAACAACTTGAAAAAATCGATTCCAAATTGCAGAAAAATACGTCCAGAATTTAAAAAAAAAAGAAACAGTGTTACCAGACAGAAACAAAAACACAATCTTGGAAGATTTTTAACTTGGTGATATTGATGGAATTTTCGCTTTCTCATTTCCACTCAAGCAATTTTGTATCTTCTATCTTTAACTTTCAAAAATACCTTTATTCCAAACTAGATGGCGCTGTGCCAGTAAATGTCTAAAGAAGAAAGAAAATCGAAACTTCAAGTTGTATTGGATTGGTTGGTGGGTGAGTTTGAGCCATTCCAACGAAAACGGTTTTCTGCCTTGGGTCTTGTGTGAAGTGTGATTGTAGAGTGCGTGATATTTATTTCAGACAAGAGTGAAATTTTAAGTGTTTTTGTGTTCCGTAAGTATAATTTGCTTTACTTCTTAGATATATACGTAGACCTCAACCTCAACCGAACAAAAATATCTGCGTAGAGCTTGTCCAATGTAGACGTTCAATATGGCCGTTCTTTTAGAATAATCGTTAAATGTTTATTCGTAATTTAGCAGTAATCGTTTGGATAACGAGTTCAAACTCCAATTTTAACTGCAGAACATCGAAATTTCATAAGATTCGTGAATTTCGTTGATGTGGCAAAATGACAGTAACCCTATTGGTTTTGACGTTTAATTTCTGAGTCATTTTACTGCATTCACGGTAGAAGCTGTTTTTTTTATACAATTTCATGTAATTGCATCCATACCCAATCTACAGTCACAGTACAATATATTGCCTAATAACCTAAGTGTTAGCTTCTTTGAATTGAAATGCCAACAAAAAACACTGTTGTGAAATTACATAAATCTACGAATTCCTGGTCATGTATTTTGTCTGGTTCCAGTATAGAAATGGCACAGTCTGTACGTTAAAGTTAATCTCAGGAACTTTTTATCAACTAAAAACGGAACTTATTGCCTGAGACATTGGGTAAAAGTTGTGTGTAATTTCTGAATTAAGTACTGATGACAACATTAAGTACTAGTTTTTCCTTAGAAGTAATTACTTCCATACTTTGGTGAAAGATGAGATAAGCCATATTAAAAAAAAAAACAGCATCATCTTCAATCTTACCGCAGCAACATTGTATTGGGGTCCTGGTTTTGACCCTAATGCTCATCATTTCCTTTTAACATAAAATGTGGGTTAAGTACACATAAATAAATATGAATTGTTGATTAAGCAATAATTGTAAATCACCAGCACACTTTACCACTTACAAAGTTCATTAAACGCCACATTATGGCTTCATTTACGCAACTTACCAAAATAAAGACAAGTTTGCCCTTGACATAGAAGCCATACTTATTTTTGATTAGCCTCAAATTACATGTTCACAAGTTAGCATTTAAAAATGTACCTAATGAAGCCTTTAAAGTGATTTTTATGTTAGATTTAAGCACATTAGTGTGTAATTAATTAATTAAAAAAATTATCTTGGTTTTTGTCATTAATTTGTAGATTTGATTCAATCGTTTTTGATAGTAGATGTGACACACTCGTCGAATGTAGGCAGTCTGAGTCAAAAACTGTAAAAATTCATTTAATTCTTCAGTTTATAATTGTTACAGTATGTAAGTCCTATATTTGTTTCACAAAGTTCCTATTCAAATAACGTAATAGGAAGTTATGGCCAGGAATAACTCATTACTAATGGTTAGCAATAAATTCATTTTATGAGTCTTAAAAGGTACTACTTACTTAGACAATCAATCAATTTCAAGCCCATCCACTTGATAATTTATAATAAGTGTGTGATAAAAGTATAGCACATTTTAAAGAAATCTGATAGCTTTCATTTTTGCATGGAACTGTTGGCCAATAATAAATAACCAACATTTTTGTATACTCTAATTGTGAACACCAGCCCAATCTATACTAATATAATTAAGCAGAAGAGTATGTTTGTTTTGTCTTTGAATGGTTGAATTTGAAGGAGGTTGGTTAGACTATTTAACATCACACCACCCTACAACCTTCAGGCGCCAAACAAAAAAAAAAACAGAGAAAGAAAAGGGCAGAGCACAGCAATTATACAATACATTTCAATATCCTACACTATTTGGCTCCTAGAACCAAATTATAAAGTAATATGGTTTTGGTTGTCTCTCTTTACAAATAAATAACTACTACTACTACAACAGCCCATAACGTCCACTGCTGGACATAAGCCTCTCCCATGATGGGAGGAATTTGCCGTAATCTCCACACTTGGCAGGCGGATTGGAGATCACAGTGATGAAAGACTAACAGAAAACGCTGCTGCCCATTCTCTGGTCTACGGAGGCGCAAGGTGTTCTGCCTCAGATATTAGTCGCCTTATACGACACCCGTGAGTGTAATGGGTTGGTTCTATTCTACTCTGCCGGATACCACACGGCTAATAAATAACTAATCTATGTAAAGTGTTGATAAATATAAAGTCTATCACATTATTATGTGTGAATGTGCTAGATATCCTTGAATAATCAATAATGAAACTAGAACTTCTGTTTGCTAGTCTAGTATTTCATACTTGTAGGTTATTCACATTAATGATAAATGTCAACAACCTTTCAAGCTCTTCAAACACTACACTAAATATTGTCAGTCATAAATTAAAAATTATGTTAAGTAACTAGGGATTCATGTAAAATACTGATATTCAGCTACATCCAGCTAGAATAGAAGCTGACCATAACATAGTTGGAAAATGGCTAGACAGATGATAAATAAGGAAGTATTCAATATCATATTATAAGCTTATGATATTTTCATTTCAGCACTTTGATTTGAGATTCATCTGCAATGTATGGATGTACCATACCTCTTATAATGTATGTGAAATATGTGGAATTGCAGACCACCTCATATACAGCACAATACTGCATAATACAACAAAAAATAAATAGTAATGAAACAATTGCAATAATGTAGTGTTGTTGTCAAAATCAATAAATAAAAATATTTTTACAATAAATTATTGAAATTGTTAAATTTATTTACTACCACTCACTATTTAATGTTTTTCAGTTCATAAAATGTGTGATTATTACAAAAGAGGTCATATTGCTAACAGTCATTATGTTCAATCTTGTCTAAAGTACCTATTTTCCTTGTCTGTCAAGTACATTTTGTCAGGGATAAATAAATAAAACACCTTACAAGAACCTAAAAGGATGATTGTTATGTTTTAAAGATGGATACTTATATATAATAATATTTTCGTTTATGACTCACTAAGTTTATGTTAATGTTGTCAGTGAGGTAATGTGGCCTTTAATCTGCGTTCCTCGTGTCTTAATTTGTTTCATCAAATAATCTGGTTGCACCAATTTTTGTGACAGCTGTTTTTGCGAATATCTATGGTCGTAATAAACATGAAATAGTTTTTGAGATCATTGGTGCAATCTCTTTAGATTGGTAAAAGGCTAAGCAGATTATAGTGCAATCTGTTTAAATAATTATGCATAATTTTTGCAATAGTGTATTTCTTATTTCGAAATGCTTTGTTTAAATTAGAATGCGAACTTTAGCAAATGCAGCATCTCAATAAAAGGGCGCCAAAAATCGTAACTATTAATAATAACGATAAGACCTCGTTAAAACATTTGACTAACAACTGCCTACCTCTTATCAATTTCAAACCCAACAACACACTGCAGCAAGACATAATATTTGTTATGTCATTGAAACTTCCTCAACACTAGCTGAGAAACATGACAAATGGTGTGTAAACAAAACTATTGTGATTGTACACAGGTGTTATAATGGCAACGGCGTTCCTGCCGTCGCCCGCGTGAATCAGTGAGACTCTAGTGCAGTGAACCAACCGGGCCCGCCGCCTCAAGCGTCACCCGACCACGATGAAAATGGTGTTGTCACAACGGCAACGAGAGGAGCTGTGAGTAACAATGAATATAATATTAGTATAACATGTGTCACGGAATATAGAACAGACTAGAAGGCGCCTACTCCGTCAATCCGTGCCGCGCACTAGGTCTAAAAACATAAACAATCATCTCCTTATCTGCCTCTCTTATCACCCGCCCTATATGGCTTACGTGGGAAAATTATAACATTGCTGGGCAAAATATTCACTCCTTTCTGTCAGAGGCAGCAAATATTAAGAAAAACGAGATTCTGTTCTGAAAAAAGTCGAAGGAACGTTGGACGTTTCTGCTGCCTCAGTTCTAAACGCGTTAGCGCCCTCTGTTTTGTTATGTATTCTGTGTAATTTACGGTTATGTGTCAGTTCACGCGAGTTTAACACACTTTCAACCTCTCACTTCGTCTACTACAATCAGTCAGTTGTAAACATTCTATCCGAAAACGGCCAAGCTCAAAAGGTGCATTCAGTTTTAGGGCATGCCGAAACGTCTTCCTTTTAGACCTCTTGGCAGCCGCTTTTTAATCAAGTTTGTGTTGTATACTGTACGTCGTCATTATTAGTAGAAGTTTGGGGATGAGTCCTGTTGCGAACACAGAAATTAGTTAGTCAAAATATTACCACTGGCATCAAAACAAGCACTTATAATACTGATACCCAAGAATGATGCATAAAAAAATATCATGTCATCGATTAATGGGTATTAATTTATTCACTAGGCTTATCTCATGTTAATTTAATATTCGCGAATACCAGATATTTGCAGTTTTATCATAAGAAGTTATATGCTGAGCAATAAATAAGGCCTTGCTCGAAGAATGAAGATAACATAGCTACGCACCTGCGACATAGTTGCTTCACTCCTGACTTCTCATCAGATAGAAATGAACATTAATTCTACGGTTCACGGCGAGGTCATATAAGTAACAATTTGCTCGCAGAATAGATCTGAAATTGGTTAGAAATCCGGAGTAGAAAGCTGTTGCACTTAGAAATGTATATTTCTTTCTTTTTGCATTGTTTCTGATGCAGTTCATTAGGCGTTTTATTTTGTGAGCATTCGTTAACGAATATTTGCTCTTGCGGCGATCTAGTTTACAGGTAATTATGAAATCAATACACTATTCCGTTGTCTGATCTCAATAGTGGACGGAGCATTGTCTTCAGAATATATGATTGCGTTTTAGAACAGCAGAATTGAGTTTCAATGAATTCGGTCAAGCAAATAGTTGCGGCGGCAGCAAGGTCGCTGCTAACGCAATGTTACCAATACTCTACTAGAAACTTTCTGAATTTGGTATTAATTACAATATCCTATCAAAACATCATATATAACAGAAATCCTGAGTAACGTCCATCTGTGTACCTATATTGGCTTACCTGGCCAATGGCTATTCCGTCTAACGGCCTTATCACACTGGCGATTTGCGAGCGAGTTGTTTGCGAGCGAGAAGCACTCGCAGCGTACTCTCCTGAGTACGCTGCGAGTTCGTTGGGAGTGCGTAACGAGTTCGCAGTGAGCGCACGCAGAAAACGCCGCGCCGCGAGCTCGCGACTTGCGATCCGCGTATTGGACACTCAGTAACAGCAGAATGGATTCTGACGAGGAAACACTGCTCTTAGTTTTGTTACTTCGAAGACGCAGAAAACCAAAACTAAGGCAGGATCAACGCCCTGCACCGAATCGGGCGGGAGGAAACGCCCGGGTGTTTCCACTGCGAGGATCGACCGGAGGACACGGTGGAGCACATGGTGGAGGTGTGCCCCGCGTGGGCGGAGCACCGCCGTGTCCTCGAAGCGGCGATTGGCGGCGGCGACCTCTCGCGTCCGGCCCTGGTGCAAGCCATGGTCCGGAGCGAGACGGAATGGGACGCCGTCACCTCCTTCTGCGAAGCAGTAATGCTAGAGAAGGAGGTGGCGGAACGTGAGAGAGAGAGAATCTCACAGCGTCCCGGACGCCGCGGGAGACGCCCCGGGCGTCGGGGGCCACCACGTGGCCCCCGGCCACCGTAGGCGCGGGCCTGTGGACGGTGGGCTATGGGCTAGCTCGCCGTCCGTCCGTCTCATGACGACAGGCCGTGTCGACGGCGCGTTCGTGTTCCACGCGCGCCTCATTGAGAGTCAGCAAAAAGAAAAGGAAGGGGTCCGCAAGGACCGATGCCTGCCGGGGTTGCGGGACTGTTCGAAAGAGATACCGTGGCCCCGGAACACAAAGGGCGATGAAGGAACATGGATGGGTTTTAGTCAGTAAAAGTCTGACACTCCCTCCGCCGCCCGCTCCGCCCAGAGCGGGAGAAGTCATTTGATGATTTCCCATCCGAAAAAAAAAAAAAAAAGGCAGGAACAACGACGATTATGGGAGGATCCTTGCTCCGAGCTTGCTGCGTGGTGTCTTCGCAGCGTTTCACCGCGTGCTCTCAGCGAAGTCGCTTTGGACTCGCTTGCAAATGTGTGCAGTGCAAGTCTTACCTCCCCGGCCACACGGGCTATCATGAAACAATCCTTACTATAAATCCCTGAATATTGTGTGTGACTGCGATACTAAATTAGAGAATAAACATTTCACATGAAAACTTTCTATGAGTTAGTTATAAATCCATCCAGTGATAGTGACATTATAATGTAATCGATGTTAATCTGACCAAGCTGAGACTGACAGACTCGTTCTAAAACTTGTTCTAGATAATGATGTTTGAAGTAGAAGTACACAAGTCCTTAGCTAACACGCCAGTCACTTAAACATTTCAATTACTCGATATCAAAATCCTATCTTAGTTTGAGTAACCATATTTTTACTTAAACTATTTATAGACTTCCTTTCGCCTGTAGCTAACTGTCTATAGTTGGTGCCAGTTAAGATGAAAATAGCGGTCATTGACCCACTTATATTTTATTAAACCTCTTAACTTTGAAAACCAAAAATAAGCCTGTTCAAGTCTTGAATCGTCATCTATCGTGCGTGATCTTCAACATTTTTTCTAATGAAAAACGTTACATTTTACGGTTTATTTGTTCTATTACGTACGAAGAAATATTAGGGAAAGGCCAATAACCGATATTCTCAACTTAACTGGCACCAACTATAGTGTTGTCTATTATTGAGTCCCTCTCTTGTCTTTACAACGGATAACGCTTATCGATTTTAACGCATATTGTTTTCGCAAATTCACAATTACTTGTTGTTATGATCGTATCAATCATAGTTCTAATTTACTTTCTAATTATTAATAGGTAGTTCTATGTCATCATCTGCCTAGCCTTTTCCCCAACTGTTTGGGTCGGCTTCCAGTCTAACTGGATGCAGCTGCACACCAGTATTTTACATGGAGCGACTGCCTATCTGACCTCCACAACCGTATTACCCAGTTAGTACTAGTTGTCAGACTTTTTGCCACTGACCACTTGTAACGACTGTCAAAGATCTACAAATGACAGCCGGGACCAACGGCTTAACGTGCTTTCCGAGGCACGGAGGAAACTCGGTATGTAGTGGGTGGTCACCCCTCCAAATACCAACCTAGGCTATGAACCTAAAGATCGACCCGAGCGGCTGTTTTTATTTAGCCACGAGCTCTTCTAGGTAGTTCTATTAAAACAAATTAATAAGTGCACCTATCTGATGGTTTACTTAACATTGTTGTTACCTGTGCCTGTAAGCTCCATAAATACTTGAATCCCATACAAGGAGTACCATCGGTACTCTGTCGACCTGCGTGCATGGCTGCCTGGCCGACCTTTGAAAGTGACAGTTGCTCTTTACAAACCAATGTCGTTGACCCCGCGTTGCCGTTGGCGCCTTCCTCGACTTAATGCTGGTGTGCAGCTTTCATCGTGAACCTAGAAATCCCATCATTATTATACGATTATATTGATGTTGCAATTGCAAATAACGGCTCACCTGCGCTAACACTGATTGCAGTTTTCAAAGAAACTTTATCACACTAATAGGTATTCAATCTGAGATTAAATTATATTATAAGCAGGTAGTTTGTTGTTCGATCAAGTGCACAGTTAATGTATGGTCGTAGCTTAAATTAAACCCTGATCTGATCAAGTATATCTCTGGTGTCCAATCTAAACCGCTCTTGTTGGTCGACCAGAACATTGAGAAACAGATCATTGAGCTGAAACCAGGGGGTAACCTTTAAGAGTATAGGTTACTGCATAATATACCATCGGCCGTGAACTAATGACCTAAAATACCTTAGCGTTCCTTATACCCTTTAACTCGCTTCACACGAAGTGAAAGGCGAGCTGAGATCTAATTCGCGATACTTCTACAAAGATGTGGTCATGCTGTTCACACGCTATTGTTATACAAGTGCAAACAACTCGTCCGAATTCTAAGCGTCCATGTTATGTAAGTTCAGTATACAAATAGGATTAAGTTCATTGAAGCTACGAAAGTGAATAGTTCAATCCCAATATGTCAGGGGGTCAGGCGCAGCATGTCTTCTTCCATACTTTTCTATTACTCGTCATCTCAGCAGTCACCTCCTTTCTAGCCATATCATCTTTCACACAGTCCATCCATCGCTTCTTTTTCGCAATAGACACGTGGTTTAAAAATAACCGACTTACAAAGTCATACTTCTTTGCCATTGGTGATCTAATGGTCTAGTCCGCGTTCGGATCTACTGCTTCGAATCGGGTTCATTGAACGCGTCTGTTGATTAAAAATAACGATCACAAATTAAAACACCAGCAGGCATATTTCGCTAAATGGGCATGCTCTTACCGTTGAAGATTGCAGCACTTGCTGTAACTACGCTGTTGCTGTTATTCGGGTCGATCGTTGTTCCAGTAAACGTTTACGGACTCATTATGAAGATATGTATTGTATTGAATATTATTATGGCTTACATTATGTACTCGTACGATTTTTTAAATATTTTACATTCCTCCATTGTTCTTAACCTGTGACTTAAAATCTAAGTCTAAATCCTTTTAATTAACATTTAATGTTCTAATTAAGAAGCTCGCAACAATATAATTTAATTTTGAGCAAGAAACTTGCTCTAGGCATTCGAAACTAAAACAGAGAAAGTATCTTTTGAACATAAAATGCATGTTGCGATAATAATATTATTTAAATTAGAATGATAAGAATCTTTTAACACCCGCTATTCAAGACCTCCTATTAGCTCCGAATAAACGAGGTCGTATCGAGAGTTGCCTTACATTTGTTGCACCCAAATAAAAAACCGCTTGCGTCATAGGTAGGTATCTCGTTATTACCATAATCGATCAAGATCATAATCTCTGTTACATAAATGTCTAGATGAGTTAGAAAGTTGTTATTTAGGATGTTGATAACTCAAAAGTGATTTGGTAATTTGGTTCAAATACCGTGACAGTTTACAGACAGACTAGAGAATACATAAACAAAAAACATTTACCACGTGAGCGCTGTTCCCAAATGTTCCCAAAATAATCTGTTTTTCTCAAATTAGTATAACCTGGCCTTGAGTGTGGATTTCGTGGAAGTTAGGCCGTACGACACGTTATGTGTAAGTACGTCATGGCATTCAGTACCTACGAAACATCCCGCCAGGCTATGAGAGATCATGACTCATCGTACTTTATTGTGATCAAGATACGCCTGCATCAATGTCAACCTGCTCACTGCTCTTATTGGTGCAATCTTTGACGCAGACCAAGGCTTTCTTCACTTTTATCAAAAATGGAATCAGCATTTCAGTTTTGATTACAATTATTATTTCAAGTTAAACCAGTACCTATTGTAACGAACTAATTTAAGTTAAGGCGGTTCCCCGAGCAAAATTAGCAACTCTATTTGTGGTGGTTCAAACTTCGTTTGAAATACTGTTAGAATAAAGTTCTAATCAGGTTGCACTACAAAGTGATTGTTACGTCAGTCACTGCAGGCCGAATAGTGCGAAATGAGTGGTTTTTATTCTTTAGAAAATCAAATTTATGTCTTTTGGAAAAAATAAAACGACAATTATGTTCATTATTAAATTGTCTGTCCATTAGTATAAGTAGCAAATCAAAATAATTGTTACTTTACGAGGAGTAGCATTTTATAAATCATTATTTCTCATTTCTGTGGTTTCGTTGTGAGGGGATTTATAAAACATTAAGCTACTTAAAAAAAAAATGAAACGACAATTTTGGAGTCAAGAATATTTAGTAATTTAATGTATTTTTTATTAGTTGGTATTTCTTTTGGATAAAGAGGAGTAGGCTCCAAAAAACTGCTCGTTCAAGGTCATTTGCTCAGGGAAGCGCCTTAAAAGTAAAACCAACGTATAAATACAACCTGTTCTGATTCGTCATTAGCATTGAAACAATGTAAAAAGTCGTCTGTAATCAGGTGCTTATCAGAATATTATCTTATCGGACAAGAATCTATAGAGCAAGCTATTTATAAGACAATATTTTCAATAGGAATAAAATCGTATAAGCGTTGCGTTAATTATTGACAAATCATCATTAAATACAACTACGTGATAATGGGGATCGGGGAACGTAAGCCATTGTTAGGTTCAAGACCCGTTGTTCATTCGCCGTACTGCTCTTGCCTGTGGATCGCAAGGAATGCAGTCCTCGCCCGGTCGTTCCTCTGCCGCAAACAAGCTGCAATATCGGGATATTTTTTCAATTCCTTCCTACAGTATTCACACAACATCCCAAAAACGTCTTAAGCTTCAGAAGATCCCATACCATAAAGTTCCCATGATTGTTTCCGAAACTGTTTATGCCAAATTGCCAAAGGAAGAGATAACATCAATGGGAAAGTTACAACGAAGAATACACGTTCTTAATTATCACGACAGGTACTTGATTGTCATTCAGTCAGTTCGGTACTTGTACCTTTGTTAGTTAGAAACTCGAAATACACACAAATAATCAACAATTAATTATATTCATGCTCTAATGGACGTTCTCAGACAAATCGACTTTACGATCCATGGAGAAATTTGAAATCTAATTAAGCAGAGCATTCACCTGCTTACTCTAAAGGATTTGAACGTCCGGTCACGAATGTAATTAAATTACTATGTAGAAACTTCCTCGGGAACTTCACTATGTCAACGTTTTTGTTTTACATTGATTTCTTTTATGGTTTCTTGGCAATTTACTGCGCCTGTTGTTTTTCATTGGCTCTAACCTTTCCCCCGAGGTAAATATCAAGTTGATGGTATTTTCACCCCTGATACATTTAGGTTTTCCCGGTATTTAATTTGCCCTTCGACCCCTGTTTGTTGCTAGTAATGAAACCAACGCTAAATTAGACGCTTTTTGGAAATTACACGGGGGTCTTTCACTAGGGTTGTGAAATAATTCAATTCATTCAATATTTCAATTCACTTAATAAGTTTCAGATGTTTCTCTTTTACTAGCGCCACGTCGTAACTTACTTCGCCTCTAATTGGCTCTAATGCAATAACTGAATAGCTTTGTTCTGTATGAAATAGCATAATATGAGCTCGCAGTAGCAATGCTTTCATCTAAATTAGTACTCTTCATCATAATTGAGACTGAAAGTTTAGTTGCAGGAGATGTGTTTATTTGCAATACATCTGCCTGGTATGACGCATTAGTTGTACATTTAATTCAACGAGAAGGAAATTCTGGACTGTTAGAGCCTCTGGGGAAGTTAATTTCGTGAAGCTCGTGGAAAAGAGATTCGCAATGACGCAGTGTCGTTCTGACGCTGACGTAGCCGGCGCCTCGTGGGGGCGAACGGCGATCGATACACCAAGTCGCGTGGGCGGCCTCCCCTTCATCCCTGCTGCGAGAAAAACTATTATCAACTTTAATCCTATACCAATAAACATAAGAATTTCCTTGGCAAACATGAAAATGATGACAGAAAATACCATTGAGTACCTACATGCTACGCCTACCCCTTCTCAATTAAAGTTCACCTTATTTAATGTGAAGCAAAATATGTGTCTACCTATACCATTGCTTTATTAAATTTTTTGATGAATCCATTGAGAACATTCATGTATGGCGAAGAAAACTTATATCTTGTTAATGTTACTTCTAATCCGTATCCCATCTTGTGAAAAGTTAACTCCCCTTTGTCTGTCTATCATATCAGCCAGACAGTGGACTGATTAACAAGGATGTACTCGTACTTACAAGAAGTAAATAATTAAAAATTTCACCGAAAAATTAACAAATCGACAATAAGCCGTCTGCGTTGCTTAGACAGTAGCTTAGACGGTTACATTTCAAGTCACGACTGCATATGCAAATTGTTGCTTGTTACGTGTTCTTCATACGGATATGGTGAACACAGTGCGGTTTCTTCAACACTTTTAACATCGTTCCGCTTCGTTACATCTATCCCGTTGTATCCATTATTGGTGATCCCGTTACGCCGAATGCACCATTTCACAATATTTCAGGGTTGAACAACCGATTGTTGATCATGTAATCATCCGTTACATAATACGGCTGATTGACTCTGAAAACGATTTAATTTTTGTTCCTAGTTATCCTGCCATTTATTTTTTATGTTTGGCAATTATATGAATGACTAGAGTCTGTGCCCGGTTCGCCCACACGTGATACTCATATAAAAAGTAGCATTATGTACATCCGGAATAATGTACCTACCCTTGACATGGTGATCGATGATTGTTGCTGTCCACGGAACTATGAACAAGAACCTAAATATAAGGACTAAAGAAAACGCAGAACTGCACTGTGATAGGTGTGAATAATATTAACATGTGCACTTTAAAATTAAACCATGTGTGTCACTGTCAATGGAACATCATTAACAGTAAGTTAATACAATTATGCTAGGAATTGAGATTAACACATTAGAAATACAGAAATGTGCTGCAACAGTACAAGTTATTCGGTTTAGGACAAAAAATGTGATTTAGCACCATATCCGCTAGTCATCATCATCTGCCTAGCCATTTCCCAAGTTTTATTGGGGTCGCTGAATACCAGTATTTTACATAGAGTGACTGCCTATCTGACCTCCACAACCCAGTTAGTACTGGGTAATACGATACCCCTTGGTAAGACTGGTCACACTTTTTGGGCCACTGTCTACCTGTAACGACTGTCAAAGATCACAAATGACAGCCGGGACCAACTGCTTAACTTGCTTTCCGAGGCACGGAGGAAACTCGGTATGTAATGGGTGGTCACCCATCCACAGACCAACCTAGGCAAGCACGGCTTAACCTAAAGATCGACCCGAGCGGCTGTTATTATTTGGCCACGAGCTCCTCCATAATATCCGCTAGTGTTACTGAAAATTCTCTAAGGTAAGGGTAATTTCGCTTCTTAAAATGTCTTTCTCTAATGTTTACTGTTTGTTTCACCGGCACGACCTTGTTATATAAAATGGAGACCGACCCTGCATGAAACCTCCAATGCATGGCGAGAATGTCACGCTTTAAACTTAACGAATTTTCTATGTAAATTTGTGCATTTTGTGCTTTTAATAACGAAACAGTCTTACCGAGGAATATCGTATAGGTACCCAGTACTAACTGGGTTGTGGAGGTCAGAAAGGCAGACGCTCTATGTAAAATACTGGTATTCAGCTGCATCCGGTAAGACTGGATGCCGACCCCAACATAGTCGGGAAAAGGCTTGGCAGATGATGATAATGATGGTGAATCACGAAACAATAAGCTTGGCGTATGATTCACACTCGCAAGCCGCATCGAAATTAATCAGCAAGTTGTAGTAGGAAAAGCAAGCATCGGTTTTTCCTGTCAATGTATCCAGTAACAACATTTGAATAGGAACAAAATACTCATCAATTCATTTGCCTCGTTGACCGGATTCATCCTTTGTCACTGACTAACGGAACATCTGAAACTCAAAGATTTGTTCAATCTAATTTTGTTCCATAATTCATGACATATGTTTTAACGTTACTTAATGTTTGTTATGTCGATAAAGTCACGATAGGTACGATCACTTTTGTCATGAATACAGATTTGCATTAACATTATCACGGGCCATTAATATTCCCTGTTATCGACTGACGTGACGTATTTGTTACGATGTTTCCGTTGTTTTATGTTCCAATACAAACCCGGCTCATACTCATATCTCGTACCGTACTCATCCGTGTAAATATTTGTTGTTCTATCAAATAATGCTAATCTATTCGCCCATAAAAATGTCTCGTGGAACAACATGCCCATATATGAAACAAGCCTATTATTCAAACCGCCTAACAATCAACGATACCTGTATAGATTACCAATAGGCAATAGAATGCCACGTAATAGCGATGGTAATCAGACCACCATGCAAATTCAGCTTGTTTGTTGTCGTAATTGTTACCAAATGCCGTTAATTCAGAGCTTTTCCGGACTTCAGAGTCCAATGCACTCATTTAGATAATGACCTTTTACAACAATAGTAAGATCTTGTTGTATGGCGTGTTACAAACATGCAAACATGTATCCTGTTGCTAGTACCACTTGTCCCTGCAATCAGAGTAATAACGTCGGAAATGTATCGTGAAAGTTATTTTCTCAGGCAGTCCCAGATCGGTCCGCGCCTCTAGCTCTACGCACGAAACCACTTTCGCTGTGCCCCAACATTGCTACTGAACTCTGTTCAAGATCGGAGTCACCGGCGAAATGTTCAAACTTGCCTCGAGCGTTGACTATGTTTGGTCATCGTATTATTTAATATTTGGAGCATTATCATCAATCAATCATCTTACTTAACGACCAAACACTGTATAACTATTTGAACTCTAGTACTAAATCATACGCCCATAAGGAAAAGTAAAAACGAAATTATGCTGAATGACCAGCAATGTAACAACCGGCTGACGGTACACTTGTGTTATACTTACGATCCAACCTGACACAGGTTGGAACGTAAGCATAACACCTAATATTTTCACTTAGGCAGAATAATCGATACGTGTAACTTGTAACTTGATTGCTCCCACGCGAACAATAGGGACACCCGCGAGACTGATTGTCTTTGGAATCGATTCGGTTTCACCTCGCTGATATCGAAGCTTGACATAGTAATCAAGCAAGAAATAAACTCTATTCATCAGAGACGTGTAGATGAAACGCTTCACTCGCTATCGCCTTTTCAACGTTTTCGCCAAATTCTTAACAACAAGAAAGTATTGGCAATCGGCGCTTTAATGGTCAGGATTATCTGTTGCATAAGCGTAATAATCGAATTATGCACTTCGTCGCGGATAGGAAGTCATTGAGTCAGCAATACAATGTGTGCTTTTGTAGAACACGTAAAATGACGTAAGACTCGAACACGACACTTGGAGCCTGTTTTCTAAATAAAATAAGCGAGTTTGTCCACCACGCAACGAGGTCTCCCTCGCACATGCACACTCACTGAACAAACATGCTCTCTGACATAAAAGACAAAACGAAATGTGGACCGTATACATATATAGGTTTATCTGTATAACATTGAGTCACTGTTTGGTCATGATTATTTAACTTTTTAAGGTACCTATTTGTAAATTGTACGATATGAACATATTATTATTATATTTATATTATTGATTTTAATCGTAATAAACGCTGGTTCGGTTGTTATGAAGTCTTTGGTCAGCCTAATTCAGAATATTTATTTTATTGTGTTACATACACTACACGAATGACTACATTGACGATCATCAATTTCACTTTTCTTAACTGCTTAGTAAAACTTATAAAACTATACTGCGTGTAATGAGGTAGGTACAAGAATTTATGTTCTGCAGAATCCCTTCAATAAAATTTACATTTATACGTTTGATGCAAATAACGTCTAGCAAAGTACTGCATAATAGGCATATTGAACCTATGTACTAAACTTTCTTAGAAAGTTTGTGTAGGCGGTTCGTTTAATCCTTAGTACGTACTTACCTGATTTGTCGTCGAAGTTTATTAAGTAGCGGGTGTATTTACAACCCAGAATAAACTGTAAATAAAATGACACTGCCATGTTTAAATACTTTCTGAATGTTTCTCACCGCTTATAAGGCCCTTCTAACCCTAAAATTAGCAACTCTATTTGTGGTGGTTCAAACTTCGTTTGAAATATTGTTAGAATAAAGTTCTAATCAGCTTGCACTACAAAGCGGTTTCGTCACTGCGGCCGAATAGTGCGAAATGAGTGGTTTTTTGCGATTTAGAAAAAATCTATTGATTGGACTAAAAAAATAAAACACATACGACCTGCTTTATAGTTAGTTCAGTTAGTATGCAAAGTTTCATGATCTAATTTGAAGTACTTTTTGAATACCGGTGCGGTTTATTGTTCGATTTGGAGGTAATTTTGGATTTTTTTTCTATCGAGAAAAGTTTAAATATGGAATCGTGTTTTCGTCACACATAGTACCTAGCATTAATCCTCAACTTTACCACATTTATTTAAAAATTAATGCTGCATTATTTTAGGCGTAACGGAGGATCATGCTAAGCTATTTGAGGCATGTTAGGCCCTTAAGGACACTTCTAACTGATTAAAATCATAGTACATAAAAGATTCTTGAAAGCAGAGAAACCTTAGATGTTTCATAACCCTTTGATAAAGTAAACTGCAAAGATCAGGAACCTGAAACTAAGATGATGCTATTCACAGAAGTTTTTGATTTCTATAAGAACAAGTAAAGACCATTATTAGTAAGTATAAACACGGCCATTGCGAACTAGTAAGATAATAAAATGCTGGATGCCATAAGGCTGTGTCCTAGGTCCAGTCATATTTCTCAATCTTAATTTAGGCTATTGCTATCTTTTACTAAAAGGCAGTGCGAGAAAAGGACGGCTACAGCTATCAACTAAGTTAGAGATGTCAAACTAGTTTATGCCTTGCGCTTCACCGTGTTTTTAGTCGACATGTTTTTCGTGCACCCTTCATTTGTATAGAAGAAATATTAGTTCCAACTAAATTTGACACCTCAAATTACGTCCGTCTCTTTCTCGTTTTATTAGAAAGAAAAAGATAGCAATAGCCTAAATTAAGTTTAGTTTGTGCACAACAGAATCGACACCAATTGTCGATAAAATTAAAGGACTCAGCGTTATTTTATTAGATTGGAGTATAAGTTTCCATTATTCCAAATTCCAGTTTCTATAAAATATGGA
This sequence comes from Xestia sexstrigata, assembly GCA_941918905.2. Lineage (NCBI taxonomy): Eukaryota > Metazoa > Arthropoda > Insecta > Lepidoptera > Noctuidae > Xestia > Xestia sexstrigata. The sequence goes on from OW799214.2 coordinate 14,245,508, forward strand.
TAAATTATTATTACTTCTCAAGACTTTTTCGTTATTATTTGTAATGTTACCTAACACGTTTGTTTTTCTTTATTGGATGACCTCATCATGGGTTGAACACATACAGTCTTATTACAAAAAGCGGTTTAATTAATAAACCTGGTTTAAACTTCTTTAAACCACGGTTTACACAAAAATGGTATTACAAATCGTGGTTTTACGATAAACCATAGACTAAACCATGGTCTAACGCTAAACCTCGGCGACCCCTAGTTTAACGATGGTCTAAATCACTAAATCGGATCTGCCAGTTCCTCTTTTAGGTTAATTATCATCTTTTGCATTGTGTTGTGTTGTTTTAGCTTAAAATAAATAATTTAGAGACGGATTTCAAGTTCATTTAGGTAATTTATGTTTACTTACTTTTCCTCGGCACTCCAATTCTCAGATCGTTTTTTTTTTTGTTGGTCCATCACATTAAATTATTAAAATTACTAAAGAAGGTAATCAAAGAGGCAATAATAATTGTTCTACTATTAGACTTAAATTCCAAAGCTAAATGAACTTTGTTTAACTTGCGATGGCTTTGTTGAATGTTATGGTTTCATATAACGCGCGAGAATGTTACGTTTCAATACACGAACTTAGATGTATGTTTAGAAATTAGTGCGACAATAAGTAATGTGCCAAACAAAACTGCCATCAACGAAATAACTAAACAATGTTTGTATCCATGCAAAATAACCAGGTCTCAATATTTTAAACACTCCTAAACATCATCTAATCATTAGCGTATTATCAAAACGTTTTCTTTTCTGGGCATACGGAACGTCGCAAAAGAATGACATCATAGTGAACGAATGATTTTTGTATTAATCTGTGGTTGATATTTAGACAATGGTTTAAATTACGGTACTAAGAAAACCATGGTTTTTTTGGTTTTGTAATACGGACAAATTTAGACCATGGTTCTGCAGATAAGCCTGGACTTGATAGTCCAGGTTTAAACCAAGGTTTATTTAGTTTTTTGTAATAAGACTGATAGTGTGTCGTGTGATTTGAACCGATCGATGTCAAATACAATTGTGACTGTATCAATAAACTAAAGTGAAGATATTTTTAGAAACATTACGTTTGAACCGTGTCCTTAAAAAGAAGGCCTCCATTCAGCAGTGGGTGTATACTGTAGTTTGTAAATTGTAAGTCAAAATTATAAATGTGTAGCGCAAACGTAGGACAGCATCATATTCCTGCCCTTGTTACATGTTATTTGGGGTCGGCGCAACACTTTTTCTTCCATTCTCCCCTGTCAATCGTCACGCTATCATTTACTCCTTTTTCCTACATAATAATTCTCCATCGATCTTTTCTTTGGTCCTCCTGTCCCTTTCGATCCATCAACATTTATTATTTTTAGTAACGCGTCAAAAATGCAAATTGCAAAATGCGTTGTTTGGTCAAACCATAAATAAATATAGCTGCTCCATGTGATTATCAAACTCACCAGCATTCGATGCATTCTGACTCTTACCATCCAGCCCTAACGATTGACAGATGCGGGGAACAATGTACAATACTAGCGATCGAGCACTGCGGTCACCAACCTGCTAGCCTTGCGTTCTAACTAAGAGCATTATCTCCTGTTTGGGATAAGCCAGCTGTAAACGAATGCTACGTGTTTTTATGCTGGAATTATTAATTAATAGTAACTCAAACCGCAGCAATTGACTGAATAATTTGTACAGGGTACTTTTTATCTGGTGGTAATACGTAGTAGATAAACAGAAAAATGCCTACCTATCGTGGGCTCATGACGTCATGGTCACAGCGACAAGGGCAGCTTATCGAATTAGAACAAGTTCGATGTCTTTGTTATCTTTGTCTATCAGGAAGGTGCGTGATCGAAATTAACAAAATCATTTGACGAGTAATAGAGAAGTATGGAAGAGAAAAACATGCTGCGCCGACCCCAAATAAATAGGGATAAGAGAAGGTAAATGATGATAGTGATATTAACCATTTGACGGGTTCAGTTCAGGCTATTCTTTTGCTGATACTCCTGAAAAAGTCATCTTTTAAATTGAAACGATTGAAACCGTTACATTTGATTTAATAAACCGATCTTCCTTTGTAAACTGATAAAGCGGAGTTGTTAAATTGAATTACTGCGTACATTTCGTTTCATTTAGGAACTTAACGTCTTCAAGTAATTACTGGCTGACCTGTAGTCTAATTAAACGATAACATTGACAAATCGTGTGGGTTTCCCTTGACATTTGAGACATGCACTCATTTAGAGCATTCAGTAACCCGGAAGCTGAAAGCAATGAGCTGAAGTAGACTGGTATCAGGTATCTCTACTAACAACATACAGCCAGCAAAAACACAGCGCTCTTATCGATCAAGGAATTGTGTAGCCTTGAATGAAATGGAAAACGCAGAGTATGAGAAATGAATAATGCTTGACAACCAAAACACAAACAAATGCGAGAAACTAAAAAAAAGCAAATAAATATTACCCTTGTGCTCATTTTGTATTGAGGTGTGATAAATTAACAAAACACCGACCGAAATCAAACGAAGCAAACTCTCATTAAGAAGAATGTTTTTGACGCCCCCACAAGAACGTTTAGTTACATCAGCTGATTAATTACCCTCTCAAGTGATGATTGTACTGCAGAAAACGAACACATTCGTTGACTGATTACGTTGCAAGTTCACATTGATGTTTCCTACATCGCAATGTCCATGTAGCCTTGCTGCACGATGTTGTTGGCATCCTTAATTATATTTTATCATCACATATCTGCATATCTTCCCATTTTCCTTTTATACCGTGTATTGTTAAGAAATGGTCGCTACAATAATCTAACCTAGATCAGAGTCTTATTTTGTCGTAAAGACGGGGCACTAAAATGTTGAACTGTATCGGTGTCCATAATGAAACTGTGCATCCTTTACATCGCAACTTAAAACCCAACTACTTAACAAAATCTGAATTTTGTAAAAACGTGATTACGGAAATCCTATGTTCTTGAGATCTTCAGCTGTTAGTTTTTGTAAAAACTTTTTGCCTTCGAACAATACTTGTATCTGCGTCATGCTTGTAGCAACATCCGTTGTCTTAGTTTACGTTTCTCACAAGTTATTATTTTAATTATCCAATAACCTGTTACTGTTTTCTGTGAATTAGCAAACAACATAGCACGTAACAATCGGTTATTGTTATACCATGTAACGGAAATCCAATCCTATCGGTATACTTACATTCCATAATGGTACTTTTTCTATCTGTGTATCGACACCCGATATTTTCTGTACCGCTGCGCTGGTCGAGAGCAAAGAAAAGATCGTATCGTTATTCGGGATAATTATGTAGCTAGCTGGTTACACTTCTGCTCGTCACCAGCCCAGAATTTAAATTGCGAAGCAGGATATTTGATAACTCTTCGTGTTTGGATTTGGGCACGCACCTCGTCGATAAAAATAAACTTAACACTGTTATGCCAATATTCTGAGCATTTGTACTAAATCAAAATAATTTGTTTTGTTACAGGAACAAAGCGATCGCAGACTATTTAGGTAGCAATGGCTACACGGACGCGCTGGAAGCGTTCAAAAAGGAGGCCGACATGTCCGGCGAGATGGATCGCAAGTTCGGCGGCCTCCTCGAGAAGAAGTGGACTTCGGTCATCAGGTTGCAGAAAAAAGTAAGAACATTTTGAACGAACTTTACATTTAGTGAAGTACCCAATGAATATGCGAGGATAAGATGTGGTACGAGGATAAGTGCAGTTTTCCTGATTGGATATCTTGTAAGATATATTATGGAATAGTATCTTGTAAGATATTATGGAATAGACAACCTCAATAACGGCTTAGCTCCTTCTGCCAACGATTTTCTTCGAAGCAACAACAAGATTTACAATTAACATGTTGCAGTAAAGTCTTGTGTAACACTTTCTATAATTGATTACACGTAATCGATCAGTGAGCACAAAAGATGAAGACGCCTATTAGTGTCCCCGGTGTACGCAATATGTTAGTTACATAAGTGGGAAGCTGTTTCTCTGGTGTTCCAATGGTACAGAAATTGCTTAACTGCCATCAGCTGAACTCATTGATGGTTAAAACGTGTGAAGCAAAAATTTATAACGACATCTGAGCACGATCCGGTCCGAGCAGTGTAGTCCATCGATCTGTGCAGTGGACGTTTCTAGGTCACTCTTGAACGATTTTCTTGGGCGGGCGGTCGATGGCGACCGCGAGCGACGCTTACATTAAACGACGACACGTTTTATCCATTGACTATGACTCCAGAAATAATGCCAAGTATCTATTATAAGCAAATAAAACGCAAGGTGATGGTAATCAGGTCGCTGCTCTGTTTAATCTTGAACCTTGAACCACTAATAGCTGGGATTGTTTACAAGACTGAATATTTTATTTAACGGAAAATGTTTTGCTGAATTTAGAGGATTATTGTGCTTGAGGAATGCACTATCTTTATAAATGGCCGATTAGAAGATGATACGCATTTGCCACTTTATCTTCTAGACATATTTTTTGTATTTTGTTATCAGGTTCGTGTTCTAAGCATAGCTAGACTATTGGGGCGTAAGAGAATAGCCCTATACTGGACAACCTTTTGCTCTGCAGTTAGCTTATAACTTATGAGATTGGCTACTGTGTATGTAAAATATACTCGAAACAACAAGAAAAGGCGTTAAAACGGTAGAATTCTTGCGGCAATCAATTTGACGGGCTAATAATAAGCCTACATACCTACGTGAGGAAAGTTTTGAGTATGAATGTGGACGGGTAATAAGAGTAGAGCAGACCAAAGAAATGATGAATGCACTGTGTGAAGGATGATAAAATATGGTAAGAAAAGACGTCTATAATGAGATAAAGAGTAATAGAGAAAAACATGCATGCATGTATGCTGCGCCGGTAGCATGTCTTTCTTTTCCATACTTCTCCTACCCCAAAAGAATTGGGATAAGGGCAAGAGAATGATGATTGATACATCTTTCTTATAACATTTCTCCTTTCTTGACCAGGTGATGGAATTAGAATCGAAGCTGTCAGAGGCTCAGAAGGAATTCATCGAGGGTGCGCCAACGCGCGCCAAGCGCACGCCCGCCGAGTGGATCCCACGCCCACCCGAAAAGTTCTGTCTCACCGGACACCGGGCCACCATTACTAAGGTTTAAATTACTATTTATTTAAAGGAACATAGGTATTGGACCTCACAGGGTAACAGTTCTATCAAACTTGGGGACCCCAGTTTGATGCTTGGATTCTATTTATTAACCGAGGTTAGAGATTCATCCTTCAAAGGGCATTTACCACTTATCGGGTCGTCCGATAAAATAACTTCTTCAAGCAAATCTTTTCATTTCCTTTTCAATTTCCGTCCTATATTTACATGTTGCATATCGACTTTGCCGATATCACCCCGTTCGTTGATATTTTAAAATCTCAGTACTTACAGTATATTGAAGGTAAGTTTTTTTTGTTTCTTTTGAAAGTATTCAGAAGTGAAAAATGTCGGTCACATATTCAGATTTCGCTGAAATTGTATCATTAACACCAATTGGGATTCTTAGTCATTTCATAACAAGAACGAGAGATAGGTACTTGATACACATTCTTTGAATTGGTAACAGTATTCGTCTCTTACTAATTGCATAGTGGAAAATGCTACTAATCTTAAATACTTAGTTACTGAATTGCTAAATAAGTTGTCAGTTTAACAAAGACGTTTACGATTTAACACGAATTTTGTGCAATAATAACTTTCGAATCCAATGAAAGCAGTCTAAAATGTATTGTTTTGGTTTTTGTCTATAATTTCTCGTGATCATAACTATGCACAATTGTATCAAACGAACGGTGTGACTATCTATCTATAGCTATCCGCTAGTTTTTGTTCAACTGTTCGAATGAACTGCTTGATTCTAGTTCATTGTGAGAGTCTACGCCAGGCGTGCATAGGTCACGTTTTTATTCTAATTATCGTACGTGTTTAAACAGTTATCGCCGTAGCAATTTATATGTTTGTATTTTTAAATCTCGGAGAACCATGCCTGAAAGAAATCTTATGGTAATAAGTTTCTTATTGCTATCAGATTTTCGGCATTAAGTCTCCTACTAACATCACGATTCTGGTCACGGCTACCGAATTAAAAAAAATACTATCAATGTGAAATTCATAAACTCGGGGACAAATAAATTAAATACTTGTCCTAAAAACTATGAAATAATTTTCCAGGTAATATTCCACCCGGTGTTCAGTTTAATGGTGTCCTCAAGCGAGGACGCGACCATCAAAGTGTGGGACTTTGAGAGCGGCGAGTACGAACGAACCCTCAAGGGGCACACCGATTCCGTTCAGGATATCGCATTCGACCATCATGGAAAACTACTCGGTAAGTCACAAACAATCCCTTTGCCTTCTTCGGAAAAAGAAAATTGAGCCTTGGAGCAAATGCGTCCAAGAACTGGAAAGAGAAGTGATTGTCGCGGATGAGCCTTATCACACTAGCGGATTGCGAAACGAATTCGCCGCGGATGCGCAACGAATTCGCTGCGCATTCGCAACGAAGTCGCTGCGCGTCCGCTCCGCTTTGAATCTGCTCGCAATCCGCTAGTGTGATAAGGCTCTAGATTGACGTGAAGCTTGGCACAAGTAGAGGCCTATTACACAGCAGTAGTTGAAGTCAGGCTGTGAATGATGACGATTAAGTGCTTGAAAGCCCCTGACAACTAATCACGACAACGCTAAATTTATGTCATTTCCACCACTAGCGCCAGCGGTTGTCCAATGAGATATCTATACAAATACATTTTAAGAAGAGCAATGAGGACATTAGCAGTGCATAATTTTCCGTAATATGGCATAACCCATTGTCCTGCAACGTCATCCTCATTAATAATTTTCCCATTGCTGTAATAGTGACGTTGTTGTTTCATAATATCCAAATAAGTCGTTCTGTATAATTGTTTATTAGTTAATCAATTAGTGACGATTTTTTCGGCATATTATGCATATTCAGTTAATGGAGGAAAATGTCGTCGAAATGTATCATGAACTTGGCACCAATTCAATGCCTCTTCTGGAAACAATGGATGTTAGTAATTTTACAGTTTAGTTTTATTTAAGACCCATCTTGTGGGAAAAGTGACTAGCATAAGCCTAGTATAATGAACTTAAAATGTTCCCTCTGCTGGGACACACGGCCCCCACTCCATGAGAGGGAATGGGCTATAATCCACTAGGACATGCCGGTTTCCTCACGATGTTTTCCTTCACTGTTTTGAGAGCAGTGGTGATGAAATAAGTAATGCGCTTGCCTGTGTTCGAACCCACTACTTACTGCTCGTAAGTCTTACGAACTCGCTGCTCTCTTAGCGCTTGTTGTTCGTTATGTTATAAAAATGGTTATGAGGGTAATTTGCCTAAGTAGGTAGCCAAAATAACACGACTGAAAGAAACTTCATAACATTTCCCTTTTATAGCAACACTGCAAGAAGTTTGCTAATATTTTCCTGTTCATTGTCGTTTCCAGTGTCCTGCAGCGCTGACATGTCAATAAAGCTGTGGGACTTCAACCAAACGTTCGAGTGCGTGAAGACGATGCACGGACACGACCACAACGTGTCGTCAGTGGCGTTCTCACCGAGCGGCGACATCGTCTACTCCGCCAGTCGAGACAAAACCATCAAAGCTTGGGAGGTGGCCACAGGGTAAGCAAGGATATCACTTACTGTACCATATTCACGTAATCAATATTCTAATCCTCATTTCCAATTGACGCTATTTACGCTTAAACAAAAATAACCTATTATGCAAGTGCAAAATTAAGTTGACGTTGAACTGCAAGCGGCACTTGTGAGTAGGAAAGTCATATTCTCAATAACGCATGTTATTTGTTTATATTTTTAGGAATTGAATTGCGAACGCAAGATGGTTCAAGTAAGCAGCCAAACGAAATTAAGCTTTAGGAAAAAATGGTTTTGTAGAGCGCCGTCTCTTTCACTTTCTGTTCGTACCTCTAACTAAAGTTCTTTGTGACATAAACGCCCGGGTACTATAATTTATACAGGATGTTGTGTTTTTTTACTTAATTTCCTGCACTTTTATGCTCAAGTTGCGGATGTAGAAAAAAAAGTGTGTGAGTGCGTTAGTTGGCCATGTGTCACGTAACGAGGATATAGACTGTCGCTTTTGGAAATATAAGGTGATATTCAACCAAATTTAAATGTTGCTTCCTGTGTCTTGTAAAGTAAAATCAAAAATAAATATTTGTAAGCAGACAGATGTTCCGAGGTTTCCACTAGAAATGTGGCAGGATGTGTGCGAAACTCTCTTATAATACGTAAAGCTTCTTTTTCACTGCAATTTCAATGCAGCTAGCTAAATTGATTAGTTTAACTCACCTCCCTCACTGCACATCCTCGCACATATCTGATGGAAACGCAGCCTTAGGCCCGGACTCCACCACAACTGTGCGGTGCAAGATTCAACCAATCACGGGAGAGAAATGACAGACGCGATGTGGATTTCCACCAACGTGATATGTTGATTTCCACCAACGTGGTAAGTTGATTTCCACCAACGTGATATGTTGATTTCCACCAACGTGATAAGTTGATTTCCACCAACGTGATAAGTTGATTTCCACCAAAGTCATAAGTTGATTTCCACAAACGTGATAAGTTGATTCCCGCACGTCTCCTCGCCGCCCCTCTCGTTTCCGCTTTGGTGGGTTCCGGGCCTTAAACTCATTTAAACCTGTAAGTGAGTATAATATGTATATCTACTTCAAGTACTGACCCTATTTCCCTATCCGCAGGTATTGCATCAAAACGTACAAGGGTCACCGCGAGTGGGTGCGCATGGTGCGCGTGTCGCCCGACGGCACGCTGCTGGCCTCCTGCTCCAACGACCAGACCGTGCGCATCTGGAACGCAGACACAAATGAGTGCAAGGTACGTCATCATCTGATTGTATGTGGGTATTTGGATCGATATGGGTGAAAATTCTCCACAATACTTTTCTTTACGGTTTTAAGAGTACTTACAAAGCAGGCCCAAGTAATAGACCGCTACATGAAAACAGGCAAGACTGCTACATAAAAGGCTGGTCTACAGCACCGAGCAGCCGCAAAAAATTAATTAGTAATTATAATTTATTAAATTAAAAGGGTGTTGGGAGGCATCGGCAATCGTCATCTATCGTGATCTTAACATTTTTTCTCATGAAAAACGATACATGGTTCATTTGTTTTGGTTCGTTAGGAAAAGATATTAGGGAAAGGGCAATGACCGCTATTGCGATCTTAACCGGCAGCAAGTATAGGTCGGTATCCGTTTCCCAGATGGAGCTCCGCGAGCACGAGCACGTGGTGGAGTGCGTGTCGTGGGCGCCCGACGCCGCCGCCGCCGCCGTCAACGAGGCCGCCGGGCAGGACAACCGCCGCGCCAACCACGCCGGGCCCTTCCTCGCCAGCGGGAGCCGCGACAAGTCCGTCAAGGTGCGTTGTACTATGAACGCTGATATTTAAACAATAATAATACCCATGCTTTTTTCCTTGATTCTTGTCTTCACGTCTACGGAGAACTTGTAACTAAACTACGCTACGGTTTCGATTGAATATTATGCAGATTGTAAAGTCGAGAAAGGAGGTTTTAGGTACTATTCACACTTATTCAGCTCTATTCAGCTTATGCCAATAGAAAACAACGATAATTCTGTATGAGACGTGTACGCGTCGCACGCGCGAACGGATGCGTACGCATTTCATACAAAATCGTTGTTTTCTATGGGCATAAGCTGAATAGAGCTGAATAAGTGTGAGTTTACTACGCGGTCTATTCTATTTTGAACTAGTGAGATAAACGTCCTCCTAGCATTGAAAGTTAGGAGCGGTAAGAGTACCTACTTAGTATTAAACTAGAATTTAGTAGCAAAGATTTTGAGTGTACTTTATTGTAAACATAAATCCGCGAACTGGTACCACCAGTAACCAGGTACGGTCTGAATGTCAGTCACCTTTGTCGGCAGCCGAGCTGACCGTCCACATCATACACCCTGCGTTCTTGTACTGATGTAACGATGACGATAAGAAGACAGACAACTGTTAATGATGACCTGAGCTAGACCTCCATAGGTCTAGCTCAGGTCATCATTAACAGTTGTCAACAAATTAGCCTACGTTATTTAGATTTATCTAAGCTATTTAGGTCACCTCTACCATTAGAGGTGACCTAAATAGCTTAGATAAATCTAAATAACGTAGGCTAATTTGTTGCGTTTTCCGTAACACACGTTCATTTAGCGAGAGAACTACCTAGCCTACACAAGACGTCTTATTTTGCAATATGGGTATATATTTTGTCACAGCACATGTTCCGCAATATGCATTGTATACATGTTTCGTCGCACAAGAATAATTATTGCTCTCTGTCACTGACGGTGTCACAAAAACATCAATACAATAAGTGCTGTGACCAGATACTGTGACCATGTGCCCTACTAAATAGTCGAATGATGAAAACACAGTTGTCAGAAATAAAGATATTTGTGTTGAGAAATCACTCATGTGCAACACTTGGTGAAGTCTTCTTTATTTATTTAATTCTCAACAAAATCTATACTGGTTCTACTGGTCACCTATCGTCACGAAAAGTTGTGATATCGCTCGCGCTATTTTTGTCGATATACACATATTTGATAGTCAGTAATGAGATTGTTGAGCTGACTGCACTGGATGCTTCAGAGTTCAGACGCACATTTCAAGCTCACTTTATTATCTTTCTGTCCTTGGCCCATACTACTTGAGGTCCGCACAACACGTTGTTATCTTCCATTCTCCCGTTCCCCTGTGGAGGCAATATTGATTCTCAATTGTATTTATTATATATATTTTGTATTATTTGCCCATGACGACCCGAATGGCGCAGCGGTAGTGAGGCCGCCTGGAGTTCTTATGGTCCCGGGTTCGAATCCCGGTAGGAGCAAATGTTTGTGTAATGAGCATGGACATGTTTCCGAGTCATGGATATTTATATGTCTAATAAGTATGTATTTACATTTTGTAAACAATCAAGTATCTGGTGTCCACGGCACATTGAAGCCTGTATATATTTGTAAGTAGATCTGGGACGTGAGCACGGGGCAGTGCCTGGCGTCGCTGGTGGCGCACGACAACTGGGTGCGCGGCGCGGCGTGGCACCCGGGCGGCCGCTACCTGCTCACGGCGTCCGACGACAAGACGCTGCGCGTGTGGGACGTGGCGCACACGCGCTGCCTCAAGACGCTCTACGCGCACCAACACTTCGCCACCAGTCTTGGTTCGATACTACTTTCTTTTTTATTTTGTAACAAAAACTTCTTGCTCGCTTTGAACTTCTTGCTCGCTTTGAGCATGTTTAAGCGTCATCTAATCTATACTATACTAATATTATAAAGAGGTAAAGTTTGTGAGGTTGTAGGGGTAATCTCCGGATCTACTGAACCGATTTAAAAAATTCTTTTACCAATAGAAAGCCACGTTATTTCTGAGTGTCATAGGCTACATTTATTACTAGAAAAAATAAGGGGGAATTAGAGGAAACAAATGTAAACCCGTGCGAAGCCGGGACGGGCCGCTAGTAGCTACTAAACCTATTAGGCTATCGTTCTTGATCTTTGTACTCGACCTTTGCTCTCAGTAATCTTAGTATAACGTAACTCTTTACTTCCACTCTACTCTTACCAGAGGATATGCTTAGAACGGCCAAGAAGTTTCTTTGTTTGGTACCTAACATACAGTTGTGAAATTAGTATACTAACCTTTTTCTGATATCTCATGCCTGGAAGGACTGACCTTGCTGGGTCACATGGAACATCGCTCACCAGGCATCTTGATCATGCACTATGACTGCCAGTTGATTTGAATACCATACACATATTCTCTTCATTCAATACTAGTACAACCCCCTAGAAAAACTGGAAATCAATCCATATTGCAATAGACAAAAACAGGAAGATAATAATCAAAAATTAAAATCAAAGCATTTATTTCAAGTAGGCCAGTTACAGGCACTTTTGAATTGTCGAAACAAAGATGAAAATTAAATGTAGCTACAGTCCCAGTCACAAGACATAAAAACACACTACAATAATGTTCTGTTATATTTTCAGATTTCCACAGGAGCTTGCCATACGTGATATCGGGCAGCGTCGATCAGACCGTCAAAGTTTGGGAGTGTCGCTAAGAGCGTTGCCATTTTTTAGTAACTTAAACTCACCGATGATATCCTTATCATTATTATTTCGCGTTGTAGCTACAATGGGAGCGATGTAAGCTGCTGTCGTTATGGTCAATCATTTGTAAAGGAGGGACACTTTCGTCTTTTCCTTTTGCTCATTGTAGTTTTTTTCGTACAGCTGACGATGCTATGTCTCCTTTATCTAAATTGGCGTAAACTTTTAGCCCCGATTCTCTTAACTTTTAGCCCCGATTCTCTTTTCGTGTTCAACTTCTTCGGTTAGTTTCACACATTCCATTAAAGTGTAATGGCATATAGTTTCTGTATTTTTAGTTAAATTGATATTTCCGAATTTTGTAAAAGTTTGGACCTACTTGTAGTTAGCAGTGACGTAGCATTCGTCATGTACCGCTCGCAACGATGGAGTGAGGAGTAGCTGTGTGTGTTATTATTAAACTTTCAATGTCCTGTTTTATTTGATAGTTATTGTTTATTCGTAAAACGTTTAGATATAAATTTTATTTGTTATAAATAAGTAATTTGATTTATTACCCAGCCAATCAGATTTTGTACCTTAATTTCTTTATTGATAATGTTAGTTTTATGAAATTTGATATTTGATAGTTATTCATGACAACCATTCAATAAATTAATGAACACACCTTGAACTCATCATAAATGCTCCATCAAGTATTGTAGTGTACATAAGGCTTTTGATGTTTGTCTCAGCTCGATACGATGTTCATTATGTTTGTTAGCAGCGCCGCCAACAACATTAATGAATATCTATGGAGACAACGAAACCGAAACGGAATACTGTAGCCGCGTTTGTAGAATTTTATAACAATCGGTTTCATAGAGACTTATTTTAAGTTTTGGCAATTCAAAACTTTAACTATAAGTTAGAAAAGTTATATTTCAAAATTTTATTTATTTATATTTTCTTTGTCTCAAACAACTTGGTTAAGCATAGAGCATTGAATTGCTAAATGGGTAATTGTAATACAATTCACGTTTTACATTATTAATTAATATCTGATTTTAAAGTTAAGCCAATTTCATTTATGTCATCATAATTATGTCGTAAGTAAATTAATGTGTGATATAAACTTTAATTAATACTTTGAATTACAGGCCTGTATAAGGTAGCTAGATTGAAAGAAAAACTTAATTGAAGCCTTTTTACCCGACTACGGCGAAGCCAAAAGAAAGGGTTATGATTTTCGCAGTATGTATGGAAGTTCCCTTTTGTGTCGAATTGCTGCACCGGTTGTAACCAATGGGGCTACTGTGGATTCCTCTTATTGATGCGCATGTCATAGGGTGATTTATCCGTGGTCGGGTTTTAGTTTTTTAATTAAAAATATCTATTATTACTATCAATAGTTATTTATTGTAATACGGAATAATTTTGTTGCCTGGTGTTGTAGAGGTTAGTTCGTAGTGTAGTTTGCGTAGGTATGCTCATACTGTTAGAAACATCTGTGTTTAGTGCATGACGTGACGCGGCGTGTACATTGCTTACAAAGTGACGGCCGGTAACACCACGCTAATATATGATATTTATGGAGTTATCGCTTAAAATATGTCATTATTGCTTTTGTATTTCTAATCGAGATGTATGTATCGTGCGCCGCAGCTGTCAGTATAGATGCTAAACTTGGTATCTAGATTCTTATACAAGGATTATATTCGCTTTGTCAGTGTGAATTCGTAAAATAATATGCTGAGACCAAGGAGATTGTACTAGTAGTGTTGTGGCGTATCTGTAGAGAGCGCTCAACTTAACATCTAGTAGGCCCATCTATTGTACGATTGATAGTTGAAACATAGTTAGCTCAAAACTCCTAAAGAGAAAAAAAATGTAAAAGCAGTTTTCTATTAATTTGATATGTCGTTTATACTATATATTGCTAATGCATCACAATACACAATTTCTAGTCAATTTTATTTGCAATCATTTCCATTTATTAGATTTATTTCTTAATAGATAGTGCATGTTTTATGACGCGAAATGTATTTTTAATAATAATTAATACAGGAAACTTGTCTAGGATGGTGTAGCAACCATCACTTTTTTGAATTTATACTCACCCATTCTGAAAATGAAGATAAAAGATAATTTAAATTCTTTGAAAAGTATCTGCAGATAGTATCTGGAATTGGTCACATTTGATAACGAGGAGAATAGACCTCCACGAAGGGCGCTCTCTACTACTACGCGTGCTATATTATCTTGGCATAGAAATATAATCTCTTTGCCTACTATAAATAATCTGCTGAACATAAAGTTCTTCATAAAATCGTTTGTATTACAATTTAAAAAATAAGTATCTTGCACTTTTAAAAATGTAATTACCGTAAGAATAATCATCAACATAGGTTATATACTTGCAGAATTCTCTTGATGCTTAACTGAAAAAATATGTTAGATTTATCTACTGGATACATAATAGCACTGAGAATTTTGCAGTTACTCGTAATAACTGCTGTAACTTGTCAAAATTAATTACCGAAATTTCATGTAAATAAACAAGTATTTAATTTATTTTACAGTGTGTTTTTATTATTTGTGATCCTTCTTAATATTACCTCCTTCATTCTACATAGCGCGAAAGTATTACGGGAAACTTAGCTAACCAAGTTACAAACTATTTCTGAGGGCGTCCGCTAAAACTCGCTCGGATGCACGGCGCGGGTGCCCCTAAGAGGCCGCCTCCACGAGCGAGAGGATCGCGGCGATTCAACGTATTTCTATACAAAAATATCGCCGCCATTCTCTCGCTCGTGGAGACGGCCCAAAAGGAGTATAGAAAAACGTGGCAAGGACAATAATATCGCCGCGATTCTCGCTCGTGAAGGCGGCCCCTAAGCTAAGAGTAGAATACTTTAGATACCAAAGAGTGCCCGCTGACGTCCTTAGAAAACCCGTCACGCGCCCTCGCTCGCCCGCGCCTTGGCTCTGCTCATATGTGGCTCAAGCTATCGTGTTGAAGTGGGGTCAAGTTACGTCTGTGACGAGAGTCTTAGTACTATGGAGAAATCCCATATGAGGAATAAGCTCTAATCTTCTTTATGAAATCCTCAATCTCGAAGCCACTTGCTCGACACCCCCTAGCCTACAAATCTATTAAGATCACCCCAGAGGTTAACACCAGTTTAGCAATAGTAGGTAGTCTGTGACAGCCTTTTGTTTTAAAAATGTTCCGCGGGTTTCTGGGTTCGATCCCCATGTTGGAAAATATGTTACTGGCGCTTTCACTAAGGATTTTTTCAGTACAATGGGAAGGTTGGTCAAAGCAAGCACATTGTAGATGGCGTGTCCATGTCCTGTATGCAGTTAATCACTAACCGCATGCAGTTGCAACTGCACACTACTCTAGCTGTATGCGGTTGCTGCACACGACACGACGAAGTCGAACGTACCACTGCATGCAGTTGACTAAGGACTGCGCGCTGTTGCTGCGATGCAGTCCGTCTGTGAGAGGCGGCCTCACACAGACGGACAAAAATATTTGGAATTAGCTACGGTAGAATAGCGTCCTTTGTTTCAAAATTATTTTCCCTTCAGCAGTCCGCGGATTTTGTTTTTTTTTCCCGACAATATGCAACCAACTTAGGCGTGTTTATTTACTAAATCGACTAAAGTAAATTAAAACATGGCGGCATCGGTACTTCTCTAGTTTTTGATAATCTGTGTCTACGTAACGACTGACGACAGCTGGCTGGCCGACGACAGATGACAGACGAAAGGTCACAGAAAACGGGAATGAAATTCACGCATTCGGTCGAATTCTCGTGATTATTTTGTGAAGCTAATATTAATATCCAATACTACAAAAATGGATGTGGAGGAGTGTCTCAAAGAATGGGAGGATCTACTGGTGGATTACAAACGCTTGGAGGTAAAATAAGAATGATGATTTACGTCTGAACACTTAGCATAATTTTATCGTATGTTTTCATGGAATTGAAATGCGCTGTTCGCGATATTTTTGATTTGCAGCCTGTTGATGGTAAACGACATCGCTGACGAAAACAAATACTATATTTTATCTTTATATAAGTGTTAATAGACATTGTAGTAACACGCTACTTTACTATTTTCCTTGTAAGCATTCAACATTTTGGTAGTAAAATGAATTTATTATTTACGAAACTAAATAATTCTGTAGAATATTTCAAAAGAAATTGCATGAGCATTGTTCTCTTGTTGTATTTTTTCTAGATAACAAACAAAGACTATGTCACGAAATTGGAAGAGGTTGGCGAGTTGCAAGCAACCTGCATGAAGGAGATCAACCACCAGAAGTACCGCATGTCCATCATAGCGGCCGCTCTGAAAAGGTCAGAACAATACACTTAACATCACTAGTCACTACTTAATCTAAATGTCAGTAGATAACATATTTTCCTATTTGTTGTAGACTAGGTATTATTATTGGTAAAACATGATCAATAATAATTGTTGATCTCATTAACTTGGCATCTAATCTATATAAACAAATAGTAGTGTTGACTGCTACTAATGGCTAAAGTAATTAAATTTTTATATCCATTAGGCTAGTTTCCACCATCAATAAATTAGAAATCTATTTAGTCTGTCAGTTAGAGTATTAGAAAATAATGGACACGTTTTTTTATTTTTGTAAATCTATGAAAATTGACAAAGATAAAACGCATCAAAACTGAATGCACTAAAAATTATACCACGGCGTAACATATTGAGAATTTTAAAAGCGTTGTATCTTCTTCAATTTTGGTTAAAGTAACAAAAGAAAAATACGGGGCAAATATTTTTTGATAATCTAACTGATGGACTAATTCGATTTTTTCAGTACACAAGCCTAATAAGAGTTAAAACTGTTTTTTTTATTATCTTCATTAGTAAGAAAAGACAGCTTTAGCTTTGTGATATCTTTAACACCAATGCATCTACTTCGCTGGAAAAGATTATTTTTTGTAGTATAATACAAAATTGATCTGTTAGGCATAAACAATTTGATAGTTGTAAACAACTTTTGTACATTGTAACTAGTAATCTCTTCTAAAACAGATCTAAACCTAATTTTAAATGTCTTAATGAATAACTGGACATGTCACAAAACAAGAGTACAAAACAGCATTAACCTTTTGACCCCCAGAGCATAAATGCCCGCTCTTTCCCTCCACACCAAGCCACAATTTCACCTACATTATTTGTCACATATTTGTGTTGTTTACAGGGCACGCAATTGCTTGTCATGTATATATGACTATGGTGGTCAAAAGGTTAAGAAATTGAAAAAAAACGTAAGAAAATTTGAATTTCGCGGGCTACCCTGGAGCATTTTGATAATAACCATGGGTTGGGTTGTTCATTCCACCATGTATGTATGTGTTATGGGTGTGTGTTACATTGCTGATTGCCATAACCTTCCCTCAATAATCCAATGGGGTGGGCAACTGGTGGAACTAATGGCGCTAGCAGCGCATGAACCAAACATCGTTATTGGTTGAAAAACTGTCAATGTCATTTTATATTTCAAAATAGATTGACCTCATTGGTCAGATTGGCTCTAAGCTATGGACGCGCCATCTACAATCAGCTTTGACCAGCCTTCCCCATTATAAAGAAATTATGAGAAACATCTATACCTAGCTATAATCTTTTATTTTCTCATAAATTCTTTTGTTTAGCAAAACAATCTCTTGAGTCTATCTGTAAATTAAATAGGCATAACATCTTACTAATAAATGTGATATTATGTACCCACTGATAACATAATAGGTAGGTACATTTACTTTGCATTAAAATTAGAAATGCTCTTCATTAAATAATGTCAAGTTATTGGTTTCAATCAATCAATTATTATAGGAAAGAAAAAGTATGGTATCAGTTTTATAATCAGTCGATATCACTAAGTAGGTACTGGTTAATGAGATTAACACTTATCGATTTCTTGTTATTTACATTAGTAAGTTATGTAAGCAAAAAAGATAAAGAAAGGAGATTATGCTGGATGAATTAAAAACTGCATAACAAATCCTCCTGGTGCGATTGATTAAAATGTATTAATGACTTGCACATATACGTATATGTGCAAGTCATTAATACATTTTAATCAATTGGATCAAGGATATCCTTGAGCCGAAAATTCGAAGACATGTGCACATTGTGCACACTGGGTCTGCATTGTGATATACCACCCACCTCCTGTCATAAAGAGGAGACCTGTGGCCCAGCTGTGGGAATATTATAGGCTGATTATGGTTAACTTCAAAACATGCCAACAAACTCATAACTTTTTGACCAACAAGGTTATATTGATTAAAAAATACAGAACAGATATTATTTGTCATCGTTCTTCAGTAATTTTATAGGCGAGAGGTTGTGAGTGCATAAAGGAGTCAGTAAGTCATGTGTACATCATCTTCTTCCTATCCTTGTCCCATGTTACTTGGAGTCGGCGCAACATTTTTCTACCATTCTCCTCTGTCAACCGTCACGCTATGCTCACATTGCGCCAGTTATGTTTAAGTCCCTTGTAATAGAGGTCGAGACTATTGCGCCTCAACCGGCCACAAATCCTTACTCCGTGGGTGCTACTGAAAAAATCCCGTACGAAAAACCCAATAACACTCTGGGAATCGAACCCAGGACCTCGTGCTCAGCAGTCGCGCTTGCTACTAACTAAAATTCCGAATTTAATCCCCCAAACAGGCTAGATAAGAAAGCTGTGACTAAAGATGATCGCGTCGCGAACTTGGAAAAGGAGATCATGAAGAGGAAAGCTATGTTGCGTGAGATCAACGCAACGCTGCCGAAACAGAACAGCTTGTATCTACGCATCATACTCGGAAACGTCAATGTTTCTATTCTCAACAAAAACGACAAGTAAGTATTTCAGTTAGCTTGTTTTTGTCATTGCCTCGGACCGTGATTTCGATTCCCACATATACCTAGATTAACGTTCTGAACGCCAGAGCCTAAATGCAACCGTGTGCCCTCCACACCAAGCCACAATTTCACCTACCATTTTGTCTCATATTTGTGTCGTCACTTCTATGTGACAATGGAGTTCAAAAGGTTAACCAAGATGCTGTAAGGCCATTACGAGAAAAAATCTCTCAGTTCAGACTGCGCTTTTATCCTAACATTAATTAACACCCAACTTGTTAGGTAATATACGGTCAGCAACAATTTTCAGGAGTCACATGTGAGCTTGAAATTGAGAGACAGTTGTGTCTAGCTGTGGACGACGACGGCGTCGGATCGCTGAGTAGAAAAAATACCGACAATTAATGTAACTTATACCTTTTCAAAGCTAACATGACATTTCTAAAACATAAGTAACTAAAAATTTTAGTTACATCATTCTCTCTGCATATCAGATTTATACATCTGTTTCTAAAACGGTCGCAAGGACGGTCCAACAGAATGCAACGATGTGTAGGTATTATTGTAACAGATTTTATCTGCATTTTCATAGTAGGTATTCAACGAGATCAATGAAGCCGGAAAAAAATACTTGTACTAAAACCATCGATGTATTATTTTTAAGGCAATTTCTTATGAAGATTTAGATGCTGTTCTCTAAAGAGGTGTACTAAACATTCTGGTTTAAACTGGAAACTGGAGTTTCATTTTTAAACGTAGGCAAGGTAAGCGCCGCGCCGTAACTTTAAACAAAGGTCATGCAGTTAAGCAACTTCCTTAGGGGAAGGGTCCAATTCGACGAGACCGGAACGATCAATAAAGTATAAACCAAACAAGTAACTCGACCACATAATACGAATACAATAAATTCAATCGATTGCCTCATAGAGAAGACTGTTGTGTTTTAGTACGTGTCATGAAATAAACATGTAATCACTATCACTACATATTATAAAACAAAGTCGCCCGCCGCGTCTGTATCTATGTATGCTTAGATCTTTAAAACTACGCAACGGATTTTGATGCGGGTTTTTTAATAGATAGAGTGATTCAAGAGGATGGTTTTAGTATATAATTTTAGGGCGGGCGAAGCCGCGGGCATCAGCTAGTGAAATTATAAAGAGCACTTTATACTCAGTCTTCGCTTTTACTACATTTATAAATTATAGTGTACTTTATGTTTACCTATTTATTTACTTAGAAACAATACTTCAGCCATAATTACAAATTAATCACAAAGTAATTACTTATAATATTTTAAAAATTAAATACAATTTTCACTGTGAACCCTAGACTCACGGAATAAATTAAAGAGGTCTTCTTTTATCTGTTCTGTGCCTAGACTAGACACTATACTACTATCCTGTGTCGTGGGTTTATCAAATATGGAGGTAGGTACTAGATGTAAAGTCTAAACGGTTCATTAAAACCGACCTAGGGTTGAGGCCGTAAGGCTAATTGTCGAGAGACAGTTGTACTAATGACGTCACTACTTGCTAATGAGTAGCATGTCACTCACGTGCCCAATCTTTACAATGCTACCCTGTACTCTTGACTCATTTACTTAGATACCAAAGTACACATTGTTTTTGCTTTGTTGCTGGTAATCAGTAATAACCTATTTTACGAGGTCTACATAACTTCCTTAGTAACTAGGTACTCTTAGGGTCATTCGATGTCATTTTGAATTTAGTTAGGCCAGACGCCTGGTTTTCTATTTTAAAAACTATTACTTGAATGCGCATTTTTGTAATGTAACTACTGCATGAAATTTCTGGAGAAATAAGCACTTACCTTTGTACTCGAAAAATTAGAATGTAACGTTATTTTCCTGTTTGTCTTCTGTGTGTTCCTAGTACATCTTACTATAATATTATACGAAAGTTTGTGGGGATGTCTGGATGTATGGATGTTTGTTACTCATTCACGCAAAAACTACTGAACCGGTTTGGAAGAAATTATGCACACAGATAGTTTATAACCTGGATTAAAACATAGGATACTTTTTTTCCCGGTAGTAAGATCCCATGGGACAATTATCAAACTTCACGTGGGCGAAGCCGCTGGCAGAAGCTAGTAAATAATAAAACAAAATAATATTTGTGTGTGGTTGCTTGATATAGTGTTAGGGCGTAGGATTTTGAGCTGTAACATCTCCGAAGTTATAAGCCTATCGTAAATTCCTATTAACTGCTTTTTTTTTTTCACCCCGATTTTTCCAACAGGTTTAAATACAAGGATGAATATGAAAAGTTCAAGCTGATTCTCAGCGCGATAGCCTTCGTGTTAGCTGTTGCGAATCTTTACATAGATTTCAGGTAATTAGAGGTTTCACATTTCCAACCCAATAAAAAATTATTGTAAGAAACACTGCATAAAAACTAAGGCATAATTTTGTGTGTCCTATTTACAGATTTTTCCGGAAATTAACTGTCTAAATTTTGATGACTAATATTACTGATTCATATTATGTAAATAAATGTGCATGAACTTTACTAATTTCCCAGTACAAAGTCAATACAAGTTAAACTAACTAGCGTATCTCCGCCAAAGTGATGTGTATGGATATCTACGCGATAAAACAAAACCAATAATTTATAAATATCGCTGGACATTAACACACAGCGCCATCTGGTGCCACACTAAGCAACGAGGCTTGTGTCGTGGACACCAGATGATATACTACATAGATACTTTTTGTTTGTAAAAACATACTTATTATACATATAAACATCCATGACTCGGAAATAAATATCCATGCTCATCACACAAACACTTACTCCGACCAATAATTAAGTATTTGATGATCTCAAAACTGTTAGAAGCTTTCACGGCTTATAACTAACCTAATACTGTCACTTATGGGATATCTTCCGTTATTATCTATTATTCTGAGCTCCTGATATTTCAACGCTGTTGCAAGCGCCATGATGCGGGTTAACTATAGTAATCCCGCGATAATGGCGCTTGCAACAGCGTTATAGTTACTTGAAGTATAAGAAAAACATTGTCTTTTTGTTACATCTCATTTATATTATCCGCAGTATATTAGGGGTTAAAGTATGAAATTGCTGATTTGTATAAGAATGTTGCATTTTTTTTTAAGAAGAACCTCATAGGTATCACGTAAAAAAAATCTCACACCATGAAGATTTTATGTCAATTCGAAGTGTCTATTACTATACAACGGCAATTTCATACTTTAATCCCTATTATTAGTCCGCAGTTTCGTTCCCTAATTTAATTTAATCCTTTATGGAAAACTAATAATTTCTATTTTATCTCAGGCCATTACAATTAATACTGTTGTTCCTCCTGGTATGGTATTACTGCACGCTGACCATTCGCGAGAGCATCCTCAAGGTGAACGGGTCTCGGATCAAAGGATGGTGGCGCCTCCACCACTTCATCTCAACCGTGGTCGCTGGTATACTGCTCATCTGGCCGCAGAACGAGCCGTGGAATATGTTCAGACACACTTTTATGTGGTTCATCGCTTATATCAGTAAGTATTTGTGGGTGTGTTTTATTCCAGAAAGTAACTGTTACACAAAATAATATCTTAATAAAAGGAAAGGAGTAAAAAAAGAGATTTCGTCATGTGTACACGCAGAACAAAGTACAGTAGCCAAATAAAAAATAAAAAAAAATTATAACACTTGTGTCGAGAACTGTACTTCGTCATTGGCTTGTAGTTGGTCTAAGGATCTACTTTTGATGTATGTTATCTGTACTGTAATAAAAATAAACATTGATATCAGTTTAGTAGGGATCTTTAAAATTAAATCAATAGATAGTGCACAACTGCTTAGGCATCGCTTATACACTTTTTAGTAGACTTTTCGTTTTCTACGAAATTATAGCGTGACAGCTGAAAGGAGAGAGTTAAAGAAATAAACTTGTTGCGCTGACCCCAAGTAATACGGGACAAGGTCACCGTTCTTCGTAATTTGTTTTCGGAAAACTTGACAATACAATACCCATACCCATACACTACAGCTCGTAAATATACGTAATTTTCATAAACGCTCGTAATGTGTACCTATGTAAGTAGGTAATCTAAACAAAATTGTCCTCTCACTGACCATGACCAATGGTATGAGCCTCTGAGCTAATGTCATAACCGCTGTACTTGACTGGCGGCTTGGTAAAGCAGAATTATGTGATGTGTAGGCGAGTCTCCTGGCCCATACTCTACACAGTCGTCACTAAAAGATTGCTTAAGACTAAATGTGGGTAGAGCAACGTGACTTCCCCTCCGAACGGAACTTGAAATTTA
The DNA here is from genome assembly GCA_941918905.2 of Xestia sexstrigata. NCBI lineage: Eukaryota > Metazoa > Arthropoda > Insecta > Lepidoptera > Noctuidae > Xestia > Xestia sexstrigata. The sequence goes on from OW799214.2 coordinate 14,268,946, forward strand.
TTCGGCTTCGCAAACTGGGGACCGGGGCTTAAAACTTTTTATAAAATATACTTGGAGAAAGAAAACCGATTCTTTGCAGAAGTAGATATTAGGATTTTTAAGCACTCTTAGTTGAGTTTTTAGGAAATCTGATATTTATTATGAATAGGTTACATAAAGGGTGTAAAACACCTCTTAACAAAGCCGAAAAGCACTTGTTCTCCCCGTCATTGCGATCATTTGTTTGTTTTACACCATACCTGGGAACCTTCTAGTTACGGAGATATTTGGGGTCAAAGTTCCAACTTTTTGCCAAGTTTTTGTTTTTAATACAGTGTTTATTGTAAGATTTTTATTTGTAACACCTCCACGACCCTTGTACTGTTCAATCCATCCATCAGCACAATGTTTTGAGTCCGTTACATTGAGTTCTACCACAAAACATGATTTTTCACCTCAAAAAAAAAGTCGTTTCCCAGCAATAATTTTTGCGTAAAGTTACTTAGTTTGATGAACAGAATGCTTGATTGACGGCTTCGTGATAAGGTTGTTTACACCCTGTATATTTTTTGTGTGTTTTGCAGGTGTGGTCCAATACATGCAGTTCAGATATCAAAGTGGAGTACTGTACAGGCTAAAGGCTTTAGGAGCGCGGCATAACATGGACATAACAATAGAAGGATTCCACTCATGGATGTGGCGAGGGCTGTCATATCTTCTACCCTTCTTATTTGGCGGATACGTGTTCCAACTTTACATAGCCTACACATTATACAGTCTCAGTTATCACCCGGATGCCACATGGCAGGTATGTACTTGATTATATTTACATTTATTACCTCTATTCTGTGCTGATACTCTGTTATTGCAAGTTAGGTACAAAGATAAAAGAGTAATTGTACTGAAAGTGTTAATGTAACTAAAATAACATCACATTTTATCCCGTTGCTATGCCATTAATGAAACAAATTAATGGTGTTTTGAGAGCTGGCTTAAAAACAGTAATTATGTCGACAATTCAGTATACCTCTACTTGCTCATTTTTTGAAGGTTTAGCCGTTCTCATTGTAACATAGTAAAATAATAGAAAATAGGTAACCGGCGATAGATCACGTCGATTTCCTGTCTGTTTTTGATTGTACAAATGAATTAATGCACATTCGTAAATAGTCTTTCATGTCTCTGAGAAAAGGGATGTCGACGTTAAATGATTGTATCGGTTCGAAACAACTAACATAATTATTATGTACCTACTAATCATAATAGAACAATATATAAAACGCATGTCCTGTAACAAACCGACAACAGATCCCAGCATTAAGTTTATCATTCCTGACTATTGGCATCGGGAACTTCGCGACGACACTCATCGTGATTCCTCAGAAACTTAACGAGCAGGTACAGTGGAACTGAAACGATTGGACAACGCAACGCGTCTGACGCGCGCCGCACGCTGTGTGATGTAGTGACGTAGACCTTACAGCATGTAGGCTGAAGATTACAGTTTCTGTGCCAGTCCCTAAAAATACTAAACCTGTCGCTGGTGTCGATTCTGTTGTGCACAAACTAAACTTAATTTAGGCTATTGCTATCTTTTACTAAAAGTCAGTGCGAGAAAAGGACGGCTGTAGCTATAAAATAAGTTAGAGATGTCAAACTAGTTTTTGCCTTGCGCTTCACCGTGTTTTTAGTCGACATGTTTTTACGTGCACCCTTCATTTGTATGGAAATATTAGTTCCAATTAAATTTGACAGCTCTAAATTACGCCTGTCTCTTTCTCGTTTTATTAGAGAGAAAAAGATAGCAATAGCCTAAATTTTAGTTTAGTTTGTGCAAAACAGAATCGACACCACAGTCACAGTTCTGACAAATGGTACACTTACACACACATGTGAAACAACAATTTGACTGTTACACTCAGAATATCAGGAATATGCGCCTTCAGTTTAAATGCTGTATGTAGATAATTAAATTACGGAAAGCACTTGGTTTATGTCATATTAGAAAATTTTAACTATTCATGTCAAGAATGACGCAACCAAATACTTCTCCGGTTAGTATGCTTTTAGACAATCTTAATTGTTATTTATTTTCGAGTATGCCTTAAAATATTAGAATTATAAAATTCCGAATGAATAAAAGTTATTGTCTGAAAGCGGACTTAAAAATGTAGCTCTGATAAGTCTCGGTATCGTTTAATTTATTTATTTATAGTGTAGTAACAGTTAACACCCGGATTCTGAAAGAGGCTCATCAGCTAAGACTGTCATTTAAAATAAGTTTGACAGCCTATTATTAGGTAGGTACACCTTTTTCTTATTGATTGAAATAGCCTTTCATAAACCGGATGTAAGTCAAATTGAAAATCCATAATTTTCTGCACCTTAGAATATTCAATTAAATAAATATAATTGACTAGTGTTGTAAATCGATAGATATGTTAAAAATGTTCTTAAGATCGAGCTCTTATTCGAAGCTATTCTAGAGTACTGCAGTTTTTATTACACGTTCGCCTTATCGGAGCTATAGTGTCGAAACAAAACTCGAATGCATTCTTAGTGTGGATGTTTTGGACCCGTGGACCAATTTGTTCCATCTTAGTTTGTAGAACCTTAGATTTTATAAATATTTAATTTTCCAGAGTTTCGGAAAATTCTTCCAAATATACATAATACATATAATATTTATTTATTTAATATTCATATCTTATATCTAAAAAAATAAATTATTCACTACAATAAAAAGTATATTTTAATGAATGACTTTGAATACGCTTAGGCGAACAATTGGCAAAATTTTACATTTCTCAAAACTTGTATTTGAATTAGATTTAATTCAAGTTAGTACTTTGTAAACCTCACTTGACCGGGCGCCATTACACGAAAAACGTCATTAATCTTTTTGACAGAATACTAATACCTACTTAATCCTAAGAATGCCTAACACTTCACTTACTAAAATATTAATATCTGTATATAATGTGAAGATAGTTTATATTATTTATTATGTGTACTTTTCTATTTTCAGTAAATAACTGGACTTCATTTTATACCTATTCGTTTTTATACGGAGTCTGTAATAAATGGATTTGTGTATATTTCTGCACATTATAATTATTTAGATAAAAATATTTCATCTGTACATATTTAAGTATTTTTTATTGAAATATATATAATAATTTTGCGTTTAATAAATTATTTAAGTAATATAATTTGAAATACGAACAAATTTTGTGCCAAAAGTGTATTTTGTGTTTTGCTTTAAGTTTTTGCTTATGAACGTTGTTTAAAAATATGCATTTTCATGAGTAGGCTTTAGCTTTTGCTGATAGCTTCGCAGAAATAGCTCCCATAGTCGGGCAGTGTTTGATTTGCTTCTTTCAGTACCAAAATGCTCTGATGACCTCGTTTACAGAGCTCAGAAGCATGACCGATTGTAAAGTCTGTCTTAGTGAAATAAATACACGAACGATTATAGCATATTTAAGTGCAAAGTTATGTGCATCAATACCTACATGCAAATAAATACTTACAGAAAAACCATTTCAGTTTACGAGTGAATAAACCTTTTATCTAGATCGCTATCAAAAGGACAATATGAAAGTGCTTGCATGAATTACTTGACTTAGGTACCATTTATTTGAGCATGTTTTTATAGTCCTGTCTGAGTGCTACAACTAGTTTTAATAGTTTCATATTTTGTCACTTGGTGGAATGATAAACAAATGGGAGTAAGACAAAATTTCGTCACCGATAAAAATTGACCAGACTGATTTATTAGAAAGCGGTTTTCATGACTGAAAAAAAATAATTGCTTAATTAATATTCTTACTAGCAACACTCTTTTTGAAATGCTACAGGTGTTGTTTTCTTCGTGTTTCTCTGTACCATTCATCCTATTGTCATAGACTCGAAAGACCTTTTCAATGACATTTTGTCCGATCGATGTTTATCGGTGACGATGTATCCTAAGCCGTTACATGGCATTTTTTTTCTTATTTTTAAAATGTATGCATTTCTTAAACTGCAGGGGACATAAATTATATCGCATTTTATAGTATTTTTTTTATAAAATCTGTTCATAACGTAAAGCAAAAGCAAATGCAGGTAGTAAATAATTGTCACTTCTCACTTGTGCTATGCTGTAGCTTTTATATTATTTTTATTTATGGATCTGATCGTAGTGTATGTGAATTCAGTTATTGTATGTAGCGAAAGGCACAATAGTTCATTTTATAATTATCTTGTGAATTATGGCCAAAATTTATCCTTTTATTATTATGCCAACGACATCACACTAATATTCCAAATGTTTTTACAAGGGTCTCTGGACAAATAAGAATTTCATGTCAATTTTATCGAACATGGAAATTAGAAACATAAATATAAGAAGTCTGGAAGTAAAGAAGTCTAGATACCTATAGATATTATTAGATTAGCCGTCCTGAAGTAATAAATATTGGTTATTATAATATTAGTGTGTTATCATTTTATCAAACTTGTAACAGGACTAGTCATTTTCTAACATCATGTTACCTGGCTAACAAATGTTATCGCTTTGTTGTGAAACACCGATATCACAACAATTACAATAAATTAACGTAACAGGTAACTGCAGAAATCGTAGTGCGATACATGTTTTATGATGCAAGATATGAAGTGGAATACCTATAATATAGACTATGTACACAACAGAGTGAATATTTCGTGCCTTGATCAAACAATAAACTATTCGTAATTAGTGATAATGTTGTACTTATGCTTTGTATATTCGATTAATTTATAATGGTTGTTTAGTAATGGATGTTATTTATTTGAATGCATTGATGAATAAATTTGTTTTTCAGCGACATTTGCATTTTGAAGTTTATTTTTTTTATGTATTTTGTTTGCACCATTCGACAGATATCTTACCTGGCGGCTTTGTTTCTTACATTGCACTCTTTCAACATGTACACAATATACGACACCTTGCGCAAGAAAATGCAAGGAGGTTTGAAGCTACGGTACAAATTACGTGCAATTGCCTACCGTCTATCCAATGAGCTCGCCGTATTGGTACGTGCATGATGTATCACTTATTAGCGTACTTTGAACTTCCTATTCTGAACTAATCACTCGTGATAACCTACCTACTTTATTGTACGATGAGTCTCAAGTAAAACAATATCCGACTTGTTGCCCGATTACGAATATTACAATGTGGTTATGATTTCAGAGCTAACTTTTCGTCTTGTATCATTACGACTGATTATGTCAGATTGGAAGCTTTTGGGTTAGGAGGTTGCAGGCGATTTCAAAATCGCCTTAAGTTTATAACCTACATAAACGACTCCGCTCCCGCCCGGCAAAAAGAATAGCTATTTATTCAAATATGGGCTTTTTTGGGCTTTGCTTTTATGTATTGCTTTTTATATATACTATAAATTGGCAACATAAATTAACAGACAGATCGCTGTCAGCGGGCTTACAGCCGTCATGCCTATGTAAAGAATATTTAAAGAGAAATACTTAAAGCCCATATTTTAATTATATTCTTTTTGCCGGGTGGGAGCGGAGTCGTGTAACTGGGCTAAGACCTTTAATCGTATTGTTTGTCAGTTACGTCCACGTCTTGTTTATTTTCGTTTACTATTAAAACGACAGTACCGTCGCATAATCAATAATGCTAATTGAAATGTAGATTGTAACCGAATTGAAGTTGACGAACTAAGTCGAAACACGCCACTTATAGAAAATCAAAGAAGTTACAGCTTTGAAATATTCATTAAAAATACTTCTAATATGTAATACAAACTGTTAAGGTAATACTGACAGGATATGTATAGTTCAAGAGCTTGAAATATCCGTGTGAGTAAGGAGCTGGTAAGTAGGGTACCTACGTTTTGGGCAAGTGTTGGTGACATGGATAAATATTTGTATTGTACTGGATATTCTGAACAATAAAAAGTACAGTATGTTTATTTATCTATGTTAATTACTTGTACATGTTCGTATATTTAGTGGTGTTAGTTTCCTTTAGATTTCTGTTAATTCTATTGTTTTGCTGTATGCTCTATGTGCTATGGCGGGTGGACTTTGGTTCGTGCTTGGCATTGAAAAAGAAATAAATAACCATATACCTCGTTTATAAGCAAAACTTAGTATACCTATCTTAACGCCTGGACGCTGTAAGTTAGTCAGAGTGATCTTGATCCCTGCGGGACTCATCATAATAAAATTCTCCTGCCCTTATCCCAATTTAATTTTGTCGGCGCAGCATTTGTCTTCTTCCATACTTCTCTATTACTCGTCATCTCAGCAGTCGCCTCCTTTCTACCCATACGTACATAGTACATCCATAGTTTCTTTGGTCTTACTCTACTGTTATAGCCATCTACATTCATACTCAAAACTTTTCTCACGTTTCCTCATTCCTCTGCACATGCATACCACGATAACCATTACCACCCATCTTTTCAGTCATCGGTACCATTTTCAGACTTCCTCATATGTACTCTCATTCGTTATTTTATTCTAAGCCCCCTTACCTAAATATTAATACCCTCTTGAAAAATCCAAATGTGCATTTTGTTAGTGTTTTCTATTGCTGTGAAAACGTGAATTAATGTTGCTTATTTCTTTTTTTGCGATTATGGAAATTCTAAGGAGTTTATCTTTTTTTTTCTCTAGCGTAGGTGCTAGAGAAAAAAAAGATAAATTCCTTAGCGTTTACCTGGTAGGTATTTAGTTATTTACCTGTACCTACACATTAAGTACATTTACTTTGTTTTCTTTAAGATTGGTTGTTGCATGTAACTGTGTTGTGGTCGGTTTGGTTTATACAATATTTTGTGTGTGTAATCTAATGGATAACATGGTAATTCAAAATTAATATTTGTCAATTACAGGAACAAAAATGGCGACAGAATAAAGTGGAAACGAAATCAGAATAACTTTATCTGGCCTATATTTTACTAACGAATGTATTAAATAGATTGATGGACAATTTATATTTTCATAATTCATGGTGTTGTAAATCTGTATAATGGCGTTATTTCTCTAATGTAAATAATATAGTTATTTAATAACTTGTTTTGGCTTTTTATTAATCTTATTACTGGTGTGGTGGGGTTCACAATTCTATACATAAAAACCTAAACTGAATAGGTCCTAAACCTATTTATATCATTCCTACATATTTACATACCATTTGACACTTGGTGAGTATCAAGCACATGCGCAGGCGACCTTCCAGGTGTCTATAAGGAAAATGGTGAGTAAGGTTAATAGTTTGTAGATTTTGCACTTAGTTTTTAGAAGTTTCATTCACATAATCACTACCATGTTATGAATTGTTCTAACGACCAGATTTGAAAACAGCAATGGCATTTAATACGTATTTTTCTGCCTCAGGTTCGATTCCTGTTTGGACGGATAATTTGAATATCATAGTTATGTTGATCAAAGTCCCTTTTTATCAAAACGTCTTAGAAGGGGATGTCCAATGTCCATTACGTACGTGAGGCGTTTAAGGGGGGACAGGGTCGAGCCGAATCTCACAAGAGAGAATAATAAAATTAAGTAACATGTTTCTCCACTAGGTAAATCCTACACAATTATATCTAAAATAATAAATACCTATTCAAAGAAAATAATTAAAATAAAAAAAAACGAACGCAATCAAGCACTAAAAACTACGCAATTTGAAAGATCTAAGTGAGATTAGGGGCGGGGGGTCAAGTCAAATCTCACTAAGGGGGTAGGGGGCTCGAAGAATCGACTGACATTTTAAAAAAAAGCTTAAGGGTGGTTTGACTGCAACTTCCATTCTTTTGTTTCTATGATGATTCGCTAGACAATGGGTCCTTTCGCTATTAGGACCATTTGTCAGGACGATTTGTTCTGTGACACTTTGTGTCATGTCAGACAGAAATAGCAACCGTCCGTTACCTGTTAGTAAGTTATTGAAAATGGCCGTTAGTGATACTTCAAAAGTTCTAAGAAAGGGTTCTATTTTAATTTAAAAGAAACATTAATTTTCTTATTATTCTTATATTATTAATAATGCTTCTTAATTACCTTACGTCTAATTAATAAAATAAATTATACAATATTGTATGTTTGTATGCATTATAAACAGTGAGTTAAACAAATCTGGAAAATTTACAAAACTATTATTACTAGGGCTTGGCTTTGTGCAAGAATTTACATCTAATTGGATCAGTCAACTTTTACCTAAATATTTACACACGTCAAAATATTATAATTATATACTATTCGTCTGGTTCATCTGCTGAACTGTAACCTACATTCTTATCACCCTCGTGATCAGAATCTTCCCTAGTCTCATTCACTTCTACTCGAGGCTTCTTCACCAAGAGACCTTGCTGCTGTAGCCTTTGTATCGCTTCTAAAGTAGTCCGTTTCATGGGATTTGATTGAGGACTTGATTCGCTGGACTGCTGTTCTTGCACTTGAGATTGTTTGTGTTGACTAGCCATTATTTTTACCCCACTTTTATTACTAATCCTACCCACCTGTTGCGAAGAAGCGTTTACTTCTGATTTCGTTTGTTTCGCAGTCATCACCGAATTACCTTTGACTATCTTTGTTGTAGTTGTAAGATTTGAACAGCTGGTGTGTGAGGCAGAGGTGAACTGAGCAGTGCCCTCGCTCCCGCTACTGACAAAACTCGGGATATCTGATACAGGTATTAAAGACTCCTTTGGTTTCTTAAAACAACTGAAAGGTCCGCTTACATCTTCAGTGTTAGGCCTCTTTGCCTTTGCCGTAGCCACCACTGCCGTGGGCGAAATCTTTAGGGGTCGTCCGACCACTGGTTTGTTTAGACTAGGTGAAGGCGTTATTTTTTTTCCTACCGCCATTCTTGGATTACTAGGGCTCGCTAAATTTATACCAGTTCTCATAGGAACAATTTGCTTTGAAGGTCTCACGATATTACTGACTGGTCTAATTGGAGCTATCGCATTACTAGTTCTAGGCCCTAACATTGGTGACGCATGTCTAATAACAACACCTTGAAGGTTTTTGGACTGGCTTGGTCTAACTCCTTGGATTCGTTGTGTTGCCATTGAACTATTTCCTTGAAAACTGTTTCGAACTTCATGTTTCATGGTCTGGTTGACTGTTTTTATAGTTTTGGTAACTGTGGTTGTAATTTCTTGTATCATAGTTTTAGTTTGAATCGTTTTTACTGTCACTTCCTTGTTGACAGTGTTCACTTGATTCATAGCAGATACCTTTTTATTCCAAGATTGAGCTGAAGTATGATCAACATTTTTTGCAATCCTATTGATAGACATATTATCACTTTGAAGTTGTTTTATAACTTGGTTCGATGTTTTCGCTGGTAATTGTTTTTTCTGTGGTGTTTCTTGACTGTTTTGCGTCTGTTCTTGGCTAGTTTTCTCATCGTTATCTGTTGTGCTCTTACTCAATGATTTTATTGTTATGCTTTTATTTATATTCTTCAAGTTATTTAAGCACAAAGAATTGATAGTTGAATTCATAGATTGGTTACTCTTTTGCACAGTACTAACTTTAATGTCAGATTCGAAGTCATGAAAGTCCTCGTCTTCATTTTCGCTGCAGGATTCTTTCGGTGACTCAACAATTGGATGATCAAGATTCGTGTTTGCTTGAATCTTTTCCGAGTCGTCGCCGTTGTCGCTGTCATGTTCCATGTTATCATCAAGTTCTGTAATTTTGACATTTCCTGGACAAGAGTTTGAATCGCTTGCTACATCATCTTCCAATGCTTTGGAATCTTGTGAATTGTGCTCCTCCGGTAGCGGAAATTGACTAGGTGATGTGTTTCGAGACTTAATTGTAATATTTTTACATAAACCCTGTAGCACGTTTTTAAATGCACCACCTCTGTTCTGCATGTTAATGAGAGTGTCGATGTTAGATTCTTCTTTGAACTTGCTCTGGCTATTGTTATCTTCTTTTTCAATCTTAATATTTCTTACGACATTTTCAATTTTAATATTTTTTTGTGATGATTGTTGATTCAAAGATTTAATTGTGATATTCTTACTTAGATTTTTGAGTGCATCCATAGATTTAGAATTTTGTGTTGGCTGTGGGGCTGGAGGTTGAGGTGGCTTACTGTTTTCTTCTTCATCTTCAGAGTCATCAATATCAAAAATTTCTATTATTTCTTCCTTTTTCTCTTCAGTTTCAATAATTTTCTTGGTAAAATTGGCTTGTTTGACAGTTGAAGGTAGACAATTGCTCACTATCGGTTTAGTGGTAATATTTGTCAGCCTTCTTAAAATATTTGCATTAGATGTAGGCAGACTATCGGCCTTTTCAACTATGCCTTTGTTGAGAATTTTTCCCACAGGTGATTTAGTAATTGGTGGTTTTCCAGGCATACATTTTCTTTCCTGACTATTCGAAGAATTTATAACCTTGCTATTTGGTTTAGGATCACTTGTTTCAATTTTAGGTTTCTTAATTGTTAAATTTTTATTGAAACTTATATCTTGTAATTTCAGGTTACTTGTTATTTTTTCTTTCATATCTATTTCACCATCTTCAGTTTCTCTTTCACCAATATTTCTTTTAGTTGTCAAAGATTTTATTGTAATATTCTTACTTAAAGTCTTTAAGGCATCCATGGTTGGGCTTTTTTCAATAATGGTTTTTGGTTTACTTATACTTGCCGTATCAGTAGCGAGAGGTACACTAGAAGTTTCTTTATTGTCATTTTGAGGAGGTTGACTAATTGTTTCTATCATTTTATTGCTTGTTGGTTCTATTGATATGTTATTCCTATTTTGACTAACAGGCTTCACTGTTATTAGATGACTTAAATGTCTTAAACTAGATAAAGAGCTGGCTGATGCATTCAATACAGTGTCATGTTTGCTGCTATTGTCACTATTCTCTAGATTAACATCAGAAATTTTGTCTGAACCAGATTTCTCTTCACTATCATCTATTTCTGTATCAGAATTCAACTGGTTAGATTCTTTTTTTTCAAATTTTTCACACTTTGGGTCTTCTTTTGGTTTTGGTGAGTGATCAGAACCTGACATATCTCGTAATTTCTGTGTATTTTCATTAGTATTCAATATATTCTTTGCTGTGTTTTTCACCACATCAGAATGAATATTACTTAATTTATTTGACAATGTGTTATTTGCAGTAGCAATCACTGGTAATTTTTCCGACGTTTCAGGGGATAAACCCTTTGTATTATTAACATCTGACTTAGGAATAGGTGCGCTTATTTCTTCAATATTATGATTGGGTTCATTTGGATTTTCACTCAAGTCATCAAGTTCTGTTTCAGGCTCTTCACTGGGAATATCTTTAACTTGCTTTTCATTTGAAGTATTAGCATTTCCTTTTTTCACAATTTTAATTTGATTATTACTCTGATTCATTAATTTAGTCAATACCTCACTTGAAGTTTCTATTTCTCGTACTTTATTCATATTGTGAATTGGTTTATTTAAAACACTCTTATTAGGCATAGAATTAGGAACTGGAAAGCCTTTGATTATTGGATTTCTACTAACTTTCTTCTTTACAACAATACCTGCCCTTTTTAATTTATCTAATTCTGCAGAAGTGACCATGCTGTTACTAGTTTTCTTTTTATTTTTAAGTTGTTTTGTAACTACTCGTGTGGGAACTTCCACTACGCCCTGGACGTCTATATCCTCACCAAACACGTCTTGGTTCATACTTAGGAACTCATCGAGGGTAATGGCCGATTTCTTGGATTTTTTACGTTTCTTATGCTTTTTTGCTTTAACGGGATTACTATCTTCGGATTGGTCCATCGCCAACTCCAGGAACTTTTCCTGCAACGGCAAAATGGTTGTAGTTAGGGTTAAAAAGACAACTGGTCAAAATTAAAACGCGCTCGAGGATGCGCGTACCAAAAAAAATGACGTAATAAAAAAGTTGAAATGATATGGAAATGCGACTCTATGTCGAGACATCGCGATCTATTTGGTGTAAGTGCTGATTATACACATAAACCTTCTCAATAATTGCTCTAAAGGATGGTGAAAACCTTGTCAAAATTCATTGTAGGGCTTAGAAGATTTAAGCAGTCACAGCCAGGCATAAATAGTGACTCATAAGTGCATCATAGTGCCCAAGGTTGATCAGGATTTGAGATTTTATAGTCATGTTATGCTGAAAAATACTACCTTGATGCCGTGACGTCTGATAGGGGAGAATGGAAGAAGAAAAAATGTATTGCGCAAACCAGACAAGAGCAGGAAGATGATGACGACTACCTTGTTGGTGCACCGGTCGCAAGGGCAACTGCTGACCATGAGTTTGATCCCCAGATTGGGCAGTGTTATTGGGCTTTTCCATTAGGTATTTCACACGAGCAGCCACAGAGTCTGGATTTGAGCCCCGTTGATAGTAGTAACCCTCTTATTACATGGTTACTTTAACATAACTGGCGAAAACTGGATGTAATATTAGGTACACCTTCAGCCCGCCTTCAGGTGTTACAGGAGTGATTTTATGTTATATCCAATGTTTTTTTTATTACTTACAATTCCTACAGCATTCATAGTTGACTCTGCTTCTACTTCTTGGGCTGGATCTTCTGTTTCTATGTTTTCTACCTTCTCTATGATAGGTGGAACTGTTTCCAGTGAATAATCCAGTAAGTCACTGTACCTATAAAAATAAATTCAACTTTTAAGTATTTGTGTGTATGAATGAGTTTTAATCAAACCACTACTAAAAATAAGCGTGCTATTTAAATAGGGCATACAATTAACGAACCACTAGATTTAGCAAAATGTAACGGCAAAAAAATCACTTTTGTTTGCTAAAATTAGTAATTGATCACCAAAATTAATCCCCATTTAATCGTGAAAAAATTTTTTTTTTAGCTTATGACCACCAGAAATTGAACTATTCTGCTCTTGTATCCGAGTCGAGGGAGACCCGGCCCCCTATTCACAACGCTTCGATTCAATTTTCGATTCGGAAAGTCGTATGTCTATCTTTTTTTGACATTACGAAATCGAGCGAGATAGACATACGACTTTCCGAATCGAAAATTGAATCGAAGCGTTGTGAATAGCTATGCCGGTCGACGGAGACCCGCATAGTTTATAAAAAAATTACCACGAAGGATTTGGTGGTCATTATATTTTCCCCTTTTAAATAGTATAAAATTTATAAAATGAATTCCCACATTACATAATCAGGGGTTCTTAAATGGCCGCTTTAGCAGAATCGTAATACGAATGACGTTAAAAATTTAAAGTCTTAAAATGGACTTAAACTAAATAAAGTCCATTTTAAGAATTTAAAATTTTTAACGTGATTCTTATTATGATTCTGCTAAAGCGCCCATTTTAGGCCCGCTGTTCTTTTCAAAGTTCTGTTTAATTGTGTCTTTTTTCCCACATATTTACTAGTAACAAAATCATTATAATACTCACTCAGGATTTTGAACACTGTACATATCCTCAGAAGAATGAAAAGTGAGATGAATTTCATAAGCATCCAAATGGTAAAAGACTGCCTCACACATTGGACACTTCAGAACCTCATCAGGACTCTGATTTTCATCTCCATGGTCATCTGTTGTATGTTTCTATAATTTCATACATTATTTAACAATGAGCTTTTAAAATTGCAAAAGATGGAATCCATCCAACCATCTCTATCTTTTGCAATTTTAAGCTTAGCTCTTTGCTAGGCTTTCTGCCTATTTTAGAATGGTCAAGAAATGCAGTCATATTTAAATATGACTGGTAAGCAAGTGCATGTCTTGTATGCCAAACAACACAAATATGTGAAATAATGGCAGTTGTAATTGTTGTTTGACATGAAGGGCACACACATGTGTTTATGCTCTGGCAGGCAAAGTTTAAAGACCCTCCTGATCAGAAGGTCTAAGTAGCTAAACAGTGCAAAACGTCTAATGAGCAGTAAGTCTAATTAGCAAAATGTCCATGTAGCAAAACGTCCAACTATCAGATGGTTTGTATAGCAGAACATCTATTTAGCAAAAAGTCATTTTTAAAATGTATACACTCATGATAGAAAGTAAGTCATTTGTAAATTACATTAAATTTAAACAGTTTTAAGATTTCACGGTTTTTAACTAAACTTAAAATGACATGTTTTGTGTTAAGGACTCCACTTGCTAAATAGATGTTCTGCTATACAGACCAGCTGATAGTTGGATGTTTTGCTACATGGACATTTTGCTAACCACACTTTCTGCTCATTAGACTTTTTGCACTGTTGGACATTTAGCTACTTAGACCTTCTGATCAGGAGGGGTTAAAGAATGGTTTCACTTTTTGATACCAAGTTGTTATTCATTGCAGTAAATTGCAATGGAACTATGTATATTGTACAAAAGGCAATTCAATAATAAACAGGTTTACTTACAATTAAATTGACTTTGTTTTCATATTCATCTCCACAGAATGCACAATAATAAATTGGGATGACTTCCTGGAATCGTATAAAGAAATATTAGTTTAAATATGCATTTGAGTAACAGGATCTTTTTCAACTATTTATTACAAAATTTTAGAGTACCTGTTCATATAATTTGACTTTCTTTGAGTGTCCTACATCTGGGAGGTCAGTATCTTGGCGATGAAAGAACTTGTTATGGTTGATCATTGCAGACGAGACATAGAAGTCTACACTGCAGCTGTCACAGCGAAAACATTTGCCTTCATTTTTCTCTTGATTGCCATGGTTTGACTGAACATGTACATTATATAAGTGCTGGAACACAGAAGTTTTAAGGATACTGAGTATGTGAGACATTTCAACAATAGTAGTAAGTATATTTTATCTTTACTATCAGTAATATTTGGGTTTGTAGATTAAACCGATAGTAATTCAGAAGCAATCAAACTGAGATGAAATACATCATTATGCCATACTTTCCATCCAACTAAGAATTCCCAGTTCATAATCAAGTTACCATCCATCCTTAGTCATCCATCAAGAATTACTGGAGCTCAAATGATGGTGAGAGTGATAATAGATACAATAAACATCTGTCAAATTGATAAGTGATAAATAAAACTACGTGTGGTGGGGAGGGGGCACAGGTCGAGTTGCAAAATATACACAACCACTGAAACCACTCGCGAGTGACGCCGGTTCGCAGCCGACACTAGTATTACCTTCATTGTGAATAGTTTCCCACACCAGGGACAGAAGTACTTCGCATCGTGGTTCGGGTGCACCTTGTGTTTGTGAGTTATAGCCTTGGATATCGTTGGGAAAAATTTCCAGCACACGTCACAGCTTATCAACTCCAACTTCTCTTTAGACTTCTCATCAGACGCATTTGTTTCTATTTCGAAGCGGTTTTTATAATTTGGGTCCCCGTGTTTCCTGAACATATACAATAATCAATTTTTGCCGACTTGTGCAGGCTGTTGCCGTAAATATGATGGTTCACATCATCAATACGTTACCTAAAATGTTCTTGCAAATCTTCTTTATTTTCAAAAACGTCTTTGCAAAATACACAGTTGAATTGTTGCTCTGTAGTCATGGTTTTCACTAAAATAAATTCTCCAGGCAGACGACAATACTACTAGAGCGCTTCTGCCATCATTTTGCCTAATATTATTTTTACCAACAACACTCTACACTAGGGGCTGTGTTACATTGAAACCAGATAATGAGATGAAATGTATGTAATTATTACTTTCGGGCCACTTTATCCTTAGTGACAAATTAAATTGCTCGATCCAAACAATACGTAGGCCATTTTGTATGTATTTATTTCATTTTCTTTCATTCAAAACCAGTGTTGCCAGATGGAATCTGAAGAAATCAGTAGAAAAATTAAAGTTTTAGCAGTAGATCGAAAGAAAAATCAGTAGATTAAAAAAGTCTAATTAATTGGTCAGATAGATTTTCAAAAAATATTGGACTTGTATTTTTTCTTTTTTCACGTAAACAAAAATGAAGACGATACAGTGAGTCTAAAACTCGTGTGACGTCACATTTGAGTACATTTTTTACTGTCTTGCACACACTACAGATAAAAAATACCGCGAATTCACAAAACTTGTTGAACAAATGTCATGTTATTTAGGCCTTTAAGCCAGATGACACGACACGACGACAAAAACTAGATGATACGATCTGCAGTGCAAGTACGTAGGAATCGATTCGATTAATCTGACAGTTATTCTCGACAAAATGAGTTTTTATCTTTGTTCTAAACTCATTTTGTCGAGAATGACTGTCAGATTTATCGAAACGATTCCTACGTACTTGCACGGCTGATTTGAAAAAAAGCAGGTAGATTTCTACTCAAGGCAGTAGATCAGTAGATTTTTTTTTAAATCAGGTAGATCTACTGCTAAATCAGTAGATCTGGCATCACTGATTCAAAACTACATTCTTATTAATTCATTCATAACATTAATTCCTCTCGATAATCAAATCAATTATAAAACTTTCATAATAATCGATTCCTGTTGGTCTGTGTTATCGACGTTGTCGATGGTCGGCCAACAGTGCGCCGGTATATTTGCAGATGGGCAAAGATGTAAATTAATGAAAAGAACAAACAGCTTTTTGGCGATTCTTAAAATGTGTATTTTATTCACAGATTTCATCAATATTTTAGGAGTCACGTGTTTATCATAGCAAAAATGGTTAAAATACTCCCATCTTTTAATTTTGCCAAACGGATGTATTCAGGAGTTACTGGTAAAGTAAAAGCGCAAAAATATGTACTGACAAAATATTTTAAAGGTGAACCTAAGAAAACTGATTTTAAAATCGTCGAAGAGGAACTTCCGGAATTGAAAAATGGAGGTGAGCTTACTCATTTATAACACGTCGTATGTCAATGCATCTACTATCCCATTCAGTAAAGTTTAAAGTAATATATATGCAGTGTTGCCAACCCAACTAAAGCCAATGTCGCTAAGAAGCCAATTGCAAAGTCGCTAGATGTCGCTAAATGATACCTATGAGAATCAAAAGTCGCTAGGTCTCGCTAGATTCGAACTAGCTTTTACGCACCCACGGTTACGCACTCGTGCTATCAATAAATTTTATTTTACCTGGATCAAACGAAAAAAAAATCAATATCAAAAGAGGTTTTTTTCCCCCTATAATTGTGGCCAAACAAAGGTATGATATAGGAAAAAAACGCAGATTTTGAAAAAAAAAATATTGGATTTATTAATGCATTTGGACCACCTGAAATTGTCGATCAAAGATGCTAAAACTTGGAACCCGAGAATTTTAATCTGTTAATCTCGTGATTCACTTCTCCAATGACGCGTTTTGTTACTTCATGTACACGTATGAAAACCTAAAAATATATTATTTAGAATTTTGTTTTGTATTAAATACTGGTTATTTTCCTGGCACACTTTTTTCGTGAAACATTATCAGCATCTGCCTTTTCTTTTATCTGTAATCTGAACTCTATTCCATGAATAATAGAGTTCAGATTACAAACAAAAGTAAATCATTACATAAGGTTGGTAGCATTGTTGTGTTGGTAATAGTCATAGACAAAAAATAAGAACGTTTACAAAGTTAACTATGAATAAAATCACAGTGAACAAAATGATGGTAAAAAGTCGTTAGAAAAGTCGATAGATTATTTTTGTCGCTAAAGACTAATAAAATGTCGCTTTTAATATGACAATGTCGCTTAATCTAGCGAAAAAGTCGCTAAATTGGCAACACTGTATATATGGAAGTATAGTAATATTTATGGAATAGAGCCCTCTCTCGAGAATTTTTGACACCTTTATTGGACGGTATCGCCATCTGATACTATATCCGCTGAACTAATCCCAAAAACTTAAGGTGCGTACATAGGCATACATATTCTATATCTTATTGAATATGTTTTCTATAGGTAAGCGGGTAGTTTGAAATGTTGGCTATTTAAAAACCAATTTTTTAAACATTTTGTATTTGTTACATAGCGATTCATGTTTAGTTCTTGATCTTTACAAATTCACACACAAAAAACAACAAATACAGTTAATGTTTACAAAATTGAATGTTTTATATAGCCAGCACAAAATAAAAACGATGATTATGTTAATATTCACGTCATTTATTGATCTTATTATGGCGATGTTTAAAAAACATAATAATCTTGAGCATACAATTTAGTTTCATCCTCACCGTCGAATGTAAGCTTCCCTGCTAAAATCCGGTTTATTGACTTGCTCCAACTATTAATTAGGATAATTGATTTCTTTAATAGCTTTTCGGCATTTTCCAGTCGCGACTTTTAAACCTTTTCTCCGCTTCATAACACCACACACATCCACAGAACACTATATACTCTAAGGTGCACACATCTGTCTAGTCTATCTGTCCGTCTGTACCTCTGTCTTCTTAGATTTTTCATTTTAACAGTAAACTATAAAACACAAGATCTGAAAGCGTCTAATTCGCAAAACACAGCACTAAAATTAATGAGGTTTCCGGGTTGTAAAGCAGACAAGAAAGACGGGAGGAGAACTACCACTCGACTCAACTCCACTTTCTGGAGCTTTAATAAAACTGACAAACCATATAAATTACACAAATTGGAAGAGGTCTACAAATTCGTGCACACGCTGAAATTAATGACCATTTTCTAGAACAATAATTTAGTAAATACCAGTTTTTTTTAAGATGCTGTGACTACAATGTTGCCAAACCTAAAAAAATATATTTCAAAATGCTTAAATAAATGAATAAATGATTATTCTTGTCCAAAACATATATTTTTATTATTTTTGATTCGACTTTCATTTTCATCAACATTCATTCAAATCATCAAGGCGTTTTAAGCAAACTGATGACAATTAATGTAAGCACCATCTATGTCATTTTTACGTACTAAATCTCTCAAGTTTACGCGGATTTCGTAAGAGATCGTGCTAGTATATTTGTCAAACATTGGACGCCTACGTCAAGTAGTGCAGTGTCCCCCCCCCCCTGCCATTCGAGATCTATCCTTATAAGCTATGTTGCCAATTTTCATTTCTTACATTTTCAGAAGTTTTGACTGAAGCTGAATATCTTAGTGTTGACCCATACATGAGGGCTTATATGATAGGATATAAATTGCCCACTGATATGATCGGAGGACAAGTAGCGAAGTTAGTTTTATTGAAATATTCTTTTGTAAAAATAATGTGGCAAAATTCGTGATGTTATAGCCAAATGTTTACATTTTCAGAATCATAGCAAGTCGGAATAAAAATTATGCTGTGGGAAAATACCTAACTGGATCTTTCGGTTGGCGCACACATACTATTTTAAATCCTGATACTGCTAATGATCAGGCTGGTTTGTTACCTGTTACACTTGTACCTGATTTCGGCTCGCATCCTGTTTCTCTTGCTTTAGGAGTTCTTGGAATGCCAGGGTTAGTATCTATTTGGGGTGGGGTTAAATTGAAAAATCCCTTTCTAATTTAGTTGTAATTCAGAAATAAGATTTATAAACTATCCGCTATTGCTACTACCACTTATGGCGGTGCCACCGGTGCCCAGGCACAGGGCGTAGACAGGGGGGCGCAAGAATGGCCTGACCAGGCAGGACTAATAATTTTTCGGTTTGCTCCTGATAAGTTCCCGCTGCGCCCCTAGTGCTCGATTCCAACACATACGTACCTACATGCCAGTATCATCAATAAAATCATCATTAAATTAGACAAAACATCGCGCTCATTTTTTTGGCAGCGCGTGTAATGGCCCAAAAATTAAAGGGTGGGCAACGCATTTGCACTAGTGAAATAAACTTGCGTTTGAGTTTTAGTGAGTGAGACACAGTGGGTGGTATAATAGGGAGGGAAGGGTCCACTTAAATAGCTGCCACATCAGTTCGGCCACATCGGTAGATAATATTGGTCCACCAACACCAAGGTCCTAATTTATCACCCTGAATGAAATAAAGTAGGCCTATACATAGCATTGCTCTAGCGCCAGAGTCCTTAGAATATTTAAAAAAAACAAGGGCGCAGTTCAGCAGTTATAGAAGCTTGCACAGAGCACAGAAAAGGCTATTTACGGCACCTATATTCCAGGCTGTCAAATTTCATAACGAGTATCAGAGGATAGAGCTACCTACCTTCTTTTATAATATCAGTAAGATAGAGTATGGATTGATGCAACAATTATTTTGTGTTTCAGAAACACTGCTTATTTTGGTTTAAAAGAGATTTGCCAACCTAAACCTGGCGAAAGTATTGTTATCACTGGTGCAGCTGGTGCTGTGGGATCACATGTTGGGCAAATCGGCAAAAGTTTAGGTAAGACAACGTAGCAATCGACGTCGCTAAAGTTGGGCAAAATTTAGCGGAATCCACAAATCGACGAAGAAGAAGTGTAGCAACGCACCTTTTTATATTATAATTATGTTAAATGGGGAATTTATCAAAGCGCGAAGGGCGTGCGTTTTGCGGGACGGTCTCTTGTATTAAACAAATACATTTTGACGTTCAAAAAGTGTTGATAATAAATAAGCCTCGTCTAATAAGTTAGTTTTGATTTTGAAAGCTCGATAATGGCGTGGGCGTGTCTTTAACTAAGTCCCAATCTAACCAACGAGATCAAGGTATTTTGAAATATAAAATTACATTTATGACACTTACAATTATTGTCACATTGCTACCTTCCCCATTGTTTGATTCGATTATGAGGGTTAACTGCTTCAATACCTACCTAAATTCAGATTAACAAAAACTAGCAAGTCTTTTATTTTAAACAGTATACCGCTTTTAAAACAAGTTGCCAAAGTCAGTTATAGAAATGACCGATGGAAAGTTCAAAAATTATATCAAATGTGTCCTTATTAAAAAAGCATATTACAAAATCAAGGACTACGTTGAAGATAGAGAAGTTTGGCTCTAGTTCCTTCTGCGCATGCGGCTTCCCTGGTAGCTCATAAACGGCACAAATTTGTGGATGTCTCTAACTATTCTCAATCTCATTTTTTCTTTTCTTTCCATTCAGTTTTTTCCAATAGTTTTAAAAACATTTTTTTGCATCATTATCATCAGCACTGATGACAATAATTGTGTCACTTGTTTAATTTTTATTTTTTATAAACAAAATTTTCTTACCTTTTTATAGATTTTCATTTTGTTTTGTTGATTTTTTTTTTTTTTTTTTTTTTTTTTCTTACTTTTCTTTGTGAATGAGTGAACATTGTAGGCTTTGTAGATGCCCAAATGCTTGTTAACTCTTTAACCGACTTCCAAAAAGAGGAGGTTATCAATTCGTCTGTTTTTTTTTGTATTTATGGTCAGCCTTTTTTTCGGCAATTGTGAACCGATTTCGATGATTCCCGAATTCCTGAAGATCTGACGGTGATCTTCGGAGAAATACAATGGAACTCTTCAATTATAGACAGCAAATCGGTCGTGATTGCTGCAATCGCTGCGATGTTTGTTGTTTTCACATCATACTACTCTGTCAAGAAAGTACCGGGAAAAGATCAATAATACACAAAATGTCTGTTATTCATCCAAATTTATTTTATCACCTTCAAAGTATGCTCCTTTAGAAACGATACACTTGCGCCAACGAATAATCCATTCATCAAAACATTTTTTAAACGCTGCTTCCGGAATTGAGTTCAGTTCTCGCCGCGAATTCTCCTTAATGTCTTCTATCGATTGAAAACGGGTGCCACGAAGTGGTAATTTGAGTTTAGGAAAAAGAAAAAAGTCAGCAGGAGCCATATCTGGTGAATATGGTGGTTGCTGGATGGTATTTGTTGAGTGTTTGGTCAAAAATTCGTTCACAATGATAGCCTTGTGCGAAGGCGCATTGTCGTGGTGCAAAATCCAATAATTTTCTTTCCACAAATCTGGCCTTTTTCGTCGAATTTGCTCTCTTAAACGCCGCATAACGCTCAAATAATATTCTTTATTTACCGTTAGACCTTCCGGTAAGAATTCAGAGTGCACAACACCGCGATAGTCAAAGAAAACAGTCAACATGACTTTGTCTTTTGATCGACTTTGGCGTGGTTTTTTCGGTTTCGGTTCAGTTGGAAGGCGCCACTCCGAAGCTTGTTGACTAGTTTGCATGTCAAACTCGTAAACCCACGTCTCGTCACCAGTAACAATGCGTTTCATGAATGTTGGGTCCGAACTGACTCGTTCTAGCATGTCCTCAGCGACTTTCATGCGATTGAGTTTTTGGAGAAAATTCAGATCTTTTGGGACTAGCCGAGCAGCAACATGTTTCATAACCAAATGATTAGTTAAAATGGTACGCTTCGACTCGTGAGATACAGAAAGTTCGGCGGCTATCTCTCTCAGAGTTGAATGGGGATTTTCAGTCACTATTTTCTTCACTTTTGCGATGTTAACTTCAGTTGCAGACGTTGACGGTGACGGCCTACCAGAGCGAGGCAAATCTTCCATGATCTCGACCGCTTTTGAACGCTTTGAACCACTCATAAGCACGAGTTTTTGATAAAGTCGATTCACCGTAAGCCTTCTGTAACATTTTCAGTGACTCCGAACACGAAATTCCATTGGCGATGCAAAATTTAAGACAAACTCTTTGTTCGATATTTTTGTCCATTATGAAATTCGCAATACACACTATATATGATATTACTAAAACCAGCACTGTATTTAATATAAATAACAGATGCAACTCAAACTCCGCGCCAAAATGGAAAACAGTTGTGCCAATCTAACAACTACAAAAAAACAAAAATTTGAATTTGGAACCATAAACAAATCATCCATTCCCGATACTTTTTTGACTGAATGTAACATATCATCACGCCTGTATGCTCTGAGGAGGTATACAGATGTGTACAGTACACCCACATTTGGACAGTTAGGTGTGTTAGCTTCCATTTTATTGGGGATAAGCCTATTACCATGACATATATTGTTAACAATATGAAATAAATGACTGCCTCGTTGGTCTAGTGGTGGCGATAACTCAGCATGAGGTCCTGGGTTCGATCCCCAGGTCGGGCAAAGTGTGAAAAAACCATTTTTCCATAAGGAATTTCTCAGTAGCTGCCACGGAGTCTGGATTTGCGCCAGCGCTCGCCCCTATTACATTGGACTCAAACATAACTGGTGAAATGTGGGTGTAGGTACTATTGGGTACACCTCAGCCCAACTCTTCGGGGATTACAGTCGTGATGTTATGTTAAAATAAATGTATAGCTAATATTTGTATAGGATATTACAACTAAAAATGGAAAAATAAAAATCTTATTTGCAAAAAATAAAACCGACTTCAAAAACACAACAAAGTAAAAAATAACTTTAGCTTCAGAAGTCGGTGGCAAAGAAACTGAATCAAACACACAGAAGTCACCGACTTTTGAAGCTAAAGTTATTTTTCACTTTGATGTGTTTTTGAAGTCGGTTTTATTTTTTGCAAAAAAGTTTTTTGTTAAATATTTTTTGTATAGTAGGTAAGCAACGACTTATTGTCGGGCCTACGCTGTCTCCCATTACTTAAATACTAATGCTGTAACAAAATAATATTGTAATACCTACATAATGATTTGAAAAGAGTAACCATGGAGTTTCTTGCCAGTTCTCCATGGAAACGACCAACGCGAACCGTGCACCTTTTTCGACGTTTTATAAGTGCCCATCTAGGCCTATGTGAAATAAAATATTTTGATTTTGAATAATTGTAAATATTTAGATACTTACTTGACTTTTACTAGGTTGTCGTGTTGTTGGTTTCGCTGGGACTGATGAAAAATGTGAATACTTGGAAAAAGAGTTGGGCTTTGATCGCGCTTTTAACTACAAAACCGTTGATATCAGAGCTGCCCTCAAAGATGGTTGTCCTCAAAGAGTCGATTGCTATTTTGATAACGTAAGTGCACTATTTTGTCAATTCACTTTTTGTATATTTATTAATATATCTATTGATTTCGATAAAGTTTATTTATTTATGCAGGTGGGTGGCGAAATAAGCTCAACTATAATCCATTACATGAACAAATATGGAAGGGTAGGCGTTTGCGGTTCCATATCATCATACAATGAGGCCAAACTACCAAAAGGTTCTTAACAATTTATTTTACAAACATTGTGACTGATTCATCTGGATCTGTTTTCCAGCACATCAAGCTACTGCAATCTGTCAAATTTCTTAAATCGATTTTCAACTTATTGTTGAAGCCATGGTTGAAGCATTACGTTAGGTTCGAGAGAGGTTAGGTTAATCGGAAAAAAAATGACAGTTTCGGGTAGCTTGATATGCTGGCGTCTGTCTGTACCTACTATTTCTTATTTTTTGGTATACATCTTTGTTAGTCAAAAAGATACATAATTATGTTTTTTATAATGTTTCAGTCTCGATTCTGCAACCTGCAATGGTTTTGAAAGAACTGAAAATGGAAGGTTTTCTAGTAAACCGCTGGACAGATCGTTGGAATGAAGGAGTTGAAGCAAACCTGAAATGGCTTGGGGAAGGAAAATTAAAATATCAAGAGAAAATATATCATGGTTTTGATAATATGGTGGATGCTCTTGTGGGCATGCTAAGGGGAGAAAATACAGGAAAAGCTGTTGTAAAGGTCAAATAATTATACAATAAGTTTTGTAAAGCTAACAATATAAATTGTGAATAGTAAATCCTGCCTTGGTAGCAGATCAATATTTTTTTATTATTACCAACTCCTTTTGCTCAAGGGTCAGTCTATTTTTCACGAGATCGTAGCACGGGGCCCGGACAACACTATAAATGGGGTGGGGTGGGGTGGACTGGTGGAACTAATGGCGCTAGCAGCGCGTGAACCAAACATCGTCATTGGTTGAAAATCTGTCAATGTCATTTTATATTTCAAAATAGATTGACCTCATTGGTCAGATTGGGTCTAAGCTATGGACGCGCCATCTACAATCAGCTTTGACCATTCCTACCTCCATGAGCCTTCCCCATTCCTGACAACGCCAAAGGACTAGGATACGAACAGAAAAAAAAGCAATTATCAAAGCCGTAGACAAACGTTTAGCGGAATTCGCAAAAATGTCAGAGACAAAGCAAACTTTTAGCTGTAACATAGTCACAAACCAAAAATATTAAAAAATGTCTATTTCTAAAATTGTAGAAAGGTTTTCAAAAAATTGTAGGGCCTCCGTTAATGTCTATACCTATGAATCTCCTGTGGGTAAAACTATTACTGCAGCAGATGATGATTTTTTGTACATCGTAACTTTTGAGGATTCTAAAAACTTTGAAAAAAGTTTTGAAACACTTGCGAAAGAGCTTTCATGCAAATTCATTGAAAGTGAAAACAAGATGCTTCAGAAATTCAAAGAGGAACTTCTACATTACTTTGCCGGTAAATTGAAGAAATTCACATTGCCTATAAAAACATTCGGTTCCGATTTTCAAAAGGTGAGTAAACATTTAGTTGTATTTCAAATTAGTGTTTTAGTTTCTATTCTCACACCCTTGATCACCGTATCTGAATACACAACTAAATCATACAGGAATATTATCCAAAAGTGTTACAGTCCAATGTTGCTAATAGTATTACTACTGCTACATATATTTTAAACTACCCACCACATGTTTGGCACTTACAGGAAGTATGGGATAAACTCTTGGAAGTACCATATGGATCTACTCAAACTTATGGTGATTTAGCTCAAGCTCTAGGCCGTCCATCAAGCCATTCTCGTGCTGTTGGAGCTGCCTGTGGAGTTAACTCGTTACTTTTAGTCGTGCCATGCCACAGGCTTGTTGCATCTGGATCTAAAGGTGGATATAACAGTGGTGTGGACCGTAAGGGTAAACTTATTGAACTAGAAAAATCTAGCTCAGCGTAAATTGGTTTCTGCTGGAAAAGCAACCAACTACCTCATGGACACCTGGTTTCTGAAAGAAATTAATTTAATTCAACTTCTAAATTAGCCATAAAACTCACTACATTGACACTTGCAATAAATTTTGATGAAGCTACAGATTCATCAAAATCTTTGTTTACAAGACCGATGTTTAATTACATCTATTATGGAATTAAAAATCATAAGTATTGTTTGTATGAAATATTTCTAGGTATTCTACCAGAATATAAAGACTAGATGTACTACATTTTAAGACTACCAGTGTGTTAGGTACTTAATTATGATAAGTGCATGTTGACTAGAAACAAGATATATTTTGAATAATTACAATTTTGATGACTTTTTGAACGAGTTACCACTGAACAAACTAGCTTGTGTTCAGTATATTTTAAAATATTAATAAAAACTTGGTACTTATAAAATTTAGCTTTTTATTTAATTCAATGATCATCTAATCACGTTAAGGCACAAGAACTTTGTTACCCATGAAATATTTCACACAGGTAATGCAGGGTAATCAAACATTTATGATAAATGATGTTTATTTTGCAAATAGGTTTTTACAAACACTTTTACATGTCACTTTTTAAAACTAGATGGGGCCGGTGTTTCGTACCTGACTACTCTGAGAAAAACAACCGAAACAAACTCAGAGGTCATAGTCTCTTTTGAAGTCCAGACATAATCTTGCTCAATTCACATGAGGACTATGCAGATTAGTGTCTGAGATGGTCTTTTGAAGAAAGAACCACACAGATTTGAGTGGACCTGTCCAGTCATTGCAAGCATTTGTCAGTTATCATGTAGCTCGACTTATAACTCAAGGAGCTCAACGAAACGACGAACAATGCCAAAGTAAGGATATGATGCACAAAGAACTCAAAGGTTATCCTTATAGGCTTACAGCGGTTTTCTTTAACTTACTTACGGATAACTGTTAGTTAATATGCCTACGTCCGTAGCTATCGATGTTTCAAACAAAGTTAGCTTGAAATATCTTATCTGTGTCACCTACCTGTCACTTGATTCAAAGCTTTTCTATGTTTTGTTTCTAGCCGTTCGTAAGCAAAATGTCAAACAGACAGAGATAGCAACCTACCGATACCTGTCAGTAAGTTATTGAAAATGGCTGTTGTTTATGGTCTGGGGAAAAAACAAAACATTCGTATTCTTACTCTTTATTTAATTTGGGGCTCATGACCAGATATTGGAATAGCAGTAAACAGTGACTTAAAAATCATTCTGGGATTTAATAAGGATGTATCCACAATTTACTTATTTCCTTAAACTTAAGAAAAATAAACTACTTTCTGATCTCCCGACATTATAATTAGGCGGCACAGTAAACTCTAATAAACACATATTTGGTGAAATAAATACAGATAAGTACTTTAATTAATTCAATTTGACCGGAGGTCGATTTCTGGCCGAAACCCAAAGGCCAAAGGTGGCTGAAGGCGAAGCCGAAGCCGATGGTTCGCGGTCGGACAACATCTTATAATTTGAAATACGTAGGTACTGAAAGCTCCAGATGCAGTGAAGGTAAAGTCGAAAACTTTCTTTTAAAATATCTAGGTACCTATAATTTAGTGTGGGCTGTCAGTTCAAACTCTGTAACAATATTATTGTGTATGTTACTACTACAGAAGCAATAGAAACCAAAAGTGGGTAATTCAGTGTGACGAAATTTTCCATGTTGAAATTTATGGGCCGATCTTGTAGTAGCGTCCGCAAATCCCCTATCTCCGTTCGTAGATCCTCGTCTGTTGAGAAAACAAGTACTTTACATTACGTTAATACAGAAACAAGCTACCTTAGCACATCCCCCAAGCCATAAGGTATATCCACCAGCTTCAAATTGTTATGTTTTATAAGCATATTGCACCTCTGTCTAAGGAATGTAGATTATATAGAGATAGAATTATAATGTATTGTAGGTACACCAAAATTATTACACAGCTCGTAAAATGCCCTATTATATGGGTACAACGGCGGTTTTATCGCTGATAGCGTCCAGTCTAGACAACCTCTGGATGAACTGAACGAACTAAAATAAAAAAAAACATGCGGGGCAGTCTGGGGACTGCCGATAGAAGTGAAAACTAAGTACTTACCTAACTTGTGAATTGTTTCGTCGAGCTATGTGTGTGAATGTGCGTGTGGGTTATGTGAAATGTATAATATGTGTTGTTACTATCTAGCCTTTCCCCAACTATGTTAGGGTCGGCATCCAGTCTAACCGGATGCAGCTGAATACCCGTATTTTTCATGGAGCGACTACCTTACTGACCTCCACAACTTAGCGATACGCTACCCCTTAGTAAGACTGGTTGTCAGACCGGCCACTGACTACCTGTATCGACTGTCAAAGATCTACAAATGACAGCAGGGACCAACTGCTTAACGTGCTTTCTGTTTCCGAGGGGTCTGGCAACTTTGTCCTACGAACAAGATGTAGGTGGGCTAGAAAACAAGAAAGATACAACAACATCAGAGTAAAAGAGATGAATTACATAATGTTGCCACCAAAAATACTATTTCATACTCTCCAAAATAATGAGCTTATTCATTGATTTTTAAATTCAACTTCCCTAAAATTACCATTTGCTATTATTCTGATGCCAGAAAATGTTTGTTAGGAAATATATCATATATTTGATTAATACACAAAACAAAAACAAAAGGAGAATAGTACATTACGATATTAGTGCGTTAAGATGGTTATAACATGCGAGGCGGAATTTCAGCCCGAGCCGAAGGCGAGGGCGTAATTGAGCCGAGCATGTTATAACCAATACGCACGTATATCGTACGACGTTTTTTAACACATTTGCGAGGAAACAGAAAAAGATATTCACAATACAAGTACAAAGAAAAGAAAATTTGAGAAAAATGGCGCGAGGATTATTTTCTGCCGTGGCTGCGTGAAAATGTTGGCAAAGACGCTAGAGCATGCAGCCAAGTTTTTAAATTACCGAATAAACTGTTTTATTTTAATTTTAAATAAACTCAATCTGTGAATGCACACTGTTGCTTTCCCGCCATTTTAACAGCGCGCTAGCGCTGCCTACTGACTGGCCGCGCGGCGATTAGTTCGAAATTTGAATAGCAACAGCGCGCTGCTCACTAGCTGGAGTCGTGCGGCGGCGATCAGTTCCATATTTGAAATGGCAAATAATACTGTTATGGAATTTGTATGGACTATAACTTAACTATTTGCTTTGGTAACACACGCGTTTTTTATGACCCGCTTTACATATTTAAAACCGGTTGAATTACATCAGCTTTACGAGCAAGGGTGTTAAAAAATATATGACAACACTAACGTCCGCACGCCATATTATTTATAATTTTGACGTTGACATTTGATGTCACAAGAAAAATGTCTGCCGTCGCTTGCGCACCATTTTAACGTAATAACACCTAAAAAAGTGTTTGTTTATGTTCCAAAAACAGTAAAAAAATACGTTTTTATTATTTTATTATTATTATTATTTATTTGTATACACAAGTGATTCCTAATGTTGTTAGTAATACTTACAAACTATGTTAGCAACATTTTCATCAAAATAAAATAATAATCAATTCAAAAACCTACAGCTATAACTAAGTCCGCCTCCCGGTGCACCAGACCTGCAGCTGTGTATACGGGTCCAGTACCCCAGGAACGGACAGTCAGGTTTATCCACTATTACCTTGATGCTGTTGGTGCTCCCCCGAAGCCGCCGCATCAGGGATGCTGTTCTTTTTCGCATAATTGCTTGAAAGCTATCTATAACTGCTTCAGCAAACATGCCCGACGCGCTACAGAACCGCGGGAGCCCCAACAGCACCCTAAAAGCGTTATTGTACTGGACGCGAAGAGCGTTGTAGGGTCTCTGTGTATGTCTAACCCACAGGCTGCACGTGTAAAATGACTGGCAAAACGCCTTAAACAGAGTGATATTCACTTCTTTGGTACATCGTGCAAACCTACGGGCCAGCATATTACATCGGACCGACAGCGCTCTTCGCTCCCGCTTCATGTCACTCTCATCATTCAAGTCCTCCGTCACTATATGGCCAAGATACCTAAACTGCGACACTCTATTTAGTGGTACACGATCTCTATAACCGAACTGTGCATTATGTAGATGGAGCTGTCCAGTTATTCTCCGCTCAAGCACACCGTCAAGAACCTTTCCTGTTACAGTAGCCAACGATATTGGCCTATAATTATCCTTGTCTGAGACATCGCCGGTCTTGTTCTTGACTATGGGCACAACTATCGTCTTCATCAGCTCAGGTGGTAGATACGAGTGCCTCACACAAAGATTATACAGCATAGATAGGACTCTTGGGAGATGCGGATGTTGAAAATGTTCTATACTGAGGCCTGTATGATGTTCCGTATCTCTTTTGATGAAATATTAATCGGAACACCAGACAATACTCTCAGCGACAAAACCCCGTTCCTCCGGTTGCAGTCGCGAGGTTACTTCAAATTGCCTCCTGAACATGTTCGCAACTCCCCAGGCTGTCATGCCATTAACGCTCACCGGAACCACAGGCTTTGAGCTCAATCTTTGAGTGGATTTCCAAGATTTATGAAAATGCTTGCTCCTATGTTCAGTTGCCAAAAAGTTCATTTTAATTTGTTCCTCATTTTCTTGACAAAACTTTAATTTTTGCTTAAAAAAAATTTCTAGTCTCTCTCATTTCCACAAACTGCTGCCCAGTGCGAGGTTTCCCATACCACACCCAGTTAAGAAAGGCCTTTCTCGCGTTCCCGTGAGCGTCCCTGACATGCCTGTTCCATCCAATCACTGTGCGCCGACGAGCCTTCCTATCTCTTACTAAACTAGAGCTGCCCTCAGCCGCTTCCTGAAGCGACGTCACAATACTACTGTACAATGTATCAATTATTTTACTATGTTCCTTGTTGTGGCAAAAATGATCAACAGTTTCCGAGTTCAGATGGAAGTCGTCAATTTTAAGCTTTTCCATACACAAACTATAGTAATAGTCCTTCTGAGCCGCATCTCTTTCACTCCATATAGCATTATCAACTATCCTATACCCCTGTGCAGCTGATGGATTCGTTGGCCTAACCATTCCAAGGTTAACTTGCATGGTTAGTGGAAAATGGTCAGACCAGTAAATATCATGATCAACTTCAACATTTACAAGTGTTTTCCACGCTGCTTCACACCACCAGACACCAAGCAATGGTCTAGCCAACAACGCCTACTCCCACTGACATCACTGACAAAGGTATAGGTATCAGAGTCTATACCGAGCTTAATGTAATCAGCACAGCGCCAACTCTATTCGACACAAAAACTTAACAATTCCCGACTAAATAATTCCCCAGGGTGCGGATTAAAATCTCCGAGCGTATATACATGCTCCACATTCGCACTCTCAACGATAGCCGCAATTTCAATGAGACACTCACAAAATTCATTTAAGTTATCGATACAGTTAAGTCTTCCTGTACACACTAAACAATAATACCGTACGATCGGCGCAAGTCGCTTTGACAGCCGCGATACGATCACTTATACAAGGTATTACTGACACGGATGTAAATACTGACTTTCTCCATAAAAGAGCAACCCCACCATATGGTCTTCCCTTCAATACCCCCGCCGATGTATCCACCGCAGATTTTCCAAAATAACCTAAGTTATCATTCAAACTACCAAGTACTGTCAACTCATGCGGCAACAACCAGGTTTCCTGCAGCGCAATGACATCCACAGACTTACAGAGACTTACAGATTTATTATTATCAATAATATGATTATATTATAATTATCGGCGCTATCTTGGATTTTCAATTTGACCTCATTTTCATTATAAGCAACCCCAAAAACCACGAAAACGACACCCATGAAGAAAAAACCGAAAATGTTCCTCGGCGCTGTCTTGGATTTTTATTTTGACCTCATTTTCGTTATTAGTGACCCTAAAAACAATGAAAACGACACCCATGAACAAAAAAACCGAAAATTTTCGTCGGCGCCATCTTGGATTTTCATTTTGACCTGATTTTTCATTATCAGCGACCCCAAAAACCACGAAAACGACACCCATAAACCTCGAAAACGACACCCATGAAGATAAAACCGAAAATTTTCGTCGACGCCATCTTGGATTTTCATTTTGACAACATTTTCGTTATGTGACCCTAAAAACCATAAAAAAGACCCATGAAGAAAAAACCGAAAATTTTCGTCGGCGCCATCTTGGATTTTCATATCCGTTTCCATTCCCCCTCCCCCCTTCGGCACCGCCCCAGTCGTAGCACTGGTTGCCCGCGCATGCCTATGTGGTGTTACGCCGTAGCGGATCGCACGACGACGTTACGTGACGATGAGTTCAATGTTTTTCCTTCACCCAAAAAGTGCTCTACGCACCTAAAGAAGTCTTCACTTTAAAAAAAAACACTATAAAGTGGGAAATAACTTCGACTTCCGAAAGTAAAGATATTTTCCACTTTTTAGTGTTTTGGAAGTCGGTTATTTTTTTTGCAAAAAAGTTTTTATTTTACCTTTATAAGTTTTGGTATCTCACCTTGCCAACTATCAATTTTACATTGTAGCTAGAAAATATTAGCACATCATCCACGTAGAGGAAGAAGAATAAATGCATATTATACAGAGTATAACACAAACTTAATAAAATGTCTATGGGACCACCGCGCGAGTTACTTAATTTGGACCAGCAGGCCTATTACGCATCTTTCTAATATCCAGTGACTCGGTTATACACCGAACTTTGATGACAACCGTGAATGTATTTGTAATGTATGTGTGTGTATTTGTATTATGTATTACACAGAGTAGATATCACTTTAAGGTGACTAACAACGGGCCTGTGGGCTATGGGCTAGCTCGCCGTCCGTCCGTCTCATGACCGCAAGGCCGTGTCGACGGCGCGTTCGTGTTCCACGCGCGCTTCAAAGAGAGTCAGCAAAAAGGAAGGGGTCCGCAAGGGCCGATGCCTGCCGGTGCTGCGGGACTGTTCGAAAGAGATACCGTGGGCCCGGAACACAAAGGGCGATGAAGGAACATGGATGGGTTTTAGTCAGTAAAAGTCTGACACTCCCTCCTGCTCTGCCCAGAGCGGGAGGAGTCATTTGATGATTACCAATCCGAAAAAAATTAAAAAGGTGACTCAGCCTGGGTACGGTGTAACGTCTTTCACGAAAGCCACTTCAAACTCAGTTGTCATCAATTTGATGTCCACTATGCTTACATAATCGCAATATTAGAAGAATTTATACGAAAGCGTCTGTCAAAATGAGTTACGGTGACTATCAGCCACGATGGGCACCGATGACGTCCTTTTTTAGAAGTTGATTACTCAAGAATGAGAGTTAAAAGTTTGCACCAGTAATTCAGACAATTGATTTGAAAAATGCGGGCGTATCCCCCAAACATGCTAGTTTTATTTGACTTGATTTCAGAGGACAGCCGAAACTCGCAGCTACATTCATAAGCCTGTTTCGTATAGGACAAGCAAAGCAAAGACTACATTTTAATAAAAGTTGTTATGAATTTCTTTAATGCTTACCAGGCTTTTTGTTTATTAATAGATGATCAATGACGTTCATGACTTGCTCTCTCTGTTGATATGCCTGCTCACATTGGTATACCAAAGATATTATAATGGAGGCGCACGTCAGAAAACGCATTAGGCCCGATATTCCTGGTAAATAATTGTAACTCTCGCCATGATAAATGGTTCGCTGCAGAGAAAAAATATTAGTTGCGTTAATTATTGAAAGACTTCTTGGTGGTGATCTACGAGAAGCAAAACCATAGAAAAATTCATGATACTTTGTAGACAAGCGATCGAACGCGGTCCAAGCGTACGAATATACGAGTCTAGGGTACAGTTCCCGGCTGTTCTTGAGTCCTTTGAATACTTACCCTGACGTTCAATCGGTCAAGGTAAAAAATCAAAATTTCAATGATGTTTCGGAAAGATTGTTCCAAATTAACATGCATTAGGCTGATTAGGCCATCACCATAATTCGTTAAGTACTGCTGTTTCGGCCCTAAATTAATGTTTCCTTCGTGCTTCGCCTTTATGGAAGCCTTGGATCAAATTACGAGACATTCCTACTAGCTGACAGCGTTGAAAAGGATATTTTGTTTGATGTCCTTTTATACCTACATAGGTATAGTTTGTTGTTAGTTTAATTAAAAGTTTTAATTAATGATGTTTTTTAGTTAGTTTACTCTACCTACTTGATAAACTTTAAATTAAATCAGAAAAAAAATCAAAGTAAAGTACTCAGCGATCATTAACACGGCACATGGCATTTCAGACATGGACTCAAACACGTAAGAGTTACAGAGAGAAACGTCGCTTTCCAAAGTCTCGTTTTTTTTAAAGTACTATGTGCCAAGTGAACAGGCAGTTATTGTGCCCCTATAACCCCTTGTGACTTCAAACTGATTCAAAACGAAGTATTCTTTCTTTTTCCAAGTTAAAAACATTGAAAGAGCGGTTATTAAAACATTCACCTGTGATCCAACGGCGATTCTTATAGCTGAATTCAATATTTTCACCATATCTAAAAGCAGATTCAAGGTGTTCAGAAGTATCTGAAAACAAATAAATCAAAATTATGAGTTTCACACATGATTAGGTAATTAGAGAACCTACCTACTTCGGTCATGCATGACATGGGTTCCTTCGATTAGGAACGAAACTCTGTTAGAAATTTAATATTTAAAATCATCTGCAAACAGTTGAGTATAATATGTAATTATCTAAATATTCAAGATATTCATTATAGGAAGGCTTACCCTAAACCCGTACATTCTGTTGACGAACATCACTTGTTCTGTTAACAAAAGGTAACACTTGCTAAGGCGCTTAATCTCCAAGCTGTCAATTGTACGTTCTTTGGGGGTATGTGGTATTGCACCATCTTCGTCGCGATACAGCCAGTTTTTGTTGCGTACACAATCTGTTAACTGCCCAACTGGACACAGCTCTGTACAAGAATAGCACTTTTGTACAAAATTACTGATCATTCGCAGTCGAGCTTCAACTTGCATTACGTGAGCTATCAAGTCTAATGTGGTCAGCATTTTAATAAATAAAAACACATATGATATTCCATGTATCAATGGTATCAAAGATCCAAAGGTTACAAACCATGCTCCTAAATCGCCAAGAGAACTTAGAGCCCAAATAGTTACATAAAATAAAATATATTTTATAAGTTTTCGTTTCAATACAGAGTAACAACTCGTGTCAAGAAAGTTGTCAATTTTATCGTACTGCTTATAATATTCCCCACATATGTTTCTTCCATATTTATAAACGAAATATAAGTCGACAGCGTATTGGAAAACATCTGAAATCACCTGTATCATGTCTGTAAGTCTGATAGAAACGTCCAACTTGTAGTAAAAATGTGTTATTTTGTAATATAAACAGTAGAAACTCAAAACTGCAAGTACAGAATAAGTACAAAAGTTTTTGACAAAAACGTATGTCTTGGATCGTTTTGGCGCCACATTAGCATTCAGAGCAAATAGTTTTAGGATCCATATTAAAGGTACCATTGAAATATACGTTTTACTGATCGACTGTCCATTTTTTGTAACATCACCGACTTGCATGATTGTAAGAGCTCTCTGTTTTATGTAACAACCTAAAACAGACCCACTACACTCACTGGCAGAATCAAACTGTTTCAATTTGTAAATGTAGATAGACCTGGGCGAAGTACATACCTCTACATAAACGTTTTTGTATCATAAACATCAATCAATGGAACGACGTTCACATTATATTAATGAACTATATGAAGTGGCATGTTCAAATAATAGTAATAGCCATAAGTATTTTTTATATATAAAGCGTAGATATCCGTATGTCAGTGTGTTTGAATGGTACTGAGGCTTTCGTGGTCTGAGTTCCTGCCATATTGTCAAGTTTATAATCTCAAAAGTCTCAAGATACTTTTTCTCGGTCAAGCTTTACTTTTCCGTTTTTGCTATTGTTTTATTTAAATTGGAATCATTATTTCATTTTTGTAAATGTGAGTACCATGTAGAACTTCTAATATGGTTAGTAGGGCTTATCCTAATCTTTAAGATTAAAATTGTCTTTTTTATTTTTTTCGTTTCTTTTTCTACATTGTGTTCACATACAGAAGCAACAATATTGCACCTAGGACTATGCGTAATGCCTAACTTGATTTGAAGAACGTCCATGGAGTTTCTTGCCCATTCTCTCCATGAGATAGCTACGATTTTGGAATGGGCACCTACAGTCCGTTCACAGTTATTATGGCTGTAGCTGGACTAAGTAGCTTATTTGTAACTTTGAAATAAATGCTTTGAGTTTGAGTTTTGGTTTTAATTTATAAGGAGATATTAGTGTCGATTCTGTTGTGCACAAACTAAACTTAATTTTAGGCTATTGCTATATTTTACTAAAAGGCAGTGCGAGAAAAGGACGGCTATAGCTATGAACTAAGTTAGAGATGTCAAACTAGTTTATGCCTTGCGCTTCACCGTGTTTTTAGTCGACATGTTTTTACGTGCACCTTTCATTTGTATGGAAATATTAGTTCCAATTAAATTTACCAAAATACGTCCGTCTCTTTCTCGTTTTATTAGAGAGAAAAAGATAGCAATAGCCTAAATTAAGTTTAGTTTGTGCACAACAGAATCGACACCATAGACGATTAAAAAAAAGAACAAAACGCGATGGACAAAGTTGTATACTAAACTAGTTAAGAAAATGTGTGTTTTTCTATGTTTGTATAGCTAAGTAAAACATTTTATTCAATTAACTAAAAACGTGGGTAGGGTCACGCTTGGTCACGCCCTACGTAACCGGAGATATTTCCGCGTATTGTCAGTGATGTCACAGGCTAATAAGGGACATCGGCGCGCAAACTGTAACCAAGTAATCAGTACCCATAGGTACACATTAGCATGATTTTTTTTCACAGCTGCCACTAAGGTCTTTGTTGATAACGTATAGTGGTACATTACGTGGAGGTGCTCGTGGCTAAATAATAACAGCCGCTCGGGTCGATGTTTACGTTAAGCCGTGCTTGCCTAGGTTGGTCTGTGGATGGGTGACCACCCATTACATACCGAGTTTCTTCCGTGCCTCGGAATAGTATATTTCATTACAAGTGCGGAAAGGCTGTCATTGCAAAGAGTTCCGACAAGACAGTCGGAACAAGTTGCAATGACGGTTCCGCAGGTGTACTGAACGACTATTTTTAATACAGTTGCGAAAAAATTAAGCAATTTGATAAAATAATAAAAACAATAAACTCAACTAACTAATCATTTATTTCTTATAAAAGTTATAGTACACATGTACATTGAAATTGGTACAGTTTTTTAAACTAACTGGGGAAGTTTTAGGTTGCATATTTACTGTTTGAGACAAACTATTATTAATTTCGTAGTTCATGTATATTTGTCATACAATGGCGTTTGCTAGTTGATGGAATTGGATCTGATGAATTATCATTATCAACAAAGATGGACGAACGTTCTCTTCAACATGTGAAGGAGACGGACTGGACCTTAAATTAATGGATTGTGTGATTTTTTTCCCAGTTTCTCGTTTGTTGTTTAATGAATCACCAATATAGCTTTCTGCAACTTTGTCTGATTTCCAACCTCCTAGTCGCTTTAAGGACGTCAAATTGGCTCCTGAATCTGCCAATAATGTAGCAGAGGTCCTCCTGAAGCTGTGCCCAGTATAATACTCAGCATCCGGCAGACCAAGAAACGTAGCTATTTCTTTTGGCATATTACCAAATTTGTTTATCCCGATTGCTTGAGCTGTACACTTCCCTTTTTGGTAATTTTGAAAAAAACGGTCGGTTTTCCTTTTTGGGACCGCTGGTTCATATCCTATATTTTTGCATTATTCTAAGAAAATCTCCTTCAACAACAAAGCAAACTTCTCGGTATCTTATTTTTTGTGTTCGGAATCTTGATTAGTAGCATTTTTCCATGGGCTTCAATATCTTTTAAAGTAATATTGGCTAACTCCTCTCTGCGGCAAGCTCCAACAACGCCAAAAACCAGGGCGACCTACAAAAAAAGGGATTTGATTAATATTTTTAAAATAATGTATTGACTGTATTTTGCGATTTCGTAAACTGAATAATAAAGAAAAATATAAGTACTTATTAATAAATTACCTTTGTGGCTAAATAACGATCATCAGGAGCTTCGTTCAAAAGAGTTTGTCCTCATACAGCATCACGGTGAGCCGGTATGTAGATGGGGAGTCTGCAAGCCGCTCTTTCTTCTGCAGGATTAGCTTCCAGTCTTCTACCGGCGTGAAATCTAACCCCGCTCAAAACATGCGCATAGGAGTCCTACTAATCGGTGCTATAGAGCCCCAATGACCATTATGACCAGGAACATAATCGGTTCCTAGAGCAGTGTTTTTGGCTTGTAGCCTTTTTACCGCTAGATTATTTACCACTAATCGGGAGTTATAGAAAGAAATAGCAGTTAACTATTGAATGTATTCAATAAACAGGCACCTATGATAAATGACGACATGATTTTGTACATTTTTAGCTTTAAATATGTCAGCTCCGATGCATTTTGGAAATAATTGTTCTTAGAAGAAAATTAATGTCTTGTTGTGTTCTTATTGAAATACTTTCCATTAAAATAAAATAAAAACTGTCTTCCAGAACTTGCTTCCAGCACTGGCTTCCAAAACTTGCTTCCAGCACTGGCTTGCAGAACTTGCTTCCAGCACTGACTTGGCTTAAGCAGCATACTTACAAGTTTTCGTTTTCGTCTAAAATATAATTAATCGGCCAAGTAAAGTTAAGCTGTTATTTAAAGTTTAGGTCTCTAACCACAGGCTACAGGTAACAACAAAGTAAAATTATAGGTTAGTAGTTTTACAATAATTACCCACCAAGGTATTTAGTCTAGGTAATTAATTGATTTTCCACTAATTCTAACCATTACATTGTACCTATTTTACGTGCTTGAATTTTTAAATAAGGTTAATACAAAATTAGTTTAGTTGGTCCTATCGTGTCCTCATGAATTATTCAGCAAGTAACAGTGCCATGATTATAATGGTAGCATGAAATCAATAGCGTGAAGAGTACATTGCGACTTTTTGCAGCGATGCAGTTGGTAACGCAAAACGGCCGCGAAACTGACGTTGGCTTTGTACCTTCTTCGCCTACGTAATCATGATTCAATATATAATTCAGTTGCGATGTTGTTCCGATGCAAACGTCGTTTAGCATCTATACATAAAATAGTTACTTTACTCTTTGATCTATACAGAAATGCCTGTGAATGATGACAAATGCACTACAAAAAGTTGCCGTGGGCGAAGGAAATTACATAGGTATTCTTAGAATACTGTCAAGAAAAAATGCATCGATATGTCATGCATAGCACTGCTGCAGTGCTGCTCACAGAACATATATATACTCTAAGGAGGTGCTGCTGCTAGCTGCACAGATAAGTTGGTTGAAGTGACAACTTCTCATGGGAGGATGACTCGATTCGGAACGGTAACGACGGAGTTCGGGAATGAAGTAGTTCCTGCCTGAATGAGTGACTGACGGATCAACGCACAGCCTAAACCGCTGATTGTAGAGACTCGAAACTTCACTGACTAAGAATCCAGTGGCAAAAAACTCCTAATCCAATATCAAATCCAATCCTGTTTATAGGCGCTCAGTCGCGCCATCTAGCGCCTGAAGCGTGTAACTATTCACATTTTTAAACAATTTCACTAATACATAGTTCAACTTCTATTAGTTTAAGTTATCACTTCTGTCGAGCGTCCCGAGACGCACACGTTTTTTTTATCGAATATGTTTAT
Organism: Xestia sexstrigata; assembly: GCA_941918905.2. NCBI lineage: Eukaryota > Metazoa > Arthropoda > Insecta > Lepidoptera > Noctuidae > Xestia > Xestia sexstrigata. Next base: position 14,308,601 of record OW799214.2, read on the forward strand.
TAGCTATGGTGCCCAGAATTAATGATCTTAATTAATTAAGTATTAATCGATTGGATAGTAGGAGTGAAAAGAATTCGACTTTCGTATTGTAACATAAAGTGTAGGCACCTACCTACGCATCTTAGAGTTAGACCTGCATGAATCATTAGTAATTGTATAGAGCTCGTTACGGTTTGACACAAATTGTGATAGAGTAGGTGTTTAACCAAACGTTTAAATAGTAAAACATTCATAATACTACGTTCAAAAGTGCTTTTTGAAGGGTTATTAATAAATAATAATAATAATATAATTAAGTATATAATTTCAGGTTAATGCGCTTCGAATGACACTTATTTCAAATCTGTTGATCCTCCCAGATTTTAAACATGTGTTGCCATTGGTTAGGATAAGTTGAAATATTAAGCTAGGTATTCCCAGGCCTATTACGTAACATTCTGATATCCAGATTATTCAGTGTGATATCAAGCTTCGGTTGTACACCGAACTTTGATGACAACCAAGAATGTCATAATATTGGTATTACGTATCAGTGTGCGTTACCCTGGCAAAATGTTGTGCATTTGAGAGGTGAGACCGTAACAAATAATTAGTGTATCATGATGAGCAATTTGTTTACTAATAGCAAAATTTGTGTGAATTGTAGTTTTAAAGTTATTTGAGAAAAACACATTTTGCTGGAGTAACGTTTGAAACGTTATCCTGGCAAAATCGAATTAATCGATTTTCAAAAATTCTTTCAGCCCGGAACCAAATACATGAATAGATAACTTTTGTTGCGTAGTAAATGTTTGTAAATACCAAAATTTGTGTGTGATAAGGTTCTTGAGTTATTTATGATTTTGCTGCGGTAACGTTTTGGGATTTCCCAGATCTCGAAAATGGCTCAACGCAGAAGATTGAAAAAAATACCAATAAGAGACCTTAATTTTTGATTTGGTTGTCCTAAACCAATGGAATTAAATGGTATCAAAAATCAGATAAAAACGGATTTGTAAGTAAACCAAAACACTTATAATTAAATAAACAGCTGTAAAAAATACCCATGGTAGACGCATAAGATCAAAAATATTAAATTTTATAACTTTACACGATAAGAAGATAAAAACAAATTTCATTAATTTTAGACTGGTCGTACTTTAGCGATGAAATACGCAGTTCCCAAAACATTAAGAAACGTGGCATACTTTAAACAAATTAAATGGATTTGTACACATTCATTCCTGTTAATTTCAGCATTCAATTACGGCATTTACGGCTGTAATGAAAGCTATTTAAAAAACAAGAATATGTCAGCAATTCTCTAATAAGCCGACTAAATCGAAAGGGGCAGAAAAAGCGGCCGCACCAAACATAAGCGTAACCATCTTAAATGAATAGGATAATACGGATGTTTTGTTAGTACAGTTGCATACAAAAGTTTGCTGGTCAGGTTAGTAAAAATAATAAAATGGTCATGATTCATAATTTGTATTTAAAAATCAGTCTCATACAAATTATATATCTTTGCCTTAGCATTAAAATTTTTAGGAAAAAATCGTAGATAAGTTGAGTACTTACTTAATTTTCATATTTGGTTTGAGGCACATTGAACATCAATATCAAACTTGAACTGTATCGACTGATGAAGTCTACGGTCCGTCCAGCACAGATCCAAATCCAAAACCCCGAGAGCTTTCAGCTTGAACCCCAGAACCGTTTTGAGTGCCTAGGAAGCTCAGTGGATGAATGCAACGTTGGGTTCGAGGAAACTGTCCATACGACCGGGTCTAAGTTCTTAAAGGCACGTCGTACATATCAGAACAAGAGACTCTGATCACACTCTCAAGCTCATGAAGGAGCGGTGTGAGATGATCTGTACGACGAGGCGTTGAAATACCGACAGCTCAATAGACGGATCTCTAAATCCTTGAAAAACGACCTCCGCTGCTTTAATACCGACTTACCGAGCGACGCGATTGAGCGGAATAAAGGCTCCAAGGTATTTGCAAGAGATCTGGCTATTGGGCAGAGCCAGCTCACGAAACTGAAGACCGACGATGGTAGGATCTTATCCGCCAAACCGGAGCTTCTGAGGGAGATTGAGAGCTTCTATGGACAGTTGTACACGTCAACCAGTAAACCCGTTGTAGATCTAGCAAACGACCCAAGACCTAGACTGACCCGACGCTATACCGAAGACATCCCCCGGACATGAGCCTGTACGAGATTAGGATATCTCTGAAGCAGCTCAAAAACAACAAGGCACCGGGTGATGACGGAATTACGGCAGAACTCCTTAAGGCGGGTGGAAAACCGGTACTTAAGGCCCTTCAGAAGCTGTTGTGCTGGAAGCTGAAGCTGTTGAGCTGCTGTGTGGAAAAACGCCACAGGCATGGTGCAGGGGTGTGGTGGTACTCTTCTTCAAGAAGGGCGACAATGCCCGGTTGAAGAATTATTCTAAGCCATGTCTACAAGTTGTTTTTAAGAGTCATCACGAATCGTCTCGCGCGTATGTTTGACGATTCCCAGCCTCCCGAACAAGCCGGTTTCCAAAAAGGCTTCAGCACTGTGGACCACATACATACGCTGTGGCAGGTTATACAGAGGACCGAAGAGTGTAACCTGCCTCTGGTTAGCGTTTGTGGACTACGAGAAAGCCTTCAATTCGATCGAGACCAGTAGGGCTATTACGTATATCTGTTGACAGCTCGAAACGATAGTAACTGGGCTCAGTGTCCATCAATTAACTGTCAAAAGGTTAGTTTCGTATTATGTATGACCAGTCGCGATCACATAATTATGACGTCATCGGTTGTCATCGTGGCTGATAGCCACCGTAACTCATTTTGACAGACGCTTTCGTATCGATACTTACATTATTTCGATTATGTAAGCATAGTGGACAACAAATTGATGACAGCTGAGTTTGAAGTGGCTTTCGTGAAAGACGTTACACCGTACCCGGGCTGTTAGTCACCGTAAAGTGATATCCACTCAGTGCGATCCGTAATACCAATATTATCGGTACATCGAGGTATTGAAGTGTTTGTACATAAACGCCACCATGTCAGTCCGACTTCAGGACCAAGCCTCGGAACCTATCCTCCTGCAGCGAGGTGTGAGACAGGGAGACGTTATATCTCCGAAACTGTTCACTGCTGCACTGGAGGATGTTTTGAAGGTTCTGGACTGGAGAGGGCTAGGCAGCAACGTCAATGGCGAGTACATCACTCACCTTCGGTTTGCCGACGATATAGTGGTCATGGCTGAGACCATGGAGGACCTCGGTAGAGCTTCCGGAAGAGTGGGTCTTAAAATGAACATGGACAAAACAAAGGTTATGTTGAATGCCCATGTCACACCCACTCCTATCAAGATCGGAGACTCTACACTCGAAGTTGTAGACGATTATGTGTACCTGGGACAAACGGTCCAGTTAGGTAGGTCTAACTTCAAGAAAGAGATCAATCGTCGAATCCGACTCGGCTGGGCAGCGTTCGGGAAGTTGCGCGGTATCTTCTCTTCCAACTTACCGCAGTGTCTCAAGACGAAAGTCTAAATAATAATAGTAATATATCATTTAATTCAGGTAACAAAAGACCCATATTATATATACCTTATAATATGGGTCTTTTATTACCTGAATATATATATACCTTAAAGACTAAAATACATATATAAACAGGGTATTAAAGTAGTCGCGTGTCATAGCTTAGGGGTGAATTCAGTATCGATAAAGGAACCCGTAAAAAATAAAAATAAAATACCTTTAATATTTTTTTTTTTCAACCTAAATTTAGGGTGTTAGTGTGAACACCGTTATCCTTGAAACCAGTGGTTTGTTTTCATTCAAAATCCACTGTTTTCCTCAAGATCATTTCACCCTAATGCGCTCGGAAACAGCAGACCGCCGAACGGGCGGGCATTCGGGGTCATCGACCGCGCCGCCGCCGCAGAGCTGTCGCTAGAGCGCGCCGTGCGCCGAGCCGTTTGTTTCTCGCGCGTAAATTGAGTGTACTTAAACAAATGAACGTGGACCGAAATGGTGATAACCTACAACACGTTCGATAGGTAGGTAAGTAATTAAAGCATTTAAACAAATAAAATAATTTTAATTCTAAACGATTGCTATTTTAAGTTAGTAGACCGTACTAAATTAGGTTGATCTTGCAATAATTTTTTTGTTTAATTTTTTTTATTTTTTATTTTTATTTTTTTGGTTTTATATTTTTATTTTTACTGGATTCCTTTAACGATACTGAACCTACCCCTAAGCTATGGCACGCAACTACTTTAACACCCTGTATAAACCACAAAAACCTAATTAAACTATTGAACACGAAGAGACGGCGTCATATTGCGCTGCGTGGTGTCGCGTAGCCTTCCGCGGAATCGCCGATACATGACACCCTTCGGCCATAACTCTTCCTTGAGGAAGGTCTCAATATGATGAGTTGGAACTCGCAGCACGAACGACTTAAAATTCGTGATGTGGCGCGACTCCAACTTCTCGACCCTCAAGGTCCAGCTGGTCTTCACTCGGACATACTCCACGATCTCCTCAACCTTCGTGGCGTGATGTAGCTGGGACACATAGAGCTGCGTCGTTGGTATCGCCGGACTCAGCATATTGGGTCCTGCCAGCGCGTTCCCGCACTGGTTCCGACTAGGAGGCTTCTTCCTCTTCTTCCTCTCCACCTTCACGAAGCCGTCTTTGTCACACATGGCCGTTGCTGGGCCATGCTGTTTCGAACCCCTGTTGGCAGGTTCACAGCAGCTCTTATTTTCCCCCTTCTTCATTTGCGAAACAGGTTTGTGCGTGGCGACAATAGCAGCGTAGGCACGTTTAAGGGTCGACGTACCTACACAAGTTACTGCCTCGACCAGCACCGAGTCAGCAACTTCGGTGGTGCATGTTGCAACACGTGCGATAGCAGCGGGTGACCCAGTGGAGCTCGCCGACTCAAAACTGCCGACGCTAGCGTTTCTCGCTCCGCAACGTGTGCTCACGTTGGTGGCATTAGGCGACCTATTTACCTTAATAGCGTTGCGCAACAACTCCACTTCGGCACGTAGTTCACCAATGATGTTATTCGACGCCTCTAACTTGGAATGTACCTCGACCAGGCTTGCCTTGAGAGTTGTGAATGTTGTGATGTCCTTCAGCAACCTTGTGACGTCGACGTGGTCAAACGTGACTGGGGGCAGCTTATGAAGCTCCTTCGCCACAAAAGCGGGCATGTCGTCCGGGTCGGTGCTCTTCATCAATGTGATGATGTCCTGCACACACTTCTGGCCACCATCCCTCCTGCGGGACTGCATCTGCTCGACTTGAACAGAAGCAGCTTGGCACCGCTGATCTCCTCCTCCTTGAAACTGGACCTGCAGATCTGCAAGATGCTTACTTCGTCCATGTAGTCGATGGCATGTTTTATAAATGCCAAGACCTCGTTGGCTATGAGTGGTTGTGAACTCATAGTGACGTAAACCGGGTAACGGCTAAAGCCGCACGACTCGTGATATATTATCCGTATCGAGCAGCGCAAACACGTCCGTACTCGACCGTGCATTGCGCTGCATGCATGCTGCATGCGTGCATTCCGGCTATGACCAGTGTGTGTTGCCAGATTACATACGGAACCGAAACGTAGTCGCTCATAATGGGCCTCATCAGAAGGCTTTTAGTCACCCAATGGGCAATGGATTTTTTAATTTGGTCGGCATAATAGAGAATTTCTGACATATTCTTGATTTTGATATTGTGGTATCCCTCATTATTATATTGTTGCGGGTATGCCGCGAATAAACAGTTGGTTCGTAGACTCGCGTTTCATTGTTTGCTGCTCCGTGATTTATATGATAAATCTAACTGGCGCGGCGACGAGGATGGGATAACAGCATAGCAGTAATTGAAAGCTGAAATTAACAGGAATGAATTTTCATGAATCATTTTAATTTGTTTAAATTATGCCACGTTTCTTAATGTTTTGGGAACTGCTTATTTCATCGCTAAAGTACGACCAGTCTAAAATTAATCAAATTTGTTTTTTTCTTCTTATCGTGTAAAGATACAAAATTTAATATTTTTGACGTTATAAGCGTCTACCATGGGTATTTTTACAGCTGTTTATTTAGTTATAACTTTATAAGTGTTTTGGGTTACTTGCAAATTTGTTTTTATCTGATTTTTTAAACCATTTCATTCCATTGGTTTACGACAACCAAATCAAAATCTAATTTTTAATCAAATTTAAACAAATTAAGGTCTCTTAATGGTATTTTTTTTTAATTTCTGCGTTGAGCCGTTTTCGAGATCTGGGAAATCCCAAAACGTTACCGCAGCAAAATCTTAAATAACTCTTATCACACACAAATTTTGCTTTTTACAAACATTTACTACGCAACAAAAGCTATCTATTCTGAATGTATTTGGTTCCGGGGTGAACATTTTTGTAAATCGATTTTGCCAGGATAACGTTTCAAACGTTACTCCAGCAAAATGTGTTTTTCTCAAATAACTTTAAAACTACAATTCACACAAATTTTGATATTAGTAAACAAATTGCTCATCATCATCAACCTATTAATGTTCCCACTGCTGGGACACAGGCCTCCTCTCTATGAGAGGGAATGGGCTATTATCCACCAAGCGGGCCCAGTGCGATTTGGTAGATGTCACATGTCTTCGATTTTTTTTGGTTCTAGGACATGCCGGTTTCCTCACGATGTTTTCCTTCACCGATTTGAGAGCAGTGGTGATGAAATAAATTACACAAACTAATGCGCCCGCCTGGGTTCGAACCCACGACTTACTGTTCGTAAGTCGGGGCCGCCACCGCTGGGCCATCGCTGCTCCCATGCTGCTCCCAGCAATTGCTCCTCATGATACACTATTATTTGTTATAGTCTCATCTCTCAAATGCACAACATTTTGCCAGGGTAACGCACACCACGTACCGCACTGAATGGATATCACTCTAAGGTGAATAACAGCCCGGGTACGGTGCTCTTGGCCTTAGCAGTTGACCACTCTATTTTTTATTGAATATTATGCGGCTAAGTTGAGTAGCGCCCTTGGAGCGTTACAATACTTGGTTTTATGGAACATTTTATTTATGCGGTTTATATAACACATGACTCTGACATTACCTACTGACATTGAAGATTGTTTGTAAATGTGTTGCGAGTGTTTATTTGTAAAATATAACTTCTATTGACTTTTAATGTGTTAAGTTGTTGTGCAAGCCTGTCTACAGGGTGGAATTTTGTAATGCCACCTGGAGGGAAAGTACTCTTAATACTGCAGATAGAAAATTTTACTCAAAGGAAACATTCCTTTATTTTTGAATAGAAATTAAACTGCATTCAAAGATTTTCGAAAATTCGAACTGAACCGGCTAAAATCTGAAAAAAATATACCTTGTACTTTTATTGCATCGATCGTTAGGGTTAATTATAAGGATGAAATCTCTCTAACAAACATGATAAATTAAATGAAAGGAATCCAGGAAATCTTAAAATAATTTATTTAATTATTTACAAAAATGGTAAACTTACTAATTAGTTACTCGAAATGGGCTCCATTCTCTTGGATACACAAATTTATTCTTTTAACGAATTCATTTCTAATAACCTTTAATAAAGTGTTGTGGTAAATATTATAAATCGTATTCTGAACTTCAACTCTCAACTGGTTGTCATTCGCATAAGATTTCATGTAAATTTATTTTTACATATCCCCACAAAAAAAAAATCTAATGGGGTGAGATCTGGCGATCTCGCAGGCCATCTGATTGTGCCGTTTGTACCAATCCAGGTATTAAAATGGTTATTAATGTAGGCAGTAGTGATTCTGCTGTTATGTGCTGGAGCACCATCTTGCTGTAGAATTATTTGGTTTCGCTCTTCCTCGGGGAAAACATTTAACTCGTTTCTTAAGAGATCCAGTATTTCAATATACTTGACAGTGTTTAAATGACCTTCGTACACGTGGACTAACACTACATTATTTCTCATAATTCCGCACCAAACGTTGAAAGAAAATCTTACATGATTGTTAGTTCCATGAACACGAACAGGATTCACTCGAGACCAATAATGGTTATTGCGGCGATTGTACATGCCATTATTGCTGAAGTTGGTTTCGTCAGACCATACAATGTTACTCAAAAAATTAGGGTTTCGGTCAATTTCTCCAAGCATGTTTTCACAAAATTGTAATCGTCTCTCATGATCCCCAATATGCAATTTTTGCACCAACCGACCTTCACGATAGCATTTATACTTATACTTTTTCAGCACTTTAAGTACGCGAGTGTGGGTTGTTCCTAATTCATCGGCAGCATCTCTACTTGAAGCCTTCGGAAATGATTCAAAGTATGTTAAAACATCTAGTTCAAAATCGAAATAGCTTTGCTGAATAGTTTGCCGTCTCTTCTTGAAACCACCCGTATTATTTAAATTTTCTACCATTCTTTTAAATACGAACCGAGTTGGTGCCTGTCGGTCTTGATATCTCTCTCCATACCACCGCAGAGCTAGATTCACGTTTTTGTTATTTAAAAAATAAGCTTCCATTAAATCAAACTGTTCCTGATAAGCCATTTTCACCGTGAGACAAAATGTGAAATGAGTTGTAAAAACAATCAAATGTGAATAACAACTGTGACAATCTAATTTTCAAATTATAATAACAACTGTGACAATCTAATTTTCAAATTATAATCTAACATTCCATATTTAAATTACCTCATACACGCAGCTACGAGTATGTCGCAAAGGAGTCTGTATTACAAAAGATGGATGTTAGTTAAAGAGCTTTAACTTAACTCATTGAATTTGTAACTTCAAATTTCCTGGTTTTCCTTTCATTTAATTTATCATGTTTGTTAGAGAGATTTCATCCTTATAATTGACCCTAACGATCGATGCAATAAAAGTACAGGGTATAATTTTTTCAGATTTTAGCCGGTTCGATTCCCGGGTGTGGGAGAAGAGAATTTTCGAAAATCTTTGAATGCAGTTTGCTTTCTATTCAAAAATAAAGGAATGTTTCCTTTGAGTAAAATTTTCTATCTGCAGTATTAAGAGTACTTTCCCTCCAGGTGGCATTACAAAATTCCATCCTGTATAATGTGTTAATTCGTAACATTCGACAAGTCAGTTAATATTTGACTTCTATAAAACTCCTATTTTCTCAAAGTTTCAACAAACTTATTATTCTCTTAGCATTGTAGGGGACGTGACTAGGTGGTACCCAGCCGTGGCGTGCAGTAGTATTCCACGAAGGGTAGGCCACGAAATAATGATAGCAAAAAAAAAATTTCATCGGCGCCATCTTGGATTTTCATTTTGACCTCATTTTCATTATCACCAACCCCAATAACCTCGAAAACGACACCCATGAAGAAAAAACTGAAAATTTTCATCGGCGCCATCTTGGATTTTCATTTTGACCTCATTTTCATTATCACCAACCCCAATAACCTCGAAAACGACACCCATGAAGAAAAAACTAAAAATTTTCATCGGCGCCATCTTGGATTTTCATTTTGACCTCATTTTCATTATCACCAACCCCAATAACCTCGAAAACGACACCCATGAAGAAAAAACCGAAAACTTTCATCGGCGCCATCTTGGATTTTCATTTTGACCTCATTTTCATTATCACCAACCCCAATAACCTCGAAAACGACACCCATGAAGAAAAAACTGAAAATTTTCATCGGCGCCATCTTGGATTTTCATTTTGACCTCATTTTCATTATCACCAACCCCAATAACCTCGAAAACGACACCCATGAAGAAAAAACTGAAAATTTTCATCGGCGCCATCTTGGATTTTCATTTTGACCTCATTTTCATTATCACCAACCCCAATAACCTCGAAAACGACACCCATGAAGAAAAAACTGAAAATTTTCATCGGCGCCATCTTGGATTTTCATTTTGACCTCATTTTCATTATCACCAACCCCAATAACCTCGAAAACGACACCCATGAAGAAAAAACTGAAAATTTTCATCGGCGCCATCTTGGATTTTCATTTTGACCTCATTTTCATTATCACCAACCCCAATAACCTCGAAAACGACACCCATGAAGAAAAAACTGAAAATTTTCATCGGCGCCATCTTGGATTTTCATTTTGACCTCATTTTCATTATCACCAACCCCAATAACCTCGAAAACGACACCCATGAAGAAAAAACTGAAAATTTTCATCGGCGCCATCTTGGATTTTCATTTTGACCTCATTTTCATTATCACCAACCCCAATAACCTGGAAAACGACACCCATGAAGAAAAAACCGAAAATTTTCATCGGCGCCATCTTGGATTTTCATTTTGACCTCATTTTCATTATCACCAACTCCAATAACCTCGAAAACGACACCCATGAAGAAAAAACTGTAAATTTTCATCGGCGCCATCTTGGATTTTCATTTTGACCTCATTTTCATTATCACCAACCCCAAAAACCACAAAAACGACACCCATGAAGTAAAATATAATAACAATAATATTATTGATTATTATAATAATAATACGCGCCAATAACCCCCAGGAATCATTATTTTAATCAACATTGAACATACACCCTAGCACTGGCCTGCAAATTGCAAAAAACGTAAGGAAATTTGAATTTCGCGGGCTAAAGATCATCCACCTTGAATCCTGGCCTTGTGTTGTAGCAGCCAATCACAGCCCAGCAGCCCAGCTACACTCGCAGGAGTTACCGCCCTAAAATTACTGCAATCTATACATGTGTGCAGTTTATACACACGAAAATATGCACCAATGTGCCAATGTGTGCGTAAAATTATCAATGGGTTTAAGGCAAGTCCAGTGCTTGCCTGTCCGGCGGAGCTCCAACCTTTGTAGTAACTTCCAGTAAAGTGTTAGTTGCGTGACGCGGGAGCGACTTGCTATAAGTATTCTAACAGGAGTTTGAACTTTTTTTTTATATTTTGTACATAATGTGATATTTTATTACATAGTTCGTTATAATGAATGCCCAGTTGGTAGGGTAGGCTTTGTCTAATTGCCTCTTAGGGGCGCACGCCCATGGTACCCAGTTTAATGACTAGCGGACGTCACGCGGTTTCACCCGCGTAGTTTCCGTTTCCGTGGGTCTACGGGAATGAAATATAGTATATGTTACTCAGGATGAATGTAGCTTTCTAATGGTGAAAGAATTTTTGAAATCGGTACAGCAGTTTTTGAGTTGATGCATTACAAACATACACACACACACAAAAATACCTTTATAATATTATTAGTGTAGACTTAAAAGATAAATAAATGAAAAAATAATCGTAAACTACAAGAAACTCGTGTATTTTGATAGATGTTTAGACCTTACGCCAGTGCTGCCACCTTGTGGTTTTGTCAGAAAACCCTAATTGAGTGAAAAGGACAAAGGGCTCCTTTCTAGGACCGTGTCGCGCCAGTTTTATTTTGGCGTTTGACACTTGGCATCCCGAATAATCCCGAACATTACCGATCTGCTGAAGCAGCATATGGGCCTGCGCAGACGACAGACTATCCGACGATAGACTATGTCTGTGAAAAATTGAGGGGTTTTCTTTTTGAGGGATTAAAAAAGAAATAGTTTCCAAGAACTCTCTAGATGGCGTTAAACTGACTACGTTACTTGGTGCCAAAGCCAAAACGCTTGGAAAAAAAACATGGCATCACGTTACATACGTGATACGCTCGTTGACTGACACTTTCGTTTGCTTTAGCTTGCTACATATTAGTAATCTGTGGTTTGCTTGCTTCCGAATATAACCTAGTTATCTCGCGCTTTGTTAAAATCAGTTTTTTAGGTTCCGTTTCTTGCAGTAACGTAACAAGTTCAGCAACTAGGGAAGAGCTAAACAGAAAATCCCTCATTATGCAGTAACGTAGTACAGACCGGCGGCCAAAAAATCCGTGTCATTCTGGCAGATCACGCCACACCGCGCCGCATAAAAATTGCGCGAAGAAATATAACGTTTGCTCCAATGATATTCTATTAAACAGATATGTTGTTAGCGCGCAATCGTGAATACTCGAAAACGGGCCAATTGGCTTGTTTTACCTTTATTCTGCATCACTGCGTGTATGTGAGCTGGCGCTGCCCCGCGGCACACTTTTTTCGGTGGTTTTGTAGGTGTATAACCTAGCTGTTTGGAATATCATTGGTTTGCTCCAACACGTAGTAACTCAGACGGCGCATTTTTAGTATGCAATCTGCGCTTGTTAGTGGGGATGTAATGTAATATGAAGATGTGCGTCGTGTGCGTTGAGTCTGCATAAAATCGCTTTTTGAATGCCATGCAGACATTTTGTGCGCCACAGACTCGACCGCACAAAAATTCTGTCGTCTGCGCAGACCCTAAGATAATATACGGCAATATTCGCTTTGGTTTATGTGTAACTGTATTGACATCGGTCAAAGAATGTATCGGTAGATTTATTATCTGTGGCAACTTTTGAAAAATAAAGCATCTTTTCTAACGATCATACATGGTGACAGCGCGTGCGATCCGTAAAAAAGTGTAATTTTTCATCATGGACGAGTTAAAAAGCCAAATAGATGCACAAATGGTACTCATACAACAACTACAATTGCAGTTGACACAACAGTCCCAGCCAGCATCAGGTCTTACCACTCAGATGGATATTGCATCTTTACTACCCGGAGTGTCCACACCACCGCCTCAACAATTTACTTTCAAAGCCGCCGACTGGTCAAACTGGATCACCAGATTTGAGCAGTATAGGGAAACGACACGTCTCAGGTATATGCCAAGCGAAACACAAGTAAACACTTTCTTATACTTATTGGGAAGCAAAGCAAATGACATACTAACTTCTATGAAATTGAGTGAGTCGGATAAAAAGTCCTACGATATCGTCAAAACTAAATTCGACACCTATTACACTGCAAGAAAGAGGAAAATGTATGCCAGAGCACGCTTCAACCAAAGAATACAAAGTCAGCTAGAAAGCATAGACGACTTCATAACGGATCTACATGGCTTAGCAAAGAAATGTGAATTTGGGCCGCTCGAAGACGAACTTATACGAGACAGAATCGTAGCCGGCATGAGAAATACAGAATTGTCTAAGGCTATCCAAAACCTTGAAGAGGAACCTAAACTAGAAAAGGTGATTAATAGAGTGAGGCACGCCGAGATGGTTGAAGCTAACATGGAGGTACTAAACCCCACTCTACCTAACCCTCCACCAGAGGTAAATCTAGTTAATAAATTTAAAAAGCCTATTAAACAAGGCCAAACATCAGATATGTGCAGAAAATGTGGTCGTAACCCAAAACATAAGTTCCCTGAGTGTGACAGTGTGAAGCAACAAAGTCTACGTGCAATGGATGCGGCGTCCGTGGTCATTGGTTGGCTGTGTGCAAGAAAAATAAAGTGGATAAAAAAGAGAGTACATCTAAGAGTGTAAATGAGATAGCAGATGAACACTTTTTCTTTGGAAGTATTGAAAAAGAGAAAATCATTGATTCAGTTACTACACCGAAGATAGCACGCTCTAAACCTAAATTTGCAAGCATAGCAGTCAATGGACAGAAGATAATGTTTAAAATAGACACCGGAGCATCTGAGACAGTAATCAGCCCAGAACTTAGGATCAAGCTGAAACTACCTAAACCTATACAAGTACAAGAGAAACTTTTGGGACCCTGTGGCATAGTATTACCAGGACGTGGAATATGCAAAAATGTTCAGATGACTTGGCAAGGTAATACAAAACTTACTGATATATATATACTGGAAGACCAACATACCCCACTACTTGGACTACCAGAATGTGATGCTTTTGGCATAATAAAATGGCATGAGGGAGCACAAATTATGCAGGTGCAAATCTCTAACAACACCCATCCTGAAGATGAATATAAAGAAATGTTCAAAGGTCTCGGTGTAATGGAAGGCAAGTACCACATACAGTTGAAGAAAGATGCAACACCCTATGCAGTTACAATGCCACGACACATCTCTATACCTATCAGACCTCAAGTAGAGAAAACTTTGAAGATTCTCCAAGACATGAAGGTAATAGAACCGGTCTCACACGCTACAGAGTGGTGCGCTCCTATGGTACCAGTAGTAGAGAAGGGTAACACCGATAAGGTAAGAATCACGGTTGACTACACAGAGCTGAACAAGGCAGTGGTGAGAGAGTTTCACCCTCTGCCAACAGTCGAGGAATGTCTAGCACAACTAGCCGGAGCCAAAATGTTTTCCAAAATTGATGCATTGAAAAGCTATTTTCAAGTAGAATTAACTGAAGACTGTAAAGACCTCACAACCTTCATCACTCCATTTGGAAGGTACTGGTTTAATAGAATGCCCATGGGAATGAACTCATCTAGTGAAGTTTTCCAGCGAAAAATAGCTGTAATATTGTCAGGCATAAAAGGTTGTGTAAACCATGTTGATGACACCCTGGTTTATGGTAGAACAGTAGAAGAACATGATAAAAACCTGCGAGAAGTATTAAAAGCTCTTCACAATGCTGGAGTAACCTTGAATCGTGAGAAGTGTATTTTCAGAACAACAGAATGCACATTTCTGGGATATAAAGTCACAGCCAATGGAGTGCAACCCCTTCAGGACAAGGTAAAGGCAATAATTGACTTACCCATACCTAAAGACTTAACAGCATTGAGAAGTTTCATGGGAGCAGTCAATCAGCACCTCAGATTTCTAGGAAACATAGCTGATGTAACAAAACCTCTGCGTGACTTGCTAAAGAAAGACTCTTCAAGAGAGTGGAATAATGAACATTCTACTGCATTCCAAGAAATCAAAAAGCTGTTAACTTCAGCCCCTCAGTTAGCACATTATGACCCCCAATTGGAGACCAGAGTCTCAGCAGATGCATCTCAGCAGGGAATAGGAGCTGTACTAGAACAAAAACATGGAGATGAATGGAAACCAGTTCATTTTTGGTCTTCTTCATTCACACCTACTCAACAAAGGTACGCAATGGTAGAAAAAGAAGCATGTGCAACAAGTATGGCCTGTGAACGATTCAAACTATACCTCCAAGGTCTAAAAGTCTTTACCATACGTACAGATCATAAACCGCTTGTATCCATTCTAGGATCAAAACCTATATCAGACCTCCCAACCAGACTCCAAAGATTCCGCATGAGGATGACACCATTTAACTACAATATAGTGCATGTACCAGGTAAGTACATGTACACAGCTGATTTGTTGTCAAGAGCACCACTTCCAACACAAGAAGAAGATAAAGATATCTTAGAAAAAGAAGACAGACTTGACAAGACAACATTCCTCAGCATAATCAAAGACATGCCTTTCTCTGATGAACGACTTCAAAAAGTCAGAGAAGCTCAACAAGAGGATAATGTATCTAACAAACTCTACAGATATATAAAGGAAGGTTGGCCCCATTACAAAGACATAGAGGAAGAATTGAAACCTTTCTATAATCACAGAGACAGCTTGATTTTACTAGAAGATATAATAGCTATTGGTCTACGATTAGATATCCCCTCAAAAATGAGAAGAGACATACTTACCAAAATTCACACTGGACATGTCACCAGTTTCAAAGGTCAGCAGCGAGCCAAGCAAGCAGTGTGGTGGCCTACTATGGATAAAGACATCATCCAATGGTCAAATACTTGTGAAACTTGCAGCAAGTTAGCTACACAAAAACCAGAACCTTTAATTAGTGGAGAAGTCCCAGAATACCCTTTCGAAATCATAGCGGCTGATCTATGCACATACAGAGGAAAAGAATATCTTGTAGTTAGAGAGGTATTATCCAATTACCCAGAGGTAATCTCACTCACATCTACTACTTCCCAAGCTATAATCAACCACTTGAAATCGATCATGGCAAGACATGGAATCCCTAAAATCTTGAGGACCGATAATGGCCCACAGTTCTCTTCAAGGAACTTCCAAGAATTTGCAAGAAATTGGGATTTTACTCACATCACATCAAGCCCACACTTTCCTCAAAGTAATGGAGCTGCAGAAATTGGAGTAAAGATAATCAAAAATATTTTTGAAAGGAATCCAGAAGATCCACTCCTTGGATTACTTCATTACCGAACAACCCCCACTCAATTGGGACCAGCTCCAGCTGAAATTGAAATGTCTAGACTCTTGAATACGGTAATTCCAATGACATCAACAGCACTTAAACCCAAGGTGCAAGATTTGGAAATATACAGACAAAAACTCAATAAGAGAAGAGTAAAATGCATAAGTTCTTGAGATAGTTTGATGTAAGACTTGTTGAATTCTTCACCTCTAAATGTATTTCTATATAAACGATTTCTAAATGTTAAAAGCCTCAATACTAGGCTCTAATTAAGTTTAACTTTGGTTTGTTTACTTTGAAGATAGGTTTTGAATATGTCAATTATGTCATTAATGTCACATGACAAGCACAGATCTTAATCATAATTTTTGTAGAAAAAGGAGATGTGTAACTGTATTGACATCGGTCAAAGAATGTATCGGTAGATTTATTATCTGTGGCAACTTTTGAAAAATAAAGCATCTTTTCTAACGATCATACAGTTTACAACAAGCCAGCTGGTCTTGGGGCACAGCGCCGAGTTACAATCTCGTGACTTCAAGTTCGATCCCAGCCTACGGATTTTCTTATTGTGAATCGAGTCATTTTGTTTCTAATTTCTTTTATTTTATGTTTGTTTTTTATATTCCATGTGTTTAAAAAATTTGGTCCCGATATAGTCAGACTTTGTGACATGAGGATCTAACCTTTTTTTTTTATTTTTCTCGATGTGGAAATCCTCAATGGATGTCCTCTGCCCCGGGGAGAGCGGAGTGGTCTGTCAGACTCGTACTGACTTACTCACTAGTTTTTGACTTGTTTATAGATGCAGGTGTTGGACCTTGAGTCCCGTACTTAGTACGTATTAGTTCCAGAGCTCCAATGTCCATTTCATCCATTTCTATTGGTGTAAATATTACTAATCTGTGCCCCTGTGGCCTTGTATCTACGGAACCAGTGTTGCCACCTTAGCCCTTTTCGGGCTAGATCTAGCACTTTTTACTGTGGGTGAACTCGTTTTTTCATGTTTTAGCCAGAAAAGAGTAATCTAGCCCTTTTCAGGCGATACGAAAACATCGCACAGCGATTACCAAGTTATGAAACAATGCGCGCCATGTATAGATTTTGTCAGTTCACACTTGTATATTATATTATGTTTTTTTGTTATGGTAACATCATGCGTGAATGTTTTGACTTGGTTCTGCTTCGGCAGATATGATTTTGGAAGATTCTGATAAAGACTGATTTTTAACAATTTAATATAATTAGATTTTGCACTTTCATAAATTACTTAACACTACTTTTCAAATAAACAATTTTTAACCCTTTGCATTTTTATTTATGTTTTTAGCCCTTTCTAGCTCGTTTGATGGCAAAATCTAGCTCATTCTAGCTTGACTGACTGCCCCTTTTCAAAAACCAAGGTGGCAACACTGTACGGTACGGTTTACGTTACGGTAGTGAACAATGTTGCCAACTTAGTGCTTTTGGCGCTAGATCTAGTGTGTTTCTTGATGTTTTAGCGCTCAAAATTCCATAACAGTGTCTAGTGCCCTAAATAACGCATTTTTAAAAGTCGGTTTAGCCTGTCTGTTTAGTCTTTTTACTAACGTGCGTGATAAATCACGAACGTTGGTAAAAACAAAACCAACTAATGGTGCGTTCTGAAACACAGTTAAATAAGTTCAGCCAGGTGAACATAATAAAAACAAAGCAACGAAATCGAATGAGTCTTCACATACTTGATTCAATATTATTTATTTGATCTGGGCTACGAGGCAAATAAAACTTGCAACAATTATATTATTTCGAAGGAATTTCTTGGAAAAGTCGGTTCGAAAGAGATGTACAAGTTACTCCAACAATCAACTCCAGCCCTACTCTCTAACGCTTCGTCCGTCCGGATCTATGCGTCTCTCTCGCGCACGTCTGCAAATGAGTGCAAGTGAGATAGCTCCGAATATACGGACGAAGCTTTAAGGAGTAAGGCCTCTGAGGCCCTCTCATCAACTCCTGGTCCCTCGACTACTCAATCAGCCACCACAGCAACCGTGAATTCAGACCATGATTCCAACTCTGATTTGGACAACGATCTAATTTTGTAATAACAATATTCTCAATAAAACTTCTTTTTTTAAATATTTTGATTGACTTTATTTATTTGGTGCTCTTTTATCAAAACTAGCACAACCCTAGTGCATTTTAGGGTTTGTTTAGCGCATTTCTACAATAGCAGTTGGCAACACTGATAGTGAACGTAGTGAAGCAAGATATCTTTTATTCTGCTCATCGCTTTTGATGTCGTGTATCTAAAAGTTACGTTTTGTAACATAATAGCTAAGCTTTCTTGTACAAATGAGTCTGGATGTGTTCTTTTAACATTTAGGTCATAAGTTTTAACATAATAATTAGTTTTATCTGTAAAATTAAAGCCTTGAGGTTGGTAAAAAAACTATAATTATTTACATTTTGAGTCGCAACATAAAAGTTGCATTCTTTCAATATTCTGGTATTGCAGCATCATTTTTAGTAATAGGAAATGAGATACAAGATTTTATACTCTAATCAGACATACCACTTCAATGGTTATACGTTCTATGGTGTGATTAAGATGCCTAACATTGGACATGCGCTAAAGTATGTACTATAACATTCTAGCTTCAAATTCTTTTAACAAAGATCAAGTAATTCATAAACTAAAATTCTCTTTGTCCGAGTAAGTGTCACCTCCAGGCCTCTAGCATCTTCTGATTCTTACTCATTTTCATTTAAGTATATGTGTCATCATTTTAATTAATTTTGATCTGTTGTTTCAGCTTGTATTATGGGCGGTTGCCGCTGCACTTACCGTAACTGCTCTTTACGAACAGATGGGAAAACTCATATGTTCCACTACCCCGTGTTTGACAAAGTTCGTTGTCACCAATGGCTTACAAATGCGCACAAATTAGAATTTCTCAATTTGAAAGTGTCACAGCTAAAGAACAGAGTTATATGCCAACATCATTTCAAAGATGACAACTTCATGAACTATATGGTTTGTTTATAATTTGTATTTGCTTAAAAAAACAGACATAGTAAGTAACTGCATTCTCTTGGATACACTTATTAACTTTGAAAAGAAACATAATTATTACGTCTTGATCAATAACAATACTCATATTGATTTCTTTCTGATTGTTGCCATGCAATTATACAATGAAAACAGTTTACTCATTATATTTTATTATTTGCATTTCAGAAAGACAAACTTACATTTGATGCAGTACCCACAGAAGATGGACCTTATTGTGATTCTAGTCAATTAGATGAAAAAAAACCTGATCAAGAGGAGTCCAAAGTGTTCAACATAATATCTCTTGATGATATTGAAAATGAATATTTGACAATAGTAGATAAGAAAGCAAACTTTTCAGTGAAATATGGAGATTTCCTAACAAACTGTGATTTAATGGAATTGGATTCATTAAACTCATTTAACCAGATAAGTGATACCAACCAAATTAATATAAAGCGCCTTTCTCAACTAGGAGCAAAACCGAATGTCTCAAAAAACTCTATTCCTTCTAAAAGACTTGTTAGAAAGGTGCGAGTCGCACATTTGAGTGGGAGAGGTCGCACCGTGCGACCTCTCCGCTCCGTGCGACCTCTCCCACTCATAAATAGAAAGAAGAGTTTGAGAAACTCCAGCTGTAGGATTTTAAAAAGTACTACTCAAAATGAAGATATAGTTATTGAAGGTAATGTTACAATAAACTCTGATAACACTGTAAATATTAGTAATCTAATTGAAAAATCACGAACTGAAGAAGACCCAAACTCACTGAACTTTGTACTGAATGTGTCTGAAGTGCCAATTGAATTTGACAAGCCAAAATCAAAGGACAAAATTCAGGAAAATATAGATCAATCCATTAATGAAAAAGTACTGCATGATTCAAAAGTATTAAATGATCAGTTAATTAAAGTAAAAGCATCTGATGATTCAAAACTCTATGATCAGACATTTGATGAACCAAAACTTTTAAACAATCAGTCATTTGATGAACCAAAACTCTTAAACAATCAGTCATTTGATGAACCAAAACTCTTAAACAATCAGTCATTTGATGAACCAAGACTATTAAACAATCGGTCATTTGATGAACCAAGACTATTAAACAATCAGTCATTTAATGAACCAAGACTATTAAACAATCAGTCATTTGATGAACCAAGACTATTAAACAATCAGTCATTTGATGAACCAAGACTATTAAACAATCAGTCATTTGATGAACCAAGACTATTAAACAATCAGTCATTTGATGAACCAAAACTATTAAACAATCAGTCATTTGATGTAAAAGTACTGGGTGAACCAAAACTCAATGACAACAATGCTGGCAGAAATTTGATAAAGGAAAAGAAAAAGATAAGAATTATATCTGAGAAAAAGATATCTGAGCCTGTACCTCTAATTGGAAAACTTGAACCAGTTTCACCTACTAGAATATTAACTTTCCCAAATAAGAGACGTTTTGTCAGACCAAATCCATTAGTAGAAATTCCAGAAGTGCCTATTCTTACTAGTACTACAGAGACTTCAACTATTGCAACTGACACATCGAAAAATAACATAATTGTAGAAAATTCCGCAAGTGAACCTATAGATATTGCTAGTAGTAGAAGAGATCATATTCCTCCTCAAGAGAGGAAAGATGTAATAAATATAATTTCGAACAATGGTTTACCTGACAGTGCTTCTGAAAAACCTAGATATGATGAAATAATTAAAACTCCAAAGATTTCATCAAAAACTTCTTTGTTAAAGAATAAGATACCTCCAGAAAGAGCAGCTGCAATAGCAGAAAAAAGAAAATTTAACATGAAGTTAAGGGATATTATTGAAGATTGTCTAGATAAGTTAGATGACCCGGATAAAACAAATATTGATAAAAGAAAACTATCACATAAAACAAGTACAATGCAAAGCAAAAAGCAGCAAGTGGGTTCTTATCTCGCTAAAGATCCAGAACTGCCTAGTGTCCAAGACTATACTATTGCTTACTTAGAATCTAGAATGAAAAAGATGGAAGATAATTTGATTAATAAAATAGGAGAAAACTCCAAAAAAATTGTAGAATTAAAACAAGCAGTTTCATCATCATGTGAAAAGAAAAATGTCCATACACAGACATCAGTTAGTGAAGATATACATAAAAGACAGCTTTATCAAGAACTATCTAAATATTTAAGTCAAGAGACAAACAGTTTAATATATGAAGAACTTTTCATAAATAAGTATGTGAAGGATGTGCCCAAATGCTCTTCTCCAAAAAGGCGCAAACGCAGATGATGAATAGTGTGGTAAATAACATTAGGCAGTTGTTATAATATACATTTAATTACATTATTAAATTTATAATCGCTTTGTTACTGGATTATTTTACTTTTACCAGACTTTTACCGATGTTGTCTCCTCTAAATAATCCTATAAAAGCATCAACAGTTGATTCAAATCCCTCAGTAACATGTTCTTTGTACTTTAGTTTCCCTGCTTTCACCCATTTCAAGTTTTGATTTATACCTTCAATAGTGCGATCGGCAAATTTGTTCACCATGAACCCTTCAAGTTTTAGCTGTTTACCGACGATGAATGTTTGAATCATTGTCGCTGAAAATATAAATATGTTTAAAAGAAAATAATCAAAACTTAAACATTGTTTGTTTGTCTCAAATAATGTTCAACCCACCCTTCCGCTTTTCAGGATCGGTTTCATTATAACTTCCAATTGCTCCACAGACGGCGACTCTGCCGTATTGGCTCATCTGCGACAACACTGTACTACTGATTTCGCCGCCAACATTGTCAAAGTAGCAGTCTACGCCTTTGGGAGCGATTTCCTTCAGATATTGTGCTAGATCTGTCGTTTTATAGTTGGCAGCATAGTTAAAACCTAATTCTTTGACCAGCCATTCGCATTTATCGTCAGTGCCAGCGAATCCAATAACTCGGCATCCTATAAGTATTCAGTTAGTTTTAAATTCAGAGCAACGCCATGTGATCGGGAAATATTTCTCATAGAAGCAGGTTTGAGACGAAAATTTGTGAAAATATGTTTATTACCTAGGATCTTTGCAATTTGTCCGACGTGCGAGCCCACTGCACCCGCCGCACCTGACACTACCACAGTTTCCCCAGCCTTCGGTTGGCAGATCTCGGTAAAGCCGAAATATGCAGTGTTCCTGTAATAAATAAATACACAGAGTTAAACAACCGCAGCTTTTAGATTGATTTCAACAAAATTACATTCCTTACCCTACTCTCCCACAGACTCCTAGGGCCAATGATACGGGAAAATCTCCAAAGTCGGGTAATTTGTGAAGATAAGGTTTTTGCCCACTGTATTTCTCGTTTTCGGGTGTCGTAACGGTGTGGGTTCTCCAACCAAAATGTCCCATAACCCATGATCCCCCTGGGTACTCAGGATTTTTGCTTTCTATCACTCTGTAAATAAAGATCACATTACAATATTAATAAATATTTCTAATCTTGTCACAATTTTATAAGGTGCGAATATGACTGAAGTCTGCACCAAACCTTTATGTCTGCTTACCCTTTCAGATTTAAAATATTGATGCATTAGCTTCTGCCAGCGGTTTCGCTCGCGTGAAGTTTGATAATTGTCCCATGGAATCTTACTACCGGGATAAAAAGTTTCGTAGGTATTAATCCAGGCTACAAACTATGTGTGCAAAATTTCATCCAAATCCGTTCAGTAGTTTTTGCGTGAAAGAGTAACAAACATCCATACATCCGGACTCACAAACAATCAAACAAATACTAACTTCGCAATTTGGCCGCCAATCATATCACAAGGGAAGGTCGCACCAAGTTTCATGCGCTGGTAAGGATCAACACTGATGTAAGCAGCTTCAGCGAGGAATTCTGGAAGAATTATTTAATAAGTAGGTAATCGATAACAAGCGCTTAGGAGGGAAAAAAGTAGCAAGTAGGTAAGTACACAACAACTTACCATTTTCTTGTAATTCAGGCAAAACTTCTTCGACAATTTCGAAGTCACTTTCCTTAGGTTCTCCTACAAAAGGATTCAGAACAACGTATTTCTTGGCGATGACCATTGTGATTTTGTGAATGAATATAAGTAGCTCACAATATTTTAACCACGATTTAGATAGTACAAATCTGCTATGTAAACGATAAAAAAAAAAAATGTTATGGAGTGAAACTGCAGAAATATTACTTTACCGGTTTTATCTTTGAAGTAAACACTATTTTGTACCGTAATTCTTCTAGACTTAAAGCATATTTTCAAGGTTTTGTAAAATATGAGCACTTCAGACTGGTTATCTATTTGATAATGTTATGAGACCTTGGACGATAGTTATACCTACGTGTTATGACTTGTATTACTACAACCTGTAGTCTGATTTAAACAGAGATATAAAAGAATAAAGTTTTAAATCTTACAAAATTAGCTACTCTATTTGTGGTTCAAACTTCGTTTGAAACACTTTAGAATAAAGTTCTAATCAGCTTGCATACAAAGTGGTTGTTACGTCGGTCACTGCCAGTCACTGCGGGCCGAATAGTGCAAAATAGGTAAAATAAAATCAAAAACCTAACTCAGAATGAAATAAAATAAATATAGATACAGAAATAAAGAATGGCGCTAATCAAAGAGTAAAAAACGTAGGTGCTAATTAATTATTTTATTCAATAAAATCCATAAAATCAAAAAACTAGATTTTCTATCTATAGGTACTTTGGTTATCTGTATTCGTAGTTTCGTCTTTCGTACATAATGGCGCGATGCGGGAAGTTTAAATCATAGGTTTTCGTCTTGATTAATGCTTTAGTACTTAAATTAATAGATTTCTATGAGGAATATACATTTAACATTAGCTACGTTATAAGTATTCGTCGAATTTATTCTAACTTATTCAATAAAATGTATCTACGCTACGATCCGTAATACGATTCAAAACTACCCTTTGTGCCAGTTTCGAGTGCTATGTCGCTACGATGCTGATGCGCTGATAGAATACGCAGATTAAAATCTTTTTGCGCAGTGACAATAATTATCTAATTGATATATAGACGTAACTTTTCAATGCGTCATCCTTCACTCATTATCTCAAGATGACATCTGAATGGTTCAACCTCTGGGTATTTTTGCAGTAACACGTTTTTAAAGTGTTGTGACATAATAACAAGAATGTGCTCTGTGTAATTAGGCCGTCATGATGATTCATAGAAGTATGTGTAAGGGTTAGAAACAATAAAATATTAGAAAAACATTAATTTTATTGAAAATGGTACGCCACCGTAATAACTCCACTGAGACAACGGACAACGGCAGCGCGAAACGGAAACTGTGAGTCGATGTTGCAATACTGAAATAATAAGTTAATACATAGGTACCTAGGTTAGGCTATCCGTTGCTGTTTACAATTTTAGTTCATGATTCGCTGTTAATATTTGGTCAGTTCGCCATACCAGCTAGCTATTAGCTCATTCCACGGAAACAATCTTAGGTTAGGTTAGTACCGGGCCTAGAGTTCTTCAGTGGGTACAGACGCCAGCACATCGATCAAGCTACTACAATCTGTCAAATTTCTGTAACAGATTTTTAATTTATCATTAGATTATAACAAAATAGGTAAAAAAAAAACTAAAACTTAACATAGATAACTTCCTTCTCTCTCAAAATTATGTAGACACTGAAAATATTTTACAAAGTTACTAAAAGCCACGCAGCCATTCATAACACCTATACACACGTATACACACCCGCCACACTACACTCACACGCTCACTCACACAATATGTTCTTACACACACGCACGATAGTAATAAACAAATTAATAATATTGTAATACTTACATTTGCATTGACACCGCACCGGCGCACTTGTAATGGCAGCTCGATCATGGTGGTGACGGAAGTAACTGGTGCTTATCCTATAGCACAGGAGTCCCTAATTTAAGGCTGATGCTCCAGGGTAGCCCGCGAAATTCAAATTTTCTAACGTTTTTTTCAATTTGCAGGTCAATGCTAAGTTGTATGGTATGTTGATTAAATATTATTCGCGGCTGTAAGACGTATGTAGTTACAGAATTATAATCATCAAAATAATCAATACGACCCTCCAAGTCGGTCTGCGCATTATACAGACAAAACGATGCATCATCTGCGCCCCGTTGATACCTATAATTGTTGTCTGCGCTGGTTTACATTATATGTTCCGAATCGCCATAAAGTTTAAAGCGTTATTCCTGCGCATACCGTCACTCGCAGCTAACTTCCGAGCCGCCATTAAGTTTGAAACGAACTATTATAATAATAAATTGTAAATAGGTTTAAGTTTTGATCAAATGAATATTGTTTATTGTTATTGTTTTATTATTCCAGGATGATTGTGAAAATTTGACAGTTTCGGGTAGCTTGATGTGCTGGCGTCTCTAAGCGGGTACCTATTGAAATATGTAGGTACCTACTAATTTTGGTGCAGATCACAGATGTGAGCATGAATGCATTTAGGTAGGTACTTCTCTTATCATTTTGTGTCTAATGTGTTTACTTACCTACAACAATATTTCAATATTTTTTCAGAGATAAAAAAGAAAGTAAATCAAAAGCCACTGTGCCGTCTATATCATATTTTACATTGGTATAATTCTATTTTTTTCATAAGTTTGCTTTTATTGTTTATTGTACTTAGTTGTTTTTATTTTGCTGTTCTTAAATTCGTAGATAAAAGTAAAAAAACCCGACACAAAAAACCTCAACAACGCTTGGATTCAAATATTCTACTTTCAATTAACGTAACGGTGTACAACCGAAGCTCGATAGTCACTGGATATCAGAAAGATACGTAATAGGCCTACAGATTATATCAGAAAGATACGTAATAGGCCTACAGATTATATTAACATGTGCTCATCAAAACAACGTATCGTATACCCTTTCGAATTCGATCAGTAGGCCTATTACGTATCTTTCTGATATCCAGTGGCTATCAAGCTTCGGTTGTACACCGAACTTTGATAACAACCGAGAATGTCATAATATTGGTATTACGTATTGCACTGAGTGGATATCACTTTACGGTGACTAACAGCCCGGGTACGGTGTAACGTCTTTCACGAAAGCCTCTTCAAACTCAGTTGTCATCAATTTCTTTTCCACTACGCTTACTTAATCGAAATAATCTATGTATCGATACGAAAGCGTCTGTCAAAATGAGTTACGGTGACTATCAGCCACGATGACAACCAATGACGTCATATTTGATCGCGACTGGTCGTAATAATACGAAACTAAACTTTTGACAGTTATTTGATGGACACTGAGCATAGATAATATCATTTCGAGCTGTCAACAGAGATACGTAATAGGCCTGCTGATCTTAGCGCAATTTATTATTACAGAACCAATAACACGTAATATTCATTACCACTACCTGTGCCACTACTCACTTTGTATTCGAAATAGACGACCAATTTTATTTTTAATTGTTGTGTTGTGATGTGTGAAAGCGATTATTCTAATCGATTATTTTTTTGTAAGTTTCGATTAACTCGAGTAAATAAATTAAAGAATTTAATAAAATATCGTCAAACGGATATTATAATAATTATTAAAATATTTTTTTAAGTTTTAATAATGTTATTATTAACAGTTTTTTGTACATTGTAGGTACTAAAGCCGACCCAACAATAAACAGCACAGATTGGTCTATGGCAAAATTCGCGCCAGTTTTTTTTTAAAGATCAAAATCTAAATTAGGAATGCACCAAAGAGTATAGTAATATGAATGCACTCGCTGTTCACATTTATAATTGAAACTATTAAATTAACAAGATAATTTATTGTGTTTTTATTTTTAAGAGGATTTTTAAGACATGATAACCGGCTGCACGCATGAAAGTGTCACGAATCCAGCGATCAACGCCCAGCTCAAACCCTTGGACCTAGAAAACTGAAAATTTGCACAGTGGTTTCCTTTATAATGTAGACAAGGAATAAGGAAGGATTTTTCGAAATTTTACGCCTAAGGGGGTTAAAAAAGAAAGTTTGTATGAGAGTCCGTCAGTTTTAAAGTTAGGATCTTAAAATTTTGTGTTTAGGCTGACGATTGAAAATTAATTAAAGCGCGGCTCAGCGTTTTTGATAATTTCACGCCCAAAGGGTTAAAAAAGGGGATGAAGTTGTGTATGGAAAGTCTTGTTGTCTTAATTTTCGAAGTGAAAATCACAAAATTTAATATCTAGGCGTTTGGTTGGAGGCTAACGCAACGGTGTTGTTAGAATTTCAATCCTTTGAGGTGTGAAAAGGGGGATGAAATTTTGTTCATAAGTTAAATCGAGTCTGCGTAACACTGGTCAGTTACCCTCACTCGTCAGTTTATTTAATTCGACAGTTTCGTTGATTCGTCACTTTCGCTGATTGGACAGTTGTGTGAATTCGAGAGTTGCGTCAACTCGGGAGTTTCCATAATTGGCCAGTTTCGTCGATTCGTCACTTTTATCCAATTCGTCAGTTAAAGTACAGTCGGTAGGAAATTGTCTGTTAATTTTAATATTTAATATTTATTAATTGTATTGAGATCTATTTATTTTACTATTTAATATATATACATTGCAGTAAATTTATGTTTTAATTGAGTAAGAAGTTAAGTTTTTTTCATATTAATATATTTATATTTTTTTAAGAGCCTTGTATGTCCCATTGCTGGGCAAAGGCCTCCCCATATCCTTCCAGGTACTCTTCACCGGCGCCACGTCAAACCAGCCTTTGCGATGCACGTATAAAACATCAAGGCTCAAACAGGATTGGGCGGGACACGTGAGCCGCATGCACGGCCACCGCTGGGCAAAGGTCTCAACACAATGGCCGGTCTAGAAAGAGATGGCGAGATGATTTAGACGTGCATATTAATATAATTTACTTTAAAAATCTTATCCGTCGTGCTCTTGCCACCGCCGGGGTGCCAGCTGTATTAGAACCCACTGGCTTGGCACGCGTCGATGGCAAGAGACCAGATGGTATGACCATAATGCCATGGAAGTTAGGTAGGCCTTTGGTGTGGGACGCAACTTGCGTCGACACCCTTGCGCCATCTCATCTTCCTAGCACAGTGTGCTGCGCTGGGGCGGCTGCTGCAGGTGCTGAAAACCTCAAACACACACTACTACAATAATTTAATTGGTAATTATGTGTTTGAGCCGTTTGGGGTTGAAACACTAGGGCCATGGGGTCTGAGTGACCTAGTATTTCGGGAAATCGCCAAACGGTTGGTCGACTCTTCACGTGACCAGAGGGCGGGCCTATTTTTTGGCCAAAGAATCAGAATTGCCATCCAACGTGGGTTTTTTGATATTTGTAAAGTATTTTTATTTCTTTTATAGAGTTACAGCCTTATTCATAAAAAAATCCTTAATTGAGGTTTGATCGGTTTGTTAGTAGACTGATTAAGCTTGTTTGACGGTTGTCAAGAAGTATGATTCATAAACGCTTGCTAGCAGTCTGCTTTTAATGAGCTGCTGATAGACGGATTAGACGCGTTATGTTGGCCATCTTGACAAATCAAAGACAAAAAATGGCCCCGACCCTTGTTTCGTATTATGTGTGAAGTGGAATAATCAAAATATAAAATATAATAATAATATGTATAATAACAATAAAAAATATTAGGTATTAATATTTTATTATTATTATTCCGTTTATTCATGTATATCCTTATCTAATTACATTTTTAAGTATTTCTTAAAATAAAACGATACAAAAAAAAAACACTTAAAAATATAAAAAAATAGTAGTCCACCGGTGTCGGGAGCAGGGTCCAAGCCACCGGCGGTTAGGGCTGCAGAGACAGGAACCTCCTCACAATGCGAGCCGTATCGAGGAGTACTGCCTTCTGAATCAGGCCCTTGATCCAACCGTCTAAAGAGAGCTTCGATAGATGGTCATCGAAGCTCTTGGCTATAAGGCCATTGGCCGTCACGACAATCGGCACAATGATAACCGAGTTCATATTCCACATGTCGCGAACCTCGTGTGCCAAGTCGAGATATTTTATTTGTTTCTCTTTCTCAGCTTTCACGAGGTTCTCGTCATGTGGAATGGTAACATCGATTATCATTACGCGGCGCGCTGATCGGTCCATCATCACTATGTCAGGCTTATTGGCGACAATAGTCCTATCAGTAATGATGGACCGACCCCAGTACAGCGTGACATGGTCTTTTTCGAGAACTGGGTCGGGCACATACTTGTCGTACGGTACCTCAGATTCCACAAGTTTATATTTCAAGGCAAGTTGCTGGTGTATAATCCTGGCTACTTGGTTATGCCTGTGCAAGTACTCGCCGTTAGCCAGACGAGAACAACCAGAAATAATATGTCTGATGGACTCACCCGGAAGGTGGCATGCCCGACACACGTCAACCGTCCCGTCCTTCATAATATATTTCCGGTAGTTGTTCGTCAACATAACTTCGTCCATAATCGCACAGACAAAACCTTCAGTTTCCCCAAAGAGGTCGCCGAAACGTAACCAGGACACGGATGCTAGAAAATCTACATCGGGCCCATGAAGAGCCCGGTAGAAGCGCCCGTGTAGCTCCTTGCCTTGCCATACTTCCTTGCGGTCATCGGTGGTAAGTACCTCAGGTTTGTGCCAGTTCTCTTTAGCCATGGACAGCGGGGTGAGTCCCTTGTCCACTGCGACCACATCTCGATGCATACCCACCTCGGCTTTTAAAAACTATTCTCTGAGACTGCACACCTCGCGGTTGTGGAGGGTCTTCGCGTTTAAAAAGCCTCGACCTCCGCACTTCCGCGGGATGTACAGTCTCATAACCGATGATCGTGGGTGATGCATCCGGCTTTCGGTCAGCAGTGTACGAACTCTTCTATCCAGGGCGTCGAGTTCGGTCTGAGTCCATTTGAGTATGCCGAAAGAGTACATTAAAACCGGCATGACCCAACCATTGAAGGCGCGCACCTTGTTCCCGCCTGAAAGAAGGCTATTTAATACCTTTTTCAGGCTACCGAAGAAGCGCTCCCTCAACGATTGCTTCATGTCAGTTACATTAATGCCTAACGCTTCCGACATACCCAAATACTTATAGGTTTCGGATGAGGAAAGAGATCTCAGCTGTATGGAGTCCGAGAGCTGAAGTCCCTCGGACTCCACAATCTCCCCTCGCTTTACATACATGACTGCACATTTGTCCACACCAAATTCCATCCTGATGGCGCTACTAAACGTTTCAGTTACTTTCAGTAATTCCATCAGTCGCAATTTGTTGGGGGCAAAGAGTTTCAGATCATCCATGTAAAGCAGGTGAGATATAACCTGACCATCCTTCCTCAACCGGCAGCCTAGGCCTGAATTCTCCAGCAATGTGCTTAGAGGATTCAGGGCTAAACAGAACCAAAGTGGACTCAGACTGTCGCCCTGGAATATTCCCCGCTTAATCCATATAGGCTCATCGCTCCCCTGGATCCGTCGACATCCTGGATATCGAAGGACAGTCTTCCATTGCCCCATACATGACTCAAGAAAGGTGCGTAGAGTTGTATCTACTTTGTACAACTCCAGCACCCTCATGAGCCACGTATGTGGCACCGAGTCATAGGCCTTCTTATAATCTATCCAACATGTCGACAGATTCTTGCGAGATCGACGAACCTGCTGGCTAATGGCCATGTCGATGAGGAGTAGCTCCTTAGTACCGCGGGACCCATTCCTACATCCATTCTGAGAGGCTGACATGATGGAGTTTTTGTCAATGTGTGTATTAATTTTCACTCTCAGAATGGATGTAAGAAGCTTGTAGATCGTCGACAAACACGTGATCGGTCTATAATTTTTGGGTTCCGCGGGACTACCTGACTTATGGAGCAGGTGGGTCACGCCTGTTGTTAAAAACTGTGGGAGGGACCCGGACTCTAAGGATGACTGGAATTGCGATGCCAGGCAAGTGTGTGAACTACTAAACCATTTGAGCCAGAAGTTGTGCAGTCCGTCCGGTCCCGGGGATTTCCAATTTGGTAACGGACGAACTGCTCTGGCTACATCTAAAGGTGTTATAAAAATTGGCTCCATTTCTGGGATAGGTTCACACACTCGATCGACATCACGCATCCAGTCAGCCTCAGTATGACAAACGGGTACCGACCAGATGCTGCGCCAGAAAGAACTCGTGGCGGCATCATCCGGGCGGCACACATCTGTCATATTTTGCTCGGGTCGCTCCCAAGCTCTGTATACCCACCTCTCATCGCTCTGGAACATGCGATTCTGTGAATACCGATTAACCCGCCGCTTATACCTCCGAATACGGTTCGCCCATGCATAAACTTTCTGCTTCAGGAAGTCGATGCGCTCTGTGACACGGGACATGTATTCTTGAGGACTGATTTCAGTCCCCGAGAATGCCCGCCTCACAAAGCGCATCACTCGTGGTCGTGTATTGCCCTCCCTGAAGCAGTATAGTTTGCCGATGAGTACCCTAGCCCCGTCGATACGGCGCTCGATCCTGCGCTGCCAGGCTGGTACGGCTGGTTTTGGTCGAGTAGCTACCTCACAATTTGGAAACTTGACATTAGCTAAACGACATGCCGTAACAGCCCCACAGAACAGGATCGAGTGTGTATCAACGAGGTTCTCGCTACTCTCGAAAATATTCTTAAGTTGCGAGTCCAAGGCACACACCAGCGCCCTATTTTTCTCATGCATGGGTAACCGTGGTAATCGGGGCCTAAGTTCGGTAGGAGTGGACCGATATTCATGAAGCGCATTCTCCAGAGCGCTCCTCAATCGGTCGTTGCACTGGCTACTTACCGTGGCAACTCCATCATCCTCCTCTACAACAGCAGGGTTCAACCGCGGTGGTGTTGCGTCAATAGCTGACACTTTTCTTCTCTTTCTTTTCGCTGACCGCGGTTTGTGTCGGAGTCAAGACGATAAGGTTGCTCAGTACTTCTGAGCGCAGCCTATCAAGCGCGGCGTCGTCCAACCTGTGACTGCGTTGGATGACCCGCACCTGATCCGATAGTCGTTGGGCCGAGACGTTGACGGTTGGTTCAAGATCCTGGAACAGAGACAGCATCCTAACACGGTACGCAGTGAGGTTAGTTCCCCCCTCTGTAAACCCGTAGTATGCGCGCATGACGTTCTCGTTAATGGATTGAGTCCATTTCATGCGCTGCACACAACCACCGGTAGCGGGGACCCGGCTCGGGGCCTGTTGGCCCCTAAGCCCCAAGCTCTTCGGTGGCCGGCCTCTCCCCGCACGACGTACAGGTGGTGGCGACGTCGGCGGAGAGAAATACTCGTCGCTCGAGCTCGACGCAACTGCCACGGCCGGTGTCACAGCGCTCACGATGGGGCTGGGTTCCGGCGGCGGCGAGGCGGAGCTGAGCGACGGGTCCGGAGGTGAAAGGCGTGCGCGACGAGCAGCGGCTCTGGTCAACATTGTCTTGTTATAAGCTTGATTTCGTTGTTGGTGAAAGCCATTCAAATATAATTATTACGGGCTTGTTTTGACATTTATGTCACTATTGATTGGTTTTTTCAAAGGTTTTTTCTTCTATGTTTATTCATATTTATTGCCTTCATTTTATTTTTATATGGTAAAATTAAGTTATAGAATATTGTAAATGGATTCCTGGCTATTTAAATACCAAGACGTCTGTTGACGTTTAGTGTTGCCATTTATTATTATTATTATTATTAATTATTTATTTATATGATATAAATTTATTTATTATTATTAATATTATTATTATTAATCATTAATATTATTATTGATCCTGGATTTTTTTAAATCTTTGCTCTCTTCACTAAAATTATCTTCGGTATGGTTTGTTGCTCTTGTCAAAGTCAGCTGTTTAAATTTGCGGCGGCCATTTTGTGACTTAGCAGGGAGATAAAGGAGAGTCAACAGTCCTCTAACTTTAGCAGAGCCTTGATAGACTGATTAGCGTTAACAGACGTTTATGAATCACGTGTTTTAGCATCGGGCCTTAAAGGAGCCTTCAAAGAGGCTCTAACTTTTTATGAATAAGGCTGTTAGTAATAATGTAAATATTATTAGTCTGTGTTTAATAAAAACCTAACTTTAAAAATACAAGTTAAAGTTTGATTTTTTTGTTTCCTTAGAACCCCTATCCTATCCACATTCATTGTTTATTATTTTCCTCGAGTGTACCTAAGTGACGAGTCAACGAAACTGGCAAATTATGGAAACTGTCGAGTTGACGCAACTGTCGAATTCACACAACTGTCTAATCAGCGAAAGTGACGAATCAACGAAACTGTCCAATTAAATAAACTGACGAGTGAGGGAATCTGACCAGTGTCAGATTCCCTCACTCGTCGAAGGCCCGATGCTAAAAGCATCGGGCCTTCAAGGAGCCTTCAAAGAGGCTCTAACTTTTTATGAATAAGGCTGTTAGTGTGTAAATAATGTAAATATTATTAGTCTGTGTTTAATAAAAACCTAACTTTAAAAATACAAGTTAAAGTTTGATTTTTTTGTTTCCTTAGAACCCCTATCCTATCCACATTCATTGTTTATTATTTTCCTCGAGTGTACCTAAGTGACGAGTCAACGAAACTGGCAAATTATGGAAACTGTCGAGTTGACGCAACTGTCGAATTCACACAACTGTCTAATCAGCGAAAGTGACGAATCAACGAAACTGTCCAATTAAATAAACTGACGAGTGAGGGAATCTGACCAGTGTTACGCGGACTCGTTATAGTTATTTATGCAACTGTTATATAATGAGGTATTAAAACACGAATGTGGGTTTATCACACGAGGCGAAGCCGAGTGTTTAATACAAACAAACCATGTAGGTATAAGTAATAATATAATTATTTACATTTTGGATTGTACGATTATTAAAATGCACAAAGCTTGTATCATTCATTTTTGTAAACAACAAAGTATACGTACGAATTATCCTATAAGTTTTTCTGTGGTAGTGAAGACAAAAGTGTGGTAGTGAAGCACGTGCTAGACAATGTTCTTTTTTTAAAACGAGTTGCGTAATGAAATTTAGTACAACATTATAACACTCGTTTGGATGTTATAATGGTTATTATGACACTGGCTGTTTTAATGTTGGCAATAAGCTAACTGTTTTGTTTCAGATACTTTCATAGATGATTTATAGCATGGGTGTAGATGAAATCACTAATATCATGAAAAATTACGTTATCACGTAAAATTATCGTCCGTAAAGCGACTTTACAGACAACCATTTCTTTAAGCTTTTATTTAACTTGTCTGCCTTGTTTGTTAGTATTGGTCAAACCTTGCAACTGAATTTTAAACCAGTTCTCCCCACCAATTGAACTAAAATTTTGTACACGTTTGGCAAACGAATTACATAATTTTGCAGCCAGGATCGTCTCCTCACGAGAGAACTCCTCAACCATGGTTGAGGAGGAGTTAACGTGGATACGAAAAAAGTGTCGAGATACCACGCGGGCGAAGGTGCGGGCATAAACTAGTACTTTATAAATGTGAATTGCGAGCACATTCCCAGTTTAAACTTTGAAACAAAAAAGTTAGGTTCTGTGCGTGCGTTTACAGTTGAAAACCAATCCATTTTTAGATTTTTTCTTTGCTTGAACTATGAGACTTTATTTATTGCCACATGCTCCTTCTTCAACGGAAAGTTTCTCCTCTACATAAGTTATTAAAAAAAAGATAATTATCAAAATGTTGACTTAGAAGCAAGAATTTTCTTTTTTGTTTTGAGATTAGAGATTTCTGTGTTTCTGATTATTTATCCTCTTGAAGTCAACCAAAAGCAACGAATGTTACACTACATGAAATTATTTTAAAAAACTATATAATTTTATAAAACATATACTATATTAATTATAAAAAACCAGCCAAGTGCGTGTCGGGCCACGCGCAGTGTAGGGTTCCGTAGTAGCCCGTTAACACTAATAATTTATTATAGTTTTTAAGTTTTTTTTGTTTTAGATTTTGTTTTTCAATGCAAGTCTTTACCCGTTTTAAACAAGGGGATCCCTTCTTTTTGCATAATGTTCTTTTTCCTAATATACACACATCAACACGGTCTAGGGATATTTTAAAAAAAGCGAATTACTATCAATGTGTTAATTATTTATATGACATGTATATATTTAAAAGATACGTTATTTAATATTCTACCATTTTTTAATAATGGTTAAGGTATAGATTAAAATTTCAGGATTTTATGGAAAAAAAATGAAGCATAGACGGAAACCGTATACGAATGAACTTTTAATTTGTGAGTAAAAACTGAAAAAAATAGAAAAATCATTTAATTTGTGTTTATAAACTTGAAGTTAGTAGTCTGAGAAAGCGCCCATGATGTTCATAACACATCGGCAACAATTCGGCATGCTCAGAACAAGGTTGTCAATGTCTTGCTGCGGAATATTGTCCCATGTCCTTCTGAGGTGCGCAAAAAGTTGATCTTCTGTAGCCAGATTTTCAGGAACTTCCTTCAGAGCTCTTCTTTGCAGCATATCCCACGCATGCTCAATGGGATTTAGATCTGGCGATTGAGCAGGCCAGTCTAAGGCCCTAACATTATGTGTATGTAACCAAGCTGCTACCGTTCTCGCCGTGTGTGCCCGGGCATTGTCGTGCATGAGCAGGAAATCTTGCCCCATTTGTGTTCTGTGGGGCAAGATTACGGGCCCCAGCACCTGTTGGACGTATCGTTCTGCCGTCATATTGCCCCGCACCCAAACGAGATCCGTCCGTCCTCCAAGACGAATTCCTGCCCAAACCATAATTGTTCCTCCTTGGTATGGGTGAACTTCCTGAGGGTTCTAGAGACGGCTCCATCGTCCAGGAACTCGCCAAACACGCGTCCTTCGTGAATCTGGATGGAAGCCGAACCTGGATTCATCCGTGAACAGCACATTGGACCATTGGTCACGGCCCCAGTCCACGTGGTTCCGAACCCATTCTAATCGTCGTCCACGATTGCCTCTCCGTAAAGGTGGGACCCGGAGTGGTCTACGAGAGCGTAGATTGCTTTCATGCAGTCGCCTTCTTACAGTTTGGTCACTCACAAGCACTTGGTGTTCCACTCGCAGCCTTTGGACCAATTGAGTCGCCGTTGCATTTGGTTGTGCTCGCGCAGTAATTTGCAAAAATCGGTCTTGTCTGGGGGTAGTGATGCGACTTGGCCCCCGGTGCCTCTCCGCTACTTCACCTGTGGCACGATAGCGTGTCCACAATCTTGAAATTACATTTTGATGGGTCCCTATGGCCTCAGCAACATTACGCTGAACAGATCCAGCTTCCAGCATTCCCACAGCTCGTAACATCTCCGCCCTCGTCAAATATCGGCGTTGCATGGCTACAATTCCTCAATTTTAACTTTATCTTTCGTTTAAAAATGAAAAAAAACTGTAACTAAACGTAATTCGTATTGTTTTCTAAATTTCGCACAAATGAAAATTCCCTCTCCTATACATCAAGACATTTTTATGCCACCGAAACAAAAGAATTTTCAAAAATTTGAATTTGGAATTAGTCTGAGATAAATTACAAACAAATCGGTGTATAAAAGATTCCAATGCGGCCAGTACTTTTCGAGCTATTTAATTGAGTATGAAATATCCCTAGACCGTGTTGATGTGTGTAATTAAGTTCTATAATTTAATGAGAATAATTGTTAAATTTTTCATCAAAATTATCACGTTTTTCATGGCTGTTTCGTATTATCAATTATACCACAACCTTGTCTCGGAAATCCTTTTTTTCTAACATAAACTGGCAACATCATATAATGGCCACCGCAACTTGCGCTTACGCTTGAATGTGTTTCGTTAGTCCATCTTAATGTTTAATTATTTACAAATTATCTGTGTAATTGTCAATTCTATTCAAATATGAATGTAGCCAGCGAAATTCTTTCTTGTTTTTGCAAATAGAAGCTGAGTTTACATCGTATAGTTGATCAAAATGCAATTCGCGAATAAAAAGATGGCTCATATTATAATGTATCATCATTAAGTTATGTATTCGCAAATTTCATTATGATCAACATACGACATAAACAAAACAGCTGCTATTTGCAAAAAAACAAGAAAATTTGAATGATCACCTTTATGTAAACAAATATTGACCTATATGAAGATATACATACATTCTTAACTACCTATAGCTACCTATAGAGCCTTAGTTCTCGTTAAGAAATCCAGATGGCGCTTCAAATCGGATGCTTAAAAATGGCACAAGAGGGCTCTCTTCTCCCTTATTATTATTATACTCTTTGGTGGTGGCCGTGGGGGTGGGTGTGCCTATTATTTTTGAATTAGGCTTTCGCTCGCGAGTCGTGGCTTCCTCCTTACATATTTGTTATTCTTATTAGTTATTACATTGAAAAATATATTAGATAAAATATCAATAAAATGAATTAAAAACATGTTTGAATTATGTATTATAGAATGTTTAATCGAAATAAAATTAAAGTAGTGTTGAAACTCCTTCCATTAAGTCATCATGCGTGACGTGAAAACCAGATGAGGACGCGGTGTTGGTGCTAGAAATGGCCATTTTATCGTCGTCGCTGTCGTCACTCGAGCTCATCCTCATCTGAGTCGGAATCATGATCCCCTATGTGGATAACAAATGTTTTTGTCATCATGTCCACCACATGATCGCTTTTATAGTAATCAGCCTCTATTTCTTTTACCTTCGTGCATAGTTTCTCCCATTCTGTTGCTCCCATTGAATTTACTTTTTCATGAACCAACTCAGTTATACGTGTCAGGTTCCAAGTTACATTTTTGCAGGCAACATAACCTTTTATTTGGGACCAGGCCATTCGATAGGATTCAGGTCAGGTGATATGGGGGCAAACGAAGTACATAATGTCCTGCTCCGTTCAAAATTGCATCGATATTAAATTTCTTAAATTTATCTTTGCATATATTTTTTTTAAGTTGTACATTCCGGCTTTCGCATGGTCTCTTCAAATTCAATACCTTTTTGACGAAGCCAGGTTTGCATGTCTGCTTTCTTTGAATTGGACGTTGGTGCAGCATCGAGTTGTTTATTGTGGTACGATGCATTATCGACTACCACGACTGAATTAGGCGGTAAATTTGGTATCAGTTGAGTACGGAGCCATCGCTCGTAATTCTCAGAATTCATATTGTCATGGTAGTCGCCGCTTTTTTTACCGGCTTTAAAAGTCAGTAAAGCATTCGGCACAGAACCTGCATCGCCACCCGCATGCACTATGACTAAGCGGCTACCTTTTTAATGCCCTTGGTGGAACCGTCTGTCCAAGCATGGTGAGACGCATGGGAACTATCGGCGTATGATTCGTCAGTGTTAATGATAGGTCTTCCTTCCTCTCTATATTTTTTAATCTTTCTCAGATATTCAATTCTTTGAAATCGAATTTGTGACTGCTCAATGAAGATTTTTCTATAGGTTTCCGTTTTTTTCCATTTATAACCCAAGATTTTTAATACTCGCCTGAGACTTGCTGCAGATCCTTGGAAATGTACTACTCTGTCAAGAAAGTACCGGGAAAAGATCAATAATACACAAAATGTCTGTTATTCATCCAAATTTATTTTATCACCTTCAAAGTATGCTCCTTTAGAAACGATACACTTGCGCCAACGAATAATCCATTCATCAAAACATTTTTTAAACGCTGCTTCCGGAATTGAGTTCAGT
Source organism: Xestia sexstrigata (assembly GCA_941918905.2). Classification (NCBI taxonomy): domain Eukaryota; kingdom Metazoa; phylum Arthropoda; class Insecta; order Lepidoptera; family Noctuidae; genus Xestia; species Xestia sexstrigata. Next base: position 14,347,407 of record OW799214.2, read on the forward strand.
TCTCGCCGCGAATTCTCCTTTATGTCTTCTATCGATTGAAAACGGGTGCCACGAAGTGGTAATTTGAGTTTAGGAAAAAGAAAAAAGTCAGCAGGAGCCATATCTGGTGAATATGGTGGTTGCTGGATGGTATTTGTTGAGTGTTTGGTCAAAAATTCGTTCACAATGATAGCCTTGTGCGAAGGCGCATTGTCGTGGTGCAAAATCCAAGAATTTTCTTTCCACAAATTTGGCCTTTTTCGTCGAATTTGCTCTCTTAAACGCCGCATAACGCTCAAATAATATTCTTTATTTACCGTTAGACCTTCCGGTAAGAATTCAGAGTGCACAACACCGCGATAGTCAAAGAAAACAGTCAACATGACTTTGACTTTTGATCGACTTTGGCGTGGTTTTTTCGGTTTCGGTTCAGTTGGAAGGCGCCTCATGTTTCATACCCAAATGATTAGTTAAAATGGTACGGATCGACTCGTGAGATACAGAAAGTTCGGTGGCTATCTCTCTCAGAGTTGAATGGGGATTTTCAGTCACTATTTTCTTCACTTTTGCGATGTTAACTTCAGTTGCAGACGTTGACGGCCTACCAGAGCGAGGCAAATCTTCCATCACATCTCGACCGCTTTTGAACGCTTTGAACCACTCATAAGCACGAGTTTTTGATAAAGTCGATTCACCGTAAGCCTTCTGTAACATTTTCAGTGACTCCGAACACGAAATTCCATTGGCGATGCAAAATTTAAGACAAACTCTTTGTTCGATATTTTTGTCCATTATGAAATTCGCCATACACACTATATATGATATTACTAAAACCTAGAGATGTGTCCCTCACTCATGAGCTGCCTCGTTTGTGGTACTCGTGATCGCAAGTTGAAAGAGTTACTCGAATTTCAACATTGAACCACCTCACTCTTTCACGCGCCTCACTTAAAAAGTGACATTGACACTTTTGACGCGAGTCGCGAATACTCGTAGAGTTTCTGTGCGAGGCGAGAGCGAGAGTGAGTATTGAGGTATTGAGTGAATGAGTGAGCGAATGAACCGACTTATTTCTTGTACAGAATTTATAGAATGATTGAAGAGAGGTCTTGAAAGTTTGAAAACAAAGCAAACATTATTATTTTGGTATGTATACAATGAAATAATGATGTTTGGTATGTGTGTGATACTGATGTTTTGTAGGATTTTATTTAGTTTGTGAAGAGATACAAAGAAATGTGTTAAATGAGTTGCGGGGTAAATAAAACACACGAAGCAAATAAAAAAAAAACTGAGTGTATTCATTGAGATCAAAGGATAAAAAAGTAAAAAAAATCGTATGGAATAAACAATTACATATTTGCATGTAAAAATAGGATCAGGCGCACTTTAAAAAGTAAAAAAGAAATAAAAAGAGAAAAAAATATTTTTAATTCTGCTACTACTATGAACTCTAAACGTTAACTATGAACTCTAAAATCGTTAGCATTAAAAAAAAAAAAATTTTGGCGGTTTAAAATTATGACCGAAAGAAAAGTATGTGTGTGAGGGAGACGTCAAAATCGGAATCGTGACTATCGTGAGTACTTTCGAGTCGACGCACCCCTCCAGCCCGCAGCGCTGCCTCGAACTGTCGGCTGAGTTCGGCTCGGGCTCGGCTCGTGAGGTGAATACGCCGACAGACGACTCCTCACCTCAAATGAGGGGTACCTCGTGATCACCGGACACGGTGTTTTCGGGAGGTTCCTGCACCGAATCGGGCGGGAGGAAACGCCCGGGTGTTTCCACTGCGAGGATCGACCGGAGGACACGGTGGAGCACACGGTGGAGGTGTGCCCCGCGTGGGCGGAGCACCGCCGTGTCCTCCAAGCGGCGATTGGCGGCGGCGACCTCTCGCGTCCGGCCCTGGTGCAAGCCATGGTCCGGAGCGAGACGGAATGGGACGCCGTCACCTCCTTCTGCGAAGCAGTAATGCTAGAGAAGGAGGTGGCGGAACGTGAGAGGGAGAGAACCTCACAGCGTCCCGGCCGCCGCGGGAGACGCCCCGGGCGTCGGGGGCCACCACGTGGCTCCCGGCCACCGTAGGCGCGGGCCTGTGGACGGTGGGCTATGGGCTAGCTCGCCGTCCGTCCGTCTCATGACGACAGGCCGTGTCGACGGCGCGTTCGTGTTCCACGCGCGCCTCAAAGAGAGTCAGCAATAGGAAGGGGTCCGCAAGGACCGATGCCTGCCGGGGTTGCGGGACTGTTCGAAAGAGATACCGTGACCCCGGAACACAAAGGGCGATGAAGGAACATGGATGGGTTTTAGTCAGTAAAAGTCTGACACTCCCTCCTGCTCTGCCCAGAGCGGGAGAAGTCATTTGATGATTTCCCATCCGAAAAAAAAAAAAAAAAAAAAAGGGGTACCTCGTGAGTACCTCGCGAGGTAAAATGAGGTACTCCCTCAATCTCATTTTAAAATGACGAGTCACTACTAAAACCAGCACTGTATTTAATATAAATAACAGATGCAACTCAAACTCCGCGCCAAAATGGAAAACAGTTGTGCCAATCTAACAACTACAAAAAAACAAAAATTTGAATTTGGAACCATAAACAAATCATCCATTCCCGATACTTTTTTGACTGAATGTATGTCATCCTGTAACTTAATTTGCAACTTGCCTATGGTAGGCAATTCTTTTTCAGTAACGTGAAAATTATGGATTATTCTTTTTTTTTTTTTTGTGGCTTCGCACGGTTTGTGCATTAGCCAATGTCACGTTTGAGTTTTGTTTATTTTAAAGTAATATGAGGAAAACAAAGGTGGGGAAACTGGAAACAAAAATAATAATTCAACGGGATTTAGAATAGGACAGAAATATAGGATCATTCAATTGAGAGATGAATGAGAAGGTACAGATGAGCAAATTACAATGATGAAAAATTACAATTTAATATTATGCAGAATAATGAATGAGACTATACATTTATATACAAGAAAACTATTTGTACAAAGTAAACAAAGTATGTTAGAGTTTTTTTAGCAAATGAGAAGCTTGTATAAGTACATTATTTCCAACGCATCTAAGTTACCTAGTTTTTGGAAGGGTTCAGTAATATGTATTTTACACATATTTGGTAATAGACTGACGCCGTTTTACTGACCTCAACCCGTTACTGGAGAAATTAACCACAAACTTATAGTATGAAACAGCTGCCGTGACATATTTTTCTTAAAAAAATCGAATGCTGAAAGTTCACAAAAAATTCTTGAATTTCTTGACAATTCGCATGACCCCGCCGATTCAGCTGATGTGTCACAAAATCTTGTCGTGCATAGTGGTACGAAGTAGTTTTTCTTGAAACATATCTATTATTATATAGCTAACCACTCTCGATTAAGACGATTTTCAAACAAAAAACAGGGCACCCGTTCAGGAGCTATGATGCCATAGACAGACACACAGATAAGACTTATAACACCTTTTTTGGTCGGGTTTAAAAATAGAATACCTACACTAGAACATGGCATTCGAAACTTTTGTACTTCTTTGTAATCTTATTCATTTCCAGTACAGATATTCATCAAAGTCGGATAGATTTTTGATATTAATATCAATCATTGCGTCGTTTGTCGCCGGGGTTACTTTGCCTTTCGCCATAACTCTGGTTGCAAATGTGTTTCAAAGCATGATCACGTATGACAAGACGAGGCAAACAAACACACAGGATGACGAAGCCTTTCTACATATTGTACACAAATTTGGAGCCATGTATTCCTGTATAGGTGTGTTGATGTTTACTTGTGCATACTTGGGATCTGCACTTATGAATATTACGGCTGTAAATCAGGTAAGTGGTGAAGTAATGATCAAAATTAAGTTAATGTCGATCTAATAAATCATTCATCTAAATATTATTGCAAGTAATTTAGGTACTAGTTTAGAAACGTTAGTTCGATTACGATTATGTATAACTTGGCTACGATTAAATTACTTGCACATTTCCAGGTTTTTAAAATCAGGGAAGAATATTTAAAAGCAGTTCTGAATCAAGACTTCTCGTATTTTGATCTTAATCAAACTGGAGACTTTGCATCTAAAATGGCCGAGTAAGCATATGTGTCAAGTTCTTGTACCTATTCTAATAACCTACCCTCTATCTGTTATATATAAACTGTTATATATAATATATAAACTCTTAGAATACCATTTACGCTCCCCTGCATCCTGCTCATCAGGGATACTGTTCTCTTCCGCATTACCGCCTGAAAACTATCTGTTTTTGCTTTTGCAAACATCCCTGATGCGCTACAGAAACGTGGGAGCCCCAACAGCATCCTAAAAGCGTTATTATACTGAACCCGGGGAACGTTGTAAGCCCTCTGCGTATGTCTAACCCACAGGCTGCACGTGTAGAAGATCTGGCAATACGCCTTGCAAAGTGTTATTTTCACTTCCCTTGTACATCGCGCAAACCTGCGGGCCAGCATATTGCATCGGACTGACAACGCCCTCCGTTCCCTCTCGATGTCGTCGTCATCGTGCAGTTCCTCGTTCAAGATGTGACCTAGGTACTTAAACTTTCCCACTCTATTTAGTGGCACACCATAAAGGCACACCGGAGGAACTGCCCTAGGCTTTTTGGTATCCACACGGAACACCATGAACTCACTCTTCCCTACATTATACAGGAGTCCATGTGATTCGGCCTATCCTTCACACACCTCAAGCAACCGTCTGAGTCCATCAATTGAATGGCTCAGCAGCACCATGTCATCAGCGTAACTTATGCTATTTATCATTTTCCCATCAATGGAACATCCGAAGCTGTTCTGCTGAGCTCCTCAATCAACTGATCGACGAAAACGGCTGAAAAGGGCCGGGGAAGTCAAACCTCCCTGCCTCACCCCACACTCCAGACCATAAGCCCCGGACAATACACTCGACCATCTGACCTGGTTAATTTGGTTGTCATACCACTACTGTAGAAGGTCAACTAACTCATCAGCTAACCCCTGCTCGAGCAACTTTGACCACAGGGTGTCATAATTAACCAGATCAAATGCCTTGGATAGATCCAAGAAAGCGGCGTACACCGGCGTGCTTCTGTCAGTGTAGTACCTAACGGTGTGCTTGAGCGCCAGAATAGCAGTCTCCGGGGAAAGCCGACGACCTACAGCTAGAATGTTAGCACTTAGCTCTTAACAGCATCCATCTACTGCACGAATTGACAGTTTGCTGCACAAAAACTTTACTTAAATCGATTTATTCGACCATCATTATAGAAAACGGGTCTTTTGTGATTTTTTTAGTGACGTCATAAAGTTAGAAGAAGGCATCGGCGACAAGGTGTCGGCTTTTGTATATAGTACCACCACGGCCTTCAGCTGCATCCTAATGGCGATGATGAAAGGATGGAAACTGGCGCTTCTGTGTCTCACCACAACTCCTGTCACCTTCTTGCTGGTCGGCTTGACTGGGCGAGTACGTGGTCTATCCTACACCGACAATACCTGCCCGAGTGTACGACAATGTGGCGGCGAGTCGTTCCCGCTGGTTAAAACCCCGTGGTTAACACTATTTACTACTGGGAATGATGCGTTCTACTGGTTAACAGTGTTGACGAACGCGACATTCTTTTCCCATAGTTAATACCCTCGTCTCGCGAATAGTTCAGGAGTCAGGTTTAATTATTGTAAAAATAATGATTATTTATTTCTGATACAAAAAAAAAAACTCAGTTGATGTCAAACTTTTATTATTTATTGTAAATTAAGTTGATCTGTGATACAAATTACTCTAGTGTTACCTCCTTATTATTGTAAAATTAGATGATCTGCGATAAAAAACTATATTCTTTTTACTTTTCTTTAACCTGACTCCTGAACTATTCGCGAGACCCTTGGGTATTAACTATTGGGAAAAAATATCGCGTTAGTCAACACTGTTAACCAGTAGAACGCATCATTCCCAGTAGTTAATAGTGTTAACCACGGGGTATTAACCAGCGGGAACGACCGAATGTGGCGCTCCGATGTCACTCGATGTCAGAGACAACGCTCTATACAATGCCAAATTTATCCGAAATCCATAGTGCCCTAATTACACCAGGGCCTAAAATGGCCGTTTTAGCAGAATCATAATAGGATAATAATATGTATGTATTATGTTTAAATTCGTAAAATGATCAGAAAGTGACAATGATGACTATGACCATTTTAATGATTATAATTCTGCTATAGTGACCATTTTAGACCGAATCGATCGAATTTGGAGCTGTATTTTTCACAAGAGTCCCTAAGTTGTTATTCTTTGCCTTAGCCCTACATTCAATACTCTATGAATTACCTACTGTGTGAGGAGTCAAACTCTGTCGTTACAGGTTGCGGCCCAATCATGTTTCTTTTATAGTAGTCAAATGTACATTACAAGGCAAATAAATACAATACGAAAAGTTCGATAAACAGAGCAGCTTACCTGTCTATATATTGTTCCAAAACTATTTTTTCTTAGATAGCAGATCGCCTGTACAAACAAGAGGCGATTCAGACAGGTCGGGCTAGTGCCATCGCTCAGGAAGTACTGAGCTCCATACGAACTGTATACTCCTTTAATGGCCAGAGAAAAGAGATAGAACGATACAAGAAACCACTTGCGGCTGCTAAGAAGATTTACATGAAGAAGGGTATTGTAATTATTGCAGATCATGGATCGTTTTCAATATAAGGTGTATCTATTCATAGACGAAATCTCTTATGGGGTCATTGTATACTCATCATTATGAACAACTTTTACTATAGGACCAAACCCTCATCATCATTATCATCAGCCTATTAATGTTCCCACTGCTGGGACACAGGCCTCCTCTCTATGAGGGGACCAAATCCTGAATCGCGAAAAAAAATCAGCTGTTCCTTACAATGTGTTCGCTCGTCAAAATGTATGGAACGGGTGATTTTTTTTCGCGATTCCGATTTGAGATTTCGTCTATGAACAGATAACACCATATAAGTTAAGCCATTAACGCATATTCTTTGCTTTACAGAATTTTTTACAGGTCTCTCAATGGGATCACTGTTTTTCTGCGTTTTTTGCTCTTATGCCTTGTCATTATACTTCGGAATATACCTCGTAGTACACGATCCTGAAAACTATAATGCAGATGTTATGTTTTCGGTAAATTATTAATACGGTCCAAATATTTGTTCCATGTAGTACTTATTTAATATTATATAAGATTTATGTTCAACAACCTGAAAGATATTGCGTTTTTCAGGTATTCTTTGGCGTAATGACAGCTCTTGGAAACTTCGGCGTCGTGGGTTCCTTAGTTCGGTCGTTTGGCTTGGCTCGAGGCGCGGGAGCTCAGATATTCAACCTTTTGCAAAATGTGCCCACTATCAACCCCCTGTTAGACCAAGGGGATAGACCGGCTGCAGTTGAAGGAACCATTGAACTGAAGAATGTGGTGTTCCAGTATCCATCTAGACCGAATGTGCCTGTTAGTACTTCATGTGTAATATTGTTTTAAGCAATAGCTTAGAACAGCTGTATTTTTCGCATTATTAAGCATAACAAATTCGGAACACATAGCTTTACTAAGGACTCCTTTTTAGGTAGGTAAGTAACGAATTTCTACAAACACGCTCATATTGGTTGCCATTCTGACGAATTTTTGAGCAGTTTATGCGGAGATAGTATTATTATTATTTAGCTAATTTCACATTATTACAGGTGCTGAGAGGTGTAAGTTTGACCGTGAAACGTGGACAGTCTGTCGCTCTAGTTGGGCACTCCGGAAGTGGAAAATCCACTATCGTACAACTCATATCCCGATATTATGATGTGGTCAGTGGAAGTGTGAGTATTTTATTTAGATAGACAATCTGTTACTGCGTACGGAGGAATGATACATATGAAAGAAAAGGAGTCAATGGTGCCGTGACGTGTGACAGGGGAGGATGGAAGAAGAAAATATGTTGCGCCGAGTCCAAGTAGAATGGGACAAGGGCATTAAGATGATAATGAATTTATTTCTGTATAAATAAAATGGCGATAATAGGGTATTTGCATGATCTTTTTTTATCACTGTAAACAAAGCGTATTAACATTAGAAATAGCAAAGTGAAATTATTTTAAAATATCTATAAAAAATACTAAGTTACAAGCATTTGAAACTGATCCGATACAGCGAATGACGTCATTAGCTGCATCGACATTCAAAAGCCATACTAAATTCCGTTTATCTAGAAAGAGATAGAAACAAAATTTTAAATTGTTATAACTTTTGTGTTGTTTGGTCGATTTTTTTTGGTTTTGCTTTTTGTCATTATTTTATAGTACTTACTTTAACATTCCGTATCGAAATAAAAAAAAAGAAATTTTATGCATATTCCTTAGTAGCAACGTCCATGTTCTTAATCCTAGTTTGGTGTGTTTAGCATTTACATTGAGCTGCGTATTACAATTCTATGCTAGGTAATACAAAATTTGCATAAATAAAATGAGACGTTTTTGCAAAAAACAGGTGTGTGTGGACAATATAGACGTACGCAAACTGTCGGTTCAATGGCTGCGGTCGCAGATCGGTCTGGTAAGACAAGAGCCGGTGTTGTTCAACAACACGGTACGGGAGAACATCCGCTTCGGCCGCGAAGACGCTACTGATGCGGAAGTGCAGGCCGCGGCTCAGCAAGCCAATGCTCATTACTTTATCACAAAACTGCCTAAGGTATGAAGGTGCATCCACTGCGAAGTTACTTTTTGTGGTGCTGTGTTTGCTAGTGTTAAGCGCAGTCCTCACCGCTAGCTGGGCGCTTGATGCTGGCGGGCGGAGGACGCATCACACCGCAAATTATCGAAAGAGCCGAACGAAGTATGAAAAGGGCGTCGTTCGCATTGCTCGCCCACCCTCCAGTCCAGATAGCGCCGTAGCGGTGTGGCCTGCGCTGTAGTGGGCAACAACGGATAACAAAAATAAAACAGACTTCAAAAAACACAAAACCCAAAAAAGTGAAAAATAACTTCAGAAGTCGGTGACCTTTGTTTGATACATTTCGTTTTTTTTTGTCACCGACTTCTGAAGCTAAAGTTATTTTTCACTTTTTTGTGTTTTGTGTTTTTTGAAGTAGGTACTTACCTAGGTTTTTATTTTAAAAAAGTTTTTTTTTATATTTCCATTTTTAGTTGTAATATCCTATACAAATGTTTGCTATGCATTTTTTACATTGTTAACAATACATGTCATGTCATGGTAATAGACTTATCCCCAATAAATGGAACTTAACATAGGTACCTAAACTGTCGAAATTTGGGTGTATTGTACACATCTGCCTACCCCTCAGAGCATACAGGCGTGATGTTACGTCATGATGTTGTACAAACAATAAACATCCAAGCGATTGCAGCAATCACGACCGATTTACCGTCTATTTTTGAAGAGTTCCATTGTATATCTCCGAAGATCAGCATCAGATTTTCACCAAATTTAAATGGACCATCTCAGGAGTATATTATTTCAAATAAAAAAAGAATCGCTCCACAAATGGGGGAGAAATCGGTGAACATGTTAAAATTAGACCACACGACTGAAGTAAAAATGTTCATAAAACGAAAACTACTAAGCCAAACTATGTTAAATTTTTATGGGACCAAATAGCAACTATTTCGCATCAAACTAAAGAAGAATCACGTAAATCGGATCATAAATCTCAGCGTAATCGGTGTACATACATAAAAAAAAAATACCAATCGAGTTGAGAACCTCCTCCTTTTGGAAGTCGGTTAAAAATAATACAGCAGAAGCCGCAAAAGTTATGGAAAGTTACTTAACGTAACGTTATCATGTTGCAAAATGAACTTCAGCAAAAAGTAACCTTCACTTTGATTGATAATAGGTACTTAAGAATTAATCTACACTAATATTATAAAGAGGAAAGATTCGTATTTTTGTGGGTGTGTATGTATGTTTGTAATGAATAAACTCAAAAACTACTGCGCCGATTTCAAAAATTCTTTCGCCATTAGAAAGCTACATTCACCCTGAGTAACATTCATATATTTATATATGTATATATATATATATATAATGCTATATTTTATCCCCATACTCCCACGGGAACGGGAACTACGCGGGTGAAACCACGTGACGTCCGCTAGTTGATATTAAGAAGAGAGAAGGCGCACTCATGCCAACAGAGGGCTGATGCCTATTCTATCGGGCATTCCTTTTTAAAACGTGCCGAATGGTTTGTCGGTTTAGTCGCTAGCGTCGCGACGCTAGCGACTAAAACGACGCGTCGTTCATGCCGTTTTCTGGAGAAGGCAAAGGTCGTGCCTGGCAATATTATGTTTTTAATTTAATTTAATTAAATTTTTTATCCATTTTTTGAGCCTTAAATTTGCCAAGGGAAATACGTAGATTAAGTTTGCTTATTATCACGTAATATTGTTACAAAGGGCTATGATACGATGGTAGGCGAGTATGGCGCATCTTTGTCGGGCGGTCAGAAGCAACGCATCGCGATTGCGCGCGCGCTGATCCGGGAGCCTCGCCTCCTACTGCTCGATGAGGCTACCAGCGCACTAGACACCGCATCTGAAGCTAGAGTGCAGTTAGCACTTGATAAGGTTAGCTGATGTGTTACCAAAAGTTTTCAAAAAAGAAAGAACTAACGGGTTACCTTGTGTTGTTTCATCTTGAGGTGTTTTATTAAACAAAGCTAGGACAATCACTTCGTATGTTCATTAAAACAAAAACAAACACTGAGCCACAGTATTATTTAGTTAGAATCTAGCTCCCACAGCAATAATGTCCACCAACTTCCAGGCAGCGGAAGGTCGTACGACAGTGGTGGTGGCCCACCGACTGGCCACCGTCAGGAAAGTAGGGCTCATCTATGTGATGGATGGCGGCCTGGTGGTGGAGACTGGCACTCACGAGGAGCTCATGGCCGCTAAGGGACATTACTTCAACATGGTTACTTTACAGGAGCCCGAGAATATTGAGGTCAGAGAAGGTGTGGTATCTTGTTCTTATTTTAGGGCTGTTAATGTAATTTAAGCTTTGGGTGGTTAATGGCTTTTTGTCATTGTTCTACATCTGACTGCGAATATGAACAATCTGCACATCACATTTTATGGGAGTGCAGCCTTTGGCAGAATGAACGCAATATTATGTTGGATAGTGTACAGGTTACATCCGGAGTTATTTATACTAAACGGAGCTTGTAGAAACTAGAACAAATTTCCGTACGTTTATTCAAGTGCTAGGCAACTGTAATGCAACGTATATCCTGATAGAGCTATTCAAAGATTTGGGCTTGCGTTTCAAGTTACAACTGACCGTTACCGCAACCAACCCATGATGTCATCCACCGCAAACAGTGTCACTTCAAGAATTCAAAAAAAAAAAAAAAAAAAAGACGAAAAACTAATACGAATGACGTAAATGTGATGAAATAAATGTCGGGTCTTTGAAATTCGGTACAGTTTCCGCCGACACGGTGCAAAAAAAATTTAAATCCGTCGACTACAGTGCTGTACTGCAAGCAAAAGTATGCAACAAACATTTAGAAAAGTTTGTTTATCCTGAATTCCTGAGTAATTTTTGCTTATATAAGTCTCTCTATGTATCCAAAAGTTGGGCAATAATTTGATGATACATTGTGTAATACTGCAGATCATGTGCTACTCAAACAGGAGTCTACTATATCAGAATACGGTGTTCCCGAAGTTTTGGCTGTGGTAGGTATACTTACTATACAATTTTATTTACGTGCCTTCATTGATAATTGCTTCTATTTATTTATTAGGGTTTTGTAAATATCAATGTATGTGACACGATATAACACTGTGTCTCAAATCTCACTTGAATAGTCAAGTAAGATAGCCGTATACAGTGTGAAGGAACACCGAAGTTTAGTAAAATAAATCTGCTATGCTGATACTACCTCCACGGTCACCATGTAAGGAACATTTGATTTAAAAAAAAATACCGATGAAAAATTTCAATACAGATCGAAAATTTTAATTTTTCAGAGGTTCAGAATAATGTATAGTATCTGAATATGTGGTAATTTATGCGTTTGTGTGTCGGTGTCCCACATTCACTCCGTAATATTCACACGACATGAACACAAACTGAACAGGATTTCTAAGCTCTAAAATCTGCTTACTATTGTTAATGATTTCAAGCCTCCGGAGGACGACAACCCAGCCAAAGTGCCGCACCTGTCTTTCTGGCGAGTGCTTGCCATGAAGTCAAAGGAGTGGAAGTATGTGCTGGCGGGGACGCTGTGCTCCATCGTCATCGGCTTCGCGACGCCGCTGTTCATCGTCGTCTTCGGGAGTTTGTTCGGTGTTCGTGAATTTTTTGTTTTAAATCATCATCTGTCCAGAATTTTTTCAACTGTGTTGGCTCAACTTGAGCTTCCAGTCTAACAAAAAAAAATACGCGTATGATTTGAAATTCGTTTTTTTTTTTTTTTTTTTTTCAAAATTTCTCTTTCTTTGTTCTAATATGAAAAGTTTACGTGAAATTTGTAGCGTTTTTTGATGATAGATCAATTTTTTTCTAAGCTGTGGCAAAAAGAAAAAAACTAGGTATGCCATAAGCTTCTACTCCGTTCACTACACATTTTTTTTTGGAAAGTGATAAAAATGTCATCCGGTAGAACGGCTGCCTATCTGACCAAAACCCAGTTACTGGGCTGGGTAACACGGCACCTTACACTAGTTATTTGACTTTCGGACTTCTGTTTTGCACAAGCGATAGCCAACGGCGTTCTAAGGCACAAAAGGTCTCGCAGAGGTTGCAAAAATTCGATAGTTTTGATTTTCGAATATTCGAATATTTTTTCAGTGCTGTTCGAATATTATTCAAATATTCGAATATAATTCAAATATTCGAATTTAATTCAAATATTCAAATATTTTCAAAAAATAAAAAAGCACTTAAAATATCAGCTTTTATTGCTTTCGGACAAGGCTGCTCAACCCCAGGTCCGCGGGCCACAATATGGCCCGCCAACACATTTGAATTGGCCCGCTAACAGTGGTCAACTGACGACAGTCTTTTGAAAACAGAGTTCAACCAGATCGAAAAAAAATTTTGTTCAAATTTTTGTCAAAATTTTTTTCTCAGTAATTCTCAGTAAGCCAACATCTAGCTGGAAATTGGAATTGGAATTACAAAAATCTCATTTTTTTTTCTGAAAGAATATTCATAGCCACAGTCATCAGAAATTAGTTCAAAAAGGTTCTTTATGTAAGTTTTATTTATTAGATGGTCCGCCGGTTGACACGGGAACAAAATGTTGGCCCATCTTCAAAATAAGTTGAGCAGCCTTGCATTTAGGAACTATATTTTTATGTAGACTTAAGGAATAAGTTTACTTAAATCTACATAAAAAATATAGTTAGTATAGATACTTATTCATCAAAATTTAAAACAATTATAAAATTCTTATACAAAGAGAAGAAGTTAGAAGTCATAAGTTCCTCTATTATAAAATAAATTATTGATATTAAAAATAAACAAAAAATTGTCAACGAAAACTCATTTATTTTTTTATGCATTTCATTGATGCATTCTTATTGTACATTGCAAATAATGTAACATAACAACACGAATAGAATCATAATTTATCTTTAAACAAAATAGGTAGCTTAGCCGGTTTGCCGGCCACCTCTGGTTTTCGGACAGTACGTTATTTTATTAATAAAATAAGGACACTTTACCCTACCCATTTAAAAAAACAACGGCTACTTAATGTATTGGTATAAACCCTACAACTTTTGAATTTTGTAGCATTTTAATGATCCCACTGTGTCGTCAGTGACCCTCCGAAAGTCTTGCAGTGCACGCGTGTGTCGAAATTAGTGAAAAAAATAGTGCGCGCATAATTTTCGCAAGGTAAGTTACAAAGTTGTTTATCGATTTTATAAATATATTTGTCGTTCTGTGTACTGGAGATAAGTTTAGTTAGTGTTATTTTAATTAAAATGGAAGAAACTTTATGTTATTTACATTTAAATTTGATGGCCGGGAAACTAGAAAATGATTTGGGGAACTATTTACTTCTCGGCCGGCCGGCCGAAAACTAAAAGAAGACCGTTTACATTTAATCGATTCTTTTGATTATTAAATTAGGAATTCTTTGAAAAGAAGTAATTTTGCACAAAGTAGAACCGCTTCTCATTTGTGTAGTTAGATTTCGGCCGCATGTTTTGAGCTAATTATGTGGTAAAACACTTTATAGATATTGAATATTTGACGGCCAAAAATTGGAATTTTAATATTTACCTTTCGGCCTAAGCTAATCGATGTATCCGAAAATTAATAATTTGCTAACTGATTCTCGGCCAGTAAAAGCTGACGATAATAAATCAACTAATTGAATGGAAATCTTTACTCAGACGAACAATACAGACATAAAGGGACTTCCCCAAAATTTGTTTTATGAGCTAGTTAGAAAATTAAGCAAGTTGATCAACGGCCGAAAACTAATCAATATAAATTTGGTTTTCGGCCGTGTTTGAAGTAATGGTCGAAAATCAGTTAAAAAAATCTTATTTCTCGGCCAGTCAAAAAGCAGGTGGCCGAAAATTATTAAAGGTTTTAATTAAAATCGTTGATTCATACGTATTTTTTGCTTTTAATCCATTATAGAACCTACTACATAGCAAATACAGATCATTTTTAGATATGATAGATATCAAATAGCAGATTAGTGGCCGAGAAGTAGCAAAATATTGGCCGGAAACTAAAACAGGTGGCCGAAAACAGGCGAAATCGCTATTTTCAGAGATTTTAATTTTTAGTAATTTTAATGTGACGTTCACGAGTAAAAGGTCTACAAATATTAAAACTTCATTATATTTCGAATTCAAAAATATTTTAGAAACTAGTCTGCGACTTTAATATCATGGAGGGAAATCGTCACAAAGTCATACGTTCGCTTAAGTGGCCGAAAACCGGCTAAGTTACCCTAAACTTGTTTATTAAAATGAAAAATATTTTCAAATTCTTAAACATAGTAGGGAACTTAATGTTCTTATAAATCTCACGATTATACGTGAAAATGTTAATCAAAACAAATTTATTATAAAATTCTCAAACAAATTAAAAAGTCTTTAACTCGTTAATAATAATAAAAACAAAAAGTATCACAAATGTAAAAGTGTCGTAAAGACATTGCAGTATCATTTTCACATGCAATATTACACTAAAAAGCGCGCGGAACTAGTTGGCCGAGCCTTAGGTATGTGAGTGGTGGAACGGAGAGGCGGGGCGCGTGCTGTCATTACTCAGTGCGGCGCCGTACTTCACGACGGCAACACGCGTTGAAAGTTCCGGCTAATTTAGACAAAACGTACATGAGATTGCAATAGCAAGATGAGTCCGCCGATAAAAAGCCAATCTATTTAAAGTGCATACGTTTTTTAAAAAACGGAAAGCCGATGTCAATAGTTTAGAATATAAAACTGATGCGAATATACATAAATTAGTAGCAAAAGTAACAGGGATATCAGAACGAAGTGTAAGGAGAGTGATTGCTGAAAGTAAAACTTCCTTGCAAAATACAGGGGAAGCAAAATTTATTTCTCCGCGGAGACCAAAAGAAATAAAAAAGAAAATACAAGTTGATGATTTTGATTTAGGAGTGATAAGAAGAAAAATAAATCAGTTTTATACGGTAGAGAAAAAAAATCCAAGTCTACGAAAGCTAAATGCTGTGTTAAAAGAGGATAATATTTTAGATTGCGGATTAATTTTTTTAAGAGATCTTTTGCACAAACTGGGATATTCATTTAAAAAATGTAAATCGAAGAGATCCCTTTTAATAGAGAGACCAAACATTGAATGGCGAGTAAAATATTTAAGGACCATAAGAAAATTCAGAGAAGACAAACGAAATATATTCTTTTTGGACGAAACTTACGTTAACCAAAGTCACAATGTCCAAAAATGTTGGCAATCTTCGTCGTCGTCGATCGAAAATTAATACCTAAACTTCCACCTACAACAACAACAACAACAGCCCATAACGTCCACTGCTGGACATAAGCCTCTCCCATGATGGGAGGAATTTGCCGTAATCCCCACACACAAATATATACGATTGATGAACTTCTGAAAGCTGCAGGTCATACTGTTCTAAGACTACCTCCATATCATCCAGACCTCAACCCGATCGAGCTTGTGTGGGCAAATATCAAAAATAGCCTGGCCAGAGATCACATTAATGCTACATTGGGCGAGAAATTACAATACTAACAAGGCTATTTTTCGAATTCTCTGCCGAACAATGGCAAAAATGCGATGACCACATACAAAAAAACGAACAAGAATAATGGAATCATGATATGAGATTTAATACTATGATGGACGAAATCATTATAAAATGAATCAAGTTCAGAGAGCTCAGAATCAAGTGATTCAGAGTTATTTCATATAAGTATATATTAATTAAATAATTTTATATATCATTACAATATGTCAGAATAATTTCGTATACTTAATTTGGTTTTGGTTTATTTTACTATTAATTACAATATAATTATGTAGATACAATATAAACTTCTAAAAGTTCAATTGTTTTTTATTTATTCTTTTCAATAATTGAACAATATTGTTCACGATATCTCGAGATTGGTCATCACTGTCTAATCTCATATGCGTTGCGAGCAGTAGGCAACCCACCCCTTCACCACTGTCGCACCTAAGGTGCGGCCAACTAGTTCCGCGCGCACTATAATAAATCAGGTTCATCGATAATATTTCAGAATTCGATCAGATTTACCTATTATAATATCGAAATCACCACAGCGCATAAAAATTATTATTATTTACGTATTCTTCGAAAGTCAGACCTGAGGAAACTTAAGGCGTCTATGGAATTATTCATGTTTTTGGTAGTATTCGAATATATATTTATTTAATATTCGAATATAAATTAAGAAAGAAAATTCGAATAATTCGAATATTTGATTGCAATAATAGTCTCGTCCGAATGTAATGAAAACATCTATATTGAAAATTAAATATGTATATCAAGCAGTATTACGGGCCGTATTACTGCTACTTACAAAATGCCGTATTATACGGAATTTTGTAAAGAAAATACGTGGTGGCCCCCGACGCCCGGGGCGTCTCCCGCGGCGGCCGGGACGCTGTGAGGTTCTCTCCCTCTCACGTTCCGCCACCTCCTTCTCTAGCATTACTGCTTCGCAGAAGGAGGTGACCGCGTCCCATTCCGTCTCGCTCCGGACCATGGCTTGCACCAGGGCCGGACGCGAGAGGTCGCCGCCGCCAATCGCCGCTTCGAGGACACGGCGGTGCTCCGCCCACGCGGGGCACACCTCCACCGTGTGCTCCACCGTGTCCTCCGGTCGATCCTCGCAATGGAAACACCCGGGCGTTTCCTCCCGCCCGATTCGGTGCAGGAACCTCCCGAAAACACCGTGTCCGGTGAGGACCTGCGTCAGGCGGAAGGTGAGGACGCCGTGGCGTCTCTCCAGCCACTCCTCAAAGAGGGGACTTATCGCCACTATCGTGGCGTGCCCTGCACGGGGTTGCGACAGTCGCTCTCTCCATGTCGCCATGAGATCCCGCCGGAAGTCTGTCCGCTGAGCGACAATTAGTCGCGGCAGCGGAGTTTCCCCCCGGCGAAGCGCCTCCGCGCGCCATTCATGCAGGCGCGCGAGGACTATCGCCTCCAGATCCCATGGCGGCAGTCCGGCAAGGAGGCACGCCGCCTCGCGGGCGATCGTGCGGTACCCACGGGCCAGCCTTACGGCTACCACCTTTTGGGGCGCGTTCAGATAGTGGGCTGCACGCAGCCTCAAGGAACGCGCCCACACCGGGGCCCCGTAAAGGGCCATGGACCGCACGACTCCCGCGTAGAGCCTCCGGCAGGAGGCGTTCGGCCCCCCCAGGTTGGGCAGGAGCCGCCTGAAGGCAGCCCCAGTCCGTTCCAGTTTGGGGGCCAAACGTCGGAAGTGCTCAACGAAGTTCCACCGGCTGTCGAGGACGAGTCCTAGGTACTTCAAAGTCGACTCGACACCGATGGATACCCCTCCTACCGTGAGTATGGATCCCGGAGGTGGCGCATTCCGAGGCCCATGAAAGCACATGGCCTCGGACTTGTGCAATGCCACCTCGAGACCCAGTTGCCGGATCCTCTCAACGACTATCGCAACCCCGCGTGTCATAGCTTCGGCCGCCGCCTCGTGCGACCCCCCCTGTGCCAGCACCAGCGTGTCGTCAGCGTAGCAAACTACGCTGACACCACTAGGGAGGTCGGCGCGCAGCACCCAGTCGTAACCGATGTTCCACAAGGAAGGCCCTAGAACCGATCCCTGTGGAACACCGCACGACATCTCTCGCCGGTTCCATTCTCCGCTGCGACCGGGGTAGATAACGGCTCTATCCGTTAGGTAGTCCCCGACCACACGACGAAGGTAGGTCGGCACCCGGTGGTACCGTAGTGCCTCCCTAATGCAGCTCCAGGGCATGGAGTTGAAGGCGTTGGCGATGTCAAGAGACACCGCCAAGACAACCCCACCCCGGGACACCGCATCCCCCGTCGTGAGGGCTCTCACGCGCATGATGGCGTCCACCGTAGAGCGCCCCTTGCGGAAACCAAACTGGTGTTCCGCAAGATCCGGCCCCGTCCCCGCAAGGTGCTCGGCGAGGCGGTTTGCAATGACTCTTGCAAAGAGCTTGCCCACCTCGTCGAGCAACACTATGGGCCGGTATGCGGACGGAGAGTCCGCAGGGCGCCCCGGCTTCCGAATGAGGACCAGCTTCCCCGTCTTCCAACGAAGCGGGAACTGGCCTCTCTCCAAGCATGCGCTTAAAAGCCCCTCCAGTCGGGGCCCGAGAGCCTCCGAGGCCAGGACCCAGGCTTTGCCAGGCAAGCCGTCGGGTCCCGGGGCGGTATTTTTGGCACTGAGCCTGCGTACCGCCACTCTCAGGTCTACCCCAGTCACTACCGGAGTGTCGTCGTCGTCGTCCTGATGGTCCGCTTCCAGCACCGCAGGTGGCGGAGCCATAGGCGGGGGGGGATGTTCCCCCCGCGTAGGGAACAGAGTGCTCACTACGTCCTCTATGAGCTCAGGCCGGAGACTCTGCGTCAGTGGGGGGGCCCAGGTGCGGAGTTTATCCCGCACCATCTTGTAAGGGCGCCCCCACGGATCTCTGTCGAGAGTCCCCAGCATCTCCTCGCGGGCCAGATCCCTGGCCCGCAGGACAGCCTCGCGGAGGGCAGTCTTCGCCGCTCTGTACCCCTCATATAGCTCCGCCTCAATGGCTGCCGCATCCGGTGGACGGATGCGGAGCCTGCGGTGCCTGGCGTACAGGTGTCGCGCAGCTACGCACGCCTCGCGCAGAGATGTCAGCTCTCGCGACCATCAGTACACCTGACGCCGGGCGCTTCCTGGCCGGACTCGGGGCATTGCCACGTCACAGATGTCGGACATGGCCTCCTGGAACCACCCTGCCTCATTGTTAATGTCGGCAGGCCTGTCCGGTGATGTCACCCAGGCCTGCACAATCGAGGCTTCCAGGAGGAGCTCCCGGTCCAGCTGCTTCAGCGCCCAACGCGGACCACTCGGGGCCTGTTGGACCGGCGCGCTTGAGGTCTGGGTGGAGACGTCGAACCGGATGTACCGGTGGTCGGAATAGGTCTCCACCCCCTCCATGACACGCCAGTCAACGACACGCGGCGACAGAGCGGGGCTAGCGAACGAAATGTCCACCACCGACTCGCCCCGCATCCGCACACACGTAGCGACAGAACCCCGATTTAGGACGACCAGGCCCTTCTCCAGAGCCCAGTCCTCCACCATCCGTCCCCGCACGTCTGTGCAACGAGAACCCCAAGCCAAGTTCTTGGCATTGAAGTCCCCGAGGACAAGCACGGGGAGGGAATGGTTTCCGACGACAACACTCAACTCTGCGAGAGAGTTGTGGAACTCGGCGAGAGTTCGGCTCGGGGAGAAGTAGACTCCCACCACTACAATCTCCCCGAACCGTGCTGCTACGCACCCCCGACCCCTCCTGACACCTTCAAGGGTCGGAGTACCGGCGGCGGCCGACGACACTATGGTCACTGAGCCGCTAAGGTCCGCCACCCAGTCTTCCCTGGGCAGGACAAAATACGGCTCAGCGACCACAGCGATATTAATCGACCACTGCGCCATGCTCTGGAGCAACAGATCCTGAGCACAGGCGCAGTGGTTGATATTCGCTTGGAGGAAGCGTAATGGGGCCGTTATTGGCACTCCATTACCGCTTCCTCCTCCCTGGCCCCTTGTGAGGGCCCCACTGTGGCGGCGACAGCGGCAGCGGCGGCAGTTACGGCTGCGGCGGAGGCGACGGTGGCGGTGGCGGCGGAGGGCCTACCCTTGCCTCTGGTTGCTTTGGTGGGTGGAGCGCAGGCCTTGCTCCCAGCCCGGTGATCGGCCGGCTTGCCAGCCGCCGCACATGCACCGCAGTGCGGTGTGGCGCAGCAAGCTGCGGACACGTGACCCGGCTGGCTGCAGCGGAAGCAGAGGCCGCTGCGGTCAACCTCCGAGGCGCACTGTACTGACACGTGGTGTCCCACGTGGCAGCGATAGCACCTCAGAGGTCTGGGCTCCAGCAGCTTCACCTGCGCTGAAACCCAGCCCACCAGTAGCCTACGGCCCTCCACTATAGCTTTGGCCGCCGTCACAGGGCAGCATACCGTAACGGTATGCATACCCGTGAGGTCCGGGCGTAGGGCGCCTGCCCTGACCTGCTCAGCAGGACACCCACCGGACCTGGCGACAGCGGCCACCACCTCCTCCTTGGTCACCGAGTCGTCCAGACCCAGAATGCGCAGGTCTGCGCATCTCACGGGCCTGGACACTCGGGCCTCGTCCGCGTTTAGGGACGCTCTGAGCTTTTCCGCCAGAGCGTCAGCGGACGAGCCGCTGGTTTCACCGGGGATCTCCAGCATGCGTGCCCCCGTCGCGGTGACTTTAAGCCGGAGGCCCCCGGTGATCCCGAGCTCCCCGAGATCCACCGTCTCCTTCGCCTTCGCCAGCAGGTCATCGCGGTAGGACACGCCCCTCTTTTCCGCTTCCGGCTGTAGTGTTATCACTACAGCCGCGGTCTTCGGGGCGCGGAGCCTAGCTGCGATTTTTCGCGCCCTGTGCTGGCGCTGCCGCTCCTCCTTTCGGGCCTTTTTGGCCGCCTTTCGCCCCTTCTTTTCCTCCCCGACCACCTGCCATCCAGCTTCAGCCGAGGGAGGTGTAGGGGGCTGGTGGGGCGGTGGTGGCGGCGGCGGCTGCCGTGCCGCAGGCACTGGTCCATTCGCCGTAGGCACTGGCGTTGGCGCAGTGGCCACCTGTGCAGCCGCCTTGCCCTTTCCTTTTTTACCCCTCTTTTTAGCCGGTGCCGGTTTCGCCGGAGCCGGCTTTTCGGGGGAGGGGGGTGCCACAGCCCTGCCGGAGGGCTGGCTGGACGGCCTCGGTCCGGGTGCGTTAGCCGCAGCAGCCGCGTAGGAGGCCGCCTTCGGGCCCGTGGCTGCCTTGCTTGGCGCCAGGGGAGGGCGCAGGACAATTCCCTCCAGGACGGCGAACCGCGCCTGGAAGGAAGCCAACTCCTGTCGAACCAGGTTCAGGACCTGGTTCTCCACCGGCACGGGCTGGCCTTGTCGTTGCTGCTGGTGCTGGTGGCCCCCGTTTGAAGGCGCCACGCGGGCGCCTGGCTTACGCAGACTTGCCAGGTCCGCTTGGAGCTTCGCATTCTCATGCTGGAGAAGCTCCGTGGCGGCCGTCAGACGGGCCACCTCCTCCCGCAGTTTGGCCACATCTCCCTCCGGCGAAGGAGGTGGTAGAGGCCTCACAAAGTTGGCCTCCGCTGCCGCTATGATGGAGGCGGAAGCCACGGGTATGGCCTTGAGTTTAGATGAAGTTTTCATCTTCAAGGCCACGCCCCTTATCGCGGCTTCCACCTCCTTAGCAAACCTGGCCTTACGCTCCGCCTCGGAGCCGCCAGTTGCACCCGCTTCGTCGCCAGACCCGGGTACAGCATTGCCCGGGTGACGCCCCTCCTCGGCGAGCCTTACCGACCTCACTGAGGCTGAGAGCCCTCTCCCCTTGCCCCGGATCCCACCACGCTTGTTGGTGGGGATTTTTCGGGCCGAGGCCTCCTCTTCTCCGGATGACGACCCCCGGTCGCCGTCCCGCCTGGGCCGCTTGCGGAAGAACTTACCGTTCTCCGCGGGCGTCCCGGCCCTCGCGCGGCGGGAGCTCCCTGAGCATCCCGCGCTCCCATCGTTGGATGCGATATCGGACTCCGATCTCGCATCCCTCCTCTCCTCTTCTATGCCGTTACCGGCGGTGGTTGTTTTGTTTTTATTTTGTTTTTCCATATTTGAACCCACGAGTATGGGGGAAATAAAAGTCAATCTGGGCAGAGACCCCTGTACCCAAGATAAGCAGATTTTAGCATTTATTACTCGCCAGAGGGTCTGCAGGTACCCTGGCGAGGGTGAGCACTAGCGACTGATTCGTTCCATGGGAACACCCGTCAGCCATACATGCCCTCGCGGTGCGCCGCCGCTTGGGATTCGGGGTAACTTTTTATAGAGGTTTTCTACCTCGCAGTCCGGGCGGTTAAGCCAAGACCCTCGGTCCCTATCGAAGCCGCGAGACATGATCCACAGCACTTCGACAGTGGGATTACGAGACTGACGGTGACAAAGAAGGACGCATCCTACTCTGTCTGCTCGGAGGCAGGGTGAGTGCACACCGAGCCCGCCCTCACTCCTCTGCTATGCCCTCTGCTGTACAGAGGGTCACGCAGAGGAACGCACCGGTGGTCCTGGCAGGACCCCACCCATGTTAGAATAATTAGCCGCGGCAGTAACTCTCCCCGAGGGATAAAAGGAAATTCTCATTTCCTCTCATTCCCCGGAGAAGGATACTGCCGCGCCCAGGGTGCACCGGCCCAGCAGCTGCTCTTCCCTCCAGACGTATCGAGAGGGACCAGCAACCGCCAGACACACGTGGAGGACTTCTGACATCGCACCCCAAGTAACCTTACCCTTCGGCTTTGTTTATTATAGTCGTGATGTTAAAGCATTTATCTGCCTTGTATTTATGTCTATAAGTCATGAATCCAGTACTTACCACTTTACACATTTTTATTTACTAAAATAGCATAATGTCTAACTTTAATTCTTTGATATTTCTTTCAGTCCATGTCAACCCCAGACCTTAATAAGTTGATGGAGAAAGTGGAGGGCGTTTCTATACTCTGCATATCTATTGGATGTATAATGGGTCTCTCTTATTTTATTGAAGTAAGTTTATTTACCTTTTCACCGAAAGTAATAAAATTCCTTGATCACCTCTGTAACATGTGTGCTAACATTTTGTATTTTACAAAGTAGGTAGGTAGGTTTGAATCTTATGAAATGCCTTCCAGCGAAGGGAAATTGCATGTAGGTACAAAATGCAAAGGATCAGATAGTGCCTAAAGGTATGTAATTTGTAAATTTTATTGATAAACCTACCACCACAATCTGGTTTACATATTTGCATGAAACCAGGTCATGATTTAAACTATTATGACTCACGATAAATTTCATAAAAGTAGGTACCTCTACCTACTATCTACCCTATATAAACGATACTACCTACTAAAGTACAAAATAATGTGCTGAGACCATTGAGCTGTTACTACTACGTATAGAGAAGACAGCGCGAACAAAATCTGTGCTCCGTTCAAATGCTGTCAGCCGGCTGCAATTCACTCAGTCGCTTGCTCGCCACAGCATTATATTATATACAACCTGTTTTTTTTATATTCTATAACTCTAGGGTATGATTGAGACTATATCAAAGATTCAACTGGCATAATTATGAATTATGTTTCAATCATCCTTTTTTTTTCATTTTTCATACAAAATAATTCGGCAAAGTCACGATTATTAACGTAAAACCGTTATAACGTGAAATATGACAACGTCGCATTTTCTTAGCTTTAAATATGAATGTTACGTACCGTTCTCCATAATATTAGGTATTACCTAGTGTACCTACCTATTTAGTCTCAGGAATTTTGAATGGCTTTTGTTTCCCCCACAACTAGTACTCAAACCTTTGTGTGTAGTAAAAGGGATGTGATTTGATTAATTTGTCGGCTTGCTCATCACCTATTTGCTAAGCAATCCGATTGGTCTACAAAGGGCGACAGTGGTGCCGCACTTCCGCGTGGTACTGCACTTGTACCAATCGTGTCTACTCGTAAACTAACGTGCTCCGCGCAAGAAAAACTTTTCTTCTAATAAGAAGTGGTCCTTCAATGATTTTCTGCTACAACCCCATCCAAGACACGAACAATACCATTAACCAACACCTGTGGAAATAAATGTGAAGTGAGTTATAGCTGGATTTAGGACGACTGTACACGCCGCCTAGCCCATGAGATGCGCGAGGCAGTGGACGGGAGTTCGCTGGTAAGTTTTTTTCAAATTCACACCCACTAACTCCTACACAATGAACGATTGTTTTGAATTAAAATGAATTACTCGTATTTATCAATGAAATTTAGATACATATTTTATAATAATGATTGATGATATCTCCGAAACTTTTCATTTTTGGACCACCTATTCTAGGAGTAGTATTATTTTTACCTACAGAATATAACTTTAGAGTTATGGGATATAAAAAAAAACAGATTGTAAGTCTTATACGGGGTTAGCCGCCCCCCGCGCGCCCCGAACTGCAAACAGATTTTGTTCGCGCTGTCTTCTCTATACTTACGTAGTAGAATAGCTATTGGCTGAGACTTTGATCGAAGTGCTGAGACAATGTCACAGAATAGTACTAGCGACAATGTTTGCTACTATTTCCTGTCATAGCATGGTGTCTTAGGCATTCTTATTATTGGCGTACCTCCAAACCATTCATTCATTTCAGTCCGTCCATTTCAGTCCGTCCATTCCAGTCCAAAGCATTCGTTTCTGCTGTTTTATTTAAGAACATTGGACAGCGAACGTTCACGGATGATGATTGCGGATTCAGATTAGCTATCAGATTTCCTATCTTTATAATGGAACATCAGAACAGAACACGGTGCAAAAGTACTACAACGCCATGTATGACACAAATGAAGAACTAACATCAAAATTCTGAAAAAACCGACAACAACTGGCGGGCAGGTAGCCTACCAGACAAATTACTCGTCTGGTCGTAGGATCCCTTTTTTATGGTGGATGAGAAACTTTGCACCCTATTCTTCATTTTTATGACATACTAGCTGTTGCCCGCGGCTTCACCCGCGCGAAGTTCGGTAACTGTCCCACTGGATCAAACTAAAGGGATTAATAAATAGTATCCTACATGTTAATCTAGCTATCTATGTGCCAAATTTCATAATCATCACAATTATTATCATCACAATCACCATCACTATCACAATCACTAACATTATCACAATCACAATGACTATTACAATCACCATCACCATCATTATCTCAATCATTATCACTGTCACAATCACCATCACAATCACAATCACAATCACTATTACAATCACAATCACATTCACTATTACAATCACAATCACTATCACCATTACCATCACCATCGCAATCACCATCGCTGTAACAATCACCATCATCGTTATCAGTATTACAATCATTACCATCGTAATCACAATCATTATCATTGTAATCACAATCATCATCTTCTTTATCACAATCATCATCATCATTATCACAATCATCATCATCGTAATCACAACCATCATCATCGCTATCACAATCATCACAATAAATCAACAATAACCCTGTTTAGAAGTCGAATCCGCCATCTTCTGGATCTCAAAATAAATGCCATATTCGTAATCAGTACTCCTGATAATCTCGGTATCGATACCCATTTTGATTTTTAGACATTTCAATCCCATCGTCGCACCCCCACAGAGGATGATGGTATTTCAGGCAGGTCCGCCACATTAAATCTTAAAATCGTTGTTTTTGTAATACACCCGACCCGATACACCATACAAACAATACCCTTGTTGATTTTCAGACTTTGTTACCCCATTTCCCCCTTTAGGGGTTGAATTCTGAAAAAACCTGAAACCCGTTTCTACTTATTTGTCAATAGGAGCACTTCTGTGAAGTTTTGAATAAAATAGTCAAACTAATCTTGTTTCCCCGTACAAACTTTGGAAAAAACCCCAAACTTAGGGAGTAAATTTTGAAAAATCCTTTCTTAGTGCACCCGTAGACAACTTAGGGAACCTACTTGCCAAATTTGGAATCTGTAGAACCAGCGGTTTGGGTTGTGCGTTGATATGTGAGTCAGTCAGGCAGTTTCTTCTTTTATATATTTAGATATTTATGATCTAAACCCCCATAGATTAGATTGCGTATGGCAATAGCAACTTGAGACGTCACTAATTTCTCAACTCAATGACTCAACTATTTACAATTTATTTCGAAGTAACTAATAATCTAATTTAACAGTTTATTGAAAATTAATCGGGTATTCAGGTCCAAAATAAAGTGTGTTTTGGAATTTTTGGTTAATTAAGAGGGAGAATTGGGTAATGTTGTCAACTACCCAATTCTCCCTCTACGTGGATGTTTAGATTGATTTCTCTGAACATGAACCCCGCAGGCGATATCATTCGGTGTGTCCGGCGCGCACCTGACCGAGAGACTGCGGTCTCTAATGTTCGAGCACTTGCTGCGACAGCATGTAGGGTTTTTCGACGAGCGGGGCAACTCCACGGGCGCTCTGTGCGCCAAGCTGTCTTCGGAGGCCACTTATGTGCAAGGGGTGAGTATATGAGAACAGGAAGAGAGGGACTGCAAAGTTTCGGAGTAACAAACGCGCAAAGAAATTCGCAGCAAGGCCGAGGGTAGGCTTTCAGGTGAACCGCAAAACTGCATGTTGACATCTAGCTGTTTCCCGCGAGATCATAGGACAGGACCAGCACTTGTCTTTGGGGATCGCCCATGTTCATTGTCCTGCTGAGCGAGAATAACTTTTGGTAGAATAATGATGAGTACGCACGGCGACCAATCAAGCTATACAAAACCAGTTTATGCGAATCTCTCATTCTACGGGATATCTATACAAAGCGAGGCCTTTTATACTGGAAATGTATAACTTGATGTGTTGCCATGTGTACCTACGATCAGTTTGACTGTCAATTCACGAGTTTGACTATTTCTGTAGGTAGCTTTCAATCTAAAAGATAAAGCCAAATAAAGAAAGTTATTCGCAATTCATAGAAGAACCAGTGTTAATGTGGCCAACAGTAAATCTGCAGTGCATATCACGAAACATTAGTAAACCAACCCAGTGAGTTTCGAGTGTTAACATCAACAAAACAGTGACATTGTACTATTTAAACCCCGATTAAAGTGTTCCCTTTTTAAAGTAAAAACAATAAATTACTTGATTTTAACCAAAAACAGTGAAATAGTGCAAAATCTGTAAAATAAAAGTATATCTAAACCGTCACATTGCTACATTACTCAAGTGACCTTTGGACTCTAAATACTTAACGAGCTTGAGCACTCGACACGTCGTCGGCGTCCGTGGCCATCAGCTGTCAAAACAAAACGTTGGCTACAAAAGACTATACCACTATTTCAACGACAATATTAACGTCAGCTTGGCGTAGCGGTAGCAGCGGCGACTCTTGGGCAACACGTCGCAAGTTCGAATCTCAGAACCTGTGTCTCTTTTTGAGATTTGTCAATTTTCGGATTGAAACGATTTGTAAATAAACATGAATCCCCAGCGCACACCGCCTAATTTCTGCGAAAACAAATTGTCAAAAAATATAACACCACACCATAGTTCGGACTCTGCATTAAATGACACAGAAACAAAAACGGATGAGTCGATAAATGTTGCCAGAAGAAACTACAAACGTAAGATGGACGATCATGCCGAATGCTTTGAAAAGTTTATGTCTCAAATGAAATCTATGTTTGCCGATTTCCAGGAGAAACAAAATGCAAAATTTGATTTAATAAATCAATCTATCAACTGTATTAAGGAGCTGCATCTTGAATTAAAGGAATCGGTTTCTTTCGTATCGCAGAAATATGATGAATCCCTGGTGATTATTAGCCAATTACAACAGGAGAACAAAAATACCAAAAAACAAGTGCAGTTCCTGGAACAAAAACTTGAATCTCACGAAAAATCGGCACGGGCATCCACACTAGAAATTCGTCATATCCCAAAACATGAAAATGAGACTAAGGAAAGCCTGGTGAACGTTGTTAAGGATCTCAGCTCAGCGGTCAATCTACCGTCTAAAGTGGTAGAATCAGAAATACGCGACATTTACAGGACTAATACTAAGACCGAAGCCTTAGTCGTTGACTTCACTACCGTAGCCAGAAAAACGTCGTTTATATCCGCCGTTATATATTTTAATAAGATACAGAAGGAACAAAAACAATTACCGCTGAACACAAATCATTTAAAGATAAAAGGGCCTCCACGAAACATTTATGTTTCAGACTCGTTAACTGGCAAAGCACGTAGACTATTTTACTTAGCCAGGCAATGTGCTAAATCCCATTCTTATGATGGCTGCTGGATTTCTTTCGGGCGAATCTTTATCCGCAAGAGTAAAGGTGAAAGACCCATCCAAATAAAAGACGAAGTAGATTTAGATTTAAATAAAATATGACTAGTATTAGCTGCTCCTTTGAAATTGTTTAAATTCACTGTTTTTTGTTTCCAAACTGATTTTTTTCTTTCTACTCTATATACTACATGTTTACAAAATTATATTATACACCAAGCACACACACACAAAGTTATAATACTACTATTTACAAAATTCTATAAATATTACAAAACTCATGTTAACATTCGTAGCGCAGATATCGATGGATTGAATAGCTTTTCTTTTCCAATAACTTTTTCCTTCGAACTCCATAATTTATTGTGTTCGCTGCCGTAAATGATTTGCTAAACAATGTAGAACAATTTCGCGTCTCTGAACCTGTTACATGTAATCCCGAACAATGCAGCACATACATACAGCCCCCAAAGTATTTGAAAATCTTACAACAAAACATCCGCAGCATTAATCGCAACTTTGATGAATTATTGATAATGATGGCTAGGCTGAAATTCGATTGTGATATAATTGTATTATCAGAGTGTTGGCTCTCTCAGGTATCTAGTCTCCCTAAAATAAATGGCTACAGTTCACATAAGACATCTAAAAATTACAATCAAAATGATGGTATTGTGGTCATGATAAATGATCGACATAACTTTAAAATTGAGGAACCGCTGTTTATGGAAGCAAATTGCTTGGTCATTAAGATGGGAGTAAATCATACCGTTATAATAGCTATATATCGACCACCGTCATTTAAAAAACTTGATAACTTTTTAATATCACTTAATGATCTACTTGATAAATTATCTAATTTTAGGAATATTATTATAACGGGCGATATCAATATAAATATATTAAATTCAGATGCTAACTCTCTAGCTTATCTCGACATTACCTCTTTCCACGGTCTACTACCAGCCATCAATACACCGACTAGGGGTAAGAATTGCCTTGATCATGTTATAGTTAAGACGATACAAAATGCTTTTACCTTTAATTTAAAAACTACGATATCTGATCATGAAGCTATATTGTTTTGTCTTAACAGCAAAAGTTCCGGAAAGGCAAAAAATGCTAGCACGGTTAAGAAAGTTAATTGGGAAGGAGCTGTAGTGGACTGTTCGGAGATAGATTTTGGTCAGATTTATAATGAAGTGGATCCATGTTTAGCTACTAGTATGTTTGTAAATATTTTAACGGATTTGATTCATAAACATACTGTGATCTTAAAGATTCCCCGAAACAAAACTCTCCTAAAGCCATGGATCACTACTGGCCTTCTACGGTGTATAAGAAACAGGGACTTGATGCACTTAAAAACTAAAAATGAACCAAATAATGAAATTTTGTGTACAACATATAAACGTTACAGAAACTTCTGTAATAATCTACTGAAAAAACTGAAACGTCAGTATGAAAAAGATCAATTGCAAATGGCTAAAGATAATTCCAAAAAGTTATGGAATTCAATAAAAACGATTACAAGTTATAATAATAGTAAAGAAAATAGCTCTTCTCAAGACTTGCTATCTGCTAACTCATCCCCGCAGTTGTCTATCAACACTGTAAATGAATTTTTTGCTAGTGTTGGTAGTCGACTAGCACAAATTATACCTCCTACCCCACCTTTTCAAAATGTCGATGAACATAAAGAACGTTCACCCTGTAACTCTTTTGTCCTACTAAATGTGGATTACGAGGAAGTTAAAAAAATTATACTTAACCTAAAACACGATTGTCGAGCGGGTTGGGACAACGTTTCGTCTAGGTTCCTGCAAAAAGTTGTAGACATTGTTGCTCCTGTGCTTACCGATCTCATAAATCGCTGTCTAGAGGCTGGTGTTTTCCCCAATGCACTTAAAAAATCTATACTTATTCCTATACACAAGGCAGGGGATACCGACTGTGTCAACAACTACAGACCTATATCAATCCTCACATCATTGTCAAAAGTATTTGAACGAATTATAAATGGTAAGCTTATAGATTATCTAGAATCGAATCAACTTCTGTCCTCATCACAATTTGGTTTCAGAGCAGGCAAATCTACTAATCAGGCTGTTCATAATTTCACCACCTATTTAGTTAAGAAAATGGATGCAAATAAGAAATGTATTACCATCTTCCTTGACCTTGCCAAGGCGTTTGACACAGTCTGTATCTCCAACCTTTTAAACAAGCTAAACAGCATGGGAATTCGGGGGAAACAGCTTGATCTTTTCGCTGATTATTTATCGGGAAGATCTCAGTGTGTGAGTATCGGTGACTACGCGAGTGATGATCTTAAAATGACGTTTGGAGTACCGCAAGGGAGTATTCTTGGGCCCACCTTATTTTTATGTTATATAAATGAGCTCTGTCAGCTCCAAATCCAAGACTGTAATATTATCTCATATGCAGATGATACTACTTTGACATTTGTAGGTGACACCTGGGAAGAGGTTTATGCTAAAACGCAGGCTGGGTTTAACACTATCTGCCACTGGCTGTCTGCTAATTCACTAACATTGAATGCGGACAAGACCAAATACATGCAATTTTCCGTTCGTCACCTAGCAGTGACTTCACAAAGCGTATCCCAAATATTTGCCCACCAATGTTCAGTTCCTCCCGTATCACAGTGTAGTAACTGTCCGCAAATAAAATCTGTCCAATCAATACGTTACTTAGGCGTTACTATTGACAATAGACTATCGTTTGGAGAACACATTCATAATATCGCGCAGAAAGTGCGTAAACTTACGTACATTTTTAGACAACTCAGACACATAGCAGATAGAAAGACGCTGATCATGGTTTACAAGAGCTTGATCCAATCCATTGTGACCTACTGTATTACTACATGGGGTGGCACGGACAAAACAAAATTGTTGGAGCTAGAACGAGCTCAAAGGTTGATTTTAAAGGTTGCCTTCTTTAAGCCTAGACTCTTCTCTACCCGGAAATTATATCAAGAAACCGGTGTACTAACAGTTAGACAACTGTACATTCTTCTGAGCGTCCTTCGACAACATGGAGATATATCGGCGTTTAACCAGGAGATTGCTAACACAAGAAGGCAATATGCCGTTTGCAAAACCTCAAAAACCAAAACTAGATTTGCACAAAAATTTTATAACTTTATTGCACCTAGATTATATAATCAAATTAATAAAACAAAAAATATATTTAATTGTAATTCAAAACAATGTAAGGGAAAGGTAACGTCATGGCTGTTGGGATTGGACTATAAGGAGACTGAGGAACTACTGGAAATAAAAAAGTAAATTTAGTCTCAGGTTTTGTAGTATTTGTAACACATAACACACAATCACCACACACCTCACATAGTACACTCATACATGAACACACGCTCATACAACTGCACTCATACACTGACACACAATCACTATACACCACACATAGAACACTCATTCATGAACACACGCTCATAAAACAGCACTCATACACTACCACACAAAAACACTCGTTTACTCTTCTACTCTATCTTAAATATGTAGTACTATTAATATAAGTTTGCCTATCTGGTTTAAAAACTTTGATGCATATTGTAATAAGTATATGGCACTACTTTTGTTAGATCTCCTAATATGTATCTTAGTGGGGACCTGGTGTCCTAAAATACAGGCCTCGGCTTAGTTTAGGCGCCAGTCTCCCACAAATAAAATACTTTTTCCTGTATATGTATATGTTACAACATAAGTACTGTATGTTTTTTATTTTTTTATTTGTGGAAGAGAAATAAACAAATTTTTATTATTATTTTATTTTAATTACCTACTTGGCAGTCAGTAGCTTTATGCTTAAGCGGATGTCCAATCAGTTTGAAGGAGTCTTTTTTATATCCTAATGTAGTCATTTATCGTTTCCAGGCGACAGGTCAGCGGATAGGCATATGCTTGCAAGGCTTCGGCTCGATCGGCTTGGCACTGGTACTGGCCATGCTGTACGAGTACCGCGTGGGGCTGGTCGCGCTCGCCTTCCTGCCACTCATCGCCTTCGTCATATACCGCCAGATCAAGGTCACCAGACAAGAATCCTATGGAAACGCCAAGTCATTAGAAAATAGCACTAAGGTGCCTTTAAAGCTACTACGCGCAAATACTAGTCAACTTTTTATAGGTAGAAGGGACAGACTGATTGCGAAAGGTATAGAGAAACGTTCTAACACAACTTGGGACAGGCCTCATTACAGCAGTGGACTGAAAAAAGCTGAGTTGCTAAGGCAGGTAGTTCCACTACCACGATGTACCCACGATGACGATTCCTTAAACGTTGTTTGCGTTTAGGCAGAATTTCCACTGCATAGCGATAAAGAGAGCAGGTACTTGGGTAGCGTTAATAGAAGATGATGTTTGTCAGATAGCGGTAGAGGCAGTGTCCAACGTGCGCACAGTGGTTTGCCTGGGACGGGAGCAGTTGTTCGTCCGGGAGTACGTGACGCAGTTGGCTCCAGCAATCAAGTGTGCGAAGAGGGCCGCGCACTGCCGCGGACTCGTCAACGGACTCTCGCGCTCCATCTTTAATTTCATCAATGCCACTGCACTCACGTATGGCGGACACCTCATTGTGTCTGAGGGTATCCAATATGAGAATATATTAGTGTGAGTACCAGTATAAAGGTTAAGTATGAACTAACTAGTTGTAGACCACAACAAATGTTGAAAATGTAGACAAGGCGCAGGACGTGGCTTATCATTTTCTCCCACAGTTCTCATTTATTCTGTAGCAGTCTAAGATCCCTGTATTTCGTCCAAGGCACAGGAATTTCGAAAACCACTTTTTCGTTGGTCTTGCTTGGTACAAGTAAACTGGTGTTCTTTATATTACTAGACATGTTAACATTGTCATTAATGATATTACCAGGACTACGCAATCATTGCAAATGGCGTCGGGTCAGGCGCAGAACGCGTTCACGTACGCACCAGAGTTCGAGAAGGGCGTGAGTGCCGCTTCTAGGATAGTGGCATTGCTCGAATCCAAGCCGCAGATATATGATCCGTTCATGCCGTTGGTGTCTCCTTTTGTTAGTAATCTTGAATTGATTTTACAATTACATAATACACATTTGCCTAGCCTTTCCCCAACTATGTTGGGGTCTGCTTCCAGTCTAACCGGATGCAGCTGAATACCAGTATTTTAAATGGAGCGACTACCTATCTGACCTCCACAACCCAGTTCGTTCTGGGTAATACGATACTCCTTGGTTAATAGTAATACTGGTTGTCAGATTTTTTTGGGCCACTACTACTGACTACCTGTAACGACTGGTAAAGATCTACAAATGACGGCCGGGACCGCGTTCTCTCATGACGCTCTACTTATTCAGCTATCAAGTTGCTTACTGGAAAACCAACTGGGTTGGCTCCCCTACCAAGTAGGTACCAGTAGGGCTAGGTAAAGTTAAAAGTAGAAAAGATAAAGAGAATTTCCGAATTCGTGTTTCAGGAGCTACACCTACTTTATACAATCTGAAAAAACTATCCCATAGTCCTAAAGTCTAATCATTTGTAATTTTGCCTAAAGTCCGTGCTCATTGTTTACAGAGATCAAAAGGCGAGGCGAGCTTCGAAGAAGTCCAGTTCAAATACCCAAGCAGGCCAGGCGTTCGCGTTCTAAGAGGTTTGGACCTCAAGGTACGTGGACCTCACAGAGTAGGGTAAAAGAAGACAATCTCGTCACGTACACATCTGTAAAACTCTTTGCTAATGATTCTTCGCTGTGGTAATAAGTAAATTCTGTGTGTAGATGGATAGAGGAAAGACAGTAGCGTTGGTGGGTAGCAGCGGCTGCGGCAAGAGCACCGTCACACAACTCATGCAGAGGTTCTACGACCCCGACGTTGGAAATGTCGTTAGTACAGTCCTATGTTCGTCATGTCAACACTCATGTTTGTGCGTTGAACGACAGAATCTGCTTTATGAGCTCAGCATTATCTATTGTGTCGTTATGTCAATATCTTTTCCTAACACTGACAAATAAATGCGAAAATAGTAAATTTTGATACAAGTGGAGAAAGTTTGTTATTGCATTCGAGGCGGTATTAACACACGAGCCGTAGGCGAGGGTAATACTGAGTGGAGAACTGCAATAACATATGTCCACGGGTATCGAA
Source organism: Xestia sexstrigata (assembly GCA_941918905.2). Lineage (NCBI taxonomy): Eukaryota > Metazoa > Arthropoda > Insecta > Lepidoptera > Noctuidae > Xestia > Xestia sexstrigata. The sequence continues at coordinate 14,382,144 of OW799214.2, forward strand.
CGACGTTTTTCAATACACTTTTGAAGACAAAATAAAAGAATGAAAAATATTTTTGTCATCAATTATTAGAGACTATGATTTTAATTTTCTTTTTTTTTTCCGCGCTTTGCTTTCGCCAGGTAGAAGGAGAAGCAAAGGTATGAAGCCGTATAAAAAATAGTTTTAATATTTAATTTTTTGAATTTAGATCGCAAATAAATATTAATTTGTTTATAAAAGTAAATATTAGTTTTAAACAATCATGTTTATCTATGATATTCTATATAATAAACAGAATTTGAATATTCAAAAAATGTTTACGCCGTTAAAACGCACATTGCTTTGCCGAAATAAAAAAAAATCATTCATCCATCATTGAACCGATTTGAACTTCGTCTAAGAATACGTAACCTATGGATTTTTTTCCCGCACACATGCAGGAAAATGAAGAAAACGCAAGCGTGTGAAATACATGGCATGTTTATTTATTTATTTATTTAAACTTTATGTACAATATTGGAACATAGGCGGACTTAATGCCACAAGGCATTCTCTACCAGTCAACCTTTGGGTTAAATAGGAAAACAGTGTTAAGGTACAAAGTAATGTCTAAAAAAAACTTTTTGTTAACGAGAGTTTAGATTGATACTAATACACATAATATACAGATAAAATAAACTAATAGATATTTTAACAAACACCAAAAATTAAAAAGAAAATAACAAGAAACCTAATAATTATTATTATGACGATTTCAAATTGAGAGCTATTTATTCTGACTTAAATAGTAGTTACGAACTGACATGTTGAACCTAATCGTAGTGTGATAATCTGATAAGAACCCGTTTTCGAGGAAGTGTATTGAAAAAAAAATATTAAAATAAAATTAATGATCATCAAATAGCAATGACATAAAATAAATTGATTTTGCAGTCCGTGTTTATTTGTGTCGCTTTGTTAACTTAACTATACAATAGACTTTGCTGCTGTTTAAAACTTGAGCATCAATCCGGGGGTTTACCGCATGCGGGCGCAAATTCGGGGAGGCTTTTCTTGCAGCGTGCACCAGAAAGACCTCGCCTCTCCGAATTTGCGGCCTTTGTCTGATGCAGCGTTTAGACGGCATCCCACTGCCGCGGCTGTTGCTGTCGGAGGCTCGCTCGGGCTTCGGGCTGGTGTCGCAGGAACCAGTCCTGTTCGACTACAGCATCGCCGAGAACATCGCGTATGGAGACCACGAGCGCAGCCCATCACACCAGGAAGTCATCGGAGCCGCCATGCAGGCGAATATACATAACTTTATCGTATCCCTGCCGAAGGTGAGACTTGATAGATAGATAGATAGATAGATACAATCATTTTATTATCGAAATTGTAACACTTTTACAATATTTATTGCTAATAATTGTAATGCTTACAATGGCGGACTATTAACTTGTGCTGCTGTTGGTGGTGTTTTTATTCTGCCTCATTCCTATAAAGCTGGTTTTAGTACAACGCTCCCAAAATCAGTTGATTTTGAAATTCTGTATACTATAGGTACTTCAGCGTACTTACCAAACTTCCGAATAGTTATGTCAATAAACAAAAAAAATAGATTTCTGGAAAGACATCCGTTGGTTGTTCATAGGTTTCTTCTACCATCACTTTCACGTAATTATTAAAGTACGATTTTATTTGGCAGGGTTACGAGACAAACATAGGGCCGAAAGGCATGCAGTTATCTGGTGGGCAGAAGCAGAGGGTGGCAATAGCCCGGGCACTTATAAGACATCCCAAGATCCTACTCCTCGACGAGGCGACTAGTGCTTTGGACACAGAAAGCGAAAAGGTTAGTGTGTGTGTGAGGGACGAGAGCGGATAAACTCGGCATTTTTTGTACTATACATAATTCCGCGCTTTATAAAACTTGTTGGTGATTCTCAGAGGTCTTCGAAATAAAATAGCGGACTGTAAATATATAGGTAGGTTCGTATATTGTATAATAAGAACGCGCGCCTCTGGTCCGTGGCGACGGCGGCTCTCAGGGCCTCGTCCCCCGCTCCCCGCTCCCCACTCCCCGCTCCTCGCTGTCGCCTTTCGGTCGCAGTGGCTCACGGTGCTTCGTTATGTCTCCAACAAACTGTTTAATAATGCTGGCCTGATCAGTGACAAGACTGACAAGTCGCGCGCTAATTATTATGAATACGTTAGGGCACAGTCCCATTGAGAGCTATTAATTATAGTGCGCGCGGAACTAGTTGGCTGCGCCTTAGGTATGTGAGCGGTGAGACGGAGAGGCGGGGCGCGTGCTGTTATTACTCAGTGCGGCGCCCCGCGCCGTACTTCACGACGGCAACACGCGTTGAAAGTTCCGGCTAATTTAGACAAAACGCACATGAAATTGCAATAGCAAAATGAGTTGGCCGATAAAAATCCAATCTAAGGAAATATATTTAAAGTGCATATGTTTTTTAAAAAACGGAAAGCCGATGTCATATACATAAATTAGTAGCAGAAGTAACAGGGATATCAGAACGAACTGTAACGAGAGTGATTGCTGAAAGTAAAACTTCCTTGCAAAATACAGGGTAAGCAAAATTTATTTCTCCGCGGAGACCAAAAGAAATAAAAAAGAAAATACAAGTTGACGATTTTGATTTAGGAGTGATAAGAAGCAAAATAAATCAGTTTTATACGGTAGAGAAATAAATTCCAAGTCTACGAAAACTAAATGCTGTGTTAAAAGAGGATAATATTTTAGATTGCGGATTAACTTTTTTATGAGAACTTTTGCACAAACTGGGATATTCAATTAAAAAATGTAAATCGAAGAGATCCCTTTTAATAGAGAGACCAAACATTGTTGAATAGCGATTAAAATATTTGAGGGCCATAAGAAAGTTCAGAGAAGACAAACGAAATATTAATAATTTATTTTGGACGAAACTTACGTTAACCAAAGTCACAATGTCCAAAAATGTTGGCATTTATACAGATATAGGCAAAGGAAGGCCTTTAATAATAGTTCACGCTGGTAGCCGGAACGGGTTACTTGACGATGCTTTGCTAATTTTTAAATCAGATTCAAAAACGGGGGATTCTCATGGAGACATGAACTCTACAAATTTTTACAACTGGGTTGATCGAAAATTAATACCTAAACTTCCACCTAACTCGGTCATAATTATGGATAATGCTGCCTATCATTGTGTGCAAGTTGAGAAGAAACCGACTATGTCCAGTTTGAAAATTAATATGCAGAACTGGTTGCAAAATCATAACGTGCCATTTTCTCCCACGATGGTCAAAGCCGAACTCTTGAGGTTGATTAATACGACCCAATCAGAAAAAATACACGATTGATGAACTTCTGAAAGCTGCAGGTCATACTGTTCTAAGACTACCTCCATATCATCCAGACCTCAACCCGATCGAGCTTGTGTGGGCAAATATTAAAAATTGCCTGGCCAGATATCACATTAATGCTACATTGGACGAGAAAATTACAATACTAACAAGTCTATTTTCCGAATTCTCTGCCGAACAATGGCAAAAATGCGATGACCACGTACTAAAAACGAACAAGAATACTGGAATTATGATATGAGATTTGATACTATGATGGACGAAATCATTATAAACTTACAAGATGATTCTGAATCAAGTTCAGAGAGTTCAGAATCAAGTGATTCAGAGTAATTTCATTTAAGTATATATTCATTAAATAATTTTATATACCTATCATTACAATATGTCAGAATAATTTCATATACTTAATTTGTTTTTGGTTTATTTTGCTATTAATTACAATATAATTAGATAGGTACAATATAAACTTCTAAAAGTTCAATTGGCTTTTATTTATTCTTTTCAATAATTGAACAATTATTGTTCACGATATCTCCAGATTGGTCATCACTGTCATCAATCTCATGGGCGTTGCGAGCAGTAGGCAACCCGCCCACTCACCCCTGTCGCACCTAAGGCGCGGCCAACTAGTTCCGCGCGCACTGTAGTGCTAAGTGCTATTTTGTGGTTCAAGAAAAGCTAAACTGCAATTTGATCTACAAGGTTTCAGACATAAATGGCAATAAAATAATAGTTGACTAGCACGCTTACTATTGCTTATGTTAATAGTTCTAGGTGTATTGTGTAGGTACCCAATCGTTAGATGTTAGTTTTGCTAGCTAACCAGTTCAGGGAATACGAGTATCTTGCCAATGTTATAGTAAATATAGCACACCAATGAATGACAACGCCATGGCTAATAGTTTATTTGCTACATAGTTAATAACTTTAAAGGGCTCTAAAGCACGGCCCGCTTTCATAGGTACCTACTTCATTTTCTAAAGTTAGACCTCAAAACGCAGGTAGTGCAAGATGCGTTGGACGCCGCGAAAGCCGGTCGCACATGCGTGACCATCGCCCACCGGCTGAGCACCATCCGCGATGCCGACCTCATCTGTGTGCTCGCCAAGGGACGAGTTGCCGAAGTGGGCACCCATCAGCAACTACTTGACACCAAGGGGCTGTACTACGACTTACACGCTAAAACCAAATAAACACACATTTCCTAATTGATGTTTCTTTGTACGCCTACCGTCTGCATTTGAAAAGTTATTGTACTATCGAGGACACTCCTGCCTGATCACCACTAAGCTAATTTTTGCTTGCACTTACAACATATAAATAATGAAAATAATTCATAGAAATAATGAATGAAAAGATACCGATCGGCCGAGCGCACTGACGACGCACGCCAAACGGGGGTTATTGTTATTTTGCGCGTCAAAGTTGCCGTTTTCCTAAAAGGCCTAAGGGGGCGTGGCTCGGCGTCTCCGCATGATTTAAGGTGGATGCCTAGATAGACCTCGTCATAAATTTTTCAAGAGTTGTAATCTCCGTAAATAAACTGTTTCTGCAGAATAAAAGCAAGTATAATGAGACTCATAATGTATTATGTTCGCGTAAGTTTTATTAAAAAAAAACAGTATTTCTAGGAGAATTAGACCCAAAAAAAAACGAATAATCTTTACATGAGTGAGTGACCTGAATCGCGCCATCTGACAGAAATTTATAGAACCGCCGAGATAGAGTTCGATAAATGATAAATGATAAATGATGTTTATTTTGCAAGTAGGTTTTTACAAACACTTTTACACGTCATGTTTTTTTTTAAAACTAGATGGGGCCGGTGTTTCGTACCTGACTACTCTGAGAAGAAACAGCCGAAACAAACTCAGAGGTCATAGTCTCTTTTGAAGTCCAGACATAATTTTGCTTAATTCACATGAGGACTATGCAGAATAGTGTCTGAGATGGTCTTTTGAAGAAAGAATCACACAGATTTGAGTGGACCTGTCCAGTCAGTGCAAGCATTTGTCAGTTATCGTGTAGCTCGACTTATAACTCAACTAATATTCGTTGCTGTTGTGTTACGAGTTTACGTTCGGTAAACATTTATAATAGATGGCGCTGTTCGAAAATTCAAACAAGCGCCAAGGTTACCATCGTGACATCATCGTGACGCGGCGATGCGACGTTGCCATTCAAGACGCACCCCGCGTTGTTGCCAAATTGCTACAGTCGGTCGTCCATGGGACCATGCGTGATTGTCTTGACAACTGGCGAATCGTTTCCAAAATTGTGTTTCTAGCAAGTTAGCACCGGCGCGCGGGTTTGCCCGCGGATTTTACATTTTATGATTGATAAAATGTTTTTTATTGGGGAATGAGAAAGAATGCTAGAAAGTAAAAAAATAATCTGCGATCTGCCCCTGGGTCACACAGATACAATACTAATGTAATTATTGTATTAACTACTTTAAATTTATAGTACCTAAAGATTTAAAAATCTTTCTACTGTATGTAAGTAGGTACTGATATTACATTTTCTGACACGGATAAGTACTAATTCATTGGTTGAATAAAATCAGAGAATAGAAGTTCATGTAAACTTAGGGTATACCTAAATCAGCGTAGGCAAACTTACCTATTTTTTTCCTAACTACCAACGCAATGGTGAAACGTTACCTACTTACATCTATTGATTGAATCATATTTAATTCATGTGAAATCAGCAATTTATGTGAATACACAGACAAACCACTTTGATTATATATATCATAAACATAAATGTTATGGTTAGCTAGCAACCACTTGTGTGTTGTTGTGTAAGATACCTACTTAATGTGCCGTTATATACACTTACGTGTGATGTTATATAAATTGTAATCTACGTACATAATTCTTTCTAATACTAAATTCAGAATCATGGGTAATTGTAAATATCAAAATATTTAAAAAAGTATGTTATCTTTGTATGGTGGTACGAGTCGATGGTTCGAATCCAACCAGAAAATATTTAGGTAAATGTAGTGAGAGTAAATAAAACGATATTTGTATGAAAATATTAACCATAGATAAATATTATTATTTAATAAATAATCTTTTATCTACTTAGTACACGTCACAATTTATTTACACGTTAGGCGTTCGTAAGCGTTCATAAGTACATAGGCACGCTAAGCTAAGGATTGTATTGTCGTGAACGCACGGTCGAGCGTCCGTGCGTCTGTATGTGTCAGTGGTATATACAGTACGCACACCACAGCCGCAGAGTTCACCCAATCGCATGTCGTCGCGTCACACTTCACGAAACATAAAAATATATTTCCGTCTCTTTTGTTATACAAGCAGCAAACGCATGATCTTATTTGTGTGACGAGTTGACGACCTGTTCTTACCATTCGATAGCTAAAATTCACGGCTATTTATCAAGTGTAGGCAGCTGTTTGAGCTAAGCAGTGGGATTACGATCAAAAAGATCTGAATTCGAATCCCGTTTACGATGTGTGGGTTCTTTGTTTCTTGATGATATTAGTTTAGTATAAATTATTATTTTGTGTTTTATGCAAAAACATGTCAGGTGTTTTGTTTTTTTTTTACAATGGATTTGTAAGAAGTTAAATATTAGTAAAAAAAAAACATAGTATTATTATTTAACTTGTTATGTGATTGTGTATTTTCTTTTGGGTGTTGGAAGGTGGAAAAAAAAAGTCGTGCTGAATGATAACAAAAATGTTTATTCGTTTTATTTATTTATAAAATTCCAAAACCAACAACTACGTTCATTCCAATCAAGTTAAATATTCCAAAAAACTCATGTCTATCTCACAGAAATCTAAATTCTTGACTTCTTTTTTTATGATCTACCTTCCTAACTTTACGAAATGTGTGCACAAATCGAACAAGATAAAGAAGATAATATTTCGGTCCCATTACTTCCAATCGAGTAAAAACTTATAAAAAGCTTAGCAATAGTAACAACGTGAGATTTGAATTCACGACTTACTGATTCACTCATAGATCTATCTGCACAGGCCATCTTGACTCATATTATGAAGTTGAAATTATGAACCACTATTACTTGTAGACGACAATGTCTATTTTCTTGAAAGTAGAATGTCATAAGTCAAACTAAACGTCCAAGCTATTGCTTTGTGAGATTACCTATGGACTTTTGGTCACTGTACTATTTAGGTTCAGTCACATTACAACAACCTATATAGGTACAATAAACCTATAATACCCGAAATAATTTATCTGAATAATTTGTTATGGTGAATAGATAAACCAATAATTATATTAATAAGAAATATATTGGAATATAACAATTTAACCTCTATATACATATAGTATGATTAATAAATTAATTAATATTTGTTTTTAGTTTTTGCTATAATGTAAGGACGACGACGAAATTAACGCCATCTGGACATTTTAATTTCCAACCAAGTTTGAATAAAACGACATCTAGTGGTGTCGAAAGTTACTACTATTTACTTTGCATGTGTGTGTAAAGAGTAAATTCATGCGGCTAAATCTTTATTATGTAGGTACATTCGGTTTAAAAAAGTAAACTATCACTGCATAATCAAAGATGAATCAATATACCTTTATTTCAACATAACATGCATTGTGTTTGTGTCTGCTACTACAATGTGAAGTGAAATTATCTGAAACAAAGAAAACAAGTTTCAGTCATTAGTTGTAAAGTAGCATACCTACTTACATAATTATGAAATTATATGATTTCCATTGTCTATACTCTATACCTACCTAAAAATATTGTCTTTCCAAATCAGAATTAACATTTTCATCTTATTGATTCGTTCTTTGTGGATATTACAAAACTTGAAGAACGGAAGATTGTGCGGAGAAGAAAGAAAACTAACTTACCTACGTATCAAATATGAAACGCATACGCCACATAAGTAGGTACATAACTACCACGAGCGACTTCATAGAAAATGCCGCTAAGTACCTACTTACAGTGACCCATCATAATCTTTTTTGGGGACTCTTTGAACCCAAGCAGCCTATAATCGCATAATATTAGATTCTCAAAAGCCATATTATGAATTGGAACTCTAATACTATGAGCTACTATTTGGGATATACAGGGTGTAAAACACCTCATCACGAAGCCGTTAACCAAGCATTCTGTACATCAAACCAAGTAACTTTACGCAATAATTTTTGCTGGGAAATGACTTTTTTTATTTGGGGTCAAAAATCATATTTTGTGGTAGTACTCAATGTAACGCACTCAAAACATTGTGCTGATGGATGGATTTAATAGTACGGGGGTCGTGTAGGTGTTTAAAGTAAAAATCATACATTAAAAACTTGTATTAAAAAAAAAACATGTCCTAAAGTTGGAACTTTGACCCCAAATATCTCCGTAACTAGAAGGTTCCCAGGTATGGTGTAGAACAAAAAAATGATCGCATTGACGAGGAGAACAAGTGCCTTTCGTTTTCGTTAAGAGGTGTTTTACACCCTTTATAGGTATTTCAATTCTTTTGGTGTAACCCATTTAATTTGACCGTGACTCTTTGCATGGTTATTTCAATAACAGATTGTAAGAGCGAGCGATACGAGCTTGACAATTAAAGTAGGTAGGTAACAGTATATTTCACTCGGATAGATGAAGCTGCCATTAAAACTACTAAATAAGTAGGTTTTTTTTTTCATAAGTAAATACTTCTTTAGTCATCTCATAAACCTTTAAACGACTAATGTAGACACAATATTTTAACAATTGACATAAATCTCCTGGAGATTTAGTAACGGGCGGGAGGATACTATCTGAATTGTATTTTTTTTTATAAGATTTTGTGACTTGATCAGTGTCTACTTATGTACAGACAGCCAGCATATCAAGCTACCCGAAACTGTAAAAAATCCCAATCAAACTTGAACCTAATGCTTTAGCGATAAAGTTGAAAATCTATTAAAGAAATTTGACAGATTGTATTAGTTTGATGTACTTGGCGTCTGTACTATGTCCATGTGGAGAACTTTGAAGTGATGAGAAGAAAAAACTCAAGGGCTGAGTAAGTGTCTAGTTGTAGTATTGATGAAGGTTAAAGAAGCTTACGGTGTAGGTGCAACCATCGCAGCAGCAGTCAGCTGCGATATGATGGACCCGGCGACGACGTTGCCGTAGTAGGCCTGCGCTGCCGCTGCGGCCGAGCCCGCAGCAATGCCGGCGCTGCCGAAGCCCAGCAGAGGTGCCACGATAGGAAGCAGAAGCCCCCCTGTGCCGTAGATGACGGCACCACCAATCAAGTTGACGAGAATTGCGGCGATGAGCCCCATTCTTTACTGAAACATTTTTTAACAAAAAAACATTTAATTGTTTATACTCGTAAGCGCTACGTACTGCTGCGCAAGAGGTCCTGACTTACATTTCCAGGTCAGGCAAAGCTTTATTGGGTTTTCCATCAGGAATTTTTCAGTAGCAACCAGTCACTGTATGTACTGGTTGATAGCATAGACTCGTCCTTTATTAAATGGGACTTGTAAGACTTGTTACACCAACAGAACTGGTGATTGTGGGTATGGTTATAGACCGCTGTCTAACTCTTCGGGGATTACAGGCGTGGCATTATGTTATGTTGTGTTATTCTCAACAAAAACTTCACATTGTTTTTGTCTGCTGGTAATTTATGTACTTGCATAATTTAAATTCTGCCCACGACACTTAATCTAATACGTTGATACCTACTTCGAAGCCTCGAAGGAGATGCCACCTTCGAAGTATCAACGTATTAGACTGATGTCGAAGCATTTAAATTGACGAATGAATTCACATCAAAACACGCTTTTGCTCTTTACTAAAAAGTTATAACTTTGGTTAACAAAAGTATTCGTGAGGTAGGCTATTCTAAAATGGCGTCTGTGGCGACTGTGGCGTAGACGACTCCTTTGTTAGGCATATTCTAGTTCATAATAATACAACACAGTTTATAGAGGAGTTGGTAAATACTTTTTTAAAGAATGTTTCGTGCTACTGAATTATAAAAGGAAAAAATCTCACCGCTTGGAATGAATATATTACGTACTGATGTCTGACTCACTGAACAATAACCGCGCAATGCACTGAAGCTCTTACCCTTGAGCTCATGTATTTATAGACTTCAACAGGTAACTAAGGAACTAAAACTCACTGGACTACTCGCTCCTATACTCCTATGTCAAAGACTGAACAAAACATGGACTGCACTGAACACAAAAGTGAAAACTGCGCGAGAAAATCTTACTTTATGACAACAACGTGATTCCCCCGTTAAAAATAGTGCAGGTCACTCCGCTGCAGCAGCAGATAAAAAATAGAACAGGGTTTCGTGTCTATCAAAAAGTTTTATTAAGTATATGCGTTTAACTGCTTTGCAGTTTGGCGGGGGTAATTATGTACCAGTTAGAGAACATTTTCGTGAATAAACAGTTTTTTTTTTTTTAATCCGTTTTATTTTTTGCAAAAAGTATTTATTGTTCTCTTTTTAGTGGAACACATGTGCTTACCCCTTCACAGCGTACTGGTGTGATGTTATGTTATGAACTGGGTAAATAATAGACAGACATGAGATTTCAGCAATCCCAGTCCATTTTCTATAATTTATTGAGAAGTTCCGATGCCTATCTCAGAAGTCCTTCATCAGATCTTCACAAAATTGAAATGGGACTATGGGACCACTCCGAGAAAGTACTCTTCCAAAAACTACCCAAATCGCTTTAAGTGTGCCTATAAAATTCAAAGAGTTCTCTCTATTTCTCCAGGATCCCATCATCAGATCCTGACTTGATGATCATACATAAAAATAAAAAAATGGTTCCGACGAATTGAGAACCTCCTCCTTTTTGATGTCGGTTAACAAGAACCTAATACAAAGATTCATAAAAAATAACGTTATACGGAACCGTCACCGTTGCAGAACAGAAATGGACCTGTAGATACTTATATTATATTATCTGTACATACGCCGTAGTGGGGAACTCCCTCTTATAGAGAATGTTGCCGCTGGCAGAAAATCAATAAATGAGAATCTGTGGTATGAGTGAACGATATTGCTACGATTACGATAAAAAATCATCACGTTTTGTTTTCCGAGTAAATAGTTGTTGTAGCAAAAACAAGACTTTTTTGGGTTGTCATCGCTTTTCTTCTTGTAGATAATTGAATAGAAAACCGACCAAGTGCGAGTCGGACTCGCGCATGATGGGTTCCGTACCATCGTAGTAGCCCCTTTAATTTATTTTTATTATTTGTTGCTAAAGTGGCAACAGAAATACATCATCTGAGAAAATTTCAACTGTCTAGCTATCACGGTTCATGAGATACAGCCTGGTGACAGACAGAGTAGAGTCTTAGTAATAGGGTCCCGTTTTTAGGGTTAGTAGTCAAGGAACCTGTTAGTTGCGGGGAAAGGAAACACATGCGTCCCGAGCTAACGTATAATATCGACAGACATGGGCGTGCGCCCCTAAGAGGCAATTAGGCTAAGCCTACCCTACCAACTGGGCATTCATTTTAACGAACTAACTATGTAATAAAATATCACATTATGTACAAAATATAAAAAAAAAAGTTCAAACTCCTGTTAGAATACTTATAGCAATTTGTCGCTCCCGTGTCACGCAACTAACACTTTACTGGAAGTTACTACAAAGGTTGGAGCTCCGCCGGACAGGCAAGCACTGGACTTGCCTTAAACCCATTGATAATTTTACGCACACATTGGCACATTGGTGCATATTTTCGTGTGTATGAACTGCACACATGTATAGATTGCAGTAATTTTAGGGCGGTAACTCCTGCGAGTGTAGCTGGGCTGCTGGGCTGTGATTGGCTGCTACAACACAAGGCCAGGATTCAAGGTGGATGTTCTTTAGCCCGCGAAATTCAAATTTCCTTACGTTTTTTGCAATTTGCAAGCCAGTGCTAGGGTGTATGTTCAATGTTGATTAAAATAATGATTCCTGGGGGTTATTGGCGCGTATTATTATTATAATAATCAATAATATTATTGTTATTATATTTTACTTCATGGGTGATGATGGGTGTCGTTTTTGTGGTTTTTGGGGTTGGTGATAATGAAAATGAGGTCAAAATGAAAATCCAAGATGGCGCCGATGAAAATTTTCAGTTTTTTCTTCATGGGTGTCGTTTTCGAGGTTATTGGGGTTGGTGATAATGAAAATGAGGTCAAAATGAAAATCCAAGATGGCGCCGATGAAAATTTTCAGTTTTTTCTTCATGGGTGTCGTTTTCGAGGTTATTGGGGTTGGTGATAATGAAAATGAGGTCAAAATGAAAATCCAAGATGGCGCCGATGAAAATTTTCAGTTTTTTCTTCATGGGTGTCGTTTTCGAGGTTATTGGGGTTGGTGATAATGAAAATGAGGTCAAAATGAAAATCCAAGATGGCGCCGATGAAAATTTTCAGTTTTTTCTTCATGGGTGTCGTTTTCGAGGTTATTGGGGTTGGTGATAATGAAAATGAGGTCAAAATGAAAATCCAAGATGGCGCCGATGAAAATTTTCAGTTTTTTCTTCATGGGTGTCGTTTTCGAGGTTATTGGGTTTGGTGATAATGAAAATGAGGTCAAAATGAAAATCCAAGATGGCGCCGATAAAAATTTTCAGTTTTTTCTTCATGGGTGTCGTTTTCGAGGTTATTGGGGTTGGTGATAATGAAAATGAGGTCAAAACTGAAAATCCAAGATGGCGCCGATGAAAATTTTCAGTTTTTTCTTCATGGGTGTCGTTTTCGAGGTTTTTGGGGTTGGTGATAATGAAAATGAGGTCAAAATGAAAATCCAAGATGGCGCCGATGATATTTTTCAGTTTTTTCTTCATGGGTGTCGTTTTCGAGGTTATTGGGGTTGGTGATAATGAAAATGAGGTCAAAACTGAAAATCCAAGATGGCGCCGATGAAAATTTTCAGTTTTTTCTTCATGGGTGTCGTTTTCGAGGTTATTGGGGTTGGTGATAATGAAAATGAGGTCAAAATGAAAATCCAAGATGGCGCCGATGAAAATTTTCAGTTTTTTCTTCATGGGTGTCGTTTTCGAGGTTTTTGGGGTCGCTGATAATGAAAATGAGGTCAAAATGAAAATCCAAAATGGTGCAGACGAAAATTTTTTTTTGCTATCATTATGTCGTGGCCTACCCTTCGTGGAATACTACTGCACGCCACTGACAGATTATTCTAATCTATGATATCGACTGCCGAGTGGTGCCGACGACGCCGAGGTGCACGCGCAGCGTACCTTACTTACATACTAATAGACCCCTTATAGTTTCGCCATGTCCGTCTGTCTGTCTGTCTGTCTGTCCGAGGATTTGTTATGAGACCGTTAGTACTAGAAACTTAGAAAGCTGTAATTTTGTAGAGCTGTGTATATCAATTGTATATATCTAAATATATAAAAGAAGAAACTGACTGACTGACTGACTGACTGACTCATCTATCAACGCACAGCTCAAACCGCTGGGTCTACAGATTCCAAATTTGGCAAGTAGGTTCCTTATGTGGTCTAGGGGTGCAATATGAAAGGATTTTTCAAAATTCACCCCCTAAGAGGGTTAAACGGGGCTCCAAAGTTTGTATGGGGAAACAAGATTAGTTAGACTATTTTATTCGAAACTTTATTGTGATAGTGATTGTGATAGTGATTGTGATAGTGATTGTGATAGTGATTGTGATAGTGATTGTGATAGTGATTGTGATAGTGATTGTGATAGTGATTGTGATAGTGATTGTGATAGTGATTGTGATAGTGATTGTGATAGTGATTGTGATAGTGATAGTGATTGTTATAGTGATTGTGATAGTGATTGTGATAGTGATTGTGATAGTGATTGTGATAGTGATTGTGATAGTGATTGTGATAGTGATTGTGATAGTGATTGTGATTGTGATAGTGATTGTGATAGTGATAGTGATAGTGATTGTGATAGTGATTGTGATAGTGATTGTGATAGTGATTGTGATAGTGATTGTGATAGTGATTGTGATAGTGATTGTGATAGTGATTGTGATAGTGATTGTGATAGTGATTGTGATAGTGATTGTGATAGTGATAGTGATAGTGATAGTGATTGTGATAGTGATTGTGATAGTGATTGTGATAGTGATTGTGATAGTGATTGTGATAGTGATTGTGATAGTGATTGTGATAGTGATAGTGATTGTGATTGTGATAGTGATTGTGATAGTGATTGTGATAGTGATTGTGATAGTGATTGTGATAGTGATTGTGATAGTGATAGTGATTGTGATAGTGATTGTGATAGTGATTGTGATAGTGATTGTGATAGTGATTGTGATAGTGATTGTGATAGTGATTGTGATAGTGATTGTGATAGTGATTGTGATAGTGATTGTGATAGTGATAGTGATTGTGATAGTGATTGTGATAGTGATTGTGATAGTGATTGTGATAGTGATTGTGATAGTGATTGTGATAGTGATTGTGATAGTGATTGTGATAGTGATTGTGATAGTGATTGTGATTGTGATAGTGATAGTGATAGTGATTGTGATAGTGATTGTGATAGTGATTGTGATAGTGATTGTGATAGTGATTGTGATAGTGATTGTGATAGTGATTGTGATAGTGATTGTGATTGTGATAGTGATTGTGATAGTGATTGTGATAGTGATTGTGATAGTGATTGTGATAGTGATTGTGATAGTGATTGTGATAGTGATTGTGATAGTGATTGTGATAGTGATAGTGATTGTGATAGTGATTGTGATAGTGATTGTGATAGTGATTGTGATAGTGATTGTGATAGTGATTGTGATAGTGATTGTGATAGTGATTGTGATAGTGATTGTGATAGTGATTGTGATTGTGATAGTGATTGTGATAGTGATAGTGATTGTGATAGTGATAGTGATTGTGATAGTGATTGTGATAGTGATTGTGATAGTGATTGTGATAGTGATTGTGATAGTGATTGTGATAGTGATTGTGATTGTGATAGTGATTGTGATAGTGATTGTGATAGTGATTGTGATAGTGATTGTGATAGTGATTGTGATTGTGATAGTGATTGTGATAGTGATTGTGATAGTGATTGTGATAGTGATTGTGATAGTGATTGTGATAGTGATTGTGATAGTGATAGTGATAGTGATAGTGATTGTGATAGTGATTGTGATAGTGATTGTGATAGTGATTGTGATAGTGATTGTGATAGTGATTGTGATAGTGATTGTGATAGTGATTGTGATTGTGATTGTGATTGTGATTGTGATAGTGATAGTGATTGTGATTGTGATTGTGATTGTGATAGTGATTGTGATAGTGATTGTGATAGTGATTGTGATAGTGATTGTGATAGTGATAGTGATTGTGATAGTGATTGTGATTGTGATTGTGATTGTGATAGTGATTGTGATAGTGATTGTGATAGTGATTGTGATTGTGATTGTGATAGTGATTGTGATAGTGATTGTGATTGTGATAGTGGTTGTGATAGTGATGGTGATTGTGATGATTATGAAATTTGGCACATAGATAGTTCATAACCTGGATTAACACGTAGGACACTATTTATGCCTTTAATATGATCCAGTGGGACGGTTACCGAACTTTACTACTTTACTACTTTACTTTACGCGGGCGAAGCCGCGGGCAACAGCTAGTATATTATAAAGTGTTAAAATAATATTTTGGAAATATTTTTTTTTTAGATTTGCTGAGTTCATGAGAAGTGGGAATGATTTTTTTAATACACTTCCTCGAAAACGGCTTCATAAAGCACTACGATTAGGTTCAATATGCAATGTATTTCACACACGTGCGTTTTTTTTAGTAGTATCCTGGAACAAGTTAGGTTCCTGGCCTCTTTTTAACATATGTTTGGCTATTAGTCCGCGTTTCTTGGACGTGTAGATATGTATGGGTAGGTCGGCTAGGACAGTATCTTGGGTATACCGCGGTGCCGTTTTCTGGTGGCTTGCGGAAGGGTTCTTAATTAATACCTGTTGCTGGGGTACGTATTCTACCTCGGGTTCGAGCTTCTTTTTTCGATTTTCCATCAACGTACTCGTAGTGCGGTTTGGTAGTGAAGTCTCGTTAACGATAATAGTAATAACCTCTTTCATTCGCACCCTATGGTTCTGAACATTCTGTTGCATAGACTGTCGGGTGAAGTCCATGTCCATGATATCGCGTGGATCGAAATGTCCGGTTAGTAGGTCGAATGGTCTGTATTTTGTGAAACTGTGTATTGAATAGTTGTAACCGGTGACAGCATAGGGCATAAGATTTGCGGTCACCTCCTCTTTGTGATTTAGCTTTAGTATTCTTAGGTGTCCCAGGAGAGTTGAATGAAATCGCTCGATATTACCGTTATCGTTAGGTGAATGCGGCAAGACCCTATGGTGGTTTATCTTGTGTAGGCGTGTGAATTCCAGGAACAGTTGGTTAGTGAATTCCGTTCCGTAGTCAGTCACTAAGGTTAGAGGCTCCATGGTGGGTGCAATATCGCAGCAATGACTGAAGTATACTAATACCCGTGCCATCTCGGAGATGGTATGCCTGCCCATATTTAGTAAAGACATGCATAAATGTGAAATATTTTCGTTGTGGACGGTGAATAAATCCATAATTATGTAGGTACTATCTCGAAGGGTTTCGTCGCCGGGGGTAAGATATTAAACTGAGGTCTAATAGGTCTCCGGTCGTATTTGGCTTGTCCGCAGATGATGTATTCGTTGATGTAATTTTCTGAAATAATCCTTAGATTATTTAGGTTTTGAAATTAGTGAGTCCGGAGTTAAACCAGGCAAAAAGAAAACCGAAGCCGTGGATCAATTTCCCAGACCAACAGACCAACATAAGATTAGGCAGTTTGTGGGATTAGCAAGTATTTTTCGAAAATGTATAAGAGGTTTTTCAATTATTGCAAAACCACTAACACAACTCTTAAAAAAGGATTCTAAATGGCGTTGGGGAGCCTCAGAAGAATCTGCATTTTTAAACCTAAAAACGGAACTAGTTAAACGACCCATTCTCTCATTTTATAATCCCGAATTCGAAACACAGTTACATACAGACGCGTCTAAAGTCGGGGTTGCCGGAATCTTGATGCAGAGGCCAAATAAAGAGGTTTCTTTTAGTGCCGTAGCATTTTACAGTAGACAGACATCCCCTGAAGAAGCCAAATTCACATCTTATGACTTAGAGACGCTGGCTGTAGTAACGTCGCTTCAGAGATTTAGAGTTTATTTGTTAGGGATACATTTCACAATTGTTACCGAGTTGCAAGATCCACCATCTTGCACCATATTGCAGCACCATACAAGAATTCGACTTTCAAATAATTTATAAACCAGGCACAGGTATGGCTCATGTAGATGCTCTGAGCCGAAATCCCTTTTCATCAGTTACAAGTAAGACAAATTGATACAGATTGGGTAGCCACGGTACAACAAAACGATCCTGAGTTGCAAAGAATTATTGCTATATTAAATGATAAAGAAAATGACAATATTATAGAAATTAAAAATAACTTTGTTGTTAAAAGGGGACTATTATACAGGAAGACAGATACTGGTGATCGTTGGGTTGTACCGAAAGGTGTTCGATGGCAAATTTTGAAGTCAAACCATGATGAAATTGGACATTTCGGTCTTGATAAAACATTAGAAATAATTAAAAATAATTACTGGTTTGCTAAGATGAGACGATTCACTAAAAAGTATGTTCAGCCGTGTTTAGAATGTGCCCACTCTAAAATACCAACCGGAAAAAAGTCGGGCAAATTGAATCCCATTGAGAAGATTGAACAACCATTCCATACTGTACATATTGATCAAATAGGTCCTTTTGTTAGAAGTAAGCACAAAAACGCATACCTATTATTAATTGTTGACGCTTTTACGAAGTTTGTGATTATTGTTCCCGTTAAAAATACTAAGTCCGTCCATTCCATCAAAGCTATGAAAAAATATTTTCACACATTTAGTGTACCAAAACGTGTTATTTCCGATAGGGGTACGTCATTGACTTCTAAAAGTTTTCAAGATTACTTAAGTTCATTAGGTAAAAAACATGTAATGAACGCTGTAGCGACTCCGCGGGCCAACGGCCAAGTCGAGCGATACAATCGAACTGTTTTAACAGCATTGACAGCTACAAATTGTGGCAAATCCGAAAATTAATGGGATGAACATATTTCAGAAATTCAGTGAGGACTTAATAACACACTAAACAAAGGTATCGGGAAAAGCCCTGCTCAGGCACTGTTTGGTCTTAATTTAGTGAGTACGTCAAATGCGTTATTACAGCTTAACGTTACAAATGACGCAGAAAGTTCAGCCACTTCGTTACAGGACACTAGAAAAGAAATTTCAGAACATATTAAAGAAAATCAAGACAAACAAACGTTCGCGACTAATTAGCGAGTAAATATGGGAGAAAACAGATCTTCGCTAGGTGCCCTAGTTTTTGAGATATAAATGTGGCCCTGCTGGGGTAAGCTCTCTCCAGCAGGGCCACCTATAAACCCTTATATCTTTTGAACCAGTGACCGACCAAATCTGATATTTGGCGACTAATTAGCGACTAAATTTTTGTGTTATCAAAATTAAAATCCCTGATGGTGGCTCTGCCAGTGTCAGCCACACTCTAAGCGAGTACCTAAACGTATTCATTATTTGTGAGAGTCCTGAATTTATGCGTTTCGGGTTTCGTTTTCAAGCATAGACAACGTGCGGGTTGCCATTTGTGTAAAAAAGTAAATAATTACTGCTGGCGCAATCACCATCTAGACCCCCCCCTCCCCCCCGATAGTGCTTAAGTAATACTTGAACAATCCCAAACAAGCCGACGCGATGTGCTCGAGTGTCAGAATTCGGAAAATTTCAATTTTTTTTTAACTAACATTTATCTCATGTACTTTTGTTTAGAAGTGTTACTCATACAAACTAAAGTGTTAACTGTACCAGGAAAATACAAATGATTATTTTAAAACAGCTAGAAAAGGAAACTTCATAATTACATTGAAACCTTTATTTCAACAATACATGCATTGTATCTGGTATAATGTGAATGATGTGAAATTACCTGAAACAAAGAAAAACAAACATTATAATATAATACAATGACGAAATACGAATTGAATGATTTATATTTTTTAATCGATTTAATAGAAACTGGGAGGAGGCTTATAATTATATTTGTTCTAAGTAGGCCATGTTTCGTTTAGTTTTACCAATTCGAAGAGTACTCATGCGAATATCATAATCTACACTAATACATTATTATAAAAAGGAAAGATTTGTATTTTTGTATGCAACGAAAAAACTACTGGACCGATTTGAAAAATTCTTTCTTTAATGGATAGCTACACTATCAACGAGTAACATAGGCTATATTTTATCCCCGTATCCCACGGGAACATGAACTATGCGGGTGAAACCACGTGATGTCCGCTATCATCCATAAAATCCACATTGCGCACCTACGGCTGCAGTGGTATTCAATGGCATACAATGGTGTCGATTCTGTTGTGCACAAACTAAACTTAATTTAGGCTATTGCTATCTTTTACTAAAAGGCATTGTGAGAAAAGGACAGCTATAGCTATGAAATAAGTTAGAGATGTCAAAATAGTTTATGCCTTGCGCTTCACCGTGTTTTTAGTCGACATGTTTCTTTTACGTGCACCCTTCATTTGTATAGAAATATTAGTTCCAACTAAATTTGACAGCTCTAAATTACGTCCGTCACTTTCTGGTTTTATTAGAAGGAAAAAGATATAGCAATAAGCAATAGCCTAAATTAAGTTTAGTTTGTGCACAACAGAATCGACACCAATATTAAAAACCTATAGGAGTTAAAAAATAAGTAAGTACTTCATTTAGTATTTATCATTTAGTATTTATTAAAAAATAAAAAAGGGAAAATACAAACTTAATTGTCCATCTTAGAAGGTTGATTGATGCCAGAGTTAGTTTGTGCCCAAAGTTTGATGCCTAGACTGGGATGAACCTTGTATCGCATGGGGCATGCATGATCTCTGACAAGTTACTATTAGAACAATAGATACTTCATGGTCTGCAAAGTAGGAAGAATCGTGTTAGGATGAAGGTTATAGAAACTTACGGTGTAGGGGCAACCATAGCGGCAGCAGTCAGCTGCGATATGATGGACCCAGCAGCGAGGTTGCCGTAGTAGGCCTGCGCTGCGGCCGCGGTCGAGCTCGCAGCGATGCCGGCACTGCCGAAGCCCAGTATTGGCGCAACAAGCGGGGTCAGGAGACCCCCTGTGCCGTAGATCACGGCACCTCCAACCAAGTTGACGGCAATGGCAGCCAGAAGTCCCATTGTATACTGAAACATTGTTAAATATTTATAGTTTATATCGTATTGGCACCACTTATTCATATTTCTTTAATTATTTTAATACATTCCCACCTGCCTCACCAATGGGGCCACGGGTGGTGGGGTCAACGGGAATACACCTTCTAGACTTGTGAAGACTACTTAGTACTATTGGGTACCTACATTACATAGTAAACAAAAATTCGACTTATTTGTTTACTTGGATAAAGATTTTCATCTACCCTAACGAATGTTTCAGAAATAACAGAAATTAACTTCAAATCGGTCCCGAATAAAACCTAAACAGATATTTAATGATTTTAAAAATTAGAATGCAGAAACTTAGATTTTTTTATAAAAGTGAACAACGTGGAATGACTAAGTACCTATGTAGTTAAATAAAAAGACCTACGCCCGAACAATGGCAAATTTTATCTGGCTGACGATGGTTCGATCAGTAAACTTTCCATGATAAGGCCTACCTACCTAACCCAACAGAGCCAAATAATCGAAACACAAAATTAATGAATTACATAAAATGTACATAAAATGCAAACATGCATTGTTCTTTATTCTACGATTACCTAAAATGTATGTGATTGGGTACAGACGACGCACATCAAAGCTACCCGACACTAAAATTTACCCAATTATCCAAGCAAGTTCAATGTTGATTGGGACAAGTTGAAAAACCAAAGGAAAAAAAGTTGACAAAATAGAATAGAATAGAATACTCTTTATTAGTGCACCATAAAAATTGTAGTAGCTTTGATGTGCAGGCGTCTACTTGAAACGAAAGAAGTTTCCATTATTCTTGAACGGCGTGGCGTCGCAGGCAGCCATTTTGACTAGGAAGACGAAACCGTTTTAAATAGATTTTGTTCTTTTATCGAAACGAAAGCACACAAACAACAATTTTGTAATTTTTTGAAGAAGTATAAAATATCAATAAGATCTTGGAATTTATGTAAAAAATCTTACCGTTTAGGAATTAGTAGAAGCACTTGAAAAAATCACTGAACAATATTTGCGCAATGCACTGAAGCTCCCAGGGTCTCCAAACTTCAAACAAAAAGCCTGGCAGAACTTAGATCATTATACTGAAAAATTGTGGAGTACCAAATGTTACTTAAAAATCTTCGTAGAGAAGTATTTTTTCATTTAGTAGCATTATATTGCGAGAGTTTCGATCTTATAGATATAGAGGTCACTATTATAGCATTAAACGACATATTTAAAATGATTAGTGTTGTAGGATAACTGTTTAGCGATTGACAGACATTATAATTTAGACGGATTATTTTCCTAATTTCATTACCCAATTATTTTTTACTACCATGATGGTAGTTTAGTGTGCGTGTGTGAGTACTTACTTAATTTTAACGGTTATAATCAATAAATACTTTAATTGGTCATTATTGGTATTACGTTTCTAGTTTGATGGTGTTTAGTTTTTTGAATTATTTGTATTTCGTATTTCAGTATTATTACACCTTATTCCAAACGGAGCTAGTAGAATTTTCGAATTACGGCTGCTGGTAACATTAATTTTCACATGTCATGTCGATATGTCACTTGTCAGTGACGTCACATTGCAGAAAAATTTCGGTTCTCGTTTGGTGCGGTTCGTTATTTTTCTGCATTTTGTGCTTTTGGACCTATTCCAAGACATATCCTTGTGTTGTTTCCATGCTGTTTGTTGTAGTCGAGCCCCTGCTCCTCCAAACTAGTATCGGATCTACGCCGTGATAGCTTGTTTAGTGACTGAAATTGAGATATTGACTCCAGTACATTGTGTTGAGATAGTGACTCCAGTATATTGTGTTGAGATAGTGACTCCAGTGCATTGTGTATTTTGCTGACGGCAGTACGACAAGTGCATAATCATGTCTTCCGAGAAGAAGTGCTGTGTCCCTGGGTGTTCTGGGAATTCTGGTATGTACTAAGATCACCCACTTGATGACTTTAAATTGTTATAAAGCTGAAGTGAGATAACAATGCGCAAGTGGGCCCAGACCGTTCATTGTGGAACTATAGTGGAGGCCTACATCCAGCTGTGGGAAAAAGGGCTGGCATTATGATGATGCGATAGTAAGAAACCTGACACGTCCATGACTTACTTTAAGTGTTTAATACACACTGATTAGGTCGAAATGTTCAAAAATGCATTGCATGCCATCAGTCGTTGCTGTAAACATAATATAGAATTAAGTTTTAATTTGAGGTTATTTGGAGGACAAAGTTAAATCAGCTTTCAGACAGTAACATCAAAGATGTTAAATTTTTAATGATTGATTGTTATATTAAACATAATTGTATAGAGGAAACATCATTTTCATAATAAGTTTTAAATTTTATGTCTTGAATTTTTCAGATTCCGACACTGTCCTGCATCTTTTTCCGAATCCTGCAAAGGATATGGATCGCTTCATGTCATGGGTCTTTGCTATTGGTGGGGACATCTTGAAATTCAGTAATGAGTACATATACAAAAGTCGGCGAGTTTGACATGCTCATTTTGAACTTAAATATTGTTGCCGCTATAATCAAATCAGCAATATCGCTGTGCCAACATTAAATATGCCAGGTGAGTCAATTAAGTTCACAGTTATTGGACGATTGTTCAAAAAATAAATTAACATAGGGACTTCAGTGACTTAGATCTAGCCACAATTAGTCGATTTTTGACAGATTGAGACTGAGATTAAAATGTGGACATTCTTTAAATTACTGGAATTAGTCCGCATAATGTCTTGGAAAGCAAAATATTTTTTGATGACTTGGTATAACATAGAGTGAGATGGGCAAATAGATTATATATATATTTATGAATAGCAATTAGTTATTACGGTCTATTTCAGTTTGCAGTGCTGGTTTTCATTTGTATCTGCAACATTTTCTGTTTTTTTGCTAATGACTTCTATAACGATAAAAAGTCAGATATTATTAAAAATATTTAGCTTACAAAAAACAAACAATACCTAAACTTTTGTTTAGATAATTCTATGTAAACATGACATGAACAGTTTTGTAAGGTTATATCTCAATATCAGTTACTAGATGCCAGATGAGGTTAAAACAAGCTCTTAGTTTCACACACTTAAAAGTTTAACTGACTATTTATTTACAGGCCTATCAACACTCAAGTTCACTACTACTTCAATACAAAGAAGACCTTTGAAATCAATTGAAAATGTGTCCAACATTTTGCCGTCTGCTTCTAAAGGTAATCTTTGTTTAATTTATTAAATATCGAATAATTATTTAATGTTTATTAGGGGCTCTACCTTGTTGCTGAGATAATGTTAAAGTTTTTGGGTAGCCTACCTATTTCTTTCCAGACTTACCGGTTTAAGCTGCATTGTCTGTTAGTCTTTTTGTGTAAATTTGACCCACAACTGATATAATTGAGAGAGAGAAATTCAGAGAAACCTAGGTATTTTGGATAAAAGAAAATATTAAATTGATAAATTGCACTTCAATAATATCAATAGCGAAGTGTATTAATTATTGTGGTCAATAAATCATCTCTTTAGCCTCAGTTTTAGGCACATAATTTGCGATGTTAAAATTTATTATGTGCCTAAAACTCACAGTATTGGGTATCCAATCCAATTATACCTCCAATGTGTAGTTTTACAGCATTAATTGGCAGTTGACTTACATACTCAATGTAAACTTTTCTATTTTCAGTATGTACTGATCTCCAAAATCCAGATCAAGAAATAATTATTTCAATACCACAAGTTCCGATGGAGAAAGAAAACATGGGTAAGATGTTTTGTTAAACCTAAACATATTCTATGATTTAAATATTAATAAATTAACCCCTTAATTCTTAAACAACAACCTTTAAAGAGGCTACTAAATGCTAAAAGTATTGCTGTTGCTGCAATACACATCAGTGTCAGTGACACCCAAGAGAATTAAGCAAACCTTAAAATTAAGTGACATTTCAGAATTCAGTACTCTCTGGCCTGTTAAAAGTTTGCTTTACTTTTTTCATTACTTTGAACCTGGATAAACAGACTTCAGTCAAAAAAGTAAAAGTTATCATATGTTATTTTTATTATTATCATGTCATTATCATATACACTTGTGTAGCTTGCACTTAATGGAAGCCAACCAAAACATAGTTGGGAAAGGCTATGCAGATGATGTCATAAATAAACACTTGACTGCGATGTCACTAAACTAAATTATTTGTGCAGATAATATAAAAATCCTTAAATTTTCAGCATGTCAACTACTTGGCCCTGAACAAAATGTTATTTCTATTCCTGCTCCAACAATAGAAAGAAAAAAAGGGAAAGAATCTATTATCACAGTGAACAAAATAAGTTCTGAAGTGTGTCAGGATAATATTCAAAACATGCAGAAAAGTAAGTTATACATTATTATTTTTTACTTACTTTTATGCACTATGGTGATACATATGGCGGGCATGGGTTTTATGTTGTGTGCAAAGTCTGCAGAGATCTATTCTTTCAAACTGTACACTACTTACAGATCAAAGTAGGCATTGTCGCCACTGCTATGATGGCGATGTACAAAGTTGATTTTTGTAATATATTGTCAAACCTAAATTGTGGCTCTCACATACACTCGACGGAATACAGTAAAACGGTTTACATTTGTACATAGCCGTCTTAAGTACCGTCATTGCCCACTAATGTGTGTCCAAAGTCCGCTAAAAGAGGACTGGATAGCCTTTAAATATATTTTATGCTTTCATAGACCTTATACACTTGACTTGTTTTACACATCAAAGATAAAACTATTTTTATTTTAATTTTCAGCAGGCCAAGCTTTGAAAAAGACGTCATTTTTTAAATCAAAGATGACGAGAACTGAACATGAACTGTATAAGAAATTAAATGATGTAAAGATGAAACTATCAAAAAGCAGAAACAAATCTAAAAAACAGGCATCAGAATTAAAGAGTGCTAAGAAACTTTTTACCAATATTAAATTTATAGAAGCACTAGAAAACATGCCAAGTACAGGAAGGTTAATAACATTAATGCAGTTCAGGGAGAACAAGAAGAAAGAGAAAGGACGAAGATTTTCAGAAAAAGAAAAAATTATCTCTTTGTCCATATTTAAGCAAAGCCCAAAGGCATACAGATTTCTGAGAAAAATATTTATACTGCCTTCTCCACAAACTTTGGGGACCCTTTTGAACCAAGCAAATATTGGTCCAGGTATAAACAAAAACGTGTTTGCCCAATTAAAGGCAAGAACAGATAAAATGTCAACCGAAGACCAATTATGTGTTTTGCTATTCGATGAAATGTCTCTAAAACCCAGTCTCACTTTTAACACCAGAAAAGATACTGTAACAGGCTTTGTAACGGATGGAGAAGAAACGCGCCCAATTTTTGCGGATCATGTTCAAGTTTTTATGGTACATGGCCTTATTAGAAATTATAAGCAGCCAGTTCTTTATACATTTTCATCAGGAGCAACTAAAAGTCCAGAACTGGCAAAACAAATTAAAACTGTAATAAAAGAACTTCAAGATGCTGGATTTATAGTGTTGGCTACTGTTTGTGATCAGGGGGCCAACAACAGAAGTGCCATAAAATTTTTAACAGATGAAGGAAAAAGAAAATGTCTTCAAAGGGGTGAAATCCTTAAGGATAATTATAATATATTTCAAATAAATGAACAAGAAATAATCCCACTATACGATCCGCCACATTTGTTGAAGGGTATACGCAACAACTTATTAACAAAAAAATTAAAATTTGAAATAAATGGTGAGAGTAAAACCGCAAAGTGGCATCACTTAGAACTTTTAATGAAGGAGAATCCAGCCTATAAAGGTATCCGACTTGTACCTAAAATAACGGAAAACCATATTGATGGAAAAAAAATTAGTAAAATGAAAGTAAAATATGCAGCTCAGGTATTTAGCCAAACAGTGGCGTCGAATATGGGATACCTAGCAGGTTTGTATATATAATTTTTAATAATTCTCTAAATTTTAAAATATCCAATTACAGGGAATAAGTGCCTAAATTTTCCTAGTTCGCTTTGTATGTGTATGTACTGTGTTCCCGTGGGATTCACTTAAGAAGGCAGAGGCCATAGTTCGGTTCAAACTTAATGGCGGCTCGGAAGGTGCTGCGAGTGACGGTTTGCGCAGGAATAACGCTTTAAACTTTATAGTACTTCAGAACATCTAATGTAAAGCTGCGCAGACAATTTTAGGTATCAACGGGGCGCAGATGATGCATCGTTTTATCTGTATAATGACCGACACTTGCAGCTAACTTCCGAGCCGCCATTAAGTTTGAACCGAACTATACTCTGCTGTAAAAGTGCTGCTGTGTCTCATCTACCTAATTCATAACAAAATCGCCCTGAGATAAGAAGGAATAAGATTAATTTATTTTTTATCTCTTTTCAGATAAAGGAATTTTGGCAGAAGAATGCAAAGATACGGCAGATTTACTTGTATTTTTTGACGAGTTATTCGACTCCGTCAACGGCAGTTTTGCGAACAAAAATAAATTTTCAAAGCCACTGCTTCAACCGGTAAAACCTAATTCAGCTCACCATAAAAAATGGAATGAATTAAAAAAAATATTAAAAACCATGAAATTTTATAAGGGCAATTCTTCGGAAAATGTACCGACTGTAAATAATTGGGTGTGGACGCTGGAAGGTATACAAATACTGGTAAAAAATTTAGAGAAAAATTACAATGTTACGTCAGTTTGGATGCGGCACCTGAATCAAGATCCACTAGAAAACTTTTTTGGCGCAATAAGAAGCCACGGGTGCCGCAATGTCAATCCAACTCCAGATGGATTCCAATCTGCCTATGCAGCGTTGTTAGTAAATAACCTCTCCAGCGTTCATGCCCCGGGTGCTAATTGCCAAAAAGATTATTGTGAGGCCTTAGCAAATAAGGACTACGAAGCCAATAAGCTTACACAAAATATAGATTTAAATAAAATATGACAGACGAACGTGCTGCCTTTAGAGGAAAAAGCCGATCCTAAAATTATGGCTCCATTACAATATGTGAGTGGGTATTTAATAAAAAAATATATAAAAATTGCTCGAAATGCAATGAAAATTTAATAAATAAAAAGGAATTAGAATACATACGTTATAGAGAATACTCAAATAAACGTTGGCTTTGCAGTCCTAATAAGTCGGTGATTGCTCTAGTTTCTGCTTTCCAGGACATCATTACAGATGAGTTGAAAGAAAATTTAGAAATAAAGAATATTGGAGAGTATATAAAAACTTTAATATATATTTCAGCAGATTTTAATTTCATAGAATGTGATATACATAAAAAAAAATTGCAAGAGTATATTATAAATTTAGCAATAAGATTTTTTGTATTTAATTATTGCAAAATGATAAATAAAATTCTTACTGGAAAGCAAGAAAATATCAGCGACACTGATAAATATCAGGTAATGGCTAAAAATTACTATAAAAAACATTGTAAAAGGCTAGTCAACGTTGACGAAATAAATATAATTAACCGAGTTTTAAGTTGTTTTATTATTGAAATTAATATATGGATTACGATAATGGTTTTAGTAAACATTACATACATTTAAAAGCATTTTATTTTAAATAAAATGCTTTAAAAAAAAATGAGCAAACTTTAAATCTGGTAGGCGCTATAGATTCAAGGTTATTATGTACTTATAGAAAAAGTTTCCATCGCATAAAACTAGATGTCGCTGTAGTCCATTGCTCGAAAAACCCGTGGAGTCGGATCTCTATGCCCTATAAGTATAATGTACTCTGTGGAAGCTCCTTTGTCCCCGCGCTCGCTTTTATAGACTTCACCAGACAGATAACTAAGGTACTAACTCACTGCACTTTATACTCGCTCCTATGTCATAGACTGAACGAATAAAGTACTGCAACGAGTGAAATCTGTGCGAGAAAATCTCACATTTTTGCAACAATTGGTAAATCCCCTATTTCAAACGTAGCAGCCGCCTACACTCTGGCCCACTCTGTCCAATAACAGACAAAACAGGGTTCCGCAGTGCGATAAAGTGTTTTAGTTTATATAAGTCTTGAATGTGAAACCACCATATTATGTTGAGTCGAGTCGAGGAAATCATAAGGTTTTGATTTAGAATATGGGTGTCAGTGTTGGAGGATTTTGTCTCGTTCAATAGTGGTTTGTATTGATGCCAGCTATTTATATGAACAGGTTAAACCTAATACAGGGCACCAAAAAAAATGGCAGACCAAAATCTGCAAACCCCTAATAATTTTCCTTTTAGTATTTACGGTATTGAGTATCGATTTAATTGCTATTTAATTATTTTAAAATGCAGTGTTTTTCAAAAGTATCACATTTGCTAAAACAATATGTTCCTTGTCTTATGTTATTGCATGCAATTCATACCATCGTAAATTTATGTAATCCCTGTAGTACGGTCGAACAAGCTATTTGGTTTACATTTTACAATGAAATTTGTGGGTTAAACTGTAAACCAAATAGCTTGTTCGACCGTACATGAGCCTTATTAACCGACTTCAAAATGGAGGTGGTTAACAATTCGATTTTTTTTAATGTATGTACACCGATTACGCTGAGATTTATCATCCGATTTACGTGGTTCTTCTTTAATTTGATGCGGAGTAGTTGCCATTTGGTCCCATAAAAATTTAACATAGTTTGGCCCAGTAGTTTTCATTTTATGAACATTTTTACTTCAATCGTGTGGTCTAATTTTATGTATGTTCACCGATTTCTCCCCCATTTGTGGAGCGATTATCAATTTTCTTTTTGTTATTTGAAAGAGTATACTATTGAGGTAGTCTGATTTAAATTTGGTGAAGATCTGATGCTGATCTTCGGAGACATACAATGGAACTTTTCAAAAATAGACGGGAAATCGGTCGTGATTGTTTATACAACATCATGACGTAACATCACGCCTGTATGCTCTGAGGACCCTACGCAGATGTGTACCTACAATAAACCCAGATTTCGACAGTTTATGTATATTAAGTTCCATTTATTGGGGAAAAGCCTATTACCATGACATGTATTATTAACAATGTAAAATAAATGCATAGCAAATATTTGTATAGGAAAAAAATGGAAAAATAAAAATAAACTTTTTGCAAAAAACAAAACCGGCTTAAAAAAACACACAAAAAAGTCAAAAATAACTTTAGCTTCAGAAGTCGGTGACAAAAACACCAAAAAAAGTAATTTTTCACTTTTTGTGTTTTTTTTAAGTTTGTTTATTTTTATGAGAATAGTGTTTTGTTTTACTCTATAGAAATAATATATTTTATGTGTATGTTCAGATATAAATGTATGGCTAAATAAACTATTTCTTTACCATCAATCTAAGGCACGACTAGTACCTGCCTAATTCAAAGGTTTATTTAACGTATACGGAACCATCAC
Source organism: Xestia sexstrigata (assembly GCA_941918905.2). NCBI lineage: Eukaryota > Metazoa > Arthropoda > Insecta > Lepidoptera > Noctuidae > Xestia > Xestia sexstrigata. Next base: position 14,412,213 of record OW799214.2, read on the forward strand.
AGAAATATATCAGTTCATACCGAGGGGAATTCCCATTCATAGATAATGCTGTCCGGTTACTTAATGAGTGATCGTTCGGTGAGTCGGTCCCTATCTCTATTACTAACTAAGATAATGGTGTCGATTCTGTTGTGCACAAACTAAACTTAATTTAGGCTATTGCTATATTTTACTAAAAGGCAGTGCGAGAAAAGGACGGATATAGCTATGAACTAAGTTAGAGATGTCAAACTAGTTTATGCTTGCGCTTCATTCATTTTAGTCGACATGTTTTTACGTGCACCCTTCATTTGTATGGAAATATTAGTTCGATTAAATTTGACAGCTCTAAATTACGTCTCTTTCTCGTTTTATTAGAGAGAAAAAGATAGCAATAGCCTAAAATAAGTACTTTCATGACAAAATATTCAGCCTAGGTTGGCTAAATATTTTGTTATACCTGAAAGTATTGAATATTTTTATTTTAGGACTTGATTCATAATATTGGTGTCGATTCTGTTGTGCACAAGCTAAACTTAATTTAGGCTATTGCTATCTTTTACTAGAAGGCAGTGCGAGAAAAGGACGGCTATAGCTATGAACTAAGTTAGAGATGTCAAATTACAACAATATTAAGTACACAAAAACATGACGACAAAATACACGATGAAGCGCAAAATACACGATGGCAGTTTATGCCTTGCGCTTCACCGTGTTTTTAGTCGACATGTTTTTACGAGCACCCTTCATTTGTATGGAAATATTCCAACTAAATTTGACAGGTCTAAATTACCTCCGTCTCTTTCTCGTTTTATTAGAGAGAAGAAGATAGCAATAGCCTAAATTAAGTTTAGTTTGTGCACAACAGAATCGACACCAATCTGGTGAGGCGATTTTCACGAAAAGAACTAAAAATCCATAGGTACTTAATACGTTTTTAAAATTTTGGAACTTTGACCCCCAATATCTCCGTAACTAGAAGGTTCCTAGGTATGGTGTAGAACAAAACAATAATCGCAATGACAGGGAGAACAAGTGCCTTTCGGTTTCGTTAAGGGTCTTTTTACTTATCTACACTCTTCATATTGTGTGACATTATTTCCGAACATAATAAATACAAACAATAAATTGTTTCAGCCTTCAGAATGTGCTGCAATACGTAGACCGGATTACCTATAAAAATAAAAACACTAATAAACTTACTTGAAACGTAAATGAGGAAGATATACAGAACCATTTTATCAGCAAACCTCTCGACCACAGAACATAAATATAGGTTAACAGGCTCTCGACGAGCAGAGTATTGGGTATTGGGAATACCCACGGAATACCAACCACAAAGTAAAAAATATGAATGTTGCCAATCCTAAAAAACTAAAAAAGTACAACCTACAACAAATTGATTTCAAGATTTTATTGAATAATTATCTATTTGCCTGTAATGTAAGTAGATTACTTAATAACTTTTAACGCCTGAAACATTTTACCATAAAGTTGCGGCTTGCGACGCATGACGATTCCAAGGTACAAAACACAGAACGATATGATATTTTTAAAACAGAGCCATCTGTTGAATAAATGACACACTTACAGAAAATCAAATCGTATCTTCGAAAGCGACAACAGATGACACCAAATTTAATAAAACTATCAATATAAAACTGAAAAAATGTAATACAGCTTACTACATACAAGCGGATAAAACATTGGTGTAGAAAGTCAACATGAAAATATTTAATAATGTGTTTAGTTCTTATGTATTGATGTAGATGTCGCTACTGCATAAGCTCTCACGTCTCTGGCATCTCGCGATAATTGAACTGTTCATTGCGCCTTGCAACCAAAATATTTTTCTGAAGAAAGCAGATTTCATATTATATATGACATAGACCCATTATTACTAACACTAACCTACTCCTAAAAGAATGTTTAAATATTATTGATCTATTGTACAGGCGGAACTACAACTCTTTGGCGCTCTGAGTCGAGCAAGCGTTGTAAATCCAACTGTGCGCTTTTATTTGTTAGTGAAATTCACATACCTTATTCGCATATATTCGTTAGTAAAAACGGGCATTAGTTCTTTCGACGAGGTGACTCCTGATAAAAGTGTCTAGGTCCTACGCAAACGCAACAAACTTTTGGTACCTGTTATTTTAACGTGGTAATCCCACACTGTTTTGGTCTAAGATAGGTTTCTTGAACAGTAGCTTTCTAGGCTGCGCTCGAAATAATTCAACTTCTCGGGCATACGTAATAGCCTAGCTAGGTCCGGTTACTTTGGCTACACGAAGATTTCGCTACGACAACGCTACGAGTTTCACTGACATTTGAGCTACGAATCCGCTACCGCTACAATTTTGCTACAGTTCGGCTCCACAATAAAATTGCTGTTGACAGCCTCGAAATAGTCGTCGGTTTGTTATTCTCATGATTTAAAACTCCTGATAATTCTAAACTAGAACTAGAATTTGGAAGATAAATTTCGAAAAAAAATTGTTTTGTCATTTATAGATCTTTGACAGTAGTTATAGGTAGTCAAGTGGCCCGAAAGTCTGAAAACTAGCCCTACCATTCCTACCAAGGAGCCTATCTGACCTCCACAAATGGAGGTCAGATAGGCAGTCGCTCCATGTAAAATACCTACTGGTATTCAGCTGCATCCGGGAAGCCGACCCCAACGTAGTTTGGAAAAGGCTAGGCAAATGATGATTTAGCGATCGACAACGAGCGCGAGCGGAATGAATGCCTAGTACAACTTAAAAAAGTGATTGCTTTAGATAGTCTATGTTCTAAATAAAATTTAGGTACCTAAGTATTTTTTTTAGGTTAGCTCCTACCCGTTAGCATTTTGTTGAGGTGTGTATATCAATAACGCCGATAAAGTGGTAAATTAAATGTTGGAAAAGGTTTTTTTTAGGGTAGCTCTCTTATATTTGTGAAGTGGGGATGAATTTTTTTTTCGTTGTCTACCCCACCGTGTGGGGTATCGTTAAATAGGTCTTTTAAAATTACTTATGGGTTGCTAAAATTACTTTTCGATTTAATGCTCCATTTACGAAATATTAAAGTTTGTATAGCAAATATTTGTTCCAGTATTAGTCCCCCCCCCTCTAAAAGCTAAACTGCGGGCTTGAAAATCTAGAAAAAATTCATGAAGATAGTGAATTTCATGAACTTTAATGGAAAATTATATATTATTAATTAATTTTATATTTAAGATAACTTTATTAGTTTAGCAGTACTTAATAGTCGTTGAACTTAGGTGTTGGATAATTTTGTACCAAATACAAGAACAACAGAATCGTTCTATTGTTATAACGGGCTAAGTTACTACGGAACCCTACACTGCGCGTGGCCCGACACACACATGGCCGGTTTTTTTTATTATTTATTTATGTATACTTACGTTATACGTTATTATTTTGTAGTATACTTTTGGGATCACATAGCAGTTTCTTACTGAATTTGTTTCTCGTTTTGATCTCATCATTTTACTGTAAAAGTCGAGCAGGAAAGCGCCATATTATGTGAACGGCCGCTTAGGTGGGCGACCGATTTATTTATTTAACACTTCAAGCACATCGTACAGAGGTGGACTTAATGCCATAGGCAATAGGCCGATTCTCGGGTAGTATTTCTAAAAAGGGTCCCAAGGTGATGATAGCACTTTTTTCTCATCTGGCTCCATATGCGCCCACAAGTCACAACCCGCAGGTGATTATTCTGCTAAATGCCCTTGCTCAGGAACCGAATCTTGTTATTATGTACCTAGAGTACCTACTACTAGTACTATAATAGCAGTAAATCTAGATGTAATTATTGCATGAAGTTTATTAGTTATTGTTATGCTGTTGCTGTAACTTCGGGTGCAAACTGTAAATAAATAAATTTTGAGTATGAGGGATACTTTTGGGAAGCAAAGTAAGGAATTAAAAGAGTAAATTGCAAACTAAAATACCGTGTGACATAATTATATGAAAATACTTTTTTGAGAATCTTATTTTTTTAACAACGCTGACTATTCATGTTTTTTATAGCTAATAAAGAAAAAATATATAGGTACAAATATATAGGTACAAATATATAGGTACAAATCAATTGTGCAAAATTCATGAATTGATGTTAAAATTACTTTAATTGTGATGAATGATGAATCATCATAATCGGGATAGTCATGTTAAAATTAGGCGTAGCTCTTATAGTTGCCACTTTAATTCGTTTACCCACCCAAAGGATCAGCGAACTTAGTACTTAGGTGTTATCAAATTCAAATTGATTCCTCAATGCATTCCTGGGAAAAATCCAAGTATCTTATTTCGCATAGGTCTACATGGGCACTTATAATATTTGAGAAAAGGTGCACGATTCGAGTTTGTCGTTTTTTATAGAGAAGAACCGTCAAGAAACTCCATGATTACTCTTTTTAAATCATTTGGTTTTACAATATTATTATGTTATGTACTGTTAGCATTTGTAAATAATTATGATTTCTTTCTTACCTATATAAAGGGGGACAGCGTATGTCCGGCAATAAGTTGTTGCTTTCTGCACATAAAACGTAAATCAAGGTAAAAAGTTAACAAGCATCTAGAAATCTACAAGGCCCACAATGTTCACACATTCAGAAACAATCGGTAAAAATAATTTATACAAGAGCTGTAAGAAAAATGTGTATTATAAAAATACGAACACCATTAAATATGAGACACTAATGTTCTTCATCAGTTCGGTAATGTTCATCAGTGCTGTAGGTAACTATTCTGAAAAAGGGCCACAACAAAGTGATCCCCTTTAACCCTGGTTTTTTTACACAAACCCTCTAGGTATGCTATACGCACTTTACTTAAATCCTGTCAGTTTTATTAAAAGAGAAGTACAATCATCAACCGCACATGCATTGGAATGCGTCATCATAGTAAACAAACGACGCTCTGATAGTGGCGGCTATGAGCAGGAGGCATGGCCGGCGGTCGTCTCCTGCCCGCGCCAGGCGCCTGGCCGCTCAGTGCCCCAGTCGGGACGCACACCGCGCGACTGCTGCACGCATCCCTCCCACCACCGCACTAACGCGACCAACGCTTATCTCTTATCATTACGAAAATGATACATCAAATTACCTCACTAGTGCTCAGATAATGAACACTCAAACCGTGATAACACCTTCAGTGCCGATTTAATTCGTTTAAGACATTTTTCTGTTTGATACTGAAACTGTGATGGAAGTAAGCGTGTGAATAGAACTATAGACGTAAAGTGACAAAGTTTCTGTGAAAAGTCTAGATTTAGTGTGCTTGGCAAAATGAAGACAATTTTGTTAGCAGTGACCCTGCTCATGGTGATAGTGAGTATCCAGTGTGCTCCGTGCACAAAAGAGCAAAGCTTGGACATTACAAATGGGGTGAAGCATCCGAACTCTTCAGTGATATTCGAAGGAGTGGAGTATAAGGACGGGACGTGGTACGAGCTCGAAGAGAACGGTACGACCCAGGTGATGGGATGCCCGTGCATCGGAAGGAAATGTGTGCATAGATGCTGTGTCCGGGGGAGCGCATTTTATAACGGATGTACTGAAACGAACTCTTCAGCTATAAACCCCTTCAGTCCGCCTGTGTACAACGGGAAGGTGGTGTCGAGCGTGGCTGCGCACGAGCAGTTCTTCTACTTGTACCAGCGACCTTGCGATGACAGCTACTTGGTCGACTCAGACGCCGCTGGCGAGGAACTTTACCTACAAGAGGTAACATTATGACATATACATATTTTATATATTCTCCTTAACTGTCACTAAGTACCTACCTCTTCCTAGGTCTCTCTCACTTACCACTATTAAAATTAATTGTAATCGGCACTCAAAATTGAATCATGAGAATTCAGAGAAACCATCGAAACACTTATCTATGTCTTATCTCATGAAGTTTGTTTCTTTCAAACAAAAACATAGTTTCAGTGTCATACGAGTGGATATATATGTTATGTACTAGTAGGAAGTATCCACTAACCAAAATTCAGAGGAACCTCTTAACAAGTCAAGGACAAGCAATTTCCCGACCATAGAATTACTCTATTACGTCCATATTTCATCCATACGAAAATATGACTATACGTACACCAAGAAAAGCCTTGAGAAAACTTACTTAATGTTTTTTAAAAAAACATGGTGAAAACTGTTTAAAAAAAAATACTTGGACGTCCGGATGTCTGTATGTCATGTATGGACTCGTTTTTGTTTTGTATGTAGTCATATAAAACTGCCGAAAAAATATATCGTATCGAGAGCGGGTTTTTTGTTAGTTCTAGAATTGCGGTGTATGATCGCCTTTTTCATTTCAATATCCTCGTCCGTGCGGCTTGAATATCTTTGTTAAATTAAATTACCGTTATGAGGCGGATTTTCCATACTTTTCTTTTTTTAACATCACTCTATCCGACACTTGATCGTTTGTGTAGCTGAGAGGAGGGAATGGAAATTGTTCTAACTACCTAGAAGGAAGAAAGAAAGAAAGAAAAAATATTTATTTACCGCAGGCACATGACGTGCAAAACATAGGTACAGAGCATATAAGACGTTTAACATATAACAGAACGGTACAGAAACAAGAAAAAAAGAAAGAAGTTGACAGCTAGCACGTCGTGAGTGCGACAAACAGGTTGAACCACTCAGCATGATGCTATGCTATGGGGAGCCCACAGCACAGAGCTGGTTTTCAGTGGTCACCCTTGAAAAAACGTACGGAAGCCAATACAGTGGTATCTTATTGTGTATATGAGATACGTACATGAAGATAATAATGTACTTCTTTATCCTGCCATGGGGCAGAGCGACATTCTAATACCAAATATACGAAGACGGAAAAGTCAAAAATTTCATCATCATTTGCGTAGCCTTTTCCAACTATGTTGGGGTCGGCTTCCAGTCTAAGCGGATGCAGTTGATTACCAATATTTTACATGGAGCGACTGCCTATCTGACCTCCACAACCCCAGTTAGTAATGGGTTTTAAGAAACACCTTAGTAAGACTGGTTGTTAGACTTTCCGAACACCTGTAACGAATATTAATTAACGATTGTCAATCCTTCAGCAGAAATTTGAACCTAGGCTCTCTAGTCCCATGTCCAAAGTGGTAAATACGAAATACAAACTAATTAGGAAAGTAGATAGAAGTTCGAATCTAAATAGGCAGATTTATGCGTAGGAAGTATATAATTATATGTATTCTTGCAAAAAAGTTCATGTTAACTTAAGTCTGCTAAAATTCGGCTTATCATTTCTGTCGTATTAATTCCACGGAAAAATATGAAATGTGGTTAATATAATCCATTGAACAAAATTAATGAAACACCTCATCATGGTGATTCATTGGGCCATTGTGATGTCTAGGAGGAAATAATGCAAAATGTTACTTATTATTATTATATGACAAATATAGGTAATACCTACGTCAGCAAACTGCATTCTTTACTTACTGGGTTATTCAGAATCCAGTTTTTCAGTTTTAGAAACTTTGAACTTGTAGATGGATAAAATTCACGGAAAACAATAAATACTAAAAGTTAAATGTTTGGTGTTATGTATGTACCTATGTCTAATTGTCTAGAAACATATTCGTTAATTTGGATGTTTTCTTCTTAGCGTGTCAGCCCAAAACTTGGCCATACTTGTGTTTGGCACTTTCAGTAGCGTCCATCAGCTCCTGTGATGTGCAAACATTAGCACAGGCAGGACACGATTTTAAGTGTCGTATCGTTTGTGGGGCAACATTTGGCTGATAAAGGCATTTAACAAAAAAGTTTTTAGATAAACGAAGAAGCATAGCCGTGTTCAAGCATTTGAAGTTTCTGAAATTACGTATGTAAAGCGAAATGAAGTGAAATTCTGAGACACGACATTTTCATTTGGAGTCCTGTAGCATAAACCAACTTATTTTATGACTTTCAACTTTCTGACTATCTGCCTAGCATGTTAAAAGTTCGATTTATCATTTCAACAGCTTCTGCTGAGTGCATGAGATTCTGGGATCGATGCTCTGGTCGGGCCAAGTGGTAGCTGGTTTTCTATATTTCCAGTTTGCTCACCCCTTTACATAGGACTGCCCAAGTGTGGGAGACTATAATAGGTATTTTCACGAGAGCTATTGCAGTACACAAGTGTGTGCCTAAACACAGGTGCACATTTCTCTTGTCTTATTCTTGTAGTCAGATGACATGGCAATTCGATTCGAACGGAGACAGCTATCAGTTGGAGACAACGCACCAGCAGAAGCAGCTTGGTAAGCACCAAGCTGCTTGTAACAAGTTCTGAATAAAACACTAAATAACATTTTGTCGCACGCTCAGCACTCGAGCCACGGACCAACGGAGTAGTTACACAATAAATTATCTCATAGTCGGTCTTATATAAGGGACTGATGTTTGTTAAAACATTTTTGGCGTTCTAAAAAGGGAAAATGACCTATTCGATACTCCATACGCTTATATTGATGGCATCATGGCATTACACAAAAGGGTTCACAATCAATAGACAGACGTAAGTTCGATATGGGCAGACAAAGTAATAACGGGAAGATGTTGATGGTAATCATTCGTTCATTTCACGCGGAACCACAAAATGAGGGACGTTTCCCGATCTTGAGGGGTGATTAGAGGGCAATCCAGTATATGAATTCACTGCTGGCTGTTCCCTGATTATTATAATTTGGATTTATTCAAAGCTCCAATGATTTGGTTTCTTCTGCCTAGAAGAAATCAAATGACTGGAGCTTTGAATAAATCCGCATTCATTCCGTCTCATTGTTAGGCCGAATCATCGCTTCACATCAGCCGCTTGCCTAAGCGCCTGATGTGAAGCGATAATTCGGCCTAGGGTGGAGCACCACCCTAGGCTGCATCATCGCTTCACACCCGGCGAGCTGCGGTCAAACGCAAGCCTATTTCGTAAAAAAAAGACCGACTCGAATGAGACGTGGTGACGACCGCGACCTATGAATTGAAGGCCTTGGGTTCGAGCCCGGTAAGTGGCATTACAATGTGTTATAAATTGTTTCATCTGCTCTCAAAACATCGCAAGGAAACCAGTATGTCCCTGAACCAATAAGATGACGTGACATCTACCAACCCGCATTGGTTTCGTTTCTCATTTTTTTTCATTTGCCTGTGACCCAGGTATGTGAATATTATACGCCGAATATGCATGCTCAATGCCAAATTTCAGGTGCTTTGCTATTCTGGAATAAAGTCTCAGAATGTAATTATCATGTGCATGTAATTTCACTGACAAAACCCCACAACCCAGCTAAGCAATTCTTCTTGCTGGCAGAAAAGAGAGTGTTCAGTGTTTGATGCACGTCCCCGGAAAATCTCCTTCACAAAGAGCTCTGCTAACTATTAAAGTACCTACTAAGGTACTTTGTAAATAGTCACGCGTGTAAGAATATAGCCGTATTGACTAATAATTAAAAGTTAATCGGAGTTTACCTTAATTAGTAATCAAAGCACAAAGCTGTTATTCAAATCTCATTTAGTTAAACATCGTTTATACGCAAACGAAGTCACTGTTGTTGTACAGATTGTAGAGTAGTGTACAGTCACGAACACCAATATGTAATATACAAGGTATAAATGGACCCTTTACGAAGTCGGCAACCAAGCATTCTGTACATCAAACTAAGTAACTCTACGCAAAAATTATTGATGGCAAGCGACCTTATTTTTTTGGGATGAAAAATCAGGTTTTATACCAAGACTCAATGTGACGCACTGAAAACACTGTTCTGATGGATGCATTGAATAGTACGAGGGTCGTGGAGGTATTTAAAGTAACGTTTTAACAATAAAAACTCAAAATCTTCGTAACTAAAAGGTTCGGTCGGTTGCTTGGGCTAAACACAATAAAAATATCGCAATAACGAGGAGAATACGTAAACCTTTCGGCTTCGTTACGGGTAGTTTTACACCCATTATGATACTAAATTGCAATCAATACTATTTAAAAGACGAGTGTGAAGATAAACTTAAGATTAACCGGCCAAACTTTAGATAAGGTTTGGCAACACATCCTTGGCAAAAGAAAAAAAACTGATCTGATCATCACAATATTTATTGAAACTAAAGTCAATTTTATGAGTTAGATAGGTTAGAACCATGTAAAACCAGCATGCTAGCGCACTCTGACCAATTTGGTTAGGTTAGTTTAGAACTGCGACAAAACGCGCGAGCCGAGCGAGCGTAGCGAGCGGTACCGCGTTAGCACTGTAGCACCTGGCATCAAATCGCAAGTAACAATCGCATTTTTAAGGCGCCTTGAGCATTCTTCATTTCTATCCCAGGGATTGCAGCTAAACCTAAGTTAAGCTGACTGATCTTAGGTTTATTGGAACTCGTCTTTTACGTAGCAATTGAAAAATAATTGATTGCAATTTTATGTTGTTACAAAGTTACGAACATTTATGAAATAGTTCTTTCCCAAAGTGGAAATCGTTTTAATTTAGGCCAGTGTGAACATATTGTTGATCATGACTGTATGCTATGACTTATAATTAAAAAGAATACTTAGTCGTCTGTATAATCCAAAGATAAGTTTATTTGGCCACTGATATGAGAAGTGACCTTCCGTCGCCCATACATGGAAATTATGAAATTATCTCATAATCTTAGTTTGTACCAGCATAATCGGAAGTGTCTTAATCAGCTTAATGGATATCGACGCACAGACAGCTCCCCTTTTTTTCGGATGGGAAGTCATCAAATGACTCCTCCCGCTCTGGGCGGAGCAGGAGGGAGTGTCAGACTTTTACTGACCTGACCTGACCTCCCGAAACAACCGTGACCTGACCTGCGTCAGGCGGAAGGTGAGGACGCCGTGGCGCCTCTCAAGCCACTCCTCAAGAGTTGACTTATCGCCACTATTGTGGTGTGCCCTGCACGGGGTTGCGACAGTCGCTCTCTCCATGTCGCCATGAGATCACGCCGGAAGTCTGTCTGCTGAGCGACAATTTGCCGCGGCACAGACAGTCCCCCAACATCAACATTTTAATTCGGTTATTAAAAAACAAATATTATTCAGTAGGTTCTGGATTTAAATAATAAATAGACTTTGAACATGAAATTTGAAAGTATAATGCCAACGAAGCTATAGGCCATTGTGTCTTTTGGAATTTAGATTTTTATAATTATAATTATCTAATCGGCATTGGAGGAGCAACATGCCTGCCACAGCAATGCCGGACATAAGGGCAGTCCAGCCTGTTGGCGATCATCGCCAAGATGGCATTGGGGCTGGCCCGCACCCGCCGCACCAGAGGGAGCGGGGAGGGGGGGTTTTCGAGAGATTTCGAAGGTTGTTCCATATCAAGTAAACTATTTACCATTTACCGAAACCGTTAGAGATAAGCAAACAATGGCTCATTACTCTGAGATAAACGGGAACAAATAGTTTCAAATGCAATGCTTTCAAGTACAAGGCTGAGGTAACATTAGATAATGTCTAGCTTTTGGGCGCTATCCTTGTTTACTGAGAAACACTTGGCCACAAGCTTCAAACTGACCCGCGTGTTGTAACAGCGACCGCTGAAGAAACATTTGAAAGCATGCCACCCGTTACGTACTGCGACGCGACTTGGGAACTCATGGTACTCGCGCGAAGAAAACAACAAGTGCAACACACGCGAATCTTGTTGCAAGTCGTACAAACTAAGGTCGTGGAGGTGTCATAAGAACGATGGAGACTTATCATCATCTTCCTGGTCTGTCCCATGCTAATTGGGGTCGGCGCAACACGTTTTTTTCTTCCATTCTCTCTTGTCAACCGTCACGCTATCATTTACTACTTTTTCTTCTTAAACAATCCATTCTTCTTTTTTTAGTCTTGTTCTCCCTCTCCATCCATAAACATTTATATTCATCAGTCTTTTAGTAACATGTGTTCTATCCGGCTTATTCCCTCCTCATCACATATTCATACCAAGACAGACGACTCCCTTTCATCTTTTCTGTAACAGGTGCCACTTTCAAACTGATGAGAGAATTATGTGTGTCAAATACGTTAATTGAGTGAGAATGTTTGATGTTTTGCTGCCTTATAGCGTTACATACATAAATTATTTAGTTCAAGTAAGATCAATTTTAAGTTATAAGGCTTGGCCTGTTCGACCTTAATTTGGCACTATCCCAATGCTTGCACGAACAAGTACGTTATCAAACGTCGCGTCGGTGCCACTTGTCACTGATTCTCAATCTGAAATCTTTGTTTGTTTAATGATAAGGCTAGGAACATTCATGAGCAAAAAAACGTATAGCGTTTTACTGCAGTTGTTTTTATTCATAGTACTACTATAGTCACAGGATTTTTCACCATTTGGAAAGAAAGAAAGAAAAACAAAGAAAATTGAGTTTATTGGCATTATAACAAACAGAAACACCTTAAAATTAAACAAAATAAATAAACAAAGCTATGAATGCCAAAAGGGCCCCAGCTCAGCGTATATATAATGCTAGATGCCAAGACAAGGTGATTTTCAGCCGCAGCAGCGGATGAAGTGGATGGAGCGGAAAAACGCTCACGAAATCTCGCTGTATTTGTGGTACCAGTTTTCCTAAGCCCAATTGTAATTCAAATTCAAATATTTTATTTCAGAATTACATCCATATATTGTTAGTAGTAGTATAACTTAGCCTGATATTTGTATTAAATTAAATTTACAATTACAAACAACCAGAATGACAATGAATTGTTCGTTCAATGGTACACCAGTTTATTTGGATAAGTGTGTCTTAACACTTACCCACCTTCGTAGGAGGGGAGAGTCCCACCGGTCAGAAAACACATTCAGGATGCCATTAGAGGAGGAGCGCAAGCGCGCCAACATGGTAGCGCATCGCTTCCGCATGATTGCGGCGAACCCGTCGACGCACGCTTCCGCGAACATCCCTGAGGCGCTACAACGCCACGGCAACCCCAAAAGCACCCTTTTTTTTTTTTTTTTTTTTTTTTTTCGGATGGGAAATCATCAAATGACTTCTCCCGCTCTGGGCGGAACAGGAGGGAGTGTCAGACTTTTACTGACTAAAACCCATCCATGTTCCTTCATCGCCCTTTGTGTTCCGGGGCCACGGTATCTCTTTCGAATAGTCCCGCAACCCCGGCACCCCAAAAGCACCCTGAATGCGTTATTGTACTGTACGCGCAGGTCGCTGTTTTCTTTTTTTCAACACATTTGCTAAAAAAATGCATTTACGAAGCCTGTACCTATACATTGTTCGAAAGTTAAAAATTACGCACTATACAACGGAACGTGCGGAAAAATAGGTACTCTTACTTAAGTATCTATTGTACCGCATACCCCGTTGTATAGCACCGTGCGTATTCTTTACGGTTTTTTTTAATTTCCTTAGAAAATATTATAAGAATTCCATTCCAATTGAATTGAGTTTCACATTACGAGAATAAATAAGCTGACTGATCGAACCTCCTTGGAAGCGCTTTTGCTCAATACGTTTGTCTCACTTTAATACTGAGTAAAGAGAAAATGAAACGAAAGATTTAGTTCTAATATTCGTCACGCGCATGTGGCGCCATTTGCAAATTCGATATTTAATATCAGTCGGAAAGTCGCAACAATTTTTGACGTTTTTAATATGAAAATGGTGAAAATGCGACTTTCCGATTGATATTAAATATCAGTCGGAAAGTCGCAACAAACTTTGACGTATCTACTAAGAAAATGGCGCGTTATAAACAAAATAATAAGATGAGTTCAAGCAAGGAATCTGATATTTATATGGAATCTACTCCACCTGATATTTCAAATGAGGCGCAAATTGAAGAAAACGGTCTCTTGCCGCCAAAATCGCGAGAGCGCTATTTAATGATTTACAATAATTTTATAGCATGGAAGACTCCAAGAAATACTCAATCATTCTCTGAAAAGTTTGTTTCATTACATATTGTACTGTTTTCTCGCAAATTTGTTGAAAAACATTGTATGACACACGTGCAGAAATCGGTATTTGCAAACTCGAGACTATGGTAAGCCCTCGACTTCGTCTCAGGCTTACATTCGTCTACTCGTTTGTAAAAACCAACTTACTGCACTAGTATCATAATTAACTATTTATTTATTACAATATGGGCCTGCTCTTGACCTCGATCACGCCTGATGGAAAGCGATGGATGAGATCTATGATGGAACGAGCGTGCCCAGAAGATGCCTGTTCACTCTTGCTTTGAAGGCAGGCGGGTTAAATGTGGGTGGTAACACAGACGCAGGCAGAGAGTTCCACACTTTGGCTGTGCGCATAATAAAAGTGGAGGAGAAGCGCTTATATAGCCCCAAATCCCAATCATTACACTTTTTTTTTAGTGTTAGGACCCGATGGTCCAGTTTATAAATGTTAACGTAAATAATAAATCGCGTCAGGATCTACAAATCCCACGCCCTTACAAAACCGTCGGGTTTCAGATTAAAATAGGTTTTTAAAGCTTTTAGCGTGCCCTTGCCTTCGTCCAGACAAAAATGGCTGCGCTATTCCTGGAACATGAATTATAATCTAGATCTACCTTGTTTATCAGCTGTTGTTAGCTATAGAAACAGAAATATAAACACACTTCTGTAGGTATTCATAAAATATGTATAGATTTATTGTTTTAAAAAAAATATTTGTTTTTTTATTTATTGGTTGTATTCGACTGCTGAGTAGGACGTCCTTTCTGGCTTCGGTTCCCGGATCGGACAGTGCTATTGGGTTTTTCCATCAAAATTTCTCAGTAACAGCCATGGAGTCTGGATTTGTGCCCGGTTGATTGCAATAGGCTCGTCCCCTATTACTTGGGACTTAAACATAACAGGCGAAATATGGGTGTACCTCTGCCTATCCCTTCGGGAATTACGGGCGTGATATTGTGATGTTAAGCAGTTGAGCAATCTAGTTGAGCAGTGGGGAAAAAGTGGTTATGTTACAACTCGACCAAGCTAAGTTTGCACCTCGCTTTTTTGTGTAGGTAAGTATATTTTAATGTAATACCTATGTATAATTTAATGTTAAAAACAATAAATGTAAAGTAAAATCTAACAAACATTTGTTTACTTTTTTAAAGTTATAGCGAATCCTTTTTTGCAGACCGTACCTAAGCGTCAGTGTGACGTCATCGACGCGAGGTGCAAGCTTACAATAGCTTGGTCGAGTTGTACATATGGATTTATTATTTTGAAAAGTTTATATTAACTTATTGGTACGTAGTACGTACTTATAAGATTAAATACGAATTTCGACGTTTTGACATTTCGAAGATTATTGATGTCTATTTAATTCATTAAAATATACTTCACTGTAGTTACACTTAGAAAAATTGCTAAAAACGGCAGTTTTTTTTCATTTTGTATCTGTAACGACAGCGAGCTATATTTCAATGAGTTAAGCAGACGTAAATAATTTAGAAGACCAAAAGATTGATTTTGTCAATCAGATTTTATATTAATTGTGTATTTAACGAGTTCTGATTTTTTTACTAAAGTGGCGCTAGTGTGCATGGGGGAGCCCCTTAAACGCGAGAAAGTTAAAAGAACGTTTTTTGATGTAAGTACCTAGGGGATCAAAGTTTGAATCGAAGTTCGTCGTTGTTAAAGTTAGACATGTGGACGTTGGTGTACCTATCATCATTTTTTGAAAATTCATCTCGGCACTGAGAAGTTGCCAATTAAACATCCCAAAACTTTGCCAAGTCTCTCCTTAAAAAAAATAACCAAGGTACTCATAGGTAACAAACAAACATTATTCATCGTTCATCACATAATACCTACTATCTCACTTTTGAAAATTTCTGGGCTGATATTAAATAAATATTTAAATGCAAGAATAACAAAACAAAACGTTGTCACATTATCAGTATCTTATCTAAATCGGTGCGTCCAACAAATGCTCATGAAACGTTAATTGTATGTTGTACTGTCACGAGCAACAATAGTTCTACACAAAGCAGATTATAAAAATGATTTAAGAATTTCTCCTACAGCTATGAAGGTACATACGAGTACATACATAAACGTATGGAGGAGGAGTATGTGAGGATACGATCCTCACATACTTACTCCTTTCACGTAGTCAACGTTCATACAATATCTGACTCTCACTCTCTGACGACCCGAATGGCGCAGCAGTAGTGAGGCTGCCTTACGTTCTTAGGGTCCCGGGTTCGAATCCCGGTCGGAGCAAATATTTGTGTTATGATGAGCATGGGCATTCGTTTCCGAGTCATGGATGTTTATATGTATAATAAGTATGTATTTACAAACAAAAAGTATGTATGTAGTATATCAACTATCTTAGTGTGGCACTGGATGGTGCTGTGTGTAATGTCCAGCGATATTTATTTATTTATTAATATAAAAAAAAACCTAACGAAACCTAAAACAAAACATTACGAAGGAAATGCTAAGCCATTATTAAAATATAGGGGTTAAAGTATGAAATTGCCGTTGTATAGTAATAGACACTTCGAATTGATATAAAATCTTCATGGTGTGAGATTTTTGTTTGAAACTATTTTCACGTGACACCTATGAGGTTCTTCTTTTAAAAAATGTGCGACGTTCAGTTGTTTTTTTTATTCAGCTTAGACGTAAAGATGGATACTTCGAAAATCTAAGTTATTTTTGAATACGAGTTCAGACGCGGAACTAACGCTGCAGAAACGCAATATCAACGTTGCGTTTGGAGAGGAGACTGCTAATGAACGCACCGTACGTTTTTGGTTTAAACGCTTTCGTAAGGGAAACTTCGACTTGAAGAACGAACCGCGTGCTAAACAGGTGAATAACGCTGAATTGAAGGAGATGGTCAAAGACATTAAAATATTAACGAGCGACTAAATATTAACCTAATTCTTATAAATCTCTTTGGAGATGGTAGAAGCCGATCCGAGTCTAACTTCCCAGGAATTAACGGCATGATTTAACGTTACCCTACCTACAATATTGACTCATTTGCATCGAATCAATAAGATAAAAAAAAAGAATAATGGGTGCCTCATGAATTGACTGATCTGCAGAAAGAATTGCGTGTTGAAACTTGTGTTGCCTTGTTGAATCGGTACAGAAATTAAGGAATATTGGATCGAATTGTGACATGTGACGAAAAGTGGATTGTTTACGATAATCGTAAGCGAAAAATGCAATGGCTGACCCCAGGTCAATCGCCGCAACAGTGCCCTAAAGCAAAGCTTACCAATAAAATAATGATGGTAACTGTTTGGTGGTCTCTTCATGGTGTTATTCACTATAGCTTTCTCAGGTCTGGTCAGGCAATAACAGCAGATGTTTACTGTGCCGAACTTCGAACAATGATGGTGAAACTGGCAGTCAGCCCCGACTCCTGAATCGATCTTCACCATTATTGCTCCCTGATAACGCAAGACCTGACACTGCACGAGAAACCGTTGTAACTCTACAGGAGCCGCAGTTAGAAACTATACGTCATCCTCCGTACTCGCCAGACCTGGCTCTAACGGACTACCATTTTTTTCGTGATATGGACAATTTTCTACATGATAAAAAATTTGTTCCCAGGAGGCAAAAATGCTTTCACACAGTTTGTCGAATCTAGATCCTCAGAGTTCTATCGTAAAGGCATAAATGAATTCCGTTTAGATGGCAGCAATGTATAGATAATGAGGGTAAATATTTTGATTAAATAAATATGTTATATCTTAGAAAAACATAAGTTTTTTATTTTTCAGTACCAATCGGCAATTTCATACTTTAACCCCTATAGTTTTAACTGGTCAAAAGTAGTTTTAAGTGTTTTGACTGCGACTGTGCAGTGCGCCAGCACATTTCTCTGTGTAAAGAACGTAAGTATAGAGAGATAACTATTAATTTTCTAATGTTAATTATAAACAATTTGAGAATTTAATGGCATACAAAACATTTTCCTATGGCCAGTTTCCTGACGACCGAACGCTTTCTTCATTTTTGTTCGAAATACTTTTTCACTTTTGGTTCATTCTGTGTTTTACCTCGAGTGACTGTAAGACAAAAAGGTAACTGAAAGTGAAACGTGTTTTCAGGTTAAGAGACCAGCTTAGATATTTCTACGAAGACTGATGACTTAGGTTACATCGTCATTACTTACTTTTTCACTGAAAAATATCGAATGATGTGTTTGTCATGTCTTTCCAATAGACTCTAAGGTGAAAACGTACCTACCTTGTGGTGGCTGCGGGAATGTGCAAGGACTTTGACTCCAGTGGCAGAAACGCTGGTGGGCCTTTCTATAATTAGTTGACGAAGTATTTATAGGAAAGTGAATCGTCATGTAACGGAATGTTGAGCAGTGAGTTGTGGGTTCGAACCCAGGCAGGCGCATTATTTTGTGCAATTGATTTCATCACCGCTGCTCTCAAAAACGGTTAAGGAAAACATCGTGAGGAAACCGGCATGTCCTAGAACCAATAATTCGAAGACATGTGACATCTACCAACCCGCACTGGGCCCGCGGGGTGGATTATAGCCCATTCCCTATCATAGAGAGAAGGCCTGTGTCCCAGCAGTGCTTATGCTATGAACCCGAGAGCTGAGAGTATCCCTACCAGCAGGGATATCTTAGTAGGGATATATGGAACGGTGGAGAACCGAATGTCGAAGTCGATTGCAATGTATTATGGCTGGACTCGGATTTTTAGGGTCGTAGCGTGATGGTAAATAACCTTTAACCTTCTTCAAGAATTGGGCTATCAAATCAAATTAGTAATAATAATAATTTTCTGGTAGTTCCAGAAATTAGCGCAAGTATGGATTATGTATTTTAAATTAAAGTTAACGCCCACTTATAAAAATATGACACAAAATAGTTTTATCTCGGTCAAGGTTTGTTGCTCGCAACCTCGGGAAACCACACGCTCTGTTAGTTCATCCGTTTCTGGGAAAAAAACATACATGTTTGTTTATAATAACTGAATTGTCACGGGATCGCTCGTCTCCACTTTTTCACACTTACGAAAATAGTGTAGGTAAATAGACTTTTTTCATATACTTTCGGCAAATTTCGAGCTCGCTGCACTTGCTCTTGCAGCCTACTTCCTCTTGAATGTTTCGTTTGTCTGAGGGTCGATCTAGTAACTCCTGTATGAAGGGTCTAAACAATTGTAACCTGCTCAAGGTAGTGTTAAAAATTTCGAGCTCGTTTCGGTCGCTCTTGGGGCCGTTTTTTTTTTTTTTTTTTTTCGGATGGGAAATCATCAAATGACTTCTCCCGCTCTGGGCGGAGCAGGAGGGAGTGTCAGACTTTTACTGACTAAAACCCATCCATGTTCCTTCATCGCCCTTTGTGTTCCGGGGCCACGGTATCTCTTTCGAATAGTCCCGCAACCCCGGCAGGCATCGGTCCTTTCGGACCCCTTCCTTTTTGCTGACTCTCTTTGAGGCGCGCGTGGAACACGAACGCGCCGTCGACACGGCCTGTCGTCATGAGACGGACGGACGGCGAGCTAGCCCATAGCCCACCGTCCACAGGCCCGCGCCTACGGTGGCCGGGGGCCCCGTGGTGGTCCCCGACGCCCGGGGCGTCTCCCGCGGCGGCCGGGACGCTGTGAGGTTCTCTCCCTCTCACGTTCCGCCACCTCCTTCTCTAGCATTACTGCTTCGCAGAAGGAGGTGACGGCGTCCCATTCCGTCTCGCTCCGGACCATGGCTTGCACCAAGGCCGGACGCGAGAGGTCGCCGCCGCCAATTGCCGCTTCGAGGACACGGCGGTGCTCCGCCCACGCAGGGCACCCCTCCACCGTATGCTCCACCGTGTCCTTCGCTCTTGGGGCCTTAGTTCATTTTGTTGACCAAAATCTGGCGACCTCCTTGTATCTGCAAGATACAAGAAGGTCGCCAGATTTTCAGTAAAGTAACGCCTGATTCCATTTATTATCTTCCATCAATTGTTTTTTTAATGAATTTTCCGATTCCGATTAAGATAGGTAAAATCAATCGAAAATTGTATCCTGTATCGGCGCCTGATCATGAGATACAGCCCGCTGACAAATAGACGGACGTATGGACGGACGGACGGACGGACAGCGCAGGCGGGTCCCGTTGGTTAAATTAAATTACACAAACAATAGGATAGACATTATTGTTGTTATACATTTTCCAAGGAGAGTTGTTAGTTTCATTAAGTACATTTTCCAGCATGTGCGGGATATCGTTGAATAGGTTTTTTTTAAATGACTTAGGGTTCGCTAGTCCTATTTTTCGATTTAATGCTCCATTTACGAAATATTAAACTTTAAAGTGCAAATTTTTATTCCAGTAGGGCGCCCCCCCCCCTCTAAAAGCTAAACTGCTGGATTGAAAATTCTGAATAGTGCATTTCATGAACTATAGTGTAACTATAGTAACTATAGCGGTTAAGATAACTTTATTAGTTTAGCAGTAACAGTCGTTGAACTTGGGTGTTGGGTAATTTTGTACCAAATAGTACAAAATCCTTAGAATAAATCCAAAGTGACTAAGATGGAGTAGTTGCTTGTTTATAACGGGTAAAAACTTGCATTGATAAACAAAATCTGAAATATAACGGGCTACTACGGAATCCTACACTACGCGTGGCCCGACACGCACTTGGCCGGTTTTTCTTTCATAATATTCCCCACACAATCCATCCATCATGTCACATATAATAGAACATATTTGTGGAAAATTACTGACATTTGGTTTGACGAACAGGCTTTCATTATAATAAAGTAAATAATGGCTGACTATCGCTGGATCCTGAAAGTCTGCTCAATGAAGCCACTTCTACCGTCTCTCCTCTTTCATCTCTTTTAATTTCTGTCTCTTAAGATACAGGTCTCCTAGTTTAAGAGACTGGGTTCATTATTATTTTGCATGCATAGACTTATTTTGTAGACATAAATCTTCTGTGCACAAATCTAAATTATATGCTTATTGTATTGTATTTTTGTCACCTTGTTTTGAACTGTGTCAGCGTCTATTATTCGGATAAATAAACAATTTTATTATTATTATTATTATTAATCTGAACAAAAAAAAAAGACAAGCGGGCAAAGTATAGGTACCTACACCCATATTTCCCTACCTAATATAAAAGTAAAAGTTACTCTGACAGTTTGTCTACCTATCTATAAACTTTTCACGTCTTATCAGTTGAACGGATTCGATAAAAGTAACACAGGTTTCGTCCTAGTAATAGCACGTTATTATGGGATAACTTCTGAATTCCGCGCGGGCTCATGACGCGTGCAAAAACTAGTCACTGTATATAAGTGCAATGATATAACTGCTATATAGCTGTGTTATATTAGCTACCGTAACTATTAATAGAACTTTAGTTAGGAATACGCAATTTTTTATCACTTCCGCAAACAAAAAATTTGCTTGGTGTCGGTACACGCATGTTTTGTGCTAATCTGATGATAAAGTCATGTACCTACTTCCTTTGTTTGGTGGTCCTATCTTGTCACAATACAATAGTATAGTACGAGTTTAAAAGTATTTATGTGCCGCTTTGTAACGTTATTTAGCTCACATCCTACATTTTTGGATAATATTCACACATCCATTTACCAAAGCTACATTTTTGGATAATATTCACACATCCATTTAGAGAGAAAGAGAACCCAAATCTCACCAGTTATGTTTGAAGTCCTACTTAGCTTTTCAAGATTCCAGGCAGCTGAGCTAATAACAAAACTGATTAACTACATTTCTCCCAGGGGTCAGATCGAGGATTTCGCGACACAAATCATCAAATTTCTCACAAATAGCATACATACAGTTGTTTTGTGTAGCCCTTGACCTACCAAAACAATTAATTAAACGGATATACAACATTACAGCTAACTACAAAACTAGTTTCAACAAAATTTCATTCACAAAATATTCTCTGGAGAATTTGCTTCAGTCATTTAACTAATTTTTTGTTCGCGTGAAAATGGAAAATGTTTTGTGTGCCTATTTTTAATGGATCTAAATGTAGAAGCTTTTATAATCATTGAGCTGGATTTAATGCACATAAGATTTGTCTAGAGTAAATTTCGCCTATTGTCATATTTTTGTAAATCTTTTCTTGCTTCTTCGATCAAAAGAACTTTGATTTATGGCAACCAACTATTAACTGTAGTTAATAGTTTGCTGCCACAAATCCAAGTTCTTTCGCACAACATCTGATCCTCCTCCCAGTTTAAACCAACCACACTTTAAAGATCAATTTGTCCCTGATAGATCAGAGATAGACTGACGAGACTGTCAGGGAGAGAGATCTAGCAAAAACCGGAAAAGAGATAGAGCGGCTGACAGTCACGGCAGCTCTATCTCTTTTCCTGGGTGTGTCCACCGATCACAGTATCAGATCACGTTAGCCACGGATCACGGCGAGTTGTATCCACTGATAGCATGATCCTGGTTAAATTTATTACGAACCTTATCCGTCAAACCTTGCCTGAATGTTGGAGATTATGAAAGAGTGGGAATACGAATATTGAACGTGTTGAGGTTACGTATAAGAAATAAATTATGAAAATATTGCACCCGACGCACCGGTTTTCTAAACAATTGTATCTTCATATATATTTCTAGTTTCTCTTTGTTCCCGACAAAATATTTACGTGAACTAAGCCAAATTTTCTGAAAGCTAGTTAAATAACACGCTGTAAGGGCTGATCGGAATGCTAACAAATGACTGTTGTTACAAACTATGTCGTGTTTATTGTTACAAGTGGCGTGGAAGCGTGTTCTTTGCGTAGGACTGGGCGCCTGGATCGTGAGAACATTTCTGTGTCGAAAAATCAAGGACATGAGGAGCTATGAGGTTTTAAGAATGCCTTTGCAAAGTATTGGCATATCGTCCAATGTTATGTGTTGTCCATACAATATAACATTCAGTGACGATCATGGGGAAGTTTCAAAAGCGCGGTGGGTTTGATGTTGTGTTATACTCTAAGGCTTAGGCAGAGGTATACCTAATAGTATACTTTCACCCATATTTCGCTAGTTATGATTAAGTCCCATGTAATAGGAGACGAGCTTATTACCATCAATCAGGCACAATTCCAGACTCCGGGGATGCTACTGAAAATCCAATAAAACTTTACCCAACCCGGGTATCGAACCCAGGACCTCATGCACAGCAATCGCGCTTGCGACCACAAGACCAACGGAAATAAGTGGAAATTACGGGTTTTTCCTACTCCTCCACTATACTTTTCTGATTAATTTCGTTGCGGGATCCAAGACAGCTAGATTCATTCTCTGGGACTTCGTCGAGCTTCATTCTCTTGGCGCTTTTCTGGTGGTCGCCACTGTTGATTCTGGCTTTCAGGAGTTACAATGGTTTGGGGATAGAGTGGCGGAATTGTCCCAATAAAAAAAAAAGACCAACGAGGTAGTAAATTAATGTTTCATAATTTGAAAAAATACTGAAAAAATGTAAATGGTAACAGTGTTTTAATACCGGGTAACCGAATAAGAGCATACCATATAACATCATTATCTGCGTAGGCAGTATTTATGTTTGCGTGGCCTTTATAGCTGGTAACTCAAATGCTCCCAAATGTATTTTTCTCGGAGGCACATGTGACATGATACTTAAATTTTTTTCGGACTGTGCAATACAAGCAATTAATCATTCTATGAAAGGCTAACATTACAAGGTTTACATTACCTAATTAAGCTCGTAACATGGAAAAATATTTGATAACATATTTTTCCTGAAAAATTGGAAGGGTGTGGTGAAACCGCCTTTTTTTAGAATTTTACGATGTTAATTCCCACGTACGTTATAGTAAAAGCTTTTCAATTTTTTACAGTCTTTTCACGTAAAAAGTTAAGTAAAAATGGTTAACTATATATACTACTATACTGGTTAATAAGGTAAATAATGGTGTCGATTCCCTTGTTCACAAACTAAACTAAATTTAAGTTGAATGCATCTTTTTCTTTCTATTTCATTATGAAAAGGACAGAAGATAAAATTAGTTTAATCCTGTCAAATTAGTCAGCACCTGACGTAATTTGATGTAATTTTAGTAGTCAACTTTTTAATCGCGTCTAAAAGTTGTATGGCGCTGATTAATTTGACAGAACGTAACTAAAATTTATATTCTGTCCTTTTCTTAATGATATAGAAAGAAAAAGATGCACTGAACTTAAATTTGGTTTAGTTTGTAAACAAGGGAATCGGCACCATTGTGTGTGAGCATAAGTTTTTTGCCGCAATTTATTACAAGAGTCGTGGCTTGCGGAAACTTCTGCCGTAAATACAACACATAGTTTTTAATAACAGTGATTTTGTTATAACAAAAAGCTATGGATTCTCACGATGTTTATTATTATTTTACTCAACAGTGTAATAAACGTATCAGTGGGAATGGATCCCTATAGATTCGAGATAACTATTTTTAGTAGCGACGTTAAAATATCGAGTAGCAAGTATCAATTAAATTCGTTGGGCCTAAAGTGTTGTCACAACTGGCCATATTGTAGTAGTATCTTGGGGTCTCTGTTAAAAAAAAAATAAGTTTGTAAAATTATTTATTAATGGACTGATAACTGATGACGTATGATGTTTCTAATCTTAAAGTATGTAATTAAGAATTTAAATTGGGATTTCATAAATAAATAATAAGAAACATCCGAATAGTATTCGGATTATCTGTAGCTTGAAGAATGCTTGAAAATGAAATCTTATTTGTAGACAGAGGTTGTACCCCCTATACAACCACGTTCCAAATAAATATTAAATAGCGAGTCCATCTATGCCTTGCGTTGAAGCGTACAAATTAAATCCATACTTATAATCAATTATCAATTTAAATATAAAATTAGACTTAATAATTCAATCATCATCATTCTTCTTGCGTAGATTAATGACTGCTATTTTTCTTCTGAAAATATTGAACTGTCGCGACCATCCACTGTATGCTTGTCGATTTATTAAATTTGTGTCATATGTACCTACATGAAAAATATCGGCGCTTCCTAAATAAATCATTCTATGTTTAGTTATATGGTAACTGAATGTGGGCGTCGGCGTCGGGGCGGCCCAAAAGACTGATATTAAAATGAATATTTTTTGGATACAAAAAAGCAATTTATGTGATGCCCAAACACTAAGCTATGAGCAGCCATCACTGTAAATTTAACGACTGGGGTACTACCAGTCGTTTACACTGACGACCACGGGCAATAAATAATAATAATGATTTTATAACTTTTAAAGTATTACACTACAAAATCGAGGATCGATCCTACAATTTTTGTAAACTTACTACTAAATAAGCAAAAAGTGGCTCCTCAAAGTCAAAGTCAAAGTCATTTATTTCAAAACAATATACATTGTTTAGAAATTCTGTAAAATAAAAACTAAATAAATTAAAAACGATAAATCATCCACGTTCAATTTAAAATAATTAATATTACAATAAAACAATATAATATATGTCATATAATTGTAAAAATAAAATTTATAATTATTAAAGATGTCATTAAAGTAGTCAATAGTCAATAAAATTAATAATCTATGAGTAACACATTATATGAAACAAAAAAAAAGCAAATCAATCCTTACGGACATAATTTTCTCACATAACATCACGCCTGTAATCCCCTAAGGGCTAGGCATCAACCGGGCGCAAACCTAGACTCCGTGGCTGCTACTGAGATATTCTTAATGGAAATACAAAAATAACACTTTACCCGACCTGGGAATCGAACCCAAGGCCTCATGCTCAGCAGTCGCGCTTGCGACCACAAGACCAACGAGGCAGTGTTATTTTCTTCTGAGTTAAATACGAAATCACTATCACTACATATTGTTACGTGGAACCCGTACTTACCTACAGTTACGGTAGTAGGTACCTACAAGTAGGTAGGTAGGTAGTAGTGGGTAGAACGAGTCTCGAATAATGTAGGTACAAATTCGCAAACTACCTACAAAAGAACATCAGGAATTGTCATTGTAATTTCGACCGTACGCCGAGGGCATTAGGTACCTATTTCTTTCCTTTGTACAAGTTGTGGAAGTTTCTGGAAGGACAATGACCCACTATGGAATTGTCTAGAAGATTCTAGGAAGTCGTGGATATTTCTCGAACGTTCGATCGCCATATAAATAGTCGACGTGTTTGCGGAAGCAGTCAGTCTGATTTTGACTACACAACGAAGCGAATCGAAGTGAACTAGAAGTGCGATATCTAAGCGAATAGTAATCAGTAGTTGTGTTTGTGATTGACCTAAAAATGTTTTGTGATTATTAAAGTTATTTAATTGTCTAATTGGTAGTAATTAATTTATCCCATACCCAGCTCGTAACAATATTATAAAACAAAGTCGCCCGCGTCTGTTAGTCCCTATCTATCTATAAAACTACGTAACGGATGGTGATGCGGGTTTTTTTAATAGATAGAGTGATTCAAGAGGAAGGTTTTAGTATATAATTTGCGGGCGGGAGAAGCCGCGGGCATCAGCTAGTACATTTATAACAAAAAGAAGAAAAACAGTGTAAACTTTATTAGCTCGGTGCTTTACTTAGCGCAAGTGACGATGGCGTGTCCAGTGCCCATTTATTCAACAAAAGATACAGTTTTTTTACTCTTTTTTCTTTGAAAAGACTTTTTTTTTCAAGGTTGGTGCTGGTTATTACTAAATTAATTTACAGCAGTCTTTAACATAGACATACCTATTTACGTAGTATTGTTTTAAGTTTGTAAATTATGTAAATATACATTATTTAAATTTCATGTACAATACTGATACATAGGCGGACATAATGCTACAAGACATTTTTTACCAGTCAACCTTTGGGTTAAATAGAACAAAATTGTGATAGGGTACAAAATAACCACTAAAAAATAAATGTATTATAATGTATTCAATTTTTAAAAACAAATTAGGTACATACATAGCTAAAATACGCAACACAATGTACGTTTCCATTAATTTATGCTTTATTTAATATTTGCCGTTGTAGGTACCTCTCTGTGAAGAACATTAATTTCTTGCCAACGTGTTTTACAATCGTAACACTATGCTCTATACTCTCGTTCGGTGGATCGGAAATCTATGGGATTGAGGATTTAATTATTGTTCATGCGCCAGTTTTGATGAAACCAGAGAACGTTTTACAGCCCAAGTTGTTGAACCCCTGTTTCGTTATTTGCCCTTCAGTATAAGAAAGTCCAGACAATTTGAACAAAGAACCCTGAAAATCTTTTGAAATTAAACATTCCAAACACACGAGAGTTTAATTATGTTTATAATAAAACTTATTTCCATTGTGTCTGGAAGAGCATACAGTCTTTTTTACCAGTTCAATATAAGTAAATAAACACTATCTCCTGAATAAATTAACATATCCAGCAATCCTGAAACATAAAATTAACTCATACTGAAATTTTCAGAAAGTTCACTTTAAATTAAAACACGACATTATTTTTTTTTAAACAATCAAGCAAAAGTCGTACTTAATGACAAAATTCCACGTCGGTAAGTTTTACTGTATTCAATTACATTTAATTGCACATATAACACGTATAACACTTATTCATGCTTTTATACCTGTATGTAGGTTATACTTGGGTACTATAAAATCTACTGCAGTATCTAAGCTCCACATTTCGTACTGCATTGTTCTTTATGGACATTTTAACAAAGTTTTTATTAGAATGAATGTTCTGAAAAAATCCTTGGAAAATTGTATAACGTAGCTGTGAAGATTAATATTAACTAGTTTTCTATGCAAATTGTCGATAATCTAGTCAAGATTATCTAAACTATATATTTCACGAACTAAGGTCAATCTAATTTGGAATAATGAATCGAAGCAGATGGGACGGAGCGGGAGCGGATGGGTTACCTTGGCGCTGAGTGTTTTGTGACCTAACTTCATAAATGTACAACTGTTTTTGAAAAGCCTTCGGACATTAATTTTGATTATAATGATGTTCTCGAACAGTACAACAAAGACACTATATGGTATCGTAATGACGGCTCATAACAGTTTCATGCTAAGATGCTACATTTCAGTTTCGTTTTCAGCACGGAA
The DNA here is from genome assembly GCA_941918905.2 of Xestia sexstrigata. Taxonomy (NCBI): domain Eukaryota; kingdom Metazoa; phylum Arthropoda; class Insecta; order Lepidoptera; family Noctuidae; genus Xestia; species Xestia sexstrigata. Next base: position 14,440,234 of record OW799214.2, read on the forward strand.
AACTGAGTGTAGAAATCAATACCTTAAAACTACCTTAGTTTTCAGTACCTCATCAGTGGGAATGGGAAAATAGTGTAGAAATTCAGTTCCGATTATGGTAACCGATAATAACTCTTGTATCATCATCTGCCTAGCCTTTTCCCAACTGTGTTGGAGTCGGCTTTGAGTCTTACCGGATATACCTGAATACTTGTATTTTTACATAAAGCGACTGCATGCCTATGACTTCCAGAACCCAGTAGGTTTGGATAATACAATACCCATTGGTAAGACTGGTTGTCAGACTTTCGGTTCACTGACTACCTGTAACGACTGTCATAGATCTACAAAAGACAGCCGGTTTCAATGGCTTAACGCACTTACCGAGGCACGGAGGAAACAAACGACACTAAGTAAAAATGTAGTATTATGTAGTAAGAAATAGTATCAACGTTATAAATGACAGGCAGGAACTGAAGATCTCTCAAGAACCGACGATACAATCATGATAGTATCATTAATCGTAAGATCCAACACCGCACCTCGTAAGCCTTGGATATTGACAAGCGAATCAATTTATTAGGAGTCCCAAGCCAATCTGTGTTCATATATCTGAGTCCGAAGATCATCTAACCATGGACACTGATGAATGTGTTGTAGAGAAAGCCGATATTCACTTTGAATGTCCACTTCCATATTCCTAGTTTCTGTGGTCTGCATTTGATGGAGACGAAACGTAAACTATAAATCTGGTTTACTGTAAAGCTTAAACGAGAAGCGTTTTGTTTAACAGCGAAAGTAAAAATGGTTCCCGTTTCCATAGCGTTCACGTTTTAAACACAAATTGCTTGTTTTTTATTCTTATCTTCTATGCACTTTGTAGCAATTAGTGTACGGGATTCATGGAAACGAGCGAAAGCTTAAAAAACATTTTATTACGTTTTTATCTGTGACAAACGTTGGTCATTGATTTTTAGTTTACTCTACAGACTAACAGTACTTTTCTAAAACCATAAGTGTACGGACCTTTCACGAAGTCGTCAACCAAGCATTATGTACCTACATCAATCTAAGCTAAACTCTACTAATGAAAAACGACGTTTTTTTGCGGTGAAAAATTCTGGTTTACGGTAGGACTCAATGTAACGCACTCTAAAGTTTGTTCTGATGGATCATCCATCACTGATGGACCCTCAGCACAAAGTTTATAGTGCGTCCATCATGGACGCATTGGATATAGATACAAGGGCCATGGAGGTATTTAAATATACTGGTATTAAACAAAAAACTTGTGAAAAAGTATTAATTTTGACCTCCAATATCTCCGTAACTAGAAGGTTCCCAAACCGTCTATGTGCCTCAAAAAAGTGATCGCAATGACGAGGAACAAGTGCCTTTCGGATAGCTAGGGTAGGCTTTTTTTACACCCATTATTTTTTTCTACTATTTCCATATCTAAAGGTAGGTTACAAAAAAAAAGACTTAGGAGGTAATTAATAAAAGGCTTAGTAGTTTGTAGAACTTAAGGATATGTTCGTAGGCATACAGACCCACATTCAAAGCTGTTAAAATGATTGACGCCATTTTAATCATAGCTCACCGTCCAACCCCTGCCTTAACGACGCGCCATTAATTCCAATTACACACAAAAACACATGACACATCGCGATATGAAATGGCATAATTAACGGTTTTAGCTTTCTGTGTTGTAATTGCTAATAAGAGGCCGCTTTACCTACTAATCTGCATTAATTTGGCATTCGAAATTATACAGCAGGGGCGGCAATTTCGACATAGATAACGACATTATCATTAACTTTCGATCGCTAAAATAACAATGAAAAAGATCGGTTGCAAGAATCGCATCTTTGGATGTAGAGACTTGCATTTCCCGCAAGCATCGTTATTGCAACCGAATTTATTCGTTAGTAATCAGCCGTGCAAGTACGTAGGAATCGATTCGATAAATCTGACAGTATTTCTCGACAAAATGAGTTTATAACAAAGATAAAAAGTCATTTTGTCGAGAATAACTGTCAGATTTATCGAATCGATTCCTACGTACTTGCACTGCAGGTCCGGTAGTCTCGACAGAGATAACGACAAAATCGCTAAAAACTTTCGATTGCTAATTACTTAACTTAACTTGAAATACAAGTTTCTACATCCAAGATGCGATTCTCGGAAGCATCATTATTGCAACCGAATTTATACGTTAGTAATTGAAATCGACTAGTTAGCGATGCCCAGTGATCATAAGTTAGCGAATTTGTCGCTATCTATGTCGAGACTGCCGGCCCAGCAGTGCAAGTACGTAGGAATCGATTCGATAAATCTGACAGTTATTCTCGACAAAATGAGTTTTTATCTTTGTTGTAAACTCATTTTGTCGAGAATGACTGTCAGATTTATCGAATCGATTCCTACGTACTTGCACGGCAGCTCAGGTACCTTACTGTCTCGGTGGTCTTGTAGTCACAAGCGCGACTTTTGGTTGAGCATGAGGTCCTGGGTTCGATTCCCATCGATCGGTTCGATTCCCATCGGGCAAAGTGTTATTGACTTTTTCCATCAGGAATTTCTCAGTAGCAGCCACGTACTCTGGATTTACGCTCGGTTGATGGCAATAGGCTCGCCCCTAAACATAGCTGGTGAAATTTGGGTGCCTCCTCTTGTGAGTTCTTCTACCTAACCCTTCAGGAATTGCAGGCGTGATGTTATGTTATGTACCTTATACTCTGCAATTACTGAATACTGTTTTATTACCTATAGCCTGAACTACGTTATTAGTGTCGGCTTCCAGTCTAACCAGAGGCAGCTGAATATGTCAAGTTACCATATTGATATGTTACAATACAAGGGTCGCACGGGGTTCACACGAACAATGTTGATTCAATAATTTTAAAGCGTATCCGAGCAGGATACATATTGGGGGCGCGTATAAATCAGAAACGTTGTACGTGTGGGCTCGACCTATAAATCTACCAACACGACCCTTAATGTCGTATCCCCCTACCTCTGATAGTTTCGATCTTGTTGAAAGTAAAGTTGTATTTTTTCGTTTGTATTATGGTTTATTATCATTGCACAAGAAATTAAGAAGCTTCATGTTAAAGCTACAATCTTTGGTTGGGTCTACCCTACCACCACCTTATATAGCAGTATTAGTTTTCTTTCTCACCTATAATCTTCCTTCATTGTCACTAGTACCATTAACAGTTCCATGATGGAACTAGTGTTGTCATCACTAGTGGTGTAATCACTAGTTCCATTTTTAAAGAATCTGAAAATAATGGAACTAGTGTTGATTTTTACTTCATTTTGGTACTGATGGTCGTGCAGTCCCTGGGCGTATAAAACGCCGTAAAGCTATAGCTAGCTGTATCCCAATACACTTGGGTATTGTAATATTTCTAATCTAATGTCTATGGACTTGACCTACTCCAGTTACAATATTTACAATGGCTAAAAATATGTTGGCTGCCGTTGTCGTTGTTCACAAGCGCGAAGGACTGCCGAACATGAGGTCCTGGTACGATTCCCAGGTCGGGCAAAGTGTTATTGAGTTTTTCCAAAAAGGATTTCTCAGTAGCAGCTACAGAGTCTGGATTTGAGCCCATCATCATCATCATCGGCCTATAATGTTCCTGCTGGGACACGGCCTCGTCTCAATGAGACGGAATGGGTTATAATCCACCACGCGGTCCCAGTGCGGATTGGTAGATGTCACATGTCTTCGAAGTTTTGGTTCTAGGACATGCCGGTTTCCTCACGATGTTTTCCTTCGCCGTTTTGAGAGCAGTGGATTTGAGCCCGGTTGATGCGAATAGGCTCGCCTCCCATTACATTACATAGGACTTAAACATAACTGGCGAAACGTGGGTGTACTATTAGGTACACCTCTGCTTAACCCTTTGGGAATTACAGGAATTAGGTATGTTTTAAAAAGGTGTCTTTAAAAATCATTTTTGTTCCAGAATGGCACGCTGTACGAGGTAACCTCCGAGGGTCAGATGTGGCACCCACCCACGACATACTGCGTGGAGGTGATGTTCAAAGAGAACTTCACCGAGCCGCGCCTGGTTGCCGGCGTCTGCTTCCAGGACGTCAGCACGGATGACAGTCCCATCCTCTACACTGCTTATGCCGTTGGTAAGTACCCTTTTGCACGTAGAACTGAGGGCTGAAGTGTTGATTATGTACCCTGGGTAGCCCTGTCACAAGGTGGGCCGTGGGTTAGGTGAAGGTTGTGGGAAACTGTTGGATCCAAAAAACTGGCCGACGCGGCGTAGCCAGGTGAAAGCTTTGTTCAGGTGTTGATGTGTTTTAGTTGTAGTAATGGTGATGATTTATGTTGACGAAAGGTTCGATGATAATCAAAATTATGGTCAGCAACAATGATGGTAGCTGAGGACCTAGGAGCACTAGTAGAAGGAGGGAACCTATTGATTCGTCTTGAAGACTCCTGGGAAATAACATTCAGAAAACACTAAATCCGGCAAAGAGTTACATTCTTCATCGATCCGCTTCTTCACTTCTTTCTTTTTCTAATGTTTTAACAAAGTGGTTATGGATAGCAGGTGGTGCCCGTCCCAGATACCTGTTCAATATCAGCTGAAAAAGTAGGAGTGGCCACTAAAGATGGCCATTACTTTGTACACGATGGACTAAAACAGGCCATTAATCTAATCGTGACAACCTCATTAGTCGAAGCGACTCTCAAATATCCTGCTTCTTCGAGCAAGATCGTAAATCGAATAGTAAAGAACCTTTGGCAAGTTAGCACCATGTTAATTACTCTTTTTAAACGAGCGATAGTTTCGTCGTCAAAACAACACATTGTTGACTTAACAACGCAATAGGATATCCGCTTTTACGAGCCATGGGATAGGCCCGCTGTTAAATGTGCGTTAATTACCCATAAGTACATACTCAGGGACACTTTGTGTATGTCCATGAATATTGATTGGTCACTTTTTAAAAGTGTGTTGTGTTACACTATGACATAATTGAGGATCGTTTAGTAATTCCGCTTACAGGTGATCAGCAAAAGGTTTTTGTTTGCATTTACTTACTGGCCATATTTACGCATTGGCATACGGAGTTTCCGATCCATAGTAAAACCAATTTTTTCGCGTAAGATCGAAACCGGGTTTCGCATGCCCTAGTATTACGGACCTAGGGGATTACGATGATCATGATCCCACCAAAATCATTCAAGCTGACTACTGCCTGTAAGATTTACTATAAAATTCCAAACTAGGGGACAATGGAATCACTGAACTATTGATCCGCGATAGTTTCAGAGCGCCAAAGAGATCGCTGTCGATTTCTCACATAAACTCACTCTATGAAATTTTAGTTGGCACAGTAGTATTGCTTCAATTTATCGAAGCGAACGATAAATATGATTATGGCTGAAACAATGTTTAGTTTACCGGTGCCGTTGCAATAAATACACATTATGAAACTAAAAGCTTATGAAATAAAAGTTGCAACAACTGATTCTTTGGCGCATGATTTCTATTTGTGCTGGCAGTTAACACCAATCTAGATGTAGTTTAGAAACAAAAAATAAGCATAAAAAGTCAGTGGTAATTGGTTTTTTCGACCTTGTCTTACCATCTTCTACGATGAGATCTGCTGCGTCGCCCTCCAGCTGTGCCAGGGCGCATACATAGTTGTTATTTTGGCCACAGCTCATCGGGCATACGGAAAACGTGGTCAGCCCAGTCCCACTTGGGACTTGGGCTTGGACTCTGACGTCAGCTTGGCGTCGTTTTGAGCAACGTCAATCTGTTTTGGAGCGCTGTTGCGTGCTGATGAAAAACAATCACCGCTTTTAAGTCCCCTGACTCCCAAAAAATACGCCTATAACTTGGAAGTTACTATTTTAATCCTCATCCATAATGGATGGGTTCAAATCTGTAATATCTAAATATCTGTTTTATCGGTACGGAATCATGTGTCATTTTGACTTTAATCCTCCAGATCTGGAAAGGCTTACCTACTTCTATCAATTCGAATTCCCCCTATCCCATTCCTTTAATATGGGATTGCTTCGGAATTATCAGGCGTCAATATTTCCAACGTCTCCCATGAGTGTAGTACGTTTGCCAACAATTATGAATGGCAGTAAAGTTATTATGAGCGGCAGTGTTCCTCGCATTTATGACGTACCTACGTACAACACGACAAGTTCATTACCGTGCTTGTATCTAAAATAGTTTCTAATTTGTAATATGTAGTGTTCACTGCGCTAGCGTCTACGCATTGTGCATACCAGATTCTACCACGCGGTGGCTGAGCAAATCTAGAATTTTATTTATTTTAAATTCATGTTCAATAGTGGTACCTACATGGGCGGATTCAAAGTTCGTAGAATGATTTATTTGATTTATAACAAAAAAACATGTAAGTAGTCTGTAGTATTAATTCATGGTCATGCCTACTGCATTTTTGTAGGCTATTATAATTATGGAAGGATAAAGATGCAGAAGAAGTTTCGTTCGCTCCACAATAAATACTTCAATAGGTACATTAGGTATTATTAAACAATGCAGTGTCCAGAAAATGAAATTAGATGTAGTAGAAGGACTCGACGTTAATTGGTTGGAACTACCTATTACTATATATTAATTAAAAGCTTCGGCATTATGGGCAGGCAGTGCATATGCTATGCTTCTAGTATTGTAGACCACTTGTCATTTCGTGGGTCTTCATCTGCAACCACTATTACGTCTATATTTACTTACTTCTTTGTTCCAGGTCTAATCTTGTCAGTGCCGTTTCTCCTGGCGACATTCCTAATCTACGCGTTCATTCCTGAGCTGAGGAACCTCCACGGGATGTGCCTGACGGCGTACTGTGGGGGTCTGATCGTAGCCTACCCATTCCTGGCTTATCTTAAGCTACATGTAGGTCGGGTTGGAGTTGCTATGACTGGGTGCTTGGTTGTAGGTAAGTTCACAAAATATTTCACAGGATTTCATTAAAGAAATTCGTCTGGAAGACCAACATAGTTGGGAAATGGCTTGCCAGATGATAATTTCATGATAGAACTTGGAATGAAAATGGATAGTGTAAAACAAGACATTGTAATCATTTTCATCACTCCCAAACTAATCGGGCGTATCTCTTGGCGCTTTTCTGGCTGGTAACTTCATAGCTAACACAATTTGCACTGGCTGGGAATAATTTGACAGGCGTGGCGAATACACGTACATTGTTAATACAAGGGGCTAAAATGACCCATTATATACGAGGTAGTTTTACTACCGAGCTTTAGCGAGGTAGTAAATAGGAACCGAGTTATAATGGGATTTTAGCGCCGTGTGTTACACTGTACTTTTGACTTTGAGTGTAAGAAAAATAGTCAATTTGGTTCAAAAACATTTATTAAATATTACTTAATAAAATAAAAATCACGTCAGATTTTTTTACTTGAAGCTAAATGTGCGCATCACGCAGCAGCAGGTCGCGGCAGCCGGGGGAGAGCACGTCGAGGTACTCGTGGCACAACAAGTCACGAGTGCGAGATTTACTTTACGCCCTAGGGCCTAAAAGGGCCACTTTAGGCCTGCGCTTCGTAGGGCTATATTGGCGTACTTAAAAAGCGAAGTGAAAAACATGTAGCGGCACTATACATATACACTGGCATGCAAAACTAAGTACCTACTACACTTTAAATTTTTTTTTTTTTTCTGAACTATAGAAGTTAGAGATTTAAAATAAAAAACGTTTTATAGCAATTTTTATCAGTTTTCTTTGAAACTATAGACAAAATTAAACTCTTTTTCGAGTCCTTTTTGTTTTGAAAGTGTATCTTGTGTACTTAAAAAGTTATTGCAATTTTAAAAGTGTGATACTTATTTTTTCAGGCCAGTGTAGTACTGCAACAACATAGTAATTCTGAATCGCACTATTAAAATTCAGCAACTGTCTGTCAGTAGCTCACCAGACACAACACTTGTCTGGTGGCCTACCATGACGTCTTAAAGCAGGATCGTTTTAATCTTGTTCCAGTGTGGGTAAGAGACGGAGCTATAGAGGACGTCTAGCGCCATCTCTTTCCCACACTGGAACAAGATTAAAACGATCCTGCTTAAGACGTCATGGTAGGCCACCTGGTCGGAGGATCCTCCCTTTTCTATGAGGGATGAAGAACTTTACACTTCATAACCCTATAATAACCAAATAGGTACTATGATAGTTCCGCTCGTTCTTTTTCTTTATTTTGGTTAGTTCCTATTTGCCTTGTTGCGTTTGACACAATTCATTCTGAAAGGTCACACTATTATTAACAATCGCGTGGTAAAACAATATCTAGCACACGTGCCTGTAGCTTGTATAGGTACAATTTACCGAAGCTTTGCAACGAGGAACCGATACGCACGGACTGATTTTTTACAATTTCCCTAGACAACACCAAAATCTGTTTAAGGCGACTACAGGAGCTAAATTAGCAAGTCTATTTATGGTGGTTCAAACTTCGTTTGGAATACTGTTACAATAAGGTTCTAATCAGCTTGCACTACAAAGTGGATGGTACGTCAGTCACTGCGGGCCAAATAGTGCGAAATGAGTGGTTTTTGCGATTTACAAAAAATCTATTGATGGGACTAAAAAAAAAAACACTATGATGCTAATATGTTGCTTGTAGAATTATTTGCCAAAAAATCAGAATGATCGCATGTATTTTAGTATGGTTTTTACTCTATAAAAGAATTTTTTAGAGATAATTTCGTGATTTTTTTCTATCGTTATGTTATATTATGTTTTCAAAACACTATCGTACTAGCTTAGATCCTGAAGAATGTAATATATTTTTCTGGTTTTATTTATTGCAGTTAATCACATGCTTTTTTGCATTATAAAACTCGCGTTTAGCTCATGTAGTCGCCTTAACTCTTTTAAATCAAAAAGAGAGAGAGAGAGAGAAGAAAAATTATATAATAGGTAAACTCATCTCATGAATTAAAATGAAATCTGAATTCCACGCCTTAAGGTAAAATGATAAAATTCCCTATACCTACCTACTTTACACGTGTACCATTAATTAGTTAGTTATGGCAAGTGTATAACGATATTATTCGCTTTGTCCCGTCTATACTCGTATTGAAATTTCTTGCCTCTTGGTTTCAAAGCAATATGCGAGCAAATGAAGCCTGTAAAATTAATGCGAATTAGCAAAGTTATAGTTATCGACCCGAATGGCGTAGCGGTGGTGAGGCTGCCTTACGTCCTGCGCGTCCTGGATCTGGACGACTCAGTCACCGAGGAGGAGGTGGTGGCCGCCGTTGCTAGGTCCGGAGGGTGTCCTGCCGATCAGGTCAGGGCAGGCGCCCTTCGTCCGGACTCCACGGGCATGCGAACCGTTACGGTAAGCTGCCCTGTGACGGCGGCCAAAGCAATTGTGGAGGGCCGTAGGCTACTGGTGGGCTGGGTGTCAGCGCAGGTGAAGCTGCTGGAGCCCAGACCTTTGAGGTGCTACCGCTGCCATGTGGGACACCATGTGTCGGTACAATGCGCCTCGGAGGTCGACCGCAGCGGCCTCTGCTTCCGCTGCAGTCAGCCCGGTCACATATCCGCGACTTGCTGCGCCACGCCGCACTGCGCCGCATGCGCGGTGTCTGGCAAGCCGGCTGATCACCGGGCTGGCAGCAAGGCCTGCGCTGCACCCGCCAAGGCCAAGGCCAGAGGCAGGGGAGGGCCCTCCACAGCCACCACCACCGCCACCGTCGCCACCGCCGCAGCCGCAACTGCCGCCGCTGCCTCTGCCGCTGCCGTAGAGGGGCCCTCACAGGGGGCCAGGGTGGAGGAAGCGGTAATGGAGTGCCAATAACGGCCCCATTACGCTTCCTCCAAGCGAATATCAACCACTGCGCCTGCGCTCAGGATCTGTTGCTCCAGAGCATGGCGCAGTGGTCGATACACATCGCTGTGGTCGCTGAGCCGTATTTCGTCCAGCCCAGGGAAGACTGGGTGGCGGACCTTAGCGGCTCAGTGACCATAGTGTCGTCGGCCGCCGCCGGTACCCCGACCCTTGAAGGTGTCAGGAGGGGTCGGGGGTGCGTAGCAGCACGGTTCGGAGAGATCGTAGTGGTGGGAGTCTACTTCTCCCCGAGCCGAACTCTCGCCGAGTTCCACAACTCTCTCGCAGAGTTGAGTGTCGTCGTCGGGAACCATTCCCTCCCCGTGCTTGTCCTCGGGGACTTCAATGCCAAGAACTTGGCTTGGGGTTCTCGTTGCACAGATGTGCGGGGAAGGATGGTTGAGGACTGGGCTCTGGAGAAGGGCCTGGTCGTCCTAAATCGGGGTTCTGTCCCCACGTGCGTGCGGATGCGGGGTGAGTCGGTGGTGGACATTTCGTTCGCTAGCCCCGCTCTGTCGCCACGTGTCGTTGACTGGCGTGTCATGGAGGGGGTGGAGACCTATTCCGACCACCGGTATATCCGGTTCGACGTCTCCACCCAGACCTCAAGCGCGCCGGTCCAACAGGCCCCGAATGGTCCGCGCTGGGCGCTGAAGCAGCTGGACCGGGAGCTCCTCCTGGAAGCCTCGATCGTGCAGGCCTGGGTGACATCACCAGACAGGCCTGCCGACATTAACAATGAGGCAGGGTGGCTCCAGGAGGCCATGTCTGACATATGTGACATGGCAATGCCCCGAGTCCGGCCAGGAAGCGCCCGGCGTCAGGTGTACTGGTGGTCGCGAGAGCTGACGTCTCTGCGTGAGGCGTGCGTGGCTGCGCGGCACCTGTACGCCAGGCATCGCAGGCTCCGCATCCGCCCACCGGATGCGGCAGCCATTGAGGCGGAGCTATATGAGGGGTACAGAGCGGCGAAGACCGCCCTCCGCGAAGCTGTCCTGCGGGCCAGGGATCAGGCCCGCGAGGAATTGCTGGGGACTCTCGACAGAGATCCGTGGGGGCGCCCTTACAAGATGGTGCGGGATAAACTCCGCACCTGGGCCCCCCCACTGACGCAGAGTCTTCGGCCTGAGCTCGTGGAGGACGTAGTGAGCACTCTGTTCCCTACGCGGGGGGTACATCCCCCCCCGCCTATGGCTCCGCCGCCTGCGGTGCTGGAAGCGGATCACCAGGACGACGACGACGACACTCCGGTAGTGACTGGGGTAGACCTGAGAGTGGCGGTACGCAGGCTCAGTGCCAAAAATACCGCCCCGGGACCCGACGGCTTGCCTGGCAAAGCCTGGGTCCTGGCCTCGGAGGCTCTCGGGCCCCGACTGGAGGGGCTCCTAAGCGCATGCTTGGAGAGAGGCCAGTTCCCGCTTCGTTGGAAGACGGGGAAGCTGGTCCTCATTCGGAAGCCAGGGCGCCCTGCGGACTCTCCGTCCGCATACCAGCCCATAGTGTTGCTCGACGAGGTGGGCAAGCTCTTTGAAAGAGTCATTGCAAACCGCCTCGCCGAGCACCTTGCGGGGACGGGGCCGGATCTTGCGGAACACCAGTTTGGTTTCCGCAAGGGGCGCTCTACGGTGGACGCCATCATGCGCGTGAGAGCCCTCACGACGGGGGAAGCAGTGTCCCGGGGGGGGGTTGTCTTGGCGGTGTCTCTTGACATCGCCAACGCTTTCAACTCCATGCCCTGGAGCTGCATTAGGGAGGCACTACGGTATCACCGGGTGCCGACCTACCTTCGTCGTGTGGTCGGGGACTACCTAACGGATAGAGCCGTTATCTACCCCGGTCGCAGCGGAGAATGGAACCGGCGAGAGGTGTCGTGCGGTGTTCCACAGGGATCGGTCCTAGGACCTTCCTTGTGGAACATCGGGTACGACTGGGTGCTGCGCGCCGACCTCCCTAGCGGCGTCAGCGTGGTCTGCTATGCAGACGACACGCTGGTGCTGGCACAAGGGGGGTCGCACGAGGCGGCGGCCGAAATAATGACACGCGGGGTTGCGATAGTCGTCGAGAGGATCCGGCAACTGGGTCTCGAGGTGGCATTGCACAAGTCCGAGGCCATGTGCTTTCATGGGCCTCGGAATGCGCCACCTCCGGGATCCTCACTGACGGTAGGAGGGGTATCCGTCGGCGTCGAGTCGACGCTGAAGTACCTGGGACTCGTCCTCGACAGCCGATGGAACTTCGTGGAGCATTTCCGACGTTTGGCCCCCAAACTGGAACGGACCGGGGCTGCCTTCAGGCGGCTCCTGCCCAACCTTGGGGGGCCAAACGCCTCCTGCCGGAGGCTCTACGCGGGAGTCGTGCGGTCCATGGCCCTTTACGGGGCCCCGGTGTGGGCGCGTTCCTTGAGGCTGCGTGCAGCCCACTACCTGAACGCGCCCCAAAAGGTGGTAGCCGTAAGGCTGGCCCGTGGGTACCGCACGATCTCCCGTGAGGCGGCGTGCCTCCTTGCCGGATTGCCGCCATGGGATCTGGAGGCGATAGTCCTCGCGCGCCTACATGAATGGCGCGCGGAGGTGCTACGCCGGGGGGAAACTCCGCTGCCGCGACAAATTGTCGCGCAGCGGACAGACTTCCGGCGTGATCTCATGGCGACATGGAGAGAGCGACTGTCGCAACCCCGTGCAGGGCACGCCACAATAGTGGCGGTAAGTCCCCTCTTTGAGGAGTGGCTTGAGAGACGCCACGGCGTCCTCACCTTCCGCCTGACGCAGGTCCTCACCGGACACGGTGTTTTCGGGAGGTTCCTGCACCGAATCGGGCGGGAGGAAACGCCCGGGTGTTTCCACTGCGAGGATCGACCGGAGGACACGGTGGAGCACACGGTGGAGGTGTGCCCCGCGTGGGCGGAGCACCGCCGTGTCCTCGAAGCGGCGATTGGCGGCGGCGACCTCTCGCGTCCGGCCCTGGTGCAAGCCATGGTCCGGAGCGAGACGGAATGGGACGCCGTCACCTCCTTCTGCGAAGCAGTAATGCTAGAGAAGGAGGTGGCGGAACGTGAGAGGGAGAGAACCTCACAGCGTCCCGGCCGCCGTGGGAGACGCCCCGGGCGTCGGGGGCCACCACGTGGCCCCCGGCCACCGTAGGCGCGGGCCTGTGGACGGTGGGCTATGGGCTAGCTCGCCGTCCGTCCGTCTCATGACGACAGGCCGTGTCGACGGCGCGTTCGTGTTCCACGCGCGCCTCAAAGAGAGTCAGCAAAAAGGAAGGGGTCCGAAAGGACCGATGCCTGCCGGGGTTGCGGGACTATTCGAAAGAGATACCGTGGCCCCGGAACACAAAGGGCGATGAAGGAACATGGATGGGTTTTAGTCAGTAAAAGTCTGACACTCCCTCCTGCTCCGCCCAGAGCGGGAGAAGTCATTTGATGATTTCCAATCCGAAAAAAAAAAAAAAAAAAAAAAAAAAGGCTGCCTTACGTTCTTAGGGTCCCGGGTTCGAGTCCCGGTTGGAGCACAATACATGTTTGTGTGATGAGCATGGACATTTGTTTCCGAGTCATGGATGTTTATATGTATAATAAGTATGTATTTACAAACAAAAAGTATCTATGTAGTATATCAACTATCTGGTGTCCACGACACAAGCCTCGTTGCTTACTGTGGCACTAGATGGCGCTGTGTGTTCATGTCCAGCGATATTTAGGTATTTATTTTATTTATTGAAAACCCATAAAATGGCTGGCTATATAATTATGTTAACCGTCTCTATTAACATTCCGTCGAGTGCTAATTCTATTAGTGGCTTATTTAAACTCTAAGACTCACTAAAATTCTGAAGTGAGTTATTATTGGTAATTATTTTCAGTTATGTGTAATTATTATGCCTCTACTAATAACTTGTTTTACTATCGCGGTTATAAGAACAATCTCATTGTGCTGAATTCCGAGTAATTTTTGATTCGCTTAGTTTATTAGGCGTCTGTTTTCGTATTGTGGTTAAAACACCATAAATTCCTCAATAACTCTAGAGTTGTTCGAAGTAATAAAATATGCTGTAGTTACGAGTAACTACAGCATATTATTTTTTATTTTTATTTAACTCCTCAATATCTGTAAAATTGTTCGAAGTCATACATTTTATGACATACCTACTTAAAATAACAACAGCATATGAAATAGGTTGATAGGCCAATAAATATTAATTAATACAACATCTTTGTTATGGTAATTCCGGAATAATGCGAAATTGGGTTAAATATCAAAGAGGCCATTCTGATATCCGATTTTATCGCCTGCTCATAAAATCTTTGATTAAATCTGGCTAACTTTACTTATGAGATTGGATACTTCTCTGAATAATTTTATAATAAATTCATGTTAATCTGTCGTCTCTCTTTCTTCTAATGACGTTCATTAGTAGTAAGTAACTTAACTAATCAGTGATAAGTATAGGTACGAGTAGCTACTTTGTTCCGTCGGTAAAACAATCCGTCTTGCTTTCACATATCACGGTTAATTTCCTGGATAATTACGGACAACCGCACCCTGTATATATGGTTCGTAATAGACTTAATTTACCGAAGTATATTAGCTGTGATATACCCGCTAATGTAATTAAAAAACATGGTTACTTACATAAGACCACTGTAACAAGACACATTAAGGACGCGTTGACGGATAGGGCAAATGTCAAACAATAATGTCAAAGAGGTTTCTTTTTTTTTTAGTTTCATTGGTTGCCACGTGCCACATTCTGCTGGATTAATTACACAGTTGCTCGTGCGTGTAAAAAATAGCACGCTAAACTATTAATTATAATATTATTTCTTTGATGACTAGCTAAAAACTTGGTTAATTTGAATAATTTTATTCACAAGCCAAATTAAGTCAGGGTATAATTAAATTTTCGTGCGGACCTTAACACAAATAACTTTTGTGAATGTTAGGCCATCCTTATGCAAGGACGGAACTTATGAAAATTCATACCCGTTCCATTAATTTCTTTGGGTTTTGTTCCTACTTTTAATTTCTAAACGGTGCCCTTCTCTCCATAATGCTCTGAAAGTATGTTCTAAATTTAATTGTTTTTTTTTTTTAATTATTAGTCGGCCTATTCGTAATTTGCATACGCTAATAGGTAATAAGTATCACAATACAAAATGTGTGACCGCTTTTACGTGACATTGTAGCAGCCCAAGAATTTGCAGCATTAACGCTATTTATACCAATTCGTAGTAAACGTGCTTGTCGTTGTTTTATCTGTACGCAATAATCGTAGTCTTCAAAATAACTGGGCAGGGTTTTTAACTATTTGTACAGCCTTTTCTTAAAATTCAATGTACATAAATGTGGAATGTATTGGTAGACAAAGTTTTTTTGTGCCAATTTTTTTTTTTTAACTCGCTCAATATTGTATTTTAGACGACAGTAGTTTGTGTGATATATAAACTGAAAGTTAAAAAAAGTCTAAAGTTGTAATATAGTTGGCAACAAAACGAGACGTTTTGTAGCCAATTATATCACAACTTTTTGAAGCCTATAGTAACTTCTTGCAATAAAAATACCTTACCTAAGCTATTGTTAAACATTTTGACAATGCAATATTCATTGCGTAGAATTGAAGCAATGGATTGTGAAAGAAAGTGCGAATCATCTTGTTTCGTAGTTGAATGTGCGATAGCAAGCAACCCACGTTTTAGTGCTCTATCCTCCTAAGTATATAAATTTCGGCTCAAGTGTATTATGTCATACCTCCTACGGCATTGTTGTGCACGATTCACACTTCACAAGAGGTTAACAAACTAATGTGACCCAGACAATTGATCACAATCATTCCATAATGTGTGAATGTGATCTTATTTCATCTCAATAATGACGAGGTCAACCCACTCATCACTCACTGTAGGATCATTTTATATAAAGTATATTTAAGCATAAATTTGTATGGCATTGTATTGTGTACCAGGCTGATGTCCGCAACTCCACATCCAAGCGCGTATTTATTTAGGTTCTTGAAAAGTTTTATTTTGACATTATTATTAAATTGGTTGTTAAGTTAGGCACAGATTTTTATACATTTTGGAACCATTAAAAATAAAGGAAAACAATAACTCCTTCCTTTTTTTTAATCGGTCCAAAATGTATAAAAATCTGTGCCTAACTGAACAACCAATTTCAGCAGGTCAACAATTATTGAGCTAATTGTTTGATTTGATGTGGGTAGCTAAGTAGACAGACTTAATTAAGTTTCTATTTATAGATATTTTGGCAAACAACTGGATCTTGATAGTCCCCTAACGTTATCTTAGATGAGCTTCAAAGTTATCATCAATTTAAACAGTGTGATACATACAATCAACATTTGACATTTAAATCGATTAATATTCGATACAGTATGTTTTTAGAATGGACATTTGCCATGTACCTAACTGGCAGTTAACAATATTGTAAAGCCAACATATTTCGTGGAATTCCCTTTTGCAGAATTAAAGCGAATTTCCTATACGACTAGGGGATGCTGACGACGCTGACGTATATAAGGTACTGATAACTTAGTGCATACCATACATACTGGTCTTATAAAATACGCACAACAATATCAATGTGTTTTTATGATTCACACATAATATAAGTCATGCATGACCATTGACCGCAGCCTTACAGTCTGGCCGGATATTTCAATGAAAACGAATTTATTTATAAATAAACTTGAACGTCATTTATTTTCAATACCTACTCCTGCGATAAAGCAACAAAACTAAACTAATGAGCAGTTTCTGCGTCATTTTAATGTTTGTGAAGTGTATTTCAGGCGAAAAATACCTTAATTACCTCTAGCCAGACGTGACGTGGGTGACCAAGTTCATTGAATTTAGATAGATGGGACTCTAAATTACGGAAAGGTTGACTAAACAAACCAGACCTCTGTTTATTCTAATCCTAACTAATATTATGAAAGAGAAAGTGAGTTTGTTTGTCACGCGCCGTCCTGCTTTGACGGTTGAACGGATTTCGACCAAATTTGGCAAAAGTATAGACCACAGACTACATTATATATAATAGACCATGGGCTAGGACAAAGGATACTTTTATCCCGGTAGGACCTTCAAGTTAGATACCTACTGGTTGAACAAACGGGAATATTTGGTCCCACTAGTTCTAAGATTTTGTACCACCTCGAAACGAAGGAATAATTGACAAAATTACTCCCATTAGTTCTACCGTAGAACTTTTTAGTGGAACCAGTGGGAACGAACCAAATTTTAACATAAGCTAGTGAAACAATAGGTTTTAAAGTCGTTACAAACCAAATGACGCGAAGTATTCTTACCCAATTTAAAACGCATAGAATTCATATTATTTATTATTGCCTGTACACAACACAGACGCGGCTCGTATCGCTGGCGAGCGTGTCAAACGCCTACCTCTTCTCGGTAACTGCGGAAAATCAACACGATATTGCACAATTTTCAATATCTCCCCATCGATTTTCCAATGAAAGAAAAAACAGCGTGTCAGCCAGCCAGATGGTTCTCATCCAGTGCAATTTGTAAAAGCTAGCAAAAATACCCTATTTGTGTGACGTATAGCTTGCCTACAGCGCAGTCTGTCCTCAAAATTCGGGACCAAGTTTTTGTGTATATACTGCCTGCGTACAAATGATGAAACGAGATGTTCTGAAAAACGTGGACTTGGTACATGTGGATCTTTCAGTGATTGTGTACGAACAAAAGCACATCAAACCAACTTGATTAATTGCTCGTAATTAACGATACGGCACAATAGTGATCAAAAGAGAATTGTTCTCGCAGGCTCACATTAGGGCTTCCTGTTGTCTTTTATGAAGCACAAAAGGCAGAGCCACCCACGTGTGGCACCAGAGCAAATACGGATAGAGAAAATTTGGCAATCCAATTTGCTTCGGTGTGTTTGATTATGGAATTTTTAGGTGTAAAGCCGTTCTCCTTGACCTTGTTCTACTTATATTTTAAAGATTCTAAGTCGCAATATAATTACCTATTTGTTTTTTTTAAATGTCCAAAGCGTCTGTCAATTTATTCCACGAAGCTTCGTTGACCCACATTTCAATTAAAGAGATTCTCACACCTTTTATTTATTATTTATCTTTTAATACCTGCGTAACGTGGTTATAGTTTGTTATGTTTCTTTTTATCTTTTGTGTATTGATGCCGAAGTATTTCCTTTCAGCAATGTAGTTTCTTAAATTTGTTTTTTACGTTTATTTATATTTTTCAGCGTTCATCGTTTACTACGCATTCCAAACGAGTTTCTTCTGGCTAAACGTCATGTGTTTCGATATATGGAGGACTTTCAGGTAAATAGATATGCTATATTTTACTTATAATTATGCTATATTACACTGACGCGATAATTTAATTTCGGTTTTAATTGAACATTTGACACACACAATTGAACGAGTAATATTTTTATCAAAACGTTTTGTGTCAGGTTGAGTACAAAAAGCATCAATAATTCACTGTCTATATTTTCCTGTAACTCATCGACAACATTTGAGTAAACAAAGTAGGAGTTCCATCATATTAACTTTTTCACGTGTTAAACAAACATATTATTAGGTAGAGAATGTATGTGCACAATGATAAAAACAGCCGGCGAATATATGCCGCGATGGAACCTAGCGGGCCGGCGGATATACGAGTATGCCGTGAATCCGTGATGGAATCTATCAGGCAAGGATTCATACGGGGCGGCGCGGCGTGGGAAACGTGCAAATACGGGATTTTCGAGTATGATAAAACCAATTGTGTGGTTACATTTATGATGGTTTCTCACGCAGGTATATTTAAACAAAACAAATTGATAGCATTTTGGAGTGGTCTTTAAAAACAGTATTTTACAATATGACGTATCTACATTTATGGAATTCAAAGTCAAATTATATTACCTACTTAGGTACCTACTAAACATTTTGTATAATAATACCTATTTTTGTTGTTTATTGTGCGAGAACATATTTATTCGTCTTTCAAGTTCGGCTAAAAAATCTTAAGTTCTTTGTAAATACAGCCTATCATGTCTACACTTTCTTCTGACTTTATATATGTTAATATTTTTCCTAAGATTTCATTCTATGTGTTGTCGCATTTTCTAGCCACACCGCTGTCGCATTGGTAATTGGTTTTATTGATCCACCTTGCCTTAGGCACATATGCCTAAGGTTCTTTGTTCTGATGGTTCAGCTTCATAAAGCTGAACCATCAGAACAAAGAACAGAGTGCACTATATAGTATTTATTATAAACATTCCTTATTTGCAACAATAAGGATTTTCCTGCAATAGGAATAGTTATGTATTAAATTAATTATTGTCCTCTTCTTTAACAATAAGGAAATTAATTAATTTCCTATTAGCAGTTTTCTACAATAGGGATTTTTATTTTTCCTCTTCATTTAGGACAGGAATATTATTTAATACATCATGTTCCAATGACAATAAACGGTAATGAAAGATGTCCCATCAATCATCATTTGTGGGAGATACCCGCGACACATAACATTTTATTAGATACGAGAACATGCTACCAAATCATATGTTTGGGCAAAGCTCGTAGAAATATTTGTAGCAATAATATTGCTACTATTTTGGAACCAACACTTACACTGCACATACCTGCGGCTTCACCCGCAAACACTTACAGAAATTTTTAACTATCTGTAATGCACGGTAAAATATTTTAAGGATTTCTATTAGAGCTAAAGCGCTTATTACATTTTACTGAATTTAGTCGTTTTAATTCAGTCGTTACTAAATTTAGTCAAATATAATCGCATTCACCAAGCTATTTTCCTTGATTAAACTTGACTAAATTCATTAACGACTGAATTAAGAAGACTAAATTCAGTGAATGTAATAAGCGCTTAAGCATTAATTATATCCCTGTCGCCCACTATTCAACTACAACTGCAAGATAGAGACGGGAAATAAATAACGTTTGTAACAGATTTAGAGGTCTAAAGCCAAAAAACGTCAAAATAATCACCATAGATATTAGCTGTGAGTTCGTAGTTAACAAACTTAACATTCGTATAGTAACAGTTATTTTATTGTTTGTCCATTTATAGTTTATTTACCGTAATAACACCCTGAGGTTTGTATAAAAACAAAAAAAAGTTTTAGGGACAATATTTATATCTCTCAATTGTTACAATGACAAAAAGAAAGTACCTGCTAACTTTTTTCGCTTTGTTCTTTCGTAGTCAGTTTTGTAGGTGGCTTAAGGGACATTGAATATTTACTCCTTCGAAACCAGTTACATAGTAGTATAAATAAAGCCTTCATGGAAACCAGTTACGAAACCCCAGTTTCAGTTCCAGGGCGGCCGAAGCGAAATAATTCACCTCAGGTAAACCAACATAATAAAGTTAGAGGAAAAAATTAAAATGGCTGTATATCTCTGATGTGGCATCGCTAACCATTCTGTCACATTGACAGTGTACTTTATTATCATTAAGTAAGGTAGCTATTGTGATAAAAAACACATTACTATAATAGGATTGTGGTCAAGCACTACTTCTTGATTACTATAATATGTTACGTTTGTGTTAACAAGCTGCTATCTTAACGCGTCTATTCCCCCTCCACTAGAGTAGATCCCTATTACCACGGTATTAAGGTTACCTGATAACGTAACAGCCCGTAAACGTTCGTAACATATATTTAAGGATTGGGTATACTAAAAGCTAATGCTGCGCGAGTATTATTTAATAATTCATAGCATCATGCGAGTAGGCCGCAAAGGGTGCAGAGCTGAACTTACGGTTGCATATTAAAAAATCTAAACTTTCTCGAGCAAATTTCAAAAGAACAATAAACATAAATAACATAACAATAAATAAATATGTGACATCAAATGAACAACTGTTCAAAATTTAGGTTAATTTCTTCTTTAAACAAAATGGATAGGTTAGGTAAGGATAAAACTGTGACCTCCTACGCACGAGCCGAGCGAGCGAAGCGAGCGGTGCCGCGGCAGCGGCCGGCGTGTGCCAAAAACGACTTGCATTAATATAAAAAAGAGATTGTTTTTAGTAGGTTAATTAATCAAACACGAGTGAAAACGATAACGCTTTGTATTTTGTATTGTATTGTCATCAATCTGCCTCGTGGGTCTTGTGGTCGCAAGCTCGACTGCTGAGCATGAGGTCCTGGGTTCGATTCACACTGAGAGTGTCTTCATGAAACTGTTGACTGGCAATTTCGGATACAAACACAACTTTCGATCAAATCCTTAAGTTTTAAAAAGTTACTTATCTTACGGTTTTGCAAAGTATGAAGATAATTTGAAGCTAGAGATAGACGACGAGTTTACACATATGAGGGAAGAGAGAAGGACTTGTGGCTAGTTCTGGTATTCGTCCTATATCGTGGGTGCGATTACAAACATTAAAACATACATAAACAGCCAGCTCCGGACCCACTATATACCTGTAGGCGTACCCCGCGACACGCAGCGCAATCAATCGCAATCAATCGTCAATCGCTCAGCCACTGCGCCAACCGTGCCGTCAATATAAAAATCTTTCTTACCACACGAATGACAGTTAATAAAATTGACGTATCCCTTCAATTGCAGATCAGCGACGCCGTGTGTTGCCGTGGGTTGCGGCAGCCACCTGTAGGTCCTAAAGCCTATAGCTTACAGGTTGATGTCTATAATGGCATGCTACTCGTGCGCTGCAACCACTGCAAACGGCTGCATCCGCTAGAAATTGCTCGTTTTAAATGTTGAACCACAATACTCTGTGTGAGAGAAATGACGCCCAAACTGCTATCATGATTTTTCACCAGATTTTTAGTACATGTTTGTAGACCCACAGTGTAGACATTTTTTGTCGGTTTTTGAATTAGATGCTCCATACATTTTAATTGTGCATGCATAGGTGTTGCACTTTTGTATTAAACAGCTGTTTTTATTACCGATTAAAAAATTTCAACGCTGGGGTTTCTATAATCTTGTACAGATTTTATGGTAATAGTTTGCGCGTCAATGTTCCTTACAAACTGTTTAAAAAGGTACAGTAGATCTACTTCATGCTATGCGGTTTTTGAAGCTCATATGAACAAACGCCAATGTCGAATTTCGAACAAAAAATACCGGGTTCCCTTTTATTTCTTTTGGAAACCGCGTTGTTTTTATTTATGAACGAAGCCACAAGCCTTTATTCACATTTTCAACGTAAAGTATTCATTCCATCTATGGTTATTTCTGAAGCCTAAAAACCTTTTACGTATGATTAGAAATGGCGCCGCCATCAAGGCTTATTGTTGTTATTCTTCATGTCTCAAGTTAAGTAGACATGGGAGCGCAGTATGATAATGGATGGAGATTCGACGCCTGTATGGCCTGGTTTACAGCGGAGACGAGCAGAGTGGTGCGGAGACGTACAACATTCGACCATTCACAGGAGAGATGAGAGACGCGATTCCATTGTGATTTGTCGATTCGCACTCGTGTCCACTCCGCTTCGCTCGTCTCCGATTCGTTCGATTTCGGAAACCGGGCCTAATTCCAAGTTCGCGTGAGCTATATTTACTGTATCGCATGAAGTGGACTGCGTGCCATTAATTTTGTGGTCATTAACGTTCGGTGTTAACACCCGCTAGTTCAATGTTGTTATTAAGCAGACACGACATGTCAATAACACGCATTTTAACATTATTTGTTAGAGATACATCTGTCAACATTCTCTGACGTTTAGCCGGTCGACATAAACTTAGTCTAAATACAAATGGCCGAGATAGCAACTGTCTATAATAGAGATACTCGTATATCGGTTTAACGAGTAACAAGTGCCACTTGATATTATGGCAGCTGTAAAACTGCCCTGTTAAATTACCATACGTTATCAAGTAACGTTGATAAAGTCATAAAGCTAATTGATGTTTAATGTAAATAACGTTAATTTTCTTTTAATAGGACTTGACGGAGTATCAGATAACTTTACAACGGATTTCGCATCCAGAAATTCGGATATCTTTTTAACTAACTAAATCTGAAGTGCAGTATCATTTTGTACGTTTGCTTGCTTCTCTTAGTACTTGTGTTTCCGTAATTTCAGACGAGGTGGTTTCATAAGAATACTATCATTCACTCAGAGAGTAGAGGTCAGTCAACTTAGTTATAAAGGAAGTGTAAAGAGCGCTGAGTGAGTAAACATTTTGTAGATGACGTTCCGAATGCATCGTTTACTTCCTTAGTGCGTTGTTGCATTCTTATTTAAACTTTTATTTGAAGTAGAATGTAGATTGTGCTTATATATTTCAGTATCAACGTAAGAAATAATTCACGCATCGACAAACGTGAATTAAACAAGATTACTACTTTTCCGTTGCGCTTTTCATTGCAAAAGAAAATAATCATTCGAACCAGGTTTTCATTCAGCTGTCGAATGTAAAAAATGTGTTGTTAAAAGCTCTCTCTCTTTGAAGCGAGCTCAAGGCAATGTATAATTTGGTCTTTTCAAACTTTGTTGCACATTATTTTAAATTTGTAGTCAAGCGTTGAGTTTCCGCGAACCCATGGCCAAATACCTAGTCTGGTAAAACCTAGAATAGTTACGTGTTTAGTAACTGGGTAACCAACGAGAAAGCGGGGAGATACATTGTTTTGCCACAATTTTCCGGCTGCGAGATTCTGAGCTTGCAGTTGACGCAGGGTCAATTGGTAAAAATAAAAGAGGAGCTCGTGGCTATAAATAATACCAACCGCTCGGGTCGATCTTCAGGTTAAGCCACGCGTGCCTAAGTTGGTCCGTAGATGGGAGACCGCACATTACATACCGAGTTTCCTCCGTGCCTCGGAAAGCAAGTTAAGCCGTTGGTCCCGGCTGTCATTTGTAAATCTTTGGCAGTCGTGGCCCGAAAATCTGACGACCAGTCTTAACAAGGGATATCCTATTACCCACTACTAACTGGGTTGTGGAAATCAGATAGGCAGTCGTCCCATGTAAAAGACTGGTATTCAGCTGCATCCGGTTAGACTTGAAGCCGACCCCAACATAGTTGGTAAAAGGCTAGGCAGATGATAAAAGCTGGATCCATCCATACAACTAGCGCGGCTAAAAACTAAAACAAAAAATTTCGATAGTTATTACAACTTCATTATCATACCTATGAAATTCACATTAATTTTGCATCCAAACATTGTTAAGCCTAATGAATGTATGATGAATTTTCAAATATTTATTTTTGTAAATATAGGCAGTAGTTAATTTAGTTATATATAGTTTGGTCACGACTCGTAATTCTATTACTTTACAAATAGTGTTGATTCCTAAAGCACAAGTTTTAGCGACGTAGTTTCTTGAATTCGTAGAAATAGAAATATGCAGTAAGTGGTAGTTAGATATAGAAAACTAGTCATGGTTATTTTTATCGCTCTGTAGTAATTTTAAATTGTTTATTAACTTTTAAAGTGTTGCCGTAGTTAGTTTGAAGCAATTATTCTGTAATAGTTAGCTACTTGTAAGGTTTGTTATTTACGGTAATTGTTATTGGTTATTTTTGAGTTTTTTACGGCAGTATGTCATCGTTAATGTCCACTAAAGGCCGCCATTTTGAATGACCCCTATGGACATTCGATTATCATAATCTGGATTGAAAAGCAGACAGTCTTTCAATTTATTTATTCTGTTGTTATTATTAATGCCCAGATGGTTATGGCTTTGCAACTTTATTATTTAATGCATGAATTTTAACGACTTTAAGGTCGAACTTTCTGAAAACTGTATTCATAAACTCAGTTTTATCTTTTGAACTTTTTTGAGTAGTGTGTCACGTCCAAAGTGTTTCATTACTTTAATGTAACATTACAAATTATCTTTTTTTATCGTTGAAGGCCGTTTTATTGCCATAAACTTTAAGTGCAATTCATATGACATAATGACACGATAAAGCAAAATATGGAGCGATAATATTTGATGTAGCAACATAATAAATCCTATTAAAATATTCACTGCCTACAATATTTATATCTGGTCCAGTTATACTTGTATATAAAAACATTACATAAGCATTCATGTTTTAATTATGTTTCTAATGCTTCCTATTGAAGAGTTGGGACTTTAGCTCAACAGTCGCAAAGGTAAGGTTTGTAACATTTGTAAATAAATGACTGTAAATAAATCTTTTCCTGTAAATTTTTACCTGACTCACCGAGAAAAGACGTCAATGCACCGGAAATAATAAGTAATATAGTAGGAAAACTATAGTATTGTTTTATAGAAGAACGTACATCATAATATGCATTAGGAAACTGAACATAAATAACTATGCTCTAAGTTTTACCGCATCATATTTTTTTTTTAAATAAATGAATGTGCTACGAATCAGCTACGCGCTACGAGAAAGTTATCGCTGCCTTTAACTTAAGAGCTACGTGTCGTAGCCAGTGTGCTACGGCGTAGCAAACAATAAAATGCCATAATAACATTATTTGTTGAGGAATAAAAGTAAAAATATTTTGTTGCAAAGGATAATATAGTTTATACTCTCTTTTATAACGCTATTTTTCATACGTAATATCCGTCCCTAGGTGATCATAAAAAGACAAGGTAAGGTATTTAGAAAAGCATATTGTGGCACCGAATTACATAATACGGTTATTTTAGTTAGTTCAAAGGTTTCATAGGTCCCGGGAGCCATTTAAATTCAAGTCTAGAACTATCACTTATATCCGGGACATGCTATGAAGAGAGTGGCATTATTAGGTTGAGGCAAAATGTGGTTTAAAATTTATTGAAAAGGGCACAAGTACAACACATTATTATTTAAAAAAATATATATATATAGTCAAAGGAGGTCAGTGTTCACTTCCTTTGTCTTGCAGACTTGTACTTAGGTGTCTTCTTTTACATTATGTATGAATAATTTTCCTTACCGTCTAGATATAACTCTAAGTTGTCTTTGTCGTCCATTTTCGCCCACACACACAACCCATGTGATGGGGTTATAAGTCAGTGTAGATATCATCGTCAATCCACTAAGTATAGGTTGGTAATATTGTAGTTGTTCATTTCAAGTCCTTATCATGAACCCCTAGACGTTTTGAAGTTCGGAATTACTATTGATGTAAAAACTTTGTCTATTGATATATTAGCTATTCGAGCCGAATTCGGTTTACTTAGATCTTATGTGAGCTGATAACTTTCCTTAGCAGGATCTACCTACATCATATAATAAGTCCTTTAACTTGGATTTCTCACTGATGTCGTACACACAATAATATTACAAGTCAATAGAGACTTCAACACCATGTCATTTGCATACGTATGTAAACCATTTCAAAATCCGAGATTTCATGTCAACGGTAATCTGCTGGGGTACAAACCTCGGCCTCCTTTCAATTGCAGATCTTATAAATCCTTTGTTAAAAATAACAGTGGCTACCGCGGCGGCAGTACCAACAAGCGCAGAGACAAGCGACGGTTCCTTCTCTATGGGCTGTACGCGTGGGGCGTGCCTCTCATCCTGACGGGAATTACTGCGGCCATGCAGTTCAGTAACCTGCCGAATCATATCATCAGGCCTGGCTTTGGGACTAAGAGATGCTGGTTTGTGGGTAAGTGGACTTTTTTTACTGATGATCTAAGGTCAAGGAAGTTTTAGTACGTTGTGTATATTGTGGTTTACCGATTTAAAAAAAAATCCCTGTCAACCTTGAACCTAATGTTTTAACTATGAAGTTAAAAATCTATTAAATAAATTTGACAGATAATAGTAGGTTGATACAGTGCTGTTATCTGTATTACCTAGACGGCTGGTACTGATTATTTTGTTCCTTTTGAGTACGAAAATGTAGTCTACCGTCTCCAACATAAATCTACCTCTAAAGTGTGCAAAGAGCTGAGAATACAAGCTTCTGTCATCATAATTTGGGCCTTGTTTGTTTCCGAGGTTCACTGATATTTTCTAGACGAAATAATGTACGCCTTTGAAATGGAGAACAAAGTAGGTAGGTAACACAGTGGAAATACAGCAAAAATAAATAAGTCCAAGTAACATACATTCCAGGAACAATAAACCTCTTTGTTTTAGTGAGCATTGAGAATAATATTTACGTTCGTACAAAGATTATTTGTTATTCATATTTCTCATTAAAAAATGTGACGGTTTTTACATGAAGACACGTCGGTAAAAATGGAGTTATACGGCCGTAAAGGCCTCATTCATATAAAACGAGTGGCACAATAAGGCTGCGTTCAATCTTAACACAATACTTATGCTTTATGTATGAGTCTAGCTTGTGTTGGGCTGTGGTTGCGCTGAGGCGTAGGGTTCCCACGGCATACGAATCTAGAATAGATTTGAATTGATATTTAGTTCTTTACCACTGGTTGATCCAAATATAAAAGAAAATTTAGGAAGCTACAAAACTGCTTATTTCTAAAGACACTCTTTCTATAAGATGGTTCATTGCCTGTTGAAAATCGGTAATGTTTGTCACTATTGACCTCGAATTTTCGGGTTTCAATCATTTATCTAAAGGCTGACAGGAGGAGGCTAGTCTTCCAGTTCCATTTACTCTGGGTTATTTTTCAAAAGTTTGAAAGATAAAGCGAAATTCGAGAAAACGCCATTTATTCTACTTTGTCTTTACCTGAAAATCTGAAGGATTTCGTCTGATCATCAATCAATTTACCCAACAGCGAACTGTTTCCAAACTCTTCAATAGCTTATCAAATACACTAGTTAATATTTTGCGTTGATTCTATACACCTTTTTTTATTAGACAGGCTGTCGGGTGGCCTGACCTGGTGGCTTATTTTTGAATTGTTAGTACCTACACCGCAGTATTGACTCCTAAGTTATTAACAAACTTGGGGAACGTTTTAACTGTGGCCTCGGACACTCGGAGATAATGTAGCTTCCCGTTAATGCAATTTTTGCAATTGGATATGTAGTTCCGAAGATTACCCCTTTACATTTGTATATAAAGGGGTAATCTTCGGAATTAAATAAAAGTAAAATTTGTATGTAATTTTTTTTTGAAAAATTTTACTTTTTTAATAATATTGGTATAGATCTATATAAATTTTGGCAACGCCTGCCTGTTCCCCCTGCCAACTACGTAGTATGCGATCGGTTAAACCACTGAATGGTATCGATTTTGTTGTACACAAAAAACTTAATTTAGGCTATTGCTATCTTTTACTAAAAGGTAGTGCGAGAAAAGGACTATAGCTATGAACTAAGTTAGAGATGTCAAATTAGTTTATTCCTTGTGCTTCACCGTGTTTTAGTCGACATGTTTTTACGTGCACCCTTCATTTGTATGGAAATATTAGTTCCAACTATAATTTGACAACTCTAAATTACGGTTAGTCCCGCTATGGTATGGTCCCGGTATGGCACCCTCTTAAAATACCTATCAAAAAGTCCCGCTATGGTACCCTTCAGTTTTTGGTACTGTTGTAAAGAAAAGTTATACAATGCGTTAAGAAAAAAATAGTATTAATAAAAAATATCTTTTCTTAACTATTATAGTTAAGCAAGATAATATTTATTAATACTATTTTTTAAACAAATCACGCTCGGTAATTGTCGTTTCACTTCAGGTAGTTACCTGACCAACCGGTTTTTTCGTAAAACAATAGAGACGAGCCCTTCCTCGAATTCGTATCTAGCTCTTCCCTTTTGTTTTTATGAAAATAGAGAGAGACAGTATTATTCCGGGTTTAGTTTGCTATTTGCAGCTGTACTTTTGCGATATGAGTAATTAGGATAGCTTGTTAGTTTATCTATTGCAATGTCTGGGTCAAGTAGTTCACGTGGTGTAAATTTAATAATTATTGACAGTCGACGCGGTGGAAAAACTTTATTACGTGCCGGACATAAATATATTAAACGCAGAGAAAATAAAAATTCAAGTACTTGGCATTGTGTAAATAGGAGAAATAGTATTAAATGTAGTGGATATATAACTATTGAGAATACCAATAATACAATAATTAAAGATTATAAACACAGTGATCAGTGCGTGCCACATTTTGAAGACAATGAAGTTCAAATGGCTATAAGTGAGTGCAAAAAAGAAGTAAATTCAAATTACGGATCAGTACAGAAAATTTTCGAAAAACACATGGGTAACTTAAAAGACAAAGGGTTACACCTTACAGGAAATGTTCCTGACTATAAAAAATTAAAAACAGTATTATACAGACACCGAAATAAGTCGTTGAACGTACCAAAAACACAATTTAAGAATGTGGAAGAAATTATAATACCAGAAGAATTTAATAAGTATGTATTGGCTGATTATTGTAATGAAGACTGTAATCGAATAATTATATTTTCCTCGACAGAAGTAAAGGAATATATAAAATGTGTAACGCATTACTTTGGTGATGGCACTTTCGACGGCTGCCCAAACCCATTCGAACAAGTTTATGTCATTCATGGAGACATGGGAAGCACTGAGTTATCCACGAATGTAGCACCATTATTTTATATTCTGTTAAAAAACAAAGAAGGGAAAACTTATGAAAAAGTTTTCGAATTGATTAAACAAACTTTGCCTGAATGGCGTCCATCGAAATTTACCTTCGATTATGAAATAGGAGTAATAAATGCAGCAGCGAAGATTTTTCCTGATATCAAAATAAATGGATGTAACGTACATTTTCAAAAGAACGTTATCAAAAAAGCGAAATCTTTAAATCTCATGGAACACGAAGAGTCCTCGAACCATGTTAAGCAATGCATAGGCTTGGCGTTTTTGCCAAAACAAGATATTGAAGACGGCTGGCTGCATATAATGGAAAATAGGTATAATATCTTGGTTACTTTCCAAAATGATGTTTGAGTACTTAACTCTAATTATATGGCAAAAAAGTAAAGAACAACAATATCAGTAAGGACCTGTTAATTTCATTGCTTTACAAGTACGAACGTTTAATAAGTATTTTTTTCAGTTTCGACGATGAAGCTATGACCAAATTCAATGACTATTTTGTCACTCAGTGGCTTGAATATCCAGACCTCATTTGGTGTTGCCATAATGAACGCCATAGAACAACTAACTTGGCGGAATCATGGAATGGCAGATTCAACAAAATTATTGGAAAAAATCCCAGTTTATTATTGTTTCTGCAAACAATTGGCAACGACACATGTCACTTTGATATAAAACAAGCCAAGTAAGTTGTATTTTTTAGACAATATTTTTAAGCAGATATAATATTTTTAAAAGCAGATATATATTTTTTTACATAATACGAGTACATAGAAGAATTTGAAAATGGATTTGATTTTATTTATTTTGGTAGATATTATTGGTTGTCGCCTTCTATTACAGACGGTTACTGAAAAAAATATAGCTTAACTTAAATAACTGATGATTTTTGTTATAGCTTTCGACTAAAAAGATCACCTATAAATTCAAGAAAAAGAACAAGTATAGAAATCGACCGCCAGATTCAAAAGCTAACAAAAAGTTACGAAAATAAAGCTATCTCCATTGGTGATTTTCTGATTAACATATCAAAGTCAATATTTCGATCAGAACATTTAAAAAAATAGTTTATTTTAATTTTGTTTTTAGCCTATTAAAATGTTTAATACTTTTTCTCGATGTTGATTATTTTTTGTAGTTTATGTTTACAATTTGCGCCTTTTTCTCCATGTTGATTATTTGTAATTAATATATTTGTCTAGTTGGTTGTTGATTATTTTTGTAGTTTATATAAATTTACAATTACTGCCTTTTCTCAATGTTGATTATTTGTAACTAATATTTATGTCTGGATGTTGTTTTTATTTGTAGTTTATAATATTTACAGTAATACTTTTCTGAGATGTGGATTTTTTATATTTTTTTTATTGTTGATTATTGGTAATTAATATTGTTGATTATTTTAAAAATTACATTGCAATTAATATTTCGTTTTACTGTTTGATATTTTTTTATAAATATTTTGAATTAATAAAAGACTGATTTAATATCGCAAACAGACGTTTTATTGATACACTCCTAAAAGTATTTATTTATAGATACACTTTTCTTTTCAGTTGTACCTTCTATTGTCTAACGTAGATCTAAAAGATGGGTACCATAGCGGGACTTTTTGATAGGTATTTTAAGAGGGTGCCATACCGGGACCATACCATAGCGGGATTAACCCCTAAATTACATCCGTCTCTTTCTCGTTTTATTAGAGAGAAAAATATAGCAATAGCCTAAATTAAGTTTAGTATATTCCTAGTTGCTTGACTAAAACCATTTACCATCTCCACAGACTGGCTGGCCGACCTAGTTTACTTCTTCACCCCTGTTCTGGTACTAGTCGTCTGCAACGTGATCTTCTTCTCCGTGACCGCGCACCGCATTCGCTCCATCCGACAAGAGACGGCCATCTTGAAAGGCGCCGAGTCCTCGCGCAGTGACAAGCTTAAGAAAGACAAACAGAGGTAATTAGATAATTTGCAGCTGGCAAAGTTTGCGGTTGATCACTTTCAACCTTATTTATGAAGGCATAGAAGTGAAAAGTGGCGGTGTAGTTTATTACGAGGGAGCTTTTGCTTTTAGGTTCGTACGCTTTACTTACTAAACAATTTACGACATTAAATCTGAAGAGTGAATTTTATACTGTTTAGTAGGTAACTTATTATTTTGGCTTACAATTTGTGTAGTTAAAAGTGTCAAGCAGCAAGTAACCTTCAATATTTAAAGCAGAAAGAAAATTCCTCCGAGCATAGGGATTTTCTTAGAGATTTCTTCCACTTTCAGAATACTGGCTGAATCTTTATTTATAGAGTTTATACTTTTTTTTTAATGATCTATGGATTGTGTGATATGAAAGAAAAGCAGTAAATGATAGCGTGACGGTTGACAGAGGAGAATGGAAGAAAGAAACGTGTTGCGCCGACGCCGAGTAACATGAGACAACGGCAGGAAGATGATCCTTTTAATCAAAAGTCAGTCATATTTATTAAAGTTCTAATGGCAGGAGAACCTGGGAACCCTGTTCTGGTTCTAACCAACGCGAGAAATTGGTTTAGAGAGAATGCAGGATCTCCACTGCAACAAAAGCGGACCTAACACAAGTTTGATTGCTTGGAAACTGTGGCGAGCACAGTTTAATATGAATATGTTGCAAATGTCATTTTAACTTCCAAATCGAATGCAAATGGGGTAATACTTTGTTTGCGGTTTTTATTAGTTAGCTCTCTGTTTACAATAGTTTGTTTTAATTTAAAACATACAGTAGCGTGCTTATGTATGACTAACATTTTTATGCCACCGAAACAAAAGAATTTTCAAAAATTTGAATTTGTAATTAGTCTGAGATAAATTACAAACAAATCGGTGTATAAAAGATTCCAATGCGGCCAGTACTTTTCGAGTTATTTAATTGAGTATGAAATATCCCTAGACCGTGTTGATGTGTGTATTTACTCTTGTCTGTATGACTAATATCTTTTTTGTATTGTACAAAGCGTGACTTGCAATAATGCTCTTGGTCATATTAACATGTAGATGTAAATCAATCAAAACATCCTATATCATATCAAACAATCAAATATTATATAAACATATACATAAACTCACGCCTTTTTCCAATGGGGTAAGCAGAAACCACAGAACGCCATTAAACATTAACCATGATAATATTATAAATGCAACGGTAACTCTGTCCGACTGTCAGTCCTGTCTGATGTGTCTTAAAACCTGAACGTATTTCGAATGAATTAAAGTACAAAGGTGGTCGATTAGGACATACAATACTTTTGTATTTTAATATCAGTAATACCTTCATTTGGGATCATTCCCAACCTCCACGCGGACTAAGCCGTGCTGAAAACCTAGTGTCGTATAAGTAAATATCTGCAACAATAGCCATAAAATAAAGAAGAGAAAAAACTCCTGTAAATTCGAGAACGGCGCTGGGCGTAGGTACTCGACAATATATCAGATAAGTAGTATTGCTTTCTAACTTTTATCATACAAAAGTTTTATCCCGAGGCTTTAGATTAGATGTCCACTATAGAGGTGGTGTACTCTTAGACTCTTGGGGCGAAAGCGCCAAGGCACCTCGCGTTTTAACCTGATAATTCCGCAAATCAATAATTACTGGCTGATACTGGCCTGCAAATTGCAAAACGTAAGGATAACCTACGTTGAATTAAATTCCCCCATATCACCCAATAGACAAATTGTCGAACAATACCTATATACAGTGAATAGACCAGTTTAAAACGTAATAGAGTTCGTTATATACTCGAGTTAAGTTTGAATTTTGTAAAACTTGAGCAAGCTATTAGGTAAATGCCAAACCAAGCTTATTGGAAAAGTGTTAAACTTTTCGTACCTAGCTAATGGAAAAGTAAATGCCAAACCGGGTTTAAAAGAAAAGGTAACGTACATAATAAATTGGAACCCTAACATATTTTTTTCTTTCCATTATTTTCAAACTGCTTACGAGTTCACCGTTAGCATGCATTAGAAATAATTGATGACGTTTATAAGGTAGCCTATCGATCAGTAAGGTTAGCCAAGAAAAGCGAGGGTTTCATAAACTGCCAATATTTATTCCGAATGATCGACTCATTGAAGAAATGGGCGTAATCCACAAGTCGATTATAAAAACAATCGAAACATGAACAATAACAAAAACAAAAGTTGCATGGAACAATTGTAAATTCTCATTTAGGTACCGACCACCGACAGACTTTTAGTTGTATTGTTTTTCTTCGTTCGGATTTTTTTTGGAAATTATTTTTTCATCTGTTGAGCGTTAGTTTGACACTTCGAGCATTAGAACTGGGACTGTTAAGCACACCATGTAGGTTTAGATTAGGAACTTTTTATAAAAGTCCAAATGTCATACGTATATATTTTGGCGAGGTATCTTTTGTATTTTGTAATTCCTGTTCAAAAATACCACACGTCCGAATTTTAAGATGGAATCATTGTTTATTTGTATTACATAGCAGCTGGTTATCGTCTCGCAAACAGTCCGTATTTCATAAAGGAAACTGGATTGTTAACTCATACAACACACGCGTTAATAAATAATATCGAAATGTACTGAGGTTGATTGAAGTGATTTTATTTATATTCTTGGAGTATTTGAACCAAGGTACGTACTATGGCAGATTTCTTTTCTAAGGTCAAAAGGAAATGGATCATTTTCAAGTAGTATTTTCAGTGGAAAGCTTTACAATAAAATAAGCACAATTTATTTATGACGGCTAGGTGGTTTTTCAGCAATTGTAAACTGTGTTTTGAGAATATATACCGAGTTTGCACTCGGGAGGTGCTCCTCCAAGTATTTATACAACTGTATAAACACTTGGGAGAGCTTTCTCACTGCTTTAAAACTCTCTACAAAAACTATATTATGGTACCTTTCGGCCGAAGCACGTTATGCCGTTGGTCCCGGCTGTCATTTGTAGATCTTTGACAGCTGTTACAGATAGTCAGTGACCCGAAAGTCTGACAACCAATCTTACCAGTTACCCAGTTGCAGTTTAGTTTTAAACTTATTCTGTCATACTTTCATTGTAATGTGTAACTGTTAAATGTCCAAATAAAGTAAAATAAAATAAAAAATAAAATACCAAGGGGTATCGTATTACCCAGTACTACCTGGGTTGTGGGGGTCCGATAGGCAGTCGCTCCATGTAAAATACTGGTATTCAGTTGCATCCGGTTAGACTGGAAGCCGACCCCAACATAGTTGGGAAAAGGCTAGGCAAATGATGATGGTTCCTGTCGGTATCAATTTATATTATAAGCCTATATTGTCCCACTGCTGGGCAAAGGCCTCCCTTCCCTCATTCCACATTTCGCGATCTAGTGCGATTGTAGGCCAATCCTTTACGAAAGAGTCTAGCTCATCCCGCCATCTCCTTCTGGGCCTGCCGCGTTGTCGTTTCCTGCTACTTGGTATCCACTGAGTGCTAATTTTTGCTCATTGCTGATGATGTGACCATCCCAGTTCCACTTCAACCTAGCAACTGTAAGGCCAACATCAGCTACTTATTTGGGTTTTTGAGCGAAGTATGGAGTTTCTGACGCGGTCCGTAAGTTTGACACCATGTATAATTCGCTCCATAGCTCGTTGGCATACCCCAAGTCGGTATCAAAGATTGTAATAATGACCTCCGTTCTGTCGGCTCGTAGTCATATCAGTTTAAGGATTAAACAGGTGTGTTGCAGTAGCATCACGAAGAAGAATGAAATAAGGTTAAGGACCTTATTTCATTATAATAATCTACTTAAGTGTTTTTTAACTAAGCGACTACTTTTAAAGAAAATCTTATATTGCTATGCTAATGCGAAAGTTCGTAACGGTGTTCGTTACTCTTTCACGCAAAAACTATTGAACAGATTTGGATGTTTGGCACACATATATTTTATAACCTGGATTAACACAAAAGATACTTTTCCCGGTGTACGCTCCCGTAGAACAATTACCAAACACCACGTGGGCGAAGCCGCTAGCATATCATATAACATAATTTTTAATACAGTTGCTCAAAAAGTGGTGTATTGCAGGGACGTATAGCGTTCGGGATATGGGCTATTAGGTACATACTAGTGCTTTTTTTTACCTTTCCCGAACTCGTGCGTTCTCTTTCCCAACTGTCAAAATAATGTCTAGGTATTAAAAAGAAAAACCAATCATGAAGTTTTTACTAAAGAGTTTTTGTGATTCATACAAATACGTATATTTCTAAAAAGAAGCTACTAATTTATTTCAATATCAGATTTAATGATTTAATTGAACGACTTAGGTTAGGTTTCATTTCATTTTATCTCATTAAATTTCATTTTCATTTCATATCAATAAAAAAAATCTACTGAAGACTATGCTGTATGGATAGTTCCCTTTGCCTACCAAAATGGGTGAAGAAAAAAAAACTCTGCTTATATTCTACGGTTGGCGCCATTTTCCAGAAAATTTTCAACAGTACTCGTACATGTGTACCATAACTTTTATAAGAAATAAATGATTAGTTAGTTGAGTTTATTGTGTTTTTATAATTTTATTAAATTGCTTCATTTTATCGCAACTGTATTAAAAATAGTCGTTCAGTACACCTGCGGAACCGTCATTTCCGCACTTGTAATGAAATATACTATATAGTCTTTCATATTAGGACAGCACTCAAACGTAAAATCATATTATCTTCCAGGTACGGCCTCTACCTCAAGCTGTTCATGGTGATGGGTGTGAACTGGACGGTGGAACTGCTGAGCTTCGCAGTGGGCGGCTCCAACTGGTATTGGATCATCACCGACATCTCCAACATCGGCCTCGGAGTGTTCGTCTTTCTCATCTTTGTGTGGAAGAAGAAAGTCCGCAACTTGGTGCAAAAGAGGTATGTGGTTAAACGTGCTTTAGTTCCATTGAATGTTAAGTCAGACGGTGAGGACAAATTGCGGACTTAGTTCCGGAATCCAGATTTTGACAGATACGAGTAATATAGTGAAGTATCTG
Organism: Xestia sexstrigata; assembly: GCA_941918905.2. Taxonomy (NCBI): domain Eukaryota; kingdom Metazoa; phylum Arthropoda; class Insecta; order Lepidoptera; family Noctuidae; genus Xestia; species Xestia sexstrigata. The sequence continues at coordinate 14,476,569 of OW799214.2, forward strand.
TCAGTGTCCGCTGTGTCCGGAACGTAATCTGTCCGTACCGTTTGTCCGCATTTTTAGTTGCTGTCGAGGTAGGACCTTTTGGATATAACTTCTAGCAACAGAGTAAGTAGCTGATGGAATGGCAATTTGCGGGTGAAAATCGCACAGTAGGTATATGTGGGAACGGGTCAGAATCCAACCGGTGACTGGCTGTAAACAGTGTACACTCCCGAGTGCTCTTTCTATGTCTCTTCTGAGAACAACTGGCAAAGAACCGACACCGCACGGAGAGCTAGCGAGGGACGCCGAAGCTAGACGAGCGCTACTATAGGTACACTCTCACGCACGCCCTGCCTCGAAGTGTCTCATCGAGAGAGTACAGCCACTATTAAAGAAGCGGGGGTCACAGACATCCAGATAAGTCTGACACTACACGTCACACGTGCTACTCAATTCCAAAAGGTCCTATCTTAGCGACTATAGAGAAATTTCTTTATTATTTTCTTGTACCAGTGACAAAATTCCACTATTATTTATAGGCAAAACAGTAACATTGAAGCCAATTCATTATTCCCATTGCTCGATGGATCGATCAAAACTCGGTCGGCTGCCAGTGGGCAGTAGCGGGTAACAGGTACAAAAATGGCGTCGAGGCGTAAGATAAAACCGAAATAAATAACTAACTAAAACCTTTTTTTAAGAAACGTGATACTTAAAGTAACAAATCCAACAATAATATTTGTTTCTAATCAAATTAATTCATAACAGAAAATGTACTAATTAAGCATTGCCCAGAACATTGCCAGCTGCATTGTACAGGGTGCAAATATTTTAATGTTGATGTTATGATTTGTACTGAAATAGCACTGCACTGGACACTTTGCCTGTAACCCAAAAATATATATAACTACTCTAAATAAATAATTAGGTGATCCCTGTTGGGCTACACTTAAAGGAATACCTACAAAGAACGATCACTGTTGAGTTTACTACAAAGAAAAAATCAAGAAAAAGAAAATTATTTGATCCAGGTTCAGGTAACGCTTGGGCCAATACCGACCATAGTAACGAGAACATCATATGTATTGGTATTGAATTTCTGTCAGCCTATTCATAAAGCTAAGCTCACGTAAGATAAACGGATACTCGTACCACACAAGTCGATCCTACTCCAAGTACAATGCCCGTATTCACTCAATGTCGGCAAATGTTGACAGGAAGTAATATCACAAGTGTATTCAGCGGTGTGTACTGAGCACACAGTACTATGGGCATGTGTACGATGTTCTGTGACATACAATTTATCAACAACCAACACTTTCCATGTTTGACGAAGATTATATCGCTTTTTGAATAAGCACTTCGAAGAAAATGGTAAACCGCATAATTTGCCGACAAGGTTAACAGTTCTATGTCGATTAGAAAAAAACTTAGAGAAAGTTACTGGCCCTAATAAAATTGCACTATCCAAATGACAATAGCGAAATGCAATTACTTATTTTGCAATTCGAACTCGACTGTGTAAAACCTAAAACCAGTTAACTGGTTAAATCCAGCGTGTTAAAACTAGCTTAAGCTTTTTATATGTGGAACTATTACTGACTCTTAATACCACTACTAAAATAAGGACGAACGAGTTTTAAGTGTGTTTGCACAACAAACAAATGACTAAACATCACGCGTTTTATGTTCTTTTTCTCACGGTTTTGATAAAATAAAATGTAATCTTAGTTTTAAGTTTTTAAATAAAATAATAACATATAACTAAATCGTGAATAATAATATCCTTTATTAAAACTGAACTAAAAAAATATGAATCTGCGTCCTTAATTACACAATTTACAACTTCACCGGCTAACTTGAATTCGAAAAAAAATGCTTGTGGAAAACATAAGCTCCTGTTTTCGAAGTCGCTTAAAAAAAACATCACCTGTAAGTCCTATAACCCCCGAAGGGTGGGGCTGTGGTTTACCTAGAGTTGGTACGCCCAGCTGCCGTTGAGTCCCAAGTAACAGGGGACGAGCCTGCCATCGTCCGGGTAAAATAAACGCAAATTCGACTCCAGACTGCTACTTCGAAATTCTTGATGGAAAAACCCAATAACACCTTCTTCGAACTGGAAATTGAACACGTCACGCTTACGACCATCACTAACCCAACGAGGCAGTTTAAAACAATTTGAATGACATATATGGTTTTTCCAGAGTCCACAGCATAATCAGCCAATTATTTTATCTTAACTGGGACACACGCCTCCTCTTTGTGAGAGGTACTCCACAAGCAATAATGGATTGTGAAAATCTGTGCTAGGCTTTCTTTATGACAAAAATGTAAAATCCCTAACTAATTATATCTTTGTTTATTCAGATTCCGCAGTATGTTCGGCATGGCCACACCGGAACGCGACCAGCGCACCGGCAAGTGGAACACCACCAGCACTGCGCCGACGGAAGACACGCGCATATCTACCGACGACTCCGCGCTGCGACTCAAAGATATGCACTAATCTTATAGGTGAGGCTCCATGACCTGATCAAAAACAGGGAAGTTATTTGCACACTGGTGCCGATTCCCTTGTTCACAAACTAAACTAAATTTAAGTTGAATGCATCTTTTTCTTTCTATTTCATTATGAAAAGGACAGAAGATAAAAATAGTTTAATCCTGTCAAATTAGTCAGCACCTGACGTAATTTGATGTAATTTTAGTAGTCAACTTTTTAATCGCGTCTAAAAGTTGTATGGCGCTGATTAATTTGACAGAACGTAACTAAAATTTATCTTCTGTCCTTTTCTTAATGAAATAGAAAGAAAAAGATGCACTGAACTTAAATTTGGTTTAGTTTGTAAACAAGGGAATCGGCACCATTGTCTACGTCAACCGACTTAAATAGTTACAGCTTATTACAACTTATTCATAAAAAAATACTTAATTGAGGTTTGATCGGTCTGTTAGTTAGCAGACTGATTAAGCTTGTTAGACGGTTGTCAAGAAGTATGGTTCATAAGCGCTTGCCAGTCTGCTATTTAATGATCTGCTGATAGACGGATTAGACGCGTTATGTTGGCCATCTTGACAAATCAAAGACAAAAAATGGCATAATCGAGAATTAAAAAAAAAATGACAGCAAATTAGCGGGAAAACGCAAAATTTTACAAAGACACACAAGATTAGATTTTAAAAATGAATGCCACCAAAAAAAGGAGTGATAATTGGACAGCGGAGGATAAAGTAAGAAAAGCAATTCATTTACTTACGTTTGTTTTTTTTTTTGTTTAATCAGTAAAAAAAAAACAATGTTTTATGGCAGATAGTAAATAGGTAAGGTTAGATATGCTGACTTCTTTGCGCCCACAACATCTTATTGCAGTAAGAACCTGCAGCTCTTGTGTCAAGCTGGCGTCTCTCCGGTCCTTGGTGAGGTCCGCCCTCACCAATTGAACAATAAATTGGACAGTCCCCTGGTCAAACCGGTACCGTCGCTGAAATTCTATTTTGGGCAGATCCTCTATAGGATCTGCCCTTTGATTATACTCCTTGCGACGCCGCGGTTGTGGTTGTAAATTAACAGCTTCCATGCCCGTATTGCCTGGATAGCTTGCATTGTCACGAAAAGATAAAATTTGACGATACAACCCCAAGATCAACATTTTAAAAAAGCGAAATGTTTGTTTTCCCGCCTTCGCCGGACGCGCGGTTAGTAGGTTTATTAATAGTAGGTTTATTATTGATCGTCGTCAACAATTACCTACTAACTAACTATTTCAGTGTCAATTTGCATATCAACAACCGCTGCCGCTGGTAGATGGAGGACATTATTGTAACCCGACCAAGCCAAGCCAATTTATCACTGAATGGATTGCAGCATTGGAGGTTATTTTTCGTGTCAGTCCCCACGTTCGTCTACCATAAAAAGATAATCTGCTCACGTCTTTCGTCGTCCCCAATGGGTGCAGATGACAGCACGACTGGCGGGCGGGATGATTTTATCAAAAAAAATTGTAGACAACAGTTGCCATCAGCCGTTGTGTTTAAGGTATATCTACCAAGTAAAAATCCAGACTGAGGACTGTTACTGAAAAAAAACAATAACTCTGGCAATCAAACCCTGGATTCCGCGCTTTTGACCGCTAAGCTGTTGACGCAGTCATTATGATTTTGATTTCATATGATTTGATTCGGGGATACATGCATACTTATATTAACTCTAAGACATACTTATTCCCTACATTGTAGAAAGGTCTGCTTGGCAGTGGCAGTGGCAGCTATTAGCTACTGCTCATTATTTAGCCTCTAATTTCCCTAACTATTATTTATTTTATGTTTGCAGATTCCAGAACATGACATGTTTGCACCAAAGAATTCTCATGAACCCACGGACGCATCACATTTACAAAATCGCTAGTCAATATCATTGCAAAATAGAATCACGACGTAGTACAACGCTTTACGTGAAATTATCTAGATGTGTAATATTTAAGTGATTAGCTTTAAGTAAGTAAGTCAATGTTTAATTTTAATTTTTAGGAAAATCATGAATTCACGAGCATTTATTTCTTTAGATTAAGTACCTACCTACGATAGGCTTAATGATACATAGGTGTCTTGTGAGTTACGTTACCTCCACAAGTCTACCTAAGGTAGGTAGACCTTTTAGTAGCTATTCCACATTCAAGTTTTCTGTCAATGTTATTTCCACTTAATCAAAAATATTGTATCAACTTAAATAGATGTGTCAACTAAGTTGAGATTAAAGTTTTTGAGCAAACTGAACTTTGATTCTTTTAAAGATATTTTTCTAAAAACACGCCTATTTGTTTAAATATTTTTCCTAATGGAATGATTTTAATTAATAAATAATTTACCAAGACATTTTTTTTAAATATGTACTATTCATACACGAAATATTTTCAGGGAATCATCTACATAACGGCTATAACGAAGCCATTTCAAGGGGAAAAAATATCTGCGAATATTAAATAGAAAAAAAAAAAAAGTAACTTGACCCACAAAAGAAATACTGGCTCCTTATTTTTCAACATACATGACGCTAGTTACTACGTCGCACAGTGGGTCGAAACTATGATTTTAGTGACTTAGGGACCAGCTTTGTTTTTTTACTTTTTTTGTTTATATGGATGGATAGAGCTCATTAATTCCAATAATAATTGCCCTGATGCTTTTTTTCCTAAACTTTATACTTTGGGCTTAAAAATTTGTTTTTTTTTTTTTTTTGTAAGGAGCGGATCAAATTTAACTAAATTCCTGCTAAGTAGCGTGTGATCCCGCTTTGAAACTTTATTTTTCGTATACCTTGTCTAGTCACTATCATTTCATGCTATGAACATGTGCATAAAGTTATCACTCTGCCAAATAAATGGTTCGAAAAAAATGAAAAAATACACAGAATAAAAAGCTTCATTTTTTATTTTCGTAAGTTCTTTTAAGTTAAATTTGATATGGAATAGTAAGTAAAAGTACGCCATAATACACATAATTACTTAACAACTAACAAAAATACATTTAATAGGTCTAGCTTAAATTTAATCATATTTGTCACTAAAATCATAGTTTCGACCCGCTGTGCGTCGGTCGCCGCGTCGCCGCGTCGTCGTATACGTCATACTACGTCGTAGTAAAAGTTTTATGCATAATGTCTCCAAGAAATTTTGGAATTATAATAATTTCGTAAAAACAAGAAAACTAAGATATATTTTTTTCGTTGCTATAGCTTCGTTATAGCCGTTAGATGATTCTCTGAAAATATTTCGTGTTTGAAAAATAAAATTTTCAATTCTATTATTTTTGTACAGCTTTCCCCCAAAGACGGGTTATAAATTATATAGGTTTTAATTATTTAGTTTTCCCTTTGTCTAGGTATGATAACGCTAGAGTATAAGATTCGTGCCTACCGTTGTTTTTAAATAGCTAAAAGTACAAAAGTATAGATATAAGAAAGTGCAGTTAGTAACTTTGTTACATTGTCACGAAATTGTTGGATTTAATCATTGTTTGCATGTGTATGATGTGTAGCTTTTAAAATATAATATTAGATTAAAATGAGTTTGTTTTATTTAAGCAAGAGAGATGAGAGGTATCCGCAAAAACACGGCAGAGGCATAGCGATAGCGTTATGCCTCTTATTAAGGCCAGTTTTTGCGAGTAGACTAAACAACTAAAAACGAGTTTGCGAGCTACGAGTGCTAGTCATCGACGGTACCTACTAGGCCCTTAAAGGTTGCGCCTCAACTATCAGCACGGAATCTCATTTTTCCATGCCAATCGCATATTCATTTTCTTTTCTGTCGCTCAGCACCGACATTTTCTCTAGCAAATCTGCTTCTCGCTCAAGCAGGAAACAGAGCGGGAATCCTGTGGCACCTTTTTCACTTTTACTTACTATTCCAAATAATTTGTATATTTTTGGTTAAAATCGTGGGCGTCCGCGTATTGAAAATTTGTAAAAAGCTTTCTATTTAAGTGTACTATCTACAAAAAAATATAAACTTCGAAATCGGTGTCCAGTAATGGAAATTCTATCCGTCTTTTGTGTATGACACGTCTAACATCGTCACACTTATTATTGAAAACAAAATCTATAATATTTCTTACCCGTTGTGGTAATAATTAACTCGTTGGTCAATATTGAATGTCCTATTTTTATATAATTATTGTACTCTATGATACTTATTTTACTCTATGGTCCTATTTTAAAGAAGAAACCAAAGAGTATAGTAATATATGGAAGAAACTGAGTTGTCATGATTTGAATATGTCATTGTAAATAAAACCTATATTACGGGTATATTCTTTACTACACCCGTGAAATGATATACCGCAATCACCATTTGATTTAATTTTACAAAAGATTTACCTTTTAACCATTTTCACTAAAAAAAGAACCGTAGCTAAAACATACAATCCTCACAAAACAACTTAGATGAAGTCGAAAATACCGCCCTAACACCTTTGATGACAGATTTCAGTGTTACCAGAATGATTACATGTTTTTGCTACCAAATAAACGCAACTGTAACGCACTCAAAACATTGTTCTGATGGATGGATTGAATAGTAAGGGGGTCGTGGAGGTGTTTAAAGTAAAAATTATACATTAAAAACTTGTATTAAAAAAAAACTTGTCAAAAAGTTGGAACTTACCAATATCTCTCAATATCCCGATATCTCCCAATAACTCCGTAACTAGAAGCTTCCCAGGTACGGTATAGAACAAAAAAATGGTCGCAATGACGTGACGGGGAGAACAAGTGCCTTTCGGCTTCATTAAGAGGTGTTTTACATCCTTTATACGTTACTTATTTCACTTGTAATCGGTGTAATATTTTCTACCGTCTCTATTATTCAGAGGAGCTCGTGGCGAAATAATGATATCGGCTGGTCGAATCGATCTTTAGGTTAACTCAAAGTCAAACTCAAACTCAAAGCATTTATTTCAATTAGACCATTACGGCACTTTTAAATGTCAAAATCACAAATAAAAAACAAAGCTACAGTCCCAGTCACAAGGCATAATAACTTGAGAAGGTACTGTAGTTGCCCATTCCCTAGCGTAGATCTCTATGGAGAAGAACGGGCAAGAAACTCCATGGACACTCTTTTGAACCAAAATATTGTTACAAAATCTTGGTTACATCATTAATTTTGAAATTATACATATATGTGAGAACGATGTAGAAAGACGTGCACATTATGAGCGTCCAGAGTAGAAAAAGACAACAATTTAACAACAAACGAATTAAAATGAACCCTGGCAGGCAAGAGATGACCAGTCCCAACTGACAGCGCCCGCTCACGAAAATGACGCGCGCTTCGGCACCATTCAGCTCAACCATATTTAAGGGAATTAAATGACCCGACACACCCGCCACCATATACAGCACTAGCTTGGTTGTGGAGGTCAGATAGACATTCGCTCCATGCAAAATACTGGTATTCACCTGCATCCGACATAAGATTGGCAGCCGACCCCAACATAGCTTATGTGGGAAAAGGCTAGGCTGACATCATGCCGTTGTGTTATAATAACGTGACGTCGTCGTTGTGAATCAAAAAAGCACCTGGAACTGGAAGAACTTTTATAAATCAAGTGGTGTCGTAGGGTGTTAAAAGTATAGCTTTGTTCGGATAGTGTATCCGAAACCAGTACTCAACAACTCCTATAGATCAAGCTATAGACAAAACCGTAAATGTCGAACTGTCATGACTGTCAAAGTGACATTGTCAAACTGTCTAACCTAACTTGTTTTGATTTTGTACGAGTGCGAAATCCGAAATAAAACATTTTATTTTACGTTTTAATTTTTAAGTCAAACTATTTTTCTTTTGATTAGGTAATATAATAAGTATCTACAATTTTTATCATGTTCCATATTTTGGTCATACTGAAAAACTCAAAATTATAATATTATTTTTGTCGACAAAGTATTACTATTGTTATTCTGTTTAAAAGTAGATGAATTTTACTTTGATCATTTTTAATTAATGTAGTTTTATCAATGATCATTAGTACGGAGTTCATTTACACTAATCAGTATGTTTAGTTCAATTAGTAGATAATCAACCTTTGGACTTTACTTGGTCTGCTTAGAATAATGTGTAGCACTGGTTACGGCGCAGCTCTTGTGGTTCTTTTGCTTTCAGTTATTGTGTCGTATATTTTTGTGATGAGTCCAACAGGTGGGTCATATCAAAACAAAATTATAGAAACTTTCCCAAACTGCTAAAAAATCAGAGTTTTCATTTCTTGTAAGCATCAAGATTGTGCATTAGTAATAATAAATTAACAATCACTTAATATTTAAAATACTATCTGTACTCTATTCAATGAATTGTTTTTCAACAGCTGATGAAATGGCAAACAATGGATTTGTATTTATTTCAAATGCCGCTAAAGCTCATGTTGTATGTCAACGGGCTTCCAAATTTGTGAGGAGAGTGTTGTACGTAAAAGTAAAAGATTACTCGGAGAATACACTGCCAGTGCTCAGTAGACAGATTGAGAATGTGTATGCAAAAGTAAGAGTTCTTTATTTTTATTTTATTTTAAGTAGGACGCACCTTCGAATCTGAAACACAGGTTCCACCTAGTTCAGGCAATAAGCAACAGTGCTCTATTTTATTTGATATGATAATTCGTTGTAAATGTGCCCCTGTTTATAAATAAACGATTTATTATTTTTATTATTATTTAAAACTTTATTGGAATAAATAATGAGATGATGATGTTGTCATATTTGACCCTAAGGTTGAGTAGTAGAGAATGTCTTGTAGCATTACAGCAACCTGTGTACTAAATGAAGTATTAAATAATAAAGAATATTCTTATTCCATACATTTCTACAAAAAAAATAAAGTATATCTTTTATTCCGCAGGCTTCCGCACAATATGGTCACTTGGACATAAGACTGATGTTGAAACCCAGTGGGACAATAAAAGTAGTAACTAACACTCCTATAGACATGATACTGTATGACAGTGAGTTATCCAAGGATATTGACATACTGAAGAATTCTGTATCTACTGTACAGAGTGGATACAAAATGCAAAGTATTGGTAAATACATTTTTACTTAGTAAAAATATACATACACGTACATTCATATTCACTGACAGACAGTACACAGCTTATGAAGCCTAATTTAAGCTGTGTACTGTTTGATGAATTTTCAAATATCCATCCTAAGTGAGCACTAAAGAAATTTAAAAAATTCATCCCCTGAAATGGTTAAATGCAAAATGAAAGTTTAAATAGAACCTGGTCATGTTGCCGATAGTAAATCCAATGGTAACAACAATAAGTATTATTCACAATGTGGTCTTATCAGAGTCAGTATACAAATAAATTCCAATAACTTCATCAAACCATTCCATAAATACGCGTCCGGCCGATAATTTATTTGTCACTGTAAAGTATATTCTATCTATCATAAAAAAACCGGCCAAGTGAGAGTTGAACTCGCATGAAGAGCAACTCGCAATGCCAAAGTCTTATATTGAGTTTACCACTTTATTTTCAATTGATAGAATTCTTATAGGTTTTCCTGTAATCTCCAAGCAATGAACTATATTTTGCATTTTTTTTTCAAAATATTTGGCTCAGTAGTTTCGGAGATCAGGGCTCCGGAATGGTCAATTTTCGTCTTCTTCCATGAATAAAATCAAAACTATTTATTTTACAATAATAACAAAAATATATTTGAGATCCTCATAACGACCCCTTTCATTTGTATATTATACAGTAAGGTTTCCAAAACATTTTTTTAATTTCCTAATTTGTCCCCCGAAAATGAAACATAAAAAAAAAAAAGTGTTTTGGTCATAGGATTACACCATCCTACCAAATTTCACCTGATTTGGCCCAGTAGATTCGGAGCAAGCAGACGTACAGACAGACAGACGCACGAGTGATCCTCTAAGGTCCTCAGTTTTTTCCGTATTTTCTATGGAATCCTAAAAAGTAACATTCAACATGATATCATTCATTTTTCACGCTAAATGATAAGACATATTGTAGATTAAATAAATGCAAATCATCACATCGACACCCGCATCGAACAAGGTTGTAACATTAATTCAGTTATTTTTCAGAATGAACCAAAAACTGATAGTGCGCGGTTTGAATTTTGTTTTCAAGAAAAGTATAATATCTACTGAAAAATCAATCTGTGCATCAATTAAATAAGATTAAATGCTGTTTTTTGATATATGCATATTTCAGAATAAACCATTAGAAGCCGAGATAGCGACGGTTACAACCCAAGGTTTTGGACAAGTTCGACAGTGATAAAGTTGTATCTAGCAAGTTACAACCTTGTCAGTATAGAAATGTAGTACTTATGAAGGAAGTAAGTCAGAGTTGCATGTAAAATATTATGCCAGTAAAACACATAAACACGTTTATATTTTTTATAAACAATTTATTACATCCTCTTTTACTATCTTTAACTAAAAAGTCTTCTAAATCAGTTATATTGAACTAAATTACAATTTGATCGATACCCATCTATTATGTTTGGTTCTATTTACACTTCTCATCAAAAAAGTCGAAAAGGAACTGCAAGTACTATTTAGGTGGCTTTTAAATAAAAAAGAGGACTGACAATGATTCAAAGAAATAAGCCAGTAAACAGCAGGCAGTTTAGTCTACACAATAATGGTGTACCACAATTCCAATTTGGATTTAAATTTTCATCCAATAAATGAATGCAGGGATTGTTTTCAATTGGTATTCCGGCAGAATTTCTAAAAAAATATCGTTTTAATAATAATAATAATCATTTTATTATCAGGTAATTAAGGCCCATAGATAAAAGACACAAAAAACATTTAACAACAATAATATATCAAGCAAAGGTTAACTAAGCTCTGTTACATCCTACCAAAGAGTTGTTTTCCTAACAAATATGGATACCTCACTCACAGAAGCCGCCCAAGTCGTGGCGTTGCTGGATTCAGGGCTTAGTCGGCGTGTTGTGGCTGCACGATTGCATCTTAGTCTCTCTGCTATCAATAGAGTGTACCAGCGTTATCGGGAGACCGGTATGTATACTCGCCGTTCAGGATCTGGTAGATATCGAGTCACGTCTGAGCAAGATGACCGGTATATTGCGTTTCTCTAAGAAACCGTCACTTTAACTCTATTCAACTGCAGCAGCGGCTCCGTGAGGTTCGAGGAGTGACTGGTAGTGATTCTACCATTACAAGATGATTGGCGGAGCGCGGCCTGATACCTCACAGCTAATGGCCCAAAATTGACGATAGACCACCGAAGAGCGCGCCTTAGCTTTGCACGTTAGCACTTACATTGGTCATACCTTCAAAGTTCTCTTTTCTGACGAGAGTAAGATCATGATATATGGTAACCACGGAAGAAAGAAGGTGTATCGAAGAGAGGGAGAGCGTTTTGCACAGCGTTGAAGAAAGAAAGTTACGGTTGCGGTTCATGGATGGTTTGAGGAGGTATAAGCGCCGATGGAAAAACCGAACTTGCTTTTGTATCCGGACCTCGCTTACCGTCATTAAATGGGTCACGGTACATCGTAAAGTGTCTGGAGTCTCATGTCGTACCGTAGGCACATTTTATTGAAGAAGAGTTTATTTTTATGCTCGACAATGCCAGGGCTCATACCGCAGCAGGCATTATTAATGAATCCCTGAGCAAAGTCGGTATTACGGTTATGGGCTGGCCAGCAAGAAGCCCGCATATGAATCCCATAGAACACCTATGGGATGAGTTGAGACTAGTCAGAGCGAGAGATCCTGCTCCGGAGACGTATGTCCAGCTTAAAACAGCTATACAAGAAGAGTGGGATAACATCCCACAACACAAGATTGTGTCTCTCATCCGTTCCATTAGGAACCGCATGGAAGCAGTCATTAGAACCCGGGGAGGAAATACGAGATACTGAATAAACTTTTTTAAAACATCATATCTGTATACCATTCTTGGTACAGTCTCGTCTTTATAAGACGAGGAAAGAGTACAAGTACTGCTCGAAATACTTTTTCGTAGTTTTTTCGCATTATCGTTTATAACTAAACTCACAAAAACTTCCCGCGGTTCATTTTAGGATTTACATATAGTTTTATACTCGTAACTTACAAAAACCACTGCTGAATAAATTAAAACACGGAGATTAGCTGTCATCAAACACACACTAATTTGACAAACAAAATATTATAACAGCAGTATCTCTAGTTACGGCCTGACACATCTGTTGTGGTTTGTTGTCAAAAAGACGTATGAGATTTTACTCCTAAATTCGATAGTGAATATTATTAATGTAAAAGGACTTAACCCACAATACGTCATACGTCTTTAATATTGCTGAAACTTCCCAGTCAAAAAACTATAAAGAGGAATAACTCGAAGTACTTCTAGCTAGAATTACTACCTTCTTCGACTGGCTATCTTAAAAACTGCCAATGCTAGAAATACGTCGTAATTACTGTCGTGTAGCTTATTCCACAGACATTACGCCTATGGTGGTAACTCAAATTGGACGTCGTCTGAGATACTGCATTTTTCGATGCGGGTGTCGAATATTACCATTACATAACACTTTTTCGATAGCATTGTAAGTGAGATAAAAACTTTTTAACATCAATATGCTGCCAGAATAATATTGCGGCTAAGTATTTCCAAAAAAATGACATAAATTAGCAGACAATTTGATTAATGTCATCATTAATCAAATCAATATAATATATACAGTATGTATGATGCTCTGTGAATCAAATTGTCATCATCATCACTTCACACCAGGCGAGTTGTGGCCAAAAGCAAGCTTATTTAGTATTAAAAAAAAACCAAGTAGGGCAAAGACATGAGCCATGGACGGCTCAGATCTTAAGTGTGTATGCGGCGTGTCTCCACAGACAATGGCCCAGCCCACCTTGCATCTTGTGCTGCAAGCCCTGACACCTGCACACGTGCCGATCTTATGACTGCATCAGCAAGCGGAGTTCACATAGCTGAATTCTGGGCCAAATATATTATTAATGAAAATTTGCCATCAACACGCTAAGAAGATTTAAAAAAAATGTCAAAAACTAAACTACCCAAACTCTCTAGTTATCACAACTGCATTGGTTTAAAAGTAGTTATTATTCTTTCATGGTAAGAATTCAGGTGCGTCCTTATCTGTTTCGTTGTACAGAAGATATGGTACTATCTACTTTTCAACATACTCCAAGTGGCATTAACAAACCTAACACTGTTGATAAAAGATTAAGCCAGTGAGTTCTTCAAGAACATACATTAGTGACCTACTTAATACATGGGAACCCAGCTCAATGCTCACCTAAGTGGAACTACTTGTGGATGTTATCGCGAATATTTCGACGCATTGTTGACGTCCAAATCGTGACGAGGTTACGCTTGGACGGCGCAACTCAACTATGAGTTCGACGACGCTACATTTGCATGGCTTTTTCGGACCGGCTCCATACTTAAAAATTATAATTCAGTCTATTCGCCAAGCTCGGTGATTATAGCAGTACCTATCTATACCTTACTCAGTAAGTCAGTCCTGCACCAAGGACTGCAGAGTATGAGGTCCTGGGATCGATTCTCATGTCTGGCAAAGTTTTCTTGTGTTTTCCATCAGGAATTTCTCAGTAGCAGCCACGGAGTCAGGATTTGTGCCTGGTTGCTGGCAATAACACACAACACAAGACAAAGACACACAAAATAAATATAACAGCTGGCGAAAAGTGGGTGTACTTTTACCTGTCAGGGATGACAGGCTTGATGTTATGATAAGTAATTAAAATTAGAAGGAAATATCTTGTTTCCATCTTATAAGTGCGCTCTATGCAACCAGGTTTTTGTTTTTTTTTTCTAACCCTTCGGGTATTACTATGTTATTATTAGTGCCATGGTTTTCGTTTACAGATTGTCAAGAAGCAACCAACGAAACGCCATTGGAAAAAATACAGACGTACGAAAATGTCGCGCTCGGGGGAACATTCGACCGTCTACATAATGGCCACAAGATTCTGCTGTCCCAAGCTGCGTTGCGAGCCACCAAGCTTGTCACGGTGGGAGTCACTGATGTTAATTTGATTCAGTGTAAGAACTACATTTTAGTTTAGCCTTGCTACTGTACACTACTTTGCGCTTGGCGGGATATTACACCGCTTACACAATAGGCCTCAAGGGCATAGCTAGGATTTTGTTAACCCTTTAACAAAATCCTAGCTATGCCTATGCCCCCTCCTGTCCTGTCTATGCCCCCCTGGGGCAGGCGTAGACAAACCAAGAATATTAGACGACCCGAATGGCGTAGCGGTAGTGAGGCTGCCTTACGTTCTAAGGGTCCCGGGTTCGAATCCCGGTTGGAGCAAATGTTTGTGTGATGAGCATGGACATTTGTTTCCAAGTCATGGATGTTTATATGTATTATAGGTATGTATTTACAAACAAAAAGTATCTATGTAGTATATCAACTATCAGGTGTCCACGACACAAGCCTCGTTGCTTAGTGTGGCACTAGATGGCGCTGTGTGTTAATGTCCAGGGATATATATTAAAAAAAAACTAAGGTAAATGCTGCACGAGCAATGGGACAGGTTACGTTAAAAATGAAAAATTATTTTACAAAAAACATAACCCTTGTTCGGGCGCAGTCGGGTAAAAAGAAGTCGACCAGGTTCTTCACAAAACCGTTGATTCAATTGTATCCTTACCTTAGTTTCTTGTACCATGGTTCGGTGTACACTGAGCGTGAGCATACATAGGCCGTTCAAACTGTTTTCAGACATCGTTGATCTCAGCCATATTTTAATACGAAGCTGTCTAGAAAAGAACCTCTCTGTTACTTGTAGTGCAAGGTTGTGCCAAGGAAATAAGTATTGCTTTTTTTTGTTGCGGGAAAGAAAATGTTCGCCCTCCTTTAACACTTAAATCTAGTTTTTCGAGATCTTCTCTGGTCATACCACTGTTAAAATATTATTCGCGGCTGTAAGACGTATGTAGTTCCAGAATTATATTCATCAAAATTATCAATACAACCCTCGAAGTTCATAAAGGTGCAGGAATGACTTTGACCTTGATAAAGTTATTTTTCCACCTTTATGAACTTGGAGGGTTGTATTGATGATTTTGATGATTATAATTCTGTAAATTTTATACCATAGTTCGGCTTCTTGATTAAAATTAAGTAAATCGTAGTACCTATAGGCAGAAACTTTGTGCTTTTTATTTGAAATCATTTAACGAAAATTCAACATTGTAATGGGATGTAGCGACCTTAATCCGAAAGCAAGCAAATTTTGGTCACCAAAACGCTGCTCCAGTGCAGATATCAGGGAATCTAGGCTACCTACGTAATATTACTTTACGGTTTGTGATCATTCCTACATCTTCTAGGGGGGGGGGGGGGGGACTGGCCCTCTAGCCCGTACCTCGCTACGCCCTTGATAGGCCTTATGCCTATTGTGAAAGCGGTGTAATATCCCGGCCTTGTTATCACAAGAATGTTGCAAGCGGTTACTAATGTTAATTGAATATGATTTAGTGTAAGAAATACATTTTTACTTTAGTCTTGCTTCTATATACGCTAGTCTCATTCTAATGCTTACAAAATAGGCACAAGTGTCAGTGAGCAAGTAGTCACTGATTTTTCAATATGATTCTGTAAGAACTTATTTTAATTTAGCCTTGCTAGAGTTCTGTTCAAACTTTATGGCGGCTCGGAAGTTAGCTGCGAGTCTGCGCAGGTATAACAGTTCAAACTGTCGGCTCGGAAAATCTGACATTATAAAGCTGCGTAAAACACAGTTTTAAGTATCACCGGAGCGCAGAGAAAGCATCGTCTTAACACAATAATGTGCAGATCTTCACTCGCAGCTAAGTTCCGAACCGCCATAAAGTTTGAAAAGAACTATAGTGTATGCTGCTTTTTGACCGACATTCGACCAAATAAAGTTTGGCATAGCATAAGCATAATCAGCCTATAATGTTCCCACTGCTGGGACACAGGTCTCTCTATGAGAAGTTATGGGCGATAATCCACTATGCAGGCCCAGTGCGGGTTGTTGGATACGTGTCCAAATCATAACAATATTATGTTCAATCTTGACTTAGGTTTAAATATTTCATGATATATATATTTTTTTTCAGCCAAAACTTTGTATGAGTTAATACAACCCGTTGAAGTTAGAATGAAAGAAGTATTGAACTTTCTCAAGGACATCAATCCGGACCTGGAATACAATGTGTTTCCCTTGAAAGATATTTATGGACCAACTAAGGATGACCCCAAATATCAGGTAGGTTTTATTAATTTTATGGCACACTCATGGCAAATAATTGTGTAAGGAAATATCAACCTGTTTTCACGATAGAAAAAAGAAAAACAATGCTGAAATTACAGTATGTTTAATAGTTTGCTTCATAGGTGGCAAAACATGCCCCTTATAGGGTAGATGACAAAAAAAGACTAATTAGTCCGTCAGTTAGATTACTTATCAAAAAATATTTGACCCGTATTTTTTCTTTTATTACGTAAACCAAAATTGACGAAGATACGACGCTTTTAAAATTGTCACGCCGTGGTATAATTTTTAGCACCCACTCCCGAGTTTTGATGCGTTTTATCTTTGTCAATATTCATTGATTTACAAAAACAAAAAATACGTGTCCATTATTTTTCAATACTCTAACTGACGGACTAAATAGATTTGCAATCTATTGATGGTGGGAACTAGCCTATTGTAATTTGTAACTCCCATGTCAGACAAACTGACACAGTGAGATTGGAATTATCTATCAGGATTTTCCCAGTAGCACTTAGCAGCCTTTTGTTTTTTTTTTCGGATGGGAAATCATCAAATGACTCCTCCCGCTCTCGGCGGAGCAGGAGGGAGTGTCAGACTTTTACTGACTAAAACCCATCCATGTTCCTTCATCGCCCTTTGTGTTCCGGTGCCCTGCACGGGGTTGCGACAGTCGCTCTCTCCATGTCGCCATGAGATCCCGCCGGAAGTCTGTCCGCTGAGCGACAATTTGTCGCGGCAGCGGAGTTTCACTTAGCAGCCTGGAGTTCGGATTTGTGTCCGTTTACTGGCATTAACATAACATCACGCCTGTAACCCCCTAAGGGTTAGGCAGAGGAGTACCTTTCGCCAGTTATGTTTAGGTCCGTAATGGAGGCGAGCCTATTGCCACCAACCGGGCACAAATCCAGACTCGGAAAAAAAATGTCTGACGAAGACGAGACTGAGAAATTCCTGATGAAAAAAGCCAATTGATAACACTTTGCCCGATTTTGGAATCGATCCCAGGGCCTTATCCTTAGCAGTCGCGCTTTGGACCTCTAAACCAACGAGGCAGTCCTGGAAATAAGCCCCTGTTAAATAAGATTTAAGTTTGATGCTCCAGGGTAGCCCGCGAAATTCTAATTAGTAACTACATACGTGTTACAGTCGCGTACAATATTTTAATCAACATACAACCTAGCACTGGCCTGAAAATTGCAAAAAACGTAATAAAATTTGAATTTCGCGGGCTACCCTAACGCTTTCACCATAAGAGTCTATCGTTAACGCGAGCATGGTCGAAAAGCTTGTTGTTTCATCCAGAGCCATCGCGGCGATATTTTTTCAACTGCCCTGTCTTACCTAGACCCCGCACTATTCGTCACCCGCGCACCTCATACCGACTAACGCGAGGATATTGAACGAAAAAAAGTTGTCGAAAATTTATAAAACTTGTTCCAGGAAATACGTGTTTTTGAATAAGTCTTACAAGTTTGTGAAATAAATATTTTTTATTTAAAATCTCCACTATATTTGCAAGGCTTCTATCAGGCTATTTTCTTTAGTTTTACAATTTATGAGTACATTATGAACGGCCAAAGTTGAGGTAAAATTTGAGAAAAACTGCAATTTTTGGAGGCTTATACTGAATTTGTTCCTACAAATTTCTATTTTTTGATTCGATAGAAGCCTAGATATAGTGCACAAGATACCTATCAGTTCAAAAAAATTAAAGATATATGTGTAACATCTTCATAATCACGCACGAGCGTTTGTCAACATTCTCGCGAAAAGTATGGCGGGTTGGCCGCTCTTAAGCATAAAGGGCGAATTACAGTTAGAATTCATTAGAAAAGGACGACTAACCTTTTAGGGAATTCAAGCGTGATAAATGCGACATAAATAAATAATTGGGCAAATATCTAATGCTTTTCAAGATGTTGGCGTTGTAGTGCTTACGCTTAGTATGTTTAGGTGTACCTCTTGAGTATGGCTTCGGTCATTCATTGGCTGTTAAGCAATTGGGTTCTATTTAAAGATTTATATCAGATAACAGTGATTGGTAAACCGAATATGACGACATTTAATGCAATAATGATTGGTCAAGTGTTACCTAACACTGGACATCCTGCCTATCCTATCTATTATCACGTTTGTCTAAGGACATTACCATAATTATGCCTATCTTAAAAGTACTTAAAATCATAATATTTCCACTAAACGGTTATTATTGTATTTGTATACACGACGACTAATCAAGCTATGCAAAACCAAATTATGCTGATTTCTCATTGTACGAAAAGATCATACAAAGCGAGGTCAGGTTATACTGGTTATGTATAGCTTGATGTGTCGCCGTGTGTCCCACAACATTGTGTGAGGAAGAGACGAAGCTACACAAAACGAAAAATTCCGTCTCTATCCCACAGTGAAGTAATATTAGTTCTTTATGAGGTACTTCATATGCAGGCTTTTGATTTTAGTTAATAATCGTGAGCGAGGAAACGCTTCGTGGCGCGACGAAGATTAATGAGAAGAGAGTGGAAAACGGACTCCGACCTATGGATGTTCACGTGATTGGTCTAGCGCAGGATGAGCAGGCGCAAGGGTCCCAGGAGGAGGAGAACAAGATCAGCTCTAGTAATCAGAGGATACGAAAGCTTGGGACCTTGATAAAGCCTCCTACGGTAAGATAATATTGAATTTTATGTTTTTGTTTATGTGTGAATATTGCACTGCTGAGATGACGAGTAATAGAGAACTATGGAAGAAGAAGACATGCTGCGCCGACCACAAATAAAATGGGATAAAATCAAGAGCATGACGACGAGAGAATATTTATTCGAGTGCACCTGTGTCTGCTATATACTCTCCCGCGAGGATGGTTAGTCTCCACTGATGTTGGCACACATGGCTACTGACCTGGATTAGAACTTTTACACTTAATATCCCTAGGTTAATTTTTGTGAGTTCGTAGACAATGTTGTGGGTTACATGTGTATTGTGTATTAACATAAATATGGAATAGATTGTGTATATATGTATTTCTAAGTCATCAACATCTGCTTAGCCTTTTCCCAACTATGTTGGGGTCGTATTCCAGTCTAACCGGATGCAGCTAAATACCTGTATTTTACATGGAGCGACTGCCTATCTGTCCTCCATAACCCAGTTAGTACTGGGTAATACGGTACCCCTTCCTCGGTAAGACTGGTTGTCAGACTTTCTAATGTATTGCTAAGTATAGCACAATACTTAGAAGTATTGTGTAAGTATTTTAACTAGAGATTCTTAAATTAATAATATAATAAATAATATTAAAAAAAATGGCATGTAACTGTTTTTTGTCCCTAACCAATAAAATAAAATACGATCCAGTAGGATTACTCCTCATATCCACCCAGGCGTAGCCGTAATCAAAAGGTGGTACTACATCATACAAAAGATTATATGTATTTGCAGCCTAATCCCCACATCCCAGACTGGCCGTACGTCATCGGACTGGCGGGAGGTATTGGTAGCGGGAAAAGCAATATTACGAAAAACTTAAGGTGAGTCATATTATCGAATGTCACAATTACTTTGTTAGTGTAAAGGTACAAGGTAAAAAAAAAACTTTTATTATAATTACGCTATTAAAAGGCACTTTTGATGTTAAAAGTTACAAGTAAATAGCTTTGATATATGTAATTGCCCAACACATAGTTTCTAAAGTCGAAGAATGGACATGAACAAGACACAGGCATACACTCACTCACACACCCTTCCCCAAACACTCACTCACACACCCGCCCCCATACACTCACTCGCACTTAACCATTCCCCACACACCGTCTTAGTGACAAGCATATTCACTTACTTATTTTTATTTATTTTACTTAAGTATGCCTTAATTTTTTATTTATTTTTCAATATTTTTTTTCTCTCATTAAATTCGAATTTGTTAATGTTATTATGCTAGGGAAGAATGGAGTCTTCTATCACAGGCTTTAGAAGCATAAAAGGAAACTCCAATCACTGGTTTATAAGAAAAACTTGGCAAAAACATTTTTTTTTTTTTTAATTGTTCATGCTTGCGTGTATTACTTGCATGTATTACTCTTTTCGAAGGAAAGTAAAATCTCTTCTACAAATCCGGATGTTTGCGGTAGAAACATGCATTCGTTATTTTCTCAAATCCCTTGTTAAATGTTGGGATAACGCTTACGCTCTTTCAACTTACACAAAAAAAAAACTGCTACAGACGTTCTATTATACAGACCATCTGATAGTTGGACGTTTAACTACATTGACATTTTGCTAATTAGACTTACTGCTCATTAGACTTTTCGCGCTGTTGGACATTTAGCTACTTAGACCTTCTTTCTGATCGTGAGGGATTTCTGTTCACTTAACACAATGTATGGAGCAGCAGATTTTTTTAATGATCAACGTTTCTTGTCACTTGTATAGATCGCCATTTTACCATTAACAGAGACATGGGAGCGGCGATTGTAAACTGCGACATAATCGCCCATGAGTTGTACAAACCTGGCATGCCGCTCAACAGCACCTTATCCGAGACCTTTGGTGAAGACATCATCATGGAAACCGGAGAAGTGGACAGGAAGAAGCTGGGGAAAATCGTATTTTCTGATAAGGTAAACAGATAATATTGTTTAGTTATAGGGTGGACTGGGGATTTCTTAACACAGACAAAAAACTAATAGGCTAGTTTCCACCATCAATAAATTGCAAATCTATTTAGTCCGTCAGTTAGAGTATTGGAAAATAATGGACACGTATTTTTTGTTTTTGTAAATCAATGAATATTGACAAAGATAAAACGCGTCAAAACTCGGGAGTGGGGGCTCGTGACGTCACAACGCACTAAAAATTATAGCACAGCGTGACGCATTGAGAATTTTAAAAGCGCTGTATCTTCGTCAATTTTGGTCTACGTAACAAAAGAAATTAACGTAACAAATATTTTTTGTTATTCTAACTGACGGACTAATTAGATTTTTCAGGACACAAGCCTTTTAAAAGACGGCAGATTATGCTTTTAATCAGCGGCACAAACATTAAACAAAAATAGTTTATATTGAACCATGCCATATTTAGACAATTCTTGAATTAGTACTTATATTTTTTTTTGACATTGGAATTTAATTATTTTGTTAAATTAGAATCATTGTTATTGTCACAAAATTTGCATGATTACATAGTTGGCGGAATATGAAGAACTATTGTGTATTTCTTATAAAATCTGTAAAATACCATCATCATCATCATCATCATCAGCCTATTAATGTTCCCACTGCTGGGACACATGTCACATGTCTTCGAATTTTGTTTTTCTAGGACATACCGGTTTCCTCACGATGTTTTCCTTCACCGTTTTGAGAGCAGTGGTGATGAAATAAATTACACAAAGTAATGCGTCTGTCTGGGTTCGAACCCACGACTTATTGTTCGTAAGTCGCGGCCCCCACCACTGGGCCACCGCTGCTCGCTAAAATACCATAAAACCACCGGTAAAATACCATATTTCAGGCAAATAAATGAATCTATCTATCTATCTATGCCTCTATTCTAGATTATTTGATCAGTACATAAATCGGCCGCACGGGTCGATCTTCAAGGTTAAGCAGTGCTTTCCGAGGTTGGTCCGTGGAAGGGTGATCATCATTACTTACCGAGTTTTCTTCCGTGCCTCGGAAAGCACGCTAAGCTGTTGGTCCTGTTGGCTGTCGTTTGTAGATCTTTGACAGTCGGAGTCGTTACGAGTTGTCAGCATCCCGAAAGTCTGACAACCAGTCTTACCAAGGTGTGACGTATTACCCACTCACTGGGTTTTTGAGATGCTCCATGTAAAATACTGGTACTCAGCTGCATTCGGTTACACTGAAAGCCGACCCCAGTAAAGGTAGTTGGGAAAAAGCTAGGCAAAGGATAGACACGCCTGTCTTTCATACCTACAGGAGCTAAACGCGAGTTTTATAATGCAAAAAAAAAGCATATGATTCACTGCAATAAACAAAACCAGAAAAATATATCATATTCTTCAGGATATATTATGCTAGTACGATAGTGTTTTGAAAACATAATACAACTAATTTACTCGATAAAAAAAATCACGAACTTATCTCTAACAATTTCTTTTAACGAGTAAAAACCATACTAAAATACATGCGATCAATCTGATTTTTTGGCAAATCATTCTACAAGCAACTTGTTAGTTAGCATCATAGTATTTTATTTTTTTAGTCCCATCAATAGATTTTTTGTAAATCGCAAAAATCCACTTATTTCGCACTAATCGGCCCGCAGTGACTAACGTAACAACCACTATGTAGTGCAAGCTAGTTAGAACTTTATTCTAATAGTATTTCAAACGAAGTTTGAACCACCACATATAGAGTTGCTAATTTAGCTCCTGTAGTCGCCTTAACCGTCTGTGTCCAATCCCTTCATAGCCATATCGGCCATTGAGCTTGCGATTTTCAACTTTCGCCGTTGAGTCGGAACGTTGAAATTTCAAACACCCACTGTCAATATAATTTTTCCGAGGTATTTTTTTATTAGCTGAAGAAAATTATGTCTTGTTTTATAGGAGCAACTAGAAAAGCTGAACAGTCTAGTATGGCCCGCGGTTATCGAAGAAGCTCAGCGTCGCATTCAAGCATTAGGGGAGGAGGGATATCGAGTTGTAGTAATGGAAGCCGCTGTCATGGTGAGAGCCAAATGGTTCAAGGCCTGCCACCAAGTGTGGGCCGTCATCGTACCGCGGGACGAGGTGAGTCGCACTGTCATCTGTCTCTTTCAATCAGCGAGAAATATCGAAGGGTTTGACGCAGAATGTGCACATAACAAAATTTGCACTTCGCAAAATGTGCACTTCGCAAAATGTGCATTTCGCAAAATGTGCATTTCGCAAAATGTGCCCTTTTTAAAATAGCACTTTTAAAAAGAGCACTTCTCAAAATGAGCACTACAAAAATAAAAACCGTTTGCCTACTATACTTTTTTTTTTTTTTATTTGACCGAGTTTTAGCATGATCATGCCAATTCTACATCAATTAAATGGGATCACGCTAACAATCGTGCAAAATAATAAAAAAAAATATAGTCGACAAACGGTTTTTATTTTTGTAGTGCTCATTTTGAGAAGTGCACATTTTGCGAAATGCACATTTTGCGAAGTGCACATTGAACGCGCTGAACTTGGTAAGTTACTGCAAGGAACAGAACGTCACATTATTTCACTTGGATGTAATGGTTATATTCGGAAGCATAAGCAAACGAAAGTGTCAGTCAACGAGCGTATGTGACGCGACGCAATGTTTTTTATCCAAGCGTTTTGACTTTGGCACCTCGTAACGTAGTCAGTTCAACGCCATCTGCCGAGTTCTTGGAAACTAACTCGTTCCATTCTTCATGTTCTGTCTCATCCAGGTATTCCCTCCGATGACAACAATATCAAATTTACTGCTAGTCAATTATAAGCTAATATTATCACCTCCTCTCTCAGAGAGATGGTGGAGTAAGTGTCCCTGTCTCCCAGCTGTGGGAACTCTTTAGGCTGATTATGCTTTTACTATGCATTTGTACAATTTAAACCCACCAATTCTCTACAGGCAATAAAAAGGATACAGGACCGCGACAACCTGTCACCGGAGGACGCAGCCAACCGAGTAGATTCCCAAGTGTCCAATCAGGAGCACGTAGCGCTCGCCAACGTGGTGTTCAGTCCGCTGTGGAGCTACAAACATACCCGAGGTCAAGTCGAACGCGCGTGGAAACAACTGCAAGAGTTCCTGAACAGTAGGAAGTAGGTAAGGTAGAGAGGCGAAGATCTATATAACGAACTTCGCTTAAATCAGTATGCTACATCCAAAAATAAACCGTATAAGCAAAATATTAAGGTGCATATTCCTACAAGCGACTCCGATCAAGCGTATCATACGAATTGGAACATTAAGTTTATGCAAACAAGATTCGTTTTTGGATAAAGCGCGACGACCTTAGTCTAAGTTCGCTGTATAGATCTTTGCCTGAGGCCATTAAACTTGTAGTAAGAGTACATGGACGAAAAAGTTTTGTTAGAAATGTGAATGTAGGACCACTGACAATGTTTAAATATATTCCAATTAAGGCGTGCCCCACCGTTGGCGATTATCGAGAAGCGAGTCGACCTGGCTACTAAAAACGCCGTTCAACTATTATCATACAAGGTGGAGATATAACAATACCACAGTAAATTAAATTTCGAATACGTCATAACGTTTCCAAACTGCATACAAAAATTCAATTAAATTATATCCATTAGGTTAGTCACAGGACATTATTTTTCATTTTTAGCACTTTCAACATGATGTATCTGTTTTGTTTATTAATAGGCATACACCAACAGGTTGACGACCTCCGCATCGCTATAAATATTAAACACATGTTGCCAACTAGCTATTTCAAAAAACTTCGCCAAATAAGTTCCGTAATTTTACCAAATTCGTTCTTAAATTTTATTTCCTGATGCGAATTAGTGTAAATTATACCTAAGGTTTGTGAACCAACATTTATAAATGGTGTAATTTCGTTTACAGATTTTTTTTTTTTTTTTTTGAAAAAAACAATTTATTTCGATGTTCGGATTTATTTTAAAATATTTCTATGGCAATACTGTATTGCCAGTGTTTTCATCTATTGTCGTATCGTCGTCGTCTCCACCTTGTATGTTTAACTTAAATTCAACTTTGTTGTCAGCGGTTGGTCAACTGTGAAAAGGCCCCAAAATTACTACAATATTGTTATTTTCCAAATTATCAGGCTCAAGTTATTGTGTACCTACGGCAAAGAAGTCAAATTAGTTCCATAGATTCAGTTCAAAGATGACGTAAGTTTTTTATTTATTTTATTTTTATTTGCGGTTTGTACAGACGCCAGCACATCAAGCTACCCAAAACTGTCAAATTTTCCCAATCAACCTTGAACCTAATGTTTTAGCGATAAAGTTGAAAACCTATTAAAGACATTTGACAGATTGTAGTAGCTTGAGGTACGTCTGAACCTAAACGGAATTTATATAGCAAATTATGTTACGGGAAAATGGAAGTTGGTGCTGTGTTAGCAATATTTATTACAAAATCCATTGAATTTTATGTGCAGTCTCCAGCAATGAAATGTAAACACTAAATTTTAAGGCGATTTTCTCGGGAAATAACAGTTTTTTTAACACAAGACCGATTTCTACGTTCATGAAACAATACGGTAGGAGAAAATTGTATACATTTTATTGTTTGCGACTGTATGTATTTATTATAATTAATTCAACACTGGTCTTAGGGCGGTAGGCTGTGTCATTCAATCTGTGTCATATTAATGCTTTGAAAGAGCTTATTTATCCGGCTCCGGGTCGGTCAGGCTGAGTGTTCCAATAAGGACGGGAAAATATTGCATCCCATATTGAAAGAACATAGAACGTGATAGACTTTATAATAATAATAATAGGGCCCTACTCTTTATCGCTTCGTGGCACTCGCAGTCATCTGCATACGTGCGCGAGAGAGACGGATAGATCCGAATATACGGACGAAGCGTTAGAGAGCAGGGCCCCAGATCCTTTGTATCCCCGAATAGCCGACCCGCGCAACTTAGCTTCACATAAGTGACATAAGAGTACTTGATCATTATTTTGCTGCGGAGTTATTTTAAAACATTTTTGCACCAATAGAGTAGAACTTCTTTTGCTACCTAACCCGGAGCCCTGAAAATTTTGACCTGTAACTGTGTGTATAATAGTACATTACGATATTAGTGCGTTAAGATGTTATAACCAATACGCACGTATATCGTACGACGTTTTTTAACACATTTGCGAGGAAACAGAAAAAAAAAGATATTCACAATACAAGTACAAAGAAAAGAAAATTTGAGAAAAATGGCGCGAGGATTATTTTCTGCCGTGGCTGCGTGAAAATGTTGGCAAAGACGCTAGAGCATGCAGCCAAGTTTTTAAATTACCGAATAAACTGTTTTTTATTTTATTTTAAATAAACTTAATCTGTGAATGCACACTGTTGCTTTCCTGCCATTTTAACAGCGCGCTAGCGCTGCCTACTGACTGGCGCCGCGCGGCGATTAGTTCGAAATTTGAATAGCAACAGCGCGCTGCTCACTAGCTTGGAGTCGTGCGGCGGCGATCAGTTCCATATTTGAAATGGCAAATAATACTGTTATGGAATTTGTATGGACTATAACTTAACTATTTGCTTTGGTAACACACGCGTTTTTTATGACCCGCTTTACATATTTAAAACCGGTGGAATTACATCAGCTTTACGAGCAAGGGTGTTAAAAAGGTCTATAGTTTATAATATATCAGTGACAGTTTTGACAACAGCATTAACAATGAAGGTATAGAACTTGACTAAGCAATAAGAAATAATAATAAGTTATAGTGTGTAGTGTAGCCACCGATGTATTTTACAACTACCTGTTTACTGTAGAAAATTATTACTACAGGCCTACTGCTGTACTGAGATGGTGTCCGAGGTAGATACGCGAAGCCGGGGGGGAGGACTCGCGAGCTCTGTTTCAACACCCCCCGCACCCCGCTAGGTATCTACTAGCTACACGTTAGGCCTGTAATAATCTATATAGACGACCCGTATGGCGCAGCGGTAGTGAGGCTGCCTTACGTTCTTAGAGTCCCGGGTTCGAATCCCGGTAAGAGCAAATGTTTGTGTGATGAGCATGGACATTTGTTTCCGAATCATGGATGTTTATATGTATAATAAGTATGTATTTACAAACAAAAAAACAAAAAGTATCTATGTAGTATATCAACTATCTGGTGTCCACGACACAAGCCTCGTTGCTTAGTGTGGCACTAGATGGCGCTGTGTGTAATGTCCAGCGATATTTATTATTATTTATTTATATAAAGTTGTTAACACCAAAAAATGATAATTAAGCATTTTTTTAAATATTGTACAAACGTGTTTATAGTGTAAAGAAAATCGTGATTTACATTTAAGATATTATATGTATATTTGAAATATTATGTGCATAGCATATTTTCTGGTCTTGCTATTTTAAATAATGTAAATACATAATATCCAAGTAGAAGATGAGCCAACAGATTTGTATAAAAAAATCTAAAATAAATATTATTTTAGGTACAGTGCACAAAAAAGATAGGTATGCAGGCAGGCAATAATGTAACTAACTTGTGCTGACTAAGTAGTAAAATCTTAGGTGATCTGTACCTAAGAATGCCTGCACGAACTCTGTTTGTAACTGAGTTCAATCACTGGTAAAATGTCACTGATCTAGGCCTGAAAGGACTGGCCTAGTGTACAAACAATGAACAAAATTCTCGTGAATTAACGGTTTTTCTGCGTCACTAAGCCGCTGAACGAACTGTCTAAACTGGCCTCGAGTCCGGAGCCTATAATGCAAAATGCAAAATGTTTGATTACTGCCCTGCACACCAAATTCCTATGTTGTCTGTACTTTATTAATAAAATTGGCAGCGTTTGATATTAATGCTCTTCAGGCTTTGTTGCTTTAGGAAAAAAGGATATTAGAGAATGTGTTCATCGGCATTTAGTTAGTACTAATCATTAATGTTTGGTTCGGTCTGAATCCTAAGACTTTCATTATTCTAATAGATATAAGGTGTTCATATGTTAGGCTCTTTATAGTTTTGACAAAATAAATAAATATTTTTGTTAATTTTTTGGTCTTATTTTCCCAAATTTTTAATACACGAAGAAAAAATCATGAGTGATATTGATCATTAGTCTATAATGTTATTTAGACAGACACACTCGTAACACTTATATTTTATCCTCGTACATAATTTAGTAATAATATGACTAACCTAACGTAATCATTTCCAAAATGGCCACTATGATGATATTGAAGCTTTAACGCAAATCAGATTTGTTGATCATGGGCATTTAGATGATTGCCTGTTGTAGAACGTAATGCAAGGGTTCCCAAAGTGTGCGCTGCGGAGCCCAAACTAGACTTAGATATTTGATAAAAATCTAACGAGGTTGTTGTGTCCCTTTTCACGGAACACCTTTCGTAACTCACTTAGTGGTTTTTGAAATAATCGACCGGTATAGACAGAGCCTGAAATAAATTAGGAGCAACTTGCCCCGAGACCTATGCAATTATAGCATAATTATCTGAGGCAATGATGTTAACAAATTTCGAGTTCGCTTCGCTCGCTCTTGCAATCTAGTTTTTCTTCACTTAACTTTGTCTAAAAGAGGCCCAGGTAACTCCAGTTGCTCGAAACAATTCTAACCTGTTCAAGGTAGGTAGTGTTAACATTTTCGAGCTCGCTTCACTAGCTCTATAGACTACTTTCTCTTGAAATTATCTAAAAGCCGACCAAGTAACTCCTGTATGTAGGATCGAAACCATTCTAACCTGTCCAAGGCAAGGTGTCATAAAAATTTCGAGTTCGCTGCGCTCGCTCTTGCAGCCTACTTCCTCTTGAAAGTTGCCTTTGTCTGAGGGTTGATCTAGTAACTCCGGTATGAAGGGTCTAAACAATTGTAACCTCCTCAAGGTAGACTGTTAAAATTTTTGTTGACCAAAATCTGCGGACCTTGTATCTTGCATATCATGGATAAAGTAAAGTAACGCCTGATTCCATTTATTTTCAAAAGTTCATATTTTTTTTAATGAATTTTCCATGAGATAGCTAAAATCAAACAAAAATTGCCTCCCCCTAAGGGAAATCCTGTATCCGCGCCTGTACCTAAGTGCACCGCAAACTGGAAAAGTTTGGGAATCCCTGATGTAATCTATTTGATTTATTTCTTTTGACTGTTAGTATGTACCTACCTAAAAATATTCGTTGCTCATATAGATACACACACACATACACGTACACACAACAGGTACTTCTAAACATTCGTGAAAAGGAAGGATCAGTTAACGAAACTAAAGCTAGCGAATAGAACCTTGAAGCTCTCTGTCTACCCTAACTAGCTGCTGTCAATCAGGCGATAAAGAATGTAAATACATTTAAGTAAAAAGGCAGGCTTATCATGAAGTATTTTTCAATACTTATTTTCGGCATGTTTGCCAATGCTGCGCGAGGAAATTTCACAGATGTCTTCAAACCAAAGCTGGAAGACCAAAGGATTGATATGATTGTGAGTTTTATTATAAATATACTTTTTATATTATGTATGTCAATGACCGCTACTGGAGCACGAGGTTCCGGTTAAATATTGAACCATTCTTTTCTTTCTCATTTATAACGTAATATCGCGCATGTACTATTTCCCGAAGATTTGAGCTGAGCTGAGGTATAGCCACGAGTAATAACGTGACGTGTAGTGGAATAACCTATAATGGTACCTTAAAATCTTTCTTTAGCCTTAAAATCTTATTGATAAGACGCTCGTAATTAATAAAAAAATTACCTTTCGCGTCTCAAAAAGCCCAGCTCGCTCTTCAACAAAGTCAAAATTTCAGCTGGAAAAATTGGAGCTTTCAGGTCCAAATTTTTCTAGCTCGCTTTTCAATGAAGACTTCAATTATCTAGAACCAGAAGGCTCCAATTTTTCGAGCTAGCAACGCTCGCTTTTTAATAAAAAACGGTCCAGAAAGCTAAAATCGTCTTTTTGGGCTTCGCCGCACTTCAGTTCAAAGAACCCCCAAACATTTTTGATACAGGATACAGGATTAGCTTGACAAAATGATATTGTAAAAAAACATAACCCTTCTTTGACAGTGGGGCTGAGTGGGGTAAAACACCAATAAAACTATGTCATTTATTGCAGGTTGACATAATACGTTCAAATTTTAAAATGAATGGATGGGACACGATTCTTTTCGTCGGGAATTTACCAAATGATTTCTACAACAAAATCAAGCACATATCGTATGGTTTTGTGGTTATGAATCTAAACGACCCTGAAGATTATTATGTAGACGACGTGGTTCCGTATCACTCAAATATTATAGTTATCAGCTGCCAGGATTTTGGCGAATATGAAGAACTGATGCAGAAATTAATAACTTCACCATATTGGCATCCCTTAGCAAATATAATCTTGTATTATCACAAAATAGTAGACAGAGAACTCATGGCGAAAATTTTCTTCAGTTTATGGTACCACAAAGCTTTAAATGCAATCTTGGTTCAGTATAACGATTTGCAAGAAACTTTAATGGTGTCTGACTACACTCCGTATGTTAACGAACATTATTACGTTCAACCAGACAATAAGTTTGGCTGTTGGACTTTAAGAAACCTCGGTATGCCAGTTCGTGGATTTGAAGAAGATTTAGTTTGTGTGGAGAAATGTCACAACATAACTGTGACATCTAAACTAAGAACAAACCATCTCGGCACTTGTCTGGGTTTTAATACAATCGATGTGTCGTATAACGCTATGAATGATCTGAGAAAATTAAATCTATTTGAAGATAAAAGCAAAAATTTTCACGGTTTTGCCTTTACAGGATACATGTCTGAAATTAAGCCATTTTCCGTCATAGAGGAACTCGAGAATGGAACCTACAAACTTCGAGCTAGAGATGGAATGATCTGGAACACCATGGCCGAACTCATGAATTTCACTATTGATCTTAGTCTAAGCTTGAATGACATGAAGAAACCATTCAATTTCGAAGTTAATATTGAACAGATATTTGCTTTTGCGCGCAGGAGAGGAGACCTTTGCTTATTCCCGATATATCAATTCGATGTAATTGTAGTGGAACTTGATTTCACTTTTCCATTTAAAGATAGTGGTATTTGTATAGTATCAGGTCGCGCCGGCTTTGAAACTACCCTCTTTCAAGCGAAAAACTTAAAACTGAACTTCGACTTCATATGGAGATTTGTGTCTTGTTTCATAGGTATCTGGGCTATCTTCTCCATCTACAAGACTGTAGAAAATGAACGCCTTACTTTTGATCAAATAGGCAAAGATTTTATGAATGCTTGCAGAAATACCTTAATGTTAAACCTACATAAACCGCCACGATATGATTCTTTTCGTATTTTCTTGGCAGTTTCTTTGTGGTGCTTTTTCGTGATAAATTTTGCAACTCAAGCCAAGATAGTATCGTTCTTCACTGCAGCCAAAAGGGGTAAGGAGATTGACACGTTTGACGATGTAATTGAGAAAGGATACCCTATTGAAGCAATGGCGTCACCAGATCTGATACTTCCGGACACCGAAGAAAAGTTCGTAACGATTAACTCCAGACTAGTTTACGAACAAGATATATACGGGTGTATCACGCGCATGGCGAGTGATGCTCATCGGTTTTGCCTCATTGATTGTTCAGTGGGTCGTTACATTAAAAGGAACAAACTGAATGCAAAAGGCGAACAATATTTGCATATCGCTGAAGGGGATAGAATACATAGCCATTATTTGACCATGGTACTGACAAAAAATTCACCCATAACAGAAAGATTCAATAGATATATGATGATGATTTTTGAGGCTGGTTTGGTAAGGAAATGGGAGCAGTACAGATACACGGACATTAAGGACGAAGTGACCACGAGACCTCTCGGGATGGACGACTTGAGCGGCATATTCGAGGTATATTGCTTCTGCGCGGCGGCCACAATAGCTATATTCTTGTTAGAATTGGCTGTACATCGCATTAAAACCTGCTGGAAAAATTGTATAAGTTCTAGAAAATGTCCAGTATTGTGCATTGACGAACAACGTGCGTTTTGGAAACGGAAACCAAAACAAAATACTAAATGAAAAAACAACATCCTTATCTATCAATTAACCTAAATAGGAATAGTGTCCATATTTACACCATGCTTTTAGGTTTTATTCAGGATCTATTTAATTACGTCTTTGCCGGATACGATACCCACAGTTGCCCCCGAAGCCGAGTGCCCAGGAAATTTTGGACGTGAAGGAGCTCAAAGGATATAAGGATAAATCATCCTCTCGCATACAGTGAATGGTCCAGTGCGACTGTCAGGCAGTCAGACACCTAGCGGGCGATTGCTGTCTTCATAACATTTTACTTCTCATGCTCTGAGAAGAAGTTTACCCGACTTATCTACATGGAATTGCCAAGAAATTACTGACTTACAGGAAACTGTCAGAGATTTAAAAGAAAAGTTAGAGAGTGCCCATAAGGAAATTGAAAACTTAATATTAGAGAAAATAGACTTAGAGAAAAGGTTGGAAAATAAAGAAACCAAAATTAATAGTTTAACTAAAATATTTTCACCAAGAATTAGTACTCCAAAACGAAAATCTAGAAACATAAACGATTCAAAGATATCAATCAACCAACAGCAACAAGAACTTGGAATGAAACCTGGCAAAACACTATATAACGAGACTCAAAAATCCAACTTAACCATGGGTACTGCTACATTAAATATGCAAGAAAAACCTAAACTCAAAGAGATAAACACGGAATATACCCGAACCACTATACAAAATAACAAGAAAAAAACAACTACAACTGATACATATCTTAGAAGCCAAAGTTATTATCCGAAGAGGAAAATACATGTCCTTGGAACCCAGCAAATAACGGGATTAACTACACGCCTACTTGACTTGAGGTCTAATAGCTCATACGAAAGGTACTGCGCAGAAGGAATGATGAAATACTATGCAATCTCTAAACAACTGTTAAATACGAAGTTGAAGTGTAAGCCTTGGGATAAAATTATTATTTGTGTAGGAGAAAATGACTACAACCCTACTACTATGTTAAATGAATTATATATGTTTATAAAAAAATATAATAGCTCTCCAATCATTGTGTTGAGTGTGTTAGAAAATAAATATCTAAATGTGAAGCTACTGAACAATAATTTAGAACTGATTTGTAATAATAATGAAAATTGCTACTTCTTGCGTACTCATAGCAATACTTGTCACAAACTGAATGTTCTGATCGACACAATTGATTATAAAAATAAATATCTAAACTTTGACAAAAACCAAACGGCTCAGTCGAAATGCATCGATTTGTGCACAACAAACCTAGACACAGGGCTGACTTACCAACCAACAAGATCATATAACTATAGGAGCAACCCAAGTAACACCTTTTTTCTTAGTTAATAGTAATACTTTACCTACAACTAAAACTCTGTGATCAACCATTACAAAGCCTGAATGATAATAAGTTAAGTAAGGTTGAAGACGTAAATTACATTGATGAAATTTATTGCCATTCATTAAATTTTATCCATCAAAATATTGCAGGCTTAAGAAGTAAAAAAGAACTTCTTGAAATTGCGATTGACTCGCTACTAAGTGAGGGGTTAACTATTGATTTAGTATGCTTAACGGAGACATTTATTAAAGCGGGTGAGGAGAGCAGCGTTGTCTTAAATGACTATAAATTAGCAGACTGGTACTCAAGAAAGAATAAAAAACGAGGCGGTGTTTGTATATTCTGCCTAAATCACATTGAGTACAAAATACTAACACAGTTGAAAAAATACGCATCTGAAAATGAGTTTGAGTGTTGTGGAATTAAACTCTTACAATACAACATCATTATAATAGCTTTACATCGTACGCCAATCTCAAACCCCTTTGTTTTCCTCCGTAATTTAGAAGTAATGTTGTGTAACCTTCGGAATAAATCAAAAAAACAATTGGTGATAGTAGGTGATTTTAACATTGACATTCTGAGCAAAAAAAACGATAGGAATAAAAAATGCATAAACGAATTAATTAGGATTGTAAATAATTTCGGCTTAATATTACATATACAAGAACCTACAAGAAGAAATTCATGCCTGGACCAAATAATAAGTAACTGTAAGGATGCAAAATGTGAAGTTATACCACTGGGATTGTCGGACCACGAAACAGCTCAGATGATATCCGTACAAGTAGACAACAAAGTTCCACCTCTACGTTTTCGAACAATTTATAAGCGTGATTTTAGCGCCGAAAATAAAGAAAAGTTCTTCAACTGCTTATCAAGTTTAAAATGGGCAGAATGTTTTTCAAATCAGGAAGCTAACAGTGCGTTTAATCACTTTCACGAAACACTTGCCCTTTTCTTTGATTTATGCTTCCCTAAACTTGAGATCAAAATCAACCTTGTGAAGAAATATACAAAATGGATTTCTAAAGGTATTAAAAAATCTACCAAAACCAAAAGGAACTTGCGTTTTAAATACTACCTCTCATCTGACAAAGACAGTAAAGTAAAATACTTAAACTATAACAAATTACTCAAAAAATGTATACAAAAAGCACAGAAAATTCATAATACAAATTATATATCTAGAGCTAAAAATAAATGTAAGGCATCCTGGGACTTAATAAAATATAATTCCAATAATAATCAAATTCAAGAATCAAGCATTAAGGAGATAGAAACTGAAACCGGACCACTAACAAACCCCACGGACATTGCAAATTATGTAAATGACTATTATTTAAATTTGACGAAACTACCGAAACCTATGACATTGATCCTATAAATTCTAGTATGTTTTTGATGCCCACAAATGATGACGAAATACAAAAAGTTATAAAATCACTCAGGGATACAAATTCAACAGGCTTTGATCAAATACCTACAAAAATAATAAAATTTATAGGCCCTATTATTAGGTACTCCGGTACTGGTACATCTAATAGACTTATCATTATTCACGGGAGAGTTTCCTGAGAAATTAAAAACGACGGTTATTAAACCAATACATAAAAAAGGTAATAAAAAACTTGTTGATAATTATAGACCGTTAGCCCTATTGCCTATTTTAGCGAAAATTTACGAAAAGGTCATGCATATGCGATTAATAAGTTTTATCGATAAATTCCAAATCTTAAAACATGAACAACATGGATTTCAAAAAAAGAAATCGACAACCACTGCGGCATTTAACTTAATTAACCTAGTTACTAAAAATATTGACCAGAAAATCCCGACTACTGTTTTATTTTTTGACATGTCAAAAGCCTTTGACTTCGTATCACATGAGCTAAAACTAAAAAAATGTGATAAATATGGAATACGCGGAAAAGCCAATGCATGGTTAAAAAGTTACCTTACAAACAGATCGCAGTTTGTAGAAATTACTGTAGATAAACCAAACGAAAACGGTGAACTAAATTTTAAATCCAAAGTAGGGTACAATTGCACTGGCGTTCCACAGGGCAGTATTTTAGGCCCCCACTTTTTTTGATATATATCAATGACCTGGCAGAAGCAACTGATCATCCCTGCATACTCTTTGCAGACGATGTTTCTGTAATTATCCCTAAGACTAAGGACAACTATAATGAAGAAATAAATAGTACCGTAAGCAAAGTAATAACTTGGATGGAAAAGAATAACCTTAAACCTAACCTAGATAAAACCAAGTAGTACAATTTTGTAACAAAAACTGGAAAAAAATGGATTTAAACATTACTTATCAGGATAAACCAATACAACAATCAGATAGTATAACTTTTCTTGGGATAGTTCTAGACGAGCGGTGTTCTTGGATTGGTCATATTGATACGATATGTGATGAGCTCAGTAAGTCTGCTTATGTTCTGTGGCGTATATCTAACCTAATAAGCAGACAAGCCACATTACAGGCTTATCATGCATATGTTGGTTCTATATTGCGTTATGGTATACTGGTGTGGGGAAACTCGGTGCATCTTGGAAGGGCTTTCGTCGCACAAAAGAGGTGTATACGTGCGATTTGTAATGTAGACCCACTTACATCATGTAAACCACTATTTAAGAAACTTGGAATACTTACGTTGACAGGCATTTATATTGAAGAAATATGTAAATTTACCAAATCTCACCCTGAGATGTTTGAAAAGCTGGGAGATAAAT
This sequence comes from Xestia sexstrigata, assembly GCA_941918905.2. Classification (NCBI taxonomy): domain Eukaryota; kingdom Metazoa; phylum Arthropoda; class Insecta; order Lepidoptera; family Noctuidae; genus Xestia; species Xestia sexstrigata. The sequence continues at coordinate 14,513,150 of OW799214.2, forward strand.
GTAAGTTTAAAACTAGATACCCTAATAGATTAATTATTTCTGGAACGAAAACTGAACTTTATGGGCGGAGCTGCTATCCTATGTGTATTAAGATATATAACAAGATTCCTAACCAAATTAAAGAACTTCCAATGGTCCGCTTCAGAAGGACCTTACACAGATGGTTAGTTGAGAATGCATTCTATGACTTAAAAGAGTTCTTTGAGTTTAAATTTAAATAATTTGTAACTATTCTAAAAATCAATATATTAATCAATAATTAATTATTATTAATTATATCAATATATTCTAGAATTCAATTTTATCAATTTGTATTATATCAATTCAATTTTATCAATTCAATTATACCAAATCAATTCATTTCTATCAATTTAATTATATTAAAAAATTTGCATGTCATTAGGTTATGATTGAGTATGCTAAGCGACTTGTACCTACTACTACTGTAAGACCTCTGTAACCATATTTATTTGCAAATAAATCTTTGACTTTGACTTTTCTTTAACAGAACATCAACCTGGAACCGCTCTCTCGCTGATGGTGGCGCATGTGTCGGATCATTTAGTTCCTTTCAAAATGGTTGAGTTGAATGGTGCTGATCCATGCGTCATGTCCGTGAACGGGCGCTGTCAGTTGTGACTGGTCATCTCTTAGTTGCCATGGCTTATTTTGAATTGTATTTTTTTTGTTTGTGTGTTTTTGCTGTGGACACTTTTAACATCTTGCTACATTGTTCTCACATAATATACCATCTCAACATGAATGATGTAACCAAGATTTTGTAACAATATTCTGATTTAAAAGAGTGTCCATGGAGTTTCTTGCCCGTTCTTCTCCATAGAGATCTACGCTAGGGAATGGGCAACTACAGTACTTTCACAGTTTTTATGTCTTGTGACTGGGACTGTAGCTACATTTAATTTTCATCTTTGTTTCGACAATTCAAAAGTGCCTGTAACTGGCTTACTTGAAATAAATGCTTTGATTTTGATTTTGATTTTGACCAATGTTAGTTATATGCATGGAGTTTTTCTGAGATTAGTATATTTTGCACTTATCAATATTTTTAAAGGTACGGTCAGCAACAACAAGTAAGTCTATTTCCTCAGATTCTTTCTTAGGAAGTCACCTAATAAAGTTTCACTACGCAAAAGGTGTTTTTATTTTTAACTGGTCAGTCATCTACATGGGCGCCGGCAGCAGTTTTTACTTTATTTTTTATTATTTTATGTGACATTTACTGATTTGACATGAATACTTACACACATCAAAAGTATCTAGGGATCAACATATATTTTTGCAATAACTTTTCTCCTGATTGATATTAATTAAAATTTTCTTTAAGGATTCATCAAATAAAGTGTTTTCGTTTGTCACAGTAACGATAAACCAAGTCACCTTTGCATTAATAAAGAAATTTGCCATTTTCCTAATAAAGGGATTTTTGACATTTGAACCACTAACATTAAAGTTCGAAAAAAAGACTGAAATAACAGTTTTCTTTAAAATTTTATTGGGTAACTTAAACAATTAATAATCCGTGTTTCTACCGCGAACACTAACAACACAAGAACATCGGTTTGGCATACTCAAAATGAGTTCATCCAAATCACGCTGTGGAATGGCCGCCCATGTTCGTTGCAACAACAAAAAAAGGTCTTCTTGCGACTGGATACCCTCCATATTCGGCAGAGCTCTTCTCTGTAGCATATCCCATGCATGCTCAATCGGGTTCAAGTCTGGCGACTGAGCAGGCCAGGGCAGGACATTGATGTTAGCTGCGGCGAGAGTCTGTCTTACAACTCTTGCGGTGTGCGGTCGTGCATTATCATGCATTAACTGAAATAAGGGACCGATTTGCACTTGTAGAGGAACGATGACGTCTGATACAATCGTCTCAGCATAAATTTGAGCGTTGAGGTTGCCTCTGATCCAAATCAACTCAGTTCTTCCGCCGATCCAAATACCCGCCCATACCATGATGGTTCCACCACTATAAGGATGGACTTCCTGGCAGGATTTTAATCGCTGTTGGCGTCCAGGGGTTCTCCAGTGTCGTATACGTCTTGTATCCGGTCTCATACCAAAACGAGACTCATCAGAAAAGCACACGAAACGCCATTGTTCTTCTGCCCAATTTCTGTGTTCAAGAGCCCATTGATATCGAATCCTACGATTGTGCATTGCTATAGGTGGTACCCGTAGCGGTCTTCGGGAATGAAGGTTCACTTCATGCAAGCGGTTTCTGACTGTTTGGTCGCTAATTAAGTTCCCTGAAGAGTGATGAAGCCTCACGGCTAACATCATGGCGGTTATTGTTGGAGCTCTTCGAGTTAAGATTTGAATGTATCGGTCTTGTCTCCGTGTGGTGCAGCGATACCGTCCTCCATGGCGCTCAGCCACGGTACCAGTGCTTCGGTAACGTGTCCAAAGTCGACTGATAACACTCTGACTTGTATTCAGAGCTAAAGCTACAGTACGTTGCCGGGAACCAGCTTCTATCATTCCCACGGCTCTGAGCATTTCTTCCCTGCTTAAATGACGTCGCCGCTCCATAATAACGTTGGTTTTAATCAGTAGTAGGGAAACAGTAGCACTAATAATGTCTTCAATGCGTTGTATGTTTTTATAGGGAAAATATTGACAGCTTATTTTCATCTTTTACTCGAATTTGATTGAGAGTTCCTGATTCAAATTATGAAATGCACCAAAAAGGATCCATATAAATTTATAAAATCATAAATTTATTACAAAGCCACATCTCAATCTCAAGAAATCCGCATAAAAATGCTTGATCCCTAGACATTTTTGATGTGTGTATTTCATTAAGTATTTTACTTTTTATTATCATTGTGACATTTAATGATTTTTGAGATTTTTATTTCATTTTGAAAAGAACTTAGATTTTCTTTTTTTTTCTTTTTTTTTTCTTTTGTTTTTTTTTTTTTTCTTTTTTTTTGGACTTACATTTTATTTGATTATTGTGAATGTGGTCATTTTTATTTTTTGTTTATTTTTTCCCACAACTGTCTGGCAGTTTGAGTACTACATATAAAGCAACCTACCCAAATGTCCTTTGGTATTGTTCGTCGTTTCGTTGAGCTCCTTGAGTTATAAGTCGAGCTACACGATAACTGACAAATGCTTGCAATGACTGGACAGGTCCACTCAAATCTGTGTGATTATTTCTTCAAAAGACCATCTACTACACTAATCTGCATAGTCCTCATGTGAATTGAGCATGATTGTGTCTGGACTTCAAAAGAGACTATGACCTCTGAGTTTGTTTCGGCTATTTCTTCTCAGAGTAGTCAGGTACGAAACACCGGCCCCATCTATTTTTAAAAAGTGACGTGTAAAAGTGTTTGTAAAAATCTACTTGCAAAATAAACATCATTTATCATTTAGCAGGGTCGGGAAAGAAAATTTATAGAAAGGTTTAGAATTTTTAAAATATTTATATTATGGTATTAATAAAAACCTATGGCGTCTAGGTTTCTGTCCAATGTTTTTATCACCATATCAATCAATTGAGTGTCCTCCTCTCGATAGGTACTCTTTTACTTTTTCTGTGAACACAGCATGCACACGCGCAGGTCGCTTTACGCTTCCACGTATAAAGGGTGTAAAAACCCTCTCAACGAAGCCGACAGATCTTACCGTGCCGAAAGGCACTTGTTCTTCCCGTTATTACGATATTTTTTCTGTTCTACAAAAAAAATATAATCGCAATGACGCGACGGGGAGAACAAGTGCCTTTCGGCTTCCTTAAGAAGTGTTTTATACCCTTTATAGATGCTCTGTGCTTTACGCCTTGTGACTAGGGTTGCCACCTTTATTTTGAACAAATATAGTCTTTTTCCCAAAGAAGCTGCGAAGATATAGTACCTCTTAGAGACATTTTAGTTACTAGAACTAACAAATATTTAACGAATAGAACTACTAAGGCGTGCATGAATGAATTCACCTGCATAAAATGTTTGGACAGCAAACGGAATCGACACACAAAGGCAATGGAGTCAAACATAGCAACAAATAATCTCAGTGAACTGGACGAAATAGTCACCAAAATCAAACCGTTGCTGGAATCAGTTGGACTCCACATTTATGAAACGAAAACAAAACTAGTAATCAGAGACCCACACAGCACCGCAACCCGAAGTCTTATTAGAATTAGAGGAACCAGCAGTATTCAACCGGCAGACGAGATTAAGTACCTTGTCTCGTGTAGGTATAACATCGACACTTAATCGAAACAACACAGTTAACGTCAGATGCAAACAAGAGATGCGTAGCTCTAAGGCCTTAATATCCTTCATAAAAACTCGAAAATGGAGTGGAAAATCGCGCGTCTTATCTATAAAATGGTCATAGAACCTGAAATGACTTACGGCCTACGACGCTACGGCGACAGCGGCACTCACAAAGGCAAACCGATCCAAACTCAGAAGATAGGAAAGACTCATTCTTAAAGATGTGATAAAGTGTACGCGAAACCCCGCGAATAAGAAAACACGCGAAATTGTTATGGGTAAAACAATTACTAAAATATTAAATACCTACAGTTATGCTACTACGGGCACATCCTCCGACGGCCAGAGCCTCGCCTACTACACGCAGCTATTAGATACATGGCGAAACGGTTAAAAGTAGGAAGACCAATGAACGAGAACCACCAACCACCAGACCGAGATCGAGACCATGGAATGAGTCACTCCAACAAGAAATATTCCATTATTTCAATAAAAGCAAAGAAGAATGGATTCAGCTAGCAGCAGATAGAGTAAAATTCTAGTCGGCCACCCAGGATATATATCACCTCAGCGAAACTGACAGTGAAACAAATACTACTGACGACGAAACATATACACGAAAATAATGTTTAAATAAGACGTGTCAAAAACGAATGGAATCGCAACTATCAGAAACGAACATGATTCTCCAATGCTAGAAGAGACCAACCAAACGAAGGTCAAAACACCAATGCTCATTCCTATGGATTGTACCTGTCTTTACCACTATTCCTATATTGGCTCTAGGCTGCATAGTCGGCTGATTGTGCCCGACTGGCTGCGGTTGGTCGGGCTTCCTTTCCCATCCCAGAGCATGTCTTTCCTTACAAAAAAGTGCCCTCTGGTGTATCCGGCATGTTGTGTGTAAGAAGCTGCGAAGATATAGTACTTTTGGGAAATCCAGGAAAAAAAAGTACACATATTTATTTTGATTTATTTTTCCGTAGAGGTTTTGAGGTTTGTTTTTCGGGTTCTTGCTCTTCGCTTTGGCCATCAATGATCTATTGCATTTAAAATAATAAGGTAACTAAAGGAATCTGAACAATTTAGATTAATGTTCAAATAAATAAAAAAATATTTTTTAATTAAACGAATAGGTGGATGGTTTATTTCTTTTTTCTTTCCATTTTACATAATTGTCATTAACATCTTTGCATTGTTGGTCGAACTCCCATTCGCTCTTATATTTTTTTAGCCTTTTACCTTTTTTTGGGTGGCGTGCAAAAACCATCATCACTATCTATGTTTTTTTTATTCTTATATTAAAATCGGGCGGCATTCATCGACAGTTTGACGTAGTACGATACTATATATTATAGTACGAGTGGCAACCCTACTTGTGATCCATCGTCAGGGCCGTAGGCATGGAAGGTGCGAAATCTTGGAACCAATCTATCCGAGGTAGCACGAAAAATTCTTACTTCCATTTCCGTACTTTGTTTCTTTGAATAAAAATGACCTAATTTATCCGAAAATATCCTTTGCATTATTTTTATATAAACAGAATTAGCTCTAATATTATAGTCTGCGCCAGATAAGTAGGAATTAAAGGTCATTAACCCGCATACATTTATTCAAATACATAATTCCGAAAACAGAAATAATGATATAAACTTGTCCCGACACGACCTATAACGTGATCCTTGACTTTTTCTAGTAATGAAAAATGATTCGTAATGTATTGTCGGGGTACCTACGCAGAGAAATTAAGGAAAGAGCAATGACCTTTAATTCCTACTTATCTGGCGTAGACTATAACTATCAAAAGAAAACCTATAGGTAAAGTTCGAGGTAGGTGCTACAATTTGCAAGCTCGCTACTTTCGCTCTTGCATGCTATTTTTTTCGATTGATAGGCTTTTCTGTTTAGATTGACAGAATTACTCCTCCTCCAACGAAAATCTAACAGCGAGGTGGAGTGCAAAAAGTTTCGAACTGTTTTCATGGAACTGAAGATGCACTAGAAATAATTCTGCCAGCGCTTAAGAACGAAAAGGTACAGTGTAGCCACTCCGACTTGCGACTAGTTGACGTTACGATTCATCAGACTACTCTCAAAGTTTGATTGGCTTAGCGAAGTAGTACCTAAATTTACATACAAGAGTGGAAGATACAAGCAAGTGGTTGCAGTTGCCAATCGCCAGTTTGCAGAAATCTGTACTAACAATCTAGTAGCTAAGTGTAATATGATGCTCATTTCTTTTGTTTCTTTGGTAATTTTTGTTGCACGTGTGCTTAGGACCCGTGTATATTTTCGCAGCTATTGTTAATTCAAGAAACTTCCGGGGAAGTTGATCTCACAACAATGAGTTATATATAACGCCAGTTTACTAAACAAGATAATAATGAAACAGTCTTGGCCCTTGGAGTGGCTGCCACAGAGCATCATACTTATACAAGTGGCTGGGCAACCTGAATGAAGCAATGATAATAGGAATGGCGTAGCGTATATTCAGTATATTCACACTTTGACATTAATATTACACTAGATCCAAAGATATTCAATAGATTCAATAGCGATTTCAAATGGCACCACAACCAGCACAACTGTAGAAAACTGTAACATTACGTTTTAAATAGATAATTTGTTAGTTTCTTTTCATTAGACAAACTAAACTACAACAGCATGCATGATATTTTTTCCTTACCATAGACGTTTGAATTTTATATTTTTCCAATAAGACTTGTAATGGCAACACCGATTCTATTGTTTATGGGCGATTCATGGTGGAAAAATTAGTCAACAATTTTTAAAATAATATGAAAATACACCTGAAACGGCATGTAAAGAGCCATTTAGTTTAGTTTAATGGGAAACACGCTTAATAAAAACTCTGAGCACAAGAATCAAAAGCAATCTACGCATTCAGACCGCGACGGCCAGGCGTTCACTAGTCAGGTAAGTGATGAAACGAAAACTTGTTAATGTCATTCTCAGCTGAACTCGCGTAGCTGATATTTTTGTAGATAGACGCAGGATTCTCCTGTGACCGTTACCTGCTGCGTAGTGTTTTAGTATCTGCTTTGTGTGGACGAGATAATGTACATAAGGATTCCATTTAATGTCCATTGTTTGTGTCAGTTCTTTGTTACCTCCATGCGCATAATTTATTTTTGTATTTAGTTCAGTCTCTCCCATTTCGTGGGCAACCTCAGCGGGCGTTCCTTCGTCAGTGTTACGAGCAACCAGTCGGTGTACAGCGCATCACGGCCTTGGTCTCGCGTCTCGAGGCGAAGGTTAGTACACAATATACAATTCGTCAAAACAAACAGTTTTCTTTCCTTTGATTACTATTATGTAGATCGCGCCAGTTTCAAATTATCAAGATTTGATATGTAAACATAAATTTCACTTTGGCTGTTTACATTTTATTGTTATAAATTAAATAATTATTTTCAAGTTTTTTCTTAATTCAGTAATCTTCTTTTTACACACATCTGGCACTTTGTTTTATCAGTAAGTGTGAAAAATTTTACTGAATCACAAATTAAGTCAATGATGATGGTAAATTAAACATGTGCATTAAAATATATTGAATATTAATTAGATTACTTTAAATTTTAATTGAAATATGCAAAACATCATTGATGTCTGCTTATATCTTTTAAATAAAATACTTCCAAATATGCAACAATGGTTTTGGTGCATTTACTGTAAACCTGTCTAGTAGATATTATCTATTGTCAATGTTATGTTTTCATAAACATGTAGACTACAGTGACTATTATACACTATCAACGATGGAGGGGCAGGAGTCACACATTTTCTAGTGACATTGTTTTTGAAAAGTTGCAAGGTAATTTTGATCATCTTGAGAAGAAAGAAAAACAAATCATTACATTTTTCCCCTTACCAAATCTTGAACTGTTATTCTTAGGGTTATTAAATCTTCGGCTTCGGCCGAGGTTTTGGCGAGAGCCAATTAATCGGCGTTGGCCAGAAGTCGACCTTCGTTTGAACACTATTGCATGACCTATCAAAAGTACAAATAAATTATAATAACTTTATTAGCTAATTCACTATTCCTTGTAAATGGTGATATTCAAAAGATCGAGGCATTTTAGATTGATGGATAGACTACTGTTTATTATGTTCACCATACAAATTACAATGTAGAACTTATAAACAGGGTGACACAACGGGCAATATCAATAAAAACAATCTTTGGATTGTTTGGATAGATTTAAGTAGAAGGATACACAATTCTGTAGGTAGGCTGTGGCCATTAATAAAATAAATACATACATAAAATAATGGCTCAGTTGAAAGATAAATTCAATTTTAATGACTTTACACCAGTAACAGCAACAACTATACCAGTAACTATCTATCATGGGGTTTAGGTTTCCGCACGTAGTCCTTGAAGTGGACCATTGTGTGTGAGCCATGGTGGCCGATTACTCCAACCAGCCCACCTCCCTGCAGAAGCAGATCAAACTTCCCAGTCTCCTCAGGGCATCCGCATGGGATCTTGGTGTTCCCAGGGTCTCCTCGCGAATCTTTGTAATGCCTGTGCACTCAAGGAGCACATGCTCCGCCTCCTTGCATGCTCTGTACAGGGGACTGTCAGTGATTCCTAGGGTGTGGACGTGTTTATTCAGTGAACAGTGTCCAGTGATGGTCCCCACCACCAGACGCAGGCTATCTCTGTACAGGCGCAGACAGCTTTGTATCCAGGGATGGCATAGCTTCCTTGGATTGCCTACATCCTGGTGTAGAGGTCCTCTATTTCTCCTCTTGTATTTGAGTGTGATCCTTTAACCAGCTTCTTAGCTGCTTGACAGGAATGGGCACAATGGCTTCGGGTCCATAGGGTTTTGTGCTGGATCCTCTTCTGGCAAGTTCATCAGCTGCATTGTTTCCAACTACACCAGTAACAAATGTACTGTAGATTTTTAAAATATCCTTAAAGTAAAGAAGTTGTTATGTTAGATTGTTTTGAGAAACCTATTTTGTAAAAATGTTCTGATAATTGTTTATTTAACATTGTGCTGTGTCAGTAACAACATATTATTTTTAATTTACGCCATGATACATATTTTTATAATTTCCTATCATACACATGGCTTATCTTAATCTAATGACTTGCAGAAAATTCATTCTTGCACAAACTTTTGCAATAGTCTTAGTGCAGTGTCAATACATTACGATGTGTAAAGAAAGCATTCAATATTGCCTTTAGTCCTCACTTTTTGTTAATCCACCAGACACCATTTTCCAGCACATAACAACTAGTTGTTTGCCATGGATTCACTATCCTACTACTCCAAATAATGTGGAGCCATTAAGGATACATACTCGTATTGTCTACAATACGAGTATGTATCCTTATTGGCTCTAGCCAACAATTCAAAGATATGCGGCACCTAGCAACATGCACTGGGCTCACATGGCAGATTATGGCCCACTTGACTGATTGTGATTGTGTTGTTTTACAAATGAAACAACAACTGTAAAATTACTATTGAATATTACCTTGGACATCTCTTTAAAGATATTCTGTCTTTCAAACTTATATCTCAAACATGGGCCAGGAAATAATTAATTTCATGAGCATTGTATAATGTTGTGAGTACATGTAATACTTATCATTGAGGAGATGACTACTTACACGCAATAATTAAATCATTCGCCTCAGTCTGTATGTCATGGAGATAAGTATAACAACAAAGACGTGTCATACTTAATTGTGTACTTTAAAAATAAAAACAGTTTTGAGAAATGACCTGTTACTTAATAAATGGTAAGGGGTGTATTGAAAACTACTTTGTTTCTCATCATCTACCTGGCCTTCTCGTAACTATATTGGGGTCAACTGCCTATATCTAACTGGGTGCAGCTGGATACCAGTGTTTTACATGGAGTGACTGTCTATAATCTATCCTCAACAACCCATTTACTGGGGAATATGATACACCTTGGTTTGGTACGACTGGTTGTCATTAACAGGCCACTGACTAACTGTAACGTAACAACTGTCAAAGATCTACAAAAGACAGCCAAGAGCTTGGTCTCGGCTGTCTTTTGTAGATCTTTGTACCCAGTTTCCTCTGTGTATGCACAGAAGAAACTGGTCTGACCAACCTCGGCAAGTGCTGCTTAACCTAGTCAGTAGGATATCGACCCATGCGGCTGTTAATTGTTTAGCCACGAGCTCCTCAAAAAGTAATTCGAAAAGGTTCGTAACAACATCAAATTGCAACCAATACAGTGGGAGGAAATATTTTTTAATACTGCAAATAATTAATTAAATTAAATAAATTAATTGAATTTACCTAATATTTTTTTTTTTAACTGCAAATAATTATCGTCAATACAGTAATAGAAATTCAATTTTTAAAAAGTTGATAAGTGTATAGGTGCCTTAGTGGTGCTTGTGACCGTGACTTACTATCAATATATGAATTGAAATTGAAACTATTAATAATCACTAATTCAAGTAATAAGATGTTGTTGTTTATCTAAACGCAGTCTGATTAGGTAAATAGGACATGCTAATTCAGATATTAATACATTGATGCATAATAATTCTCTTCACTGGTTTGATTGCCAGTGCATCTCACATGATTGAGAGATTACGAGTTTATCATGCAGTTTCAAACATCTGCATAGTATTATTGTAGATTTTAGTGAAGCCATTGATACTTTCATTTTCATTTACATTCCATGTCGGTATACTCTATACGGAAACACAATTTTAAAACCTTTGCGTGTAGATGGACTCAAATAGCCACCTGCGCAGGTACAGGTGGCTGGGCAGGATGCGCAAATCTTAAAACAAGTCTAGTCTTCGTAAATTCTAAATCTTAGTCAAAGAAAACTGTTTGTTTTAGAAATTTACAATAGGGATGATGATTGACAAAAAAAAAAATGTTTCTGTTTAGTCCGTCAGTTAGATTATCGAAAAATATTGGATAAGTACATGTTTTTTGTTTTATCAAATTAATAAAAATTCACGAAGATAAAACGTGTCAAAGATCATGAGTGGGGGGCTTGTGACGTCACATTTGAGTAAAAAATGTACTCAAATGTGACGTCACACGAGTTTTCGATGCGCTGTATCGTCTTCAATTTTTTTGATTACGTATAAAAAGAAAAAAGAGTGTCCAATATTTTTTGGAAATCTATCTGACGGACTAATTAGTTTTTTTTTGCCATCTACCCTATTCATCATTTACAATTTTTAAAAACATGGCTCTGCATGGATGGGATCCTTTCCATTAAACTACGTCCAATTTTGAAACAAAACAACAAATTCCAGATGGAATGACTCCACATTAAAGAACCCACTAGAAGCAAGCAAGACAGCCTGGCCAGTGGCTCACAAAGAATCAATCTTCCAGCCTGAATTCCCCATCACCACTGATCTACTCCAGAAAGACTACCAGATAGAAGAGACAATATCCAAAGGCGCATTTGGTGAGGTTTATAAAGTGAAGAAGATTAGTGAAGATAAAGAATACGCACTTAAAGTGCTTAGTAAGTCGCAGGTAAGTTTTTTATTGAAACTGTTTCTTACACCCTCGTTTTTTCTGGCCAGTTATTATTATCAATCAATCAACTCAGCCTAACCTACTGCAGTCTTCGAATGTTCATAGATATTTTCTAAACTGCACTACAGCACCCAGCTCAATGCCTTCAGCATGTCCCATACTATACAAGCCTGTCACATACTGCTATGATTATAAAGCAAAATTTAAGCTTTTGTTTTTTAATGTTAATTTAAGCAAACAAATGGTTTGGGTTTTGTTGTCTATACCAGGCATCTTGCTAGACTGCATACCATGAGAGATTTATGATTGGTCTCTCCTTTGAAGTATATTATTTAGACAACAAAACTAACTTTCTATACATAGACCTAAAATCATAACACTCCTTGACATACAACATGAGATTAGATAAGTCTACCCACTAGACATAATTTAGATCTTTATCTATGACATATAACATAGGGTAGAGTTTATCTCAAGCAAAATGCATACATAATATTATTATATCACCAGGCAGCTACTTAGTGGAAAACTGTGTCTAAAATTATGACTACAAAAAAGAGTAATCTATTCCCGTAGTGCTCGAGAGCATCATTGCATTTTGTCGTGGTCATTTTTGTTTTAGATTTTATTTAAAGTGCGCTCTCTTCAATGTTACCAACAAAATTGCCTGTTGTGTCACTGTCACGTCACCTGCTCTTACGCCGTCTTTATTATCTGTAAAATACGTACCTATTTGACTATGAATTTTGATTAAAAAATAATAATTCTTAAAAATAATCTTGATTAAGTAGTCTGAGTAATATCTTATTATCATTAAATTATCAGTTTAATGCTCGCAAGTACACAAGAATAAAGTAACTGACCTATAACTCGATTTAATTACCTGCGTGATTGCAAAGAACGTTGCCTATTGACATGGGGAAAAAACAAACATGAAGTATCATTATTTAAGTGTATGCTCTTTACTGTGGAATCGTCTAAGTAACATCATTGTTTTTTTGTACCAATCTATTCGAATTATTTCTTCTTGAATGTTCCACAATTATCATGGCAACAAACTCCATGAAGTAATGTTTTTTGCTAAGATTACTCGGCAGTAGGTACTTGCTAAGAAATGGCTCAAACATTGATGAGGTCATGGCATAAAAAGTCTAAATGGCTTCAACTGTCTTGGGACCATAGCCCATTCAGGAAGTAACAAGGATTAAAGTCGCGTGCGTTACATTTTTTACCTTTGCAAAATTTGATAAAGTTAAAAAAAGAATATGCAGCTTATGCGCTTATATCGTAAATCTTCTTATCACATTGACCTATATGTAAACTTATTACAACAAAATGAGTTTCACGCAGCGATAAGCTTTCAGTCAAATACTTTAATGCGTCTTATCACCGATATTTTGTCGCACACTTAGGTTATAGTTATTCAGATGGACTCGTGGCTACTTAATAGCTAGAACGCAGATCGTTCTATTTACACGAGTTTTAATAACGTGAAGTTGAAGATGGGTGACCGCTTTCTTGTCTCTAAATCGTAACACACCGTGACCCGCAGAGCGTGCGGTTTAGCATAATAATTTTCCGTCAGTTTTCAAAGGAGATGATCGAAATATAGCCTATCCTTAACTTGGAATACCGTGTGGTATCACTGGTATCCCACTGGTTCAGGTTCGGATGTAAGATAGCCACTCTTTGTGAAATATCAATATGAGCATGCTGACGAATTAAAACAAGTTTGTCTAAACGGATTTGATAGATCAAAGTTCGTTTGAGTACATTTACCTCGGTTCATGTTCAAGTGCGTTAAAAAAGACTGACTTGTGATGATTTCGCAGTAAGTTGTGCGACAATAAAACGAATGTTTTTGTTATTGATGATAGGATTAAAATATCAGTGAGTAGGTACCTACCTAATTACTAATTAGATGGTGGATCCAAATTGCATAGGCGGTCGTGCGAAACGGGCCGCGGTCTTCCCTATCTCGTCTCTGTATGACACACACACGCACGCTTAGCATTACTGTAGCGCGTGCTTCTCTTCACATTGTAGGTAAGTATGCCTGTCAGTGATACTGATAACTCGAGCACACGATTATTTACTTGTTAGAAAACCAGTTTAGGAACTTATGAGAACAGTTCTAGAATACTGTGTTATTGACCCTTGTTCCCCAGGATACAAACTGTTTCGTATATAACACGTAGGTAACGTTGTGTTAATCTGACTGGGAAAACCCCACAATCCTCCGAATCATATTCACACACATTTCACTCACTTTTCCTCTTACGATAATTTCAGCTGCTAATTCACTTTGAATATAAATGAGACGTAAATCATTTCAGATAGTGAACGAGAGTGCAGTGCGCCAGGTTAAAGAGGAAGCGCGCATTCAGGCGGCGTGCGGCCATCATTCCTTTATAGCGGGAGCTGTGGCCCGCTGGCAGACCAAGAAAAGACTTTATATTGGTAAGTGTGCTTTAGAACAGGCCTTTCATGTCAACATTAGGTAGGTACAGTCGATTGACAAGGGTGAAGCACTTGTCGATCGACTGTACCTACCTAATGTTGTTGACAACTGTACCTAATGTTTCACTTTTTGGGATAATATGCTCTTGGACATGTAAATATCAGCGGATCCCAGGTTTACCTTACTTACATAAATGATCCTAAAAAACTTTTCAGAATTATCTTCAAATAAATTATAAAGTTAGGAATTTGGCGTCGGGTTGGCGAAAATTAGGGCGGATCACTCAACTTAATTGAAGATGAAGGAAACTGTCTTCAACCACTTGCTTGTCTTTTCAAACCTTTCTTATTCAGAAATAGACAATAACAAATAATAACAACACAACCATGACGTTTCCATATTATCATCGTTATGTTTTATCATTATCACGAAGACGGAGTTAAAAATGATAGCACGACTTTTAAGGTGAATGAAAGGTTTTGTAAAAATAATCTGGGCGGAAATTGTCTGAGCTAACAGTGATAAGCATGTCGATGTTTATAAATATTTGTCACTCTACTTAACAGTGAAAAAAACCAGTACCCTTTGCGATTTCTTGTTTTTGTTTTGAATTGTTGTGTTGACACAAATCTTGGTAGTGTAAATAAATACGAACGTTACTTTGTCCTGCCTTTAGACGTTGACACACGCAAGACCTGTGATAGTCACTTATTTGCTGGGTGATTGCATTATCTTACACTCTAAATATAGTCTACGCAGCCATGTCACGGACACTCGGCTACGGCGCTATTGTTCCCTCCTCAAATCCAATTTATTTCGAATTCAACAGGATGACCCAATTAGCTGGCACGTTTTTATTAGGTGACATGCTAGGAAAAATAAACGAGTTTCTCTGAGAAAGGTACTAAACAATTTCTTCGATAATAAGCAGCCTATAATGTTCCCACTGCTGGGATTCAGACGTCTTTTTGAGAGGAAGTAAGGCGTAATCCACCATGCGGACCCATTGCTTGTTGGTGGATGTAACTTGTGTTCGAATTTATTGATCAAGGACCGTCGATTTCCTCACGTTTTTTTGTTAATTTCCTCATTTAACACAAAAAAAAGACCTTAACAAAACGTTCAACACCATTAACCCTTTGACTTTTTCAATCACTTTAAATGGTAATTAGTTGAAGTCATCCGTCGTTTTAGCACAAAAACTATAAAACGCTTGAATGCTAGCGGTCACTGAGTCAACCTGTTTGTGGTCATAGGGTTAATTTGAGCAGGAAGGAACGTCAGATTAGCACGTCGACTGATAACGGAGATAACACGCGACCCATTAGTAAAGGTGATTGTTCTAGATAAAGTTTTTATAAAAACAAAACAATTATCTTTTTTATCGGTTATGTTTAACTTGGAGTGTTAGCGAGTCTGCGTCAATTAAGGCATCACTTACATGATCAGTTTTAGCTTCTGGTTTGGTTTATCAAAAATCCGTATCGCTGTAACGCGTGTGTAACAGCCTCAAGGCCAATGCGCACGCGGCGATCGGAGCGACTACTACTCAATTCTTTGGAGTTAAACAGTCTTACCGTTCGCTGAATGTTACCAAGCATCTGGGCCCTATTTAATAAAACTGTAACCTATGATAATACGACGACGTATTTGTCAAAACAGGTCAAATTTTCTGTTAAATAAAACAGAAAATATGAAAAAAAAAGTCTTGAAAAAAATGTCGGTTTACCTGAAAAAGACACCTAAACTTCAGTTTTGCCGGTACAGTTAGGCCTTTTCATGTATGGTATGGCTCTTAGGACTGTCAACACGAATGAGTTCGTGAGTTTGGCTACTGAAATAAGTACCTACTTAGTTGATGTTTTGTCTTTGTTTTTTGTTTATTTTGTTGATTGAGGTCGCTTATCGGTTAGGTAATTTGAACTAGGTCTGCGGGATCCACTTAATGATGCGTTAGTTAGTATCATTTGAATTGTATTTACGTCGAAGTAATAGTTTTAGCTATTCCGTTAAATACTTGTTTCCTCCACTAAATCACGTTTGCACTCCAGTAAGAGTTCAGTTGGAAAAGCCTGACTTGCTAAGTGATTAACATCCTTCTGCTCAAATACAGCATTCTCTTTGTTTGTATTATTGACACAGTTCTTCTGTATTCGTCTTCGTCTTGACCCCCATGGTTATATTTGAAGGCGATTTTATTTGGTTCATACTCCGCTGTCAGCCTTCGCCAGTTGGCTTCGCCAGCGTGGAGTTCGGTAATTGTCCTACGCGATCGGGTCCAGGAGGGATTCAGGTGTCAACCATCTGTGTACCATCTTCATATAAATCCGTTCAGTAGATTTTGCTTGAAAGTGTAACAAAAATCCATCCATCCATCGTCACGATTCTTATTTATAATAGTAGTAAGATATGATTCATTCCCAGTCATAATGATGTTGTACCATTGGCAGGTTTTTCATAGTATATTAAAAGTTTCAGAATACATTCCCGGAGGCGAGCTGTTGGCCCTACTCGAAAAGTACGACAAGCTACCTGAAGAACTCGTCAAGATATTTGTTGCTGAAATTGCTATTGCCCTTGGTGAGTTACTATTTTGCACATCACACAATAACATCACGCTTGTAATCCTCAATTATTAGTTAGAGGTGTACCCCATAGTAGGTACTACCAATTGGTGCTAGTTATGATTTTTAATATAATATTTTGTCCTTTATTTTATCATCATGTTTAGAATATCCTTTCCTAGTGTCGAAATTTGGCCTTTTAAAAATACCGACAGAGTAAAAATCCGTAAAAGATTATTATCAGCAAGATAAGCAAATGGATCGTTGAATGCACGAAGTCGTTATCAGTGGTTGACCATCAAAATTATCCTGCAGTTGCCTTTTACAAAGTAAACAGACAAAAAGAATAACTTGTTAAAACACTCCAAAATAATACAAAAGAAGATCATCTCATAACCATTTGTGTAAGAGGAATGAGGTGAACATCCCTAAAGTTAACCCATATACAGGGTGTAAACAGACTCATCACGAAGCCAAGCATTCTGTACATCAAACTAAGTAACTTTACGCAAAAATTATTACTGGGAAACGACTTTTTTGGGGTGAAAAATCGTGTTTTGTTGTAGAACTCAATGTAACGCACTCAAAACATTGTGCTCAATAGTAAAAATCTTACAATAAAAACTTGTATTTAAATAAAAAGTTGAAACTTTGACCCCAATGATGGGAAGAACAAGTGCCTTTCGGCTTCGTTAAGAGTCTTTTTACACCCTTTATTATAAGGGTTAACCCCTGTAATGGTTAATCAAACAGATTATAGGTCTAACCAGTTATCCATTAAACCCGATTAATAGGTCTCTGGTATGAGTACTTCGATTGTACCCACATTTGACCCAGATTAGACTATAAAATAAGCGGCGAGTTTGATAACATGCTAGGAATTAAATATATATAGTTACAATGTTCGTTTGATGTGCTTTCAGATTTCCTTCATAACGCTGGCGTTATATACCGAGACTTGAAGCCGGAGAACATTCTTCTCGATTCTGACTGTCACATACGTTTAATCGACTTCGGACTCTCTAAGTGGCTCTCCGCCGGGTCGCGCACTACTACGCTCTGCGGGACGCTCAAGTATATGGGTAAGTTTTATCGTCACATTGTACTATTTTGTCAGGGGATTCGCATATACTTTCGATAACAAACGCGCATATGACAGTGTGCTTACGTGATAGGAAGAAAAATAGCTGTTAACTTAGTTTTAAATAAGACGCCCAACTAAAACGGTCATTCTCCATTTCAGTGTGGGAGTTGACTCGTTTCATAATTTAAAAATGGCACAGTGCATCGCTCGCTCCGTATCCGTAGCGCGTCTGACACAGAGGACCCGTCAGTAAGGGAAGCGCGTTTGAGTGATTATGTCGATAGTAGCGGCTCGCACTGTAGCGTCGGCTCACTGACGCCGGCAACATGAACGCACGTACTATCGCGTTCGAGCTGTCGATGGAGGGCAGGCAGGTGGACGAGGTGGTCGCTTGCATCTTCCACACGGTGCTGTTCCATCGCTCCAGCGGCAAGTTCACGTACAACAACGAGGAGAGCTACTCCATCCGCACCGTGAGCTACGTGGACGTGGACTGCGACTTCATCGACTTCACGTACGTGTGCTGCGAGTCGGGCGCGCTGGGCCGCAGCGTGCGGCGCGACATCTCCGACTTCTCGTCGCTGCTGCGCGGCGCCGACGCCAGCGCCGCCCCGCCGCGCGGCTCCATCTCGCTGGAGTTCTTCCAGAAGCGGCGCGCGCGCTGGCCCTTCCAGCCCGAGTGCGTGCCCTGGGAGGTGTGGACCGTGTACTGCGAGCTCACCGAGGCGCGCAACGAGCACGACATGCACAGCAAGCACGAGAACGTGGTGGAGATGCTGCAGGACAAGATCGTGTTCATCACGGAGATCATCAACCGGCACGAGTACGTGCCCAAGATGCCGAGCCGCTCGGACGCCGACCTCATCTTCGACACGTCGTACCCGGACATCCAGCCCTACCTGTTCAAGATCCACTACAACCTGTCGGGCGCGCCGCCCACGTCCGTCGGCAACACGGTGCGCAAGCTCATACGGGACACGCTCTCCTTGTGATGCACACTGTGTTCTACTCCCACGCTAATACGCGTCGCTCCAAGCCGAAGGATATTATACTGCGCCATGCGTGATACAGACGCCTTGATGCGACCCAATTAACACCATTTGTATAATCTTTCGAAGTAAACTAAATTATATTCATGTAGATGGCGGTGCCATCGAAGAATGCGGGACATTATTATTTTACTAAAGATTTAAAATTGAAATGTGTGATTTATTTTTACTATGGACACGTGTAGGTATATAATAATCATAATGTGAATGAATTGTTTTACATTGAACTATTGAAACTGTATTTAAGATTTTGACAATACACAACATCTGAATCTAATATATCTGTGTCATTTATTGTACTTATGCTTTGTTTGTTGCACAAACATGTGTTAAAGTTATCGTTGCAATCAATGTTTTGTGTGACTTTAAGTACTAGATATCAGCTTTATGACTGACTGTTGGCTTATACTAAACTCTTTTGTGTTTCAAATTCGTGTAGGCCACTATTACTATTAGGAGGTCCAGCTTATCTAAATTAAAATGGTTGAGGTTGTTAATCTTAGTTGCAGAATAAACGAAGTATTGCATGCATCGCTCATACACTCCCTTCGCGTCGTCGTATTTAACTGTTATGTAATCGAAGATTTTGTCTGTTGTAACATTAGTTTTAACTTTAGTTGTAATATCAGAGCTATGACTCAGAAGGCTGGTTGATGTGTCCATTCATTTCGTCGTTTATTTAAACTTTGGATTCGTCTGTTGTTTATGCTAAGTTTTTTTTTATATAGAACAGTTTCTCAAGCATTCACAGAAGTTTGATGTAGACATAATAGTTACCTAGAAATTTGAATGTGTAAGCAAATATGTAGTTAGTTTTGTATGAATTATTATTAAAACACTTGAGTTTTTGTTGTTGAGGTGGCACTAAATATTTTTATTCTTGACTACTAACGCTTCTAAGTTTAGTCACACTTCGAGTCACGCTGTACTGTTTTAGTATAGTCATTCGCCTATTCACTTATATTTAAATGATCGCTTTGTGATATCGCCGGGAATAATCCAGAAATATTAAAAAAAAAAAATGTAAAAAAATATATTGACTTTTGATTACGCGTGGATCTAGAGAAGATTGAATTATTATTATATTAAAATAGATATTACGACTTAAGTAGTTATATATCGTCAGTAATTTTTATGAATGTGTATTATAAATATTGTAAATAGCATTGATAGTTGTCACTTGCGTTGTTCGAATAGTTGAAGCGGTTTGTTGAGAGAGCTTTATTGGTATAGAACGTACTAGATGATCACTGATTGTTCATGTATTATGTAAAAATATTAGGGTAGATGCGGCGCGTGGAATGTCTCATGTAGGTTTAAGTGACGGTGAGGTGAATAATCAAATCTAAATTGTAACGTCATTTTCTCATCTCCTTGTTCTAATACTTTGCGATATTTTTATTTTGATGACGTTCCGTAAAGAGACCTTAATTTATTGTAGCCCGACTCTCGGAGCGTCGTGAAAGGAAAGCATATTATGAATCCATGACTATGCAACTGAACATATTTTAGGATAACTTTATTCTTTACAACATTTAACGTTATATTATGTATGTGTTTTTTTACGCCAGAGTCAATTGCTTTTTAGTTTTTTGTTTTCTAGAGGACTGTGAACCGAGTCCATCCGTAAATTCTGATTTACTATCCTACCTCATTTTGTGACTCTAGCTTTAGTTTATCATGTCTCTAGGCCTATCTAATCACACTTGTACCTATTACAAAATATTTATCAGAATTGTTTCGTCACCAAAGATGAGGCTGTACATGCTTTACGATCTTATAATTCAAATTCTTTTAAATATTTTACATAACACGTAAAAAGATAGCTTGTTTATGTGCAATTTTGATATTAAAATATGAAAAAATTCCGAAAAAGGAACAAAGTAAAATGTTTTAATAAATATCGACAATGCATGTGTAACAATATCTTTAACTCAAAGATTTATTATAATATCCATTTGTAATTTTCATATCAGTAAGTACCTTAAATTTTAATGATTTCAAAATGTTTACAAACAAACCTTGGTGATAACGACAATATATTTTATTCTATACCTTGACGGTGTGCCTCGTTTAGTGTAAGTGTGGTATGTCGAGCACATTGTAAAATATTATATCATTGCACTCGCTATGGCCTTATTTAAAAAAAAAAGATATTTTAGAACTTTAAAAAATTCACGAATCGCGTGTAATAACGGCTGTTACATATTAGAGTTTATGATAAATGAAACAGGAAAGTATATATGTTGTGATGTATAAGTTCAAAAAAAAATAAGCTAAAATCTTAGTCTTGTGATATAATTTATATATAAGTGAATAAATGATGAAGTATTTATTTTTGTTTTCTTTTTTTAATACCAGTTGCAAAGGCTTGAAGTTGTAGAATCAATGTGGGATACTTTTGATGTTTTCCTGAGTTTGTTTCAGGTTCCATAAAAAACATACTTGATTAACTTTTTCTTGAACACACTATATGAAAGAAAGAATCCTTACACATACTTCGATTCGATATACCTCACACTTGAGAAGCAAGCTTTAGAAAGCACCTAAGGCTTGGCCGCTGAGAGAATGCGTTCCTGACAGGTCCCTTACATTACCCTTTTTGCCTTATTAACAAATAAATATCATTAAATCAAGTAACAATAAATGTTATAATTTCGCGCTAAATTTATGCACCAACTGACAGACGTCAGGAACGCATATCTCAGCGGCTAAATTCATAGTATTATTTTACAAAACTTACCAGATTTAAATTTTCATTTCAACTAATTTTAGATAAATATTTCTGATTCACTTTTGTTTTTTAGAAAAATAAACTAATATACAGGCATTCAATTAAATTCACAAACAACTGTATAAGGTTCAAATTTAAAGATAAAAACGAGCGTTGTTTTTAAGTTTCCCTTTATACGTGTTGTGCTATTTCGCAAAGTGAAAGACAAGAGGACTTCGTGTGCTACACGCCATCAAGGAGTTCCTTCCATAGAAAAGTAATTATAATAGTTATTATATTAATTCAATTTGTATTTTATAAGCGTGAATGGAGGAATGACTGCTGCGTAGAGCACAAGAAGTGTGAATGATTCTTGAGATAATATTGGTGCTAATATTTATTGTAGTTGTATATTCTGGTGTATTCAACTCAAACTCAACGCTCAAAGCATTTATTTAAATTAGACCATTACGGCACTTTTGAATGTCAAAATTACAAATAAAAAACAAAGCTACAGTCCCAGTCACAAGGCATAATAACTTGAGAAAGTACTGTAGTTGCCCATTCCCTAGCGTAGATCTCTATGAAGAAGAACGGGCAACCAACTCCAACTTGAGAGTGAAATCATATTTACACGCACAGATCAGCGTTTACGAGTATCGCTATCTCATTCTGTCATTTGAAAGCGTCATTTGCTGGAACGAAAAGTCCAGCCGCAAGCATCCGCATTCATTCGCATCGGAAGCACTTTAACGTGCGATCGGAACACTGACTGTGCAAGAAAATGCTGATCGTGTGCGTGTAAATATGATATTACCCTAATAGGCTAGTTTCCACCATCAAAAAATTGCAAATCTATTTAGTCCGTCTTATTTTAATAAATGTTGTTTTTTTTTTCATTAACACGAAAATATTTTAGATTCTAAACCATCTCTGAAAATGTTGCCGGTCATTGAAAACTAACCCTGTAGGCCTGTATAGCCTATAAAGATGGACTATCTAACACAAAAAGATTTTCAATTCCAACCAGTAGTTCCTGAGATTAGCGCGTTCAACCAAACAAACAAACTTCAGATTTATAATTATTATAAGTATAGAGATTTATGTACACTTATCTGTTTACTTATTGAAATATACAGGGTGGAAAATACATCGAAGCACAAAAATGACGACCACGTATGCTGTAGGTACATCATTCCACACTGACTGTGCAAGAAAATGCTGATCGTGTGCGTGTAAATATGATATTACCCTAATAGGCTAGTTTCCACCATCAAAAAATTGCAAATCTATTTAGTCCGTCTTATTTTAATAAATGTTGTTTTTTTTTTCATTAACACGAAAATATTTTAGATTCTAAACCATCTCTGAAAATGTTGCCGGTCATTGAAAACTAACCCTGTAGGCCTGTATAGCCTATAAAGATGGACTATCTAACACAAAAAGATTTTCAATTCCAACCAGTAGTTCCTGAGATTAGCGCGTTCAACCAAACAAACAAACTTCAGATTTATAATTATTATAAGTATAGAGATTTATGTACACTTATCTGTTTACTTATTGAAATATACAGGGTGGAAAATACATCGAAGCACAAAAATGACGACCACGTATGCTGTAGGTACATCATTCCACATACAAATGTTTTCAGATATTATACTGGTTAATAATTTAGATTGCAAGTAAAATCGGTCAAGACTCATAGTTGTAGCAGTTTAAACAGTCTTGATCTTGACTTAATTTCATCGGGCAACCAATTCGTAATATGTTTGTTTGTGTGTTTGTGATTACTGATTATAATAATAAACAAAAAATGCACTTATAAAAAACATATTTATTTACATGTTTGGAAACCAAATCGCGAATAGAGGTTAAATTATTGACCTAATTTTATTGATGGAACAGTGCAATCAAACTTAAACGCAGTAATTTGTGACTAGAAGCCTTTCTATTTTTGGTTAAATGAAACAGGGTAGATGACAAAAAAAATCTAATTAGTCTGTCAGATTACAAAAATTACAAAAACGGCCGTAGATTTACAAAAACAATTGGACACATACCTATTTTTTCTTTTTTCACGTAAACAAAAAATTAAGATGATACAGAGCATCGAAAACTCGTGTGACGTCACATTTGAGTACATTTTTTTACCGGAAAGTAACGTCACAAGCCCCCACTCATGATCTTTGACGCGTATACTCGTCAATTTGTATTAATTTGATAAAACAAAAAACACGTATCCAATATTTTTTAATAATATAACTGACGGACTAAACATAATTATATTTTTTTAGTCAGGAATCATCCCTATGCAAAACTTCAAATATAGCAAATATCATTTCGTTAAGTATCACTAGACTTTGATTTAACCCTGTGTACCCTGTAGTATACAATACGTAGTAAATGTTGCACCAATACTATCTCCATACAAATCGACGATTCCTAACTTATTTATACATACTTATTGTTGACAGCCCCTGAGGTGCTGACTCGGGAGCCCTACGGACATGCAGTGGACTGGTGGTCGCTGGGAGTGCTCACCTGCCGGATGTTGACTGATGAGGTAAGATTAAATAAGTACTTAAAATTATTGCACCTGTCCCAACGTCTGCGATGGGGTAGATGACACACCAATCAATTGAGATACTTTTTAAAAGCTGTCAAAATGCGGTTCTCTCATAGATTTTGTATGGCAATAGCTAACTGTGACGTCATTGTTTATTCAACTCAATGACTCAACTATTTATTGATTTCAAAGCAACTAAAATCGAATTTGGCAATTAATTAAAAATAAATCGGGTTTTCAGGCCCAAAATAAAATGTTTGTTTAGATATAGGTGTCTGGGAATTATTGTTTTATGGTGTCATCTACCCTATTAGCGAGAACCGACTAAAGGCAGTTTTATACGGGCTGTAAACGGACCCTTCACAAATCCGTCGAGCAACATTTTGTACATAACATAGCATTACATCACGCCGTACCTAACAGTACACTCACATTTCGCCAGTTATGTTTAAGTCCCATGTAATAGGGGGCGCAAATCCAGACTCCGTGGCTGCTGAGAAATTCCTGATGGAAAAACCCAATGACACTGCCCGACCTGGGAATCAAACCCAGGACCTCATGCTCAGCAGTTCTGCTTGCGACCAGAAAAGAATAGAATAGCCATTTATTTTCTTATGTAGGTAATTAGAATAAGATGGTTACAATAATGTAATCAAAAGGCATAACACACATAAATGGAGAGGAAATAACGCACATGCCTTCGTAGTTTATTAGCAGAACTTCTGTTCATGATAAGAAATTACTCTTACTACCGTGTCGGAGTAATTTATATCGCCCCACACATGTTTGAGTAGGTGCTTGGCCAGCACATTGTCAAAAGGCAAAAAGATAGATGTTTCATTCAAACTGTTATATTATTAAAATTAAATGTACAAAAAGCAAAATTTGAAAAAATGATAACAATAAAATTTGGTTTATGTATCACAATTCACAATTGAACACGTATACAAAGATTCGTGTCCGTGCTATTAACCGTTGAGGAGTTTTCTCTCACGAGATATGACACCATGACTTAATTCTGGTATGACATAAAAGAAATGTATTGTCACCAGAACGGTCGTAACGTGTGTACAAAATTTCAGCTCAATGAGGAATTTTCCACTGACGTTTGTAACTCTTCAGTATATATCAATAGATGGCGCTGATCAGCTTTGGGATTTTTTTTAAGCGGCGTTCTAGTAAATCCAATGAAAAAGAATTTACTACGTATTATATTATAGGTCAATGGTAAAATCTTTTCGCAGGGCAAAAGAAACTGCTAGACACATGTCAAACTCATTGCATAGTATAATTTCTTTTATTGATGAATATAAAGTGAGAACTTTAAAGAACCTTTTTTCTGTCAAACATTTTTAACTTAAAAAGAAGTCTACTGTTCTTTTGCATCACTGAACTGAACTACAAGTTTTTGCATGGTTTTTGCTATTGTTCTTCTGAGTGTTTTTGCGTTACGTCTAAACTCCTGGTGCGTCGAGTCGAGCTTAGGTTCCTCCGTACTTCAGTTAAGGCTTGTGGACATATAAACGAGCCATTTTATTATTCCCTAGGTTGATCAGCGCCATCTTCTTTTCTTTTAAAATATGCTGTCTTGGCTTATCTCTGTATTTATTTTAAGTTACCAGTGTTACGTTCGAACACAAAAATACTTCTAACTTACTTACCCACATTTTTATTTATCCGAACTCGTAAATACACATTTAATAAATTTACTCGTTATCTATTTATTTGTAACCATTTATTTATATATTATGTTTGAAACTGTTTTTCATTCACCTCCCCTCAAGGTTCATTGGAAGACCAGCGTCAGACAGCATCACCTGTCTGGCATGAATGCTGAAATGAACCTTTTTGGCGCAGCCGTGAGGCATACAACACATATTATGTTTTCCTCCTTAATTTGTATCTTTTAATATTATTGTATGTGTGCTATAATAGCTGACGTCAAATAAATATTTTTTCTTTCTTTCCATCTAGTTCGTTCATAAAAAGCACTGAAAAATTTCCCTTGGTTGGGAATTGGTTTAAAATTCAATTGCAAGATTTGACCAACACATATTATCTAACTGACGAGGCAAGTTAATTAAAAGCTTGTAATAAAATAGAAATTGTTTTTGATGAGAAGAAAGTAATCTTAAAACTTCCACTGTTAAGCTTCATTCACTTTCTTTTATCTTATTGCACTGGCAAGATTCTTGTCGACTGCAACAAAGTTACTTATCCATCTACTCACTTCTGGCTTCATCATAATATCTTCAGAGTTTCTTGCCCGTTCTTCTCCATAGAGATCTACGCTTTGGAATGGGCAACTACAGTACTTTCATACTTTGTATGCCTTATGACTGGGTCTGTAGCTACATTTCATTGTTGTCACAATTCAAAAGTACCTTCTGGCCTACTTGAAATAAATACTTTGATTTTATCCACAACTAGCGATCCGCCCCGGCTTCGCACTGGTGAAATGTCGATATAAACCTTCCTCTTGAATCCCTCTATCTATTAAAAAAAACCCGCATCAATATCTGTTGCGTAGTTTTAAAGATCTAAGCATACATAGGGAAGCGACTTTGTTTTATACTATGTAGTGATAGTGATAAGTCATTCCCATTGTTTGAAATTTTTCTCTGCCTAAGATTAATACTGGTCTGGAAAACTGTATCCTGGTCTGGAAACTTCATAGAGTTCAATAAGAATAAATGAACACAGCGTTTTTTTTTTTATAAATCAAAAATCTTAATTTATGAGAGGTAATGTTTGTAAGAGGTAATCTCCGAAACTACTCATCCGATTTCTAAAATTCTTCTACTGATGGAAAGCTACACTATTGCCGAATATCATGGAATGCTTTTTTCGTGGACGAAGTTGCGGCTAGAAGCTAGTATCCATCATTTCACTGTGATAAAATATTCATCCTTGAGCAGCCTACTGCACGTAATATCCATATTATTAGTATTCTGCTCATAGAGAGCCTAACGACTGATATGAACCCTATAAAGTTCAAGTTTAACCTATTGTAAAGGTTGTTAATGTTCATTCGCTTGTGCTTAGTTTCCAGTCTGGGTAATCAAGAGGATTAATTGCAATGTGGAAGTAGCTGGAAACGATCTACTAGCAATGTCCAGTCAACCGCACCCCCTTTTTCGTTCTCATACATAGCCCCCTTTGTTGCTAATTCCGTTTTTTTATAGCAGTATCTAGTAAATACATACTCCTTAGGTTCGGTTAACCGTCCCTTTTTATTTCAAAATCTCCAGGTGACTCATGCTTGTAAAAATAAAAATACTCATAATATTATAAAAACATATTTTATTACTTATAGTACCGGAAATTCGATAATTTACTTTGACAAATAATAATTACATACAACGTAGGTAATTTTTCGGTTCGGCTATTTAAATAGTCTCTAGATCTAATCGGAGATATCCACGCACTCGCACGCGTGTTACGTCGTGCACACTCAGTCACACTCACTCGTTACTCGCATGCACTCCCGCGCAGGCAGGGCGGGGGCGGGCCGCCGGGCGGGGGGCGCGTGTCGAGGGACGTCGACACACGCCCGCCGCCGCACGCCACCTCACTACTTATCTTAAATTAGGGAGTGCTCTTCTCTTCCGATGAGTTTTCTTTCGATTCACCGCTCTCCGCGCTCTCTTCGGAGCTTGAGCTTGAAGGTTTGTCGCCTTGAGGCTTTTCTTTCTCGTCAGGTTTAGCCGGGGCTGGTTCACTCTTCTTAGGCTCCACCTCAACCTTTGGCTCCTCGACCACGTACGCGGGTTTAGGCTCTGATTTAGCGACAGGCTCTACGATAGGCTCTGACGCTACAGCGGGTTCGCTGGACTTTGATTCTTTCTTTTCGGCTTCTTCCTTTTTCACCTCTTTGGGACTTTCTTCTTCTTTGGCGACTTCGGAATGCTGAGCTTCTGGTTTGGGTTCTTCAGCAGTTACAGCTTTGCTCTCGGATTCAGATTTGATTTCGGCAACAGGCTCAGGTTTGATCTCTGCAACAGGCTCAGGTTTGATATCCGCAACGAGCTCAGGTTTGATCTCGGCAGCAGGCTCAGATTTGCTCTCCGAAGCGGGCTCTGGTTTGCTCTCAGGAGCAGCCTCGGGTTTGTTCTCAGCAGCAGGTTCAGATTTGCTCTCAGCAGCAGGGGCAGGTTTGCTTTCAACAGTAGGTTCAGGTTTGTCCTCAGGAGCAACAACCAGTTTTCCATCGACAGTGTTGCGGACTACGCGCAGGCTGTCTTCAGATGCAGAACTCACTTCTGATTTCGGTGCATCAGGAGTGGCGTCTGAGGCGGGTTCTGCAGCCTTGACTTCTACTGGCTTGACTGCTACTGGCTTGACTGCTACTTTAGGTTCTTCGGTTTTGGTTACTTCAGGTTTAGCAGGCTCTTCCACGGGGGCCGATGATTCAGGCTTTTTAGGTTCTGCTTCAACTGCAGTGACGGGAGCCTGAGGCAAGTCAATTTTATTTTGTGGCTCAGGAATATTGTCGGGCATGATGACATCGTCTGCGATTTTAGCGTCATTTTTCACTGCGTTAATAACATCAATGCTTTCCTGGGGCAACGCTGCTGACTTAGCTGATGCATCTTTAGATACCTCATTCACTAAAGCAGGCACTTCTTCCGCTTTGGGTTCCTCGGGTTTTGCTTCAGGCTCAGCGGCTTTCTCTTCTGGTTTAGATTCCGCAGGCTGACTGGATTCAGGTTTCTTTTCAGGTTCAGGCTCTGCCGATTTAGATTCTGGTACAACTTCTTCGCTCTTAACTTCTGGAGCCTTTTCAGCTGCTTCAGGCTTAACTTCGGGTTTGATTTCTTCTGCAGGCGCGTTTTTATTTTCGGGTGCCTTCACCTCGGGAACTTCCTCAGCTTTTTTCTCTTCAACTGGAGCAGGTTGATCGTTGACGACCTCCTCTGATTTAGCGATCGACACAGGTGGAGGTGGTGCACCAACATCAGGTTTCTCCTCGGCCACTGGCATCGCCAGAGCCACAGCCGCGAAGGCCAAGCATAATAGTAAGACCTTCATCCTGGAAAGACGAAAACGTACAATTAGTGGTCTGAAAATAATGACGGAGATTATTATGGATTCAAATGCACGTCTGCAAGTCGTGAGCGCGGTAAGGCCAATGTTACGCGCCGGCCGGCTTCGATGTTTCGCAGCAATTTTCCTATTAAAGCTGAATCATCTAAGGGCCAGATAGGCTGGGGAACGGGTACCTATCTTCGAATCGTCTCGAATTAATGTCGATGTGCAATAAGTAGGATGTAAACTATTTATAAAATAGGCTATGATATGATTCAGAGCTTTCAAAGGCACTTTCTCATGAATACTACAAGGCAATGAGAGATTAAATAAATTCGTTTTCCTCTTATTAAAAATAATAATAAATACACTTAATGTGAGCCAACATCCGTTGCTGCTCGCAGACTTGTATAGGTAAACGCATAATATTTAATTATAGGTAGTTATACTGAATGAAAGATGTAGTTTTTGCTAGGCCCTCCGGGAGGGCTCATCTATTTTCCATTAGCTAGTAAGGTCGTGTACCCCGGCCTGTGCTATTTTTAGCCTGTACTAGCCAAAGGTAGGGCATTAAGGTGATATCCCAGCTCCTGCAGGAATGCGGTCTGGCGCCGCACTACAAATAGATAACAACCTTCGATGGGAATAATCATCTTAAAATAACCTAGTATTAGTTACCATACAGCCATGCATTTTCAACATGCAATCATAGTAGACATACTTGAACATTTTCTTTTTACGTATCGTGCATTTACGACTGGGGACATGAATCGGTTGCTAGTAATGTACCTACATAAGCCAAAATTACGTAAATGAAAGGAGACAATATACTATTTATCATTTTATTAGTTATAATTTAAGTGCTGCACATGATGGACACTTCCTAGTGCGTGCTCAGAACTACGCAAACTACGCAGGATGCGAAACGCGCGTTAGAAATATGGATGATCCGGCCAGACGACGAGAACGCATTATCTGAATTTTAATTGGCTCATTGAATTGAATCACCAACTAGAATGCAATACGTGGCATCGTATGAATGATTCACACGCATACGCACTTGTCTCCCCACGTTTTAATCGGCCTCGTATCAGCTTGATATTTATAGTTTTAGAAGAACATTCGCTTGGAAATCCACGATATTTAAATTGCGGTCAGCCTAGGCGTTACCCGTCAGTCATCGTCAGCTGTGTCTAGAATTTGAATGGTTTTGTAAAAAAAAAACTATCAGACGCCATCTGGACAGACTGTCTTGGCGTGTGACGACAGACAAGTGAGAATTATATTACAGAGTTGCGTGTTCTTTTACTATAACTGAACGACGAAACGACGCGCCAGAAAGCTTCCAGCGAGATACGTTTCCAGTTTTCGTTTTTCCTTTATAGCGAAGCCTGCAGCGATGTTTCGATTTCTTTTTTTATCTGTAGCAGGTCAAGATGACCATTTCAGGTGTATCTTTACGTATAGTTGCACAAGTCAAGTTCAATACGTAACGAGAACCAGTTCTATAAGTTACCGGTTATTACGGCGCTGTTCTTACTTCATTTTATAAACGATCAGTTTGTGACTTTTTTCTTGATGTGTCCGGTGTATTCAATGTCTAAAAATATTAACAAGACTTCGTATGGGGTGCCTACGGTTAAAAAATTAAAAGGAAAGTCCGCAACAGTCAACTTCAATTGTAAATTAATACCGATGATATAATTTAATGACATTAAATAGGAACTGAGCTTTTTGATTATGGTCGAGTTAATATGCATCCTTTGGTTATCAATGATTCTAATTGGCATTTAATTATTCCTTAGTTCTGAAGAACGCGAAGCATGTGCAGAAACGTCATAATAAAAAGTAATGGCCATGTTACAGGCAAAAATTGAAAATAAACAGATATAAAAAAAAATGTTGCAGGCATCAATTTCACGAAACTGGTTCGATCAATAAACCGATGAACCTTGCGCGGGCGTTGCTCTGCAGCCCTGCGCGGTTGGCATCTGATTACACATAATTTAGTATTATTACTGCAACACTGATCGTTATCGACCATCTTGAATTTTGTGGCACTCCAAGCTGAGATGTAATCGTTCGTAAATTTTCCTGAAACATTTTGGAAAGGCTTCGTGAAAAAACCGTAGCTTAGAAAAAAGTTACATGTAAGGATCGAGCCAGATGGCGTTCTGCTCACCCCGCATGAAAAAAGAGTGAGTTTATGCATAAGCCTTTTACACACATGCGTGTGTAAAAGGCTTTGATTTCGGAGCGGATCGCTTTGATTCACTTGACAAAGAGACGGAATAAGGACGTAATGCTGAAGCATATTAAAACTGACAAGTACAAAATGACGTATATCACATCGCAGTTCGCGTTAACATGCTTTATGTATGCGTTTGTGCGCCGAGGTATTTTCTGGAAGGATATCCTCAGCGGCTGAGGGCAAGGATTGTCGTCCTCCCACTCGACGCAGCAATCTTTCAATTGAAGCCCAGCGCATGCTCGCTCATTGACGCAATGAAAAAATTTGCCTGCCTGTAGGCACGCAGTATGTCGACTTCATGCTCCCAGCTACTCGACTCAGTCATTTAAGTACAATTTGATGCAACATGATTGCAGTTACTTTTAATGGACTGTTGTTGACGGCTTGGGAACTGTTCTGCCTCATTTTGTTTTGTCTTTTTATATGCTTCTTGAGACAAACTTTTATTCGCAGCGTTGCAGCTACTTTGACAATGATAAGTCTGCTATCTGCATTAACTTTTTCTCGTTCAACCTAATTCTGTAGGCCTTGTGTACTCCGTTTATTATATTGTACCAGAACTTGTCACAGTTACAACATAATGACAATGTTACGGCTGACCGAGCTTATTTACGAAATGCACATATTTTAACTCCGATCTCCTTATTCGAGCGTAACAGATGAAAATTGATTATTTTGAACTTTATAAAGACATTCAACCTTAAAAATGAAACTGTTGTCATCTGTCATTGTCCGCTCTGAAATGACTCATGTAGAAATCGAGCCAATACTGTAGTGTTTGCCATCAAAATCCAAATTCACATTTCCTGAAAGTCGATATTCAGCACAATCGATGAATTTATTTCAGAAAATCTTGTTGGTTGTAAAAAAACTCAAAATTCTCAAAATTGAAGTAATTGTTTCCTGAGTACATCTATATCGTTTCGTGTGTATTGCAAAGTACAGTAATCAACATTATAATATGTTGCATCAGTAGTATTTTCTACGAGTAGTGATGTGATGTTTCATCAAAATGTTACAAGGACTCGGTAATGTGCATCGTAATTACTTAGGCACACCATAATAACCCCGTTTTCTTTATCTACCAAGTGAATCATATGAGTTTTTAGCTGATGATAATAATCTGAGTTTGTGAGTGCTCTAGGTCTCGCGCAGTCGCGACCTTTCCGTGGTTCTTCATCGAAGTGTACGATTGCGGAAATCTTGTATTTTAAGGAAGGCTGTATGCATGAATTGTTTTAACTACTTACTAATTCAAGATCTTATCAAAACTGCATTAAAAGCTCATTGAAACAAATCTTAAATGACAGTTGGATAACCAGTCGCGGGATTTATTACGCATTTAGTTATAATTTATATGAGCATCCATTTGCTAGAGAATTATGTTTAAAGAAAAGCGCTGGCTATGAATACAAAAGGCGTTAATATATAATTGTACACGCGTTGTTAGAAATGTAATTTATTATATGGCGTTGCAGCATAATGAGCGGGAATCGTGACCATTTGTTGATCCAATTACGTGTTTACCGCGTCGCGGACGGTGTGAGCTCCGACCAATGAACGTGTCACAATCACATCTTCGCAACACCTAGCATCGGCATGTAGAACACGTAGTCTGAGGTAATTCATATTATCTCATTTATAACCTATAATCAGGAATGACTATATCGCTACCACATTATGAGACAATAACTTGTAAGAACTTTTGTTTATAGTATCCATTTACAAATGAATCGTAGCCGTCATTGAGTTTGAAGTAATAAATGATAATAAGGGATCATCATCCTAGCGTACTCGCTGTTATTCAGGCCCTTTGAAATATTCCATTGCGGCGGATTGAGTAATGTTCACGTTTTAGTAAAGGTTAATGTTGCAGTCCCATTCTTAGCGCAGGCACAGCGCACTCATGTCCAGGTGGTCACTATAAAATGCCGAGATGATGTCCACTATACGCTTACTAAATTCCCCAAACAGGTTTAACATTCTTCAGATGGTAACTGTGATTATTGGGAAATGTATTCAAATTAATTTCCATTAACCGTGTGTTGTGTTGCAATAGAATAAATAAAACATACCAGTTCACAGTAAATTATGTACAAATGTTAAGTATTATTGTGCCCCAAGTACAGTAATAAAATAAACTGAACGGGTTCACTAAAAAGGCAAATCTTTCTTTTTGGTTTCTCCGCGGTTTGAAACGAGAACTTATCGACCTATAGACGATTTTTTTTCTAGCCACGTTTTGCGCTTTCTACA
Organism: Xestia sexstrigata; assembly: GCA_941918905.2. Taxonomy (NCBI): domain Eukaryota; kingdom Metazoa; phylum Arthropoda; class Insecta; order Lepidoptera; family Noctuidae; genus Xestia; species Xestia sexstrigata. The sequence goes on from OW799214.2 coordinate 14,546,907, forward strand.
AAAAATGACCTGGTCTAGTAGTCTAGCTAGTACAAAGCTAGTTTATTTGATAGCCCACTTTCTATAGCTGTACCTACCTATGCAACTGTTAGGAATTTTTAATCGTACTATAGATCGGACGGTTATGTGTTATTGTGTGGTTGTCAGCAAAGCTGCGATGCATTATGAAACTCATTGGTACGTGCGCGTTGTGCAACGCGACCCACGGCCCACGGTTCATTGTCGACGTATTGGGAGTACAGATCGATCCTATCCGGTCCACAATAACATCTCACTCGCATAAATCAAACGTACCGATGTGACAATGGCTTATGATGGATTGTTTAGCTGCAAACCCAAAGCCTATGGTGCAATCCATGTAAAGTTCGTTGAATTGCTTGACTAAATACAAAATGTTAGATTCAGTATTTACATTCGCATCAACTATAATATAAATGTCAAAAGATTAGCTAAAAGATTGAATCATGATTTAATGAACGTAAGGATGTCAAGTTTTCACTCAATTAATTTTATTTAGCAATGTAGTTTCGAAAATAAGCAAAACCACCATCTAATTTTGAGTTGCTCATTCAGTGCTGTTTATAGCTACTAATCTGGACCATTAGAATTTTGATAAAATGTGTAATTTTGTTACATGCAGCACTTAGTGCATTTTTCGAGCGAATCGTTTCTCATGCTAAATTTACCGACTGGAATTTAACTAAATGTGATGCGCACAATCAAATTATTACCTTTATGCTAACGATTAAATGGATACCTTTTCCTCTGCTAACAAGGTTTGTTATTACCAATTAAATATTATTTATTAAAAATAATAATAAATTCTTATGATTGAGTTAGGTACTTGGTACCTGCCTATATTATTAGTGATTTGTATTTATCTTCTAATAGATTAAAGTCAAGCTCAAAGGTTTAATTATGCCTTGAGACTATTAAATTTATATCGTATTTTTTATTGCCGTTTTATAGCTACAGATATTTTTAACGTTTTTAGTTAACTGTATTTGATGTATGGTTTCGAAATCGATTTTGTAATATCAGAAAAACAATTGTGTATCTTAACTGAGGCCACATTCTGACCATTAAGGAATTTGAACTTGTATATTAATTTAAGCAAAGAGGTGAACAAGGAATTTGAACTTGTATATTAATATAAGCAGAGGTGAACTACTAGATGAACGGTAAATATACGGTGGACACCAGTGCAGTATAAGAGTACCATAGGTCAATGCCAGCGGAAGAACTGAGTTTGCCTAACGGCACAGCCCGGCTCGGGCAAGTGTGAAATGTCAACAAATCTTCTCATTTCGACTGCGACCACTTACCGGTGACTTATCTTGAACTCTGTCTATGTAACGTGACATTTTTGTCGGTTTATCGAACATACACGCGTTATGTAACGCCTCTTAATTATTTAATGTTACATTATGTAAATGATTGCGTTTTATTTTTAACTAATTGATGTAGTGGAAACACTACTGACACAATAGTAGATGCCGTAGCGAATTGAATTGAGCTTTTTGCTTTTATAACTTTTTCAGTTTACTTATCAAGTTATTGTTTAAAAAACCGATTTCCTCTAAGGTGTCTTCGCAACCGTGAAGATCACGGTTCTTTATTTGAACCATGGAATTATTGTCTTTTTTATGTTTATGCACAAGTCTCAAGATTGGCCTTGCCTGTCCAAAATAATTACGTATGCTGCTTCAGACCATTGTGGTGGCTAAATATCCATGATCCGTGGAAATATTTATCATTATGCTGAATAATTCACGTGACTATAGTTACCTTGGGCAGAGTAGCTTAGGTACTGGTCACTACGCTTTTTGCATAGAACGATACTGTTTCTGTACAAGTAGGGTAACAATGAGCTTCTGCGGATATTTCCATTAACGTGTAAAGTTACAATGGTTTATGAGCGACGTCTTCCACAGAAACGTACTGCGCAAATCATATTGGTGCTTGCGTCACTGGGTCGCAGGAGCGTATGCAAACTGACGCCATTTGAGATTTATGGAGCGCGGATGTGATAGTATTGCTAACTATTCATGTCATTCGTGTATCCACGGCTTTATCGCCTATTGTTAACTATAATTTTTGAATTGTTCTCTATGAATGAAGGTGCTAGTCATTTTTATCGTCTATTTATCAAAGGCCTAGTACCTAACATTGGTGTTTAAGCTAATATATGCAGAGTTAGTTGGGCAGAAAATTAGGCGCGTGTCATGGCAGCAAAACCATAAAAAAGTGTAAAACGGCAATTTTAAATACAATGCCATATACGCACGCCACTTGTATTGTGCGCAGTTTACAATGTTTTTTATTGCTTACAAGTTAATGAATAACATCGTGTCATTTTAATTATTTTTTACTGATCTCAAGTTAGTTTGCAGGCGCCCGGGCTGCCAGGGTGAGTCATGGAAACTATTTGATTTTTTCTGCTCGTCTGCGATAGCTCGAGAAGAGGTTTTATTGGTGAGATGTTTTTATCGTAGTTTTGTTTCGCTCCAGTCAGCTAGCGGGGTCATTAGCTACTCACGACCATCTGTGGCAAATTACTGATTTCGTTGCTGTAATTCCTTGATCATCAACTTTATGGCTAGCTTTATAGTTTTTGCGAATTTAAAAGCACAGTTTATTTAATCTCGCCTTTAATTGAAGTTCGCCGAAAACACAGAAAAAAAAACGATTGTCTATAATTTAACATTGGCATCAGTGTATGAGTCATTGGGTTTTACTCGGAACAAAAAACTGTTATCAACATATCACGCGGTGTTCATTAATCAATACATAATTTCACACAAAAATATGATTTTAAATCGACTTACATGTATATTTGTAATAGGAACAATATTTCACTATTATTGGTTGCGTACGTCTAAAACACTAACAGTAAAAAGTAGTGTTAATGTAACTAAACGCCTAATTAATATACAATGTTACTTGTCGGCGACTAAGTAGGAACGGTGCGAATGTTTCAGGCGTAACCTGATGACGCCTGCATAGGCCTGAAATCGATTATCCACGCGTTAGTCTTGCCTGAACTGACGCTCCGTGCTTGAACATTCGGTTAGTTTCTTTCAGGAAATTAATTACGATTTTCTAACTAAACAGTGCCTTTTTGTAAGTCGAGAAAAAACATATGTTTTTTGTATCGTGCTAATTGTTATGAGACGAGACAATATTACGATGATAAAGGCTTATTATAAATGAAAATCATGTTACGTCTTTTCTTCCAAAATCAATCAAAATTAAAATATTTATCCGAAGAACCTTTAAGAAGGTATAATAAAAACCTAACACAATATCAACAAGGCTATAATTTAGTAAACAAATACATAGCGATCGTTAAAGCATAACAACCATAACCGCAAATCGGCAATCTCCGGTGACTGACTGCGTCGTTGCATCGCAATCGCATCGCCATTCCGTCCTGTCCCGGGAATAAATCCTGGTCATCCTAGCGTGAATTGCGCTACTTGTTTTATTTATTGTCTGGACAGGTTACAACCTGCGCTAAGCTAGAATATAGTGCATTATATACTACATAGAATGCAACTGATCAATTTGAACTGATTGCTCGAACTAGCGCAAGGTATTACAAACAAACGCTAAGTGCTATTGTGAGTTGAAATATTCGGTTTCAAAATGCGAGCTGTGTTGTTTTCTTTTAACACACTTTTAGCTACTAGGTAGCATATAAAATAAGGGTTTGTATTGCAGGTGCAGTGTCCTGTCCTATTATCACCAGTAATTCGATACAACCTAGCGTCAACGGTTTTACTTGATCTATTTACTGCGTAAACAGGTTATTGTTAATGCCAGTATTATACTATTTGAACTAGATCAGAGTAATTGTATGCGTTCGAATTAGAGAGTGCGACTACAAAGGTTTGTTAGGCTGTATGGTAGAGATTTATTTATAGATATTTATTCACGTTTTAAAATTTAAATAAATATTGTGAGGATTAACAGAATATGAAGAGAAGGCTTCGAAGAAAGGCTTTAACACTTTTCAAATTTCTGGATCCCTAACTTCACAAATTTTCTTAACACTATGTATGTTTCATACTCACATGAATTTAGGTCCTGTAAAAATGTTGTAGGGACGATGTAATCACTGACACAACTTTATGTTTAAAAGCTCCAAGTTATTTATTTTATGTGTGCGGTCGCTGTGACGGTCGGCAATGTATTGGTGGTAGTTTGATAATGGCCGTGTTTATATACCGCTGTCGGGAGGCGCGTTGACATAGCCGATGCAGGCAGGCTGCGTATGACCATCTCCACCGATGGGAGCTTCGCTTTTTAAAATATTGTCTTCCTTTGTTGTTTTTTGAATATCGAATTTAGATAGATGGCTTTAAAAAACCTGCTTGTATACTTAAAAAAAGAAAGGTTTATTGTTTCGTACGTGCATTTCGATTGAACTTTAATTCTAAAATAAAAATCTTTAGTTAAATTAGTCATCTGCTGCTGAATGAAACATGGTTTGTTTACAAATATCGTAGAATGTAACCATTATTTAAAATATGATTTAAAATCAAATTGCAACTCATAAGTAGATGAGTAAATGAGGAAAATTTTGAGGTTTTTCTTAAAACAGTTCGACTGTGACCTGTGTAACTAAATACGATTCATGTACCAACAAGTTTTAAGACATTGTCCATAACTAAAATGTAGAATGTCTAGAGAAGCTCCTCATAACGAGTTAGCATAATTTTCATATTAGTTAACGTCAGTACATTCCGCTGAGGCGTTTTCCTTTATAAAATGGCTATTTTAAAAGGTTTATCTACCTTGGTTTTATTACTACTTAATTGATATTTTTATATAATGTTTATAACAAATTGCCCCATACTCCGAGATACACATAATTATTAAAAATGTAACCTAAATATTCACAAGCTTTTTATAGTTCATTGGAAATGTATTCGAGACTTCGAGTAAACAATGGCAACATTATTATTAAAATGATGATAGAATTTTCTTTTCTTTATGTAAACCGGTACCTCCGTACTCACAGATCAGTCAAACCGGTACGGACAAATTGCGGACACCGGACACTGACAGAATACAGGCTGGAAGCGACACTCATTGCCCCTGTCACATTTTTTCATCGATTAAAAAATATGTGTCAGCTGTTTTGTTTCCTACAAAGGTGACATACCTACATGGTTAAAATGTATGAAAAAGCTGTTTTAGGTCATTGAACTGATCAATATGAACAACTTTGACTATGGGACCTAACCCTGAATCGCAAAAAAAAAATCAGGTATTCCATAGTTCCATACAATATGTTCGCAAAAATATGTGTCGGCTGTTTCCTAAAAAAGTGACATACCTCATCATCATCTGCCTAGCCTTTTCCCAAGCTTTATTGGGGTCGGCTTCCAGTCTAACTGCATGCAGCTGAATACCAGTATTTTACATGGAGCGACTGCCTATCTGATCTCCACAACCCAATTAGTACTGGGTAATACGATACCCCTTAGTAAGACTGGTTGTCAGACTGTTTGGGCCACTGACTACCTGTAACGACTGTCAAAGATCACAAATGACAGCCGGAACCAACTGCTTAACGTGCTTTCCGAGGCACAGAGGAAACTCGGTATATAATGGGTGGTCACCCATCCACAGACCAACCGAGGCAAGCACGGCTTAACCTAAAGATCGACCCGAGCGGCTGTTATTATTATGCCTCGAGCTCGTCAAAAAAGTGATAAACCTACACGGTTAAAATGTATGGAAAAGCTGTTTTTTTTAATAACCGATGAAAAATTTCTATGTGTGGTTTTTTCAGTAGGTACATAAGTACTAAATACGTAGGTAGTACCCATTTGTGCGACGGTGTCCCACAGTGTAGTATTCGTCAGATTCTGGTGTCTGGGGCATCGTCCGCAGTTTGAGATAACCTATAGTGGAACTAAATAATTTGTATACAGTAAGTATCGTGGTGTTCGGTGGTTTCTGCCTACCCTCATGAGAAAAAGGCGTAAGTTTATGTATGTATGTAAGAAGACATAATACATAGGTACTTAATTAAATCAATTTCTCTTAATTTAATTCATGTCCGCACAATATTAGGCTACTTAGCATAACTACCTCTTATTTTAATTATTTACACGTAGCGGTACAAAATTCTATTCTAATAATTTATTTATAGAAAAATATGAATTGGTACCTAAACCGTTAAGGAATTTATACAGGTTTTTAAGTTAAATACAACATTTTTCACATAGATTGTTTTAATTAGGTACTGTAGGTATTTATGTAATATTTCAGTAAGTTTTATGTAGCGATATGCGAGTATGAGAGCAGCGGTGGCCCAGTGGTGGCGGCCCCGACTTACGAACAGTAAGCCGTGGGTTCAAACCCAGGCAGGCAGCATTACTTTGTGTAATTTATTTCATCACCACTGCTCTCAAAACGGTGAAGGAAAACATCGTGAGGAAACCTAGAACCAAAAATTCGAAGACATGTGACATCTACCAATCCGCACTGGGCCCGCGTGGTGGATTATAGCCCATACGCAAAATACGCGCTTTGACGTGAAGTTGCGGACACCAGCCTGTTATACAATATACAATGTAGCGATAATTAGTTAATGAATATGTTCTTCAAACGGACCTTTCACGAAGTCATCAACCAAGCATTCTGTACATCTATCTAATTATCTCCACTCAAAAAATCGTACAATTTTTTGGTTGAAAAATTAGGTACATACGTTTTTCGATAGGAATCAATGTAACGCACTCAAAACATTGTGCTGATGAATGCATTGAATAGTACGAGAGTCGTGGAGGTAATTAAAGTAAAGTTATATATATATTATATAAACTTGTACAAAAGTTGGTTTAAAACAAAAAACACATCGCTATGACGCGGACGGGGAGAACACGTGCCTTTCCGCTTCGTTAAAGGTATTTTTACACCCATACACATAACACAACATACCTACAAAAATATAGGCATGCAGGTAGGTACCTACTGACGGTTTAGTCTTTAGAGAGCTTTCACACGTTCTCACATACATCTCATCTAGAGATATAACTAACTAACTACGAAAGGTTAAGAGGCCATGCACACTACCGCCACTTTAGTAAAAAAATCAGAACTCGTTAAATACACAATTAATATAAAATCTGATTGACAAAATCAATGCTATAAAGTTCTAGATTATTGACGTCTATTTAATTGCGCGCTAGTGTGCATGGGGGATTAAGGGCAAAAGACCAAGAGAATCGCAATCCTATATTTGCGCTAGTCAGTTCAAATCTGCTTCTCGCTTAGCAACAAAGCCTCTGAAGCAGTTCATGTTGCTGAAAGCAGCAGTTAAAAGAAAATAAAGTAGCAGTAGAGATAAGATAGGAACATACCATAATTATGAAGGATGCTTGAAAACTATAACGTGTTGTAAACCAAGGAACCAAGTTAGAGATCTCCAAGAATGATCGCAATTATTCGTCCGTCAATTAGACAATTAAGTACGATCAATTTGCCCAAAATGGGCAAAATACAAACCCATTAAAGTATTTATTCAATAGTTTATTTGTAAAAGAGTTTATCCTATTAATTTAAAACCTTCACGTTTAGATAACCTAGTGTTCAAATTGCCATGAAGTATCTAATACCCATGAGAGCGAGGACTTCACTCCTCTGTTTACAAAGAATCTTATTCTAAAATATTTTTGGATATGTTGATAGGAAGTGATTGGAAGAACAGAATTATTCATAAATGTGTTAATATTTAGGTCCTGAATAGAATTATTCATAAATGTTTCATTATTTGGATGCATTAAAAATTATAGAAACAATAGGGGCGTATAGGATCGTAGAACGTGCTGTTGTGTAGTTTCCGCCTTCTTAATTATTACTTACGTCATTACTTACTATACTACGAGTATTTTCATAATTTATTAAACTAAAACAAAAAGTAACTACTGCAACACCAGCAAGGAGGTTCTAAATCAACTTGAAATTACCGAAGTCAGAACTTAAAACCGTTTTGATTTTTTATTAAAATAACATTACCTTTGTCATGCTCCGTCATCAGTCTTTCAAGAATTTTAAATAGGTACGTAAATATTTTGGTCCTAATATAAAATTTTATATTTTGTTTTGGCACATTAGTTTGGTTCTCCAAACAATGTAAAAAACTCACCTTTTTATATTTCACGCATAAACAAACATAAATTGACGGAAACATGACTTTACTAATAAGGAAACATAAAAAGAACATTTATTTTTTTGTACGTACGGATCTTCCGAGATTCCTAACCCTGTTTCATTTTATGGCTAACTAAAGTATCGGTCTCGAACAAAATATATTTTCCGACAGAACGACTATTCGTAAAATTTTGGATCCTGGTTCGTAACTATTGCTACGAAATGTCCACGAGTGTTCTCAACTACCAACATGAGAAATAAATTGACACTACCTGAAACTGAAAGTCAAACATTAATTCATAAATTAAGCCTTACTACGGCAATGCTGAATTTATTTTTTACTTTCATTTATTTAACTGCTCACCGCATAATTTTCTTTTTTAAATAAATGGAAACTCATAATTTACATTTATGAAGAGAGGCCCTGCTACTACCAGCCAGCAATAAAGACATGGTCATGTAGGTAATACCTGTAATAAATGAAAAATGTTCAGTCTGTCTAATAATAGTAAGTTTAATTGTCAGAACCTGAAGCATTGCGGTATGGTTTACTGAGTAATCGAAATAGCTAGTGTTTTATTTCAATTATTTCATTGTCTTTGTTTGTTATGCATTATCGTTTTATTTACTTAGAGTTCTCTTTGTCTATGTCTCTGTTTTGAACTAGGTTGACTGGATGTTTTGCCGTTTCCTACGTCGTCATGGGTAATGGCTAACATCGTGTATTTTTCCAATATTGGAACAGGTAGATGTATTTTGTGGTACCTATGTAAGTACATGTTTTGCAAAAACTCGTAAGTGCGTTTGTATGTCAAGAATTTAATAGGAAATGAAGCACTACATACATTTAAATATCTGCTCCGTTGATCTAGTGATCACGATTGCTGAGCGTGAGTTTTATATTGGACGCCCGGTCAGAATAAGTGTTATTGTGTTAAGAAGTTAAGATACAGCCTGGAGGCTCGATTTTGTGTCCGCGGGCAATAGGATCACCGCCAATTAATGTTTTTTTTTTGTATTTGACTAAAGGACTTTGTCGCTTAGCGAGCACAGCTAATTAATTAAATAAGACAAAAACATAATTGCCTGTTAGTACATACCTCTCTCTAATCCTTCGGGAAATACAAAACCCGGGTTAATGATAAACATCAATATTTTGATATTTAAAGTTTTTAAACTAACATGGTCACTGACATTAGCAGACATCACACATACATACATCACAAATACAATGTCATAGTCATTTACATTAATGTTTACACCATTTTTACTAAAATGGTAAATATCATATCCGGTTTTCAGTGTTAATGATAATATTAATAGGTATTTTGCTTTTTATGAATAACCAAACTTTCCATAATCATGCTACTAAATCAAAATCTCTCAAAAATTGTTCTATAAATAGGTCTTGTGACGTGTTCAATCAGAATATCTAATGTTGTTTGATGTTATGATAGTATAATTGTTGCGACGTAAATCTTCCACGTGGATTGGCTATTACCTTGTCTGGCTATGTAAATATCGGCAAATATCGGATCGGAGGCTCGTCCTTAGAATGCGCCGATTTATAGAATAATATGACTCGTATTATCTTTTAGTTTGGTCATTACCATTTCCATCTAGTAGTAGTAAATGCATAGCATAACAGGATCTCGAAATACCGAGACGCCGCAAAAATTTTGCGAGATTAATAAATCCCGAAAATACCGCGACTAAAACCTGCAGCATTTGTAAATATGATGACTAAGGTAAGATGGCTGTTTAAAGGAATTATCTATTCAACAAATTGTAACTTCACAGACGAAACGAAGCCAATAAAAAGAAAGGCCAAATCGAGTTCTGGGGCAAACTTTCATATACTAGAAAACCGAATGGAGATGGTACAGAAGCTCGTCATATTTGAAAATATTTTACGTTATTCTGAACGCAGTCGCAAAAACTAAGAGGTAGTAATGGTACTTATATTTTATTCCTATTATCGTAATTACTCTGTCACTTGCTATTCTCAAGTCAATGAAATATAGCCAACCCTAAAATTAGCCTGCACATGTGTATTAGGTATTCGTTTAGATCATTAATTAGCCATAGACAACACGTAATTGGCATAGAACTTCATCTAATGAACATTCATGGCTATCCTTCAATCTAACGGTAAAGGAAAACATCCCGAGGAAAGCAGCATAATTATTCTAGAACCAAAACATTCGAAGAGCTTTTTTTTTTTTTTTTTTTTTTCCGGATGGGAAATCATCAAATGACTTCTCCCGCTCTGGGCGGAGCAGGAGGGAGTGTCAGACTTTTACTGACTAAAACCCATCCATGTTCCTTCATCGCCCTTTGTGTTCCGGGGTCACGGTATCTGTTTCGAACAGTCCCGCAACCCCGGACATTCGAAGACCTGAGACTTAAGTCTACCAACCCGCACTGGCCCTCATAGAGAGGCCTGTGTCCCAGCTGTGGGAACATTATTGGCTGATTACTCTTAGGTTTCAATATAACTTTACAAAAACCTAATCGGTGAACAACGGCGCGGGCGCACAGTGGTCAGTGAGTGACCGTACACTTCACCAAGCGTCAAACAGTGGATAGTGATACCAAAACAAAAATGTTGGTATCGCTGCGTGCGTCTTCGACTGACCTTGACATTTCTTTTTGAGATGTGAAAGTATCGTATTGGTGAACTACCGTTTATCAGTGTTAAGTAACGTTACGTGTCCAGTTTATTACCGGTCGTAAGACCATAAAACGACCATCCCATCACGGACGAAGGTCATAAGAACAGCGCTGCGTAGGCGCACATGACAAAATTCTCTTATTCCAATGGTAAAACGGACTAAGTAGTTAAATTCTGGATTCGATTGCCAGTTCGAATGATCATTTGAACTTTCTATGCGACGTGAGTCGTGAACGCCTTCGATAACCAACCCAAGGTCACTCATAGACTTTATATTTAAGTGTGTTTCTGTTTGTCTATGGGTTGAGTACTTTTATAGGTTTGTTATTTCTAAAGTTTTAACTGGAGCCCTTAGTTTCCGTATATAGATATTGTTAAACAAATTGATACGATAATGGTACCCGTATACACGCATCAAATAAATATACATTTACTGCGTGATCAACATTTGTGTACATTTTAACGATGTTTTATACCAATTAGTCTCACTAGAAGGACAATAGATGTAAGAAAAAATCTCAATGGGGGTTTAACTGCTCAATTCAGTTTCGGGAAACATGACTCGTGTTTGCAATTGAGACAAATACTGTGGAGTGTCTAAAGGAATTTTTTGGGTGCATTGTTGTTGTAAACAAGGAAAAAGCCGAAAAGTCATGAATTTTGGAGACGAACATTTTAATGCTAAACAAGTCTCGCTCGTAAACTGGACATGGGCAATCAATCTCTTTAGCATTACTCATTTATCTCGTATCATTTTGGGAGCAGTGGCAGGTAACGGTTCATCGTAGGGGGTTTGATTCCCGGCAGGCACTTAAACTTTGTGTAATTTATTTGATTGCCTTCATTGCAAGATTCTTCTCAAAACGATGAAGGAAAACATCGTGAGGTAACCGGTAGGTACGCTCTTGAACAAAATTCGGAGGCGTGACTTCGACCAACCCTCACTTGGCCCAGTCCCTTCCCTCATAGAGAGGAGGTCTGTCCCAGCAGTGGGAACGTTATAGGCATGGGTTCCTTAAATATTTACATGAAATGTCATGTTTTAGCAATACGCGTTAATCGATTTGCGAAACAAAACCGCTCTCGGCTGGCTATTGATTAAGGATGCTTCTTGTGTGAAATCGAAATAAGTTGAGCAGTTTTGGACCATGTGGTGAGTTTTATAGGACCACTTTTCAACCTTATTACCTAGGGCGAAAGGAGTTAGATCATCAGTGAACTCGGTAGTACGTACCTAATTTAATTTAGTTGAAATTGGTTGGTGAAATTACGGGTTACAATTTCATAATAAAGTAGTATTGTAATTAAAAAGTAGGACGATAAAAAATATGTTTGATTGTACTCGTATGTAGTTTGAAATCTTTGGCCATATTTTTCAGGGAGAGGTTGAAAAATCTCATGATGTTTCGCGACGTTCCAATTTTAATATAGTGAAAAGTAGCGCCATAGCAGCTCAAATAAATTAGAATCAGCCTGTATTACCACAAAAATCGATGTGCCTATTTTTAGCTAAAATTTTAGTCTAAACATCTAGTATTCGAAGGCTACGCAAGTCTAGGCCATTTGCTTAGGCAAAGACCGATTTAAGTATTACTATCAGTCAATATCAATTCCAAAAGCAAAATCATATTAATTGTTCAATGTTATACAACATTGTTATTGCATAGTTCAGTTACTGCGATTACCTATACATTTTTATACGCCATTTAAATATGTACGTAGTTTATACAAAAATATATTAGTCACACGCGTATGTTAAGGCGGTTCCCCGAGCAAAATTAGCAACTCTCTTTGTGGTGGTTCAAACTTCGTTTGAAATACTGTTAGAATAAAGTTCTAATCAGCTTGCACTGCAAAGTGATTGTTACGTCAGTCACTGCAGGCCGAATAGTGCGAAATGAGTGGTTTTTATTCTTTATAAAATCAAATTTACGTCTTTTGGAAAAAATAAAACGACAATTATGTTCATTATTAAATTTTCTATCCTTTAGTATAAGTAGCAAATCAAAATAATGGTTACTTTACGAGGAGTAGCATTTTATAAATCATTATTTCTCATTTCTGTGGTTTCGTTGTGAGGGGATTTATTAAACATTAAGCTTCTTAAATAAAAAAATGAAACGACAATTTTGGAGTCAAGAATATGTAGTAATTTAATGTATTTTTTATTAGTTGGTATTTCTTTTGGATAAAGAGGAGTAGGCTCCAAAAAACTGCTCGTTTAAGGTCATTTGCTCGGGGAGGCGCCTTAATAAAATAATTGTGTAAGCGATTAATAGAACATATTTGTAGTCTTAGATTGATTAGAAATTAGAAACATCTAGAAATAGTTTTCTATTATGTGGAAATGTTCCTTTCCGTAAACTTACTGGACATAATTGTTGTGATAAATAATTATGACTTATACAGGCCTATTTAGATTGGACTATTTTACATGCCTCTTATTATTTTGGGCGCATTCGCCATTCTTCGTTTTTTTTAGATTTCCACTCTTTAAAAATTTAATTAAGGCTGAGGTGGGCGAGAGTCTGACACTCCCTCCTGCTCCGCCCAGAGCGGGAGAAGTCATTTGATGATTGCCCATCCGAAAAAAAAAAAAAAAAAAAAAAAAGGTGGGCGAGAGTGTCAAATTTTCCCTAAACAAATTTTCCCAGCCAATAACAATTGTTTTTGTTGATAGAACAAAGACCACATCATAATCAATCAAGTTCGGCAAACTAGAAGTTACAAATTATAATAAATCTTGCTTCTTAAGCCATGCTTTCATGAGCCTATTTGCATATATCTTGAAAACATTTTAGCTTTAAAACCTGTGTGATAATATTGATTCGATTTATGGCTAGTACCACCGATATCGATAAAATTGTTTAGAATAAGTGGTTCTAAAAATGCATCTACACTACATCTATACATTTAGAGGCATATAACGCCATATATTATTGACTTCCATTGGTGCATTTCAACGCATTAACGAGCCTCATAAAAGTATATTATTCTTATATTTTCACATAAAATAAGCTATTATAATATTTTCTAATTTGCTTGTCTTTAAAGTGGTTTTTAGGGTTCCGTAGTCCTGACAAGGAACCCCTAAAGTTTCGTCATGTCCGTCCGTCTGTCTGTCCGAGGTTTTGCTAAGAGATGGTTAGTATAGATAGCTGTAATTTTGTAGGAGTGTGTATATCAATTACGCCGACAAAGTGGTAAAATAAAATTTTGAAATAGAACATAGTTCACCTTAGGGTGACAGTAACTTATTTAGTCCCGAGACGGGGTTTGGTGCCCGAGCGCAACGAGGGCGCTAATCGTTCGAGGGACTAAATAAGTCTTTAACCCGAGGTAAACACTGCTTTTCATTACGAATACAAGGAAAGTAAAAATAAAAAAATGAATATAACGGGCTACTACGGAACCCTACACTGCGTGTGGCCCGACACGCACTTGACCGGTTTTTCTATTTTTTTTTCTCGTTGAAATTACACTTTATAATGTATCTACCTAATAACCTAAATAAAACAAAAAAACTTATAGCTAATAAGAAGATAGAAGAAAAGTGTTTTCTGTCAAAATAGTATTCATATAATTGTTTCGAATGTATATATTTTCAATGTAACGAATTTTCCACACCATGAAGGCCACATTGTTTAACAGTTCAGAATGAAAATTGGCACGATTGCTTCCTTTGACAAAAATTTGGTGTAGGTTCTAATAAAGGCCTTATCAGAAAATTAATATGGTATACAAAAAAGCGTAATCTTTGTATCATACAGGCATGTTATCATTGTGCTATTTTCTTTTTATATTTTTTGATATAATGTGATGTAGTATCTTATTAAAGACAAATTGAAGAAGATTGTCTGTGAACTGAAAGATATCGTAATAAAGCAGCCTTTGTAAGATGTGGGCAGTTTTGTAATTGTCCAGAAAAAATACGTGCAACTGCGACGTTGAACTTTTTGCAACATGCAATTATTTATTTTAATATCCGGCTCGAAGGACCAAACCTTTTGGTCCTTGTCGTTGAATTGTGTTTGTAGAGAATCTCCGGTGCTTCAGTATAATTAGCACATGGCTTGTGGGTTTGTAAGTGGCTCCGTATTGTTCTTTGCTTTTCTTTTAGCACCTTCCTGATATATCCCAGCTTGGACGGTACTAATTAATGGCTCTAAATATTATCCAATGAAAGACCTTACGGTGCTGAATAGTTAGATTATATTAGGTAAGTTTGGACGCAATTTCAAAGGTCATGAGTTCATGACAGAAGTACTCGTAATACAGGCTTAGTGACATGTTTAAATACGTTTCTTGACAAAATAACTACGGAGTACGACGTAATTTTTATTTGCGTGCATTTCATTACGGTATTTTGAACTACATTGAGTTAAGAATAAGATCCTATTAATAAACCACAACAACATAATTGTTTATAGAAGTATTACTCATGTTTATCTCTTAAATTCCGGAAAATAACTTCATTCACTTTAACTTGTCAACTTTTGCATTTATTGTGTCAGCAATTTATTAGTTTTTAAAAGGCTTGTGACGTTCAGTCCTGAAAAGATTTCAGCTCATTATTAAGACGACCTATTGTGTTGTTATTACAGTAAAACATTAACTAATGTAATTCTTACTATAATGTCCAGTACTCGTAAAGAGGAAAAATATTTATTGAAAGATCTTATTACTTGAGCCCCTTTATGCCAATCTTACATGGTTTGGCCGAAGGGTACGATTCAATTTGGTTGCTTCGTTCTAATTGAAAGATATAGTACTTATCTAGTAAGTGAACTGTGGTAAACTGGCATACTCAGTTTTGGCCTATTTAGTCTAAGAGCTAGTTAGTAGAGCTACGAGTAAGCTACGGAAATACTGTTGCAATTTATAGAGCAACGAAATCCTCTCTAGTTAGCTAGTGGCAGCTGTTCAGCCGGGTGAGGAGTGCTTGGGCAACAAAAGGGTTGTAAATGCAATAGAATTTGTGCAAATTTTAGAGCTCTTAATTTGGTGTGGTATTATAGCTAATTATGTATTTAATTCGATTATAACATTGCTAGGCGTCTCGAAAAAAGTAGTGAGAGGTGACGTACAAGACCTGCCATTATTTTATTTCATCACCTGTTCCCAAAACTGAAAAGGAAAACATCATGAGAAAAACAGAAGACATGAGAGGAACAGTCCCGCAGCCCCAGAAATTGACATATCCGAGAACCAATAATTCGACAACCGAAGACACAGGCCTCCTCATTTGGTACAATACTAGCATTTACCTGCGGGTTCGCTGGCGTTATTTTAGAATTGGACAGTAAATTCAGACAGGTAATTCGTAAATTTGCTTGTAATAATATAATTCAATCATGATTTGGATAACACGTGGCGCCATTATCACAGGTATTGTTGTTTTCATCGGGAACAATACTTTTTACGGGATGAAAGATACCCTATTGTCGTTTCTGTACACCATTTTTTTTCAGATGGGAAAAATAAAAATTACAAATTTTCATCAAATGACTGCTCCCGCTCTGGGCGGAGCGGCAGGGAGAGTCAGACTTTTACTGACTAAAACCCCTCCATGTTCCTTCTTCGCCCTTTGTGTTCCGGGGCCACGGCATCTCTTTCGAACAGTCTCGCAGCCCCGGCAGGCATCGGCCCTTGCGGACGCTAGCCCATAGCTCACCGTCCACAGGCCGCGCCTACGGTGGCCGGTGCATCTCCCACGGCGGCGTCTGGGACGTTAGATTATATCCCTCTCACGTTCCGCCACCTCCTTCGCTAGCATGACTGCTTCGCAGAAGGAGGTAACGACGTCCCATTCCGTCTCGCTCCGGACCATGGATTGAACCAGGGCCGGACGTGAGAGGTCGCCGCCTATGTCCGTTTCTGTACACCTGACGTGAAAAGGTAACAAACAAACTTACTTTCGAATTTATAATATAAATAAGGATTCTCAAGGATTGTAACTGTACATTTACGTTCCTACATACCTACTAAGTATTGTGATTATACACAGTGTTAGTGATCTTGACCGCAACTAAGTACGTTGATACTGATTTCAGTTTTTGATAGCCATGCTTGATTAAAATCAGCGTGTCACTGTTTATTGATCCTGCGATGAGGAATGTTAATGCTACGTTTTGGTTATAGATAAACGACTTTGTATTGTATTGCTGTAAGAAATAAGAAACAAATTCATAATCTTCCTACCCTTATTCCATGTTACTTGGGGTTGGCGCACGACGTTTTCTGAATTAGAACTAAAGATTCATATCTGCTCAATAAGCAAGTTTTGAATCCTTCATATCTGGGGTCTGTGACCTTTCTAGAGTTATCAATAAACAAATCTATTTTCCGCTGCTACGCAAAGTGAATTATACAGAGGTAAAAAAAGTAAGCCACCCAAGTGTAGCCGTAGGTCCTTCAAAAATGTTGGAAAAGATGAATTACTGATGACACAGAGATGTACCTTCCTACCCAACGGCCACTTTTCGCAAGATAAGTTCAGTCCCATGCAAGAGGGGGCGAGCCTATTTATTAACATCAACTGAGCACAAATATCCAGACTCCGGGCTGCGACTGATAAATTTCTGATAGAAAGGCCCAACAACACCTAGACCGACTTGGAAAGCGAATCTAACACTTCAGGCGTAGCAGTAGGACTGGCGACTGCGAGATCAACTTGGCAGTCCACCATGAAAAAAGGAATGTAGTAAAAAACAATATACCATATATACACCCTGTATATTTCACAATATACAGGGTGTAAACAACCTCATCACGAAGCCGTCAACCAAGCATTCTGTACATCAAACTAAGTAACTTTCCGCAAAAATTATTGCTGGGAAATGACTTTTTTTTATGGGGTGAAAAATCATGTTTTGTGGTAGAACTCCATGAAACGCACTCGTGGAGTTGTTTAAAGTAAAAATCTTACAATAAAACTTGTATTTTAAAAAAATAGTTGTCAAAAAGTTGGAAATTTGACCCCCAATATCTACGTAACTAGAAGGTTCCCAGGTATGGCGTAAAACAAAAAAGTGATCGCAATGACGGGGAGAACAATAGTCTTTCAGCTTCGTAATGAGAGTTTTTAAAAACCCTTTATTTGTTGTTTGTGTAACTTTAAAATTCTTGTTTTCCCACGCAAAACTCAAGAATCGATTTTCTTAGCCAAGCTACTATGATTCTTTGCCTAGTTATCTGTTATTATAATAATCGTACACTGTTATTTATTACTATTAAATCCTATCATTATAGCCATTCGTGACTTTATGGGGAGTCAGAAATTAACCCACGGGAACGTAGCTAACACTGGGATTAAATCAATCCTGTTTTATCCCAGGTCATGTGCCTTCTATCATCATCATTATCTTGCGCTTATTCCCATTCATTTGGGGTCGGCAACATGTCTTCTTCCATACTTCTCTATTACTCGCCATCTCATCAGACACCTCCTTTCTTGCCATATCATTCTTTATACGGTATATCCATCGTTTCTTTTGTCTTCCTCTACTCTAATACCCATCCACATTCATACTCAGAACTTTCCTCACGACATTTTTCTGATTCTTCGTCTTGTTCCTTAACTATGTGTTATCGAAATCCGTGTAGCCGTTAAAATGTGAAAGGTAACTGACAGACAAGCTCCTGCAATTATGTCTAATATTAGCATAAATGTTAGAACCGTAGCATTTCTTCTTTCCTATTTCCTTCAAGCGTGATCACGTATTGCATATTTAACAATGTATACTCAGTCAGTATCAACCTTAATACCGCCAGGTAAAGCGATGACCGTATCGTATTAAAAATACCAAATATAACATTTGTCTGCAATTTGCATGCAACCCGCGACTTCTGCGTCTACGCTGACTCATATATTCATACGTTGACATTACAACTTACGCCAATGACAAATCAACGTCACACGAAATAATCGGTCGTAGCCAAGCCATGTGCATGTCATGTCATTCGAAAGAGTTAAATAAAAACAGGCTGTTCAACATGTTGAAAAGCTGCTAATTTTGTTTACAGCTTCGATTACGTGTGAAACGATGCTACGTAACTTTCATTCAACTTAAATGACGTATACAGGGTGTACAGTAAAAGCCACGAAGCCGTCAATCAAGCATTCTGTATATCATCTTTACGCAAAAATTATTGCTGGGAAACGACTTTTTTTTGGGGTGAAAAATCATGTTTTGTGGTAGAACTCAATGTAACGCACTCAAAACATTGTGCTGGTGGATGGATTGAATAGTACGGGGGTCGTGGAGTTGTTTAAAGTAAAAATCTTAAATTAAAAACTTTTATTTAAAAAAAAAATTAGTCGGAACTTTGACCCCCAATATCTCCGTAACTAGAAGGTTTCCAGGTATGGTGTAGAACAAAAAAAATTATCGCAGTGACGAGGAGAACAAGTGCCTTTCGGCTTTTAAGAGGTGTTGTACACCCTTTATAGTACGTAGGTAACTTACATACTTACTTATATAAACTCACGCCCCCCTCCAACTAACAGAAAGCAGAAACTACAGAACGACAGGCTACGAATTACGATCCTTAGGCCGCGTTCCCCCTATGTCGTGACGTCGTTAATTTATCGTTGGTTTTTAGTTCGCAAAAGTCGTGGACGTCTAATCGTGTCGTCCATTATGTGAACACCTCCATTTAAATACACAAGCCACGACACTTAAAACTACACGACTATCTGTCGTCATGACAAAGTGGGTACGCGGCCTTACATACTCCTTTTGCCTCGTCCACGTTCTACACCTGGTCATACAGCATACACGCACGCGGGTTGCGAGTACTGCACCTGACCTATCTGAAAAACCTCACCAATAAGGTCAGGTGTACAAAATACGACACATCACTTTAGAAAAAGACTCATCATCACCTGCCCTATCCCATTTTATTTGTGGTCGGCGCAGCATGTCTTCTTCCATACTTCTCTATTACTCGTCATCCCATCAGTCACCTCCTTTCTAGCCATATCATCCCTCACACAGTCCATCCATCGCTTCTTCTTAGACTTTAGAAAAATACCATAATACTTACAGATAAATGACTGACAGTAGAGCCACAGTTTAGATAAGTACTAGAGCGAATAGAATGATGAACTTTTCCTGAAACTCGTTGAGCCATCTTAAATGCAGCCACTTGTACAATCAATCAATTAGTTCAGCTAATAATACGCCAAACGCAAGTTGTTATTGATCTATCATTTATACCGTTCCATCGAAGGTTTAATTTGTTGCTAATTTTAGAATCATGCAGTCATTGGTTCGTTACGTTGGGTAAAAAACATCATTCACGGTCTGTGGCAGCTGGGTGCATCGTCAGGTGATTATTGAATTGTTTTTGAGACTCTGACAACAATATTCGCTTCAATAACTCCGACTGTTCATTAGAATAATACAGCAGAATCATTTGGAAAATCTAAACTTCTATACCAATACTTAGGTATTATAACGACCGGGGTTGCGGGACTGTTCGAAAGAGATACCGTGGCCGCGGAACACAAAGGGCGATGAAGGAACATGGAAGGGTTTTAGTCAGTAAAAGTCTGACACTCCCTCCTGCTCCGCCCAGAGCGAGAGAAGTCATTTGATGATTTCCCAACCGACAAAAAAAAAAGGTATTATAACGAGCTAAAGTTTAAAAGTTTGGATAATCACTGAAACTACCGATCGTTAATTCAATGATGCATGGAAAGGCTATACTAACTTTCTTATTCGGTAGGTACTACGTGTATATGACTAGCTTATGTCGCGACTTCGCCCGCGTGATGTTCTAGAATCTAGACTATAATTGTCCTACGGGATAAAAAGTATCCTATGTATTAATCCAGGTTATAACCTATCTATATGCAAAATTTCACCCAAATCCGGTCAGAAGTTTTTGCGTGAAAGAGTAACAAACATCATCTATCCATCCTCACAAACTTTCGCGTTTATGATATTAGTAGAGTTAGTAAGAAGTAATATTAAAACTCTATATTCCAATGTCCCTTAATCTAAGCAAATGACAAATCTCTGTATACAATACAATCTGTAAACAACTAATTTTAGAAGGGTAACTAACAACAGCATTTTATTAGCAAAACAGTCGTCCAATGTTGTATCAGAGACGACAAAAAATAAATACGTTTAGCTCTAAACATAAGTACATAAGGATAACGTCGTTAGCCTCCAAACAATACAAGAAACTAAATAAAACTAGCAATGTTTATATAAATATAAATTGAAAAGATGACCTTACTTCGGAGATGCAGAATGTAAAGGAGACAATCAGACTCAAGATTTTGATGTTAGTGTAGCTAATTAACTTTTAATAAGTACATGCTTCTCGTTGGGCTACGGTGAGTCAGAGAGGTTAACGATACGATTTTTATTTCTAAATAGGTATGTGCACTTCTGTATACCTTCTTTATGTACCTTCTCTTAACGTATTTAAGGCCCTTCTAACCCTAAAATTAGCACATCTATTTGTGGTGGTTCAAACTTCGTTTGGAATTCTGTTAGAATAAAGTTCTAATCAGCTTGGACTACAAAGCGGTTGTTACGTCAGTCACTGCTGCCAAATAGTGCGAAATGAATGGTTTTTTGCGATTTACAAAAAATCTATTGAATGGACTAAAAAAATAAAACACATAAGACCTGCTTTATAGTTAGTTCAGTTAAGTAAGCAAAGTTTCATGATCTAATTTCAAATATTTTTTTAATACCAGCGGTTTATTCTTCGATTTGGAGGTAACTTTGGATTTTTTTCTATCGAGAAAAGTTTATGGAATCGTGTTTTCGTCACACATAGGACTTTGCATTAATCCTCAACTTTACAATATATTTATTTCAAAATTAATGCTGCAGTGTTTTAGGAGTAACGGAGGATCATGCTAAGCCATTTGAGGGATAAATAGCCCTTAACATTATTCATAAACAGCTGGTGCAAAGTCTCTATCTACTTTCTTTGTCCCAATTTTTGGGTTCCAGGCACTCCACTCACCACGCACGCATCGGTTATACTGAATTCCTTCGGGTTCAGAGTCATAATAACATCTTTCTCACAATCTATTCAAAGTATGTGTTTTCCTTTTCCATAGTCTGCCTCTTTCATTCCACTTTGACCACAACTTTACTATGGCTATGAGACACAATGGATGGATATAATTTTACCTTCCCGGCAGACGTGACATCTTCAGCATACGACTTTTTTGTAACTAAAGAAAATTAACATCATACAGATCCAACTTATGTTGAAGTCGTTACATCAAACAGTTTTGTTAAAATGTTCACGCGTTTCGGTTAAAAAAATTGCAAACCGGAAAGAATCGGCGTCGTTGTTATTTTGACAACAACGTTTTCAATCACAAAATTACCTTTGCGGAATCCATTAACGTCTGTTGATAATTACTTGTTTGTCTTATCGTTGTTGGTTTTTTTTTCAGACGTGGACGTTTTGTTTAGTATTTGGCAATGACTTGAGATTTGGGAACAGGATATACATATTTTTAAGTATTTCACTGTGTTTATAAAGTAGTAACTTTTCCCTTATCGGAACCTGCTATACCATTTCTGGATCTTAGTAAACCTACCAGTTTATGGTAGCTGGTAGATTCAGTGACGTATACAGACCTCTGACGTTCACGGATAGTTCATCAACAACGGATGAAACGACCCGAAACACGATTCGCGCTTGTACCGGTTACGTCAGACATCTTTTAAGGTACAATTCCAACACGACAGCAGACCTCAGACGGCAAGGACGTTGCCGACTTGTGGTTGACAATAAACGCAACTGTCAGTGCCGCTGTAGTTCTGATTCTGAAGACGACGTTACGTCTACGTCTGGAAAGGCTCTATTGTCTTCTTCAGTTTTGCAAAACTCATTTAATCAAACCGTAAAATTGTTGTCCTTCTGCTAGCGATAGTCACTGACAGCACTAGTATGATCGTTGGTCGACCGTAACAGGAGGTAGCACAGTTTATCATACCCGCTATGTCGATTCCTTTACGTCGATTTTTCTTGGTTTTGATTATTGTCTTTTATTTCGCCTCGGCACCATCACACACAGTACAGATAAAAATTCAAGTTGCAGACGTTGCAGTCCCTCAATGCGGTTGCGCGGCTGGCTGCCGCTGGCACGATCGATGCCGTTTGCCGTCGTCTTCAGAATTGTACCTTTATTCCGATTTTCCGACATTTAACAAAAAACGTTTTACCTTTGTAGTACGTGTCTATACTTAAATGTTATTGTTAAGATGCTTATGGAAGATTGCACGATATTACTCTTAGAACATAAGGAAGCTAATAAGATTAATGAAGGAAAACACAAAATATACGAAATTATACACGTGCTTAGGTATTTCTTTGCGATTTGATAAGTAGATAGAAATTAGCATCAATATTGTTATTGGAATTTGAATTAGCATAATATTGTCGTCTTTACATTCGTGCTTGTCTTTTAAAGACAATATTAGTGTGAAATAAGTGGATAGCGGGAATTATAATATTAGACATTATATACCTACATGTAGGCAAACAGTACCTACCTAACAACGGAAAAACACTCAAGTATTTTGGGGAAATTTTACACCGGAATTATTATTATGTATGGTACGGCTTTTATTTACTTTTACTATGAATTTTAGGGAAGTCTACACGGTCGCAAATGAAATAACTTACTAAAGAATGCTTCGGACCTCCTTTTTAATCACTTCTCACTATAATCCACCTTTCGCAATGAAAACACAAGTAAAAGCTCCCAGTTAACTGAAAATACTGAAGAAAATCACGAGCCAAGTATAGAAATGGCACGCAAATAATTAGCGTCATCGCTCGGATTTTGTCTACCTACGTGGGCTTTTTTCATATACTACCTATGTATGATTTATGATAGAACTACATTTGGCCTGCGACTCCACCCGCGTAGAGGTTCGTAAATTATGCGACACGAAACTATAACTACGGTCTACCGGGATAAAAAGTATATATCAGTATATATATAATGGAAACAAAAACTTGACAAATTTTATACTTAAACCTTCCTCGAGCACCACTCTATCCATTGGTGGAAACAGCATGAAAATCGGTGCAGTATTTTTTGAGTTTATCGCGAACAGGCAGACAGACAGACGCAGCGGAGGACTTTGTTTTATAATATGTAGTGATCATGCATATTAGCCGAGTTATCACAATTTTTTGCATACGAAGTCGCGAGTGAAATGCGATAATTAAAAAAATCTTGAAAACAACTCACCTACACGCTGCATATGTTCCTATTGAGAATTCTTCAGGGAAATGAAACCGATGTTTGAAAAACTTTATATTATAACAGGCCGTATCCAATAACCAGTTTATAATGAAATTCAACACTTAAATATGTAAATATTATCATCAGCATTTTTTCAGTTGAAGACGTCCCAGAGTATTATCATAGCGTGTCTTAAAACAACACTTCATGCTATTGCTTCAGGAATTTATGATTAAAGTTACTGTTACTGTTGGCCTGTGTCATCCCACTGCTGGGCAAAGGCCTCTCCCCATGACTACACTACACAACAACTGGTCAACTGGACAACTGGTCGTTGGTTCTGTCCAGCTCGTCCCGCCATCAGACACAGCCAGAAGGCGACGCGGTAGAGCTCGCAGGAAGCTCTACCGCGTCGCCTTCTGGCTGTGTCTCCACATCGTGGTTATTTTGGGCCACAGCTCGTCGGGCATACGGCAGACATGGCCTTAGACCCACTTTAGCTTTGCGACTTTTTAAGCAATGTTAGTAATTTGTGTTTTGGAGCGCAGTGTGGTGTTGTGTTCATGATTACGGTAGGTAAGTAGTTATAAATTGTAATTTATGAGATATAAACGTAGAATATTCGAAGTCACAACTACGGTTATAATCATTGACCACTTGACTGTTAAGTTCTGGTCTCAGACCAAATAAAAAAGTTAAGACGGAACTCTGCGAACAGAGAAGTGAGGCCGGTTTGGTAAACATGTGTGCATTTATTGAGCATAGTTTAAGCGTAGTTTAATTGTAGTTCGATGTAAATGTGTGCGTGTGAACGTGTATGCATAGAGTGAGGCGTAGTTTTGCGCATGCTTCACTGTATTTTTCGCAGCGCTATGTCTTGGTTTTGTCTGAGGTTCTGTTTGGGTGTTAGGTATGTGCTATAATTGTTTATAATCATGAAGATAGGATACATACATACACAAACTCACGATTTTTTCCCCATGGAGGTAGGCACTAGGCAGTAACTACAGAACGCCACCTGCTACATCCTCACATACACCTTTCGCCTCGTTCACGTTCATACATCTGCACCCCTAGCCAAGTTGACAATCTACAATCGTTAACGTAGTATAAAACTATTCAAATGAATGGGAATGACATCATCTCAACGTTAAATCACGTGATCAACACAAACCAATAGAAAATTCGTAGACAAGTTTACATCGTTCAAAATGATAGTACCTATAGAATGTTATCGTTTCTACAATGTTGATCGCTAAACTCTTTGGTAGGAACGCAAACCATAGACTTATGAAGGTTTCTTCTACAGACATTAGAGAACGAGCGATCAACTCAGTCGTGTCAACTTGGCTACCAATTTAGCGCTTTCTACAATCGCATACGCCGAGGCGTTTACGATTGTAGAAAGAGAATCGATACGAAACGTTTGTAACTTGGCTAGGCCTGCTGGTCATACACGCGAGAGGGGGATAAAAGATAAAAAAATACACGAAGGATGTTGTTTCTTATGTTCTTTGATTAATTTCAGTTCCGAAATTCCGAAAGGTTACCTATGGCTCCTTTTTGTAGAGGACAGTTTTTCAATCTGTCTAAAACCTATATATAGAGTCTGTGTCCTTCTCTGCGATTTTCTGGAAGCTTGTGTAAATCTGACGAACGGAGGTGAGTGTGTTTTAAATTATAAGCCGTTATTTCGAACAAACATTAGCGTAGTCATCAGTCTTCTATTGCTGTTTGTTTATGTTATGTATGACCATCTGCCAGCCGGCAAAGGCCTCCTCCAACCTTCTTCATTCCTGTCTCTCTCTGGTCAATTTACCCCATGCTGTTCCGACGAACAGTCTTATGTCATTGTCCCGTCTTTTGTGGTTCTGCTTCATAGCGTATCGATGGAAAAAAGTTCAAACATGTTTGGCACAAAATCTAGGTACTGGACTCCGTTCACTGATGCAGACAAAAGGTGTTCAACTGCTCAGGTGACAAAGCATGCGATTCAAGATTAAGGCGGAGATTCCCGAAAAGGTGGTTTTTAAAAGCATTGTATCTCTTAAACCGTAAATAATTTTGAAAAATAAAAAAATAAGATTTTTTCGCGTCTTTTTTGCATACAGTGATGGAACTCAAAACATAATATAACAAACTTTAATGTATCAAAAATATCTTCAAACATATCTCTTAATTTTCTTTAAAAGCAGTTTAACCCTTCATTAACAATGATAAATTATTCAAAATATACCATAAAATTTCAAATGCTAAACTACATCCAGTGATGGATTTATTTTTTTAGTGCAATCAATAGATTTTTTGTAATAAAACAAAAAACCACTCATTTCGCACTATTCGCCCCGCAGTGACTGACGTAACAACCACTTTGTAGTGCAAGCTGATTAGAACTTTATTCAACAGTATTTCAAACGAAGTTTGAACCACCACAAACAAAGTTGCTAATTTTTCGGGAATCTCCGCCTTAAAGGCCGGCCATCATGGTCTACATCTCTTTCTCTTTCCGTTTCTGAGGTACCACTTTGTGATTGTTTAATGATAAATGATGTTTATTTTGCAAGTAGGTTTTTACAAACACTTTTATACGTCATTTAAAAAAAAAATCTTTTTTTGCAAATAATAAAACCGACTTGAAAAAAAACACAAACAAAGAAACACAAAAAGAAAAACACAAAAGTCGGTGACCTTGTTTTTTTTTTTTTCGGATGGGAAATCATCAAATTACTTCTCCCGCTCTGGGCGGAGCAGGAGGGAGTGTCAGACTTTTACTGACTAAAACCCATCCATGTTCCTTCATCGCCCTTTGTGTTCCGGGGTCACGGTTTCTCTTTCGAACAGTCCCGCAACCCCGGCAGGCATCGGTCCTTGCGGACCCCTTCCTATTGCTGACTCTCTTTGAGGCGCGCGTGGAACACGAACGCGCCGTCGACACAAAGTCGGTGACCTTTGTTTGATTGATTTAGTGTTTTTGCCACCGACTTCTGAAGCTTGACCTGTGTTTGATTGATTTGGTGTTTTTCTCACCGGCTTCTGAAGCTAAAAGTTATTTTTCACTTTTTTGTGTTGTATAAACAATAAACATCCAAGCGATTGCAGCAATGATGACAGATTTGCCGTCTATTTTTGAAGAGTTCTATTGTATATTTCCGAAGATCAGCATCAGATCTTCACCAAATTTAAATGGGACCACCTCAAGAGTATACTCTTTCAAATAAAAAAAGAATTTTGAGAATCGGTCCACATATGGGGGAGTAATCAGGTAACATACATAAAAAAGTACATTACACGAACATAAAACCTCCTCATTTTTTGAAGTCGGTTAAAAACTAGATGGGGCCGGTGTTTCGTACCTGACTACTCTGAGAAGAAACAGCCGAAACTAACTCAGAGGTCATAGTCTCTTTTGTTCTGTTTATCCTTCCCTGTTATCAAGACAGTTTCGATGTCCTCTTTAGTCTTCTTAGTTAGTTGTTAGTTATTTTAGGTTCGTAGTGAATAATTTATCTACCAAAAATATCTGACAACTACATAACATGACAACACTACTGTAATCCCCGAAGGCTTGACAGAGGAAGATGTACCTAATAGTACCTACACCAACATTTCACCGGTTATGTTTTTTAAGTCCCATGTAATAGGGGCGATTCTATTACCATCAACCGGGCACAAACCCAGACTCCGTGGCTGCTACTGGTGAAAAGGCCCAATAACACTTTGCCCGACCCGAGAATCGAACCCAGGACCTCATGCTCAGCAACCGCGCTTGCGACCATAAGACCAGCGAGGCGAGGCGAGGTTGTAAAATCTGGCAACTATAGAGTTCCATCATCTAGGCAGATGAATGGAGCGACTGCCTATCTGACCTCCACAACCCAGTTAGTACTCGGTAATACGATACCCCTTGGTAAGACTGGTTGTCAGACTTTTTGGGCCACTGACTACCTGTAACGACTGTCAAAGATCTTCAATTAACAGCCGGGACCAACAGCTTAACGTGCTCTCCGAGGCACGGAAGAAACTCGGTATGTAATGGGTGGTCACCCATTCACAGACCAATCTAGGCAAGCTCGGCTTAACCTAAAGATCGACCCGAGCGTCTGTTATTATTTAGCCACGAGCTCCGAACTGGCTTCGAGCTGGGAAATATAGAGTTATTTATCATAAATGCATTTCTAGTTTTATCTTTCCTTACATGTCTGTAGTACGTAAAGTGTAGACAGTTAATTACAATAGACATTAGCATTCTTGAAATCCTCCAGACGGTAACAGATAGACAGTGTAATGAAGTTGGCATAATGTGTACTCGATAACAACCAGCGAAAGGTCAAGTGAATATTACCTACTAAGGAAACGTACAGCCGTGCGTACAGTGTCATCAATTTTACCCTTAACGTGTATTCCGCACCTGCTTACAACCCGTTACATCAAATTTAAGGATCGCTTTCTTTATATATTTCTGTATAGGTCAAGTTTATTCTTACTAATGTTGCTCTATCACGATTATTTTATTTAGTAAAGCATTTACAACTGTCCTACATCACCTGAGGTTCGAAGAGGAAAATCACGTGCCAGAAAATCACGTGTCACGTTCGAGGGACGAAATCAAAAAACTGTGACGTTCGATTTACAAAATATAATGAACTAGCTGCCCGTCCCGGCTTCGCACGGATGGACTTTTTATTTTTTTCTATTCTATCCTATCTTTCAAGTTGGATCAAACTGCACACGGTGTGCAAATTTTATTATAATCGGTTAAGTGGTTTAGGAGTCCATTGAGGACAAACATTGTGACACGAGATTTATATATATTAAGATTAGAAACCCACGCAAGCGAATGTCTAAAAGGAAAAAAAACTGAAACTATTTGATGCGTGATGCGCGACGCTGTGAATTCGTGTGGGGAGGAGGGATAGCCTTAAACCTCACGAGGCATCACCAAGTTAAGTTAGGTAAGTTTAAGCTCCATTGTATTGCCATCAACGGGGCACGAACCCAGACTCTATAGTTACTACTGAAAAATTACTGATAGAAAAACTCAATTTCACATTGTTCGACCTGGGCATCGAACCCAAGACCTTATGCTCAGCAATGGTGGTTGCGACCACTAGTAGACACATATCAGAATATATCTAGCAGTAATACTGGTATCTTCGTTTGAAACGATTGCCTACGTAAAATAGAGATAAGACATGCCTTTAGAGATAGTCACTCGTACTCACGTGAGTCTCTTTATACCAAGTTGACATACATTTACCTTTCAATTTCTTTATCTCCTAAAAGTATTTGAATATCCATGGTGAGGTCTGATCTCCTACTAGCTAGTACGTGGCTTCGCTCTCGTTATGGTCGACAATAATTATGCTATAGGAAGGAACGTTTTTTAAATACAAATTGGACACCGACGCTAAAATTCCATGTCCGTGTAGGTATTGCAGCATTGTAGGAAGCAGCTGTTTTATTTTAATACCGATGAAAAATTTCTAACGGGGGGGGGGCTCAAAGAGATGTCAGCAAAAAGCAGGGGTCCGCAAGGGCCGACGCGTCGGGGCTGCGGGACTGTTCGAAAGAGATACCGTGGCCCCGGAACACAAAGGGCGATGAAGGAACATGGATGGGTTTTAGTCAGTAAAAGTCTGACACTCCCTCCTGCTCCGCCCAGGGCGGGAGGATCAGTAAATTTTGATGATTTCTCATCCGAAAATAAAAATAAAAAAATGGAATACCTGGTAACGGTTTCGCGTCCGTGTCCCCTCCACCTGTATAAGCCAACGACACCTGATGATAATGTAGCTTCCCAGAGTGTCATCCTGAACTTCGACACTTAATTATTTCGACACGGTTTCAATTTCGAATAACAATAGTTCGACACTCATTGCTTCGACAGAATATACTTCGACAACACACACCTTCGAAATATACTGCTACGATAGTTCCCTTCTTCGATATGTATTTGTTCGGCGGCATCAGCGAAAGAATTTCCGGAATCGGATCAGTAGTTCTAAAGATTACCCCGTACATCCAAACATACAAGCTTTATAATCTTATTACACCTAAGTACCTAGTACGAATGCGAAAGTTTAGATGCGAATGGATTGATGAATGTTTGTTACTCTTTCACGCAAAAACTACTGAACGGATTTGCACACAGATAGTTTATAACCCGGTTTAACATTATAATGTACTTTGTATTCCGATAGTACGATCCCTTGGGACTGTTACCGAACTCGCGGGCGAAGCCGCGGCCTTAAGGCGGTTCCCCGAGCAAATTAGCAACTCTATTTGTGGTGGTTCAAACTTCGTTTGAAATTCTGTTAGAATAAAGTTCTAATCAGCTTGCACTACAAAGTGATTGTTACGTCAGTCACTGCAGACCGAATAGTGCGAAATGAGTGGTTTTTATTCTTTATAAAATCAAATTTACGTCTTTTGGAAAAAATAAAACGACAATAAAATTATGTTCATTATTAAATTGTCTATCCATTAGTATAAGTAGCAAATCAAAATAATGGTTACTTTACGAGGAGTAGCATTTTATAAATCATTATTTCTCATTTCTGTGGTTTCGTTGTGAGGGGCTTTATTAAACATTAAGCTACTTAAAAAAAAATGAAACGACAATTTTGGAGTCAAGAATAAGTAGTAATTTAATGTATTTTTTATTAGTTGGTATTTCTTTTGGATAAAGAGGAGTAGGCTCCAAAAAACTGCTCGTTCAAGGTCATTTGCTCGGAGAGGCGCCTTAAGTATTATTATAAGTGTGGACAAACAGCTCACCACAAATGCACACACAATGTACATCTTCCATTCTTTCAAACGTAAGTCAAAACAAAAAATGTTTCACAGCCGTGTGGTTATGCAGACCATGAAATGCAGCCAGAAGGCACTAACTCATTACTATACCGTACTCCCTGAGTGATGTCCAACAGCTCAAGCACTAAACTGCATGAATTAAGCCCGCCTGAAACAACGGCACGACATTCGACTAGAAATGTAATTATGTGTTCCGGTTTAACCGTTAACCGAGCATAAACCGTTAATGTTACTTAATCGCTTTTCGGAGCGGTCCAGCTCGTCCCTGTCTAGGGTTCCCAGATCTTTAAAAAAGTTTAAATTCGGGGCATTTGTAGAAAATGTCGGACTTTTACAGCAAAATCCGGACTTTCTTTCCTTTGATTTGCGCAGAATAATTTTATTCCGTGATTTTTACAAAGATAATTGAAGATTTGTTGCAGGACATTACCGGTTGCATTAAATATAAATGATTAACGCTACAACTACTTTTCCAAACCATAAAATGTTGATGGTTAAGTTCAAAATCGAATGAGAAAATTTGACAGTTTGTAGTAACTTGATGAACTGGCGACTATAAAAGCAAGTGATAATATTGATTTTATTATAAAAATTAGTTTTCTGGAATTGTCTTTATTTTTGGAAATTTATTTATTTCGGAAATGTCTGGAAAAAACCGGCCCGGTGGCAACCCTATCCCTGTCCAGTCTATCCGATGGTGATTAGACGTCAATCATAGTAAGATTGAACTATCACCGCTAAGTATTCCGGTTTTCGATTTTGCGCTGGCGCCCCGCCTGCGTGACATAGATTATTTTTGTGTGCTCAATAAATGTTTTAAGTGCTGTCTGAGCTAATTGATGTTGATTTTGTTGTTTTTTAATTATCGGTTGTCAGACTTTCAGATATTAATTTATTATTCTTGTTTTTATTTTAGGTATTTCCATATCTAAGCAAAACAAGACGTTTCACTTTTTTAAAACCTGAAATGAGTTGGTGTACTGCGAAAACTTTCGAAACTTTAAAGCTTTCTTTAGTTCAAAACGTTATCGTTGAATACCTACCATCTGTTACCTTATTTGGGAGATCTTGTTCAAAGACAAAGAAGGCTCAAGGTACCAAAGCTAAGGATAATTCAGTTTCTGTTTTAATTGTAAGCACGACTCATGGAGCAACTGCTGCATAAACGGTATGTTTCCGTCATTTAAGCCTAATTACCTTGCTGTGTTCCGACAATCTTACTACGGACTCCTAATTGTAAAATTTTGCATGCATCTGCAAGTTCAGTTTATTAGCTAGCACCTTATCACAAAGGGATTAAAAACAAGGAACACATAATTAATTCGTAGAAATAAAACAAACAAGATGTTTTTGTGAAATTCAAGGCATTCTGAAAACCACATTATTAGACGTATGACTCATAGCAGTGCTATTATTAAAACTTAGAACATAAATAAGGAAACATCTCGGAAGTAACGCTCATTACCGCAGTCGTAAAAAAGTTCGTGACTGCATAGCAGCTAATCTTCTAATTTAGGATCAACAAAATAGTTCCGAGAAACCCGTGACGGAAGATTTTGAGCTAAAAGCCATATTCTATGTATAAAGTAATCCTTCAAATCATGTAGGTGGTGGCTTAATAAAAGACTATCGTTATGGTGAACCTTTCCTGGGTTTATTGTTATGGTCATGAACTCATGATTCATTGGGGGTCCTAATACGTCACCAGTCCATTGAGGGTCTCCTCCAAAAACTGCTTCTTACAATGAGCGAACTTATGCCGTCGATGGATAAAGGTGACACTTTGCAAGTGCTGACTGTATAATTTAATTCATATTATGTTAAGGCAAAACGTACGCCCGATGTCCTTTTGGGACGATACTAATCCATTGCTTGATTCTAAAATCATTTATCCAGATTTTGTTTATCAAAGAAATTACGCATTTTTAAAACGATTTCGTAGCAAATCCACTATGCGATTTACTGAAGACGTTTTCCTTAACTTATTAATCGATAAAGTCAAAACAAAGCACCAAGAAGAAAGAATTTAGCTCTAAATTGAATTGCCAGAAGCTCTGAAACCGCAAAAACTCATAATCGAAGCTATATATTACGGGGTTTACCCAACTGTCTCTGGGAATTTGTTCAGCTTTGCAATTATGCTTGCTTTTTTGCTCCTAAAAATTATTATCCCTGTTGTGTTCTGCTGGTCTTTGTGTTTCATCATTATTATTGAGTAATTTAAAAAAGTCCAGATCATTGGACTTTTCTCATTGTACTCTGACAGTAGCATTATCTTTTAATTCAGCAGCAGTCATACCAGTGCCGGTGATGGCCAATTAGGTCTTTTCCGGTGTTGTTCTTTCTGACAAATGAGAATTATCAAAAAAACGTCTAAGTATTTGTCATCATTCTTGAAATACAAATTTGCATTTATGGCAAATATGGTATGATTATTATAGCCTATAGTATTATATTATTTTATAATTAGAAGATAATTATAAAATAATATAATACTATAGGCTATAATAATCATACCATGACCACATTATCGTCTTAATTTATAAGCAGTTTTCGAGTTTTCCTTACCTTGAGAAAATTGTATAATTTCTCAGAAAGCAACGATATTAATACTTGATACACGCATATTGAATAGCCCAATCATCAATTAAATACATTTTATTGATCAACTTAGGTACAGTTAAAAATATATAAAATTGCTATTTGCATGGCATCGTCCTTTTGATGGAGCCGATCGGCGCCGGCGCGGGCGCAGGCGCTACGAGGTAATGCCAATGAATTTACGCACTAATGACTTAACCAGCGATACTACTAACTGATCTCGATTTATTAGAGCTTTCTAGAATAAATGTGCTTCGGTATCATCCAACATAACCAGATAAACTAGTTTTTTTTAACTGGAGCAATTTGCGTGTGTGAATCTATTTTTAATGAAATGCTTTTTAAAATTCCTTTCAAACTCATAAAAAGCTCTTAATTAACAGTTAGTTACTTTAATTAATAGACGTCATTAATTGTTACCGCTTATTCAAAATTCCGACAGTCGAAAAATGAGTTCGATAGAACGAACGGTAGTATTGGTTCAGCATCTAAATATAGCATCGTCAATTGCTAGCCAGGAGCTAATCCTGGACGCTTACGCTAAGTTTGTGCAAATAAACAGGTCTTGGGAAGCTGTGGCATTTGCCCACACTTATTATAGGTAATCACCCCTCAAGTTAACGATTCATAATGACAGGAAGGTTGCTTCCGCGTCGTCGAAGCATTTGCGGTGAAAAGATGGCAACACTCGACGTCCAGCTCTGTTGGTGTTGTCACTCATTGTTAAATGCAGGAGTGGACTGTGGGAGGGCGGAGATGAACGATTATTGTGTGTGGTATGTCCCGCTGTTCTAGTAACGATTTTATTTGTCTTAGGGAAATTCTTGGTTATAAAGAGGTTTTTTTGTTTGCGCCTATGCAAAAGCAGATTTGTAGGTTACAAAAAATTACGGCCAAACAAAAAGAAATACAAGCAAAACATTGAAGAGTTCTTTTCACATTGGAGACTTGCAGTCTTGAGCGATTGCGCTCAATCCTATCAAACTTTCTTTTTTCCTAAGTACAGCGGTTCTACCTTAACGTTTTTAGGAATATAAATATGTCGCTGGAGTGGAGAACAGCAGTGGCCTGACAACATTGAGTTCCTCTCCATAATACTAAAACAACAGTTTTAGACCGGAATACCTTTCGCAGTTACATAAGCATTCTTCGTGTCGCATAGAACCTTCGCAGCGTTCAGTGTTGCCCTTCAATGGAAGCATTAAGCTAACTAGTAAACGTTGACCACGAGTACTTTGTCATTGTGGTAAGCAGTCGTGCCTAGGTAGGTACTTGGAATTTTAATATTTGGTTCATACTGTTTCCTACTAGCGGGCAACGGTTTACTCCTTTCCATGGCAGATATGTACTAGTGAATGGAATATTGTATATTATGATCGGGGTAGACTCTAACATAATAAGTGATAAAGAATGAACACTAGGGAATGGGCAACTACAGTACTTTCACATTTTTTATGTGTTTGGGACTGAGACTGTGGCTAAATATAATTTTCATCTTTGTTTCGACAATTCAAAAGTGCCTGTAACTGGCCTACTTGAAATAAATGCTTTGATTTAGATTTAATATAATGGGAAATAAATTGATTCCTTATAATTTTCAAAATATTCTTGGCTGTTCTTGTTCTTCCTACATTCTTGATGGAAGATCCTGCATTATTTTAATACCTGCAGTTTTATTAAGAACCAGCTTCTATTTCTACCCGGCTTTGCCCGCGTGAAAAACTTATATTCTATATATTCTATGGCACCCGGCAGTAGTGTAAAAGCTTTCAATCATAAACTTTCTAAAATTATGTCTTACATCCAAACCAACAAATTATAATAAGTATTGGTTCAGATAAGTAAGAGATAAAGTGAGAATATAAACGCATGCCATGCATATCCATTCATTATGCATTCCTGTTATTTGCATGGTTACTGAAATGCCAATATTAGATGTTATTTGATTTGAATTGTAAGTGACTGTGCTGTTGGTGTGCTTATTATAAATAAATAAATAATGAATGGGAAAGCTTAAATATGATTTCCCAAAACTATCTTGACTGTTCACATACATGTACAGTATGCAACATTATTGTATTAACTGCAATTTTAAACTGATCATTATTATCTAGATCTATTCAAAGTTTGAGTGCTATAGGCTGCGTCATCCTCTACCTCAGGCGACTTGCGGCCAAATGCAAGCAAAAAAAAAATCTCCAAAAATAGAACCTAATTAGTTATGCAGCAACTCCTTAAAAACGTGTGTGAATACACTGTCATGATCATCATTCAGTTACGTGCTTGTAATACCTGCTTAAGTACTTTATTACATAGCGCCATGCAATAAGCAATACTTGCGTCTCTTCTTTGGTGCACAGGCTAGTTAACATGAAAAAGTAACAAAATCCCTAAATTATTTCTATCTTATTCAAATCCGAGTAAAATACTGCAGCTCTGTCTTTTGGTATTCAGTGTTGAATCGACCTCATTCAAGTTTAATTATGGAGGAAAGATGGCTGGTCGAATTCTAAAGTTCAATTCATGAGCTACAAGTGTTAGAAAAAA
The DNA here is from genome assembly GCA_941918905.2 of Xestia sexstrigata. Lineage (NCBI taxonomy): Eukaryota > Metazoa > Arthropoda > Insecta > Lepidoptera > Noctuidae > Xestia > Xestia sexstrigata. The sequence goes on from OW799214.2 coordinate 14,582,954, forward strand.
TAAATCTGCATTCCAAGAGCCTACAGCCTCGATACAAATTAACCTGATTTTGTAATATTATCTTGGTTAAACAAACTGCTTATGTGTAGCAGTTATTTGAACTAATTATAACAGTATTTAGTTTACGCAACGCTATTCGGATGCTGAGTCTACACCCTTTGTTGGTGAACTAAGATCATTAAAAGAGCAGCGGAAATCAAACCAAAGGTCGTCTTTATGAACGGCAGGTGAAGTCTCTCCAAGTAGCGTTAAAATCGTCTTAAATTTAATGTATGCCGCCGTCTGGGGTCGAACTGCTGCTGAATAAATAACAACACTTTACTGAAAGGCTCATACAAAAACTGTTTATTTACAACAGCTATAAAGTTTCTCCACGTGACTACATTGCATTAAATGACGATAATTATGCGTGTCGTTAAAGAATACAAATAAGATGTTAACACAAAACGGGTACAATGTCAAGGCCGTTGACCGCGACCCGCGAGCCGACGCGACGTTAGCGCACTCGAGCCTCCCTGACACACGTTATTTGTGCGCAAACGCAGCGATCTACATCGCTCATAAAATATTTTAATGCGAAAGTTAGGCTGCGTCTGACTGTCGTGTCGGTCTGTTACCGTTCCACATTGTACCTGCTGAGCGGATTTACTGGATGTGATATGGTAAACGGTTAATATATCACCTGCAGGTTACGGCATAGGATACTTTTCATCCTAGTAGTACGTTCCCATGGGATTATTTCTGACCTCGGCCCGAAGCCGCGAGCAAAAGCTATTGTCACTCATAAGTATTTTATTCTCATTACTATTTTATTTTATTCTCATTACTATTTTATTTTATTTTTTCTTTTTTAATTGTATTTTTCTTGTATATGAGTATTTTTGCCTGCAATAAAACACAATTTATTTATTTTTATTTTATTTTATAAGAAATGTTGTTTTCGTCTTGATCTGACAGCAATATTTATTGAAACGTCATTTCTTTGCTCTTAGATTCAAAATTGATGAGATGAGGACAAATGCTTTAAACTGTCGGCCCTAAACTGAAATAAGACCCTTCCCGAGAACTTAAGAACCGATTTTTTTGCCTAAGCTCATTATTAATCTCATGTGAAAGGCAGATTCTCCTAATCAGCCTTCAAGCAACAGGAAAAGGTGTCTTGGAAATATACTGAGACATTAATTCCTATATTTATAGGGACTTGTGTTTTATTTTCCTATAACTTATTTGGAATAGGATAAAACGTTGGTCAGGTAATCTTCTGAAGACTGGTCGCTGTGGTTAATGATATTTATGATTATGGTTTTGAGGATCGTGTTAGTGTAGTTAACGGAAAGAACAAGTTAAGCTAATCTTCAAGATAAAAGTTTTTTAATAAAAAAAATAAATAAAAAAAATGCAAAGCAAGTAATGTATGCACAAGTTTCGTAATGTATCTATCTATCATAGGGTTATGGTTTCCGCACTTAGTCCTAAAAGTGGACCATTGTGCGTGAGCCATGGTGGCCGTTTACTGCAACCAGCCTACCTCCCTCCAGAAGCAGGTCAAACTTCCCGGTCTTCTTAGGGCATCCGCAAGGGATCTTGGTGTTCCCAGGGTCTCCTCGCGAATCTTGGTAACGCCGGTGTACTCAAGGAGCTCATGCGCCACCGTTTCCTCTGCCTCCATGCATGCTCTGCACAGGGGACTGTCAGTGATTCCTAGAGTGTGGAAGTGTTTATTCAGTGAACAGTGTCCAGTGATGGTCCCCGCCACCAGTCGTAGTCTATCTCTGTCCAGGCGCAGAAGGCGCCTGGTTAGGTTTTTGTTCAGGGATGGCATAGCTTCCTTGGATTGCCTGCACCTTGGTGCCGAGGTCCACCATTTTTCCGCTTGTATTCGAGTGTTCCTTTAACCAGCTTCTTAGTTGCTTGAAAGAAATGGGCACAATGGACTCGGGACCGCAGGGTTTTGTGCTGGATCCTCTTCTGGCAAGTTCATCAGCCGCACCGTTCCCAAGTGATCCGCTGTGACCTTTGATCCATTGCAGTGTTACCGTGTTGTGGTTTAGTACCGTGATTTGTTCTATGGCATTATGTCATTCTAGTATTAGTCTCGACGTGATCTGATTACTCTTTAAGGATTGAAGGATTGAGGCACTGTCGGAGAGTATTCGAATATTGGTATCCGTAACCTCCCTGGCCTCTATAGCGTGTGCCGCTTGGATAATACCCACACACTCTGCTTGGTAAACAGAGTTGAGTATTCCAAGGGGTTTGAATATTTTAATGTTTAGGTCGTCGGAGAACACCCCGAAACCTGTCCCGTCGTCGGTTTTTGATCCATCAGTGTAGATTCTTAGCTCTTTTGTACCTGAGCTCTATGTTATAGTGTTTGGAAGCAGTCTTGAGGGTTCTGTCGCTGGGCGATGCCATCATGGGCTGTTGTTTGATTGCATCTTCTCTGATGCGTGTGTGTTTAATTCTGGAATCGTTACTTAGGGTGCCAGATACTTCGAGTCTGAAAGTCGCTATGGCCGCCTCCTCTCTTACGACGAGGTGTCCAATTAACAAGTAAAGAGGGTAAGTAGATAATGAATTTAATAAAGAGATTATAAAAGGGGTAGAAAATACAATTATATGGACGGACCTACCTATCTCACGCTCTACAGAAAGATATGATAGAGAAAGTTTAGAATTACAGTACTTGAAAAGGCGTCAAGCCAAGGTAACTTCCAGAGTCAGGCTTCAATGTAGATCAGCTCTGCAGAAAGGCGTGAAGAACAGCTCCCAGGTCAGGTCGATTCTGGGCGAGAAGAACACGGGCGAGTCCTTTGGGGAGGCCCAGAGTATAGGTAAGACATCACGGGCGAGTCATTGGGGAGGCCCGGAGCACAAGTATGAAATAGGCGTGACTCCAGTGCCGGTAGAGCTCCTGGAGAGTGTAGGGTCACGTTAGCACGTCAGACCCTATCACTGTTCACTTTAGAGGTGAAATCCGCGCTCTCACACTCGCGATGGAGAGGCTTCTCAAAAGGAACTCTTAGCGGACGTTACGCGACGGCGTTGGCTCTTTAGAGAGACCCAGATGACTTCGCGATGCTTCTTCTTCAGAAGTCAGATATAAACTTTTGAAGGCCCGATGGTTCTTGTTCAGAATCCAGATATACTACTCTGTCAAGAAAGTACCGGGAAAAGATCAATAATACACAAAATGTCTGTTATTCATCCAAATTTATTTTATCACCTTCAAAGTATGCTCCTTTAGAAACGATACACTTGCGCCAACGAATAATCCATTCATCAAAACATTTTTTAAACGCTGCTTCCGGAATTGAGTTCAGTTCTCGCCGCGAATTCTCCTTTATGTCTTTTATCGATTGAAAACGGGTGCCACGAAGTGGTAATTTGAGTTTAGGAAAAAGAAAAAAGTCAGCAGGAGCCATATCTGGTGAATATGGTGGTTGCTGGATGGTATTTGTTGAGTGTTTGGTCAAAAATTCGTTCACAATGACAGCCTTGTGCGAAGGCGCATTGTCGTGGTGCAAAATCCAAGAATTTTCTTTCCACAAATCTGGCCTTTTTCGTCGAATTTGCTCTCTTAAACGCCGCATAACGCTCAATTAATATTCTTTATTTACCGTTAGACCTTCCGGTAAGAATTCAGAGTGCACAACACCGCGATAGTCAAAGAAAACAGTCAACATGACTTTGACTTTTGATCGACTTTGGCGTGGTTTTTTCGGTTTCGGTTCAGTTGGAAGGCGCCACTCCGAAGCTTGTTGACTAGTTTGCATGTCAAACTCGTAAACCCACGTCTCGACAACAATGTGTAACAATGCGTTTCATGAATGTTGGGTCCGAACTGACTCGTTCTAGCATGTCCTCAGCGACTTTCATGCGATTGAGTTTTTGGAGAAAATTCAGATCTTTTGGGACTAGCCGAGCAGCAACAAGTTTCATACCCAAATGATTAGTTAAAATGGTACGGATCGACTCGTGAGATACAGAAAGTTCGGCGGCTATCTCTCTCCAGAGTTGAATGGGGATTTTCAGTCACTATTTTCTTCATTTTTGCGATGTTAACTTCAGTTGCAGACGTTGACGGCCTACCAGAGCGAGGCAAATCTTCCATCACATCTCGACCGCTTTTGAACGCTTTGAACCACTCATAAGCACGAGTTTTTGATAAAGTCGATTCACCGTAAGCCTTCTGTAACATTTTCAGTGACTCCGAACACGAAATTCCATTGGCGACGCAAAATTTAAGACAAACTCTTTGTTCGATATTTTTGTCCATTATGAAATTCGCAATACACACTAAGTATATATGATATTACTAAAACCAGCACTGTATTTAATATAAATAACAGATGCAACTCAAACTCCGCGCCAAATAACTGTGGTGTATAGCCAGTATATTATGGGGTTTATGCCCCAATTTCTCCCGAGCAGTCTCTTACATTGCCATAGGGCTATACTGGCTTTTGTGGTGATGTAATCAGTGTGTTTTGCCCAGTTCAGCTGTTTGTCCAAAAATATGCCTAGGTATTTGGTAGCTTGGTAGTTGTAAAGTTGCCAGCTTCCTTTTTTTGTAATGTATCACGCCGTGCAGCTTTTGCAGGTCAGAAATCCTACTACTTACATACCAATATTATAAATGCGAAAGTTTGTGAGGATGGATGAATGTTTGTACATAACATTTTCACTGTTAGTTAGGAGTTACGCCCCAACACATAGTTTTATAACCTGGATTAGCACAAAGGACTTTTTTCGCGGTAGTGATCCCGTGGGACAATAGGGTGTATGCATGATTTTTTTTTTATCACTCTAAACAAAGCGTATTAACATCAGAAATAGCAAAGTGATTTTTTTTTTTAATATCTATAAAAAATACTAAGTTATAAGCATTTGAAACTGCTGATTAGACAGAGAGATCCGATACAGCGAATGACGTCATTCGCTGGTTCGACGTACAAAATCCATACTACATTCCGTTTATCTAGAAAGAGATAGAAACAAAAGTTTAAATGGTTATAACTTTTGTGTCGTTTGGCCGATTTATGTCTTTTTTTCGCTTTTTGTCATTATTTTTATAGTACTTTAACATTTCGTATTGAAATGAAAAAAAGAAAATTTATGCATATTCCCTATTATCGAAATACACGCGGGCGAAGCCGCGGGCATAACAAACATGTCAGTACAACATATTATTTCTTTGTTAAAAAGTAATCTAAATGCAATGCAGTGCTGAAATCTGTTTACATAACACATCACTTCCATTTTACAAATCGGATAGCATAGCGTCGCGACTCGCGGCGGCTACTTTTTAGTTGCATTTTTTTTTTGCGAATTAGTAGGACGTTGGCCGCTTTGCAAGAACAGTCGGTAAATATCTAGTTTTTGACGTTGCTGTTCTGAGTTGGACGAACTGTAGAAGGTAATAGGGTAGAAAAACAAAGAACCCATATATTCTTGTGTTTGTTTGTTTTCGATTTTAGACAAGAATCTTTACCTGAAAAATCTATATTTATTCTACGATGTAATTACTTCTTAGTTTCTCTACCTATTTGAATTTACCGTTGAGTTAATAAAGCAGAGGTAGAAGCCGATATTGGTTTATTATTCGGCCGAAAACAAAATCGTTATTCGGACAAATTTTGCGTTATCCGCCGAAAATGATTTTCGATCGGAATCTATACGAAGGGAAGGTGTTATTTGTATTTATAAAACAACCTTACTTAATAACACCATAATATTAGAGTCATTTTCTTGACAAATTTATCTTAAAACTCGTATTTTCCTCAATTTTCTGGTTACAAATCCATAAATTTATCCATTTACGAGCAACTACACAACAATTTGTGGATGTAATACGATCTAAAGTACACATTGTAATATCGTTCTGCATGCTGCACGAACTTGGACAAATTGCCCGTGCATCCATGTTATTAAATAAAACACATTGAAGCAGTCTGCACTCGGACCGAACGTATGTCTTGTGAGTATCTATTTTCCCCTCGGCTTGTTGCAAGTGGTCATTCATCACACGATATTAATATTTCCGTCTGCAACTTACAACGGGACTGTTTACTGCTGCATGGTGTCTAAATGCCTCTCAAGCCATCACAATAAGATAATACGATACTTATTTTATTTCAGCTAACGGAACATAATGTTTCTGGTCCGAATTTCTACTCAAACATGTTTTTGTAGTGACTTCAAGTCTTCGATTCGTCGATGAGTCGACAATTCGATCGGTGTAGTATTAGTTAGGTCTTTTATTTTTACCTCGTTTAGGATAAGACAAAAAGAAGCTGCGACAAAAGTAACAGCATGACAAACTGAACCTGTGACTGGCCTAACGGGCTTGTACGGGTTGACCTCTCGGGGTTAATTGCCGATTGCACGGCCGGCTACGTGTCGACAACATTTTAGAAAAATAACTCACTAATAAGTAAAAATAACTCCAAAAATAACATTGTGTGAAACAGTTGAGGAAACAGGTGATTTGAAAAACATGACACGTACAGACGCATCACACATCAAAGATTTCCAGCTTTATCGCTAAAACATTAGGTTCAAGGTTGATTGGGAAAAATTGATGGTTTCTGGTAGCTTGATGTGCTGGCGTCTGTACATCCTAAGCTGTTTCACACACCAGAAAAAAGAATAAGCAGACTGGTGTATGTATTGTTTTAGTGAAAAAGTGAGAAAACACTAGCAATACTAGCATCATACAATCTTGTGTCCGCCACTTAGCAACATTGTCCTGTACTGGTTTAGAAGAGGACGCGTGTCGCTTTGGTGAAATAACAGACACATGAGGCGTTTTAATCATCTGAGAGACAGGAGCAATGCACACATCGGCTCAGGATGTTGTCCCTTTGATGTTGTTACGTGTTTATTATAAGACATTGGACAGGGTGAATGCGCGGTGACTAGTGCAGTAGAGGGCGCGATTGATGGTCCAAATGAATCGCGAGTTTTCCAGCAGATAGTATATAATGGGTGTAAAAATACCCCTAACCTGTGCCCTAACGAAGCCGAAAGGCATTTGTTTTCCTTGTCGTTGCGATATTTTTTTTTGTTTTAGACCATACCTGGGAATCTGCTAGTTACGCAGATATTGGGGGCAAAGTTCCAACATTTTCACAAGTAAAAAAAAACTGCAAGATTTCAATGCCACAACTATACTTTAAATACCTCCATGACCCTCGTACCATGCAATGCATCCATCAGCACAATGTTTTGAGTGCGTTACATTGGGCCCTACTCCTACAGTAAGATGTGAATTTTCATTATTTTGAGCTCCCGATATTTCGAGGATGTTGCAAGCACCAATCGCGGGATGACTGGAGAATGCGGGTTGATGGCAAATAAATTGTTAGGTGCAGATCAATCTGGCCTAACAAATATGAAGGCCAGGCTACAAATATATAGCCTGGCCTTCGTATAGAAATACGTAGGTACATAAATACATTTAAATCAAAACTCTTTGTGTGGCTTTGCCGTGGTCGAATAAAAAAGGTTAAAACTTAGTATTTGTTAGGTCATCATCACTCACCAACCTTCCGCATATGATGAGAAATCTATTCTTGCGTCATTTATTTAGGAAGTCCGAACTAAAAAACCAAATGCCTGAAAACTTGCTCAGAAGAATCATTTAAGGTCGCTAATGAAGAAGAATAAGAAGAAATTGATTTAGCAATTCTGATTATAAATACCCAGAAACACGACTATAGGGCTGGTTACTTCTTTATGCCTTTTGCTAGACCCTGGAGAGTGAGCTAACAATAAACCATCTGCAAGAACATTTCTTCTGGTAGCCGTTTTAAACCTGTTAGACGTTTTTGTTTTATCTAATGGAAGTCAATGACATTTTGGGACTTCATTCGGGGTATGCAAAACATCTGCTCTACCGCTCTACCTGGCTGAAATGCAAAACTGCTTTTGTTATTTCGTCCAATAATAACTTCTAACTTTGAACAAACGTAATGTTTTCTTTTTTATTCTTTTTGAGATAAAGGTTTATTTCTTCTGCCGAGAAGTGGTGTGCTAATTTCCGCTTTCATTCAGATTTGTTCATATGCCTGCCGAGTTAATATGAATCCTTTACGGTCCAGATTTTCGTGAATATTTATTTTAGTTACAGTACTCAATGTTTTATTATCAACGGTTGACGTCAATTGAAATTCGATTCAATACAAATGTTTTTGACGTGACATTGAAATTGTATAAAAACTATTGTCTGAAGACAACAATAATACATATTATTTTAGTAAAATTTCACAACTGCCATCGCGAACATCGATCGATCACGGAGTAGAAGTCAAGGTCCCAAGATCCCGGGACTGTCACACTATCAGACTTGGCAATCATTCTCCAAATAGCTTTTTAATTAACTGTCATTGTGTTGGAATTACGACACTATTGGTGTAGCAGTGCAAAGCTCACATGCCGATACGTTATTCCACCGAATGATGGTGTAAAGGTCATGCACACCTCCACTGACAGTCATTGATCAACTTTCCATGTATCAAGGCCAAAAGTGACGTTTACAATAGACAGCGTGATTCAAAAGGAATAATAAGGTCTGGAATGTAAGTAACATCACGAATCATCATGCAAGAATTGACTTTTTATGGTAAAGATCCTTCCTTGCGTTTGCTTTACTGGACTATGTTACCTTTCTACTGCCTACGATGCCGATGGCATTATCTCCATACACCTTACCACGTTACGCCTCAATCCAAAATCTTTGGTTCAAAACAACAGGAAAATTGTTAAAAGAAATACATACCGCGTAAGTTTTGTTATTCTATTCAGTCTTTAATCGATTTTTTTAGTTGACAATACTTGCATGACTGGAACCTCACGAGTTGGACAGACACTAACCTATTTTAAGTAATAAGAGTTTTAAAAGGTGCTAATAATTTACCTTATCTATTAAATATCTATAGCCCTGCACCATCATTCAAGCAGTCTGAAACTTATTAACATTTACCCACACCAACAGCTAATTAACATTAGCTCTTTACAAAACCTTTTAGTAGTTAAATACGTCGCAAAGATTTATTACAACTGAAGGAACTAATAGAAACTGTCTGGAAATCAAGAAACGATTGTATATATGTTTCTGGTTTTAACTATATATATACTTAGACATTTTCCTAATGTCAATTAATGTTGGGTAGATATTTATGAATTAATAAAGTCTAGCTGATCAACTTTTTTATACTGAATTAGGGTATAAAAGAAAATTTAAAATAAAATGATTGCGGTGACAGAACGATTACTGATTCTAATCATATTATCTACCCTAAAGGTAACTAAGAATTATGTAAATAATATACCAGTTTTAGGTACACAGTTGTAAAACAAAACTACGAAAATACTAAGAAATACCTAAAATAAAATTGCTTTCATGCCAAACAAGAAAATTATAATATAAATGATCGCGTGAATCAATCTTCTGTTGTTTTTAGTGTTTACTTACGTAATTGATATTATTTAAGAGGTGTTTATTATTTAATAGAAGATAAGTGGTTTGTTTACCCTGGATGTCTGTAATAATTAATTAATTAACCACTATACATTTATGTAAATCCTCCTGTCAAAAAAGATTACCTTCTCATTTCTTTAATTTCAATAGAGTATTTGTTCGTAGATCATACAGTTTGCAAATCCTGAGAAAGAATAAATACCTAATTAACTAGGTACTTACGTATTTTTCCACGTGACTGTACTTCCTTTTCTACGAAGAGTGGTAAAAAGCGACATAAACTCATTGCGTGGAATTAATTCAATGAATCATTTCTAATTATCGTCTGAGATTTAATTTGCATGTCATAAACGGGAATTCTGTTACATATTATTGGTAATCACTTAATAGTGTTAAGTTGTTACATGTGACAATTTGCATTATTTAATGTCTGTACCTAAGTATAATTGATATTTAGGGTGATTGGTTTTTCATCGTATTTGATGGGTCAGGGTATCCTGTGGTTATACCAGAAATATTTAATACTACTGTGTGAATTTCCATGAAATATTAAATCTGGAAAACTTTCAGCAGCTCGTTTTCTTGAAGCAATATTAGTATCTTATAATAGAGCTTTTACAGTTATTTTTCGAAACTGGAACGATCGCAGTATAGAAACCTAATTAACTTTTTAATAAAATTTCAACAAGGATGTGTAAATGGATAACTAATTGAAACTGCCTGAAAACTAAGAAAGGCTACTAAACTAACTACTAAGGTCGTAGCTATTACTGATAAATACGAAAGTTTGTGAGAATGGATAGATGGATGTAAGTTACTCTTTCAGACTTTCACGCAAAAACTACTGAACGGATTTGGATGAAAATTGACACACAGACCTTTTTTTTTTATTCTAGAAGTACGATCCCGTGGGACAGTTACGAAATAAACGCAGATAAAGCCAGGGGCATGAGCTAGTTTGTTAAAAATGTGAAAATGCATACCTATTGCTTTTAACGTTTCTACTAGTTACAATTTCTGATCAGAGGCAGAATACATAGATTTAAAAAGATTTATTTATCTACATAAATAAACTCACGCCTTTTTCCCTATGGTGTAGGCAGAAACCTCAGAACGCCACCTTCTACGATCCCTAGGTACATACTCAATTTTGCCTCAAGATTATATAATCAAAGATTTATTTAATCTACCTACGCCTTTTTCAATAACAGATGTTCAAGATGACCTTTAGCGAATTTAGTAATAGACCTATTATAAAGAAGATTGTTTGTATTGTAATCGGATAAATCCGTTGATTAAAACAATTTAGTAAAAAAACACGAACTAGGTTTTTTATCCTACAAAAACTAATTACAGTGAAGGAATCATTGTGTAACTTAATATTTTATAAATAAATGAATAAGAATTTCTTATTTTCCTGTATTTGTTTTTTTTTTTCGGATGGTTAATGCCGTTGAACAATGTTTAGGAGAATTTTCAACGATAAAAACTTATTTTAGTCGAGTTGACTTTAAGTTTTTACCTTAGGGGGCTATTTTTCAACCCCCCTCCACCTATCGTGAGATTTGACTTAACCCCCTCACCCCCCACCTAATCTCACATGAGATTTTTCAAAACGCGTAGTTTAATATAAATGATGTTCTTGATTGTTTAATTATTTTCAGTGAATATTTATTATATTATATTATTGTATATTTACTTAGGTACCTACTTAATTAAACCCAGTTTTCTCGCAATTTTAAACTGTTTCTGGCAGGAAAAACAATTACATGGTATGCAGAGAGCCCCCTCTCTCCATCGTGAGATTGGGTGAGATGCGGCTCGACGCCCGCGCCCTCGGGACCCCCCCTCTCTAAACGCCTCACGTAATTAATGGACGCCCCCTTATTAATGTTTAGGTAGCTCTTGGGGATGAACATTTGAACTTCAGGCTAAAACACCGACGTACAAACGGTTATTAAGGCCCAGCGCACACCGCTGGAGGCGCAGCGGAGCGCATTTGAGGACAACAATTTATTATAAACCGTAACTACCTTGATATACGGTCGCGCGCATGCTCTTGTAGTAGCTTGAGGGCGCTCCGAGTATCGCGTGCGAATTTATTCTTATTTTGACCGTATATCAAGGCAATTAAGGTTTATATTAAATTGTTGTCTTCAAATGCGCTCCGCTGCGCCTCCAGCGGTGTGCGCTGGGCCTAAGTATTCGGAACATCACTCTGAAGTTTTAAACCCAACAAGGATTTTTTTTCGGTGACTAAATTAAAGACTCATGAATATAAATGTTGATGGATGGAAAGGGAGAGGAAGACGAAAGAAAAGATGGATGGATTGTGTGAGGAGTGTTGTTACGAAGGAAAAATGAGTACCTACCTAAATGATAGCGTGACGGACGATTTACAGGGAAATATGGAAGAAAAAAACAATAACGTGGGACAACGGCAGAAAGATGATGACGAAGATAATTTCAGTACCTACGAATGTACACAGGGTTTAAACAACCTCATCACGAAGCCGTCAACCAAGCATTTTGTACATCAAACTAAGTAACTTTACGTAAAAATTATTGCTGGGAAAAAACTTTTTTTTTTTGGGTGGCAAGTAGGTACTGGGGTTGTGGAGGTGCTTAAAGTAAAAATCTTACATTAAAACTAGTATTAAAAAAAAAAAACTTGTCAAAAAGTTGGAAATTTGACCCCCAATATCTCCGCAACTGGAAGGTTCCCAGGTATAGTGCAGAACAAAAAAATTATCGCAATGATGGGGAGAACAAGTGCGTTTCAGCTTCGTTAAGAGGTTTTTTACACCCTTTATAATATTAGACGTAAACCGTAATTTTTAGAAACCAATGGCGAAATCCACTGTCTAGTTTTGAAAAACTACGGTTATTTCTTAACCAAATTACGAAAAGCGATTATCATAAAAACTGTGCAACAACTTTTGGAAAATTCAGTTACAGACCTACGTCAGTTTCGGTATTATTTTTTAATAGTTAAACATACCTAGGTAAATAACCAAAATAACCATTGATTCGGTATTATTTACTATTGGCATCAAGTAATTATTAAAATAATGGAATGTGGGATGGGTTGCTTGGCCATATGGTAGCTAGACATACCTACTAGGTATAATAATTCATTCTTACCTACTAAGTAGGTATTCAGCTTTTATTCCAATCTATCAAGCTTGCAGCTGCAGTCAGTAATAATGACCGTGTCAAACTTGTAGGTAATTAAAAAGTTGAATGATTTTACGGACTCTAGCACTGCGCCAGCAATTTCTTCCACGAAAATTGTGATAGCTGGCTGGCATGATATAATATAATTTATAGCTTAGAGCACCCACGAATGATGTAGCTTTTTGCCAGTGAAAGAATTTTTAGAATGAGAGGTTTTCTTTTTGAGGTATTAAAAAAAAACTAGTTTCCAAGAACTCTATAGATGGCGTTGAACTGACTACGATAGTTGGTGCCAAAGCCAAAACGCTTGGAAAAAAAAACATTGCGTCACGTTACATACGCTCGTTGACTGACACTTTCGTTTGCTTATCCTTCCGAATAATTATAACCTAGTTTTCTCGCGCTTTGTTAAAATCAGATTTTTTAGGTTCCGTTCCTTGCATTAACGTACTAAGTTCAGCGCCATCTATCCAGCTACTAGGGAAGAGCTAAAAAGAAAATCCCTCATTGGATCATCAGTTCCAGAGATATTACCCCCTACATACAAACTTACAAACAAATTATACCTCTTTATAATATTAATCTCAGATAAATCTGACATGTTAGTATAGATTTGCCCGACTTTCAGTTAGAAAACTGGTACAATTGATGCCTAAACTAATCTAGTACATTTAAAAGTAACCATTTCTTATTCACAAAAGCGGCCAAATCGTGACCAGAACAAAATGTAAACATTATTAGGCCCCCGTATTCGGAGGCGGCGAACTGATAAAGATAAGAGATGATTAGTAGTCAGAGCGGTGGTTCTAACGGAGCTTTGTTCTTAATTGTCGTTTGAGTGACAGCTACCGACATTTATCAGCTGGCACACAACGGAAAGAGAATAAAACAGGCTCCTAAGCGCCTCAGTTAATAACCTGATGCCTCGTGCCAAAAACAAGCTTTTTTAAAATGTATTTTTCTAAAATGGAACTGGTTTAGCTAATTCTTTTCGAGTTCCTGTACGGTACGCTAGTTTTTTTTATTTGGCCACTCCCAGTTCAACACTATAAGGTTGCAAAGTTGCAATACTAAGCAGTATTGCAACTTTGAACCGGACTGGACAGTCGTTTAGTGTCTCCGTCAATAATTGAATGCATTGGCATTGTAGAGGTCGAAGCAATTAGTAACCAACGATCTTCTTTATGAATCTGCCAACCTAGGTCACGGTGTACAGGAACAACGATTAAACTATTAGCATCAACTAACTGTCCTCAAATGCGCTATTAAAGGAAAATACGAATAAATTCGCAAAGCCATGAAATTTCATTGCCATAAATTTTCATTTTATGACTTTCAATCTTATGTCGAAAGTTGCGTTTTTTCGTCGCCGTAATAACATTTTTATGTGCAACAATATACTAATTACGTTCCCAATCTTTGCTTCCATTACTCCGCCCTCTCGTTAAGCCGCTCTGGAGTCCCAACAAAATCATTAAATCGTGCAGTAAATTCCAAGTGTGCAATTAAGGGGCTGGCTCCCTATTTTTAGCCGGACGAGTGATGTTGACTTTTTTCTTTTCAAACGAGGCGCGGCGGCGCGGGGACGGGTTGCGGTGTCGTTCCCCTTAAACCTTAGGGCACCTACATAAGTACCGAGGTATTCGTGTACGACAGAGATGGGTTCTCCTGATTATAAATTAAACATGTATGCGTTTGCGATTGAGTTTGAATTATCTACCTATCAGTTTTGTTGTTTCTTTTTAATTTGTACAAAAAATATTGGCGAGCAGAGATAATCATTTTAAGATTTACGATTTACTTCAACTTTACGTTTCGTAATTACTTAAATTACGAAACGTAAAGTTGAAAACGTTGTTATTCCAGTATCCTGCGCCTGCGATTGGTAAAAGAGCAACGACTGACAACGATGAAGTAACGAAATACGCTGCTAGGGGCCCCGAAAAAGTGGCGTTGTGCTCCATCGAAAAAAGGTGGGAAGATTAACCGAAATGTTTGTTTTTTTCAATTGAGAAGTACCTACCTATCGAACTTATTATCAATTTGTAAAGTTGTAAGGTCGATAGCCAAACTTACCTTTATATAATAATAATCTAGCGTATCTATATAAGCTAGAACCTTTTCAATGAATCGAAACTACTTTTAATGTAATCTGTGACCGCCAAAATCACGGTTTTTTTTTAGCCTTCAAGAACAACGGCAGCATCACATTCAGCCAGCCGCGGGCACTCTGCCAGACAGCGCAACTTCTTTGTCGAACGCAGCCCGAGGTCTACTCATGCGTTTACTAGAACGAGACCCGCGGGTCCGCATCAGAAACTTGAGACAACTTCAACAATCGGCGTTTTATATGAAGTTTAATTTCGAACATGTGAAAATGAAGAAGGTGAGTTATAGCAATAGTACATTGTAATACAATGGGCTAAAATGACACATTACATACGAGGTAGCGAGGTAGTAAATAGGAACCGAGTTATAATGGGATTTTAGCGCCGCCGCGCCGTGTGTTACACTGCACTTTTCACTTTGAGTGCGAGTAAAATAGTCGTAGTAATAAATGTTTTTTCGTAAAGTTTCGTTTTATAGGACACATTTATTTATTCCAAAAATGTAAATGGATTTTCAGCGGCATAAAACCTCTTTGTTGTAATAGTACATTACGATATTAGTGCGTTAAGATTATATTATAACCAATACGCACGTATATCGTACGACGTTTTTTAACACATTTGCGAGGAAACAGAAAAAAAAAGATATTCACAATACAAGTAGGTACAAAGAAAAGAAAATTTGAGAAAAATGGCGCGAGGATTATTTTCTGCCGTGGCTGCGTGAAAATGTTGGCAAAGACGCTAGAGCATGCAACCAAGTTTTTAAATTACCGAACAAACTGTTTTTTATTTTATTTTAAATAAACTCAATCTGTGAATGCACACTGTTGCTTTCCCGCCATTTCAACAGCGCGCTAGCGCTGCCTACTGACTGGCGCCAGTTCGAAATTTGAATAGCAACAGCGCGCTGCTCACTAGCTGGAGTCGTGCGGCGGCGATCAGTTCCATATTTGAAATGGCAAATAATACTGTTATGGAATTTGTATGGACTATAACTTAACTATTTGCTTTGGTAACACACGCGTTTTTTATGACCCGCTTTACATATTTAAAACCGGTGGAATTACATCAGCTTTACGAGCAAGGGTGTTAAAAAAAAAACAGTATTACCCGGTTAAATTGAAAATGCTCTGTTTACTCGCATATAATTTGCAGTTAGGTACAAACTTAACTTTGTAGAAATAATTCTATTATGCACTAAGTGTAATAATGGCGACGCAAAGTTTCTAACTAGCGCCTCAAGTGTCAAAATTGTGAAGCTGTCTAAGAACGACACTTTGACAGTTTTCGATACAATTTACGGCACGGAAAAATTAATTAATTAAATATAAATCAGATCTAAGTGGTTTCTTGCTGGACGAGACAATAATTATGTTGTCAATAGTCGATGTTATTAAAGCGTCTGCAGGATACACAAACCCAATGCGTTCTGGAGAAATCTAGACGGTACTGCTATGGATATGGAAGGAAATTTTCTTTTAAATATTGAGATTGACATTAAAGGAAGATAAACATTCGAGAAATGTCATTTAGAATAGTCGATGTTATTTTAGATAAAAATCAAAATTAAAGAAAAATACTCAGCAATAAACTCAAATGCAATTATGTAGGTACTTATGTTATTGTCAGGTATTACAGAATGTTATTATTTAGTTTATTCTGAAATAGAAAAAGATTTAGCGATAAGAAGAGTTTCATATGACGAAAATCATATTTTGGAAATTTGTTTGTCTTGATAATGTATATTTTGAAAAGTTTCTAAATAGTATCACCAGTAAGATCTTTTGTTTAAAATTTGAATAAAAATAAATACAGCTGCTGTAGTGTGTAAATTATTTATTGATTGTAAAAAATTATTAGCACTCTTACAATACCCTTCAGATTCATAAGCTTCCCTTGTTACGATTTTATAATTTTACATAACTTCATAAAATCATTGTGACTAATTGGTGGACCGAAATTTGTAAGACCACCAACACCACCAACTTTAAAATATCATCAAAATAAGGAGCCAATCCAAAAAAAGTGAAATCGACTTGCCTATTCACAATTTTGTCTTTTGGAAACAAGCAGTGTCGTCCTAGACAACTTCTAAATTTCGGCGCGGATAATCTTTGCATCGCCAAAAGTAAGGTTTATGACCCTAAGGACGATGAAATAAGGCTCACTTTAAGAGCAAGTGTGTTGAAAACTATATTACTGTAAAGTTTATTAAAATTGGTTCTGTGGTTTTTACATGAAAGAGTAACAAACATCCATTCATCCTCACAAAATCTAGATATGATTGTAGTAGCCGTAAGAGAGTAACCGTCGTGATGTAATTTTACATTTTGTACTTTTGTAGGTATAAAAATTTAAACTAAAAATCAATTCAACTTAAATTTATTTTTATATTTCTTCTAACAGGTATCGCCAAGATCTATGCTGGAGCGACACTTCCCTAATTGTGCAACGGAATCTGCAGCTGACAATCTTCGAATGGCTAGCCAAAAAACGTTTTCGGCATTTGATCAACCGACTTCACTTTAATATAATAAGAATAAGATCCATCGAAGAAAATCCAAAAACATCGATTTATCTGACGAAAGCTCTAGGGTAGCCCACGAAATTATTTCTTACGTTTTTTTTTTCAATTTACTGGTCAGTCCGACAGGTCATGTCAGTATACTTAAGTAGAAGGTTATAAGTTGATTAAAATACCATTCACGAGCGTTACAAATAAGTATAAAACCAATAATTTACCAACATTACCTACAATTATTTAAAAAAAAAGATGTGAATTTCGCGGGCTACCATTGAGGTGAATTTCTTAACTGGTAACTCTGTAAATGCACTGCAACGCCATCTAATCTTATAGTGTACCTATGCAAGTATGCAGCATGGTTCTTTTGGGCGCGGACATAGTCGAAAATAACGCTGTCTTTTTGTTTTTTGATTACAATTTCCGTTGAAAATTTCACAAATATTAAATGTTTGTAAACATTTAATATTTATTAAATTTAAAGACAAGACATGTGCCAAAAGAACCACACAGCATTATATTTACCTAGCTAGAATATTGCTTTACTATTAAGTACTATTGCTCACAGATGACTAATATTCTCTTTTGCGGGCATCCATACTGTTAACTAGTAAATAGATGAACTTTGATTCTGGGATAGTCAGACAATAATCATAATGTAACTTGAGTATTACTTACAGTTTAACTAAAGACATTAATACTATATTTGTGATGTCAGCCTAAACCCACAGGTAATCCGTTTTATTTAAAAGGGGTTTTCTTCTCTGTTTATTTTTTTATAATGTAGGCCTAATCTTTAGGCTCGCAGATGTAGGTAGTATGTACGGTTATTAGTTATGTTGGTATATGTAATCTGGCAGCTCATACTTGACTGATCTTTTCTTTGGCATAAATTATTTTACACAACATAACATCACGCCTGTAATCCCCGAAGGGTTAGGCAGAGTTGTACCTAATAATAATATACCCACATTTCGACAGTTACGTTTAAGCCCTATGTAATAGGGGCAAGCCTATTGGCATCAACCGGGCACAAATCCAGGCTTCATGTCTGCTACTGAGAAATTCCTGATTGAAAAACTCAATAACACGTTGCCCCGTTGCCCTACATGGGAATCGAACCCGGGACCTCATGCTCGCAGTTGCACTTGCAACCACTAGACCAATGAGGCAGTCAGCAAATATTTTTTAAGTCTAAATTGTGACTTTTAATGCATATACTACTCTGTCAAGAAAGTACCGGGAAAAGATCAATAATACACAAAATGTCTGTTATTCATCCAAATTTATTTCATCACCTTCAAAGTATGCTCCTTTAGAAACGATACACTTGCGCCAACGAATAATCCATTCATCAAAACATTTTTTAAACGCTGCTTCCGGAATTGAGTTCAGTTCTGGCCGCGAATTCTCCTTTATGTCTTCTATCGATTGAAAACGGGTGCCACGAAGTGGTAATTTGAGTTTAGGAAAAAGAAAAAAGTCAGCAAGAGCCATATCTGGTGAATATGGTGGTTGCTGGATGGTATTTGTTGAGTGTTTGGTCAAAAATTCGTTCACAATGATAGCCTTGTGCGAAGGCGCATTGTCGTGGTGCAAAATCCAAGAATTTTCTTTCCACAAATCTGGCCTTTTTCGTCGAATTTGCTCTCTTAAACGCCGCATAACGCTCAAATAATATTCTTTATTTACCGTTAGACCTTCCGGTAAGAATTCAGAGTGCACAACACCGCGATAGTCAAAGAAAACAGTCAACATGACTTTGACTTTTGATCGACTTTGGCGTGGTTTTTTCGATTTCGGTTCAGTTGGAAGGCGCCACTCCGAAGCTTGTTGACTAGTTTGCATGTCAAACTCGTAAACCCACGTCTTGTCACCAGTAACAATGCGTTTCATGAATGTTGGGTCCGAACTGACTCGTTCTAGCATGTCCTCAGCGACTTTCATGCGATTGAGTTTTTGGAGAAAATTCAGATCTTTTGGGACTAGCCGAGCAGCAACATGTTTCATACCCAAATGATTAGTTAAAATGGTACGGATCGACTCGTGAGATACAGAAAGTTCGGCGGCTATCTCTCTCAGAGTTGAATGGGGATTTTCAGTCACTATTTTCTTCACTTTTGCGATGTTAACTTCAGTTGCAGACGTTGACGGCCTACCAGAGCGAGGCAAATCTTCCATCACATCTCGACCGCTTTTGAACGCTTTGAACCACTCATAAGCACGAGTTTTTGATAAAGTCGATTCACCGTAAGCCTTTTTTTTTTTTTTTTTTTTTTTTTTTTTCGGATGGGAAATCATCAAATGACTTCTCCCGCTCTGGGCGGAGCAGGAGGGAGTGTCAGACTTTTACTGACTAAAACCCATCCATGTTCCTTCATCGCCCTTTGTGTTCCGGGGTCACGGTATCTCTTTCGAACAGTCCCGCAACCCCGGCAGGCATCGCTCCTTGCGGACCCCTTCCTATTGCTGACTCTCTTTGAGGCGCGCGTGGAACACGAACGCGCCGTCGACACGGCCTGTCGTCATGAGACGGACGGACGGCGAGCTAGCCCATAGCCCACCGTCCACAGGCCCGCGCCTACGGTGGCCGGGAGCCACGTGGTGGCCCCCGACGCCCGGGGCGTCTCCCGCGGCGGTTCACCGTAAGCCTTCTGTAACATTTTCAGTGACTCCGAACACGAAATTCCATTGGCGATGCAAAATTTAAGACAAACTCTTTGTTCGATATTTTTGTCCATTATGAAATTCGCAATACACACTATATATGATATTACTAAAACCAGCACTGTATTTAATATAAATAACAGATGCAACTCAAACTCCGCGCCAAAATGGAAAACAGTTGTGCCAATCTAACAACTACAAAAAAACAAAAATTTGCATTTGGAACCATAAACAAATCATCCATTCCCGATACTTTTTTGACTGAATGTATACCGGTACCTACGAGTATAATTATTAGTATTTTGCCATACTAATTCGTCCTTTGAAACGTTGTACCTAAGTCTTAAAGTTAAAGAGTAAATTATTTTGTTCATTTTGCCAAAGAAGAACATCGCTGGTGCCATTATAAAGTATTGCAATAACATGTCTCTACTGCCCTACCCACATCTATACATAATAGTGTAGGTAAGTTAATTAAACCGTACTCATTGTAGGCATATGTTAATTTAAAAACATGTTACATACACATGCTATGTACCTGTATCAAAATTCTTTGTATTCATGTTAATGTTAACGAAACATTCAAATTAAATAATACATTCCGTTAGAGTAGAATAACGTAGATTTAGATATACTTAGATTAGAATAAGGTGACGGTAGCTATTATGTAAAAGGAAGTTTATTGTATGCGTTGTTAGACTGCGGTTCCACTGAGGCGGAGCGAGGCTGCAGAGCGGAGAAACAGAGAAATATTAACCAATAGGATCGCATAAAATCTCAGCTCCGCTCCACTATGCAATCCTATTGGTTAATATTTCGCCGTTTCTCCGCTCCGCAGCCTCGCTCCGCCTCAGTGGAACCGCAGCCTTAACCCCCACCGTAACTTAAGTCGCTTTCGGATGCCGAATGTTGTAAAGCAAAATCATAAATAGATCTGAATTTAATCATGTTATTACATTTTTTAGGAATCTCTAGCATTTATAGCTTGTTACAGTAGGTACTATTTTTGTGTCGTCTTTTTAGGGATGAAATCGTATCAATAAATACTAAATATTTACAATAGACAATATTCTTTCTTTCATTTAATTTTATGATGCATGTTGCATCATAAAACTACACACTTAAATGGAGTTGTAAATTAATAACAAACTCAAGAAAATAATAGGGGTTAAAGCAATGATATTCTATTAAACAGATATGTTATACACCTACAAAACCACCGAAAAAAGTGTTCCGCGGGGCAGCGCCAGCTCACATACACGCAGTGACGCTGAATATAGGCAAAACGAACGGCCCAACGGGGTCTATTGCGCATGAATTCGCCGCTAGAGGCGTTCGTGTAGACTAAGGTGTTCCGAAATGTCAGATGTCATACAATATACGCGCGTTGCGTGCTTTTCTATCACGTATTTATACTACTTAATACTCGCGATTGTGTTCTAGACTGAGCCACTCCTGATTCTTTATGACTTGAAGATTTTAAGTAGCAACTTATGATCTTATTTGTTAGTACTTGGAGGTAGAATGATTTTTAAATGTTTCATGCTTGTTAATCTTTAGGAAGAATATTGTCCCCCTCGCCTATGGCTCCGCCACCTGCGGTGCTGGAAGCGGACCATCAGGACGACGACGACGACACTCCGGAAGTGACTGGGGTAGACCTGAGAGTGGCTGTACGCAGGCTCAGTGCCAAAAATACCGCCCCGGGACCCGACGCGGCGACGGCTTGCCTGGCAAAGCCTGGGTCCTGGCCTCGGAGGCTCTCGGGCCCCGACTGGAGGGGCTCCTAAGCGCATGCTTGGAGAGGGGCCAGTTCCCGCTTCGTTGGAAGACGGGGAAGCTGGTCCTCATTCGAAAGCCGGGGCGCCCTGCGAACTCTCCGTCCGCATACCGGCCCATAGTGTTGCTCGACGAGGTGGGCAAGCTCTTTGAAAGAGTAATTGCAAACCGCCTCGCCGAGCACCTTGCGGGGACGGGGCCGGATCTTGCGGAACACCAGTTTGGTTTCCGCAAGGGGCGCTCTACGGTGGACGCCATCATGCGCGTGAGAGCCCTCACGACGGGGGATGCAGTGTCCCGGGGGGGGGGTTGTCTTGGCGGTGTCTCTTGACATCGCCAACGCCTTCAACTCCATGCCCTGGAGCTGCATTAGGGAGGCACTACGGTATCACCGGGTGCCGTCCTACCTTCGTCGTGTGGTCGGGGACTACCTAACCGATAGAGCCGTTGTCTATCCCGGTCGCAGCGGAGAATGGAACCGGCGAGAGATGTCGTGCGGTGTTCCACAGGGATCGGTTCTAGGGCCTTCCTTGTGGAACATCGGGTACGACTGGGTGCTGCGCGCCGACCTCCCTAGCGGCGTCAGCGTGGTCTGCTATGCAGACGACACGCTGGTGTTGGCACAAGGGGGGTCGCACGAGGCGGCGGCCGAAATAATGACACGCGGGGTTGCGATAGTCGTCGAGAGGATCCGGCAACTGGGTCTCGAGGTGGCATTGCACAAGTCCGAGACCATGTGCTTTCATGGGCCTCGGAATGCGCCACCTCCGGGATCCTCACTGACGGTAGGTAATATTGTAAATATGTATCTCAAGCGTAAACTATGTTATTATACGTAATAAAATAAACTTTTTATGAAGTTATTGGTACTTTCAAGTATTAAATAGAATTATTGACAGGACCTTACTCGACAGTGCGCCATCTCGTGAGCTCAAAAACGATAGCCCTCATTGGCTCGTTTTCGAGTCTTCACGATTGCGCGCTCACAACATAGCTGTTTAATAGAATATCATTGAGTTAAAGTATAAAATTGCCGTTGTATAGTAATAGACACTTCGAATTGACATAAAATCTTCATGGTGTGAGATTTTTGTGTGAAACTTTTTTTACGTGACACTTATGAGGTTCTTCTTTTAAAAAATGTGCAACATTCGATTTTCGAATTTCAATTGTTTTTTTTATTCAGCTTAGATTAAATCCGAGTTATTTTTGAATACGAGTTCAGACGCGGAACTAATGCGGCAGAAACGGGTCGCAATATCAACGTTACGTTTGGAGAGGAGACTGCTAATGAACGCACCGTGCGCTTTCGTAATGGAAACTTCGACTTGAAGAACGAACCACGTGGTAGACCGCCCACACAACTGAATAACGCTGAATTGAAGGAGATGGTAGAAGCCGATACGAGTCAAACTACCCAGGAATTAGCGGCATGGTTTAACGTTACCCTACCTACAATATTGACTCATTTGCATCGCATCAATAAGATAAAAAAATGAAAAATGGGTGCCCCATGATTTGACTGATCTGCAGAAAGAAATGCGTGTTGAAACTTGTGTTGCCTTGTTGAATCGGTACAGAAATGAAGGAATATTGGATCGAATTGTGACATGTGACGAAAAGTGGATTGTTTACGATAATCGTAAGCGAAAAATGCAATGGCTGACCCCAAGTCAAACGCCGCAACAGTGCCCTAAAGCAAAGCTTACCAATAAAATAATGATGGTAACTGTTTGGTGGTCTCTTCATGGTGTTATTCACTATAGCTTTCTCACTTCTGGTCAGGCAATAACAGCAGATGTTTACTGTGCCGAACTTCGAACAATGATGGTGAAACTGGCAGTGAAACAGCCCCGACTCGTGAATCGATCTTCACCATTATTGCTCCATGATAACGCAAGACCTCACACTGCACGAGAAACCCTTGTAACTCTACAGGAGCTGCAGTTAGAAACTATACGTCATCCTCTGTACTCGCCAGACCTTGCTCCAACGGACTACCATTTTTTTCGTGATTTGGACAATTTTCTACGTGATAAAAAATTTTCTTCCCAGGAGGCAGTACAAAATGCTTTCACACAGTATGTCGAATCTAGATCCTCAGAGTTCTATCGTAAAGGCATAAATGAACTTCTGTTTAGATGGCAGTAATGTATAGATAAAGGTCGCGTCGCGCGGCACGTAACTCTAGCGCTGACCGTTATTGCGCAGAAGTAAAAAATAAGAATGTCTTGGGGCATGCGTTGCGCCGATTGGCTCTCCAGTCGTAGAACATGCGCACATATCCCCTCCACGTTTCGTTCAGCGCTAGAGTTACGTGCCGCGACCTATAATGAGGGTTAATATTTTGATTAAATAAATATGTTATATGTTAGAAAAAAATAAGTTTACATTTTTCAGTACCAATCGGCAATTTCATACTCCTAATATTTTGTCACAAACCTGTTTAATCTGGTGGCGTTCATTGGAAGTAACAGATATTTTAAGGTTCCAGTGCTTCAAACAGCCCGCCATATTCAATTTTTCTTACGTTTTTAGCAATTTGCAGGCCAGTGCTATGTTGTATGTTGATTAAAATATTATTCGCGGCTGTAAGACGTATGTAGTTAAAGAATTATATTCGTAATCATCAAAATCATCAATACAACCCTCCAAGTTCATAAAGGTGTAGGAACCAAAAAAAGCAGAAAATGTCATTTCCACACCTTGGAGGGTTGTATTGATGATTTTGATACATACGTCTTACAGCCGCGAATAATATTTTAATAACATACATCCTAGCATTGGCCTGCAAATTGCTAAAAAAGTAAGAAAATTTGAATTTCGCGGGCTACCCATCGAAGTAGCCTGGCTAGAAAATTAAGGCCGTGCCAAAGTCTTATATTGTTGCGTGGGCGTACGACCAAGACGACCCACTGACCGGGATTCGGTCATGGTCCACCTGCTTAGTTCACCTGGGTGGACCACGGCCACTTTTTCTTGCCGGTGGATCACCTCAGTCCACCAAGGTGGACCACGGGCACTTTTTCTTGCCGGTGGATCACCTCACTACGTAGTAGTTTCATGTTTCATCCCAGGTTGATGATTGTGTTGATCGGGAAACAGTCGTTCCTATTCCTTCCTACATTGTCGACTTGGTTTGATTCCGCCCCGGTAATCGCTGATAAAACTTTTTATTATTATAAAATAAGACTCGTGGTTGTGACATGTAAAAATATAATTTCATTAATAACAGCGGTTCCTAGGCAATACATCTGACTTAAGTTTAAAAGGTTATCAAAAATAATAAGGTTCTAGTATAACATATACTCCTTAACATCCTCCCTTTTTGGCAACCCTATTACTATATCAAGCCAATTTGTTTTGCGATTGATACAATCCGTGGCTTATGTAATGCTTTGGTCAGTAAATCCGCTAGTTGGAACTCGCTGGGAACGTATTCTAACGTATTTCTCCATTAGCAACGAGTTCTCTCACATAGAAATGTCGAATAGCAATATGCTTGGTTCTTCTGTGGAGTTCTGGATTGTGTGAGATCTTTATGGCTGCATCATTATCAACCTTTAGCTTAGGTATTTCTTTCAATTTAGATATTTCACCAGAGTCTTTTGGACCAGACAATCTCTCTAGACGCTTCACTGGCAGTAACCAATTCGGCATCGGTGATTGATATTGCAACACATGTTTGTCGTCGACTTGTCCAAGAAATTGCTCCTCCAGAGTATAAGCATAATATGCCTGATGTCGAACGTCCGGTACTTTGGTCTCCACCGTGGTCAGAATCACTGTAGCATTCTAGAATTCCAGTATTGCAGCTCTTCTTAAAAACTATTCCATAGTTGAAAGTACCTTTGATGTATCTTAGGATACGTTTCAGCCTCTGGATGTCTTTTTTAGAAGGGTTTTCTAGACTCCGGGATACATCGCTTACAGCATATGCTAAGTCCGGTCTGGTTCCAACGGTCAGATATGCAAGTGCTCCCGCAGCTTCTCTATACGGAAATAAAGCAGGGTCTACCACTTCTTTATCCAGATCCGGCAGTCCATCTTTTTGTATAGGAGTGTTAACAGGTTTGCAATCACTCATACCATAGTGATCTAAAACTTTCTGAGCGTAGTGCTTTTGTGACACTTTTATATTACCATCATGGTCCTCTATTTCTAATCCTAGAAAATAGGATGCATCTTTTTACGTGATTTTAAATCTTCTCTCCAATTCTCTCATTAACTTTTCAGAATCTTCCTGATTTGTTGCAAAGACCAAACCGTCATCTACATAGAGAGCAAGAATAATTTTGTAACTTACACAGTTTCTTAAAAACAGGCAGGGGTCGGTATCGCATTGTTTGAATCCATCCGTATTTGACTTCTATCTCGTAGAGTCATTCTAGTGGCTATCTCAGCTATATCATCTGAGATTCTTGGTCGTTCAGTATCATCACCATCATCTAAGGCGTCTTCATAATGAGGTAATTCTGGCATTGATGCTTCTGAAGACGTTTGTAATGGTTCAGTAGAGTCATCTTGGCTTTCTAAACTCTTTTGCAAAAAAAAACGGGCACCTAAGGAACTCACTTTCGATTTTTTTCTCTACTTCAATGAAGAAGAACAAGAAAGAGGTTTTATTAATATAACGATGTATTGGCATGTTATTTGAAGCATCCTGGCATGATTATTTACGTTCCAAACTTAAATTTTGATATTAACAAAAGAAAATTAATGAGTATTGTGGATTATTGTAAAATTGCTTTATTAATTTAGCGTGAATTGCTGAACCGATTTTTTTACTGATTACTAAAATTTTAAAACTTGGATATTTTCTGCAAATTAAACAATTTAATCTTTCTTTGTACATTAAATACCACTTTTTGATATGAGTGATAAAGCTATGGTAAAATTATAGCCCTACTTGAAGAAGGTTGTTCCCAAACGTACGTGTCTCAGCGGCTAAATGTGAGTCGTTCTACTGTCCAGAGGGCAACGAAGGCAGAAGGCAACGGTATCAAGAGACCAGTTCGGTCAAAAGAAGACCCGGTTCGGGAAGAAAACGATGCACAGAACCAAGAGATGACCGCTTTTTGGTGAGTCAGGCGTTGCAGAATCGTAAGGTTTCAAGTGTAGACCTAAAGAAGAGCCTTGAAGAAGTAAGGGGAGTAGAAGTTAGCTTGTGGACGGCCAGGAGGAGGCTTTTGGCTGCTAATATCAGGAGTTACCACCAGGCTCGGGACCCTAACTTACTCCGTGAGCACCGTTTTGCTCGACTTCAGTTTACTCGCAACTGTGCTTCATGGACTCTGGAGGACTGGACTAAAGTATTGTTTTCTGATGAAGCTAGAATCTCTTTGTGTGGAGAGGACCGACGCCGGCGAGTGCTGCGAAGACCAAGGGAACGCTATGCGGAAGTGTGTTTCGAAAAAATCACTCCTTATGGCGGAGGCTCCGTTATGTTTTGGGCGGCAATGAATTCGACGGAGCGTACGGAGTTAGTTTTCATAGAAAATGGAACATTAAATGCACACCGGTACATAATGGGAGTCGTAATTCAATCCTAATCGCGTCCTAATCAACATGCATTGACTGCACTTGGGGAAGATTCCATTTTTATGGATGACAATTCTCGCCCGCACCGTTCTGGCGACTTGGAAGCGTACATGCAAGAACTTAGGATCCGTCGTTTAGATTGGCCAGCTGGAAGTACTGACCTCAATCCAATTGAGCATGTCTGGGATGTTCTAAAGAGACGGGTAAGATCAGTGCAACCTGCTCCACAAAACATCAGGGAGCTAAAAAGAGTAATTGCAGAAGAGTCGGAACGTATTTCTCAAAACGTTATTAAAAACATCGTGGCAAGCATGCCCAGAAGGCTTCAAGCTGAAATTTTGGCAAGAGGAGGTCAAACTCTTTATTAGGTTTTTACATTTATAACTTTATTTAATTAAAAAAAGTAAAAAAATCTTCTTGTCTTTATTGCCGACCACTTCTTACTGTTTGGCCGTGTATAGCGGTTTTAAAGAATTCATCGAAAATTAAAAAAAAAATTGCCAGATTCACTTCACGCGTATTAATTTACACGATTACAAGTATACAGACTACGGGAAACAATTAAATTTCATTTAATTAACTCAAATCGACCATAAAACGTAAATTTCCTTAGGTGCCCGTTTTTTTTGCAAAAGAGTTTATTTCCTGACTCACAACCAAATCCGTCGATGTGGGGGGCAAAGTCGAACTAAGCTCATCAGAGCTACTTGCAGCGCGATCCAAGCTATTTTCGACACAATCATCGTCCCTTGCATCACACATCGGTGGTACTGAAAGTGGAAAGTGTATTTCGACTGAAGGCTGTTCTTCCAAATTACTTTGGCCAAATGGAGTCAATACTGATTCATTAAATGTAACGTTTCGTGACCTTAAGAGTTTACCATGTTTATTCAGTAAGCGATAGCCTTCATCACCCTCATATCCAGTAAGAATGCATTTCTCAGCCTTTTTAGATAGCTTTTTCCTTTTTTGTTGAGGAATATGAGCATAACATTCACATCCAATTATTTTTAGGTGACTGATTGCTGGCTTCTTTTTAAACCACAATTCAAATGGTGATTTTCCATTTTCTGAAGTTGGACCAGTTCTGTTTAACACGTACGCAGCGGTATTTATCAATTCTGCCCATGTAGCAAACGGCAAGTCTTCGTGAGCATGCATCATTGTACGAGCGGCTTCAACTAAGATTCTATTCTCACGTTCACTAAGACCATTTTATTGCGGTGTATAGGGCATCGTGAGCCTTTGTCTAATTCCAGCTTCTTGTAGAATGCACCTGACGTTCTGATTATCAAATTCACCTCCATTATCGCTAAGAAATTCTATAACAGAGTATCCAGCTACTTTACTGTTTTAAAACACTGGTTTATTAATAAAAACTTTAATTAAGATAGCTTGTAGGTTGGACATTTTTCTAAGTCTGAAGACGAGCACAGATCAAAAAATAGAATAAAACAAAAGTGTGGCTAACACTTGACTAGTGTTGCCAACACGTTCCCTTTTTTATTTTTATTGTGTCTTAACAATCTTATCATCATAATTTTTAGAATCTTATTTCTAACAATAATTAAGTGAGTAAGCTTTATAATTAAGGGATGCAATAATTCCAGTTACAGTAATTAATAGTTACTTATATAAAATAAATTACACTGACATTTTAAAATATACTTATGTAGCAACTAATTAACAATAATAGTCCTTAAGATAGGAAGGTTTACGGATTTCCCTCTTGGGTCTAGGAGATGATACATTTTGTTGGCTATGAGG
Organism: Xestia sexstrigata; assembly: GCA_941918905.2. Taxonomy (NCBI): domain Eukaryota; kingdom Metazoa; phylum Arthropoda; class Insecta; order Lepidoptera; family Noctuidae; genus Xestia; species Xestia sexstrigata. The sequence goes on from OW799214.2 coordinate 14,612,001, forward strand.
TTGGGGAATAAAATTAGACAGAACAGCATTTTGTTCCATTTGAGGAGATGGAATGTCTGTCATAGATGGGTTTTGTGGAAGATTCCGGATAGTAACATCAGAATATGTTTCGTTTTGTGTACAGCTCATGTTCTTTGAACCTAAATCCGTGTCAACAATTCCTTCCTCACACAATGGAGAGCCTGCCTGAGATGGAGGAGGCACTTCTAAATGGCGAATGTGTGCTAGATCGCGTCTGTATGAAGTATCATTGACATTAACCAAATAAGATCTATCAGAAAGAACATCCTCAACAATACCAGGAGTCCAAGATTTACTTACTGATGGTTGTACTTGTACTGAAACCGGCTGACCAATCTCTAAAGTTATTGGCTTTTTTGCTCTCTTATCAAATACCTGCTTAGTGTCTTTTCGTCTTTTTTCTATGTCTTCAGAAACATCTTTTACGATCTGTGGTCTTAAGAGACTAGGAACCACTGGCAAGGCACCTCGGGTTCTCCGAGAGTAGAGACGTTGCACTGGGCTGGAATTTAATTTATTAGGTGTATTTCTTAAGCATAACAAACTGAGCCAGATATCTTCATTATCTTCAGCAGATTTAAGTAATATTTTTTTTGCTATTTTGACTGTAGCTTCTGCTTTTCCATTGCCTTGTGGATGATTGGGAGAAGATGTAATATGAAAAAATCTCCATTTACTGGAAAATTCTGTGAATTCCTGATTAACAAAGTTTGTACCACCATCAGTCACCACCCTTTCAGGGACCCCATGTCTAGCGAAGTTCTTTTTACAACAGTCAATTACTGACTTCGCTGATAAATCTTTAAGTATATCAAGTTCAAAGAAATCTGAATAATGATCTACTGTAACTAAGTATTTTATTTGTTTGCCATTCCGAGTAAAGAAGAATACATCCATGGATATTATTTGAAAGGGATATTCAGGAATCTTATGAGTTTGCATGGTGAACTTTTGTTGACTAGGTTGATATTTATTACAAGTTTGACAACATTTAATCATTTCCTGAATATCCTTGGCCATCGAAGGCCAGAATACCGCATCTCTAGCTAGTTTTAATGTATTTTCTATACCAGAGTGGGCTTTATGTAATTTTTTTAGAATTGTTGTTCTTAGCCTTTGAGGAATAAGAATAGCTTGGTTTTTTAATATCAGTCCTTGGTAAGTAGTTAAATCATTTTTAATGCTATAAAACGGCTTTAAGGCATCTGGAATATCTTTAAAATATGTGGGCCATCCATTTATAACATATTGTATAAGTTTTTGGTAGTCTTCATCTTGGCTTGAATTTAATTGAACTTCTTTTAAGCAACTATCAGAAATTGGGAGGTTCCTTAGAGGGTTAACATTTTCTATTATTTTAAATATCTTCATATCTTTAGATCTGTCTATATCTTTACAGTCTAAATAAAACCTTGATAGTGCATCTGCCATAACATTTTCTTTTCCTGACACAAAGTGCAAATCTAGACTATATCTTTGTAATGTTAACAGCATAGATTGTAAACGTTTGGGTGCATGCAAAAGAGGTCTTTTAAATATGCTTAACAACGGTTTGTGATCAGTTTTAATTATGGTTTTAGCATTACCCACAATCAATTGGTCAAACCTGGTACATGCGAAGACTACTGCGAGGAGCTCCTTTTCTATCTGAGCATATTTCCTCTCAGTAGGTGTCAGACAGCGAGAAGCGTAAGCCACTGCCTGGTTTTCCTGAAACACCGCTACGCCCAATGCTCCTTCGCTAGAATCACATTCAATAATAAGTGGTTTGTTTTTATCATAATATTTTAAAGTTTGAACATCACTGATTATGGTTTTGAGCTTTTCAAACTCTTTCTGGGCTCTATCATTCCAGTTCCAGGGTGTTTTCTCGTGAGTAAGCTGTCTTAGGTGTGAGGATTCAAAACTTAATTTTGGAATCAAATCTACACAGGTAAGTCACCACCCCAAGAAATCTTTGTATTTCTTTCTTATTCCTTGGGACCGGTATGTTTTGTACAGCCTCCACTTTTGCTGGATCTGGTTGTAGACCTTGATTTGTAAAAACATGACCAAAGTATTTCACTGATGTTTGTAGTAGCTTCATTTTATCTTTATTAAGTTTACAATTAAATTGTGTCAATTTATTCAATAAATTTTCTAAATTGGTATTGTGATCTAGAACTGCCTCAGACATAGACTCTCCCACCCCATAGACTAATAGATCATCCACCAGTACTTCTACTCCTGCTAGTCCTTGAGTTATTTCACTCATTTTCATTTGGAAATAATCAGGCGAAGAAGAAATACCAAAAGGTAGCACTTTCCATCTATATTTCCCAAAAGGGGTCCAGAATGTTGTCAGTTTACTACTTGCTTCTGATAGATTTAAATGCCAAAATCCCTTTTTTACATCCAATGTGGAGAAAACCTTTGCTTGGCCTAACTCGGGCAGAATTTCATCCACAGTAGTGAACTGATAGTTAGGTCTTTTAATAGCTTTATTTAATGGAATGGGGTCCAAGCATATACGGAACCTATCATTTCTCTGTATTAAAAGAATATTGCTTACCCAGTAGAGTAGGGACTCCATTTTCCGCACTTAGACTCTCATTCGGTCCGTTGTGCGTAGGTGTCCTAGCTAGGTTAGCCAGCCTAGCTCCGTCCAGAAGCACAGAAGTTTCCTGGGATCTTCACAGGCTTCGCGGAGCGACCTCACCGTTCCGAGGATTTGTTTGCGTTGGGTAGCCACAGCCTCGCATTCCAGGATGACATGGGCAGCTGATTCTTCGGCGTCAAAGCAGCCCCTGCAGAGTGGGCTGTCCGTGGCGCCTATGTTGAAGAGGTGTTTGTTAAGGGGCAATGGCCCGTTATTGTCCCTATTATTATTCTGAGGTTATTTCTGCTTAAGCTGAGCAGTCGTTATGTTAGTCGTGGGTGTAGACTTGGCATCGCCATTTTTGACTGTCTACAGTCTGTAGACCGTGACCATTTGTTGTTATGAAGTTCAGTTGATCTCTGGCGAATCCACGTACGGAAATGTGAGAAAGGTAAGGGAAGGAGTGGGTACGGGCCTAGCACTGCCATTTCGGAACCTCTCTTAGCAAGTTCGTCCGCGGCGTCATTGCCTAAGGATCCACTGTGCCCCTTAATCCACTGGAGAGTGATTCTGTTAGACAGCGATATACTCTCCATGGCGAGGTGACATTCAAATGTTAATTTACTTTTGGTTTGTTTGTTTTCTAGGGCTTTAAGCACAGCTAGGCTATCAGATACGAATCTGATTGCGTAATTGTGAATCCCCAGACGCTTTACGGCTGTTGCAGCTTGTGTTAGGGCGACACACTCGCATTGGAATATCGAGCTGTGTTCGCCTAGTGGTAGGTGAAAGTTAATGTTGAGGTCTAGGGAGTGTACGCCAGCCCCTGAGCCGTTTTGAGTTTTAGAGCCATCTGTGTATATGCGTACTTCATTAACTCCTGACTGATCCCTTAATTCCTCTGTTGTTTGTATGCTATAGCTTTTGTTGAACATGGGTTTATTATGTGTCCTATCACACGGGGCAGCGATGAGAGGTTGATACTCGATCGCCCGGTCCAGGATGCCTGCGTGGGGACTGGTGTGGTTCTTTCCCCATATGCCCAAGTGCATAAGCCTGATAGCTGCTAGTGCTGCCTCCTGCTGTATGTACAATTCAAGGGGAGTTAATTGTAGGGCTATCTCCATTGCCGCGGTTGGGGTTGTCCTCATACAGCCCGTGATAGCGGAACAGGCCAGCCTTTGGAACCGCTGAAGCCTAGAGACGGTGGTCGAGAATTCAGTTCTGGTCCACCAAACCAAAGCGCCATAAGTCAGCATTGGTCTGATCACCGCTGTGTAAAGCCACATTGTGATCTTTGGAGAGAGCCCCCACGTTTTTCCTAACATTTTTTTGCATTGGTACAATGCGATTGTGCTTTTGTTAATTTTGTAGTCAAGATGCCTATTCCAGAGCAATTTGCTATCAAGGATCACTCCTAAGTACTTGACTTCTTCTTTAAGTGTTAGTTCGGTGTTGAATAGTTTGGGAAGTTTGTGTGGTCCAAGGACTCTTTTGTTTGTAAACATTATTAGTTCTGTTTTGGTGGGGTTAACTGATAGTTCGTGTTTTGTACACCAGTTCTCGATTATTTTGAAGGCTTTCCTCATGAGGTCACATAAGACGCCTTCAAATTTCCCCGTGATTAGAATTGCTATGTCATCCGCATAACCCACCGAGTACAGACTGCTAGCGTTGAGCTCGGTAATGAGCTCATTTACTACTAGGTTCCACAGTAGTGGTGACAGCACCCCACCCTGTGGGCAGCCCCTACTAACGATGCCTCGTGTGGTGGTGTTCACAGTGAATTGAATAGCGCGGTATTTTAACATGTTGTGAATCCATTGTATAAGCGTTGGCGCCACACCGTGCACAACTAATGCACCCTCTATGTCTATGAAGGCGCCCAGTGTTGGGTTTTTGGTTTTTAGAGCGTTTCCTATGCGTGTGACCACGCAGTGGAGAGCGGATTCAGTTGACTTGCCTTCGCAGTAGGCGTGTTGGTTAGGGTGTAAAGGTTTAAGTAGCGAGATTTGATTCCTAATCTTTCTGTCTCCTAGCCTCTCTAGTGTCTTTAAGAAGAACGAGGTGAGGCTGATAGGTCTGAAGGACTTGGGTTGAGTATAATCGCTCCTACCTGGTTTTGGAATAAAGATTATTTTTACTTCGCGCCATTTCAAGGGGATGTAGCGGTGGGCCAGACAGGCACGGAAAATCTTGACAAGGTATTCAGCTAGCGAGTCACCGCTCCATCTGAGCAGAGCCGGAAAAATACCATCCAACCCTGCTGCCTTGAAAGGTAGGAAGGTGTTAATTGCCCATGTTATTTTGTCTTTGTCTATTACTTCTGAGGCCACCTCCCAGTCTATGTTGCTCGTAGCCCTTTCACTGCACGGTTCCCAGTTCTGTTCGGTCGCAATCCGGCAGCCTGGGAAGTGGGTGGTGAGAAGTAATTCGCTAGTCTCCGCATCGTTAATTGTGTAGGTACTATCTGGTTTTTTGAGGCATCCTATAGAATGCTTACCCAGTCCGTATGTGATGTTTCCTTTGTGATAATTCCTTCCTCCTCTAATCTTTCCAATTCTGATTTCAGTTTGGGGCGGAGTGCCACTGGTACACGACGTGCCTTCTGGATGACCGGTGGAACCTCTAAATCAACTTTAAGGTCTACTTCACCTGAAAAGCTTCCCCTACCTTCAAAGACTGATTTGTATTTGTCAATGATTTCATGGGTATTTCTAGAGTATCTGCATGTCACTTCTTTACAGAACTTAACTAAACCCATCTCAAGGCAAGCCCTACAGGACAGAAGAGGAATATGTTGACAGTGAACAACCTGAAAAGTTATTTTATATGTGGAAGTTTTGTTTGCAATTTTTGTTTTTAACACTAAATCTATTTCCCCATATATGGTAATATTATGTCCACCAAAACTAAATAAACACTTTTTAGATGGTCTCATTTTTTTTATGACATACTCCTCCCCCAGCATGCTCCGCACATCCTTCAATCCTATCAGACTATCATCAGCAGCTGTGTCGAGCAAACAAGTAGTTTCACACCAGTCTTGATCTTTCTTGTAGCTTAATTTGCATTCTGCAAGATTCTTCCTGTACTGGTTAGCTATTTTGTTTATAACCATCATGTCTTCCTCATTGTCTGATTGTATGTTTTCTTCCTTTTCTTCAGATATTTGTTTCACCTGTTTCTTTTTCTTACACACATTTTCATTGTGGTTGCGGCCTTTACAATTAGAACATGTTTTCCCCCAGGCCGGACACATCTCCCTCTTGAAAATATGAGTATTGCCACAGAAACGGCATTTACCTTTCTTTGTTTCTATGATTTTCTTTATATTCTCCTCTGGTATACGCCCAGACATATATTTAAGCTGCGCATTAGTTGCTTCTGCTGATCTGCATATGTTGACTGCTTCGTCTAGAGTTAAATTATTTTTCTTTAATAATTCTTTTTTTATGTTCATGTCTCTTATGCCCAATACGATTTTATCCCGTATCATCTCATCTCTACTATCTTTGTAATGGCATTCTGTTGCAAGATTTAGCAGCTTACTGTAGAAGATATCAAATCCTTCATCAGTTTGATTGTGGCTCCAAAATATGTACCTGTTGTAAATTATGTTCTTTTTTGGCACCATTTTTGCTGCCATTGCATTAAGGACTTGTGTACATGTGAGAAGCTCGTCTGATTTGAGGCCAAAATAGCCATATTTTGACAAGGCTTCTTCGCCGATGGCGCCAAAAAGTACACCGACTTTTCTTTGTTCGTTCGCTGTCGGCCATTCGTCCATGCGAGTGGCACGACAATAATTTTTCCACGCCGACTCAAATGCTTTGTAAGCATCCTCCGGGTCTATATTTATGTTGACTTGGGATGGCCATGGAACATTGACACTGGCGTTGATCGTGTTGATCTGTTCCTGCATTGATTGCAGAAGCTGCGTCTGCAGCTTTAAAACTTCTGCTAAATCCATATTTGTTTTAGACTTTCTTCCTTCGCTCGAGACAATTTACTGTTTTACCGCTGCCACCATGTTTTAAAACACTGGTTTATTAATAAAAACTTTAATTAAGATAGCTTGTAGGTCGGAGATTTTTCTAAGTCTGAAGACGAGCACAGATCAAAAAATAGAATAAAACAAAAGTGTGGCTAACACTTGACTAGTGTTGCCAACATTTACATTCTTGTAACATTTGTCGGAGTTTTAGGTAAGATTGCGATTTTTGTCGAACAAAATACATGTGTCTGTACTTGCTGTAGTCATCTTTGAATAAAACGAAGTAGCGAAATTTGTTAAAAGAAGGAGGGAATGGACCGCATACATCAGCGTGTAAAATTTCTGCAGGTAATTTAGCTTGTACTCTTGTTCTGAAAGACTGTCTGTGTATGGTCTGTGTGTTTTACCATAAATACAGCCAGTACACAATTCTGAATCTAGTCGAACTTTACTTCCTAGTTCTCGTGCAATAACACCTTTAACATGTTTTTTATTGTGATGGGCAAACCTTTCGGGATACAGTTGTAGTATGTTTTCTGTTGACAAAATGTTTACATTAGGTGTTAACTTTGTAAAAATCTCTACATTGAGCTTGTATAAGCCACTATTCTTGATCCTTTTGCCAGTCAGTCTAACTAGTCCATCAACTTTCAGCGAGCAGTGTTCCCTTTCAGACATGAAAACACTTTTATATAGTCTGTCTTGAGTGGCCAGTACAGAGAATAGGTTAACAGCGGTTCCTAGCAATACATCTGACAAGTTTAAAAGGTTATCAAAAATAATAAGGTTCTAATAGAGCATACTCCTTAACAATCGCGAAAACCATAGACTGAGAGCTCTCGATTTATTGATTTTTCTTATATATGGCAACATTTTCAATTTATGTCAAATTGACAAAAATTTTAGACTTACAATTTGACAAGTGCTCCAGTACCTATTTCGTTTGTTCGTCATAAATTTTCAAGCAAAATGAATTCCCTGTTGAGGAGGGCTGCGATCCAATACTTGAAGACTAATGCACGTTCTTCTACCCACGCTGCTACTGCTGGAGGCCATGGAGGTGAGACACATTTTGCAAAACATAAAATTATGTAACCAGATAACCTATAGAAGGGCCTTATCTACCTGCCTATTTACTTTATAAAATACTACGCCTAAACCATACACAGTAGTAATATCTACTGTTGGTTACCATTTTTTTGTGTATTTTTCCTGTAGTGGTAATTTATTTTGAACTTAAAATCAATACTACCAGTGTTGATTTTGAATTTCCTGTTAAAATAACTACTTTCAATGATATGTTTCATGCAATATCTAGAAAAAACAGGTCCTAATTGAATGGTCTAAAATTTTGACTAGAATTTAATGTATCTCTTCTATAAAATAGCCTACTAAATAAATCACTTAGAACTAGATTTCAGTTGATAGTTTTATGAAATCTTTGAACATAGACAAGAATGTTCTGTATTTTTTACACTCCATTTGTAATGTTCAGGTAAAGAATATACTAAAAATCAATCTTATAAATGTCAATAGGAGGCTACAAATTGTGGAAAAAGATGACTTTCTTCGTAGCATTCCCCGCAGTCGGTCTTGGCATGATTAATGCCTACCTGGCCCACCAGGAGCATGGCCATGAAGCACCCCCTGAATTTGTGCCCTACGACTACCTGCGCATTCGCTCTAAGGTATAGTCACTGATATTTCTTTTCATTTTACATTTTCTTTTGATTGATCTCAAAGATAGAGGATAGATAGGCAGTTGCTCCAAGTAAAATACTCATATTGTGCTGCATCCAGTTAGACTGAAAGCCAGTTCAACATAATTGGGAATAGGCAGGCAGACTATGATCTCTCAAGAGGTATGATGTGCACACGCACTGTTAGTGAAAGCTCACAATGGAACAATAACAATTAATTAATCATAATGGCTGATTCACAAAACAGTGGAAAGGTTCTGATATTCATTTTAAAACTCATTGAAACAACAGAAGCAATCATTATTTCTAAATATTACTGGGGGGTTAATAGCCCTCATTAGTTTTCTGTTATGGCAAGTAATCAGAGGTTACTTTGACTAGGCTCTATGACTGATATATCTATTTTTCTCTGATTTCAGCGTTTCCCATGGGGTGATGGCCAGAAGTCCCTCTTCCACAACCCCCATGTCAACGCTCTTCCTAGTGGCTATGAGCACTAATTATTGTTCATCATAAATGTTAGTGCAATTGTGCAAAACATGCTTAGATTACAAATATTGTATTGTGATAAGAAACAAAAAATAAATTGTTTGAAAATGTACTTGTGTGTCTTTATTCTGCTTCTTTTGTGTTGATGGTATGCCTTGTCAAATTACTTAGGCGCATTAAGTGGCCACGTTAATCACGGCATCCATTCCTAGAAAAATTTAATCAAAAAGCAGGATGAGATGGATTAAGCATTAGGTACGTAAGCCCTCTTTAAGCGCTAGATTTATTAGATAAAACAACAGAACAGTAGACAACTCTCACTCACACAAATTTAGACTACACCAAGTGAATTGCAGTTTACACTTGTTTTTCTGAAAATTGGGATTTGCCAATCCCAAGTTGGCTCTTCACAAAATTATTCTCATTTCCCACTAATGGTCCCGAAAATCTAATGTCTCTCCCTAATTTAGTCCGATATCAGAAATAATCAAAACCAAACCCGGTTTTGGGGACAGGGCTCATTTTACGTAGAGACAGCGCTTGAAGGGCCCCGCGTTATCACAATGATAGCATATCGTTTATAGCAAGAGTGAACAGGCATCTTCTGGGCACGCTCGTTCCACCATAGACCTCATCCATCGCTTTCCATCAGGCGTGATCGAGGTCAAGAGCAGGCTCATTTTGTAATACAATTGAATTGCGCCACGTCTCTTTATAGGTGAACGCAGACCCATTGAGCTATTACTACTACGTTTAGAGAAGACAAGACAGCGCGATCAAAATCTGTGCGCAGTGCGGGGGGCGGTTAACCCCGTTTATTTAATGCTGTGGCGAGCAAGCGACTGAGTGAATTGCAGCCAGCTGACAGCATTTCAACGGAGCACAGATTTTGTTCGCGTTTTTGTTCCCTTTAAGTAGTAGTAATAGCTCAATGCGCAGACCAGGGAATTTGTCGTTATCTCTGTCGAGACTGCCGGCCAAAGAGTATAATAATAATAAGGGAGCTGCCGGCCTTGGCCGCACCGCAGTCGCCGCATTCGAATTCTTCGTTTGAAGTTCTATGCAATCTGTGTCCAATCTGTGTTTAAGTATCTGTATGCGAGATTTCATAGCAGAGAATGGGGAAGGCTGGTCAAAGCTGGTTGTAGATGGCGCGTCCATAGCTTAGACCCAATCTGACCAATGAGGTCAATCTATTTTGAAATATAAAATGACATTGACAGATTTTCAACCAATGACGATGTTTGGTTCATGCGCTGCTAGCGCCATTAGTTCCACCAGTTGCCCACCCCATTCGAATGCTCCGCATGCGGTGCGGCCAGGTCTGCGTTCACTATGAGTCATTTATATTCCCATATTCTCATTGGCATTACCAGTTTACCATTCCAGGCATCCATCTCCTGCTAGAGTATTAATGTTCTGTGCGTCCAGCCGTCCATATTTGTTAATTCCAGCGAGTTTCGAATTATAATATTGCTCTTATTATTACAAAAATAAAACAATTTGACTTCATTCATTTCAATCGTGCAACGGGGAAGGAGTATAATGTACTCTGTGGGGGAAGGCTGGTCAAAGCTGATTGTAGATGGCGCGTCCATAGATTAGACCAAATCTGACCAATGAGTTCAATCTATTTTGAAATATAAAATGACATTGACAGAATTTCAACCAATGACGATGTTTGGTTTATGCGCTGCTGGGGTGCGTTTAAGTCAATTAACCAGTGTAAAATTTATACTGATTACACGTCAAACACCCCGTTCAAGCACACCGCGAGGTGAAAAATTAAACTGACTAAAATTTAATCTGCCCCGTTCACGGTCGTCCGCTGGTATAAGTTTTCGCCCGACGATTAAGATAAATTTTAGCGACCTTTTTACCTCGCTAAATTTTAGTCTGCTGTCAGATTGACATTGACATTAAGCTGTTTGTTGCTTTATTTGCTCGATTCGCACCCTAGAAACAAATATTTCTACCGAGTACTTTAATTCATCGTCTCCCGTGAATTTAATTTGTGGATCATGGACTGTTGATTTGAAAATTGATAGTTGTTACTTGTTTGACAAGCTGGGCTGTCAATTGAATTTGATAGTTAACATTGATTTAGACCATAGTAGACCTATGACTCCGTTCAGCGAACCCTCGCTAGTTTAATTTTTATCCGGAGAAAATTTCGCCGGCTTACTTAAACGTACCCCTGGCGCCATTAGTTCCACCAGTTGCTCACGCCATTTAAAGAAAAATTTAAATTGATATGACTGCGTTGAACTTTAATTTTGCACACTGACCTGACGTCGTTTTTGAACGAAAAGACATCTGTCTCTGTCAAAAAATGTGCAAAATCGATTGGCAACATGTCAGTAGTGATGTGTAAATAAGTTGTTAAATTCATTCACTTTCCTGTGCCCTAGCTGTTTGTTGGCTACATCAAAAACCAAATTAAAAAAATGAGATAAATTAACATCCTTCTAATAAATTCCAACATGTCGAGTGCTTCTGTGAGAGAATTTGGCAAGGCATGGTGGTCAGAGGTGTACAACAGGATAATCGGTGCTGTGGTGTTTATTGACGATGCTAGTGCAGAATGCCTGCACTGGGATGGTGGTCTGTTCAGTCTGCTGTCCGGAGGAGCGGTCGCAGTAAAAAGTTTATCTCCATTTGAGGTAAAATAATTATATTTTGTTGAGTGACTGGTTTTTTTTTCCCACTTGGTTTCCTTGTTTCTCTTCTTATTTTTCGTTCCTCGACGAAAGTGTTAGTGTGCATTAGCTTAACTTATACTCCAGGTATTTAATAATTTCATGCATATTTAATAAATAAACAATGTAACAACATTGTATCTCTATTGTGTAACAAAATTCTATAAAACCCTTCATTGCTACATTACAGGTTTGCAAGAAAAACCAGAAGAAGGCAGTGTTTATAACACAAACAACAAACACACAGCTTCAAACAATATCTGAGATAATACGTCACAGCGACTTAACGCACTGCATTCTCATATCATGCATGAGCCTGGATGTAGTGTACTTAGAAGTGAATGACGGAAGAGACGTCAGTGATGTCATTGCTTCAGGGCGGGGATCAATAGAGGCTACGAAGCAGCTTGAGATGATGCTGGTTGGTTGGATTGGGAAAACGGTATAACATCAATTAATCAATAACTTTTATTTTTGGTTTATTCTTCCAAATGCTGGGCAAAGACCTCCTTTTCTCCTTTTAAACCTAGATGTTAAGTTTACAGGTTAAGTAAGAAACACCACCCTGTTCTCCATAACACAAGTTGTAGATATTATTTATATATCAAACTTATTCTACTTTAATACACATTAAAATGATATACAATATGATTTATGATTATCAGCTAGTTATAAATTATTGTCATTCTTTATTTCAGCAAAGCGCAGTAGAAGTAGTACACGTACCAATCTTCACAATAGCTCTAACCAATGTAGTGTTTGTCACTCCTCCATACAGCAACATATACCCGCTGTTTCATGAGAAGTTAATACCGGATAATGCATCAATAGATCTATTAAGCTTGTCTCATGAGGAGCGGTCTCAAGCAAGAAGATTGGCTAGCGGAATGAACAATATGCTGGATTCAATGAATTTGAAAGAGGATATCTTCTATATGGGCCCTTATGGCTCATTATTGGCTGGCATTTTAGAGAATTCACCTGTTTGTGTTTCAAGACGGAGGGTAAGTTTTTGTTAAATATTCTACTGTACTTCAATGTTTTTTTATTAAATATTTTGTGCATATTCTGTTCCCTTATGCTTGGTTAAAATGTACCTAAAGCCACTAGAACTGTATATACCTTCTTTTTATACATTGTGAACTCAGACCAAATTAAAAAGTGAGGCGGGTTTCATAAACATTGAGACGTAGTTTTATTGTAGGTTGATGTAAATGTGTCCGTGTAAGCGTGTATGCACAGAGCGAGACGCAGTTTTGCACTGGCCTCACTTTATTGTTCACAGCTCTATGTCTTGGTTACGAGCAGCGGTGGCCCAGTGGTGGCGGCCCCGACTTACGAACAGTAAGTCGTGGGTTCGAACCCAGGAGACAGGCTCATTACTTTGAGTAATTTATTTCATCAGCACTGCTCTCAAATCGGTGAAGGAAAACATCGTGAGGAAACTGGCATGTCCTAGAACCAAAAATTCAAAGACATGTGACATCTACCAATCCGCAGTGGGCCCGCGTAGTGAATTATAGCCCAGAAGCAAAATACACGCTTTGACGTGTAGTTACGGACACCAGCCCGTTAAACAATATACAATGTCTTGGTTTTTTTTGGTCTGAGATTGTGAATAACTCAGCCTAATGCATGCTTCCCTTGCCTTGCTTGTTGTGGTGCTTGCAGGACCACAACATCTGGTACTCTGCCTGACATAGGACCATACATTGTCATGGTCTTTCTAAATTACTAACAAGACAAGCAATTTGTGGAGGCTAGATTGACCATGCAAAGATTTCCTGCAAATGAGTTTTATACTATGTGTTCTTTTCAACTTCCAGAATTGTCTACACCCTACATCCTTGATCATCGTGGACCGTACCCTGGACTTGTGTGGCGTGACCAGCTACTCCACGGAGTCAGTGCTGGACAAGATCATGTCTGCACTGCCTAGGTTTCCAGGACATTCCAATGAAGTCGCCGTCGATATGTCGCCGATTTGTGAGGCTAAAGTGTAAGTTTTATTCAGACCTTTTTAATGAAACACTGTTTTAAGCTTTCAAGGTTTAAAACTTAACTTAATTGTCACTTACGGGATATCTTCCGTGATTATTTATTGTTGTTGTTTGATGCTTGCTAATGAAACTTGATCACTTGATCATTTTCATCATTGTTGAAGCTTAAACAACTCGCACCCTTGTAAAATAAACACTACATAAATCTAGTTACAAACTATCAGAGAAAGAAAGGAAATATTTATTTGCCACAAAGATCAATATTTATCAGTCAAGTGACTTGTTGATGCTTACTGAGAATTTTTTGACTGACAACTTGTTCTAAAACTCAGCAGTATGTCCTCGCAGCATTTCTTTACAATGATAAAAAAATAATTCTGTAGTCCTTATTCATGTACATTCTACGTACCTGACCTTTTTGTGTCACGTATTATAAGATTAATGAATGTTCTTTTAAATTTAAAAACCATTTGTCAAACATTAATCGCGTTTCTACACTACCCAACCTTAAATTTTCAGTATAAACCACCCCGAAGACGTGCAGCTAAGTCCGGGGTGTCTATACCACGCGAACGACGAAGCATGCGTGCAGACATACGAGCACATGATCAACAAGTCGCACAAGGAGGTCATGTTCGACCTCTACAACAAACTGTCCAAGATCGACGTGCAGAAGTCGCCCAGTCCCAAGACTCTGCTGAAGGTGACGCCGCAAAGTGTTGAGAAGATCGTCACGGCTTCTAAAGGTATTATAAGAAAATAGTACAGTACCTACACAGTAACATACAGAAAGTCACCGTCTTCGATCCACTGATACTCTTTGCTTGCTTCATCCTCGTTCATACATCCTGTCATACATGCAAGCCTGTTATGATAACTGTTGTAATGACTACCGCACCTGACCTGTCTTTATATTAACTATCAGAAATTGACAGTTTATAGTTATTGTTCCACACCTAAATGATATAGAAGCAATCTTTGTGGTGATACTTCATCTGTTTGTCCATTTGTCGGTCTTGCATATTTGCTTATTATTTACAAAATTTTGTAAGTAACAAATGCTGACACTGCCGAAGCTAGATCACAAAACATGCAGAAATATTGATATTTTATTCTTGTTTACTGAAAATTCTAAAACGTAAGCAAACTTTTATTTTTACTGAATTATTACCGCAAAACCGTAGCAAATTAATTAAAAAACATAAATTAAGATAAAAAGCGATGCTTATAAATTCAAATCATTGAATAATTAAGTAATTCAAGATCACAACAAAGTCAACATCATTCATAATTTTCCTGCCCTCATCCCAATTTCGGCGCAGCATGTCTTCTTTCACACTCTTCTATTACTGGCCATCACAGAAGTCACCACATTTCTGGCTATTTCATCCTTTACAGTTCGTACATCGTATCCTGGTTTTCCCCTCCTACATTCACACTCAAAACTTTCGGCACTACATTTTATCAATTGCTCTTCATCACATGCTCATGTGCTACAAAGTCACTAACTGTAAATAATTGCAGGTTCTATGAGTTATGTTTACGGGATTCGTTCCCGCACTATAGTTCAAGTCGATCATTGTACTGAAGCCATGGCGGTCGTCGTTGGTCATTTCAACCAGCACACCTACTTCTAGAATTATAATTATAACTAATAGATTAGGTCCCCTAGTCAGAAATCTATACTAATATTATTAAGAGGAAAGATTTGTATTTTTGTATGTAACGAATAAACTTAAAAACTACCAGACCGATTTGAAAAATTCTTTCAGTAATGGATAGCTACATTATCAGCGAGTAACATAGGCTATATTTTATGCCCGTACTCCCACGGGAACGGGAACGCGGGTGATACCGCGTGGCGTCCGCTAGTTAATTAATAATTTAACAACTACAGGTAATTACGACGTCATCGGTAAACATGTAGGCCTGCTACAGCAAGCGCTTGCAGTGGTGCAAACACTGAAGTCCCCGAAGCGAGCTCAGCAAGACCTGCTCATGAGCTTGGAGAAGCAGGTGCTTCAGAACCTTGCTGCAAGTCGGGACTCGACTAGTGTGCTGCATCAGGTAAAGTATTTTTTTTACTTATAGGACGAAGAAAGCTTTCCCAATTTTCTTGTTAGTAACGGAAGGTGCATGATGGGGTCAAGGGTCTAATTCATGCCAGGTTGTGGGACTGTTCGAAGAGATACTGTGACACCGGAACACAAAGGGCGATGAAGGAACATGGATGGGTTTTAGTAAGTAAAAGTCTGACACTCCCTCCTGCTCCGCCCAGAGCGGGAGGAGTCATTTGATGATTTCCCATCCGAAAAAAAAAGGGTCAAATTCATTAATGATGCTATACTATACCTGATTGGCTCTAGTTTTATTTTTCACACTGGAATGAAAATAACTGTCACTTCCCATCGGATGATAACGATGAGATTATCATTGATTAAAACCGCACGACTTAAGAGGGCCCTTCCCGGCTCGCCTATCGTCAACACGAGAATTGTCGAAAAGCTTGTTCTTTCATCCAGAGCCACAGCGGTGGTATTCTTTCAACTCCCCTGTCTTACCTAGCCCCGCACTACTCGTCACCCGCGCACCTCATACCGCCTAACGCGAGGACATTGAACGCAAAATAGTGTTCGAAAATTTATAAAACTTGTTCCAAGAAATACGTGTTTTTGAATAAGTCTTAGAAGTTTTTGAAATAAATATTTGTTATTTAGAATCTCCACTACATTTGCAAGGCTTCTGTCAGGATATTTTCTTTACTTTTACAATTTATGAGGACTTTATGAACGGTCAAAGTTGAGGTAAAATTTGTGCAAAACAGCAATTTTTGGAGGCTAACACCTTTCAACACCAGTTTCTACAAATTTTTATTTTGTGCTTTGATAGAAGCCTAGATATAGTGCACAAGATACCTATCAGTGCAAAAAAATTAAAGATATATGTGTAACAACGGCATAATCACGCACGAGCGTTTGTCAAAATTCTCGCGAAATGTATGGCCGGTTGGCCGCTCTTAAAATACACAATGCGAAAACATTAGAACAAACTGGTTATGTGATGTCATTCCACTGACCCGACAAATCTTTTGTTCCTCTGTCATTGAATCGACAAAATGACAGATGAACAAAAGATTTATCGATTCTTTCTTTAAAGAAACCCGTTTCTACGGCAGTCATGCTACGCGGGCTGAACTAGGCTTGACTTAAAATTGTAGAATTTATGATTTCATAAACTATTTTCCTTTTACAGATCACTCATCTAATAAAAAACCGTAAAGACAGAAACCTGCCACTTGAGAGTCTACTAGCCTTGCTCATCCACGTCTACTCCCTCATTGGAACGGAAGTATCATTTTCCAAACAACACGAGGACAGCCTCACAGAAACGCTGAGCGTGGCCATATTCGAAGACCATAAGAGTCTGTACCATAAGAATATTGAGATGGAAGGCATGGTCACCCCGGAGGAATGTGATGCAGTTTCGAAGTTAGTGATGAGCCAGTTGAAGCGTGTTGCTCAGATGAGAAGGGGCTTGCACAAGTGAGTGTGTTTTGTTTATAAAAGTTGAGTTGAGTTTGTTTGTTGTTGTGTGTGTTTTGTTGTGTATTAAAGATGGATTCCTGACTGCGACTTTTTAGACTGCCTCATTGGTGGTGTAGCCATTTGTGGTCGCAAGTGCAACTGCTGACCTTGAGGTCCCGGGTTCGATTCCCAGGTCGGGCAAAAGATTATTGGGTTTTTCCATCAGCGATTTCTGAGAAGCTACCACGGAGTCTGGATTTGTGTCAAATAATGTGCAATAGGCGAAATGTGGGTGTACTATAAGGTACACCAGCGTCTGCTTGACCCTTCGCGAGTACACGCGTGATGTTATGCTATTCTGAAAGCGGTGGAACTGGTTTTTATGAAACTCTATCTATGGATAAATGGCAATGTCGCCATCTAAGGACGGAACCGTGTTCATAGTTACTTTGGAAGGAAATTTTGATGTCATAAATTCTATTTAGTTCATCTGGCAGGTATGGACCTAAAATATGATATGATGTTTAAAATATTAAGTAAACAGTAATAATATTTTTATTTATTGACAAGGTAGGCACTGTTGAGTAATATTGATAAATCATTTGTTCCAGTCAGCAATATTCAGTCAGCATTTTTTTCCAGTCTTTTGCATCAACGAACGCTTACCCTACACATTCAAAAAGTGCTAAATTCTCATTTTCTAATTTATTTCCGTAGATATAACTCCGTATTAAAGCCATGCGAGACGGGAGTCGGTCATGAGTACCGAGGTGTTCTCCAACAGTTGGTGGACGACCTGGTGGACACAGAGCGGCCTGAAATGCCCGACCTTAAACACAGGAATGACAGCCTCAAGGATCTACTAAGAAGTGGGCTCAAGTAAGAAAATAATATTGATTGTACACTTTTTAGCACAACGCCATCTAGCGGCGAGTAGAAGACCTATTTGGGAAAGCGCCATCTAGTGGTAAATAGTCGCAACAAGGTTGTAAGAGAAAAATATGAAATCTAATTTTTGTTATCGTTTCCTTTTCAGTATATTAACAAGCAAGAAGCCTCTAAAATCAAAGCACCCTCTGGACAATTCCACTATAATCATTTTCGTGGTTGGTGGAATCACAGCCGAAGAATGCAAACGCTTGCATCGGAGCGTGATCACCAGCGGTATCGACAACACCGTTCTGATCGGCTCCACGAAGCTGGTCACCCCAGTCGAAGCTATGAGGGATATGTTACCATTATAACGACGCGAGAAAGAGGAGGTCAAGACCTTTTTTGGTTATTGGGGCCGCCGCTCACAAATGAAGAAACGACGCCTCGCCAATTTGCTTGGGGAGCTTTAAAGCCGTACAGTAAATACCCTGGCCAAAAATAGTGTAAACGATCCATAGATTCGTGATGTGTGATTAGTGATGTTTATGTCTGCTTCTTATACAAATGGATCGATATTACAAATTCCGTACAAATAATAAATCCTTTTTCGTTATTTCGTGTGTCTGTAATAGTTACGCCAACAAGTTTCTCAACAGAGTGACCAACATGTTACGTATAATAATATAGCTGAAGAGTTTGTTGGATTGAAAGCGTTAGTAGTCGGATTTAAAAAAAGTATTTTTGCCTTTGGACGCCGATTCTTGAAGAAGGTCACGCTACAACCCGAACTTCGGAGCACAGATAATATTCTATAAGAGTTTGGTATTTTGAGTTAGATAGCTGTGCGACGTCAAGGCTTGCGCTTGTTGCACATGAATTTTATTGTATAAATGTTACAAGTGGGGACACCAATAGAGAAATTCGTTTTTGGGTATGTAATTCTGGTAGAAAATAATAAATTGTTGAATGTCATCGTTGGTAATGTAGGTACTCATAGACCGGTAGCTTTGCCTTTCTGATGAATTTCTTAAACTTCATAAAAATTATTATAGCTGCAGTTTGATAGAATTTAAAGCGATAATAGTGTAAATAGACACAAAAAAAACTTATGTTCATGTTCAAATTATTGTTTATGAGGCTTGAATTCTGGTCGCGCTGACGGTCGGTCGCTCACGGTCGGTCGCGTACGAGTATACATTGTGTTCTATACGACGTGTTTCCGGACGATATCGATAAACTTCGACCGGTCATTGTACACAGCTGTTTAGCTGAAACAGCTGATATTTTTTTGCGATTCAGAGTTTGGTCCCATAGTAAAGAGTACAATGACCGGTCGAAGTTTATCGATATCGGACGATATCGCAGCATAAAGCGGAAACACGCTGTATAGCGGCGACTGACATCCGTATTTTGTTCTCCGCACCGTAACCGTACCGTGACCGACCGTCAGCGTGACAAGAATTCAGGCCTTACAGGGCGGAAGGGCCACTGACGCACAAACTGTCACCACGTATTCAGTACATCATTCTGGACCCAAATTAAGTTTTAAAACAGTAGTGTCCATACAAAAGTGAAATCTACAGTCTAAATGTTGGCAAAAGTTGTCGTTTTTAGGGTTCCGTACCCAAAGGGTAAGAACGGGACCCTATTACTAAGACTCCACTGTCTGTCTGTTTGTCTGTCTATCACCAGGCTGTATCTCATGAACCGTAATAGCTAGACAATTGAGTTGAAATTTTCACAGATGATGTATTTCTGTTGCCGCTATAACAACGAATATTAAAAATAGACTAAAAAGTAAATATTTAAGTAAGTGGGGCTCCTAAACCTACAACAATCGTGATTTTTTGATAATGGTACGGAACCCTTCGTGCGCGAGTCCGAGTCGCACTTGGCCGGTTTTTTAAGTCAGCGTTGAAAAAGTAGTGATCTAATGAATACTTGGTAAGGTTTAGCCGTCAGTCTCCTTGCCGGATTGCCGCCATGGGATCTGGAGGCGATAGTCCTCGCGCGCCTACATGAATGGCGCGCGGAGGCGCTTCGCCGGGGGGAAACTCCGCTGCCGCGACAAATTGTCGCTCAGCGGACAGACTTCCGGCGGGATCTCATGGCGACATGGAGAGAGCGACTGTCGCAACCCCGTGCAGGGCACGCCACGATAGTGGCGATAAGTCCCCTCTTTGAGGAGTGGCTGGAGAGACGCCACGGCGTCCTCACCTTCCGCCTGACGCAGGTCCTCACCGGACACGGTGTTTTCGGGAGGTTCCTGCACCGAATCGGGCGGGAGGAAACGCCCGGGTGTTTCCACTGCGAGGATCGACCGGAGGACACGGTGGAGGTGTGCCCCGCGTGGGCGGAGCACCGCCGTGTCCTCGAAGCGGCGATTGGCGGCGGCGACCTCTCGCGTCCGGCCCTGGTGCAAGCCATGGTCCGGAGCGGGACGGAATGGGACGCCGTCACCTCCTTCTGCGAAGCAGAAATGCTAGAGAAGGAGGTGGCGGAACGTGAGAGGGAGAGAACCTCACAGCGTCCCGGCCGCCGCGGGAGACGCCCCGGGCGTCGGGGGCCACCACGTGTCCCCCGGCCACCGTAGGCGCGGGCCTGTGGACGGTGGGCTATGGGCTAGCTCGCCGTCCGTCCGTCTCATGACGACAGGCCGTGTCGACGGCGCGTTCGTGTTCCACGCGCGCCTCAAAGAGAGTCAGCAAAAAGGAAGGGGTCCGCAAGGACCGATGCCTGCCGGGGTTGCGGGACTATTCGAAAGAGATACCGTGGCCCCGGAACACAAAGGGCGATGAAGGAACATGGATGGGTTTAGTCAGTAAAAGTCTGACACTCCCTCCTGCTCCGCCCAGAGCGGGAGAAGTCATTAATTTGATGATTTCCCATCCGAAAAAAAAAAAAAAAAGGTTTAGCCTTCAGTGAAATAAACAGCTTTATACGAGTTTAAGGGATAAACTCGTATAAAGCTGTTTACGTATTTCGTACGGTTAAAGATAGTTTTAAAGGTACTTGTAAGATACAATCGCTTAGAATTAGTTGCTAAGAGCTTATTATGTTATTCAATATTTTGTTGATTTTATTTAAATTTTAGCTGTACATAATAAAGCATAACGCAATGCAATTACAATGCAAAATAAAAATACAATTATTCTTGAAGTGGATTGTTTAATTTATATTTTGATTCTAAACTAGCGTCCCGCCTCGGGTTCGTACGGGTGCAATTATCTAATGAGGAAAATGAACAGCGCTTAGCTAATTCATTCATGCAAACTTTGTCCTGACACTTACAAACACGAGAAAAAAAAACAGTCAAATTTTCAACTCGGTCGAGCCGTCGGCAAGTGATGCGCCGTCATACACCTGTATTGATTTTTACTTCTTTGTAGAAGTCATTGCCGAATATCTGCCACGTTTTAAAAGTAAATCTGATAATGTTCTTTTTTATCATAACCATAGATGGCATTAATAAATTCAAACTCATGTAATTTATATAATTTTTGGGTTAAAAAAAATAGATGAAGCTACAGCACTGTAGCTTCATTTTATTTTTTAAACCCAAAAAATATAAAATTATAAATAATATATATAAAATAATGTTATCATTGATATAGTCCTCACGCCTTTATGTACCTCTCCAAAGTAGTAGACAGACGTCCACCAGGTTCCACATTTATTTTGCTAATACTTGATTTTCCGAGAATTGAACCCAGGTTTGAGGTTGAGTTCTTCACCATGGAAACCAATAACATTCGTAAGCAAGTTTTTTAATGTTTTCCAGGGTAGGTAGGTAAATAAAATCATTTTATAACATTTCAAAGTTTATTTTGCAAACACTAGTTTGCTCCCATTTCAGTTAAATTATTACTATTATTTGGACAACTGTCAGGCTTGAAAAACTGTCAGTTTTTCTGAGCTGACAGTAGGCTAAAGTCATTGGTGGATTAGAAATAAAAAAAAGCTACATACACTCATGTTTTTTTTATCAAAGGAATGTCTCTTTTTAATTTCAGAAAAACTTTTACACTGTTCAGACAAATTCATTTTATTGGCAATAATAAATGCAGTTGGTCAAGGAATTAAAATACATACTTATCAACATATTAAATAGAAAAAGATCGAAAGTTTGTGCTAAAATAACACCAAAATTAGTGGCGCAGATTAAAAAGATGTCAAGAAAAAGTTATCATAGTTTTTATAGAAATTTAAATAAAATTGAGAATAACTTGACTAAATAAATTTTTCTATAGGTATGTGGAATTTCTTAGGGTTCTTACAGACTAGCGGCACGTTGCCAACTGCAGATAAACTGCAGCCGTCGACACATATTTACGCGGCATGCGGCATGCCGTGTAAATATGTGTCGACGGCTGCAGTGCATGCCGCATGCCACAACTGCAAGCGTCGCCACCCGTCGACGCTTCGGCGGCTGCCGCCCGGCGCGTCGACGGCAGCCGTCGACAGGTGGCGACGGCTGCAGTTTATCTGCCGTTGGCAACGTGCCGCTCGTCTTTAAGAACCCCATGTCGAATTATATTTGAGTACCTACTAAATATAAAGTAATTTGATCACGCCATGTCAAATAGGGAATATGCATGTACCTAATTTTTTCTTCACCTACTTATCAATAAAATACAGTACTATCAACTCAAGAAAAGTATTAAATGTTAAGTTCAACTATTGCTTGTCGCTTAAAAATAATATTAAACTCCTACAATTTTCTACGACAGTTCAAACGTCCGTGGCTGTCGCGGCCATGATGTGACGTCATTATCCACAATCTGCCTTGTTTACATCTAATTTTTTTGGCCTTAATAAAATAATTTGACTAATTCTATGTGCATTAGTCAAGTAAAAATTGCAATAACAAAACAATACGGTAATTAAAATTTCAGTGAAACTTTAAGCACTTTTCAAATAAAAGTGTTTTTTTGACACAATTAACTTTGACGTCAATACCGGCCATATCGAGGACGATGCGTTTTTAGAGTGCGTTCCGTTTCACCAAAAACATGCTACATAAAATACAGTACATTGTAAAATAAGTGGTGTACCTATATGAAAATAAAAAAAATCTTGAGGCATTTTTCATAAATAAAAAGAGTTTTGTATTTCATGCATATTCCCTATTACTTCTAACATAGGTATTCCTGCACAATTAAGTAACTTTCAGCAGCTTTTAGCGTTGCATTCTAGTGACTTTTGTGTTGTAGGTAGTACTTAATTATTCCACACACATTGGAACTAAATGAACTAACAATGTTCTACTTACATTTAAATGCTGTAATGTCATTTTCGTTTCATACATTAAGTATCTAGCCCATTTATTCCAAAATTATTGTTTTTTATCAGACAATTGTTAATTTCATTGAATAATCTAAGAATGCATGAATTATTAATTCATTTTTCCATCTCTTTTGACCATAAACAATAGCATGGTTTTATTAGGAAGACGGCCATATTTATCCTATCTATACTATCGTTTATTTACTATCACATTTTTCTTGTAATAAGTTTCTTATTGCCTACTTTTTATTGTATCGCCTTATTACGTTAATACTTCGAGACTACTGCCGGTTTCACTGACACTACACGAAACTTAAATTTAAGTAATGCATAAATAAAAGCGAAGTACCTACAGAATTTTCAAAGCTCGCCTCAGTAACAGCAACGAAACGCAATAATACTTAGGCATTAGTTCTCGGCTAGTGTTAGTGTAACTGGTATGTGTTGTGGCGTCACCACACGTAACGCTTACATTAAAATCAAGCTGAAGAAAGAAACTATGGGCTGTGATCGACAGGTTTAAGACATCGAACGACTCCTTGAATGAACCAATAACAGTGTCTTTACATGCCAGTTACATGATTACACACCCTATTGTAGTACCTAATTCAAAAAGAGAACATGCTCCATGGACAACTTCAGGAGTTTAATTTTAATCCTCAACATACCAAGGTATGTTGAGGATTAAAATTAACACACAGAGCATCATATAATACTGGTACTACTTGATATCGAATAGCGACGTTAGGTAACTTAAAGTTGAAATCCGTCATTACGTTCCATGACCGTTTTTTTTTTTTTTTTTTCGGATTGGAAGCCATCAAATGACTCCTCCCGCTCTGGGTGGAGCAGTAGGGAGTGTCAGACTAGTACTGACTAAAACCCATGTATCCTTCATCGCCCTTTGTGCGGGGCCACGGTATCTCTTTCGAACAGTCCCGCAACCCCCGGCAGGCATCGGTCCTTGCGGACCGCTTACTTTCTGCTGACTCTCTTTGAGGCGCGCGTTGAACACTCCTGCTTGTCGACACGGCCTGTCGTCATGAGACGGACGAACGGCGAGCTAGCCCATAGCCCACCTTCCACAGGCCCGCGCCTACGGTGGCCGGGGGCCACCCACCACGACGCCCGGGGCGTCTCCCGCGGCGGCCGGGAACGTTCCATGACCCTAAGTGACCAGTCAGAGCCATTGACAGTGTGTCTGACCAGTGTCAGAGCTTTTCGATATCAAGTATGGGAGTGCTAATACACACATCAAAAATGTCTAGGGATCAAGCATTTTTATGCGGATTTCTTGAGATTGAGATGTGGCTTTGTAATAAATTTATGATTTTATAAATTTATATGGGTCCTTTTTGGTGCATTTCATAATTTGAATCAGGAACTCTCAATCAAATTCGAGTAAAAGATGAAAATAAGCTGTCAATATTTTCCCTATAAAAACATACAACGCATTGAAGACATTATTAGTGCTACTGTTTCCCTACTACTGATTAAAACCAACGTTATTATGGAGCGGCGACGTCATTTAAGCAGGGAAGAAATGCTCAGAGCCGTGGGAATGATAGAAGCTGGTTCCC
The DNA here is from genome assembly GCA_941918905.2 of Xestia sexstrigata. Classification (NCBI taxonomy): domain Eukaryota; kingdom Metazoa; phylum Arthropoda; class Insecta; order Lepidoptera; family Noctuidae; genus Xestia; species Xestia sexstrigata. Next base: position 14,636,748 of record OW799214.2, read on the forward strand.
GGCAACGTACTGTAGCTTTAGCTCTGAATACAAGTCAGAGTGTTATCAGTCGACTTTGGACACGTTACCGAAGCACTGGTACCGTGGCTGAGCGCCATGGAGGACGGTATCGCTGCACCACACGGAGACAAGACCGATACATTCAAATCTTAACTCTAAGAGCTCCAACAATAACCGCCATGATGTTAGCCGTGAGGCTTCATCACTCTTCAGGGAACTTAATTAGCGACCAAACAGTCAGAAACCGCTTGCATGAAGTGAACCTTCATTCCCGAAGACCGCTACGGGTACCACCTATAGCAATGCACAATCGTAGGATTCGATATCAATGGGCTCTTGAACACAGAAATTGGGCAGAAGAACAATGGCGTTTCGTGTGCTTTTCTGATGAGTCTCGTTTTGGTATGAGACCGGATACAAGACGTATACGACACTGGAGAACCCCTGGACGCCAACAGCGATTAAAATCCTGCCAGGAAGTCCATCCTTATAGTGGTGGAACCATCATGGTATGGGCGGGTATTTGGATCGGCGGAAGAACTGAGTTGATTTGGATCAGAGGCAACCTCAACGCTCAAATTTATGCTGAGACGATTGTATCAGACGTCATCGTTCCTCTACAAGTGCAAATCGGTCCCTTATTTCAGTTAATGCATGATAATGCACGACCGCACACCGCAAGAGTTGTAAGACAGACTCTCGCCGCAGCTAACATCAATGTCCTGCCCTGGCCTGCTCAGTCGCCAGACTTGAACCCGATTGAGCATGCATGGGATATGCTACAGAGAAGAGCTCTGCCGAATATGGAGGGTATCCAGTCGCAAGAAGACCTTTTTTTGTTGTTGCAACGAACATGGGCGGCCATTCCACAGCGTGATTTGGATGAACTCATTTTGAGTATGCCAAACCGATGTTCTTGTGTTGTTAGTGTTCGCGGTAGAAACACGGATTATTAATTGTTTAAGTTACCCAATAAAATTTTAAAGAAAACTGTTATTTCAGTCTTTTTTTCGAACTTTAATGTTAGTGGTTCAAATGTCAAAAATCCCTTTATTAGGAAAATGGCAAATTTCTTTATTAATGCAAAGGTGACTTGGTTTATCGTTACTGTGACAAACGAAAACACTTTATTTGATGAATCCTTAAAGAAAATTTTAATTAATATCAATCAGGAGAAAAGTTATTGCAAAAATATATGTTGATCCCTAGATACTTTTGATGTGTGTATATCCTTTACAGCTTTTTTTAATTTCCACAATCGATTGCTGCCGTTTCAAAACATGCTCTCTTTTTTGCATAAACTCATTTGTATCCTTACTTCTACCAGATTCATATTAAAGTTTCATTCACGACATAAATTTAGTAATACTTATTGTTTAATTAGGCACAGAGATATCAGTCCATGCCGGCCACGTCACCTCCCTTTCTGAAGTCTGCGTTGGCGTAAATAGCGGTTTTATTTCTAAAAAGTGCGCAGATTATTGAGCCTCGGCTTCTGTACCGGACCATGCCGTGGCCCTTCGACCGTAGACCTTTCACTATGTCCTGTGGAAAAAAAGATTTTACTTTTTAATAGCTCAAGGAATCTTGATCGAAAGTATCCGGAAGTCAGGTACTTTTTAATGGGAGAAATTAGAGTGGTTGAAATTGAAGACCAATACGTGAGATAACCAGCATTTAAACAAACACACCAACCATCACGACGCCATAGTCTGCAGGCTTTCTTAAGAACGAACTCTCATAATTACCCGCCCTCAAATATAGGCTTCTTCCCATGTACAGTCGTGGTCTTTTCCGCCTGATCATTTAAGTTTTATTTCGCTTATATCATGCGGAGGCGCCGAGCCACGCCCCGTTAAAGTTTAGGCCTATTAGAAGACGCTTTTCTATTAGACCTTTGACGCGCAAAATAACAATAACTCTCGTTTGGCGTGTGTCATCAGTGCGCTCGGCGGATCGGTATCTTTTCATTCATTATTTCTATACAAAGTCAACGGGGCGGGGCTAGAGAGCGTTTAGCTATGTTCTAAGTGCAAGCAAAAATTAGCTTAGTGGCGGGAGTGTCCTCGATAGTACCTACGCTTATTCAGCTCCAATTACTCATACCCACACAAGCTACCGTTGGCGATTGACAGCGACATGTGCCAGAGGTCCACTATTTGTTGATAGGATAGGATGTAAATTAAATGGCTGATGTGGTTCTGGAACACTGCTAAAAGGGCCTCAAGTAGGGGTTCACCAAAATCGGGAATCCAATACATGAAAATTTGCAGAGGTGTTAGAAGTATACTTAGGTATATTATGCCTACCAACAACTGTCGAACAACTCGTTTGACGAGAAATGACTTTGATAAATTTGGTTCTGTGATAGGCTTCGAATCTAAAGATTCCTTAATTAAAAATGCTCAACATAAAACAATGTGTTTGTGTTTCTTACCTCTGTAACACCGAATTCATATTCCACGTGCATCGGGGTGATCTGATGATGGATCCGAGGTTCGTCCACTGCTTCCTTTATCGACTGGTCGAACCACAGCTTGCGTATTGTCACCTGTAAACGAATATTCAGTTTTATGTTATGCAAAAAAGATTTTGAAGTTGGTCTCTATTGAAGAGTGCCTCAAGGAGCTATACCTACAACACCCCTAGTTAGATGAGATGATCAATGTATAATTGTTGTACCTATCAGGTGTTTTAGCAGTATCATCCATTTAATATGTTGTAAAAAGTGCTTCAAAAATAATCATTAGCTTCAAATAGACCTTCATCAAGTTACTGTTAGCCTAGAATCAACCCACAGTTTGGCAAGGGTCTCTCCATAAGACTTGTAGTTCTTTCGATCCAGGGATAATGTAGGTCGTTGGTTCTGTCCAGTTCGCCATACCATCTTAGTGTGGTTAACAAAAATATCAAGAATGGCATGCTGTGTTGGTTTATTAGTAATTGAAGTAGTCTAGATCTAGCAATCTTCTTGTACCACCCTCGACTAAAGCTTAACTTACCAAAGCCACAGAAGTAGTAATCTTAGTTCCTCCAGAAGCTCCAATCACGAGCTTAGCGTTTCCATTTCGGTCCACTATGATACTGGGGCTCATAGAGGACATGGGCCGTTTGTGAGGCGCGATGAAGTTCGCCGGAGAAGGCTTCAGCCCGAAGAAGTTGGTGATGCCAGGAGAGGAGAAGTCATCCATCACGTTGTTCATTATAATGCCTGTTTTGAGGGTTGAGAAGCCGGCACCGTAGCTGTAACAAGATAGAATGTTGGCGGTTAAGAACTCTCAAGTAAACTTTTTGTTTAATGTGTCACATTCAGACAACTAGTCATTCTATTGTGTTTTCTCTCTGTTGTTTGTTTCCTGGCTGATAGATCCAATGAATAACAAATGCATTTGCTTCTTCATTTTATTAAATGATTTTCTTTGTCGTCTACTCGAAATCCTGCATGAATATTCGTCTGATATGGGAACTAATGCCAGATCCAAGACAACGATTCTTCAACTAGCACTCTCAATTTCATACCAGATCATAATAAATTAGCAGTAGACTAACTGAATGCCTTATTATCGAACTCTAGGAGCACTTACTAATAGTTGACAGAACTGGTAACCGAAACGGCGTCCCCATTGCCTGCGATGATAGATATATGAGCGGTTCCAGCGTCAGGCTGGTTGTAGGTCTCGGCCCCGTAGGTGGCCGTGTCGTTGCTGGTGGCTGTGTCATTGATGCGCATACGCACCTCTGTACCGTACTCTGGAGTCGTCACGTTGCGGATAAGCTGGAAGAAATATAGACAACAGTTAAGATACTAGCTTCTTCTTCGCCGTGGCGCTGATTACCTACTCTAAAATTAAACAATCTTCGACAAGACCACACCCTACACCGATAGCTTCATTAACAGAAGGTGGAGTAATCGTCTGTGATATGAAATAAACTAGGTAAGTACCTACTTAAGCTTTTAAAGGTTATGCGGTTCGGTAATTTGCAATTTGATTATGTTGTTTTAGACAAACATTAACAACAATGGTTTATAGGTGCAATGACGCGACTTATGACCTATTCTGCCCTGTTTTACCAAAAACGTGCAGCCGAGGTGACCTTTGCGCTGCAACCGACGACGCGGTGGAAGTGGCGAAGTTCTGGGCAAGGAAGAAGAAGAATGAAGCGAAAAAGTAAATCCAAGTGTTTTGTAACAAGACTACTAAAGACTAATACTCTACTGGTACGTAGATACCAAGGCATCTAGGTTCATCTTATGGTAGGTAAGTCAACCAAAAGTTAGGTATGCAGGCTAGCAATCTTCTTACTACTGAAAAATTATTATCAAATGACAATTCTATTTCATAATCGAACCGTTTTGCGAATCACTTCCTCATTAAAATTTGTTATTATTACATAGGTACTTATAATATTTAATATGGTAAATATTAGCTCGCTGATGTAAATAATATTTTGCGACGCAATTTATTATGACAAATTGAGTAGGTAATTTAGTAAACTAATAATAACATATCACATAAACACAGTTATGAGGAAGGAAAACGCAGAGATGAATAGTTTCCTCTTGCATTTCGTCACTTGTTAAGTGTGGTTTAAATTGGCCTACTACCACTAACAGTGCACAAATCCAGACTCCGAGTTCCGAGAAGAAAGAAAAAAACCCAATTACCTACCTATAGTTAATTTGCCATGCTATAACTGAGAATCATACACAGTAGGTACTTATCTACCAGAGTCCAGACCAGTAGTTAAGGCAGTACCTAATTGCTCTTCGTACAAAAAAGTAGTAGTAGTAGTAGTAGTCAATAAAATGGAATGTCATTCGTAGAGGCAATATAAGCAATCATAACTAAGTAGTAGAAATTTAAATAAAAGTACTAATATGGAAATGGAAGACGCCAAGCCAATCCTCCTTGAACGCCAAGTTAACCTACCAGAAGGATATCCATTTTATTACGAATGTTACGTGCATGTGAATAAAGCCGGTTAGCATGGTGTTAAACAATGGTGTCAAAACCTAGTTACATTGAAACGTTTTGAAATGTTGTATTTCCAAGCTTATTTCCATCAACAGGGTACAAATGCAGACTCTGGGCTGCCTTCGAGAAAACGAAAACCCTAACACTGCCCACCTCGGAAAGAATTCAGTACGGCGTGTTCCGTCCGCAGTAGCACCTGACCATAGAGACAGTGAATCAGTGTTAATCTTAGGAAAATATCGAACCATCTTAAAATATAATCTCACTAGCTTCTGCAACTTCACCCGCGTAAAGTTTGATAATTTAAAAAGAAAAAAAGTTAAAGAGAAAAAGAAAAAAAGAAAAAAAAAAAAAAGATAAAAAGAGAGAGAAAAAGTTATGTGTTATGTGTTAATTCAGGTTATAAACTATCTGTGTGCAAAATTTCATATTAATCCGTTCAGCAGTTTTTGCGTGAAAGAGTAACAAACAACAATGTGTGTATACTCACAAACTTTCGCATTTATAATATTAGTAGAATCTCACCTCCGACAAATCCAAGAAATCCATATCTCCAAGCTTAGTCCTAGTCGCGTACGCATACTTGAAGGCTTCTATGATCCTGTGGTAGGTGAGGATCTTGTCTTCCGTGGAGTTGATGCTGGCCGCGGTGAAGTTATATCCTCTGAGGATGTTGAGGATGTTCACTAGGATGGCGCCACTGCTCGGAGGGGGCACGGAGTAGAACATGTCCCCGTTGCTCAGCGGGACCGCGATGGGGTCTGTGATTTTGGCCCTGGAAAAGAAAAACGGAAACGTTTAAATTAAACCATTATTACGGTATTGTATTTTAAATTATCCTTAGGCCACAGGCCCATTGTTCAATTGAGACGGTGGCTACGCTAGACGCGGGTTGTGTTCTGTTCTGATCTGTAATTGGAAGCGAAAAGTGGAAGAAAAAGTAGAACTAAAGAGTCAAAACCGTCTATTAGAAATGAGAGTATGTTTGCAAAGAGCCCATCGAATGCTTCGACTCTTACTTAATTCGTCCTTTTTCAGTTTTGGAAGTTTGTATGCTTTGTTTTTTGTTCAATTTATTCGCAATATGAAGTGATCAAAATCGTATGAGTACGGTAGCACTTTTCTTCCGGATGTAAGGCTTGTGCCTAATTACTTTACTTTGTTCATAACTTAAGTACCTACTGAACTACACAACTATATAATATCCTATATTATCATGTAGGTATGTCCTTTAAACATGCATTACACCCAGACACACTAATAGCATGATTAAAAAACAAATACCTACTTACTAAGTTTAAAATCACAAATTCTACAATTTAACTTACCTGCGACGATCCGAATGGCGCAGCGGTAGTGAGGCTGCCTTACGTTCTAAGGGTCCCGGGTTCGAATCCCAGTTGGAGCAAATGTTTGTGTGATGAGCATGGACATTTGTTTCCGAGTCATGGATGTTTATATGTATAATAAGTATTTATTTACAAACAAAAAGTATATATGTAGTATATCAACTATCAGGTGTCCACGACACAAGCCTCGTTGCTTAGTGTGACACTAGATGGCGCTGTGTGTAAATGTCCAGCGATATATATGACCTTTGTTTCAAGTGTCATTTGTTTTTCTCAAATTTCAGGTTTAGAATCGTCTAATAAACATGTCTACAGTTAGCAACACGTTGCTTATCTAAATAACTGAAATTATTAACATGTCATAATCTAAATTGCATTCCTGCGTTTCTCGCCAACAGCCAACAGGTTATTTCTGGCATGCATCTATTCTTGATCATATTAACTACCGATAACGAATAGGTCTACCTTTAGTTTGAGTGTGAAAAGGTTTGTTGAATTTGTCAGTTACCTCTGCCTAATAGTAAGTACACCACACCCATATTTCGCTAGATATGTTTTAGCCTCATGTAATAGGGGGCGAGCCTATTGCCATCAACGCAGGCAAACCTCTAGACTCCAGACAAAATCCTGAGGGAAAAAAAAAACCCAATGACATTTTGCCCGAGCCGGGAATCAAACCCAAGACCTCGTGCTCAGCATAGCACTTGCGACCTTTAGACCAATGAGGCAGTCGCATGTAAGTAGTCATCTGCCTAGCCTTTTCCCAACTATGTTGGGGTCGGCTTCCAGTCTAACCGGATGCAGCTGAATACCTAGTATTTTACATGGAGCGACTACCTATCTGACCATGTAAAATAAGTTATGTCTTTATTGTCGCGCAGTCGGGTAAAAGTTATATAAAATCTGCGGTTACATTATTTGGCAAAAACCTCCATTATTGGTAGGTTGTTGACATAATACCTATTTGCTGATTTTTAAATACGAAACAAAAGGTGACCCAAGCTGCGTCAGCGTCATGTCAACGTGACCCGATTACAATTAACAAAGTAAGTACCCACCTACGAGTTTTTCCAACGTTTCGCTTCTTATATAAATAACTCATATTTTTCATATAATTCAATGACTCACATTTCTAACATTTAATCAGTTGCTATACGATCGAGTTCATTACGGTCGGTCACTTTTCACCTTTATGCTCTAAGTCTAAGTAATAGGGTTGAATTTAAAAGTGGTGGACCGTCAGTGAACTCAGTACATGACATACTCGTATTGTGAAACATTTTTAAAGGGTGACCAATTATTCATAAGTCATTCTTATGTCCGATTTCCCTAACATTAAACAGCACCTAAGTAACTGAATACCTAAATATGATTGCACTGTTAGAATTTAACTTTAGGCGCCGAGTTTCAGACTCTCATTGCACTTTTATTTAGGCACCCATTTAGGAGTCGCGTATTGTTAGAGAAATCGTGCATTAGTTATCTTTTCATGTTATCGAATCTGGAATTCGTAACGAATTTCAGGCATTCGTCACATTCATGGTGAGTTAGAGAAATGATTGAATGATCAATCGTTTGAATGTTTTTAAATTACTTTTTATATATTGGAGTTTTCTTTGAGTGTACAGGTGGCCGAGTAAAATAAAATTCCCTATGGTAAATACGCCATACATCGCCCCCCCCCCCAATCTTCGGCAGTCTGCACATTTTCAGTTTGCGTTCATTCAGAAGGGTAGGTATTTAAGTGGCAATTTTGTCACTTGAATTGCAAGTTTAGTACCTACGTACAAACCGTTACTTACTTGCTGTGCATGCATACCCACGCTCCGGGGATTGATATTACAACGATAACACGTTTATTTTTATTTTATTTTAAGCTTTGTTATCACTAAAAAGTTATTTTTACTATATTTTGAGGTAGTTTTTTCAATGTTTTGCGTACTTATTGCTTTAGGGGAAAAATAGGAGGCCGCCATTAGAATACCAGTTTCGACTTAAAACCGGATTCTCGGCCGGGGCCGACTAAGTAAATGCAGTCTGTTTTAAAATTCCAATTCTTCCCACTTCATTGGCTTATTAGGACAATTTGCAAAGTTTATAGGTAAGTAAATAAATCTATTTTACGTTTAATCGCCAAATAGGTACCGGCCGGGGTGACATAAGTTGAATCTCGAGAAATTAGGTACACGAAACAGGGGCCGACTTTTGAAATATTAAAAATCGTAATGTCGGCCAGTCTCGAATTCGAGCACCACTTATACAGGCTTTTGTATTTTTTCATTGATGTGTGGGTACTCATTTTTTTAAGTAAATCATATTATTAATAATATTTTTAAATGTCTTAAAAAACACCCTATACCTGGCCAACATTAGGGAAAAATGCGACAGACCATGATGGGCCGTGAACGGCCGACTTTAGGGTCTTTTCGATCTCAACGCATTTAATACCTAATATTAAATATTTAATACTTTTTTCTTTTAGTAGAAAAGGCAACCTTTTGCCCCTAAACATAAAATTGATTTATCAACCAGTCTAAAAACCGCATCACAAGCTATCCTTTTGTTGCAAACTGGTGGAGCCAGAGCGATGCAGTTAGAAAATCCGTAAACGCCGCTCGGCCTCCCCGGGGCCGACGTTTAGCGTATTTACCCTACCATGTTTTTTTAATATAAACGTTGCTTGCCCCGTATCGTGGGTGCGTATGTTAACATTTACCTAAAACTCACACTAACAGCCAGACCTGGAACAACTACCGATAGACCATACAACCTATTTGTTCTGTGCGGGAATCAAACCTGCGAGCTGCGACACGCAGCCACTGCGCCAACCGTGTCAAAACATAAAAAATCACCACTGCTGAACGAAACCACCAACCCGCACATGGGCCGGCGTGGTGGATTACAGCCCACTCCCTCCCATAGAGAGGAGGCCTATGTCCCAGCAGTGGGGACATTGTTGACTGGTTAAACATATATTAAGTAGGTACCTACTCTTTACTGGGTGAACTCCAAATAGTTCAGACAGTATTTTGTTAAGAAAGTAGTCCGAGGCAGATAACGCACTTAGCAACTTGATATGGCCAAAGTTGAGTTATTAATTTATCACAACCCATCACGCCGTCAACCAAGCATTCTGTACATCAAACTAAGTAACTTTACGCAAAAAATATTACTGGGAAACGACTTTTATTTTGTGGTAGAAGAAGTCAATGTAACGCACTCAAAACATTGTGCTGATGAATGGATTGAATAGTACGGGGATCGTGGAGGTGTCTAAAGTAAAAATCTTAAAATAAAAACTAGTAAGTAGGTATTTGAAAAAAAAAAAACTTGTCAAAAAGTTGAAACTTTGACCCCCAATATCTCCGCAACTAGAAGGTTCCCAGGTATGGTGTAGAACAAAAAAATGATCGCAATGACGGGGAGAACAAGTGCCTTTCGGCTTACCTACACCTCTGCCTACGGATGGCCGATGGGGCCGAAAAGTTCTGGAGTGGCGACCGCGAACTGGAAGACGTTGCGTTGGAAGACCTCCCACCAGGTGGACCGATGACCTGGTGAAGGTTGCTGGATGCGAGTCGCACGGGACCGGTCAGTGTAGCGACACTTGGGGGAGGCCTATGTCCAGCAGTGGACGTCTTTCGGCTGAAATGATGATGATGATACATGATGACCTCTACCTAACCTTTCGGGAATTACAGGCGTGATGTTATGTTATGTTAATTGTACTAAACTGCTTTGTCAGACTATAAATCTACAATGCGTGAAGTTGGCAGTGCACTCTGCCTACATTTGTTTGCATATTGGCACACACGTTGCACACTAAACGCACTTAGTCTTTAGCGATCTCCGTTGTTTATTGTAAGAAATAACATAACATCACGCTTGTAATCCTTGAAGGGTTAGATAAGGGTGTACCTACAGTAAAACAACATCTCGACCGTCACGTTTATGACCCATTTAGTGGACAAGCCTATTTCCGTCAACGCCCGGTTGACGAAAATAGGCTTGTACACATCCAGACTCCGGGCTGGTACAAAGCTATTCTGATTTTCAATCACACTTTGCCCGACCTGGGAATCGAACCCAAGACCTCATGTTCAGCAGTACGTAGCGCTTGCGATCAACGAAGCATTATTGCAAAAATATTAATATTTAAACATCACAAAACGTTTTATTTTTATTACGACGTATTTATTTTCTGACTCCGTTCGTATTCGGGGTTAACAAACGTCTTTGTTTTGCATGACATAATACGCAATTTAAATACAAGTAGGTATTTTTCCAAAGTTCTAGAAGTATGTACGACTGGAGTCCATAACAGATTAACAGCTGTTCAAATGTCAACAATGACGTAATATGTATGGGCATTGTTTAAAAACAAGTTAAGGTGAGTCAATAGCTCAAACATGGACCTACCTACCTGTAATAGTATAAGTACCTATCTGTAGAGTGTGGGTATTTCGTTAGTACTTAGCTGAACTACTGTCACTTACGCTTACGGAAATCATCAGTGATTGTTTATTGTTTTGAGCTCCCAATATAACAACAAACAATCACGAAAGATATCCCCGTGAAAATATATGTTTAGTTTTAAATAGTGAAAGCTTAAAACAGGGTACTGTACCTATGTTAGTTTATAAAGTATACATTCTACACATATAATTATATTTATGGGCCATTGTAGCCTGAAATAAATGATGTTATGTTTAAATTCAAATTCCCCCCAGGTCACAATAGTAGTTTCAGAATTGTGCAATTTGATAAAAGAAATGATTCATACTTTTATTAACGTTTTGGAAAACCCGTAGAAGGAAGAAAATTTTAGATTCATTGGAATTCTATTCATTTTATGAAAGAAAAAAACCTGTTTAATTTTTATCATCTATTGGTAAGCCAAAAGAACTGTCTTCAGTGGCCCGCAAGTCTGGCAACCAGTCTTACCTACCAAGTGGTATCTTGTTTCCTGGTAACTGGGTTGTGGAGGTCAATGGGCAGTATTCAGCTGCATCTGTTCAGACCGTAGGCCGACCCCACCATAGTTTGGGTAAAGTCTAGGAAGATGAGGGGCATTCGTGTATTATGTAGATACTTAAATGTTTTTTAGTTTCGTGTATGCTTCACAGTCTTCACACAAACAATTTCGTGTAACCTGTTCTTACAATGGTGTTTATTGGCAATTGCTGACCTTCTGACCTCGAAGGGAAATTGCGTTTTCGCAATACGGCCGTAGTTTTTGTCAGGAAATAAGTATATCTGCCTAGCTCTGTTTATGGTGAATTATAAAATTACGTCTGTAATCCCCGAAGAGAAGAACCCAGAGGGAAAAACCCAATAACAATTTGGCCGACCAGGGATTCGAACTCAGCTCCTTATGCTCAGCAGTCGTTCTTGTTCAACGAGGTGACTGGTTGTCAAAGAATAAATATAGGTAAGAGGTTTTGCTTATCTGTGCCTAAGATAACTTAAAATATCTTAGTACTCTGTTATTGACACTGGGTAGTTACCATCTTGGAGCTTATCACTTTGATAAACGATATCTTCTGAACGACTCTTTATTCTCGTTGCAGGCCATAGACCTCTTCTAACACAGATTGTTCATTGATCATCGAGATTGTGACATATTGCAGGTACCTATTATTGTCTTGTTTTAACACAATGCAATCTTGCAGGGAAAATCTAGTAGTTTTTTAAATTTAATTGGATAAGCTACACTCTTTTAACATTGGACTTTATAAGTAATTTGTATTATATTTTCAAAATTACAAAATTGCGGAGTTAAATTCAAAGAAAATCATTTGATCATTTGTGACTTGAACTTGAACGTCAGACACACATGGAAAAATAATTTGATTCCAATTTTCCATTCGCAAGGGTAGTTCGGTATAGAAAAAATGGGCAACTAACTCCATAGTTACACTTTTTAAATGTATTCTGCCGTTTATTCTGAAGTTCTAGACGAAATTCACAACATAGCTATACTTAATTATCACTCCTTACACGTTTTCTGTAGTCTAAGTTCATCTCGGTCACACAATGTTTTTGTTCTTACATAAACACGGTGAAATCATCGGTATTTTTATAAGTGCATGAGCACCTTTAAGTTTTGTTTGTTTTGGAAAAGCTATAGAATAACATAACATCACGCCTGTGATCTCCGAAGCGTTAGGCAGATGTGTAAAGTGCACCCATATCTCGCCAGTTATGTAAGTCTCAAGTAATAGGGTGCGAACCTATTGACATCAACTGGCCAAGCATTTCGTAACCGTGGTTTAGGTTTAAGTAACACTTTGTCCGATTTACGAAAACATCAGCAGCTCATGCTCAAAAATCGCGTTTGCGACCAATAGGACAGTATTAATTTGTATAATGTCAATGTACGAGTATGTATGTCGGTATAATTATAATGTATTTATAATACTTAATAGTAAACATGTTTGAGGATAGGCGAGCCCCTTCGATTGTTGTCAAAACATGATCAATACGTAGGTTACTTATCAGAATACATGATACCGAAATTTTAATAACGTAGGTACCTATGACAAAAGCATTTCTTAGTGCGTTCTTGTGTATTTTTTTATGTTGTAAATCGAACTGCCGTTTATAAAAGTTAAACGGCAGTTCGATTATATCCATAACAGATTCAAGTTGTTTTACTTGGAGTAGTTTGGTATTGTTAAAACTTTTCCATTCATAACCCAATTTGTTAAAACATCACTTATTTTACAATTAAAATTAAAAACGATTAAATAAACCAAAATAACATACAACTATAAAAGGCAAAAACTCCTTATAGGGCGCTATCAGCTGGTAATGTGACTGCCCAAGAGACTGGCGGTATCCATTAAGTACAAAAAAAAAAAAAAATTGGGTTTTCCGTCAGGCATTTCTCAGTAGTAGCCACGGAGTCCGGATTTGTGCTCGGTTGATGCCACGGTAGCCCGCAAAATTCAAATTTTCTTACGTTTTTTGCAATTTGCAGGTCATTTTCAGGTTGTATGTTGATTAAAATATGATTCGCGATCGTAAGACGTATGTAGTTACAGAATTATAATCATTAAAATCATCAATACAACCCTCTAAGTCAGTGGTTCCCAACCTTTCTTGGACTAGGGACCACTTTGGTGTCTTCATTGTTAGCAGAGACTTTAAGGTCCTAGATAAAAATGGACGCCGACAGGATTATATAAGTATATAATCCTGTCGGCGTCGGAGCGAGGGAGAACCTTTATAAAGTCAAAGATTCAAGATCGTTAAAAAGTACGAATAACATTTTACCCTTTCGCGGACCATATTCGAAGCTGGTGGTCCGCGGACCACAGGTTGATAATTATTTTAATGATTCAATGACAATTACCTACCCTACCAGTGCGAGCGAGAATACATAGTCTGTCTCCCTCGCACTAGTAGGGTCTGGTAAAGACAGTCTAGCCCTAACGGGCGAAATATGGGTGTATTAATTAGGTACTTACAGCTCGCCAAAAAGTTGAGATGGTGGCGAACTGCGGAACTACATTTTCCTACCTAGCAATGCCACTTTTTCTGTCAAATTAGACAATGCCATTGGCTTGCCACTGCTCAGGGTTGTCAGAAAGTCGCTAATTACGTCGTCATTTGTTCCATACTCCATTAGCCTAAATTAAGGAGTTGATTTCGTTCTTCATTCGTCATTATTTCATTTAATGACTTGCTTGTTTTTAAAGCCATTAGTGTTAGGTATTATATTATGAGTTAGCCGTGTGGTATCCGGCAGAGTAGAATAGAACCAACCCATTACACTCACGGGTGTCGTGTAAGGCGACTAATGTCTGTGGCAGAACACCTTGCGCCTCCGTAGACCAGAGAATGGGCAGCAGCGTTTTCTGTTAGTATTTCATCACTGCGATCTCCAATCCGCCTGCCAAGCGTGGAGATTACGGCAAATTCCTCCCATCATGGGAGAGGCTTATGTCCAGTAGTGGACGTTATGGGCTGTTGTAGTAGTAGTAGTAGTATGAGTTAGTTAGTACCAAGGTGAGAATTCTAGAATTTTCTCGAACGTATTGAAATATTTGCCACGTTTTACGAGTGAGCATTTACTTGTATTGTATTATGAAACTAGAAGTCACCTTGAGTCGTGCCATATGATACGGTGACCATACAAAATTTAAACTGATTAAGAAATACCTACATTATTGAGTTACATGACTAAAAACTTCGTGGTGTACATTAACAGTTATATTGAAGGTGATTTTCTTTTCATATGCCTAATTTATTTCACAACTTTCTTTTCTAGGAATTGTAGTTTACTAGTACCTACTAGATAAACCTGATTTGAAACTAAAAATCAAATTCGGTATTGCATAACAAAAAATAAAAGAGAGGAGAGGTGGACACGGATCGCCACTCACTCGACACCTGATGGAGGAAATCACCGTCCAGGTAGACCGCGGCGAAGGTGGTGTGACGATTTGTTCTTGTTTGCGGGGCGAACATGGGCAGAGATCGCACTAGATATAGAGGTTTGGAAGGAGAAAGGGGAGGCCCTTGACCAGCAGTGGGACACTTGAAAGGCTGACAAAAAATAACAACAACAGATGGATTGATCTCTGTGGCGATGCTCAGGTGACATGCCTAATTGCTTAGATTCATCAGAAGGCACCGCAGTCCTTTAAAGCATTAATGATTTTGTTTTACTATTCATAAGTAGAAAGGTATATAGTTTATGGGAAGTACCTACATAAATACAATAACACATACTAATTAAAAACAATCTCCAATACTACGCCTTTAAAACAGTAAGTCACCAAAATAAACCAACCGCAATAGAAAACCAATTCCCACAATTATTTCGTTTAAATGCTTTACTTGTTCTCATATTTATTTACATTTACTTATATTAAGAATAAGTGCATTGTTTTATTGAACTTGTTCTTATCACATGTGACGTAGCTGCTTATAACAATGACAATGTCACTGGTTCTAATACAGTTAATTTATTTCAGAAATTAGAATAAGCCATTGAAGTGATACAAATTATCAGGAAAAATGCCAGGCCATATCATAACAATCAGGAAAAATGCCAGGCAATACCAATAAGGTTTGCGTTCCTGTTTTGTTGTCATTGACATTTATAAACCATGTTTAAAATATGTCCAAAATATGATTTGCGACTTTGCGTCCTTATCACGTAGGTATGTAGTTACAGAACTATATCATTGAAATCATCAATACAACCCAAGTTCATTTAATCCCATTGAATAACTATTTCTTGAAAAAGTCATTCGATTAGACACTGACCTGCAAATTGCAAAAATCGTAAGAATATTTGAATTTCGCGGGCTACCATGGCGCTTTCACCTTTTCAGTGTCTCCAGCAACTAACTAATTAAGAACTCCCAACAATAACAAGCTTAGAATCCTCACAAAATCCACTTACTGATACTGCCTCAGATCCTCAGCAGTGATGATGCTGCCGACCCTCTCCAGGTCATCCAGGAGGTCTACAGCTAGCGTCCCGTTGTACAGGTCATCGCCGCCGTTCTCTGCTATCCTCTGGAAGGTGTTGCACAGCGCCTCACTGGGCTTCACGATGGTGCCAGGCTTGTGGAACTGACCCTTGGCTGTGTTGAAGTACATTTTCCTGGGGATATAAGGAAGTTGGTTAGCTTCCTAGTGCTGTATATGGGTAGAGGAACATGGTGTGTGGTCGTGGACAGTTCGATAATGTTCGTACTAGCTGTGCCCCGTGGTTTTACCAGCATTTACTGATTTTGATTTCTTTTTTCCCGGCCCTTATGCGCATTATATCAAGAATTGGGCTAACAAATGCAAACAGATTTTTTCAAATCTGACCGGTATTTCCGGAGATAAGCACGTTCAAACAAACTGTTCAGATTTATTATATTAGTTTCTATAAATTTTAAGTTTTAGTAGCCAAATGGTATAATTATTTATATTCGAGTAAGGGTATTATAATTATCATTTCATCAAAAAGTTACTTGAGTATTTCACAATTATCTTCTGCCAAACTGCTGGACAGTTTGCCGGCTCATAATTTCCTAACAATAATACATCACTAAAAAAGGTAAAGCAGAAAGAAAGAAAGAAAAAACATTTATTAGCCCGCACAGGACAAAACACAAATTAAAATGGTTAAATTAACAGTACAACTAATAAAAAAAAAAGAAATTAAACAAGAGAAAAATAAAATAAAAAATGAAATGAAATTGGTCCTGTAGGTACTAAGCCAAAAGGCCCATATCTCAGCATGGTGCTGTAACATTAAAAAAAAAAACGTCACAGCGCTGGCATTCTGATAGGGCCCAGAGTGATGCCACGGTCAGACACGGATAATTTTTTTTTTTTTTTTTTTTACATTTATTGAATTGAAATTGTTTATTGAAATAATTGAAATACAAAAAAATTACATTAAGACCTTTAAAACTATAGGTATACAATAATTCGATTCTACCTGAACTACATAAAGTGTGAACGAAAAAAATAATACAAATATGGGTAGAATAAATAGAGAAAATAATAATTAGGTAATGGAACAGATAGTTCTATTACACAGACGTACGCATCACACCACGCCTACTGCACACATACTCGAGCTGCCCAGTGTTTAATTCAAAAGAGAGGTATAAAAGAGGAATAAACTATAAGTACATAGAATCGTGCCTATTGTATGGTTCTACTCTACTCAAAGCCTATGGGAAGCCATAGGCTTTGAGTAGATGAAGATCAGATGAATGATGAAGATCATTGTTACGTACATCGTACAAATCAAGCATAGGTACACGTAATTATGTATGTTGTTTTTGGACATAAAGCTTATTTATGTAGTTTGTAACATTTTAATTATCCTGTCATCAGCCTGTCCAGTCAAGAGCCTTGTAATCTGATAAATTAGGTAAAATCGTTATCATTTAGTAAATATGTAGTTAATTAATACCTAATCCATTTGTTTTGAAACGATTCGTTTATTTTGTTGCTGTCAGCTATCATAATTCATTAGCTGTGGTAGACAATACTTTTTGTTTTAGTTATTAAAAAAGATATATATTGACTGGCCATGGAATGTAAGCATAATTAGCCAATACTGTTCCCACTGCTGGGACACAGGCCTCCTCTCTCTCCTCTCTTTGGCCTTTTTCTGGCTTTGAGCTGTAGGTAATCTACCACGAGTGCCCAGTGCGGCTTGGTAGATGTCACATGTCTACGAATTTTTGGCTCTAGGACATGACAGAGTTTCCTCAAGCTGTTTTACTTCACCGTTTTGAGAGCAGTGGTAACTAAATTGCACTAAGTCATGCGCCTGCCTGGTTAGAACCTACAACCTCCATCTCGTAAGCTATTTCCACCTACCACTGCTTAAATGTACTGAATAAATAATGAAAATCATTTACATACGAGTATTCGTCGTGTTACTTAAAATAAACGCAACATTTTCAAGACTTGTCTCAATAAATTACTTGAGCTCGGCGTTGAGGAAACGATGTGTATTTATAGCATGAGGAAGTAGGTGATCAAATACAAAGCCGAAGATTACGCTACAGAATACATACATACTTAAATACCTTGACTGGCTGCTAATATTGCCCAGAATTACCTTCAGAAGACCCTTCCTTGGATTAAGGAGTTTTTACGAAGTAGCGGAAGTAAACAATGGAATGTGTGAACGATGATATGGGTATAAAGGAGGTACTGTCGACAGTACCTCCTTTATACCCATATCATCGTTCGTTCGTTCTATTACTCGTTCTCTCGAGAGAACGAGTAATAGAAAGAAGGAGACATGCTGCGCCAACCCTAAAGAAATTGGGATAATGGCAGGAGAATGATAAATGATAGAGGTACGAAAAATGCTACGAGAGGGCTACGCTAATAAAAATGCTACGCATTATTTTGGGGAAACTATCGTAGCATTGTAAATCTGTGCTTTGGTTTAGTTTGAATCCTGTTCTGTAGAGCATGGTACACTCTGAATTCCTAAAGTATAATTACGCATCACTGGACCTGCAGCGGTGAATTATGGCTTAGTACCTTTCATAGTGAAAAAGGCCTGTCCCAGCAGTGGGACACAAGCCAAAATTAAAGACAGACAGAATATGACTTCATTAGAAGTTGAGGATTCATCAGTCTCTTGCCCTTAGACCAATTTAAGTGAAGTCGGCGTAGCATATGTCTTCTTCCATAGTTTTCTATTACAGCCATAATTTTCATATTTTTATGCACTATGTAATGTACTTTATGCACTGTGTAATGTACTTTATGCACTATGTAATGTACTTTATGCACTATGTAATGTACTTTATGCACTACGTAATGTACTTTTATAATAAACAGTTTTTAAAATACGGGATATATACATGAAATCGACTGTTACTGATGAAATTTACAAGAACATAACCTACCTGAGATGAGGATCATTCTTGATGTACGGAGCACTCTCAAGTCCGTCGGACATGACCTTGGAGATAGGGAAGCCGGTCTTGCACAGATCTAGACTCGGGGCTATTAGACTGTCCCAGGGCAACTTGCCCCATCGTTGGTGAGCTGCCCACATGCCTCGGAGCTCGCCGGGCACGCCAACAGCCAGAGGACCTGGTAAAATTGATAAAAATTAGTTAGGTAAGGTTTTATTTCTAGAGTAATTTTCAGGCATTTTTTTTTTTTTTACGCATTGTGACTGTCTCGTTGGTCCTGGTTTCCCAGGTCGGTAAAGTGTTATTGGATTTTTTTAATATAAAGGGTGTAAATAACCTCTTAACGAAGCCGAAAGGCACTTGTTCTCCTCGTCATTGCGATAATTTTTTTGTTCTACACCGTACCTGGGAACCTTCTAGTTACGGAGATATTGGGGGTCAAAATTCCAACTTATTGACAAGTTTTTTTTAAATCAAGTTTTTACTGTAAGATTTTTACTTTAAACACCTCCACAACCCCTGTACTGTTCAATCCATCCATCAGCACAATGTTTTGAGTGCATTGTTCTACCACAAAACATGATTTTTCACCCAAAAAAAAAAACGTTTCCCAGCAATATTTTTATAGCGCGTACTTAGTTTGATGTACAGAATGCTTGGTTGACGGCTTCGTGATGAGGTGTTTACACACTGTATTCTTTTCAGTAGCGGCGGAGCCTGGATTAGTAGCCATGGACCGGATACTAATACCTATACCATACCATACCACACCACGCCACCACCATCACGCCACCACGTAGTGGGCATATCTATTGAGGTATTGCCCACTATTAAATTAGATTGAAACATAACTGGCGAAATGTGGGTGTTGGTAATATTAGGTACGCCTCTGGCAAACCCTTCGGGGATACCAGACGTGATGTTATCTACAACACAAGATAATGAAAATATATCTTTATTTATCGCCCTTATTTACTGAGGTAACAGCTTTTTTCTTCGATTCTCCTCTGTCAACCGTCACGTTATCATTTAGGTAGGTATCCTTTTTCTTTCCTATAAGTCGTCACACAATCCATCCATCCACTTACTTTAAATTCATCATTATTTTAGTCAGACACGTTTCATTTCTCTCCATCACATGTCCATACAAAGACAGCCAGTCCCAAAGTTATTTAAAGGAGTCTATTTTTGTCAGTCGCAGATCTGTTGGCTTTTGGTTCAATATTGAGTGTAGGTACAGCTGTAATAAGGTGGTTCACGCGACTTCGACCGGTTATACTTAATATTCAGGCACAAGTCCCAACAAAAGATCAATAGTCACAACTAGGCAGCATTTAATAGGTAGGTATTATTTACATTCATTTTGAAAATAACTTGTTATTAATTTTATTTGATTATTGTGAATGTGGGGACCATGTGGGTCACATTTTTATTTTTTGTTTATTTTTTCCCACAACTGTCTGACAGTTTGAGTACTATAAGCGACCTACCCAAATGCCCTTTCTTTGGTCGTCGTTTCGTTGAGCTTCTTTGCTTCTTTCTTGAGTTATAAGTCGAGCTACACGATAACTGACAAATGCTTGCAATGACTGGACAGGTCCACTCAAATCTGTGTGGTTCTTTCTTCAAAAGACCATGTCAGACACTAATCTGCATAGTCCTCATGTGAATTGAGCAAGATTATGTCTGGACTTCAAAAGAGACTATGACCTCTGAGTTTGTTTCGGCTGTTTCTTCTCAGAGTAGTCAGGTACGAAACACTGGCCCCATCTAGTTTTAAAAAGTGACGTGTAAAAGTGTTTGTAAAAACCTACTTGCAAAATAAACATCATTTATCATTTATAGTTGCTGCCAGTTAAGATCGCAATTGCGGTCATTGCCCTTTCCCTAATATCTCTTCCAACGAACCAAAACAAATGAACCATGTATCGTTTTTCATTAGAAAAAATGTTGATGATCACGATAGATGACGATTCAAAGACTTGAACATTTTGTTGTTTTTGGTTTTCAAAGTTAAGAACTTTACTAAATGTAGGTGAGTCAATGACCGCTACTGCGATCTTGACTGGCAGCAACTGTAGATCAAATAAGTATTTAACTTAGGCTTCAAGAATCTCTATTTATTATACGAGTAGGTTTTAGTCCAATCAAGCTTTTTTGTAAATCGCATAAAAACACTCATTTCGCAGTCCGCACTATTCGGCGCACACTGAAAAAATTAATTAGTTGAATCAACATTTATTCAACCTTTTTTTTGTGTTAATATAGAACCTACATAGAAGATTTGTTGAATCAAACAAACTGAAATTGTTACTTTTAAAAGGTAAATTTAACCAAACCCAGCGAGGTTGTTTCAACACTGTTTTGAAATGGTAATATAAACTAGTTTATTATAGGTTAACAGAACATTCAACTATTTTTTTTTGTTGATATAGAACCTACCTTTAATAATAGTTGAATCAATTAATCTGAAATGTGTTGCTTGTAAGGTAAATTTAACCAAACCATCAGCTAAGTTAGTTTAACACTTACATAAAACAGGTAAATTTAACCAAACCACCAGTTATGTTGTTTTAACACTATTTTGAAATAGTTCTTTTAACTATATTATTAAACCTGTATTTTTAAGTATATGGTGCTAAGTTGTAACTACCTGATTTTTGTGGTAAAGTTAACCTGTATTTTTAAGTTGAAACAACTTGTGGTGTTTTGTAAAATGAACCTAAGCTTAGTGGTATAATCTACCTAGATCATATTCGTATTTTTGACAAAGGTGTAATGTAGAATCGACACGTAGCAATAGGTTAGAATAACCTAAATTTGGTGGTAAAATTAACCTGCGTATATTGGTATTCTTGACTGTTGTAAATCTAGTATTGACATGAGAAATTAAGTTGTAACAACCAAATTTTTATGATAAACTTAACCTGTATTTTTAAGTTGAAACAACTTGTGGTGTTTTGTTAAATGAACCTCTGCTTTGTGGTATAATCTACCTAGATCATATTCGTATTTTTGACAAAAGTGTAATGTAGAATCGACACGTAGCAATAGGTTAGAATAACCTAAATTTGGTGGTAAAATTAACCTGCGTATATTGGTATTCTTGACTGTTGTAAATGTAGTATTGACATGTGAAATTAAGTTGTAACAACCAAATTTTTATGATAAACTTAACCTGTATTTTTAAGTTGAAACAACTTGTGGTGTTTTGTTAAATGAACCTCTGCTTTGTGGTAAAATCTACCTAGATCATAATAGTATTTTTAACAAAGGTGTAATGTAGATTCTACACGTAGCAATAGGTTAGAGTAACCTAAATTTGGTGGTAAAATTAACCTGTGTATATTGGTATTCTTGACTGTTGTAAATGTAGTATTGACATGTGAAATTAAGTTGTAACAACCAAATTTTTATGATAAACTTAACCTGTACTTTTAAGTTGAAACAACTTGTGGTGTTTTGTTAAATGAACCTCTGCTTTGTGGTAAAATCTACCTAGATCATAATAGTATTTTTGACAAAAGTGTAATGTAGAATCGACATGTAACAATAGGTTAGAGTAACCTAAATTTAGTGGTAAAATTAACCTTCGATGCTGGTATTCTTGACTGTTGTAAATGTAGTATTGACATGTGACATTTAGTTAAAATTACTTGTTTTTTTGTAAAATCAACCTGCATTTATTAGTAATATCTACCTACAGTATAAAGTATTTTAACAAAGGTGTAATGTTGAAACGATACGCCTCAATAGATTAGAATAACATATTTTGTACTTACCATGTAGGTTATGATAAATGATCTGTCCAGTGATCATTTAGGTTTGATGCTGGACTATGCCGGCATGATAAGTGCAAATGCTATTCTAACCTATTGCTACATTACATAAAGCCTAATTCAACATTATACCTACTTCTTCCGTGAAAATACAGATTGATTTTACAAACATCATATTAAAGTAAATTCTGTACAAACAAATACTTTTACATTTCAGGTTAACTTATTACTTAGCTAATTACAAAATACCAATATAATATTGACACAACTCAATGCAGATTTATTCTACAATACACTTTCATCAAAATACTTACCAACCTATAAAGGAAATCTAATTATAGACAATAAAACAAAAAAAATATCAATCAATATTACACATTTATTTAACTATAACAAATCACATTTATTTAACCATAAATAACATAATAAAACTTTATAGTATTCAAATTTTAATTAAGTAACTAGCTAATCGTCCAATACATATGGACATTTAGCGAGAGAATGTCAAAGTTTGCCAAACAAACAATTATTAGTAGATTTAACAAATACATACCTACCTAAGTTTTCAAATGTATTTACCGTTTTTTGGATCGTAGCGTAATGGCCATTTGCCATTAGTTGTTAGGCCTAACAATTGAGTGATATCACTTTGTTAGGCCTAATAATCAATAATCGTTATCGCTACGATCCAAAAAACGGTAGTAATTACATTTGCATGACAGACTAGACCTACTGGTAGCGACACTTTTTTATATAAATAATAGAATTTAATGGTAGTTACCTACAGGACATACTCTGCTATATACAACATAGTAAAAAAATTGCCTAGAAGGCCACCCATCAGTATGAACCTGCATTAACACCAGAAAAAACCTAACCATTACAGTTGACAGACTCACAAACTTAACTTAAAGCTCGTTCATTTTGAACGCTAGCCTAAAACTAACCAGCTGCGGAACCTATGTTGCAAGGCCCGACTTTAAACGTCCTGTAGGTCTAGTCTGTCATGCAAATGTAATTACCGTTTTTTGGATCGTAGCGTAAAGGCCATTTGCCATTAGTTGTTAGGCCTAACAATCGTTTAATCACCATAGTGATATCACTTTGTTGGGCCTAACAACCAATAATCGTAATCGCTACGATCCAAAAAACGGTAGTGGTAGTAATTACATTTGCATGATAGACTAGACCTACTGGTAGCGACACCGTTTTATACAAATAATAGAATTTAAGGGTAGTTACCTACAGGACATACTCTGCTATAAACAGGGTGGAATTTTTGCATGCCACCTGGAGGGAAAGTAGTCTAAATACCGGAGATAGCAAATTATACTCAAAGGAAACATTCCTTTATTTTTAAAAAGAACACCCTGTACTTTTATGGTACCAATCGATAAGGTCAATCATAATAAGGATCAAATCTCTCTAACAAACATGATAAATTAAATGAAAGGAAAACCATGAAATCTTATTTTAATAGAACAAAAAAAGGGTAAAGTAACTAATTAGTTGCTCAAAATGAGTACCATTTAATAAGATTTCATGGTTTTCCTTTCATTTATCATGTTTGTTACAGATTTGATCCTTATGATTGACCCTATCGATTCGTCTGGCAAGCAAATTTTCAAAATCTTTGAATGCAGATTAATTTCTTTTAAAAAAGAATGGAATGATTTCTTTGAGTAAAATTAGCTATCTCCGGTATTTAGAGTACTTTCCCTCCAGGTGGCAAGCAAAAATTCCATCCTGTATAACATAATAAAAAAATTGCCTAGAAGGCCACTGAATCAACGGCACCTATCACTAAACTCACCTTTTATTTTGTTCTATTACATTATACCACTTTTAATTTTATTTTTCAAATTAATGTCTAACGACGAGTACCTACGTACACGCGCAATGTTACGTACCTACATTGAGTTATTACTGCAAGGCTGTAAGTCATTCATTATCTGTTGAAAAATATTGTTTTATCTTGCAGTAAACTTCTCCATTACAAATTACATGACAAACCGTTGGAAAACTTGATATATCGTCAATATCTATACATTTGAATTGAGTGTTCGGGACACTTTCAATAACAATATTATGGGCTTGAAGATGTTGATTAAAGCCTATATAGTTTAGTGGTTTACAAAACAAAAATATACCTGTGACGAACTTGAGTATATAAATTATTTTATAAAATAGAATAACAGTATCTTCAACAATAGGGACAATGAAGCCTGGTTTAAATAACGTCCCGCAGTTTTTAACCCACTTTATTCGATAATTTTCTATACTAACACCATTCACTGTCAGAAGTGAACATTCAGTAGTTAAAGGTTTATCATCAATACCACCACAGACAATTCTATTAACGAATCCTTGCTTCAAATAAATTCTTTGTGCAAATACTAATTGTTGTTTAATTAGTAAAGTTAATGGTAAGTTGCGCTTTGATGCAGTATTATGAGCTGTTTGTTTCAGTTGTTTGTGTTTTGCTTCGTACCGCATACACCAAATGTGTTTCAAAGGTCCTACGCATTGAATAATATGTGGATAGTGCACCATAAAATGATGTTTTGGTTTAAGGTTATCGGTAAAATAATGAAGATATTGCTCGTGGTGCTCTTGAATTATAGATTGTAAATATTTTATTGTTGAATAGTTGATCTCAGGCATCATTAGGACATCAATTATCGTTGATAAATTCAAAAATAAGCTCCAAATGCCATCATCTTCAGGAATAAGATCACCAATAAGAAATGGTAAAATGCTTACGAAACCTAACATTTCAGATGCACTCATCTTAAGTTTTTTATTTTTTAAATTTTTGTATGTTATTTCAGTTACAATTTTATTTTGAAGTTCCGGGCCAGAATAATCAAATGATGACAAGCGATTGTTTAATGTGATTAGACTGAAAAATTTAGAAATATCTATAAAGTGTAATAACATGTTACAGATATCGTAATGACAAACTCCTTCCAATAAGTCATGCATTATATCAACAGCCATGTTTTCAGTGACATGAAATGAAGGTATTGTATTAAAAATGTTGTCGCCTTCCGCGTATAAGCCAGTCATAGTAGAGTCATTTAAAAGCAAATCGGCAGTATAATTGTCTTTATCCCTTAAAATATCATGAGCTTTTTGCACAGCTTGCTTACACAAAATTGACTTGTGGTTTTTACAAAATCTACAATAATAGTTGCTGGAAAAAGATTGATTAAACCCTAACAGATAATTTAAGCCCAAGTTATCGCCTGTAATTAATCCAAGAACAAAAAATACTGTGTGCTTCTCACTTTCAATAACAATTTCAACACCATTTGTTTCTAAATTTGCAAGTTGACTGACAAGTGAATGAAATAATGAATCTTTACCGAATCCTTTCAATGAAGTATTAAATAATGTAACAACGAATATATTTTCTAATAACGCGTTGTATACGGAAGGAACAGTTGGAAAGCTAACGTATGTGGCTGCTATAGACTGTTTTCCAGAATGGCTACCTAAAGCATTACCTGTCTCAAAGTCATCAAAATACAAAAAGTATGGGATACATAATCCAATCATTTTAGAAATTTTCGATTTCCATAGAGTTCCTTGGATGAAATTGGAAATAGTTCCATCAGTTTGAGATTTTAATACGTGCATATTTGCTAAAGTAGCTTCAAAGATGCCCGGAATTTCAAAAAAAGATTTGAACATAGCCCTTAATGAGATCATTGTACCGGTCACTGTTTTAGTTTGCAAGGCGTTCAGAGAATGTTGTACGCATGGTCTCACAGATGAGTTTATAACAAATTGCGTTGGTTTTATGTAGTACTCAGTTGACTCAAAATATCTTAACAATTTAAATTCTGTATTTACGTTTTTAAATGGAGATGAACATGCGTCTAATACTGATTCAATAGCAGAACTACCTTGTGGAGTATTTGAGATACAATGTCGTATAGTATTTCCAATCACTTTGGTAATATTATCTGTAACTTCAAGTAAAATATTTTTAGCTGTAGCTCTATTTAAGTTTGGGTTGCTATAAAGAGATAAAGCAAAACCTGTTGCTGAATCTTGCAAATCTTTTAAACAACCATCTACAGAAAATGTGTTAGAAGAATTATTTATGTTTTCATCCATTGGCAATTGTTTTGAAAATTGTGAAATGCCACATTGTTGCAGCGATATATCACTTTGTGCTAAAGTACTACAAGCATTTTCCAGTTGATCATTGTTATTTTGTGACTGAGGCTTTTCAACGCAGTTGTAATTTAGTTGGTCTGCACCAACTAAATTACGACTGTGTTCTTGCAATAAGACCTCGCACTCACTATTATTTATTACGCTACCGTTCGGAGATTCTAATGATTTAACAAATTGTTCTTTGTGTATCAGAAGATGGCGTTTGAAGCTTTTTTCATTTTGAAATAGTCTACGACATGTATGCTGCGCGCAATGATATTCTGACAAACCATTATGTATGTATGTAAAGTGGAGGAACAAACCTTTGATTGACTCTAAGTCACTAGCACAAACATAACAGCGATAATGCAATACCATTATTATACGTTAACTATCTCAACATCACTTTAGGTCGGCGATCAACGAGCAAACGCTTGGAAATTTGACGTCTTGAGGCGTTGCAATTTTGTAGAAATAGTGTTGAATGAACATCCACTGCTGCAGGCATTCGGAGGGGTATTGGACGTCAAATACCTGGAAGATCTTGAAACATATATCCACGGCCTGTAGAAGTGTTGACATGTGGTAGGTCACATCGTCGTAATTCACGTAAAATGCTTCCAATTCTTCTACTGACTGCCCGACGCAAACCACAATGGGTTGACAGGTCAACTTTTTTTCGAGATGGACTTCTCGCCGTTTGACCAGGGCGTTTGTTATGTCAGTTTGTGTCTGAAAAGAAAAAAAAAACAATCAAACAGAAAGACAGATGAATTTTGTAAACTAGGTAGGACCATTTTTTTTTATTTAAGTATCCGTATCTACTTAATATTTTGTGTTCTCATTGAAGTTAATATTAAGTTGTTCTCTATGTTTAATAAGTACCTATGTATTTACAACAAAAAAATGTATCTATGTATAGTATATCAGTCATCTGGTTCACATAACACAA
Organism: Xestia sexstrigata; assembly: GCA_941918905.2. Taxonomy (NCBI): domain Eukaryota; kingdom Metazoa; phylum Arthropoda; class Insecta; order Lepidoptera; family Noctuidae; genus Xestia; species Xestia sexstrigata. Next base: position 14,664,381 of record OW799214.2, read on the forward strand.
GCTCTGCGTACTTTGGGGCTAGATAGTGCTGGGTGAAAAAATATGTCCAGCATTATTTATTTTATTATTATTCCATTTTACCTTAACATGCAGGACCAAATTGTCCCGGGCTTCCAAGATAGATGGTTTCGTAAATTTCTTTGTTGAGGCTGCACGACCTCGTGCGACTGAAGGGACTAGTTTGCCGCACAGGAGAGACAGTATTATGAATACTTTGGTATCTGAAATGAAAATAATCTATGTAAAATAATACATTAATTACCTGATTACGGCAAAGCTAAAGGAGGGTTATGAGTTTAGCAGTCTATTTATGTATGTTTGTATGTACGTAAGTTCATCCTATAGATGAGGAATCATTTGATGAGTCGTGCTTCTTAGCAAAAATCTGACAAAAAAAATAGGGTGTCAAGTCAGCCATGGTGTTGAATTGTCATACAATCAATGCCAAAGTAAAATTACTTAGTGCATTTACAAACTAACCTTCATTTGGATTTTTCTCGAAAACTGCATTGTACTCTTTGAATGACTTAACGTCATTTTTGAAAATTGTGTATGCTTTTTCCATGAAGTTATCAAATTTTTCAAACAGAACTACTTCTTTATCCGGATACCGATATTCGAAGTCGATGTCAATCTAAAAAATATTATAAAAACATAGATGATGTTAGATTTAGGAACAAGAAAATAATAGAATATAGGTAGGCCCTATCAATATATAAATGCAAAAGTCTCGTCTGTTAGTAATAGATCTGAATGTAATTTACCAGTTTATATCCAAAGTTTTGTTTCAAAATAGGATATTTTTGTAATATTTCTTGCAGTTGTTTCGTTTTATCATTATAGTCTTTCTCGACCCTGTACGCTCTTGTTGCCAGCCAGTTTTCGCGCACCTCTTGGAACGGTTCTTTATGGTATTTTAGCCAGATGACCAGCTCTTCATTTTCTGAAACCAAAAAACAGAGGTATGACAAATAATTGCAAAGCGATGTGTAGGTATTTTAAACAAACATAATACCTATTATACTAAAGTATTACCGATGATTATGTTCTCTTCGACGTCAGTATCTTGTTTTTCATCATCATTATATTTGCGTTTCCTTGATATGACCCCCTCTTTTTTTAGGACGCGTCTTTGATTATTATACCTGTCCACTAGTTTTCCTCTGGCGGGAATCGTTTTTTTGTTTGTAACTATGGCCGGGATGTAGTAGGTTTCCTAGAAAAAAAGTAATATAAGCAAGGATAGTGAACATGACTAATGGTTATGAACTTGAATCAATTTTGTAAATTTACTACACACACTAGTATGTGTCAAATTATGATTTGTTTAAAGGAATCATAACTACGCTTAACTACGACTACTGTATAACTTTACATAATATATAATATAACGGAGATACAGTTACATATACATAGATAGGTACATGACGCTCACTATTGTCACTAACTACGTCGCACTACGATAACTACGCTTTCTACGACTACTGTATGACTGTAAAGATGAAAAATATATAATAGGTAGGTACATATATAAGTAATAACGGAGATACACAACATAGATACCTACATAACGCTCACTATTGTCACTAACTAGGTACGTCGCACTACTATTATTTTTTATACTAGGTAGGTAGGTACTTGGTAAAGAATGTAGGTACTATAGGTATCATAAATAGGCTGGTAGGTATATAAACCTTATGTTCTGTTGGAACAAAGCGAGTGATAGCCTCTGATAACACAATGAAGTCTTCTTTTTTCATGCACTGATATTTGTTAATATACCACTCCACAATGCTTTTTGTTAGATATGACCTGCTAGTCGCATCAAGCTTATCGCTTGATTTCAGACGGGCCAGAACCAGTTTTCCATAACTATTCTCATTAAGAATGGTGGGTATATCTATACTCTAAAATAGAACAGTAAAAAAAAAGTAAAGAACATAAGGAAAATGTGTGTGTCATAATAAAATTATGAAAAATCCAAACTTACACTATGTATTTGTTTTGGGTCAGCATTAGTTTTTACGCTACAGCATAAGCTACTACGACTAGAGCACGTTGTAGGGCTTGCAGGAGCAGAAATTGTGTCTTCCGATGCAGTTTCCTGTAAAATAATAAACCAAGTTAAAACTTTAGATTTTCTAGTTTGCTATCCATGCGACTTAACTAGAGACTTCACGCTGTGACGTCAACAACAAAAACTCAACAGAAATATTATCGAATGATTCAAAACTAGGTAGGTACTAATAAAAGATGTAACTACTAGAGGCCTGAGTCCCAATGTTTAACCAGCGTAAGCGTAGGAGTAAGTCGCTACGAATGGCCATTGTGATTGGTTGCTAGGCCTAACGTTAGGCCTCACAACCAATCAACTTAGGTAGGTACTCAAATAAGTAACAAGTTAACATTACTTTTGTGTTAAAATAACATTTTGTGACGTGTTTGATATACCTACTACATTTTGTTAGTACTTCCATAACCTATGGTAAGTACTACCTAAATAAATAGGTGATTAGATAATTAATAATAGTAATTACCTTCAATTAGAGATTAAATTACCTATAATTAATTAATAGGTAATTTAATCTCACCAACAAGTGAGATTTGATGAAATACCTAATAAATATTTCATATTAAATGAAATACCTAATAAATATAATAGAGATAGGTTTACTTACATGGGTTATTTTTTCCAGGTTCCTCACACCGACTCTGAATAATATTCTTTCTTTTATAAGCGGCACTAATTCTTTTAGATCGTTATCCTGTATTTCTGTGAGTAAATCTATAGTGATTTCATTATCTGAAAAACAAAACAAATAATATTACTATACGTAACCTACGTACCTACCTACCTACCACCTATCGTAGTTTCGGTACGCGATCGCATCTCAAATCCGTAGGTTATATTATTACCTTCGCAAGACATTACGTATCGTAATGTAAACAACCTGTACCTACCTAATTGTATAGCGTAATTTACGATATACAATTAGGTACAGGGGAATTTTGTTTAAGCTGAAAGAAGTTTAAAAAAACTTTAAAATCGTTGTCCGACGAACTCGAAGCCATGATGGTCAATAAAGACAAATTTACCTGTTTCTTTATGTAGGGCATCCTGCACCGATCTGTACCGACCCGCACCGACAAGTCCGTACTGGAATACCCGCCTCTTTCCCTAACACAGAAACTCACACACATCGCCGCGAGTACAATGATTTGTTGTCTCTTTCGATTCGATCGCATGCAGACAAATAGGTACGTCGACCGCTCGCTTCCACGAATCGAGTTCGCGCGCTACACCTGTAGAAACCTGTTTGATTGGCATAAACTGAGATAAATAAAATCTATGTACTTACCTACTTGTAGATAAATTACTAATTTAGCTACAATTAGTAATTTCATCATGATCAGACTGTGGCGTTTCATACATTCTATTAGGGTAGCCGGTAGGTACTTACCACAAAAATTTTTAATTGTTTCTTCAGATAAACCCCAGTCTCGGAGATATACTGGCACCAGTGGTTTCTCAAAATCTTCCATATTTACTTAAGGTATCACTGAATAAACGGAACCTATCACTTACAATCAACGGTACTTACTGTTCACATTTAATCACTTTAAATTTTTCAAATTACAGTCTAACGCACGTCTAACGTCGAGTGTCGACACGGGTGACGGGCAGACTAAATAAAAGCAGGCGCGCGCGGCGCGCGCGTTTGGATTAGGGACACGAAAAAAGTATCGATACTTTGTGGTATCGAGTACATTTCCTTTACTACGTAGGACGTATTATATTTATAAATATGTTAGCTTAACCCATTTTTTTGGTTGTAACAACAATTAGATTTCAACTTTTTTTAATGGGACTCGGGCCTCTGTGAGTTGTAGACCTTGCAGACCTTGCGAGTCTGTTTTTGCATAGGTAGGTAGGTAGGTACCTAGCTTAAATCGAAATAATGTTTTAATGTTAATTTTTAGCTAGGTAGGTAGGTAGGTACCTACCTATTAGAAAATGTTCCTAATGTTAAATGTTGTTTATACCTATAGGTACCTACCTATTCTGTGTCTACAGGTACCTACCTACCATAGGCACAGAATACTTTATGTTGGGTAACCTACCTATAAATCGATTAATTAAATTAGGTAGTGTACCTATAGGTCAACCTGAATGCAAGTAAAGTTGCAAACAAAAGCTACATAGGTAGGTAGGTACCTAAGTTACCTAACTATAGGTACCCTACCTACTTATATTTTGAAAGCTGATACAATTTCCTTGTGATTTGAGGTATCCAGGTTGCGGGTTGCGGGTTCGATTCCCGCGGCGATATAGGTAAATGTTTGCACGAACTGTAAATATTTTTTCAACACACTTGCTCATAAAATGGCTCTAATTTCACCGCAATTAGGCACATAATGACACCTATGATCAAACTGTGACTTTTTCATTACTATTATTCACAAGTGAGTTTTTTTTTTTTTTGGTTGAGGTGCTTGTTGCTTTGTTCCTAAAAGTTTCCATATAAAAAAAATCGTGTTCAATAGTACAAATAAATTAATGTACCTATTGCTTGCTCATTTCACTGAAATGTAACTTTTGTTTTCTGTGTAATAAAGAAAACTTTGATTTCCCCATTTTGTACGTGGATTCGCTATCCGCGAAAAGCCAAAAAAACAAACCTCATTATTTTAGTCTATGGCCGATCGCCATTGTTAGATGCGCGCACATAGGAAAACTGATTAAATTATCCCGCCATTGAAAAACTTTTCATTACTCGTTTTCACTGTTGAAATTATAGTTATTTATGAATGAAAAATGTCTACAACTACTAGTTATGAAGAAAATGATTTATGATGTACACCGCCCGATATAAGATTGAAGCCCTTAACGTTATGGAAAGTTTACTACCTGAAAACTCCAAGGACAAAAATATCAATTTTCTACTAAATAAAATGATTTTTTAGTATTATTTTCTTCACAAGTGTGTTGAAAAACGTCGTATGACACACGTGTGTATTGATGATTACCGGCCTCGGCTCTCTTAAGACCCTCGCCTGATGGCTCGGGTCTCAATCGCGCCTCAGCGGTAATCACCAACATTACACACTTGTACCATAATGTACTATTATCTACACCCATGCTATAAATCCTCTATAAAAGTATCTGAAACAGTTAGCTTATGGCCAACATTAAAACAGCCAGTGTCATAATAATAATTATAACACCCAAACGGGTGTTATAATGTAGTACTAAATTTCATACTCGTTTTAAAAAAAGAACATTGTCTAGCACGTGCGATTCACTACCACAGCGCCGTAATTTAAAAAAAACTTATAGGTTAATTCGAATTCAAGTCGAATCCCGCCATTTTAGTTCGATATTAGTAGGTATTGCATTACTTTGTTGTTTACAAAAATGAGTGATATAAGCTTTGGTGTATTTTAATAATTGTACAAAGTGTAAATAATTATATTATTACTTATAGGTACATGGTTTGTTTGTATTAAATACTCAGCAATTCAACTTTCCATGAATTTACATAGACTTCTTACAACACTACAACAACCTATGGTTTCAGAACCTTTTATGGAGGATTCATATCATGGATGTAGATAAAGTCTTGTATGCAACTGTACATAATTAGGTATTAAAACACTCATGTGATACCTACTATTATCACACTCGGCTTCGCCTCGTGTGATAAACCCACATTCGTGTTTTAATACGCCTCATTATACAACAGTTGCATAAATAACTAATTTCGTGTCTGGGTGTTATTATATGTACCTATCGTACCATTTACAAAAGAAAATATACTTAGGTACTACTACTTACCTACCTAGGTATAAGTAGATATTATTAAATATCAGCATTAGTAGGTAGGTAACCTAGGTAATTATTTTACTGCTATTCATAAAAACGTTACCTAGATAGGTACCTACCCACCTACCTAATGTGTGGAGCTTAGCTTTAAATGTGGATGCAAAACATGGACGGACGATGACACAAATAAATAGATTGGGAGATTCTAGATTACCTATCTTTAATAGCCAATATTAGGAAGATTACCATGATAAGCTAACAATTCGATTTATTGACGATCATTGGTAAAAGATGATTTAAAGTTAAATTAACTTTGAAAAGTACCTAGGTAATTAATTTTTTGTAGGTTTATTGTGTTTTTAGGAAATATGGGAATATTGACTGGTAGGTAGGTACCATCATAAAAATCAATCTATATATTTTAACTACCTACTTACTTATAAGCTTGCTATTACCACTAATATGAAATGGCACAATGTTTTCGAGATCAAGAAGGCACAGGTAATCAGGAATTAGGAACTTTAATTAAAAAAAGTAGTTGGATACCTAGTACCTACCCACGTATGTTTTTTTTGAAGTAGGTAGACCTACCTACCTAACATATATTATAAGTATATAAAAGTTAAAACATTAAATTTAAAAAAACACATCAAATAGGCTCAAGACTTTTTTGGGCAAAAGTCAACTTGTACTGTACAAGTTGTTCAGTTCACCACAGAATGGGAACTTGGCAACAAAATCAAAATCAAAATCAAAGCATTTATTTCAAGTAAGCCAGTTACAGGCACTTTTGAATTGTCGAAACAACAACACACAAACAACTATAATATTGCAGTACCTAGGTAGGTACCTACCTACCTATTTGATATGCGCTCTTTTTATACTGCAGCTCTTTCTTTTCCTTACCGGAGGATTTTTTTAGGTTCAAGAGGACTATCAGAACGGCATGGCCCAGGAATTTGATCTTGACCTTCAGAACGATCCTCGGATTTTAAGCCAAAAGTAGTAAATATAATAATATGACAAAAGAAGCTAACCATTCGTCAAAATTACGGGCACACAGTAGGTAGGTAGGTATCTCCGAAAACAAATTAGGTACCTAGGTACCTACCTAGTTACCTAGTACTTTACCTATGTACTCGAGCCACTTTAGAGAAATAATGTTTGTAAACAAACCACAACAGCTGATTTTTAGGGTTCTCACTTCAGAATAATTCACGATTTCACACTTTCAATAGTTTTACCCAAAAAATCTATCAGATTTTTCATAATAATCTAATTGTAAAGACACGTAAAAGATAAAACTGATCAATAAACATTTCAAATCACATGTAAGTAGGTAATCATTTTTTACATTTTTAAATAAATTGGGTTGTGATGGTGGATAATTCATGCCATCCCTAATGCTATCCTGCTTTTTTGGGAGAAATCGTGAACATTTTTGCATATTTTTATTATGTCATCAAATGAAAATACCACCAAGTACCCTACACTATCCGAATAGTGTAAGTACTGTTTTTTAAATTATTTAGGCGATTACAAGACCTAAATTAGCAACTCTATTTGTGGTGGATCAAACTTCGTCTGAAATACTATTAAAATAAAGTTCTAATCAGCTTGCACTACAAAGTGGCTGTTAAGTCAGTCACTGCGGGCTGAGTAGTGCGAAATGAGTGGTTTTTTTGCGCATGCGAGGGCACTAAATTAACACGAGTGTTAATTTACTCGTGTTAATTTAGTGCCCTCGCATGCGCTCGGGCACCAACATAACACTCGTAACCGCGAGTTTTATAATGCAAAAAATCATATGATTCACTGCAACAAACAAAACCAGAAAAATATATGATATTCTTCAGGATATATGCTAGTATGATAGTGTTATACAAACATATTACAACTAATTTGTCACCATAAAAACTAAAAACAAACTGTCATCATTAGACGGTCGGACGGCGAGCTACCCATAGCTCACCGTCCACAGGCCCGCGGGGTACGGTGCTGACAATCATTTACACTAGTTATTTTAACTAATGCGTTTAGTTCTTTAGAAAATTTCAAAATAGTTGAATAAATGTAGTATATTTGACTAAGTCCCCTTGTTAATTCAACTTTTGCAATATCGTTGATTCCAACATGTTAGGTGTTGACAACTATTCGCAAAAGTTATTTTAACCAATTTGCTTTGTTGTTTGAAATATTTGCAAATAGTTGAATCAATTTTGTAAATTTAGCTACGTTCGCTTGTTGATACAACTTTTGCAATATGGTTGAATTAAACATTATTTATTGGTTGTTTTAAATTTCTAGCAAAAGGTTAAAATATTTTTTTTATTTTGACTAAATGTATCTGTTGATTCTACCATGTAATTAAATGTTAGGTGTTGACAACTATTCACAATAGTCATTTTAACCAATTTGCTTTGTTGTTTGAAATATTTGCAAATAGTTGGATCAATTTTGTAAATTTAGCTACGTTTGCTTGTTGATTCAACTTTTGCAATATTGTTGATTTAAACATTATTTATTGGTTGTTTTAAATTTCTAGCAAAAGGTTAAAATATTTTTTTATTTTGACTAAATGTATCTGTTGATTCTACTATGTAATGAAATGTTAGGTGTTGACAACTATTCACAATAGTTATTTTAACCAATTTGCTTTGTTGTTTAAAATATTTGCAAATAGTTGAAACAATTTTGTAAATTTAGCTACGTTCGCTTGTTGATACAACTTTTGCAATATGGTTGAATTAAACATCACTAATTAGTTGTTTTAAATTTCTGGCAAAACGTTAAAATATTTTTGTTATCTTTACTAAATTTATCTGTTGATTCTACCATGTAATTAAATGTTAGGTGTTGACAACTATTCACAATAGTCATTTTAACCAATTTGCTTTGTTGTTTGAAATATTTGCAAATAGTTGGATCAATTTTGTAAATTTAGCTACGTTCGCTTGTTGATACAACTTTTGCAATATGGTTGAATTAAACATTACTAATTAGTTGTTTTAAATTTCTGGCAAAACGTTAAAATATTTTTGTTATCTTTACTAAATTTATCTGTTGATTCTACCATGTAATTAAATGTTAGGTGTTGACAACTATTCACAATAGTCATTTTAACCAATTTGCTTTGTTGTTTGAAATATTTGCAAATAGTTGGATCAATTTTGTAAATTTAGATACGTTCGCTTGTTGATTCAACTTTTGCAATATTGTTGATTTAAACATTATTTATTGGTTGTTTTAAATTTCTAGCAAAAGGTTAAAATATTTTTATTTTTTGACTAAATGTATCTGTTGATTCTACTATGTAATGAAATGTTAGGTGTTGACAACTATTCACAAAAGTTATTTTAACCAATTTGCTTTGTTTTTTGAAATATTTGCAAATAGTTGAATCAATTTTGTAAATTTAGCTACGTTCGCTTGTTGATACAACTTTTGCAATATGGTTGAATTAAACATTATTTATTGGTTGTTTTAAATTTCTAGCAAAAGGTTAAAATATTTTTTTTATTTTGACTAAATGTATCTGTTGATTCTACTATGTAATGAAATGTTAGGTGTTGACAACTATTCACAATGGTTATTTTAACCAATTTGCTTTGTTGTTTAAAATATTTGCAAATAGTTGAATCAATTTTGTAAATTTAGCTACGTTCGCTTGTTGATACAACTTTTGCAATGTGGTTGAATTAAACATCATTAATTAGTTGTTTTAAATTTCTGGCAAAAGCTTAAATATTTTTGTTATTTTAGACGAAATTTATCTGTTGATTCTAGTATTTAATTAAATGTAAGGTGTTGACAACTTTATTCACACTAGTTAATTAAACTAATCGTATAGTTGATGGGAACATTTGCAAATAGTTGAATAAATTTTGTAAATTTGACTAAGTTCATTTGCTGATTCCACTTAACATTATGTTGACATTACCGAATTATTAGTTAAATTCACCGCTATGCGATTATCCATGAAAAAATATGTTAGCTTAACCCATTTTTTTGGTTGTAACAACAATTAGATTTTAACTTTTTTTAATTTGTTTTATTGAATGTAGTACTACGGTTGTCACAACGTAATTTATTGTTGACTCAACTGTTAAGGAATCAACATTCAGAAATTCAACTATTAGTTTTTTCAGTGCAGTGACTGACGTAACAACCACTTTGTAGTGCAAGCCGATTAAAACTTTATGCTCACAGTTTTTCAAACGAAGTTTGAACCACCACAAATAGAGTTGCTAATTTAGCTCCTGTAGTCACCTTAACAGTGGCGTGTTTATGGGTCAACAATACGGCAAGTACTCGTAGAATGTTTAAAAAACCCTAACATCATGAAGAGTAGTAGCTTATAAGGGCAAGCCAAGCTTTTAGGCTTGCATGAAAGTACAGCCAGTAGGTAACCGGAACAAAAAAACTGATGCGCCGATGCCAAATAAAATGGCAATTGAAAAAGTACATCCTAAAAAAATAAATATCGCTGGACATTACACACAGCGCCATCTAGTGCCACACTAAGCAACGAGGTTTGTGTTGTGGACACCAGATAGTTGATATACTACGTAGATACTTTTTGTTTGTAAATACATACTTATTATACATATAAACATCCATGACTCGGAAACTAATGTCCATGCTCATCAGTCATCACACAAACATTTGCTCCTACCGGGATTCGAACCCGGGACCCTAAGAACGTAAGGCAGCCTCACTACCGCTACGCCTTTCGGGTCGTCAAAAAGTCCTAAAATCGGGACTAAGCTCATTTTATCATGGACCATAGTCATAACGTACCAATTTCTGAATTCGTGTTGTATCTTAGCTGTGTGTTGGTTTAGTGCTAGGCCGACGGTCTTTCTCGTGTGAAGTCGGGTATACGATAATATAATTATCTTGCATAACTAACCAGTAAACCAAAAGCGTGACGGTCCTGTGGTTAACAGTATTTTTAATATACCAGCATGATACTAACATTACATTTTGTGGTCAGAAGCCTGGAAAGTGCTATAATACAATGTTTAAAACCATTAACATTGGTGTCGATTCTGTTGTGCACAAATTAAACTTATTTTAGGCTTTTTCTTTTACGGCGGCGCGGCGGGCTTTTTGTTAAGGTAGTGCGAGAAAAGGACGACTATAGCGATGAACTAAGTTAGAGATGTCAAACTAGTTTATGCCTTGCGCTTTACCGTATTTTTTGTCAACATGTTTTTACGTGCACCCTTCATTTGTATGGAAATATTAGTTCCATTCCAATCCAACTAAATTTGACAGCTCTAAATTACATCCGTCTCTTTCTCGTTTTATTAGAGAGAAAAAGATAGCAATAGCCTAAATTAAGTTTAGTTTGTGCACAACAGAATCGACACCATTGTATTGTGTAACAAACTTTAACAAAACTGCTTGATTAAATTGATGTTTCAAAGCATGTCATGTAGTTATTGTTGTTATTCATTATTTGAGTTCATTCCTTTACCGTTAATATTTATTCATTGTCTTTACATTAGGTACCTATCAGTGGCGTAGGGGGGCCTTTAAATGAGGATTAGGAATAACGATTTGAGCTTTCTGGGTCGCGATAAATAAAGTTTTAATTGAAGGGCGAGCCCAAAATATTTGAGCTTTTTAAGCCGCGATAAGTTAGTTAAATTTTCATTAATTACTGATTACGAGCCTCTTATTTGATATTTTGAGATTGTAAAAAAGATTTGTGGTTATTTCTCTCTACACGTCAAGGGCCCATAGTACTTGGCGCCCTGTATCTTTGATACGGCTGATACGGCGGTAGCTATATAGGCCCCTGTTAGATACATAATAATATCTATCATATAGTTTTATTTTAAGATTACTTGAAACAACAACAGCGTCAAAAATATTTTCTGTAAGTATCAACTTTATTTAACGATGGAAAAAAACCAAATCTTAATATTTAATGACAAACTTGTTACCAAATTAAAAAACACGTTTTTCTATTTTATTACTTGCTGTTTATAAACTGAATTATACAACAATATTTAGAAGTTGTTAAATATACAAAAGCAAAGCATGAACCAGCTAGTCCCTAGATTATCTGTATAGGCGGGAAACAGGCTATGTAACGGTGTTCCCAAGCCTAGGCAAGTAATGGATTAGGTAATTCCTGTTACTTGGGCGAAGCGGTACCTAGGAGGTACCTGCATCATTTGACGACCTGAATATGATAAAGAATCCGCTTTTCAAGCTCAAGAAAGGCTCCCTTTTACCTACAAGTATAAACTTATTCTCATGTTCATCGTACGCAACACCACAATAAAGAATGAAAGAAAACACATTTATTAGCCCCCACAGGATAATACACATGAAATAAAATGGTGAAGACAAGACAAACATCGCCGATGTTGGCGATAAGTCCACGAGGTTAAAGTGGGACTGGGCGGGTCACAATTCCAGGATGGGTCAGGACAGGACAGATAGGCTAGAATCGTCACACAGTGGGTGCCTGAAGAAGGCCGTCGTCAACTCGTCAACTGTATATAGGCAGGCCCAAGAAACGATTTTTGTAATTGGCCAGAAAAGGCAAAACACCGGGAGAGTTAGAAAAGAATGGGGTAGGCCCAGCAGTGGGAGAGAATAGGCTACCTAAAAAAAAATGTGTTCATCATGCGTAGCAGGCAGCATCGAAAAGGAGGTTGGTAATATAAATGATTATTTGAAGACTATTTCAATAGCTTTTACTTTGAATATTCTAAAAATTATGAATCTATGAATAACATTACTTTAACCAGCTCTTTTATTTGATGTAGTTACATTACTAAAACTTCACTTCCACTAAGTACACTATAAATTAGGATAGGATTAGCTGTAATTATGACCTAAGTTATGTTAGTAAACTTTTGTGTAAACAAGTAAAATTTCCACATTTATTTATCAAATTCCTAAAACCAATATTGAATGCTTCATCATTACAGATTACAATTTATTATTATTTATTCAGTTACTTATCTAATTAGTTGCATAAAAGACTGATGAATTGGAAAGGCTGTAATGCCAGAGGCTTACAATATTGCGAGTGAAACTGAACCCGGCACCGGCGCAGAGGTTGAGAGCCGTCTTGATTGGACGACATTCAAAGAGAAAGCCTTACTTAGAGAAATTCGCAATGACGTACATATCACTCGCGTTTGTTATCAGAATTATTTGGATTACAATCTCTGTACCGTTTTTGGTACACGACGATTGCTCATAAGTACTTTATTCGTTACGAGCTAACGTACGCGGCCTCGCTCGTGTTATGGTCAAAAATAACTCGGAAACGTTTTCAGTACCTATAACACTAAGGGATAACGAAGCTTCTTGATTAGTGAAAGAATTTTCGAACGGATCATTGGTTCCGAATATTACCCTTACATCCAAACTAAAAACAAACAAACTTCGAACTTAACTTCTTTATATAAATAGAAGAAAAAGAAGGATATTGTTCTAACACGACATGCAAAGGCGAGCTTATTCCACAATTCTGGTACAGCACGGCACTTTGTTTCAATTTACCTACAATGGTTCTCCAACAAGTTAGCTTTGGACTGAAATAACAGGTTCTGACAGTTGTTGTGGGACGAGCAGTGGGAGGATACAAGCTTATCTGATACTGTTGGTTGATTTACCAACGTAGCTTTAATGATATTCGGATCATACCTTTGTCTAGGATGTGAAACACGATTTCAAATGGACTTAGTTTTGCCATATTGACCCAACCAAGAACTACGCCCAAATTCTGAATGTTGTATATTACTAACATCGCAAAACATCCAAAACCTTTAAGCTTGCCAAAAAACAGGACAAAAACAGAGATATTTTGACGTGGGTTTTTATTTTGGTAGACTAGGCTCTAATGGCATGTCTTCTGCCTGCGCTAGTTCCATGTTATGGGTGATCGAATTATTATCAATCAATGAATAATTTTTCATTTATCATCCATCGCTCAATCAGTTCATATTTTCTCTGGTCTAATTTGACCCCTACATGCTTACATCCATCAACTGTTACATTTTCATTATAAATACAGTGGTATAAAATTGTACAATGGGCAATAAGAAACGACACTTAAAACCTTGTCTCGTTAAATAATAGGCCTAGATATTTCAATCGATAAGTATAGCCTAACTAACCCCTCGACTTTGCCAACAAACGAAGGGTGAATAAATAATAAAATTTCAGAGGGGTGGAAAGGTCTAGCTAGAACCATTGCCTTTATTCCAGACTAGCTGCTAAAATAGGCAGTTTAAATGCTAAGGGTCGTTGACGGCGAATGTCTGCTATTTCGAGTCGAAATAGCAGACAAAAGGTCCAATAATAAAATAGGGATGGAATGGTCTAGAAACATTGCTTTTGTAACTTGTGCAGGTAGTCGAACCCGCAATGGAAACCACCCTAAGATTAAATCTTATTTGCACTACAAGTTTTATTTTGTGCATGTCAGATTGACAATTTCAAGATCTTTTGGTATCGAATGACATTGACAAGGGGCCATGTTGGTAATTTTTTTTTGTGAAATTATTGTTTCGACTGTACCTAATGCTTAGGAAAAAACAGGATAGAGGCGCGTCGAAGTTAGTCACAGCACTCACAGCTATTCTGGATATTATTCAACCTGAACGTGAAAACTACTAGACCCAGTTACAAACGTCGAAATCCGGAGACGTACGAAGGTCTTCGATATTGTAAATCGAGTTATGGAACTCAAATGGAGTTGGACAGGACATCTAGCAAGGCGCGGTGATGGCAGGTGGAGTAAAGCTGGGACCGAGTGGCGTCCAAGGACTGGAACGAGAATTGTTGGTCGTCCGGCGGCGAGATGGGCAGACACTGTTGCCATCGCGGGAATATCCTGGATGAGGCTGGCACAAGAGCGTAGAACTTGGCACAAACAAATAGAGGGCCCAGCAGTGATGGGTGAAGTCGGGCTGTGAATGATGATGATGATAAACTTGGAAATTGGCACAAATAAAAACATTTTAACAAAAAATAAAACCGACTTCAAAAAACAAAAAAATGTTGTTTATTCAACTGTTTCATCAGAACAAATGCTGATAATTTATTATTACCTACGTGATATTTTAAGTGTAACGCAATAATATCTAGAACGTTTTCAATACTGTTGATTAACCGATATAATGTTCTGATAGTCTTTTGTTTCGAATACAAGTTTTGTTTTTATATTGATGTTTGTACTAGGAATGTGGGTTTCAATAATTCATACAGAACTGTTATAAATTATATTTGTTTCAGTTTGTTTTTCTTTTTCAATGTATCTCTTGTATTCAGTATCTTGCAAAATATTTTCTGTCTTATGTGCTAAATAAATGTGTTTTTTTTTCTTTCTTTTTATTCTAGTTTTTGAACTGATGTTTGAAACTGATCATAGAACAGGCTAATTTTATGACATTGGAGATGTTTGTAAAGTTTTAGGATCCACACTCACTTTCTCGTTGGTCTAGCCCACTACACTATCCCTAAACCACTGCAACTCCCTGAAATTGCCTCGTTGGTCTAGTGCGGGCGTAGCGGGAGGTTCTAGGTTTAAAGTGTTTAGGAATTTTTGTCCTTTAGGAATTTTTCAGTACCTAGCAGCTCGTCTGAATTTGTGCCCGGTTGAGGGTAAAAGACTCGCCCCCAATAGGATAGTTTCCACCATCAATAAATTGCAAATCTATTTAGTCCGTCAGTTAGATTATTGGAAAATAATGGACACGTATTTTTTGTTTTTGTAAATCAATGAATATTGACAAAGATAAAACAAACATCAAATGACGGGAGTGGGGGCTCGTGACGTCACAACGCACTAAACATTAAAGCACAGCATCATGACGTATTTAGAATTTTAAAAGCGTCGTATCTTCGTCAATTTTGGTCTTACGTAGACAAAAGAAAAAATACGTGTCAAATATTTTTTGAAAATCTAACTGTCTTGTACTTGTAGGGTACACTTCTTCCAAACCCTTCGGGAAACACAAACAAGGATGACGTAATCTTATGTTTTGATTTCATAACACGGCATTGAAGTTTTTTTGACATAGATAGAGAAGAAGCAAAAACTTGATAAATGCAGCTTAGCCATAACAAAATAATTATGTAGTAAGTAGGTGCAGTAGGTACTGAAGTATTGAAATACATCGAACAGAAAACAATATTTACGAGTACGTTTCTGCTCAAACAAACATTACTAATAAACACGCTTGTTCGACCTCCAATCAGTTGCATTTTCCGTTCATGTTTCTAGAATTTTCTCGTAAGTTCATCTGATGCAATAGCGCGAGCGCGCGGTGTAACGGAACGTAAATACGAACGATTTTGAATTGATAATACAATAAATTGTCCTATGACATTTTTGTTATTTTTTTTAAGCATAATTAGTATCAACCATTGCTTAATGATAATAAATTCTTAAAATTATGTAAATCTTGTCTTTGGAACGAGTAGATATTTTCAATTTAAAAATCGAATTACGTTACGACCACTGATACGAGTATAATTATATTCATTGCACGCACACAGTCTATAGTATAAGTGAGTGATGTTTTGAAGTTACGTCTTCGTTGAACTATCCAGTTCGCGATGATTCTACAATACGGTACATCGAATTGTTGAAAGCAAGCCCTACAATGTGGCCCACGGACAAGCGATGGTGCATCTGCACAAGTCGAAGTTAAAGTTCTAGTTTTCTAAAACATGGTGGGTGTAAAACAGTTATGGAAAAGATCAGTGTTTTGCTGTTGAAGGCGTACAAATGCTAGTGTAATTTTTCTTAAATTAGCTTATTAATTACTTATTTTGCATAGGTAAATAAATTATAAGTAAGTACTGCCAAATTCAGTAGTAGGATGAACAACTTTGGTTTCCTACCTATTTCGACATCTGCCAACACGCTGGTCTTACCATACCATATTGGGATAGGCATTCAAGACCCATACTTGCCATCTTAGGTCCAGTAGACATGATAACCAGAACATAGTTTCTAATAGTGTTTCACAAGCCATTGCGTTAAAATTATGTAATGTTCTGTTTATCAAAGTAGTCTATCTGTATAAAGATAAAGTACCTATCTGTTTTATAATCGGGAATCAGTCTGCGATAATACCATTATCTGTTCTGTTTACGACCACTTTGACACGTATATTCTGAGAAGTAAACTAGGAGTTACTCGCGGTTTAACTCGCATCACAGAAACTACTAAAAAAAAAAAAACAAAACAAACTGGGTAATGTCCATACTTTGTTAATAGCATATTAAATATCTTAAGACTAAGTTCCAGATGAATACGAATTAAAATAACTTAATAAGATAAATTAAATTAAATTAAATAAATTAAATTGAATAGACCAGATTAACTAATGCAAAAAGGGAGCCGGATAAAAATAACTATATTTAAACGCAAATCGTAGTCTACAATGATGCCGAATTTCACAAAAAATCATTCAGTCGTTCAGGCGTAAGTGAGTTACAAACATGCAAGACTCTATTTTTATGATTACTTTTTAGTTTTTTCCTCAAAATCAGAATGAGATCTTTATTTGCTTTGCTGTTTTTTTGCTTTCTACACAACAATAAATAATATATAATGTCTATTTTCCATAAATATTTAGGTAAACAGTACTTTTTTTTTTTCAGTATCAGTCACGGAATCCCGATTTGAGCCCGGCTCCACTTTTAAATAAGACGGGAAAAATGTGTGGTGTACTATTAGGTACATCTCTGATAACCCTTCGGAAATTACAGGCGTTATTGTTATGTTATGTAAATAAATGGTTAAATCCGTCAAGGTTTTTGATAAGATAGATCAGTTTACCTAAACAAATAACCTGTATTTATTATTTAATTGCAGTTTGATTAAAACCTGACCTCAATTCATATCTGTGGCGCTGAAGATAAAAAATTTTGATTATTTTGTTTTGTTTGTATTATCATAAGATTATTATCTTTCCGAGTGTCATTATTTTCGGAAAATACACCGGTATCTAGAGTTTATTGTTATTGTTCGTATTTGTTATCTATGATTTGTTTATTCTAGAAAATAATGAATTACTAATTCATGTTTCATTAAAAGAGATTATATCTATGATTTGCTTATCGAATTATAGAAAACAATGAATTATTAATTAATGTTTTTTTTTATAAGATATTATTCTTTTGATACGTTTCAAAATTGTTATTAGAACAAGGTAAGTATCAAATTTTAATTGAACTTAAGAATAAATTAAATCTTTGTTATGGAACCTAGTTCTCATGTTCAGTCATTGAAATGGATTTTTATTGTGTCATAGTCATACATGAACTTCTTTTTACATTGCTAATTTACTCTTTAAATGGCTGAACAGATTTTCTTGAGTCATAGCTAAGAACACTGTCGATTTAGATAACTTTCAAACAAAAACAAAAAAAGTTTTTTAAATCGTTTTCATGCGTTTGGGAGCTACGATCTGCCACAAACGGACACGATACGCAAGTTTAAACGAATAACACCCTAGTTTTTGCTCGGATTGATAAAAGCTTCAAGTTTTTATGAAAAAACTATATCTAAAACCTACCTTTAGCAGCCTTGTCCCAGCTGCCATTAAACATGTCCACGGTCGCAGCCCCGGGAGCTGTTTCCCTCGCGTTCACAGTGTAGGCCTTCTCCTCCTCCTTCAGGTAGACCGTCATGAAGAACCCGCCGCCCAGCCCCATGCTCTGCTGGTTGAGCAGACCATTGCAGAACATGGCTGCGACAGCTGCGTCCACGGCTGACCCATTCTTCATCAGGATCTCTCTGTAACAGTGAAGACATCATCTTGTCCTATTACAAATGCGAAAGTTTGTGAGGATGGATGGATGTTTTGTTACTGATTCACGCAAAAAATATTGAACTAATTTTGGATGGAATTTAGAACACATAGTTTTAAAAATTACCTACAACAAAGAAAGTATTTAAATTGCTGTAGCTAGATTTTCCGATGGAGTAATTAATGGATAGGATTTGTTTTACTTTAGAAATGTAGAAGATAGAGACAATCCTCTGGAATGTATTGGTACATTGACTGCAAATCGGGTAATTTTGCTGGAGCTTATTAGTTTGCCTCAGGCCACAACAGGCATCTATTCGATTTATTTAAATCCCGTATTTGTCCTTTGTTTTTTTTTTCAATAATCATTGCTGCGACCTGTTTATATTTATCTATGGTTTTTTACTCGTTTAACATTTGTTGTCAAATAAAGTTAGTTGTGTCAGTGACTCGTAATTTTATTGCAACACTATTAAAAACAGTCCAGAATTTTCCCTACCATCATCTCCATATGTTCTTCTTCAAAGAAAAGGAGGTCCTCATTAAAACAGAAAACTTTTTATCTTTTTCTATTTTTTTGGTAATTATAACCAACTTTATTTTTATCAGTAATATTTTCCTTATAAATATGTTTTTTTTTCCCCAAAAATTACCTGCACCTACTACAAAAGTCAGATTTCGGCATATTTTAAACCTGAAAAGGTTTCTTATTTTTACTGGTTTTAATAATATTGAACCTATACATATAATTGTCATACAAAAAAACGGTCAGTGGGTCGTCTTAGGGGCATACTACTAAACGTATATCAGAGATCACTGCAATAACCAAAATAACGATAGCCGCACTTGTAGGTAAGTCTTGACAGAACGCGCTGCCTCTTTTGCCTAATAAGTACCCACCTACGTTCCTTTAGGTAAGTATAACAAACTTTTAAGTATTATTTTGGGTGATTAAGTAATATTACCTACCACGGTTTACATGACATGCAAACAAAGAATGTTACGAACTAAAGAAAATCGCCATTTTGTGTTACAATATTTCAAACTACTGAAACCTAAATGACCCTTGAATTTGTTTATATTTGACGAAGAGGGTAGAGGGGAGAGGTATTATTACCAAGAGGTACCACACATTTTGGATCGTTTACACTACGCGTTAACGCACTTTTGTTAATGTGTAAAAACGTTCCAAACATAATGGAACATTTTGTTCAAGAAATGGATTATTTGGGTTAACTTAAAACGTTTCAGTCTGTCTGAAACGTTTTATTTTTAATGAAAATTCGTGTGGTAAAAGTGTAGGTTGGAACATATAATTAAAAAAATAAATCCGGAAATAAGACTTGGAGTCCGAAATATTTTTTGCATTGATGTAAAGTGTCAGGGGGCCTAGTCTGCTATTACATTAGTGTCACAATGATCTATCATTGATTTCATAATTGTTTGGACAAGTTTGGTAATCTACTATATAATGGCGTCATTATGGCTTTCCAATGATCAACCACTGACACTCCATTGAAAGAAATATAATAGAATGGTAATTTCGTACACAATGACAAATGTATGACTGACTTACGCGGTAAGCTGTAAAAATTTTGTCAGCTCCAGCCGAAATTTGCTCAATTAGCACCATTTTGTATTGCAATAAATATAAGCTCCTTTAATAAAGATAATTTAAAACACATAAATAAAAACACCGGCCGCTAGAAATAAAAACAGATAAAACGTCATTAAGCAGTAATGTCACATTTGACTTTGACAGCTAAACAGATAAAATATTATTGAATTGTATAGTTTCACATTAATTCGCGTTACAAATAACTTAATGTTTTTTGCTATTTACGAAATTCTTACTACTTCAGATTACATAGAACACTAATAAATAATATTTAAAAATATATATAAATGAAATCTGACATGATTAGATGTTCAAATTTAATTCTAGTTTTTCGAAAATCATTTCCATAAACAGGTTTTATAATAATAGCAATACAACAATGTCATTATAACATAACTCTATTACGAGATCATTGACCGACCAATGATCGACCATTATGAAGTTAGCAGATTACGAACTTTTAACAAAATGCCAATGGCATCGTTCAACAATTATGAAATCAATGATAGATCATTGTGACACTATTGTAATAGCAGACTAGGCCCCCAGATATCGTGATCAGTGGGTAACACGATAACGAGGGAAACGGATAACGGTATCAGTGGATACAACTCGCCGTGATCCGTGGCTAACGTGATCTGATACTGTGATCGGTGGAGACAAACCCAAAAAAAGTAGGCTGGTCACTTTATCTCAGTTTTGGGTAACCTGTGGATTGGAACGTTTATGCATAACTGCTTCCATTATTAATGAAATAATGATACTTAAATTATTACTAAAAACCAACGTAAAAATAATACTTAATCTCTAACTCTTTGTTAACATTCATAGAAAGTGTTCTTATCTCTTTATCACCGTTTATTTACCAACGCTATCAGCTACCTGCCTGAAGTACTTAAGCTTAGTACTTACTTACTTTTAGTAGGTACTTAACACCAGACAAAACGGGTGTAGCAAGAAGATTGTTTCATGTTTTGAACAGTACCTAAGGTAACTACCTACCGGTACCTATAAAGGGTGTAAAAAACCTCTTAACGAAGCCGAAAGGCACTTGTTCTCCCCGTTATTGCGATCATGTTTTTGTTCTACACCATACCTGGGAACCTTCTAGATTACGGAGATATTGGGTGGTGGTCTAAGTTTTTTTTACTAAATAGGTACAAGTTTTTATTGTAAGATTTTTACTTTAAACACCTCCACGACCCCCGTACTATTCAATCCATTCATCAGCACAATGTTTTGAGTGCGTTACCTACATTGAGTTCTACAACAAAACATGATTTTTAACCCAAAAAAAGAAGAGGCGTGATGTAATGTGTAAACACAACATATTAATATAACTTAACCTTATCGTTCCCCAATAGTACTTACACGGTACATGAGGTACATCCAACATTCGCCGTTATGTTAAAGACCCATAATTTTAAGTGATTATCTGGGCTGTCATCCAGACTCTGATTAACGTCACAACCACAAGAGTGCTATTTGTGCTACTCGTTACAAGAGTAACTATACACAGCAGTTATAGGTATTTTGACATTACCAACACCGGCTCAGTTGTTAGAGGTCAGGTTGGGTCAATATTATCCGACGAGGCTGGCAATATACTGCCTTTCGTTCTTATCTCTGTATGTATCTCCATCGGTACCTATGTGTTTAGGGACGCCTGAGTATACAAATGTAATGGTTTATATCTGTAGAAATGTCTGTTGACTTGGCTCGGGGTGTGATACCGAACCCTCTTGCGACGTCTCATCTTGCTCGCTTAAGGTGAAGGTCGACGAGAAAACAAGCGGTCAAAAATGTCGTGTTTATGATAATCGTTCGTAGAAGAGATCTATTGGACGATTTTCTTAAGGCTGGGTTATCTGCTAACAAGAGGTTTTCTTCACGTAACTTCTCTTTGATGAGTGAATTTAAATGTGCATAAAAAATATGTTATATTACACTCTAAACTTTAATTGGTACAATTGAAATAATTCTAACTTTATTATTACTACTTGTATGAAAAAAATATTCAAAGTGAAATATTTTTTCTTTGAAATTTCGTAACTAGGTACTCCTAAACGGCATTAAGTTTTAGTATTTTTTTTTTCACACAAATATTTCTCACAATTTTCTTCACTTATTTTTTACACAATTGGCATTTTGATCTATTAATGATTTATTAGGCTACAATTCAATAAAAACCACTCATTTCGAACTATTCGGCCCGCAGTGACTGACGTAACAACCACTTTGTAGTGCAAGCTGATTAGAACTTTATTTTAACAATTTTTAAACGAAGTTTGAACCACCACAAATAGAGTTGCTGTTTTAGCAGATACCCCAGCCTTAAGGCCGTTCTAACCCTAAAATTAGCAACTCTATTTGTGGTGGATTATGGAATCGTGTTTACATAATACTTAGCATTAATCTTCAACTTTACCAAATATTTATTTCAAAATTAATGCTGCAGTATTTTAGGCGTAACGGAGGATCATGCTAAGCCATTTGAGGGAGTATAGGCCCTTAATACTACTTACCTACAATAACTTCAAATACTTATACGCTTGTTTTGAATCTTACTCAGGTGTTTCCTGTTTTGTTTCTTGATGAAGGTCTAACCACATATAAATGAATTGTAATTCAAAAACAGGTAAAAACAATTATTAATTAAAATATCTACAATAAACTCGAATTATGGCAACTAATTGGTTGTAAGTACGTATGCAAGTATATTAATAGCACATTATCATTTCCCTTCCTTCATAACAAATGTTATGAACCAAATTTTATTGTAGAATATTTTTAAACATCACGCCTTTAATCCTCGAAGGGTTAGGCACAGCTGTACCTCATCCACATTCCGCCAGTTATGTTTAAGTCACATGTTATACCTTTTGCTATTCACCGAGCACAAATCCAGACTCCGAGACTGCAACTGTAAAATTATGGTTGGAATAAGAATTTGTGTGGTATAGGTACTTACCACTAAAAAACCCGACTACGGTTTACAAGACATCGACTCCTCCTATTTTTAAATCGGTTAAAATGTAGCCTATTTTACCGGGGCCATAATAACGATTCGATTGACACCTTATTCATCAAAATCGGATGAATAGTTTAGGCGCTAAGGAGGAACATACGTAAATACAAACATACACATACGTACCTACAGCTACACAAATACACTACCGTCCAACAGATTGGAAGCACCAAAATAAAATCAAATAAAGTCAAAATATGCCATCGTTATTTATTTGTACTTATTGATATAAAATTCAAAATTAAACAAAAATGAAATTAAACAAAATAAAAAAATCAACATTCGATATGAAAATGTAATTAAATTTTAGCTTCATCGAAGTGTCCACCTTTTACTTTTTAGTATCTTCTCGCATATTCTAGGCATTAAAAAATAATTTCTTAAAATAATCTTTAACTAACTTGTTCCATTCGCTCTCTAACAGTTACCACAAATGTTGTCAGCTCGTAGGACATCGATTTTTCACCTTTCTATCAAGTTCATCCGAAGCAATTCAATTGAAGAAAGGTCAGGTGATCGAAATGACCATTGTATGATTTTTAAAACCTTTTCATGTTTTTTATTTTTCAAAAAGTTCTGGCTCAGTTTAGACGAGTGATTCGTACATACATAGACACACATTATACATACAAAGACTGTTAAAATCACAACCCTTCCTTTTGGCTGCTACCCGACCTGGGAATCGAACCCAAAACCTCATACAAAACAGCCGCACTTGCAACTAGGTGACAACGAGGCAGTCACGTAGCCATGTTCCTTAGAAATCGATTTTTATTATTTCCGTAAAGAGATAAACGAATGACACACTCTAGTTTTATAATGTTCAATTCTCACGAAATAAAAGTGTTTCCTATGCGTCATAGTATACCTATACGAGTTCTACAACTTCTATATCATCACTACATATTATAAAACACGTCTGTCCCTATGTATGCTTAGATCTTTAAAACCACGCAATGGATTTTGTTGCGGATTTTTTTTAATAGATAGAGTGATTCAAGAGGAAGGTTTTAGTATATAATTTGCGGGCGGGCGAAGTCGCGGGCATCAGCTAGTATAAATATAATCTCATAATTTATTGCATAATATTCGGTACGGAAATTGGGATTCACACACCTTCCTACGTTTGTTTTTATAAAGATTAGATTTACATGTTTTATTTTGTGTCATTGAATTAGACCAAGATCACCAATAAACAATAACATTAGGACAATTTATAGGTCTAGCCTGCTTTATAAAAATGGCACATCGCGTACTATTTTCTTAATATACTTACTGAAACATTTCCTATACCTACATTCTAAAAATCAGTGCCAAGGAAACGACCGAAATATCGGAAAATAGATTTGAAAAAAGTTTGGCGATAATTTGCTGTTCAAAGACAAAACGGCTGTAGGTAGATACTCTAGATAATTTTATAAAGAAACAAAGAATATACGTTTATTTGGCTCATGGTGGAAGTATAATATATAAAAAAAACTTCATATTACATTTATTACATATATATTTATAAATTAAAAATCTAAAGTAACTAAACTTAAAAATAAACTATAAAATGGCGTCAAAAACTCCTCAACGCTGTCAACTGGTAATATCCCCAAGAGACTGGGGACTTGTATGGCAACGCTAAGCCTCTGGCTAAGGTAAAAGCCAGCTCTTGGGTCACGGCAAGTGTCCACTAAGCCTTTGAAATTCCCTTGAAAAGGTTGTAAGCACTCGGGCCCTACGGTCCTGGAGTTTCAACCCTAAATGGCTCGAAAATATTGTTACCAATAAGGTTACTATGTTTAAAAGAATTTAAAACTAAACAAGAAAGATCATCGCTTGTGATTTGCGCCAAATAGACCCAGTTCTGCAAATCTGTTCAGCAATTTAGACAACTGCGTCGTACCATATTTTTTAGTTTATTTTCGACCCTGACAAGATTAATGATTTTTTTAAATTCCGCTGCTTCATAATAAAACACAGATAATCACACCTTAGTCACAATGTAAACATAATGTCTCTGAACAGTCATAGGTTGTGAAATAATTCCGAGAAATATTTCCATTTTTACAGATATTTCATATCGGTCCCGAGTGCAGGCACATTGTTATGAAACGATAACTATAATGAACAATGCTTTAACATTCTCCAAGATTTCATCATTCTGTTTAATAATATTTAATAAGAAAAAAAAATCGGTGTGACTCGTTCTGTGTTTTGATTTTAAATCACGTCGGCAGATGCAGAACTTTTAATGTTTTGAACTTGGAAGAGAACGAGATTTTTCTTATCAATAACAAAACTGTTAGCAATAATATTTTTTATGTGTCATTGTTGATATTTTACTGGATGATTAATTTATGTTAACTATGGTGGGAATAAAATCATGACTAGGTCAAAACCTTTATCGTATGAAAGAACAATAATTCGTTCTAGAGAAGAAGCAAAACTTATTTCATAAAAAAAAGACTTAAAATCAAAAATCAAAATCAAAGCATTTATTTCAAGTAGGTCAGTTACAGGCACTTTTGAATCGAAAAAAAGGCACTATTTAATGAAAATTAAATGTAGACAGTCCCAGTCACAAGACATAAAAACTGTGAAAGTACTGTAGTTGCCCATTCCCTAGCGTAGATCTCTATGGAGAAGAACGGGCAAGAAACTCCATGGATACTCTTTTAAATCAGAATAATAATCATCATAATTCATAATAAATTGGCAGTTAAAAATATAGGCTTACATCATACCTCATAGTTTATATTCTATCGAATGATCAAAATATAATTCTAGAAATTTCTTTAACATCATGGATCTGTATTCCAAGTTTAAATAGAACTGGGCTGGCCACATCTTTCTTATGCCAGAGGACATAAGGGCAAAAATAACCATACAGCGAGTCCCAAAGCAGTAAATAGCAACGCGGCAGGCCCAGAAGGAAATGGCGGGACGAACTCAACTCTTTACTCAAAGATTAGCCAATAAAAGCTGTAGATAACAACATCAACAACATGTTTTGCCCTGCAGTAGGACACAAATGGCTGATAAATAAATAAATAATTATGATGCCATTATCTGCCTAATCACCTATCATTGTCTAATAAAAAGTAGTGGTTCTTATTAACAATTAGTGGTTAATGGCGTGTCTTGCACGAAGTACAGATCTCTCTTATAGTTCTTTCATACTAATTTTACCTCTGACAGCAACCGAAAAGCAACCTTATATGAACGGCAATAAAGATCACTGTGACGCAAAATCAGAGGATATAACAGTGAAAAAACTTTAGATTCTTGGGGGTACATCTTTATTATAGTATCATACACGTAATGTGTGTGAAAAGACACTTAACGAAGCCGAAAGGCACTTGTTTTCCTCATCCTTGTGATCATCTTTTTGTTCCAGACCAACACTGGGATTTTTTTTCAAACTTTTTGTAAACACAAGTTTTTATTGATATCACTTACTTTATACCTAATTGCTGACCAATCCATGATTTCAAAACTATTAAATTAAATGCATTCATCAGCATAATGTTTTGAGTGCTTTACATTGAGTCCTACCTACCGTAAACCGTGATTTTTTATCCCAAAAACGTCGTTTCCTAGCAAAAATTTTTACATAGACTTACTTAGTTTGATGTACAAAATGCTTGGTTGACGGCTTCGTTTGCACATTGTAGGTTGCGCTGGAGAAGATGTTAATGTTTAATAACTAGCAACTATTTTTATTTAATTTTAGGAATTTTAGGAGTGTTTGATAATAAAATCATCTGGTTTTTATGGGCTCGCAGCCTCGTTTTCAAAAACTGCTGCTTCATCTTTCTTTCAAGTCCTTAGCTTTTTAATTGACTCACGTCTTAGTTCTTTGTTACCACTTGGCTAGACGTTCTTATCTTTTAATCAAGAACTAGCTTTTTGATTCGTAACAATCGTAACGTCTGTTCTTAGTTCTTGGTTTTTGCCATATCGGTGAATCAATAAATTACTGCTTGACAATCATTACTCGCTTCAATATTAAACTGTATGACTTCATTGTGTGCACTGTACAGGGGCCCAAGTCTGCTAATTTTATAAATTCGTCATTCAAACACGATCCCATTCTCATCCCATTGTCATTTTGCTAAAAGTTCGTAATCTGCTAAATTCATAATGGTGAATCATTGGTCGGTCAATGGTCTCGTAATAGAATTGTGTAATAATGACATTGTCGTATTGCCATTATTATAAAACCCGCCAGATTTCATTTATACAGGGTGTAAAATACCTCATGACGAAGCCGTCAACTAAGAATTCTGTACATCAAATTATGTAACTTTACGCAAAATTAGGTATTGCTGAAGCGACTTTTTTTTTTGGGGTGAAAAATCATGTTTTGTAGTAGAACTCAATGTAACGCACTCAAAACATTGTGCTGATGGATGGATGTAATAGCACGGGGGTCGTGTAGGTGTTTAAAGTAAAAAACTTTCATTAAAAACATTTTTTTTTTAAATTGTCAAAAAGTTGGAACTTTGAAACTCAATATCTCCGTAACTTGAAGGTTCCCAGGTATGGTGTAGTACAAAAAAAATGATCGCAATGACGGGGAAAACAAGTGCCTTTCGGCTTCGTTCAGGTGTTTTATACCCTATATTATGTATAAATTTTTACATAATAATTATTATTATTTATTAGTGTTTTAAGCAATCTGAAGTAGTAAGAAGTTCGTAAATAGCACCAGTCATTCATTTGTCATTATGTACGAGATTACCATTCTATGCCATTCTATGGAAAGTCATAATGACGCCATCATATTAGCAGATTACCAAACTTGTCAAAATCAACAATTATGAAATCAATGATAGACCATTCTGACACTATTGTAATAGCAGACTTGAGGCCCAAGGTAGTCATTTCCAGATGCAATAAATTTTGTCTTATATGACATCTGCGGAAATAGCCTGTCTCCTGAGTCTTTCATTAAGTTTTCATAGCCAATTACCTACTTTGTATTTTGTACTTTTTACGCCCTCGTGGTCTATGGTAATAATTCTTCGAACGTTTAATGTACAGTGTACGTAACATTTTATCTTTCTTAGACACGATCAATGACCTAACTGGTTACCTAGCTGTTTTAGAGCAAAAAATATTACGTAGGTACCCATGAATTACTTTATCCGTTATTATGATCTCTCTTAGATGGTATCTTTAATATCGTCTAGTTGGCTAGATGGGCGTGTAGGTAGGTACCTATTTTGAATTGAGAAGTTTTTTGGCGTGTCCGAAAATACTAGTTTTTTAGAATTAATGTTCAGAAAACCTTGGAACCAAATATAAATTAAGATACCTACCTATAGGATAATATTATGAATCACGTCAAAAAAGTAATTCAAAGTAATTCATATAAGACCCCCCAGGTCAGTTAAGATAACTTTGTTGTTTCTAAGATTCTATGAAGAAATGTCCGCGTCAACAGAGGAGTCAATGAGGCTCAATTCAATTAAGTAAATAAGAATTTCTCTTAATACGTCTTAAATGTTATTTGCGTAGT
The DNA here is from genome assembly GCA_941918905.2 of Xestia sexstrigata. Classification (NCBI taxonomy): domain Eukaryota; kingdom Metazoa; phylum Arthropoda; class Insecta; order Lepidoptera; family Noctuidae; genus Xestia; species Xestia sexstrigata. The sequence goes on from OW799214.2 coordinate 14,693,163, forward strand.
AATATACATATTTTGCTAACAATACGTCAATACATAGTAGTGACTGTTTTTCAGTTTACAATCAGCTGTTTTCTCTTTCTTTTATGAGTTAATCTCGGGTTCAGTTTAATGGTTCACTAGACGACCTGTGACTGATAATTAATGCGATTGTTGTATTCTTACATTGTTCTAACAATAGTTGTATTGTTTATTTTACTGGGCAACCAACAACTGGTGCTACTTTATACAATGGTCAAAATATAATATAGGGTATCAGTTTCATAAAGATTAGGTTAGCCGCGAACCCCGCAAATTATAATACCATAAACGTAGGAACTGCAACTGTGCAACAAAGCAATCAACACCTTACTGACTAGCAAAAGAGCATGTTTAAATATTTCAAAATCAAAATTGGAATAAGCAATAGACACGAAATCTAGCAACAGGTTAAATTTAAACAGTTTCTTTTTCTCGTTTAAACTACTTAAAAGGTGTTTAAAGTGTGATTGGTGGCCTGGTCCAATCCAAGAGAAGAAACATCGTGAGAAAACTGGGTTTAAAACTGGGCCTGGTTATCTGAAATCGCCAACAGGGAGTAAAAACGTGACTTTGTTCATTCTGTAGGTAGGTGATTAAATGCATGTACCTACCTAGTATTGTTGTGTCGAGTATCCCATTCCCACAGAGGCTTAAAGAGTATACATGGCCAATGTTGTCCAAATATCATAAAACTATGCAAAAGAAAATATTACTTACGTACTTAATTAAACAGACTTTACCAACACTTTTGATGCTGGAAATACGTGTCAATAACAACCCCCTACAAAGCTTATGTAGAAAACATAACATAACATCACACCGTTTAAAGCTCCAAGGGTTGGGCAGAGGTGTAGCTAATACCTATTACACCCATATTTCGCCAGTTATGTTTACGTTTAAGTCCCATGTAACAGGGGGCGAGTTTATTATCATCAACTGGGCACGATTCCAGACAAAGAAATACCTACATACTCTCATAACAAGCAAAGTTGACTGTCTAACACCCTAATTAATACATATTTTATAACCTTCGGGGAATCAAGGCATATTATGTTTTGTTAGAAATATGTGGTACTTAAGTAGATAATGCGTAGTTGCCAAACAATAAAATCACGTAAACGTGTTCAAACAATAAATTAAACCCAGTTTGTTCTGACAGCAAAGCAGTAATATGATACAAATCACTACAGAAATGTTTAATGAAATGGAACATTTTGCAGGAAATACTCCGTTACCTTGGAATATTTTACTAAACATAACAATGTGGAAAGTTATTTAAAGCTATCCAGTGATAACACTACGAATTACTTTGTGGTACAGTTAGCTGATAACAATGACCGTTCAGTTAACTGTGCACTTGTTCTAACACTGTATAAACTAGAACATATCGCACATTAGCGGGTTTTTTATTTTTGCACGTGTTACTTGTTTTTCAGGCTCGACCCAAAATCAATTAGGTACAATTGTTTTGATTAACGTGAACATATTAAACACATTCTTTCGATTTGTTTTGCTATTTTCACAGACTTGAACAATTTGCATATCTTTGTAGGATTAAATTTCTATTAAATCTGCCTTCTGTCGTGATCTTCATGAAAACTTGGCTAAAATGTTAGTACGACATTTGACGTAGACCTATTTTCGAAGGAAAGAAGTCCAAAATAACTAAAGGCCTGGATGGGATGGATGCCAGGATGTCTATTTGGAAATGTTTATTTTCTGTAAACGCGGCGACGACGGTTTGTCAATGTTTGTTTCACGATGCATCGTGTTTTATTTTTATTTTTAATGCAGTATTTATTTAGCTGAGTAATATAGTATCGAACATGCAGTTTGCCCGTGCCGGCAGGCAATTCTTAGAAAAATAATGAGTTTCCATAAAACTTTATCTCCTCTTCAACTTAATTATTTCAAAAATCCTTGCTTCCCCATTCTAAACATTTTTAAAGTAATATTTAAGATGCATGTTGAATTAAAATTGTTTTATGCACAATTTACAAACAATAGGCGAGACGACAAAAAATAAAAACGAATTAGTCCGTCAGTTAGATTATCAAAAAAATTTGACCGGTGTTTTTTCTTTTGTTACGTAAACCAAAATTGACGAAGATATGACGCTTTAAAAATTCTCAATACGTCACGCCTAGGTATAATTTGTAGCTAGTTCTGACGTCACGAGGCCCCACTCCCGAGTTTTGATGCGTTTTATCTTTGTCAATATTCATTGATTTACAAAAACAAAAAATACAGTGTCCATTAATTTCCAATACTCTAACTGACGGACTAAATAGATTTGCTATTTTTTGATGCTGTCGTCATGCCTATTTCTGTTGGATCAAAGTTATTTGATTTCGTTATAAAGAGAACCTTAGGCAAAGCGTTGTCTTTCTGTGAATTTAAGATTTTCATTGAGTAGAAAAATAGTCAATTTATTCTTAATTTTTGAATCTTTCAGGTCTGAAAATATGCTAACTCTGATTACAAAACGCAAGTGGAAAAAGCATTTTCTCTTTCAAATAAAGCCTGAGTGCGACAACAGCTGCTAAATATACTGGGTTAGTTTTCAATGACCGGCCAAATTTTCAGAGATGGTTTAGAATCGATAATATTTTCGATATATGGAAAAAATACAACTTTTTTTTTAATAAAAATTTCATTCCTGTCCACCACTAAAAAGCGAACGTGTGGATATTGCAACAGACAATTCAGTTCAACAACCTAGATAGGTAGCAGTTATCATACACATCAATTTGGCGGTGCATGCACGCCATCGAGCATTTGATTCCTACTAGGTTTATGATCTAAGAAATTTTTAGGACACTTTCAAATGAATGCTATTATTTTATTTTATATTTTTCGACAATAATATTTAAAAACACTTTTGGTTTGATATCTAGACCTTAATTTTAAATTTTGGCTGGTCATTGAAAACTAACCCTGTATTTATCTAGACAGCCATCACCGGATCAATACAATGAATGATACTGGAGCTGAAAAAGGTGATTTTAGCACAGACTCCAATAAGTACCGACCAACCTAGTACCTACTTAATTTAACAGTAAATGGTTTTCCAAAACAACCTTACTAACCTCAACCTACTGTTAAGCATTTGATCTGGTTTTCTGTTTTCAGTTTCACGTTAGTAGAGAGCAAGAGGAATCAATTTCAACAATCCTGGACGTAACCATAAATTCTTTATTTAAAAAACAGTGACACTATCTCTATAGATAATAAATTTTAATACAGGTACCTATACTTAGGTCGTCTGCTGGCTCCCAAACTAGGTTTGTACCTGTAGCTTGAGAGACAGTATTCCTCCAATAATAAGTCATCACGTATGTCGTGAAAATAAAGAAGAACATAAACAAGAAAAAGATAGCAAACATAAAATAAATTACCCAAGTAGGTAGGTACTTACTTTTCAAAGAGAACTTAGTTAAAAATTTGTTTAAAGCTAGGTGCTGGAAGCCTAGAACATGTTTGCTTCGGGGTAAGTCAGATAAGTGGGACTGGTGGCCTACCATGACGTCTTAAAGCAGGATCGTTTTAATCTTGTTCCAGTGTGGGTAAGAGACGGAGCTATAAAGGACGTCTAGCGCCATCTCTTTCCCACACTGGAACAAGATTAAAACGATCCTGCTTAAAGACGTCATGGTAGGCCACCTGTAGTCTATGGTGTACGAAATCCTTTTCGAAATGGCAATAAATTAAAAAAAAAGACAATATTCATCCATATACTTAAAACGAAATACCTGCTTAGGTAAGTACTAAATACAGATTCACTTTATCTCACCACATAATAGTAGGTAATTAATTTACCATTTTCCATCTAGGTACCGTCAAACCGAACTTTGGCCAAATTTCTTAAAATTTTTGATTAAACTTTATTTAAAAAAAAAAAATATTTTTATTGTGTGATTCTGCTACACGATATTTAAATGTACTGTTCTTTGCATGGGATTTATAAAAATATCAAGAAAATAAGTGTGTATGTGCTAAAAAGCTCAATTTGTACAGCGGGCCAAATTTTTTGTATTTTTTACAAGTTTGCCCATTTTGCAGAAACTTCTGTAACTTCGGTACTTTCTCCCTTAAGAACATACGGTTTAGGGATCATTATAGAAAAATAATCAATCTATCATAGGACCTTAATACTAAACTTATAAACGTTCATATTGCCTTTTTTTTTTCGTATGGGAAATCATCAAATGACTTCTCCAGCTCTGGGCGGAGCAGGAGGGAGTGTCAGACTAGTACTGACTAAAACCCATCCATGTTCCTTCATCGCCCTTTGTGTTCCAGGGCCACGGTATCTCTTTCGAACAGTCCCGCAACCATATTGCCTGTCACATTTGAGTGGGCAAAGTAGCAACGCTTTTTTCGTAATTTTTTTTTCAAATAAACGAAAAAACCAGGGTTGTCACTTTTAACCGACTTCGAAAAAAGGAGGAGGTTATGTTTTCAACCAGTACCTTTTCTTTATTGTACATCAGTACGGTGTACGCATAATGCATGACGATCAAATAGTTCGCTAGTAAAGATTAATCTAAAAAGGTCATGAAATTAGCAGTATTTTAGAATAAACAATGCTATATTATGATTATTATCCAGTCATAATATTCTTTACTGTTATATTAAGACATTTCTGTATGTTTCGATCCAAATGTTTTTATTTTTTCTTGTAACTTAATTGCCATAATTAAAAGTACCTATTATCTGTGATGCAATTTGACGTTGAGGTGACAACCCTAACCGTAATATTTTGGTGGGCAAAGATATCAGATACCACCATCATATTTTCGAACTTCCTTGTGTATTTATTACAAACTATCAGTGGTTTAAAATTCAATTTTCTGCTGTAATTAGAAATCGAGATTTGATGAAAGTTTTTCACACGAGTTTTGGCCCGCAAAGTAGACTACCTACCAATTTTGATACAGTTTTACAGTCCGTTACGTTATGTTGCTAGGAACATAATCAAAATTCGTCCTAAGATTAAATAATAAGCACAACTATAAAATGTTGCAGACTTTTTTAAAATTTGTGATAATACCGTGCTGGGCAAAGTTATAGTGCTTGGGCAATCTTGTAAGGTTTGACGGTATTCCTTAACAAATACAGTCATGTGGCGTACAGTGACGTAGATAGTTTATGCAGTGCTTAATACGCAGCCATTGTAGGTAGCCTACGTGACTTAAATCGAAATTTTCTTGCGATGACCATTCAGTAAGTAGGTACCTATGTACATAGATATCTATGAAATTAAACGGTAGCGAGCACCAATATAATGTTTATACTTAGGTGTAGAAATACAAAAGCGATTTTATAGACGAATAACGTTTGTCACTTTGAAATAAATCACCCGTGGGTGCCAAAATCATAGTATTTTGGCACCCACGGGTGATTTAGTCGCAACATGAGTAGGAGCAAATCACTTTTAAAAGTTTCTAATTATAGGTATGGGTACTTAGATATTGGTGTTTGTGTTTAAACTGTTGATATACTAATTAGTACGTCTGGCTATAAGACTAACTAGAACCACACAAAGATGATAATAGCTTTAAAAATAAAGTCTGTTAAGAAACACTGTTTACCAGGTCTGCCTTCTTTGACCGTTAAAACGTCACAACAAAAATGTAAACAAATGACCGACTTGTAACAATTCTAATATGTATGTTTTTGTTATCTAATTTAGAACGCCTAATTACCATTCCTAGGTTAGCAAAGACAATGATGGATGCAATAATTTGTTATCCTAAGCGGTTGATTAACTGCACGAAAATGCTGCATTTTCTGTTTAATAATTGTGGGTATATAGAAGTAGCGCACAGTATTGCCTATCGGATGGAGTTACGGATGCGTGAGCCTACGTGCTCGCAGTCACTCGATCTTGCATGAATTCATTAGTGTTTTACAGCCATAGTAACGCTAGCTTTATGGTCAAAACAAACGTCACTAAATGTTTATTAGATTATGTAAGCGGTTCGCTCGTTCAATTTTTCTACGACGCAAAATGTACTGTGTAGGTGTGTGTGTAGATAATAAACGGACAAGGCCAGCCACCTCGCGGTCTGCCGGCTCGCTCAAGGTTGTTTTTGTGTATAAACACGAGTCAGGCGATCGATAGTGTGGGCGATCAACCGCCCCGCAGCCTGCGGACGGACGACCTCGCACACTACGATTTTCCGCCACAAAAACAAAGCAATGAAACCACTGAATAGTCTTAGAATTATAATTTATTTGCCTTAAATTATTACAGTCCTACAAGTACCTACCTCAGGAAAGATACAGAACATAATAATCTAACTAGGAATAATAACACAGCAGTTGTGAGCTTTACAACAAGCTCAAATAATAATAAGAGTTGAGATCAGTGGTGGAGCGGTGTTGGGTCCAGGGGTGCGGCGCGGGGCGCTCAGCGAGGGCGCTCAGCGAGGGCGCTGCGTCCTCGGCCTCCGCAGCCTGCTGCAGTGGTGCGCCAGGTAGAAGCCCTGCGTCAGCAGGAACCGCCGCGGGTGCTCCGTTGATCTCTGAGACGTGTGGCGGCCGGAGGTCTCCTCCGGGATCCGCCATAATGTCCTCCTTTCGCTCGGCGTTTCGGTTGTCCTTATACAAGCCATAGTTCAAGTCCAAAGATCCATTTAATGCTTATTGGTGCTGGTCTTCTTATTGTTCTCTGTGTTCGCCAGCTTGGTGACGATCTTTCTGGAATGTCCAGACGGGTCGAAGTGGTTGGTGTGCTCGTTGACCTCCTTCTTGGTGCGCTGCTTGCCGCTGTGGCCGGAGAAGATGTGCTTGTCGTGGTCGAAGTTGTAATAGTCGTACTCGTCAAAGAAGGCTTCGGACATATTTACGTTTGGATTGAAGTAAATATTATTGAAATCACGGAAAATTTGTCGCAGTTACAACTGACAACGTTATTCAAGATATTGTTTTCACTGAATGTTCAATAAAATGGCTGCGCGCGGCTTTTATAGGCAGCCAGCAACGGCAGCAACACGTCACCGCGCGCATGCGCGTCGATAAAATTTCTTGAACCGTGATTGGTTGAAACACCGGCGACCCGGTTATGAAGGATGTTTTGTTTATTTATAGACGTTTGCTTGTGTGAGAAAGCCGGCTCGGCGAGTGTGCCGGTGTTAGGAATTGAATTTTCTACCAACACGTTGTAGATTTTGTGGTAGAATTCTTATTAGTTTTGCTAGCATAGTTGGAACTTTAGAGTTTTTTAGTCTACTGGATTTTGGGTTCCACTATTACACAAGCTTATTTTTATTCGTTTTCTCTTCTGTTTTAATCTTAATTCCAAAAAGTGGTATCAAGTGACATACCTATAGGTAGCTCAAAAAATTGAACATTATTTTGTAGGTTCATCATATTTACGACTTTTCACTTCATTTTAGGATTCAATTCGTAATACAAACGATCGGCAAAACTTAAATGCTAGAGTGTCGCTAAGACGACGCACTGACCGACTGCCAAGATGACCCACTGCCCGACTACTGAGCGTGAGGTCTCGGGTTCGATTCCCGGGTCGGGTAGGTAAAGTGTAATTTGAGATTTTCCATTAGGAATTTCTCAGTACCTACCAGCCACGGAGTCCGGATTTATCCCCAGCTGATGGTAATAGGTTTGCCTTTATTACATTGGACTAAAACATTACTGGTACACTATAGGTTCTCTATTACATCACATCTCTGCCTAACCCTTCGGGGACTACAGGCGTGATGAAAAATATGTTTCAGTTACCGCGTATTACAGAAAACGTACCATTGTGGTAGTAAAATAACTGCCTTGGCAACACTGAATTGGCAACTTTCAATGTATTGTTTGTATTGTAATTGTATGCGCGACCACAGCGCAACTATACCATGTATACGTTGATATGATAATAATAAGCGCACACCTATCTAATAGAAGCTATAGACGGTTGGTCAATAAGCAATGTAATACGGTACGACAAGAATGCAACTCGTTTATTGTGATGAATTTAATTCAGACGTACAGCGCCATCTAGTATCGAGTAGCGGCTACTTAAAAGTTTATTACGAAAACTTCTGTGGCGAGTTTAACGAGTTTTCCAGAAAACTTAAAATGCCAATTGGTCTCACGACATATAATGTGTAGATTGGAAAGCAGGCATTTCAAATATAAATTATGAGGTATTTTTAGTTTGACTACAGAGCCACTGGCAACAAAATGTAGGGAAAACCTTTACCTACCTACTTAAATAAATAAAGAACTGTGTGGTTCATAGCAAACAACTCACAAGGATAATGTGTGTAACTAGGACTTGTTTGTATTAATATTTGGACCCATCCGTTTAAGATAGGTAAGCTTCAATGAATTTGAGCCATAGCTAGGGATCAGCTAGGGGTCAGTATTCAGTATCTACCTAAAACGCAGGTGAATCAGAAATGCACTTGCCGACTTCTTATTAATTGTAATTATACACACGACTCAAATTGGTTGCTATATTCAAATTGAAAGGCAATTAATGTAAGCCCGTGCAATGCTGGCATTATGTTATGGATCATTTCCATAGGTCATTTTCATTTTCATTGGTTTTACTTGGATCTACTTAATATGAGGTACATACCTGCCAATTTGTGAGCATTGTGGAGCGTCCGTGCAAACAGCAGCCTTTTGGAACACATGGAGACGGGAGGCCGAAGGTTTCAAAGGTTCAATAGGATCGGGAGGTTCCGCCGTCCTCCGTGAAGCATAGTCGGCACTCCCGATGAGGTATCCACTCAGTGCCGATATAAAGACCAAGACCGCTAGTGCAGAGATGACGATTTTAGTCTTGAGTTTGTACGGTCTGAAACAAAATTGTGAGGTTATTAACGCCATCTGTTATCGAGTAGCAGCAACTGTTTTTTGCGTAGCACTGCAAAAGTTATTTGTAAATACTATGCTTTTAGGAAAATAATACTGTGTTTCTTGATGTAAAATGTGTAAAGTTTTAGGGATCTAACTAAACTATACACTTCTCACTCACTTCTCAGGATAATCGTCGTCATCATGACTAAAATTGCCTTGGAATATGGCAAACCTATTGATAGGGGACACCAGGCGTATGGTGTCTATGGGACTGTCATCGGCATGGTTGCCTAGAAAGTTCCTTCTGTGCAGACCGCTTCGTAGGTGATGCTTCATGCTGTTTCTGATATGACAGGTTATCTCCTTTAGCGGCACATAACAACATAACCTAAACACTGTCCCATGACGGTATCACCATGGCCGAATGAACTGGAACTTTGTAATCAAACAGAGGAATCGTGTTAGTGTTTTATTTTCCTTTTTAACGCGTAACGAGGCTATTATTAAACCTTTTGACGGTGCGTGTGACGTATACTCTGAATTGGCAGGTTACGTCGTGAACTTGCTTGCGGGTATCGTGAAAATCGATAATGAGAACAGCTGTTTTCAGCGTTTTCAGCCTTCGTTACGGTTTTCTTAATCTAAGACAGATGGCGACACCGGCGCAACATATTTAGTTAAGTTAAACTTTCCAGTGTATATGTTTAAATAATGAATTAAGAAAATATTCTAATCCGCTTGAAGATTTTCCTGGGTTTAATAATTTTATGTTGCGAGTTATATGTATACAGGGTGGAACTTTTCAATGCCACTTAGAGGGGAAGTACTCTAAATACTGGAGATAGCAAATTTTAGTAGTAGGAAACATTCCTTTATTTTAAAAAAGAAACAAATCTGCTTTCACAGATTTTTGAAAATTTGTTTGCCACACTCGGGAATCGAACCGACTAAAATATCAATAGGCTCAGTCATATGGATTAAATCTCTCTAACAAACATGAAAAATTAAATAAAAGGTAAACCATGAAATCTAAAGTTATAAATTCAATTCCTTACATTATTCGTAGGTGCTATAAAGCAAAAAATTATTTTTATAATTATCATGCATATTAGACGGGCTATCACCATTTTTGCGGACGAATGTCGCGGGCGAAGTGCTTGTTTCAAATATTTATGAACTCAGAACTAAAGATTAAGAAAATTACGTAAAAAACGAGAAAATATTCTCATCTTATAAACTTATTTGAAATTGTTACTTGATGATTACCTGTCGGGATGCGAATCTGGTAACCGGATGAGCACATGTCTTTTCTTTCTTCCGTCCGCGTTCCCGGGCTTCTTCAATGAACTTTGTCTTAACAACTGTTTGTCCGACATTTTAAACTTTGTAAACCATTCAATTTCACTATTATTTTAGTTTAAGTTTTTCACAGTTTTCTTGTTACTACGAGTATCATTCATAGTGAGTTAGTGGTGAAAATTGTTGTTTCACTAATTATGAGGAAATACTAAACAGTCAATCATGCTGGTTGATTACTAAACATCTAGTATGATTGAGCACATTTATTGTTTTTATGCTCTTTTTAAACATTTAGGAATTTGTACCTAAGCAACGAGCTTCCGATTACTACGGAATTTATTTCTTTCTTTTTGTTTGTTTTATTTTGCGATAGTACAAGGGGCATAATTATTGTCATTATCACCACGCTACTGATAAAGGCTCTTGATAAGTAGATAAATTAAGTTATCAAGATTATATCAACTTGCTGTTCCTTGTTGGAGTGCAGTGTCCTTGATCGTGAATCTTTCCCTGGGTATGTTATGTAGATATCTATACCTCAGTCATTATCAGTCAGTACGCAAGACTTTGTTTGGAAGTTTCTTCTTCTTCAGAAGCTACGATTATAATGAACAGATTTTGAATTTTACGAAGTATTTATGCAGCATGTATCATCAAGATGTGAAAATGATGAATGAGTCACCTAACCTTACCTAACGTCGCGTCGGTGTGCCCCAAGTCCCGAGCCTCGCTTCGCTCGCTCTTCCACACCTACATTTGGGTCTAATAGGTATTAAAATTTGTATGAGGCAGATGATTATATTTTCGCTATTATGGTGTTGGTCCCATGGAAAAACTTAGTTTGATGGTGCAAATCATCATTATCTGTCTAACCTTTTCCCAACTATGTTAAAGGTCGGCTTCCAGTCAAAGCGCTTACAGCTGAATACCAGTATTTTACATGAGGCGACTGCCTATCTGACTTCGACAACCCAGTTAATACTGGGTAATACGATACCCCTTGGTAAGACTGGTTGTCAGACTTTCGAGTCACTTACTACCTGTATCGACTGTCAAAGATCTGTACGACAGCCGGGACCAACTACGGCAACCACGAGCTCTCTGGATGGTGGTTATCACACTTTTAATATGAAACTCTTCTCATACAGCGAGTATCATGGCCTGTGCCTTTGCCCTGGGACTTTGGGATAATAAAAGGCTGGTATTATGTTCTGTGTGACTTTCACATTGTAAATTCACTTTTATCGGCTTATAACTTTTGATGAGCGAGATTTATTTGCGTTTTGAACTTAATCTTTTGTTTAGATAATGAAACAGTTCCTTTACCTCTGTCTCGTTTTCAGATTATATTCGATAACTCTTTTGTTTAAAACAGGATAGAGTATTGTTGTCGTTGTTAATAATGTCATGATTAATATGATAAAATAATACTTATTGTACGTGGTTTATATTGTGTCCAGTCATATATTTATGATGCTTCGTTGAGTATGACGGGACGTATGATACATTTTTTAAAAGGATTATAATTAATTATCAACGATGACTAAATAGCGACTGCCTCGTTGGCTCGCGAAACTGCCGAAACTGCTTAAGCATTAGGTCCTGGGTTTGACTCTCATGTCGGGTAAAGTGTTTTTTTTTTTGGGACAATCCCGCCACACTATTCCCAAACCACTGTAACTCCTGAAAGCCAGAATCAACAGTGGCGACATTGGGTAAAGTGTTGTTGGGTTTTTTGGTCCATCTAAAATTTCCCACGAGAAGTGACGGAGTCTGGATTTGTACCTATCTGGTTGATGACAATACGCTCGCGCCCTCGGACTCTATCTGTTGGTTTTTGACAGTTTAAAAGTGCCTGCAAAAAGACGCGGCAATGTAAACAAAACAAAATTGCGTTACAATCAAATTAGCGATTCACAGTCGTGGCAGATATGTAGGACGTCCCTCTTGGTTGTCACCTGTCAGTGATAGCCAGGGGTTCATTCATAACGTCCGCGGCTGGGCTGGATGGCTGCCGGCTAATTGTTACAGCGACACGCGTCTGTTATTTATTACATACGATACGAGTACGTAACGGGTGAGGAAATGGTGTTGTCACGGGGTGTGACATGGTATAGGTTTAATATTATGGGTGTAAAATATTTATTTATTTATTTAAACTTTATGTACAATAGTGGAACATAGGCGGACTTAATGCCACAAGGCATTCTCTACCAGTCAACCTTTGGGTTAAATAGGAAAACATAGTGATAGGGTACAAAGTAATGTCATGTCATGTGTAAAATACCCTTAACGAAACCAAAAGGCACTTGTTCTCCCCGTCATTGCATTTTTTTTTGTTCTAGACCATTATCTATGTATGTAGTTACGGACATATTGTGGGTCAAAGTTTTAACTTTCTCGCAAGTTTCTATTTTTAAATCCAAGTTTGTTTGTTTTAACTTTACTTTAAATACCTCAACGGCCCTCGTACTATTTAATGCATCCATCGCCACAATTTTTTGAGGGCGTATCATTGAGTAGATACTACCGTAGCACGTGATTTTTCACCTAAAAAAATTCGTTCCAGGAATAACTAAGCTTGATGTACAGAATGCTCGATCAACTAGTAGTCAGCTCATCATCTGCCTAGCCTTTCCCCAATTATGTTGGGGTTGGCTTCCTGTCTAACCGGATGCAGCTGATTACCAGTATTTTACAAGGAGCGACTGCCTATCTGACCTCCACTACTCAGTTAGTACTGGGTAATACGATGTACCTCTTCTTGGTAAGACTGGTTGTCAGACTTTCGGGCCTGTGACAACTGTCAAAGATCTACAAATGACAGCCGGGACCAAGGACTTAGCGTGCTTTCCAATGCACGGAGGAAAATCGGTATGTAAAGGGTGGTCACTTAACCACGGACAAACCCAGGTAAGCTTAACCTAAAGATCGACACGAGCTCCTCAAAATATGAATTGCAAAATTTGGCAGCTGGCATTTGCCCTATAGGTAAGGGCCGGGCGACACGAAGCCGCCGCAGACGACGTGTCGCAGCGACACTACTGGTTTTTATGTATTTCTATGAAATTTCCTCATAAGCAAGCGACATGAAGCGAAGCTAGCGACGCGTCGTCGAGCAGCAGACGCAAGTGTCACCCGACCGTAGATAAGTAGTGTCGCTGTTGTCGAAATGCCGGGTTTGAAGTCATGACTGCAGCGAAATGAGGCGGCGACGACGTTTCGCCCGCTGCCAACTAGCACCTTTAGTGAGCACAGTTTTCTAGCTTTTAAGAAGTCTCGATAGTAAAAAAATATTAGAGTGACTGTATTAATTTGATTGCTTTCATCTTTATATCTAGTATAGTATTCTACATATCTACGAGTATGTGAAGAATCTTGAGCCGTTCCGATTGGTTCGTCTTTTTGCTTCCGTCTCGTGTAAGGACAATCTTGTACTAAAAGGGGCTTCCTTATATCTTTGTTTGTTAACATTTTAACTAAATATAAAATACGGCAATAATGGACGTACTTACAATGTGTTACATCGATGTAAATTTTTGACACAGACGCGATATTAGCAGTACCAATTAACAAAGCAATGTATGGAAAATACGGAAAACAAAATAACAAATAAGATACCTACATTGTATATTATAATCCGTTAGTAGGTAGCTAATTTAGATTAGAAAATTAGAGAAATTAGAAGATTAGAGAGAGATTTAGATTTAGAATTGCCAAACTTAAGTGGCAGTGGGCAGGGCACATTGCTCGTAGAACGGATGGCCGATGGGGCCGAAAAGTTCTGGAGTGGCGACCGCGAACCGGTAGACGTTGCGTTGGAAGGCCTCCCACCAGGTGGACCGATGACCTGGTGAAGGTTGCGGGAATCCGCTGGATGCGAGTCGCACGGGACCGGTCAATGTGGCGACACTTGGGGAAGGCCTATGTCCAGCAGTGGACGTCTTTCGGCTGAAATGATGATGAGGTAGCTAATTTCAGGAGGAATAATCACAGCCACACAGTTCGATCTTCAAGGTTAAGCAGTGTTTACCGAGGTCGGGCCGTGGATGGGTGACCACCCATTACATGTTGAGTTCCTGCCTCATTAATCTAGTGGTCGCAAGCGCGACTTCTGAGTACGAGGTTCTGGGTTCGATTCCCTGGGGTCGGGTTTTTCTTTTATTAATTATAACAGTAGGTCCCGGAGTCTGGATTTAGGCACGGTTGATAGCAATGGTCTCGCCCCTATTTCAATATTTTTTATCTTGAAAGCTTGTCGCGAGACAGGAACACACATTGATGAGTTTGATTTAATTAAAAGTTTATTTTCATCTTTTTAGAGCATTTAAATAAAACCTTGTTTTTAATTAAGATTCTTTTTTCTACAAATTTTAACAAGAAACCTCGAGTGCCGCTGGCCAACTGACCACGTATGCAAGTCATCGAGATGCCTGCGACACGACAGCGGCTTTGGTGTGAGCCTGAATCCATTGGGTCCCTGTGACTCTCCTAACCTTAAGGTTTGAGTAAATGTGGTGCTGTTCCACAAACGATCGGGCACATAATATCGTGTCTTGCGTTTCCTGTTGTTTTTTCACTACAGGAACTGATGGACGCTACCGAAAACGCCAAACTATAGTCTGCGCCAAATAAGTAGGAATTAAAGGTCATTGCTCTTTCCTTGATTTCTCTGCGTAGGTACCCCGAAAATACATTATTAATCGTTTTTTATTACTAGAAAGAGTCAAGGATCACGATAATGGTCGTTTCGGGACAAGTTTATGTCATTATTTCTGTTTTCGGAATAATGTATTTGAATAAATGAATGGGGGTAATGACCTTTAATTCCTACGTATCTGGCGCAGACTATAGTAGCTCAGTTCAGGGCCGACACAATTTAGATTGCCAACGACACTCTAAGAAGAAGGATTTCAGTAGGTAGGTATTCATTGTTATTGGTTGTTTAATTAATAAACTTCGATGAGCTATCTTTTAGGTACTCATAAGATAAGCTCAGTTATCAAGCTATGGTTGATCGAGTAGAGTTGATATTCCCACTCAAAATTTTGATTAAATAGGATATCCACTTCACAATGAAGTGGCTGATCAGTTATGATTCATTTGTTTTGATTGCAGGAAATCGAAATGAATTAGCGGTGAGGAAGCAGTGGTAAATAATCGTAAACATAAATGTATCGAAGTACAAGGATTTCTCAAGGTTATGGCGAAGTACTTAGATGGTCCACGTGAGTGAAGATTGTAAAAATATACTTGCATTATATAGATTCCAGTTCTTAGTATTATATAATTGCATAGCACATGTGTGAGTACTTTGTACTGTTCAGCCACCATTTACATTTATTTATATTTCATTGACTTGAATATGCCTTGGTGGCTGAGAGAATGTCATGCTCACTTAAATGTCTCGCTGATGGTGGCGGGTGTGTCGGGTCATTTAGTTCCCTTCAATATGGTTGAGTTGAATGGCGCCGGTACATGCGTCATGTTTGTGAACGGGCGCTGTCAGTTGGGACTGGTCATCTCTTAGCTGCCAAGGTTCATTTTAATTACTTTATTCGTAAACTGTTGATCTAATCTTTTATTCTGGACGCTCTTAGTGTGCACGTCTTTCTACATCGTTCTCACATATATGTATAATCTCAAAATTAAAGATGTAACCAAGATTTTGTAACAATATTTTGTTTTTAAAAGAGTGTCCATGGAGTTTCTTGCCCGTTCTTCTCCATAGAGATCTACGCTAGGGAATGGGCAACTACAGTACTTTCTCAAGTTATTATGCCTTGTGACTGGGACTGTAGCTTTGATTTTAATTTTTGTATTTTTGACATTCAAAAGTGCCGTAATGGTCTAATTGAAATAAATGCTTTGAGTTTGAGTTTGAGTTTGAGTGTGAGACCTTGCAAAGAACAAGTAGATAGGAAGGGACACTTATTAAACATCATACATCATTGCGCGTGTAATCTCCGAAGGGATAAGCAGAGGTATGCATTTTTTTTTTCGGATGGGAAATCATCAAATGACTCCTCCCGCTCTGGGCGGAGCAGGAGAGTGTCAGACTTTTACTGACTAAAACCCATCCATGTTCCTTCATCGCCCTTTGTGTTCCGGGGCTACGGAATCTCTTTCGAACAGTTCCGCAGCCCCAGCAGGCATCGGCCCTTACGGACCTCTTCCAGCAGAGGTATGCCTAAAAGTACCATGGAATAGGTGAGTCTATTGCTATTTACCGGGCACAAAATCTAGACTTCAAACTTCCGATCGAAAACCCCACCTCGGAAACGAACTTAGGAACTCATTGCTTAGCTGTCGCGCTTGCAACCACTAGACCAAGTCTTAAAGCCAGTAACAGGCTGCGATATGCAAAGTGAATTAATTGTTGAAAGCTTAGAAATAACGACTATTTTTCAACCCGATCTAGATTCACGATCTCCGTGAAAAGTGACGTCACGCTAAGAAATTGCTAATCATTGTTACTGAATACGAATTTTTTAACCATGAGGAATCAGAGGATGATGAATTGACAAAAAAAACTTTTACGCCAGTCATCTAAGCTTGTCTCAAAATCTTATATGAGACCACGCAAAGGAGTAGTACTTAGTAGTAAGTACCTACTCTTTCAAATAATATTAAACAGTCATCAAAATTTGATTTAAAATTGGTTAACAATATATTGGAGAAGATATCGCTGAGCTTCATCATTACCTAATGCCGTTGTCTCATGTTACTCGGCGTCGGCGCAACACGATTTTTTCTTCCATCTCCCCTGTCAACCGTCACTATCATTTACTCTTTTGTCATTCATATCATTCCTCACACAATCCAGCCATCGTTTCTTTGGTCTTGCTCTCCCTCTCTCCCTCCTATCTTTCCATCTTCTATCGCTGAACATATCATCATCTGCCTAGCCTTTTCCCAACTACCTGTGATGGGGTCGGCTTCCAGTTTTACCGGATGCAGCTGAATACCCGTATTTTACATGGAGCGACTGCCTATCTGACCTTCACAACCCAGTTAGTACCCCAGTACTAACTGGGTTGTGGAGGTCAGATAGGCAGTCGCTGACCCATATATTACCCTCAATACGATACCCCTTGTTAAGACTGGTTGTCAGACTTTTTGGCTACACCTACTTAGATACCCGGAATATAAAAATACACAACTCCTTGAACTTATGCTAGCCTAGTACTTTTTGGTGGGTTATCAATGTATTATTTAAAATTCGGATCACCGGATCAGCAAAATAACTTTATTAATTAAAAAGCCGTATTTCGTTTTCAATATGACCGTACTCTGTGACAGCTATGTCGAGGCGAAACAAAAGACAGTGCATAAAAACCAAGAAAAATCACGAGTCGACGTAAGGGACTCGACGCAGGGGGAATGATTCCTGACTACCTGGTGTTACGACTGTCAAAGATCTACAAATGACAGCCGGGACCAACAGATCGCTGAATATATGTAGGTACTAAAGAAAACATTCAGTCGAATTGAGACCCTCCTCTTTTTTAGAGTCGGTTAAAAACGGTTCTGTTTGTTATAAACGGTTTGAATATATAGAGTCAGTTTCAGCATTTAATATAGGTATTTCTAGGTCTGTATTCTTTTTCTAGATCTTTTCTTGCTATTATGATGATTACTTTAACTACTGTTTTAAGCTTTCACGGTTTATAACTAAACTGAAACTGTAAATTACGGGATATCTTCCGTGATTTTCGACTAAACTGAGTTTCCGATATTAGGATGCTGTTGCGCAAGTATCATGGCGCGTAAGTTTAATTACTTTAAGGTCTGCAGTTGACATGCAAGTAGGTTGACATGATATTGTAAAATTATTTGCAACAGGGTATGTAAGTGTTTATTGCACAGTATTTTTGAACACTAGTTAGATAAAGGTAAACACCTTTCTCTAGGTTTCTTAAGCAAGTGACACCTAGTTTTTGAAAATGTTTAGAAATATCTCGTGAATATGCAAGAGGTACTCAAATATACTGTTCATACTTGAATAAAACTAAAAAACACGCTTTAGAGTGACGTCATTTTATTTCTCGATTTTTTCTCAGCAAACCCTTTCATTTGATACCCATATCATAGGAATGTATAAAAAATAACTAGTCCGCCATCTTTGGGAGTCCGCCTTGGATTTAGAATCACGTCACTTACCTAACCATGCATGATTGTCATCCAAACAAAACATGCAAGCAAAATTTCAGCTCAATCGGGAACTGGGAAGTGGGTCAAACACTGCTATGATTTTTTTGACGTACATAGTTAGGTTGGGTTAATTATATGTATAATAAAGGCGAGTTAAAAAGAGGTAAAGTTTGTTAGTGTTGATGTAAGGAGGAATCTCTGAAACAACTCATCAGATCTCAAAATTTCTTACACTGAAAGAAAGCTACCGAATAGGCATGACGACGGTTTAAAAAAATTGCAAATCTATTTAGTCCGTCAGTTAGAGTATTGGAAAATAATGGAAACGTATTTTTGTTTTTGTAAATCAATGAATATTGATAAAGATAAAACGCATCAAAACTCGGGAGTCGGGAACGCAATAAAAATTAAACCACGGCGTGACGTATTGAGAATTTTAAAAGCGTCGTATCTTAGTCAATTTTGGTTTACATAACAAAAGAAAAAATACGGTGGCAATGTGGTGGTTTTTGATAATAATATAACTGACCGACTAATAATTAGATTATTTCAGTCGACAAGTCTATAGTGGCCAAACGCAAGAGTATTTAGTAAAATTAAAGCTACACTTTTACCGATTGCCGTTGAGTGTGTTTTTCAAGCGGGCGTAGTTACGGGTGGAAATTAGTATTTATTAATTATTAATAGTTTATTGACCTTGACGTCAATTAGACCCTTAGCTTTTAATTCGATCTCGGGTAAGCCTCCGAATGTTATTTCAAGCGTAGGTTCTTCTCATTTAATTTTTAATGAGTCTGCCTTTCACGTGATTATACAGGGTGTTAATTAAATTACGTGCCAACTTGCCAACCGTGTAAACTTAGGGACGGGTTCAGCATCAAAGAACATTCAAAAAACAGTACTAAACAGGACGGAGGCATTAAAATGTTAAAGTAAATATAATACAAAACGCAATTTAAACGTTATGTATGCTATGCCGGGTAAATTTTACTAGTCAGTAAATAGGTATACCTATATTGTAGTTTTTTAATATTTTTTTACTTTGCTTATTTCATTTTTGTATTCAGTCATTGATTCTAAACCTGCCACTGACCTATGGCGTGCCATAGGCCAGTGGCGATTTTATTAACACCCTGTGTAGTTTGATTCGACAAGACATACAAAAATGCGTGTTTTTACGTGCAAATATGCTGAACATAAGCTACGTGCTTTTATTCAAACTCAAACTCAAAGCATTTATTTCAATTAGACCATTACCTATCTCTATGGAGAAGAACAGGCAAGAAACTATTACCTATGTAAACATGCAACGGAAAACGTGCGTCTGGTGTCTGTTATGTTATTAGCCTCACAGATGGCCATGTATTCGGCTTCTGTGCTGGACAGGGCCACTGTTTGCTGCTTTCTACATTCATGAGAAACAATACGTCCTGAATATTTGAAACAGTATCCAGTGTAGGATCTTCTATCCATATTGGTAATCGGGGTTTGGCTTTGCGCTTCAATAGTTTTACAAGTTCTCCCATCGATGTTAGCACGTTCTATCTCAAACATAACGCTTTATTTCCAGATGGTTTAGGCAGAGGGGTACACCCACATTTCGCCAGTTATGTTTAAGTGCCATGAAATAGGGAGCGAGCCTATAATATTGCCATCAACCGGATACAAATCCAGTCTCCGTAGAAACTGAAAAATTCCTGATGGAAAACCCAATTACGCTTTGCCCGACCCGGCAATCGAACCTAGGACCTCATGCCTAGCACTTGCGCATGCGGCTTAGGCGAGTCAGCTTTTTAGTCGATTGGCCATCGATATTATTGAGGTTAAACGTGGCCTCTTTGACGTAAAAAAATGTTAATTTTGCATAATTTTATTGCAGAAAGGTGTCGATCACGAGTAACGAGACTGACATTAATTCGTTAAATAACATATAACTTGTTTCTCAGTACTTGGCCCAAATAAGTCCGCGTTAATAAGATTCCGTAGAAGGTAGCAGACATTGATCTTGCTTCTGGTTTTTTGAAGGAAAACCATTTTGCGTTCCGGATTTTGTTCGCTTATATTATTTGTGATTTTAGGAAAAGATGCTTTAAAGCGAACTTAAAAGATGGAAACAATATACCTATGAATGATCATCATCGTCATCATCAGCCTATAATGTTCCCACTGCTGGGACACGGCCTCCTCTCAATGAGAGGGAATGGGCTATAATCCTCCACGCGGGCCCAGTGCGGATTGGTAGATGTCACATGTCTTCGAATTTTTGGTTCTAGGACATGCCGGTTTCCTCACGATGTTTTCTTTCACCGTTTTTGAGAGCAGTGATGGTGAAATAAATTACACAAAGTAATGCGCCTGTCTGGGTTCGAACCCACGACTTACTGTTCGTAGGTCGGGGCCGCCACCACTGGGCCACCGCTGCTCACCTATGAATAATAAGTATTTTATCATATGTCTAGCCTCCAGTCTAACCGGATGCAGCGGAATACCAGTATTTTACATGGAACAACTGCCTATCTGACCACCAAAATCCAGTTACAGGGTTCGTTTAATAAAAACACTGGTAAGACTGGTTGACATACGAATGGTAAGACTGGTTGTCAGAATTTCGGACCACTGACTGCCAGTAACGGCTGTCAAAAATCTAGAAAAGACAGCTGGGACCAACGGCTTAACGTGCTTTCCGAGGGACGACCGACCCGAGTGGCTGTTCTTATAGCCACGAAGCCGCAAAGTACTTCTAATTTTAACTATCATGCTGATAAAAAACGTAATGAAAATAAAATATTAATGAAATAAAACATATTTAAAATCTTAAATCATGAATCATAACAGGATAATAATATGAATCTGTATTGTGTTGCATTTCATATTACACTACTTTTTCTTAAAAAAAAAAAGTTGCCTACTTGGAATTTGTCCTGTATCGTGGGTGCGTTTACAAACATTTAAACTCATATACATACACAAACAACCAGATCCGGAACAACTACCTGTATGTCAAACAAATATTTGTTTCGTGCGGGAATCGAACCCGCGATACGCAGCGCAGTACATTCGACGACAAAAGTTTAGACGACTCATCTTTGTTAGTAGGTACATTTCATGTTTCATTTTACCAATCTTTACCGGACGGTAGTCGCATACACGTTTATCGTTTTTATACTATAAATTATATTCCCATGTTATTTATGTGTGCTCATATAATGTTATAAAATTACTCTTGTAAGTATATAAGAAAATTCAGAAGAAAATGCTGCTCGAATGTTTAGTTATAATGATATCATACAAGTTACTGCTGATATTTCGAATTTATGTATCCGGCTCGAAGGACCATTTAATGTAGGAGCCAATGGTTGCTGGCACCGTACACTATCACTTTGTTGATGTTGGTTTAATTGTGGACTACACAAAAATAACCACAAGTTGAATTTAAAGTTTTATCAAAAAGAAGTCCTTTAATTATTATTAAGAATTAAGTAAAACAGACCTTTGAAATAACATTTATTGCATTTGTTAGACTGTATCGCATTAGCCGGGTAGTATAATGCATGGCTATATGTTTGAGCTTTTTTTTTCATCCAAATCCGTTCAGTAGTTCTTGCGTGAAAGAGCAACAAACATCTATCCATACATCCATACCTCACAAACTCGCATTTATAAAAATAGGAAAATTCCTCAAATACCAGGAGAGATTCATGATAACACTTATCAGCTAATTGTCCATTCTACTTGGACAAAATGGAGCAAACAAAGAGATTACGTTGTTATGTTTCTATGGGGGTCTGCGCACAATGCTATCTCGGTTACTACGGAAACCGAATATAAGCTTTAAGTAAATAACAAAATGAGCAAATAATTAAAAAAAAATCTTGTTGCCAGGTTAAAAAAAATCTTAGTGAATTTTCGTGAGCAAAGTTTGGTTACTAACTGTCTTGTAGTTATCAGTTACATTGTCTTACACGTCGAAGTTGGTCTAGTGGACACAATCGCTACTGCTGCGCACAACAGGTTCGATTACCAGGCCGGGAAAAGTGTTGTTAGTTTTTTAGGGTTCCGTACATCAAAAGGTAAAAAAACAAACCCTTATAAGATCACTTTCTTGTCCGTCTGTCACCACAAATTTTCTCAGAAACGGGTAGACCTAGCAAGTTGAAATTTATATCAGATACCGAGGTGTTTAAAAATCAAGGTCTTGAGTCAACACGATAAAAAGATATGGGCAAATTTAGATTTTCGCGAAAACTTGTTAATACCAAAATTTACCTTAATTTTCAACTTTTTTTATTTTTCGGAATTTTTCCCTTTACTTGTGCTGTAAGACCTTGTAAGGAAGTGGTGGAAGTACCCTATAGGTTTGGGTCAAACACCTATATGGTAGTTCCCGTTGACCCAGAATCACGAAATTTGGCAAAAAGCAAGGTCTTACAGCACATGTAAAGGGAAAAATCAGAAAACCGTAAATATGTAGTTTAATAACAAAAACAAACCATTTTATATTACAAATCTATTATTTGCGGTTGGTGCAATAGCCGTTTCTATAGGGATCGAACAGCAAAGTGAAGTTTGTCCTTTAAAATGTTTGTACGGAACCCTCGGTGCGCGAGTCCGACTCGCTCTTGGCCGGTTTTTGTTTTATCAGGAACTTCTTAGAAGCAGTAGCGGAGACTGGAGCTGTTCCCAGTTGATGGCAATATGCTCGTTCACTATAGGATGCGACTTAAACTGGTGAATTGTGAGTGTATTATTAGGCACACCTCTGCCTTACCCTTCGGGGGTTAAGTAACAAGTAAAAATAAAAACCCTGTTTTGAAAAATGTTACCTATGTTTAAGTAAAAAGAAAATCTATTTCTAACTTATCGCTATCCGAATGAGCCAAAAATATTTCCACGCCCTACGCGTGTTTAAAAACAAATATTATCACCAAAGTATAAGATATCATAATAGCCAGATAGTACTTCAGAATGGCAAGTAAACATCTGTTGGGGGGCCATAGCACTGTTACCGTGACGTCCTAGACATATTTATTGACGGTTCAAAATCAGGAAGTCAAGTCTCTTTGCAAAATGATCCTTACATTTTCTCTAAAACGATTTTTTACAGTTCCCATTGTGGGACCAAAAACGGCCGAAACTAGGTTTGGAGCTAAAGGTCTTACTATCAACATCAGAACAGGTCATTTTAGGTACAACTAGGGTTAACATATCGAGATTTAAAAAGTCCTGAAAAAAAGCTGGACGTTTGATCAATTCAGTTTTCAGACGTTTGATTTCTCAGTTGACATTTTTAACTTTTTCTATTTTCTTAAAAAGAAAACCTTGTGACGAAAAGTTCGGACAAAAACAAAGACGGAAAAAGCCTGGACAGGATGTCAAAAAACCGGATATGTTCGGACAAATCCCGACGCAGGAGAACCCTAGGTTTAACCGTCTTCACCCGACAAATTTGCCAGGAAATGTAATAAATTAAATCCAACATAGTTGCCACACTATCAATAAACCATTCTTGTCTTCATAGGAAGCCGACCTAGCGTAAACGCAAAAAAGGTTTGCAAAGAATTTGAATGGAATTCAAAGTATACATGTTAGCGGGTAAATTGCCAACATACTTGGAAAGCAAAAATGCGTAATAAGCAATAACCAAGACATCAACAGTGGATATTGTATCTTTTATATTTGACTTGCAGTGTACCTCGGATACATACTTCTTGCGTGTAGGACCAGAGGGCCTGAAATTGTCACTTTGGCAGAATCTTATAGGATATTAGTATGAATCACACACACACACACACGCACACACATAAACACGCTCGCACGCACTTAATTATACACACACACCAACAGACTAAATAAAATAATAAATTCATAAACTTTTAACTTTTTTTTTTAATAACATGTTACACTGATGGTAAGATATTAAGGAGCGGCGCCTCCTGGCACAGGCATCTATATGCTTAAAAGGGGACGCCACCAACTGTATTTGTATGCATAACGTGTAATAATGAAATAAAGATTTTTGTATTTTGTATTTTGTATCACGTCACGTCATTATGATATGATTCAGCAAAAGCGGCCATTTTGCGGACAGGTGTATGAACCTGGAATAGGCGAAAGGAGTATGTAAGAATCGTAGCAAGTGGCGTTCTGTGGTTTCTACCTACCCCCATGGGAAAAACGCTTGAGTATTTGTATGTATGTATGTAAGTATAACTATGTATAACTCGTAATCGCTTTAAAACCTTGTATGTCACTTGCACTTCTTAAAACATCAAAGTCAATTTTTGCTTTTTTTTTGTGTTTGAGACCGGTTTGAGAGAACGAGAAAGTGTCAATCTAAATGAAGTTTCAATTTAGTAAAGGTAAGTACATACTTACGAGTTAAACCGCCTACTAAATTCAGTAGGTAGTCATGTCAATCTTGTTATTAGAGCTAAAATTAATAATTATTAAGCTATAAATGAATAATTAATAAGTCTTTCTTCTTTATCGTGTGTCTAAACCTGGTGTCAGTTTTTTGCTGCCCATGGGCCTCTGACTTGGCCTAACATGCCGTCGAGAAAAATCTCTCATTCATGTCGGTTTCCTCACGATGTTTTCCTTCACCGAAGCAAGTGATAACTATACAATATGCACATGAATCCGAA
Organism: Xestia sexstrigata; assembly: GCA_941918905.2. Taxonomy (NCBI): domain Eukaryota; kingdom Metazoa; phylum Arthropoda; class Insecta; order Lepidoptera; family Noctuidae; genus Xestia; species Xestia sexstrigata. The sequence goes on from OW799214.2 coordinate 14,718,101, forward strand.
AAATAGAAGTGCGTGTCTCGGGTTCGAACTCGAGTCCTATGACTTGTCAGTCCGACGGTCACACCACTAAACTATCACTGCTGTAATTATTTAGTTTAAACTTGTAAATTAATAAATGTTAAGCGGATGGTCGTCATGTATATAATGTTAATAGATCTCCTTATATTATCATCCTGTCATATTGAATTGTAGGAGGAAGAAGTCAATCAGAAACCGCACGCGCGTCCAGTGGTTTTCCAAAGTGGACCATTTTACATAACATCGAGCCTATAATCCCAAAAAGGTATAGGCAAAGGTGTGCCAAATAGTACACGCACATTTTGCCAGAAGTTTAAGTCCCATATAATAAGGAGCGAGCCTAACAACTGGAAACAAACTCCGTTGCTGCTGCTGATGATTCCCAAATACGCTTCGCCCGTCTTGGGAATCGAACTTACGACTCGAGGTCCTGCGTGCATGGGGGGGGAGATAAGGCTAGCGGTCGTGTTTGCAACGACTCGATCAACGAAGCAGTCATCCATTCATTTCAATCGCAAAGAAGAGGGTGTACTTTTACCCGAACATTGGATGTTGTAGAAGGTAAGTTACGACTTTATCTTAACTATTATTTATGACTATTAGAGTGGCCGTTCACATGGCGCTATCTCCCGCGATATTTTTGCGGTAAAAACTTGGGAATACCCGTCGACATCCAATTGTCCATACGGTTAATGCAGTATGAAACTGCCATTAGAACCCAAATTGATGCCATGAGAAGTAGCGTTCTCTTATTTCAACTTAGTTACGAACCGCATTACTATTACAATTTATTTTAAAAAGCGTGGTGATATTGACCATTAGCCATTCGTTACAGGCGTCTTATAAATAACATGGAATTGACTTATAATATTAAAATGATAGTAGGTTTTTATTTTCCTCTTGAATTAAAAGGAAAATAATAGGCATGACGACAGTATCAAAAAATTGAAAATCTATTTAGTCCGTCAGTTAGAGTATTGGAAATTAATGGACACGTATTTTTTTTTTTAGTAAATCAATAAATATTGACAAAGATAAAACGCATCAAAACTCGGGAGTGGGGGCTCGTGACGTCAGAACTAGGTAAAAATTATACCTAGGCGTGACGTATTGAGAATTTTAAAAGCGTCATATCTTCGTCAATTTTGGTTTACTTAACAAAAGAAAAAACATGGGTCAAATATTTTTTGATAATCTAACTGACGGACTAATTAGTTTTCTTTTGTCGTCTCGCCTATTGTATAATCCTTATTGTATATTCCGTTATCACTCATCAATTGTAACGGAAATAATGAATTAGTTAAGGGTTATTGCATCACATACTGCTATGCAACTGTATAACAGCTCGCATATTTGTTACCTCAACAAATGTAAAAGAGCAATAAAAAAAATATGCTTCAACTTAAGAACCTCCTCCTTTTTGTCGTCGGTTAAAAATACACTTCACTGAGAATCCAAAAAAAAAACACAATCAAAAATTTTTAACTAACAAAAGTCACGAAAACAAAGATTTTTTCACACTTTTTTTTTAAATTCACATTCGCGAAAAGTTTCGTCACAATTTTCGCGGAATTTTAGATACGACTTATCGTACTTGAGCCTTGTCCACTACTGCCACTGATATAGTAACGTTACACATTTTGAATTCACCGACTGCGAAGGATGACTGTCGCAGTCCAGGTGAATGACAGAAGGCCAAAAGAGACGGAACGTGGCGGGACGTGTGACACGCTAAATAAATATGAATGAGTATCATTTGACGTGTGCACCTTTTGTGCAAAAGTTGATTGGCTGATGTTTAGGTTAGGTTAGGTTCATAAATCATCAAATTTTGATGAAAAGAGATAATAAACTGCGAATATGTTGTTTCCGTAGATTTTTACATAATAATTTTTAGGACTTGGTTTACCTATGGCACACAGACAAATAAATTATTATTTGTCTGTGTGCCATAAACTGTTTTTGATTGAAATAGGTTCTACTTCCTATCGAATTAATAAATTTTTCAAATTTTTTACTCGTCAATGTAAAGCATTGGTAGTTGCTAGAGTTCCACTACTTATATTTTAATAGGCCGCATATTTATTATAACAAACTTAAATAACCAAAAACAATTTCAGTTAAATTCCTCCTTTAATAGGTTACGAAAATAACAAAATTTATTTAATCCCTTTCTCAAATAATATTTTAAAACGTTTTATTAAACGCATTAAAAGTCTTAATTAGGACGGTTTCTTGCAAGTTGAAATTTGGTTCCAAGTATCGTTTTTTTAACGGATCTTTAGGAACTTACTGCGGCTTTTGCAGCGATACAAACGCAAACGGTCGCGATACTGTCGCTGGTTCTGGTTGTGTATCTTCGTCCACGTAACCATGATTCTGAGGCCCTACTCTCTAACGTTTCGTCCGTATATTCGGATCTATCCGTTTCTCTCACTCGCACTCATGTGAAGACGTGCGCGAGTTAGACGGATAGATCCGAATATACGAACGAAACGTTACTGTACTCGTCGCTATTATCGCGATGCTGTTGCGATCCAAACGCGATTAAGTATCGATACAGAAATGCCTCCATTCTTCGGTCCCCCATGTCGTCAGAAACAGTAGCGTCTTTGCATCGATATAGCCTCTGCATCGGCTGCGCCTGCGACTGCAGTGCCTCAACACAAGCTATGGCTCGCCTCCTATCTTGTGTGATTCCACCTTCCACCGAAACCTTGGTCGAAGCTAATTTTAATTTCACGAGGAAGAAGGATCGCAATTGTCGCGCGTTGCAAATGAGACTAAAAAATGATAGTACGGTAGCGATGTAGAAGTGCGAAAATCGCAACAAAAAGTCGTGCGCACAAAACATACATATTTTGATCGGTATGCGTCTCGATTCATTGATCGTAATCGCAATTGCTGTCATCTCGTGTAACATGCAATTCATTAATTGCGCCATTTAGGTCATTTTAAACGTGAACAATCGATTAAAACTAGTGTTGTGCATGAACAAAAAATATAATCTTGGATGATGTAAGTAATGAGGACAGTTTCATAACGACTAATTGAGCTTAGTTAGACATTTGAAGTGGATTGAGGGCAGATACCGGAACACAGTTTTTTGCACACACAAGCAGGCCATATTTACGACTCTTACATGAGACCTAATTATTGTAGAGAGAATGTGTCAGGGCTTTCGCTGAGCAGGAAAATCGGGGGAAACAGTTTTGCACTAGAAATACTTAAATAGGACAACCCGTGGTATCTAATCCTTAGTTGGTTTTTCGTGTGGTTAGTGCCCAACCTAGAGTCAGTTTTTATGATTCACGGGCCTGATTTGGCTTTACATACCGTCGAGAAATATCTCTCAGGCATGCTGGTTTGGTTTCTTCACCGAAGAAAGTTATTATACAATACAATACGCACATGAATCCGAAAAATCAGACGTGCGTGTCTTGGGTTCGAACTCGAGACCTATGACTTGGCAGTCCTACGGTCAAACCACTAAACTATCAGTGCTGAAGTCCTTAGCTGATAGGTTAATATATTAACCATGTTGTAAGGCTATTTTGGACTCAAGAAACTGGAAAGAAAATTATGAAAACATAAACTAGTTTTTTTTTTGTTTCTGCCGCAGGGTTATTTCTAGCGGAACACAGACTACTAACTTCTACCTGTCTTGTGAGACGCGAAGATGCGAAGCGGGAGTGTTAGACTTTTACTGACTAAAACCCATCCATGTTCCTTCATCGCTCTTTGTGTTCCGGGGCCACGGTATCTCTTTCGAACAGTCCCGCAGCCCCGGTCGTCTTTGCATCAACTAAGAATCTTAAAGACGGGAAGTCTATAAGGAAAATATTGCATATAACATACAACATATTACAATTACGTAAATAAGACGATATCTATACCATGAATAGATACATCAAATGCAACCAAAGGAAAAACATGGGCCTTGATTCCTAGAGATAAGCAATAAAACAACCAATAAACGAGTATCGATCTCCATATTTAATTAATTTATGATTCCACTGGTTTAAATAAAAGTGTCAAAGTATTCCCTTCTGTTGCATAGTTACTGGCAAGGATCGGGGTAGGTAACCTACCTACTTTGATCCTAAGAAAACAGATCCTTGTAATCCTTGAGCTCACTAGTCATGAATCTCTTTCAGAACAGTTAAAGCAGAGCCCATGGCATGGTTTTTTGCTTCAAAAAACGTATCAGTGACAATAAAATTTCGAAGTACTGAAAATCACACGATATTTTAATGCACGTGTAGTGCATCATCAAATCATGACCACACATGTAGGTAAGTACTTTATTTTTAAACATTTCTTGATAGGTACCTACGTGCTATCTGATCTCAAGTGTTGATTGTCAAAATTTTGAGGAAATCAACTCAGCTTGCAGAGTACGTAGGTATTTATGATTTATACAGTGTGTGTTCGAAGACACTCATCATTATCGTAAATTGCTGTATCATCTATGATAAGATTGTTGCACAATGATAACCTTGATTTATGTGTTAAAGTTAAAATACACGTCATATTCTAATGAAGTTTTTTATCTCGGGTTTTGTTGGTCACTTCATCATTGGATGTTTTCTATGGAAACGAACCGGCAAGAAACTCATGGAAAACAAACTCATGCTTTTAAAAATACTTAGTTTTCCAATGCTTATGTTACAGTGATATTTTAATTCGCTGTGTGTGTGGACAGCATATGCCAGACAGTTTTTATCCCCAAAAAGCCTTTCTAATAAACGGCAGCATAAATGAAATTGCGTCTTATTGGTACAACAATTTAATAAAGGGCTGTCTGATGCTTCAGCGGTTCATAGAATAATAACAATGTGGATGAAACTAAAGATGACATTATCTGACATTGGTAGGTAATTAATTATGGCATGCGAACCCCAAATAATTATAAGAGGGCGTCTGTTTGTAGAACGTAAAGGCGTCCCCTCACCGGAGCATTCGCCTGTTATGTACCTAACAATCCAAGATTGGATTTTGTATAGAAATATCTGAACTGTTACATTACAAGCGAATGCTCGGCAGCATGAGCCTTAAAAATATGAATTGAGACTACACAATAAATCTGCTATGAGACAAGCAATAGAATATTATCAAAATATAATGGTTAAGTTGTTTGATTCTACCTAAATAGTAAGACTTCCGTCTAACATTATCCTTTAAAATTTTTCATTTTCTCGTCTAACAGACTGCAAAGTGAACAATTTCATAGTTTTTGTAAAATAATAATTAGGCTTGCAGACGAGCAAAGCATTTGTATGGTTTTGCTTAGTCTTTGTCTATCGTTCATAGTTTTAGAGTACTATAGACATATTTAGGTATGTTTTTGTTTTTCTTCTTTGACCGAGTTAACCTAGTGACGTTAGACAATAGAGTATAAGACGTGACTCTTAATAATAGGTATCAGCCGCAGGGGTCAAATTTCAAGGTTAAGGTCAATTCTTGCTGTGGTCGGTCCGTGCATGGGTGACCAGCCATCACTAATCGAGTTTTCTTTTGTGCCTTGGAAAGCATGTTAAACCGTTGGTCCCGGCTGTAATTTTGACTTTGACAGTTCATACGGGTAGTCAGTGGTCCGATAGTCTGACAAGCTGTCTAACTAAGAAGTCGTTTTACCTAGTAAGGGTTGTTGACTGACGTCAAACTAGTCTAGAGAATAGAGCTGCTTGCAGTGTAATGATTGTTTTTACATGGTTTAAACTTACATTTTTTTATATTATTTCACCTGAAAATTTAAGCATTCATCCTCTCTAGGTAGCTTCATGCTCATTTCCTGGAGGCTTAGCATACCTTTTATCTGGTAATTCATGTTATTTAAGTATTTCTTTAGATTTTTATCTCTCTTGAATCTTTTTTTACGTTTGTAATGTCAGCGAGTGACAGGCCTAGTTTTTATTTTAATTTATTGCTGGAGCTTTTGTAGGTCGTATAGGTAAATCATATCGACCTCATTATGTTTTCTTTTTATTATGTTCTAGAAATTCATTTTAAATTATAAAATGTCAATCATCTGGAGATGACGGGAGCCAGGTGGTGGAATTTTCAGTCTACTTTTGGTGCTCGTGTCGGCAAGAAGTCTGGTGATTTTAAGTATCGGTTGATGGTGGGCAGTTCTCTCCTCTTCGCATATTTATAAGCTATGTCGGTATAGCAAGTAAAGCTACGCGTCGTTTTCACCCTGGACGCCTCCAGAATGTCGCCAAGCCGGCGACGCCTAGCTCTGGCGTCTGTCATAACTCCTGACGCCATGTGGACACAAGCCCGTCGATAAATATTATTACCGTGTTACAGAAACTTCAGTATGCGTAGCAAGCAACGACACTCCGACGGCTGGTGGTTCTTAGCCCTTTTTCTACGACCTACCCCTCCGAGGTCGGCGATTTCAGAACCTGGACACTCCTCTACGATGTCAGAAGACTGATGCCCCTTGGCCTTCCGCGGTGAAGACTCCAGACCGATGTCCCTCGGCCCTCCCCTGCCAAGGCTGATGTCTGGCAACCCTTGGCTCTCTATCTCACCATTTCATCATCAGCTTCGTACGCCGGCTTCTCTGACCTAGTTAGGATTCGATAGCTCCAGCCCATTTAGGTTAGGTTGTACAGTAATAATACATTTCTTTATCCCGTCCCCTTGACTATTTCTTTTAACCGTAATCATTTCATCAATTTCAGTCTGGAGGAGAGTACTCCTCCAGACTGAAAGTTAGGTAGGTGCGAGTGCTCAGTGTGACCTTACAGTTTTCTGGCTCCTACCAGGAAAATGTAACGTTACACCAGTTATAATGGAAGCTGACCCCAACATAGTTGGGAACCTACCCTACGCACCAGCGACGCGCGGCCCTTCTGACGGCAACATGCCTATGTCAGCAGTGCCGTATGTATGGGCAGTCCATCCGGTCTGCGATCATCGCCAGGACAGCATTGGGGCTGCCCTACACCCTACGCACCAGCGACGCGCCACGCTTGCTCCATGGTCGCATAGAAGCAGTCAGTGCGCGCCTCAGCGAACATACCTGAGGCGCTGCAGTAGCTAGGCAGCCCCAATACTGCCCTAGCGCGTTGTTGAACTGGACGCGGAGGGACCCCTAATAAACAGAAATCATATTTCTTCCCAGGGGGAGTCCCACGTCTGATGTCAGTTTCCCTCTTTAATATTTCGTTATTGCCTAGTAGTGTCCTGTGACCTCTCTCTAGAACTGTGATTCATGTCAAACATATTCTTTTTAATAGATAGACTATAATATTAGCTAATTATAATACCAGGCGCACGGGTCAATCTTTTGACTGACGTCAGCAACCCTTACTAGGTAAAATAACTCCTATAGAATATAGAATGATTTTACAAAAAATGGCTGCAAATCAGATAGGCAGTATTATTCTTTGTAAATATATTATTCTTTGTAAAATCATATAGTACTTAGCTGCATCCAGTTATAATGGAAGCTGACCGCAACATAGTGGTCGAGAAGTTGAAGTCGCGCCACGACACGAATTTTAAGTCGTTCGTGCTGCGAGTTCCGACTCACTATATTGAGACCTTCCTCAAGAAAGAGTTTTGGCCGAAGGGTGTCATGTATCGGCGATTCCGCGGAAGGCTACGCGACACCACGCAGCGCAACATGACGCCCGTCTCTTCGTGTACAATAGTTAAATTGGGTTTTTGTGATTATATAAATATGTATGTTAGTCTGTAAGGTATATATGATATGGGTCTTTTGTTACCTGAATTAAATGATATATTATTATTATTATTATTAAAAGGTTCGGATTTTTTTTTCTAGTTTTCTTGACAAATTATTGCAATGGCGGAAGGTGATGTAAGATTTCAAAGATCGTAAAAAAAAAGATAATAAAACACAACATGATTCTAATAATTTATTGCTATCATCATTCTGAACCATAATGCTGACTAGTGTAATTTATTGAAGGCGAAAAATATATGTAACTAATTATATCTGCATTTTTATTATACCTACCCACAAGCTAGTTTGTCGTTTTTTTTTATCTCTTTTTGCGTGACACAAACACCAGGCCCCACAGAAAATATTGCGAAAAATAGTACATTGTTACCTAGGGGTGAAAGTAACTTATTTAGTCCCGAGACGGGGTTTGGTGCCCGAGCGCAGCGAGGGCGCTAATAACCCGAGGTAAACACTGTACTTTTCATTACGAATGCAAAGAAAGTAAAAATAAAAACATGAATCAACTCAAAGAAGATAACATTTTTTTTCAACAAATGAAGATAACATTGTCGCTTTCCCGCCTATTTTGCTTTTTTTCTGTGGCCGGCCAGCTATTCAGCCATTACCTATTTTTCATTTTCATCATCGACAAAATGGTAAATATTTTGCCCAAATTTATGTTATTTTAAAGAAATAGTTGAAACCTAATTATAATAAAGTTATTTAAAAAATACATATTCTTTAATTAATACTTAACTTTATTACTATTACGTTAGATGGCGCGCCTCTTCCTGTCTGCTCCGACTTTCGGTATCTCGGTTCACTCGAGCAAAGCGATGGCGAAATAGATCGTAGTGTAAAGCACAGAATTAACACGGGATGGATGAAATGGCGGCAGGTCACGGGAACAATCTGCGACTCCCGCATTCCCCTTAAACTTAAGGGGAAGATTTATAAAACAATGGTTAGACCTGCTGTCTTGTATGGATCAGGATGTTGGGCCACAAAAGCGATTAATGAAAGGCATTTGCATGTCGCGGAGATGAGGATGCTAAGGGGGATGTGTGGTGTTACTCGAATGGATAAAATAAGAAATGAGTATATAAGAGGAAGTCTAAAAGTGGTGCCGGTGACTGAAAAGTTGTGTGGTAATCGAATGTCGTGGTATGGGCATGTGATGCGGAGGAATGAGGAAAATGTCGTGAAGAAAGTTTTGGGTATATGAATGTGGATGGGTATATGAGTAGAGTAAGACCAAAGAAACGATAGATGGACTGTGTTAAGAATGATGTGGCAAGAAAAGAAGTGTCTGATGAGATGACGAAAAATAGAGAAGTGTGGAGGAAGAAGACATGCTGCGCCGACTCCAAATTAATTGGGATAAGGGCAAGAGAATGATGATAATACTTAACTTTATGTTATTTCAATTTTACATCGTGGCTGTATAAAAAGTTGGAACATGGTTAAATAGAAAAATGAACTGGAATGCTTGGAAAGTAGGTCTGAAGTTGCCTGAGGAGCGGGTTGAAAGTAATACTTTTCAGCCCTAGGGAGAATCGTTTTCAACTGACAGCTGTCAAATTATAAAAGAAAATAGTTCATTTTTCTATTGAACCATGTTCCAAATTCATAATAGCTTGCTATTATGAATTAAAGTATACACATATATGAATATGTTTACCTATCAGTAAAGAAACGATGGATGGACGATGATACGGTTAGATAGGAGGTGACTGCTCAGATGACTAGTAATAGAGATTTAGAGAAGTATGGGAGAAAAACACATGTATAATTTGGAATAAGGGCAGATGAATCAAGATGTTTGCCTATCAGTTTCTATAAAAAGCAAACGACAAGGCTGTTTTCGTTTCAGATTCTAGTGAAAATGACACAGGTGGCATTTTTAGTCTTATCTTTTTTACTTGAGCCATTGATATTAGCCATCATTATGTCGCAATGTTTTGAAACCTTAGTGACGTCACTTATCAAAAATGTTTCATGAACTCTGGCGTGATACAAGATCATGCTTTTGAATTGAACGCGAAAAACGAAACATTTCTTATGCGATGGTAACTTTTTATTTTTATTTGTTCTAGGCCATGTCTCAAAGGCCAAAATCTAACCTTTTTAACGTCAAACTTCATCAGATCGGATTCTTAATTAATTTAATTAAGTACGACTTGTACTCCGCGCTGAAGAGCTCGTGGCAAAATAATAACAGCCGCTCGGGTCGATCTTCAAATTAAGCCACGCTTGACTAGGTTGGTCCGTGGATGGGTGACTTGATGACATACAGAATTTCTCTGTGCCTCGGAAAGCACGGTGAGCCGTTGGTCCCGGCTGTCATTTGTAGATCTTTGACAGTCGTTACAGGTAGCCTGAGGCCCGAAACTCTGACAACCAGTCTTACCAAAGGGTACCGTACTACCCAGTACTGACTTGTTTGTGGAGGTCAGATAGTCCATGTGAAATACTGGTATACTGCTGCATCCGGTTAGATTGGAAGCCAACCCCAGCATAGTTGCGGAAAGGCTTGGCAGATGATGATTACATAATGTTGGACAGCAGCAGCCAGCAACAGCATAGGCAGCTCGTAAACGTCCCGTTTGCTGAGATAGGCAGTCGCTCCATGTAAATTACTGGTATATAACATGGAGTGGCTGCCTATCTGACCTTCAGAACCCAGTTACTGGTATCAAACACTGTAAACAGTTTGTATGCTTCTTGATACTTAAGACCCTATCAATCACAAAGACGTTAAACATAAAGTAGCCTCGTCATGGCGCACGCGGGTCAGGCATACAGTGAGTCACTCCATGTGATGGGCATTATTAGAGTCAATGTATTAATTATTGCTCTAGTCACTGTACGTATGGGTGTTCTTCGATATTTTCCTCGTTCTATGTACAAGTACATAATAAATGGATTCAACGTTTTGTTGTTATAGCGAACTAATTACCTATGCATAAGTCTGAAATGAGTACTTATGCTTATTTTTGGTGGACATTATAAGTCGTTCCCGCTGTCTCTACGCTTAGATCTTTTAAACTACGCAACGGATTTTAATGCAGTTTTCAGCAATAGATAGAGTGATACGAGAGGAAGGTTTATTTATGTATGCTACATTGCACCCGTGTGAAGCAGGGGCGGGTCGGTAGTGTAAAATAATCGACAGTGAGGACTTTAATGAATACAAGGTGTAAACGGACCTTTCACGAAGTCGTAAACCAAGGTACGGTTCAGAACAAAAAAAGTATAGCAAAGACAGTGCCTTTTGGCTTCGTTAGGGGTATTTTTGGGGTTTGTCTCCACCGATCACAGTATCAGATCACGTTGGCCCGGATCACGGTGAGTTGTATCCACTGATACCGTTATCCGCTTCCCTCGTTATCATGTTACCCACTGATCACGATATCCGTGGCGACAAGAAATTAAAAAACAAAATCGAAACAGATCACGATGTACAGAGACAAGGAATAAAATAAAATATTTTTCGAAACTGTTTTATTATTATTTTGAATCACTACCTGCTCTGTCCCATGTTAGTGACTTCCCCAACCAAGTTCGTAATGGGTAACACGATACCCCATTTTAGGACTATTTGTCAGACTTTCGGGCCGCCGCCCGGCTTCGCCTGTAACGACTGTCAAAGATATACAAATGACAGCTTGGACCTACAGTTTAACATACTTACCGAAGTGCGGAGGAAACTCGGTATGTATTAGATGGTCTTGGTCACCCATCCATGGACATGATCTTGACAAGCGCTGCTAAACTTTGAAGATAATAAGCTAATATAATAGCTATATAAGATATAATTCGCTAATATCATAGTCTATCTATTAAAAAGAATACGTTTGAAACGAATCATAGTTCTAGAGAGAGGTCACAGGACAGGCAATAACGCGACTACAGGAGCTAAATTAGCAACTCTATTTGTGGTAGTTCAAACTTCGTTCGAAAAACTGTTTGAATAAAGTTCTAATCAGCTTGCACTCCAAAAGTGGTTGTTACGTCAGTCACTGCGGGCCGAATAGTGCGAAATGACTGTTTTTTTGCGATTTACAAAAAATGTATTGATTGGACTAAAAAAATAAAACACTATCATGCTAATACATTCAGTCAAAAAAGTATCGGGAATGGATGATTTGTTTATGGTTCCAATTTTTTTTTTGTTTTTTTTTGTTGTTGTTAGATTAGCACAACTGTTTTCCATTTTGGCGCGGAGTTTGAGTTACATCTGTTAATTAGATTAAATACAGTACTGATTTTAGTTATATCATATCTAGTGTGTATTGCGAATTTCATAATGGACAAAAATATCAGACAAAAAGTTTGTCTTAAATTTTGCATCGCCAATGGAATTTCGAGTTCGGAGTCTCTGAAAATGTTACAGAAGGCTTACAGTGAATCGACTTTATCAAAAACACGCGCTTATGAGTGGTACAAAGCGTTCAAAAGTAGTCAAGGTGTGATGGAAGATTTGCCTCGTTCTGGTAGGCCATCAACGTCTGCAACTGAAGTTAACATCGCAAAAGTGAAGGAAATAGTGACTGTCAATCTTGCCGGAAGGTCAAACGGTAAATAAAAAATATTATTCGGACGTTATGCAGCGTTTAAGAGAGCAAATTAGATAAAAGGGCCAGATTTGTGGAAAGAAAATTCTTGGATTTTGCACCACGATAATGCGCCTTCGCACAGTTGTGAACGATTTTTTGACCAAAACTCAACAAATACCATCGAGCAACCACCTTATTCACCAGATATGGCTCCAGCCGACTTCTTTATTTTTCCTAAACTCAAATTACCACTTCGTGGCACCCGTTTTCATTCAGTAGAAGACATAAAGGAGAATTCGCGGCGAGAACTGAACTCAATTCTGGAATAAGCATTTAAAAAATATTTTTATGATTGGATTATTAGTTGGCGTAAGTGTGTCGGTTCTGAAGGAGCATACTTTGAAGGTGATAAAATAAATTTGGATAAATAACTAATATTTTGTGTTTTATTGATCTTTTCCCGGTACTTTCTTGACAGAGTAGTATGTTGCTTGTAGACTTATTATCCAAATAATCAGAATGATCGCATGTATTATAGTATGGTTTTTACTCGTTAAAAGATTTTTTTTGAGATAATTTCGTGATTTTTTTTATCGAGTAAATTAGTTTTATTATGTTTTCAAAACACTATCATACTAGTAGGCTAGTATGATAGTGTATCCTGAAAAATATCATATATTTTTCAGGTTTTGTTTATTGCAGTGAATCATATGCTTTTTTGCATTATAAAACTCGCGTTTAGCTCCTGTAGTCCCATTAAAGAGGGAAACTGACATCAGACGTGGGCCTCCCTCAGGGAAGAAATATGATTTCTGTTTATTAGGGGGCCCTCCGCGTCCAGTTCAACAACGCGCTAGGGCAGTATTGGGGCTGCCTATCTACTGCAGCGCCTCAGGTATGTTCGCTGAGGCGCACACTGACTGCTTCTATGCGACCATTGCGCAAGCGTGGCGCGTCGCTGGTACGTAGGATGTAGGGCAGCTCCAATGCTGTCCTGGCGATGTTCGCGGACCGGATGGACTGCCCATACATACGGCACTGCTGTGATAGGCATGGCATGTTGCCGTCAGTAGGGCCGCGCGTCGCTGGTACGTAGGATGTAGGGCAGCTCCAATGCTGTCCTGGCGATGATCGCGGACCGGATGGACTGCCCATACATATGGCACTGCTGTGATAGGCATGGCATGTTGCCGTCAGTAGGGCCGCGCGTCGCTGGTACGTAGGGTGTAGAGCAGCCCCAATGCTGTCCTGGCGATGATCGCGGACCGGATGGACTGCCCATACATACGGCACTGCTGTGATAGGCATGGCATGTTGCCGTCAGTAGGGCCGCGCGTCGCTGGTACGTAGGATGTAGGGCAGCTCCAATGCTGTCCTGGCGATGATCGCGGACCGGATGGACTGACCATACATACGGCACTGCTGTGATAGGCATGGCATGTTGCCGTCAGTAGGGCCGCGCGTCGCTGGTACGTAGGATGTAGGGCAGCTCCAATGCTGTCCTGGCGATGATCGCGGACCGGATGGACTGCCCATACATACGGCACTGCTGTGATAGGCATGGCATGTTGCCGTCAGTAGGGCCGCGCGTCGCTGGTACGTAGGGTGTAGAGCAGCCCCAATGCTGTCCTGGCGATGATCGCGGACCGGATGGACTGCCCATACATACGGCACTGCTGTGAGAGGCATGGCATGTTGCCGTCAGTAGGGCCGCGCGTTGCTGGTACGTAGGATGTAGGGCAGCTCCAATGCTGTCCTGGCGATGATCGCGGACCGGATGGACTGACCATACATACGGCACTGCTGTGATAGGCATGGCATGTTGCCGTCAGTAGGGCCGCGCGTCGCTGGTACGTAGGGTGTAGAGCAGCCCCAATGCTGTCCTGGCGATGATCGCGGACCGGATGGACTGCCCATACATACGGCACTGCTGTGATAGGCATGGCATGTTGCCGTCACTAGGGCCGCGCGTCGCTGGTACGTAGGGTGTAGAGCAGCCCCAATGCTGTCCTGGCGATGATCGCGGACCGGATGGACTGCCCATACATACGGCACTGCTGTGATAGGCATGTTGCCGTCAGTAGGGCCACGCGTCACTGGTGCGTAGAGTGTAGGGGGGGGGGGGGTGTTTTACTATCCTTTGTGTGTTGTTTGTATTTGTGTTTACTCCACATAATCCTGGTCCGGTCAACTGTACCACGGTTCACAGAAAAACAAATGGTCCAGTCAACTGAAACACTGTTAATTTTTTTTAACCATGGTCCAGTCAACCGGACCTAGCAAACTGTACCACGGGCAAGGAATGAATTATTTGAGTTAATGTTGCTCGAAATAAATGTATTTTTTTTTATTTATTAGTCAAATTGAATGGCAATCTTTTAGTGAAAACAAATATGAATGGGTTTTATGGGCTGTTTGTAAACTGAGTGGGAAAAACTTATTCAGTTTTCCACATTACTTTTTAGTAAGTCACTGCTTCATCGGTTTAGTGGTCGCAAGGACGACACCCGAACAAGAGGTGCTTGGTTCGATTCCCGGGTCGGGCAAAGCGGGTTTTTCCATCAGGATTTTTTTTTTAGCAGCCACGGAGACTTGATCTGTGCCTGATTAATGGCAATAGGCTCGCCCCCCTTTTACATGGGACTCAAACATAACTGGTGAAATGTCGGTGTACTGTTAGGAACACCTCTGCATATCCCTTCTGGGATTACGGGCGGGATGTTATGTTCAATGGAAATATTTAATCAAAAATATAAGAATGGGTTTTATGTGCTGCTAATAGACAGAGTGGGAAAATCTAAATTAAGTTTTCCGCATAAATTTTTAGAGATAGTTTGTTAGGGCTTTGCGTTGTCTTTTACACAAAATGTTGTGTTGTTTACGATTAGCGCAGTGGCTGAGCGATCAACTGCTGCGCTACATGTCGCGGGTTCGATGCCCGCACGGAACAAATATTTGTATGGCCTACAGGTAGTTGTTCCGGGTCTGATTTTGTATGTGAGTTTAAATGTAAAACGCACTCACGATACAGGAAAAATTCCAAGAGCGGACCAACGGTTAAAAAAAACTAGCATTCATTTCATACTGGCACCCAGCTGGTTCGATTTGCCCAAAGATAATTGTTGTAAGTTCACGGTATTTACACTAAATTGAGAAGCTCTGATTTCCTCGCTATTCTAAACTCGCGCATCTGTAAAGAATTTAGATAACTAGGTACTGTGATAGTAGTGCCATCTGTGCGCAGGTGAGCGAAACATTCGATTTTTCTCGACGCGATACGGTTGCTAACGGTTTCCTTTAGAGGTCGCTGAGTTAACGATCGGTAAGACTGGCAAAATAAAAAAAAAAATCTTAAACATATCTTTGAATATCTTTATCTTATGTCTTTCACAATTCGGAAATGCTACTTCCTACTAGTGTTATAAATGCGAAAGTCTGTGAGGATGTATGGATGTCTGGATGTATGGATGTTTGTTACTCTTTCACGCAAAAACTACTGAACAGATTTAGATGAAATTTTGCACACAGAATAGTTTAAAACATAGGCTTTTTTATCCCGGTAGTAAGACCCTATAGGACAATAAATCCAACTTCAAGCGGGCGAAGCCGCTGACAGAAGCAGTTATATTATACTTAAGCTTTTATTTATCTTGGCTTGTTATAATAAATAAATATCGCTGGACATATTGAATTTCAAACTAGTTCCCCCCAACTGATTGAGCTGCAATTTTGCACACACCTTTGGTTCTGGTGACAAAACATGACTTGAACCTGCAGCTATGATCGCGTCCTAATGAGAGAAGTCCTCAACGGTTAATGGCACTGTCACGAAACTTAGGATACGCGTTCAATGTCGATAGAAAGAAAAAACAAACTTTCTTGTTTAAAAAAAGAAAAATTATATCGACTCGATTTTCTATCGAGTGAGCTTGATTTTTCTGCCCCTTCGATATTGAGTTTCACAAAACTAAGTTATTAGTTATTTTTACACTGTGTAAAGAAGTAATTTTCAAGTAGCATTTCGATACTAGCTCTATGCAAAGCGCTATTACATAGCGCTCGCTATGTAAAGCGTCCAATTTACCTAGACACGTGGCGAATACTGGAACTAAAATAAACTACACCTTGCTCGTACTGGTGGTAAACAGCGCCTCTATTAAGTGTTAAGTTATAATGGCTATATCGAATGGTCTTGAGGTACAATAAGTGTCTTATATTCATGAACTGATCAGGATAGCAAATTATTAAAGTATGAAGTTTTTATTCAGACTACATAACATAACATCACGCTTGTAATCGTCGAAGGGTTAGGCAGAGGTGTACTTAATCATCATCATCATCATCATCATCATTTCAGCCGAAAGACGTCCACTGCTGGACATAGGCCTCTCCCAAGTGTCTCCACATTGACTGGTCCCGTGCGACTCGCATCCAGCGGATTCCCGCAACCTTCACCAAGTGATCGGTCCACCTAGTGGGAGGCCTTCCAACGCAACGTCTACCGGTTCGCGGTCGCCACTCCAGAACTTTTCAGCCCCATCGGCCATCCGTTCTGCGAGCAATGTCCCTGCCCACTGCCACTTAAGTTTGGCAATTCTCCGGGCTAAGTCTGTAACCTTGGTTCTCTTGCGGATGTCTTCATTTCTGATTCGATCGCGCAAGGAAACTCCGAGCATAGCCCTCTCCATTGCCCTTTGGGTGACTTTAAGCCTTCTGGTGTACCTAATAGTACACCCAAAGAGGGGGCGAGCCTATGCCCATCAAACAGACGCACATCCAGACTCCGTGGCTGATACTAAGAAATTCTTGATGGAAAAACCCAATAACAATAGGCATGACGACAGTATCAAAAAATTGCAAATCTATTTAGTCCGTCAGTTAGAGTATTGGAAATTAATGGACACGTATTTTTTGTTTTTGTAAATCAATGATTATTGACAAAGATAAAATTCATCAAAACTCGTGAGTGGGGCTCGTGACGTCAGAACTAGGTACAAATTATACCTAGGCGTGACGTATTGAGAATTTTAAAAGCGTCATATCTTCGTCTTTTGGTTGGTTTACGTAACAAAAGAAAAAACACGGGTCAAATATTTTTGATAATCTAACTGACGAACTAATTCGTTGTTTTTGTGTCTCGCCTATTATGGACTACTCACACTTATTCAGCTCTATTCAGCTTATGCCCATAAAAAACAACGATTTTGTATGACACGCGTACGCATCCGTTCGGCTGAACGCGCACGTACTAAGCTGAATAGAGCTGAAAGTGAAGCGTGAGTAGTCCCTGATCAACCCGGGAACCAAAAAAATAAAATCGTTTCCCAGCAATGATTTTTGCGTAGTTACTTAGTTTTATGATGAGGCTTGGTTGACGGCTTTGTAAACGGTCTGTTTACACCCTGTATAATCGTAACATCGTAAGTCGTAATTTTGATTGTTAGTTAATCTTTTGTGGCATAGATGGCGCTATAGTACTTTTGTACTATGTTGCTGAAGTACTTTTTTTACTAACCATTCCGCAACATACCAACTGCCTATCGGACCTTCTCCACAATACCTTCATAAGACAAACGCTTACTTCAAAAGTCCGACTACGATTACTATCAAAAACCTTTCAATAGCAATCGGGGCAGTCGAGGCGTGTCGAGGGGTTTCGGACTCTCGGTGTGTAAGTAATGGTCAGCTATCCATAGACCAACCTTGGCAAGCTTTGCTTAAGGCGCCTCCCCGAGCAAATGACCTTGAACGAGCAGTTTTTTGGAGCCTACTCCTCTTTATCCAAAAGAAATACCAACTAATAAAAAATACATTAAATTACTATATATTCTTGACTCCAAAATTGTCGTTTTTTTTTTTAAGTATCTTAATGTTTAATAAATCCCCTCACAAGGAAACCACAGAAATGAGAAATAATGATTTATAAAATGCTACTCCTCGTAAAGTAATCATTATTTTGATTTGCTACTTATACTAATGGATAGACAATTTCATAATGAACATAATTGTCGTTTTATTTTTTCCAAAAGACGTAAATTTGATTTTATAAAGAATAAAAACTACTCATTTCGCACTATTCGGCCTGCAGTGACTGACGTAACAATCACTTTGTAGTGCAAGCTTATTAGAACTTCATTCTAACAGTATTTCAAACGAAGTTTGAACCACCACAAATAGAGTTGCTAATTTTGCTCGGGGAACCGCCTTAACCTTAGACCGCCTATGCCGCTGTTAGGTAAGTATTATTTAGTTACGAGCCCCTCAAAAATTGTTCACGACGTGACATCCCAAGTTTCAACAAACTCTTGAAATTAATTTACTTTACTTCGACTAAGAATGTTTTAGTTTTCGTAATGAAGCGTAGTATTTTCAATTAACGGTGCTACCGAGTGGTTGTTATCAAGAATGTTGTATTTCACATAACCTTCAGTGCTACGCTATTGAACTACGCAGCGTTATTGGTAAAAGATTCCATTGAAACCAATAAATATCCGTGAGTTATCAGAAAACTGTCATCAAACTTATTGGTATACCTGCATGAACGCGGGATTATATCGTCACGATTATTATTCCGGGATTTCAGAAAGCGGTGTTGTCTACTCTATTGCTCAAGTTTACTGTATTGTATAATTAATCATTGTTTCCATAATCAATTACATATTTCTGGAAAAATGATTAGTGGAAAAGCAGAGTCTCCTAATACAAGAATCATGAATGTAAACGCACTTAAACACTTATCTATTTTAAATATAAATTTTTGTTTATTTATTTATTGTGTGTGATTCAAATCATCAAGTAGAACCACTTTCTGTATGGGAAAAACATCGTAATCGCCAATTCGTAATTGTGGAAAAAATATCTGCTGTCCCATTCAAAATTTCAATACCTACTCGATTCAAATATATGGGACAGTTTATCCTTAAATATGACGTTTCTGATACATGTTGAAGAAATTAAGCGTTTATAAGGAAGATTCAAACCCACTTATTTACACACACAAGACAAATCATTATATCTTACTCTAAAACCTCATACAAAACGCATACATACCCATTGAAGCAATGTTTCCTGGTGGTGTCCCGCGCGTCAGTCACCGTCATGCTGTGAATCGTCATGTTTCAGCTTCTGTAACAATAATATTGACATAAAACATGAGTACGAATAGCTTGCAACAGCGGTGTAAACGTAACGTACTTATATAAGAATGAGTTTTGAATTGAAAATACAAAAATATAACCAAAATGCCATAGGGTGACAAGCACAATTTTATTAATAACGCTTTATATGTGAATAAATTCTTAAAATTAAGTACAGTTTCTCAAACGAGTATTTTCGATTTTTAAATCCTCTCGAGTTTACGTTACCCACCTATATTACATAACGCGCTATAACTAGTGCCTCCGACTATTTTATTTTATTCCATTAATTTTTAACATCTTTTAAAATTTTATTTCCACCTGGTGTGGCTGTGGACGCACAGCACACGGATATTACTATTTTTTAATGAAACAAAATAATAGGCCTTATAACCAACCACCTGTGGAATAGAATAATTTAAAAAAAAAAAACAAAGTTTTTTCCAAATGCCCTGCTTTTAGTCGGGTATTTTCAAAATGGTGGCTTAACTTGGTGGGGCAATCGCACAGCTGCGCCCGCGACGTCTTATCAGTAAATACATTGTGACGTCACCTCTCTTTATTGAAAACGTTTATGGCATTAACACACGCCAGACCAATGCGTCTGATTTGATGGATGTGCTTTTTAGCCCGTCAACGGCTGTCAAGACGAATCAGACTGCCAATGATTTAATCAAATCAATGGACGGTCAGGCCGGAACGAAGTGATCCGGCAGAGAACCAAAGTTACCGACATAGCTCACAGAATAAGAGATGACGTGTATTGATGGATGAAAGTGGGAGATGCTTAAGCTTGTCAAGTATCAAGTTTAGGTATAGTTTCTTTACCATCCTTATCGATCGGCCAACAAGCTTAAGTGGCAATGGGTCGGCCATAGAGCGATGACCGTTGGGGTAGACGTGTTCTTGAGTGAAGACCGCGAATCAACAAGCGTAAAGGAGCCCCATCAGCCTAGATGAATACACGATTTTCAAACGGAGGCTGGTAAGAGGAACAGCGTGATAAGAGATGACGATAATCGAGTTCAATAACATGCTATTGGAATAGTCTATGTCTAGCTACTGCTGTAGATTGATGCTGAATGCCGTCAAAGGAGTAAATGCTAGAACCAGAATGCTTATTGGCCAACCAGTCTTACGACCTAATTAGATTTTAGAAGACTGATTGGTAATCGCTGTTAATAGTGGACTGGAATGAACTACCACCAATTATTTAGAAGTACTTCCTCATTTAGTTGTAGTCGCTTTTAACGAAGCACCATTTATACATCAATAACTCTTAATGGGAATACAAGAAACGAGGATACAGCCAATTATTTTTGTGATCAAACTATCAAAAAACCATCCAAGTGCGAGTCGGACTCACACACGAGGGGTTCCACACTACCACACTGCAATATTTAAATTTATCCTTTATCTTCCTTTTAGCTTTGCTGTAGTTGGTTAAAAACTATTTTATTGTATGGGGGACTCACTTTTTTAGAAATAAAATAATTATTTTTATTATTTGTTGTCATTGCGGCACGAGTAATACACACGCTGTCAAAATTTTAAGTATCTACCTACAACAGGCCTCAAGAAACAGCCCTGTGGCACACGGACAGACTGCCGAGCCTTTAGTTTAATATGATCCCGTTGGCATCCTGTTTCTACGTAACCCTAAAATCTCAGAAGATGACGACGTTTTTGATGAATGCATGTAATCGAATCAATGTAGATCGTCATGATTTATGGCCTTATGTGTCATTACTTCATTAGCCATTACATTAACAAATGCCATTACACTACAAATGCTTGTTGTTAGAGTCATGTGTATAATGAATGGGTCTGATAACCTTGAACCTGTGTCTCAAGCCTCTCAAACGTTATGGTCTCGGTATATATTTATACCACAGTATAAATATGGCAGTACCGAAACTAAGCCTAGTTGATGCAATAATTACCTAAGATCCACTGAAGCCATAGGGTTGTCCCTTTTAATGTTGTTGATATTGTTTTTTTTTATTAAAACATTTTTATTCTGTTGTGATCAATCGATCGAATTGAAATATGTGCTTATCTTACAAATATAATTTAAATAGTATTTATAGCGTAGTTATCTTAAGGCGTCGTTGGTTAATCTCAACAAAAGACGATAGTTTATTTAAACACGGAAAACAGTTTAATATTAACACACAACAACATGTAGAACTATAGATCTTTAACTTTGTCATTACGGCGTAACCTTTTACGGGTGTTTTGGCGGGAGCGAGCCGCGGTTAGGCGATAACGTTTCGTGCGCTCGTCGGAGCGGCGCGCGGGAGGGGTCATGAGCGGCTGCGAACCGTACCGCGTTTCAACACGAAAATGAGTGTGATACCTAGGAATTAAAAAACCATTACAAAAAAAAAATACCTTTATAAGTTAAAAAAATATTTACGTTATTACAAATTATTTACAGAAAAATACTTTCTTCTGCTACGACACGTTCGAAATTCTTTATTATTGAATTTAATTGTGTAAAAAATTCAAACAGCCGTATACCGCGCAATACGTTCGTGGCATTTTTTAAAATGACCACTCGTCTCGGTGCGGCACGCGCTACTGACAGCACCGCGACGTCCGCTCGGGGGCCCCGTCGATGCGCATGTTAGTGTGAGTGTGCGGTATCGCGCATATGTAGGTAGTTTTCCTACTGTCCATATTTATATTGTGTCTATACTTAATATTATAAAGAGGTATTTGTTTGTTTGTATGTAAGTAGGGGGTAATCTACGGGACAAATGATCCAATTCAAAAAATTCTTTTACTGGCATTATAAAGCTACATTATTTGTTAATGTTATAGGCTATAAATTATATTTATATCACGCATATTAGCGGAGCTATCACAATTTTTGCGGATAAAATCGCAGGCGAAGTGCTAACATATCATATTTTACATATTACAACAGAGTCTGTTGAAGATAAACAATAAGAGGACCGATGGAACCAGTAAGAGGACCTCGTAATGTCTTGCTTACCCAACGCTTAAAAGTCAGTTGCACGTTGTAAAATGATAATATGTTATGAAAGTATTAATCTATATGATAGGTGAACAGTTCCAACCTCAGTTAAACTTTCTATTTAGTGGGAATTATGTTAAATAATGATACTGTATGGATCGGAATGATGGGCTGTGAAGAAGATGGATGAAAAAAGATTGCATGTAGCGGAGATGAAAGTGTTGAGGTGGATGTGTGGTGTGACAAGAATGGATAAAATAAGGAATGAGTATATATTAGAGAGAACCAGGGTCACCGACGTAGCCCGAAGAATTGCCAAACTTAAGTGGCAGTGGGCAGGGCACATTGCTCGCAGAACGGATGGCCGATGGGGCCGAAAAGTTCTGGAGTGGCGACCGCGTACCGGAAGACGTTGCGTTGGAAGGCCTCCCACTAGGTGGACCGATGACCTGGTGAAGGTTGCGGGAATCCGCTGGATGCGAGTCGCACGGGACCGGTCAATGTGGCGACACTTGGGGGAGGCCTATGTCCAGCAGTGGACGTCTTTCGGCTGAAATGATGATGATGATGATGATATATTAGAGGAAGTTTGGAAGTTGCGCCCGTTACAGAAAAGTTGAAAGGGAATCGACTGTCTTGGTATGGGCATGTGATGAGGAGGGAAGAATCACATGTGAGTAAAAGGGTGATGAATATAAATGTTGATGGATGGAGAGGGAGAGGAAGACCAAAGAAACGATGGATGGATTGTGTGAGGAATGATATGAATGAAAAATGTGTAAATGATTGTGTGACGGTTGTCAGGGGAGAATGGAAGAAAAAAATATGAGGCACATGAACATGGGCAGGAAGATGATGATGATGCATCCGGTCAGACTGGAGGCCAATCCCAACATAATTGGGAAAAGGCTAAGCAGATGATGCAAATGATTAGGTTGTGCAAATTGATAAGGCAATTACGAGTTCAACTATACCTACTATAACTAAGCCAAATATTTGTTTGAAGCGAGAATCAATGCCGCAATATCCTCGATATGTTATTTACATAGCTCTGAACATCGAACTTCGATGTTCTGTAACTTCAGGAGCGTTTACCTATGGTTTGAACTAGTGATGTACGATCCGATCAGATATTTTACACTATCGATATTGGATGTGATACTGAAATATTTTGGATTGATGCAGAAGTATCTATTGGTACCGGAATGAAGAGATCGTTTCCTACTACATTGTCGAAGATTGCATGATCAGTCAATTGAAAAGAATACCAAGACATTCAAATATTTACGAATGACAAGACGAAGAAAATCGTAATCCAATACTACTACTTTACGATTACTATTTAAATCGGTCTTACTAGTGTCATACGCCCGATTGAAAAAAATTTTGATCACGAACATTTTCGATTTGATACACGAATGCTACCTTCGTGTATCAAATCGAAAATGTTCGCGATCAAAATTTTTTAATCAAAATATTCCCAATGTCCATATTTGTGTCTGAGAAGTCTTTTAAATTCTCACTTTTAAAACTCAAATCTGTGTGGTTCTTTCTTCAAAAGACCATCTCAGACACTAATCTGCATAGTCCTCATGTGAATTGAGCAAGATTATGTCTGGACTTCAAAAGAGACGATGACCTCTGAGTTTGTTTCAGCTGTTTCTTCTCAGAGTAGTCAGGTACGAAACACCGGCCCCATCTAGTTTTAAAAAATGACGTGTAAAAGTGTTTGTAAAAACCTACTTGCAAAATTAACATCATTTATCATTTATAAAATAATCTTTTTGAAATAATACAAAAAGAGGACACGAAAGGATTACACACAAAACAATTCCCAGAATTTTGACTGGACTTTTATTGAGGATTAATAAGTACGGTACGGTTTAACAATGATCGTGACTAACAGCCATTTTAAATAACTTACTCACAGGTATCGGTAGGTTGCTATCTCCTTCTGTTTGACATTAGCTTACGAACCGATAGAAAAAAAACGTCACAGAAAATCTTTCTTTGATTTTTCTATGAATCAAGTGACAGGTAGGTGACGCGGATAGGATATTTTAAGCTAACTTTGTTTATAGAAACACTGATAGCTACGAAACGTGGCATATTAACTGACAGTTAATATATTGGTAAGTTATAGAAAACGGGCGATATAATACGATAGAATAGTTGCGATCCGGATAGATTCAAAGTAACGATAGGAGTATTGTGCATCCCTAGTTTGGACTATTAAGTAACTTACTCGTGTAAGTCTAATTGCTAGCAGTCGATATTATGACTGTATTAACTACTTAGGTGAGACAAAGGTACGTTTAGATAAGAGTCAATGGAAAACTGAGATATACTTGACGTAGGAAAATAATTTTTTGAAGTGACAAGATTTTCATATTTTTCTTGTAGCTTCGCGCGTCCGTGTGAAGGCCGGAATTTAATTCCGATGGGAACGCGCTTCTATAATAAATGAATAACTTCTATGATAAAAATGTATCCTAGATAACAATGCCCAAGGCATTCAGTCCGCCTTTGTACAGTTTTTACAAGTTTTAATAAATAAATAACATGCTCTAGCTAATTTTATCGAAATGCGTTTAGCGTTTAAGCAGTTACCCGCACTAGGAATTTCAACTGTATCGTGGGTTCGTTTAGAAACATCTAAACTCACATACAAAAACAGTCAAACCCGGAACAACAATCTGTAGGACACATAAATATTTGTTTCATGCGGGGATCGAACCTTTGACGCGCAGCGCAGACCGATAGACGTACAGTCTATTGCTTTTATAATTTACTAGCTGATTCCCGCGGATTCGCCCGTGTGGTTGTCGGTTATCACGACCTATAGTAAAGCTCCCAGACGGCTTCTTTTTTCCGACACCTCCAACAAATATCATTAAATTTTAATAATCGGTGCAGTAGCTTTTGAGTTTATCTCGAACAGACAGACAGACAGACGCCGCGGAGGACTTTGTTTTATAATATGTAGTGAGACTAACATCTTCTATCGCGTTATGGTTGGAAATTATACCACAGGAAAATTTTAACTTGACATTTGGTAGTAATGTAGTAATGTATATATAAGTAAAAGCAGCAAATAATAGAATAAGTTTTAATAAATAAATATCGTTGGACATACAGCGCCATCTAGTGCCACACTAAGCAACGAGGCTTGTGTCGTGGACACCAGATAGTTGATATACTACATAGATACTTTTTTGTTTGCAAATACATACTTAATATACATATAAACATTCATGACTCAGATACAAATGTCCTTGCTCATCACACAAACATTTGCTCCTACCGGGATTCGAACCCGGGACCCTAAGAACGTAAGGCAGCCTCACTAACGCTGCGCCATTCGGGTCGTCGTAATAAGTTTTAAGTTTGCTTTAGAATACTGTTATTAGGTTCAGTTGATCTGAATAAAGGCCATTATTATTATTATACCTGTACCCTGAATCATGTGTTCAACAGCTTCGGGTCAGCTCATAGGGGAGTTCCAGATAAATACCTGCATGCAGACAAGCACAGGATACTCAGAAATAATTGTCTGAAGCAGGAATGTGTAGCATCCAATCTTCATCACGAAACACTGATTCAATTATCATGAATTTCAGTGTAGGTATGTTGTAGGTAGGTAGTAGGTACCTACCAAATTCCACGTTGCGCATGAAAAAGTCTAAATAATAAATATTGCTTTTGTCTTTTTAATTTCTCAGTAGCGTTGTGTGCCAGGTTGAAGGCAATATACTTGCCTCCTATTACGTGTTCCTAACTTCAACATAACTGATGAATTGTGGGTGTACTGGTAAATGTCTGCCTAACCCTTCGGGAAAGACAGGCGTTATGCTATATACTGTACAAGGGAAAACGACACTCAATACGTTAGTATAGGCATGACGACAGTATCAAATAATTGCAAATCTATTTAGTCCGTCAGTTAGAGTATTGGAAATTAATGGACACGTATTTTTTGTTTTTGTAAATCAATGAATATTGACAAAGATAAAACGCATCAAAACTCGGGAGTGGGGGCTCGTGACGTCAGAACTAGCTAAAAATTATACCTAGGCGTGACGTATTGAGAATTTTAAAAGCGTCATCTTCGTCAATTTTGATTTACGTAGGTAACAAAAGAAGTAACTGACGGACTAATTAGTTTTTTTTTGAGTACATCATTCTGAACCCCCCGAAAAAGACAACTGTTTCACACGGTCAAAATGT
The DNA here is from genome assembly GCA_941918905.2 of Xestia sexstrigata. NCBI lineage: Eukaryota > Metazoa > Arthropoda > Insecta > Lepidoptera > Noctuidae > Xestia > Xestia sexstrigata. The sequence goes on from OW799214.2 coordinate 14,744,726, forward strand.
ATGGAACAGCAAAATTTTTGGTAATTATCGATTACATATTTCTAAGGCGTGAAGCCGAATCTCCTCGTCACTGCGATTAAATGATAGCAATGAGGAGGAGAGACGAGTTTTTGTTTTCGAATTTTGACCCCCAATATCTCCGTAACTAGAAGGTAAACTAACTAACCTTCTAGTTACGGAGATATTGGGGGTCAAAGTTCCCACTTTTTCACAAGTATTTTTTAACTACAAGTTTTTAATGTTATGACTTTACTTTAAATACCTCTATGACCCGTTGACTACTCAATGCATCCATCACATGCACATTGTGTTGAATGCGTTACATTGAGTTTTACTGTAAAATTAGATTTTTCACCCCCAAAAATAAAGTAGTTTCCCAGCAATAATTTTTGCGCAGAGACTCAGTTTGTTGAGTAGAATGTTTGGTTGACGGCTTCGTGAAGAGTTCGTTTACACCCTGTATGTGGGGGTTCAAAAGTAGGCATCGAGCTACGAAATGAAAAAGGGTGGTAACCGTGGCGTCCGTGATGTGATGTCCCCTTCCACCTTGTATTGTACATATTAATGAAATTAGTCTTTTCAGTCAACCATCATCATCACATCATCATTTCAGCCGAAAGACATCCACTGCTGGACATAGGCCTCCAAGTGTCACCACATTGACCGGTCCCGTGCGACTTGCATCCAGCGGATTCCCTCAACCTTCACCGGGTCATCGGTCCACCTAATGGGAGGTCTTCCAACGCAACGTCTTCCGGTTCGCGGTCGCAACTCCAGAACTTTTCGGCCCCATCGGCCATCCGTTCTGCGAGCAATGTGCCCTGCCCACTGCCACTTAAGTTTGGCAATTCTTCGGGCTACGTCGGTGACCCTGTCAACTATACTCGTAATCAATTTGTGAGTGACCATGGCCGTGACTTTCAGCCTAATATAAGAAATGTACGTTGCGACCATGACTCGGCAACTATTGCATGATTAATTATTGTTCCAATTAACACCAATTTATGCTGTCAAAATATTGAACCTTATAATTATCACTTATCTACTAACATGCTATGCCATTGGTAAAGAGATCTTAGCTGTTCAAGGCTTTATTAATACCTATATTTAGGGTTCCGTATAAGAAATAAAAAAAAAAACGGAACTCTTATAGGATCACTCGTGCGTCGTCATCTGTCCGTCTGTCTGTCACAGATAATTTGCTCCGAATCTACTGGAACAAATCGGATGAAATTTGGTAGGATGGTGTAATCTTATGACCAGAACACAGATGTGCAAAGTAAACAATTAAGGATAAAGGGTGATTAAGGTCATTTTCGTGGGACAAATAATGAAAAAAAAAAAGTTTTGCAAACCTTACTGTGTCATATATCAAATGAAAGGGCTCGTTATATGAGGATCTCAAATATATTTTTATATTTTGACTACCTATATTCAAACTACTGAAAGAAGACGAAAATTGACCATTCCTCCCCTCTGATCTGCGAAACTACTGAACCTCAAATTTTGAAAAAAATACAAAATATAGTTCATGGCTTGTAGATTACAGGAAAATCTATAATAATTCTATCAATTGAAAATAAAGTGGTATTTCACTTTGGTATTGTACGGAACCCTCTCCACGCGAGTTTAACTCGCACTTGGCCGGTTTTAGTTTGTTACCGTGTAGAGACCTGAAACAGGTTGGTCAATTTTTTCCGGTGAAGATTTTTAATATTCTAGCCTGGAGTGCAAACGTGATGCTGTTCCACAAACAATAGGACACATGATATCGTGTCCTGCGTGCCCTAATGCCTACACACCCCAGGAATTAATTAATGCTGCAATAGTGCCAAATGCTCTGGCCTGACTCTGTGGATTGTCTTCGACACGCTATAAAGAAAAAATCATCATCACCTGCCTAGCCTTTTCCCAACTATGTTGGGGTCGGCTTCTAGTCTAACTGGATGCAGCTGAATACCAGTATTTTACATGGAGCGACTGCCTATCTGACCTCCACAACCCAGTTAGTACTGGGTAATAAGATACTCCTTGATAAGACTGGTTCTCAGACTGTCGGGCCACTGACTACCAGCTGTGACGACTGTCAAAGATCTATATACGAATGAGAGCTGGGACCAACGGCTTATCGTGCTTTCCGGGGCACGGAGGAAATGCGGTATGTTATTATGGACACCCAATAATAGCAAGCAAACGTCTAAAAGTATAAAATTCAATACAATAAAATAAGTTCATTGAATTGCCATCTCAAACTTTATCCGCTTTTTTAAACCTATTCTGCAAACAGTGTGGTTTTAAACATGTTCTATTTACAAACCTACAGAATTCGAGCAAGTCCAGATAATTAGGTGGAGTGTACCACAATGGATGGTCGAAGCACATCGGAACACAATTAGATTATCCAGTTACTTTTCACATTTGATCCCGTATTACTGCAAAGGCTCACAGACGAGGCAAATTAAACGGAGCTTCGTTTGTTGTTCCACTAATCACCGTCAGCTCTAAGTTCTCAGACTCAGTCTAAACTAAGTTGGATTTAGTAGTAATTAGCTCTTTGTTCCCGACTTTGTAGCTGTGATGAATTTGTCCGTACAATCTTTGACACTCCATTTCAATCCTTTAGGCGATGGTCTATATCTATACTCATAGTTTAAGTTATCGCAACATATAAAAACTCACGCGTTTGGGCCACAATGGGGGTCGGCAGAAACTACAGAACGCCGTCAGTCACGATCCTTTTATAAGTATTTCACCGCCTCCACGATTCCACGATCAATTATCTGGTCATCACACAGTGACGCTGGTTACGAGTACTACGAACCTGATCTTTATTTATTTACTTGAAGAACATCACAATTCGCCAAAAATATATTTCATCAAAATCGGTTCACTGGATTAGAATTGGAAACCAATATTTCGTCATTTGTTAGATAACGAAAATCAAACATTCGACGACTTCCGTGATTTTGGAGAAACCAACGAGATTCGTCATAAATTTGATCTCATGTTAGGTATTTATCAGGGAAACCACTTGTCAAGTTTATGTGTTTAAACTAATAATAGTTTCAGTGTCAACAGACTTATCAAATACTTCAAACGAAGACCTTGGCCTTTTAGCTCAGACTAGACTCTCACTAAAGTCATTTAAAAAACTTTCATAGATTCTATCTTATCTTACTAGAATCGAGAATAACATTTTCTTGTTATCCTCGTTCGGAATTTCATTTAAAATTTCAAGAAATATTTGCAACTGTTTGTAAAACATCAAAGACAGTTCAGTCTTATTGAAAGTAAGTTTTCATTTCGAGATATTGGTATTTAAATAATATTATCTCATTCCGATGTTAGGTAACGTTGCTTGTTGGCTAGTTTTTTTTCTTTTACGTAAAAAAGTGCGTCTTGGGAATATAAAGGGTGTAAAAAATCTCTTAACGAAGCCGAAAGGCACTTAAATTGTTTTCCCCGTCATTGCGATAATTTTTTTGTTAAACACCATACCTGGGAACCTTCTAGTTACGGAGATATTGGGGGTCAAAGTTCCAACATATTTGACAAGTTTTTTTTAAATACAAGTTTTGAATGTAAGATTTTTACTTTAAACACCTCCACGATCCCCGTACTATTCAATCCATCCATAAGCACAATGTTTTGAGTGCGTTACATTGAGTTCTACCACAAAACATGATTTTTCACCCCAAAAAAAAGTCGTTTCCCAGCAATCATTTTTGCGTAAAGTTACATAAGTTTGATGTACAGAATGCTTGATTGACGGCTTCGTGATGAGGTTATTTACACTCTGTATGATCAACGCCACCGTATATAATATTGATTTGATTTGATTATTATATGCTTTTATTCCAAAAAATCAAAATCGGTCTGGTAGATTTTACTTAAAAAAAACATCAAAGAAACAGAAATTAATTTTGTAACAATTTGCACGAATTGTAAAATAACCGACATAAAAGCAAAGTAAAAAGTTGTTTTGTAAAAAAATAAAAAAATTCAAAGATGGAAATTAATGATGTTACTTTGGCACGCAGTCGGAGACTACGTATATTTTTGATCAGTCAGTGTGCTAATAGGTTCAAATTATTTATTAAATCTATCCAGCTGATAGTTAGGATGTTTCTGATTGGTAATTGGGTGCATTCCTTGAAATAGTTGATACTAGAACTAATTTGCAATAATTTTGACCCGATAACTTGGGGTCCAAACTTTTTTTGGAGTTTTACGTTACGTTAACGGTTTTTTTGGAGAAATTCATACTTTTAAAGCTTGTTTGGAAATTTTCCAAGCCACCACCACCAGCTGATTGTAAGAAAAATATAAATTAGGTCTAAGTGTTAGGGACTCGTTTCAGGAAATGCACCTAATTACCAATCATCTGTAAATCGTTCTTTTTATCAGCTCTTAAACGCGGTTTCGCTTGCCTTATGGTCGCAAACTCACTCGGGAACGTTTTAAGATATATCTAGTAATTTCAAGAAGTATAAGTTTTTTGTTTTACATCTCAGATTGAACTAGAAGACTTGTAAACGTTAGCGTTTACAAGTCAAAAATAATGAACCCTTTGTAAAGCGATTTACGAATAGAAAATGGAATTAAGATACCGCCATTCCTGCTAAATGATAGTGACCGAATTCATCAGGTTACGTCGGTAACTTAGGTAATAGTGATTTAGTATTGGGGACGAAGGGATAATAAATAACTTTAACCGAAATCTCATGTAACAACGTATTTGGAGTACCTATGTTTATTCAAGCTAATCCATACTATTAATAGTATAAAGCTGGAGAGTTTGTTTGTTTGTTTGGTTGAATAATCTAAGAAACTAGTAATTTGAATGGAACAATAGGCATGACGACAGTATCAAAAAATTGCAAATCTATTTAGTCCGTCAGTTAGTGTTGGAAATTAATGGACCCGTATTTTTTGTTTTTGTAAATCAATGAATATTGACAAAGATAAAACGCATCAAAACTCGGGAGTGGGGGCTCGTGACGTCAGAACTAGCTAAAAATTATACCTAGGCGTGACGTATTGAGAATTTTAAAAGCGTCATAAGTCGAGCGTCGTTTAAGTCAATTTTGATTTACGTAACAAAAGAAAAAACACGGGTCAAATATTTTCGGATAATCTAACTGACGGACTAATTAGTTTTTTTTTGTCGTCTCGCCTATTATTTAAGTGATGGATAGATCATTTATTGAGGTAGGCTATAGGCTATATGACATCACGGTACGACCAATAGGGGCGGAGCATAAATGAAAAATGTTACACAAACAGGAAAAAATGTATTTTTTAAATAATTTTACGCTGACGAAGGTCCGGGGCAAGTCCGGGCGACAGCTAGTATTATTAAAAATGTGAAAGTGAGTTTGTTTGTCACGCCTTCATGCTTTAACGGGTGATTCCGATGACATTTGGCAATGACCTAGATCCACTCAGGCGATTCTGCGGGTAAAAGTTAGAAGTTATAGATTGAACCGATCTAAGTAGGTTTAATACCTAGTGTTAGGTTTAATTGGCGTACAATTGATTAGAATTGAAAAAAAAAGCACTCATGCATGTTGGTGCTATTGTACTACTTTTTTCTTAACATCAATTAGGTAATTCATCATCATCTCCTAGCCTTTGGTCAACTATATTGGGGTCGGCTTCCAGTCTGACCGGATGTATCCGGTTAGACTGGAAGCCGACCCCAATCGATCGCGATTGCTTATCTGAACTTCACAACCCAGTTACTAGATAACTCTTGATAAGACTGGTTGTCAGACTTGAAGACAAGAATCCTGAAAGTCTGTTTCAGGATTCTCACTACTCGTAAAGTCGCAACAACTGGCAAAGATCTACAAATGACAGCCGGGACCAACGTGCTTTCCGAGGTATGGAAAAATAATTAATTAAAATCAGTTAATTAAATAAAAAGAGGTCCAATAAAACACCCCAAAAAACTGTGTGCGCGACAAAATATAATTATTTTATTCAGATAAATAGTGCATCAATTCGGACGTTAGCAAACACTTTCCATCTTGAACAATACATTTTATTTACACTGTAAAATATTAAATCGATCGATATCGCGTTATTGAAATTAATAACTATCGAATAAGTACTTATGTTTTTCAGTATATTTTATTTCAAACTTATCTAACTCAAGCGCGCAACTTAGTTACTGAAGGTAATATAAATAACAGATAAACAATAAACGATTCGTTTATGGGAAAAAATAAATGGAACTGCTTACTTATAACTAAGACGATAATAAACATATATTTTATTGTGAAGAAGATAGAATACCGGTTAACGCTTATACAAGATATAACGTTATTTCTTCATCTCAATTTTACATAATAATCTCCAAATTAATATGTAAATAACTACTAAGAATCCTGTCACCTCATTGTGTACACGTGCGGAAAATCAAATAAAGCTAATCATACATACCTGTTGTAACAAATCCACCAGCTCGAACTATTTTATATCACATACGTCACAAGCAAAACGAAACAAACCAATTATTTTGTAACCATGAAGGCCAAAACAAGTATTATCACATCCAATAAAATTTCACTTGATTCAGTGGTTATCAGAGTGGCAGGCACTGTACTCACTACGATACTAAACGCGGCAAGTAGGTATTGAAAAAAAAAATGGCTCTAGATTCTGAACGTGCTATTTCATTTGTTAATTAATTTTGTGAAGAAATGGTCGGTTTTAGCCGTGGTTTTAGTGTTCGTGAGAAACGCGCGCGCCGCACTGAGTGCGCGTGCGATCAGTCGGAACGGCCCGGGAACACGTCACTATAAAGCCGTGGCTTAAACCTTTTTTGTACGTACTCATCCTTTTTAGGGTTCAACGGGATGCGAGAACCGGATTGTTGTAACAAGTTTATGAGATACACCGGAGGATTGATCGATGTCGAGCAATTGTCAAGAATTTTATATGAATACTTGGCTTTTAGGTCAAAATAAAATATTTGTGCTGCTTCTGTATGATTTTGACTTAACTGAGCTACTTGTAGTGAGGAGTCATTATTAATATTAGCAATAATTTCCTGAAAATATGGTATAATAGGTATATGTTGTCAAACATACGAAACCTCAGATGCCTAAATATTACGATTTGTGTATACTTGATTCAACTAATTTGATGCAATTGACTATTTGTAAGAGACGAACTGTTGACAGATATTTGCCGTGGGTTTTTTGTGTCGTCAATTATTTCAATTAGTCATAAATATTGAATCAAGAAAACAAATCATGAGGAAAATTATTTAAGTCGACTTCAAAACAGGAGGAAGTTTTGAATTAGTCGTTTAGATAGGCAGGTATTCCAAATGATGATTATTATTTAATTAAAATCAGTATCAAGTCAGTATCCGCCGTGTGGTTGTACCTACCTATCCATTTCTTCATTATTGCATAAGTATTTATTATTAGTTATTGTATTGTATTTATAGTATTGTTATACGTTTTTCTTTGTATTTATGAGTAGGTATGTATGTATTGTATATTATATCGAAAATAGATATCTGTTTTATGTATTCCATTTTCTTTTCTTTTTATTAACACACTGTCTACATTTCTTTTTACACGACTGCCCAAAAAAAGAGTGTTATGTTTTCAGGGTTCGTGTATGTATGTATGTTTTTTAGTATCTACTTTCGCAGGTATGCTGGAAGAGATTTCTTTAGAAATAAGTATCACCTTTGTACTATTTTCTGTTCCTTTCTACTTTTCGTTATATTTAGTGTGTACATAAGTTGTTAAATAAAATAAATAAATAAATAAATCAATTGAATCATGCATGTACCTAAAATAATGCACCCTAAGCCTTGCCAAATACAACATTGCAATCCAAGATGCAATTTGCAAAATAATTAAGAAAGTATTTAAGAAAAAATATGCGAGTAAAGTTATTATACTAAACGATATTTATTTATCTACAGAACCCGAATTGAATCAAATATTTTTATGTAAACAGGAAAAGTATAATAATAACATGACGAGAACAATAAAAGTCGAAGTTTTTTAACGCATAATCATCTGCCTGTGTTTTTATTTTACACGTGCAACAATATCATTAAGGTAGTAAAATTATTTAAATGGTTTAATTCAGTTAAACCATTTTGGTGTTCCGGGTTACTTGAAGATCTTGTAAAACAGTAATTTCTTACGTATAAGTTCAAGAACAAGACCTGTCATTCTTTTCATTGGTGTCGATTCTGTTGTGCACAGTGCTATTGCTATCTTGTTCTCTCTAATAAAACGAGAAAGAGACGGACGTAATCACGCACAATGGTCCACTTCAAGGACTAAGTGCGGAAACCAATACCCCATGATAGATAGACGGACGTAATTTAGACCTGTAAAATTTAGTTGGAACTTATATTTCCATACAAATGAAGGCTGCACGTAAAAACATGTCGACTAAAAACATGGTGAAGCGCAAGTCGGCAAGGCATAACTAGTTTGACATTTCTAACTTAGTTCATAGCTGTAGCCGTCCTTTTCTCGCACTGCCTTTTAGTAAAAGATAGCAATAGCCTAAACTAAGTTTAGTGTGTGCTGTGCACAACAGAATCGACACCATTGTGTTCTTCATCTATCATTAACTTCTGGAGGTAGTTGTAGTGGGTGGGTCCCTGTCACACTAAAATGCAAAGTGTGCACCTGTGGAATGCATGGACTAATATATATAGAATGAGAGTGGAATGTGCCAAATAAAAGTAGTACTTAGTAGTATATTTAATGCGCTTATATATACTTTAGAATTATCCTGAAGCATAGTTTCAGCCGCATTCGGCCCTCGTGAATGTATCTTGTAGTAATTATTTTAGTTGTTTTTATTTTTTTATTTTAGTTCTGTTGTAAGGATTTAGAATTTAGGACACTTGGAACACTATCCAAGAAGTGGGCTTACATCATCTGCGCAGCCATTTTCCTCAACTATTTTGAGGTCAGCCTAAAGTCTAAACAGATACGTCTAGATACAATTATCTTACATTGAGCGACTGTCTATTTCAACTCCCAATCCTGACCTGTAACGACTGACAGCCGGGATCAAATGGCAAAATGCTATCCAACGGACTTTCCGAGGCACGGAGGATACTCGTTAATAAATGAATGATCACCCATCCACCGACCTACCTCGGTAAACGTAGCAATCGTCATCTCGTCAATCTAAATCGTCGCTCAACAATTGGCCATCGTTTGACAAAAACCGGTATTCAGTGAATGTTCGATCACAAAGTACCGATGATGTTCGCTCTTGACTTTAGAACTCGTCTGTTTGGCTTAACATCGGTCATTGTGTGTGTGGTGTTGTGAGAACTTGATCGATTGTTGCCGATCATCGGTTCTTGGCGTGTAGTTTATTTAAATATTTTTAGATTACTTTTAAAGTATATATATTTCTATATATATTTCTCTGTAATGAAGACTTGGATTTTTAAACAAATGGAAGTAGGTACTTCACAATCAATTGCCAATATTTCGTAAAGTACTTAAGTAATTAAATTTTACTGTTGCACGTGTTCCGTACCTACATCATTCTGTTCACCACAAAAAAAAAGACTTCTTTGTGCCGTACCTTATTGGTGCATAGATGCTTGGTGCACAGGATGCACGTCGATAAATGTGGAGAAATTAATATGCAAAGTTAGAAACTAAAAGTTTGCCGGTATGTTATAAGCTTCCCATAAGCTCATAATGCAACTTGGTCTAGCAGAGAGCTACCAGTTTTTACAACTTTTACTGAAAATCGATTAGGGTGGGTACTACAATCCTTCCTACGTGCATTTTGTGGTGTGCACACGTCGAAACGTTTCATCTGCTTTATACCAAGTTGCGAATGTAGATACCTATGGGGCCGGTTTGCGATTTAATGCACCGGCCGTAAAAAGGGGGGTAGATAAATAGAAACGAAGGAGTGAATCAAGACAAAACTTGGTCTCTAAATAATTAAGTAAACAAAACAGAGTACTTGTTGTAACATATCAACGTATAACGTTAAAATTCCTTTCAAAGTTTTGTTTTACGGTTTGTTTCAATGCAAATGATCATACAATATTCTAAGTGTGTCCTCGTGCCTTATTGTGATCAAAGCTTTAAGTCCATCGTTAACGGTTACTATTGGGGTTGACACGCTTTTAAAGTCCCTCGGTGATGTTAACTGACGCCTTCGTTGCGATCAGACGCAAGCGTGCAGCATCACATTTTTTTCCTCAATCATCATCTGCCTATATAGCCTTTTCCCAACTATGTTGGGGTCGGCTTCCAGTATAACTGGATGCAGCTGAATACCAGTATTTTACATGGAGCGACTGCCTATCTGACCTCCACAGCCCAGTTAGTACTGGGTAATGTACGATACCCCTTGGTAAGACTGGTTGTCAGACTTTATGGGCCACTGACTGCCAACTGCTTCGTTCTTTCCGAGGCACGGAGAAAACACGCTATGTAATGGGTGGTCACCCATCCACAGACCAACCTAGGCAAGCACGGCTTAACCTAAAGATCGACCTGAGCGGCTGTTATTATTTAGCCATGAGCTCCTCCAATAGAAAATAAAAAAGTTAAAATCCTATCGCACTGCTTTATTCTGTTTCTCTTCAACCTACGTGTTACAAGTTTTTGCTTGACTGACGGCACCTCGCAAAAACTCAAGGTTTCATGATGCAAATATAATTTATTCACTGAAAAAACTACGTATTATAAAAGGCTACTGACTAATAACATAATCCATTGTTAGATTCACTGGAACGAACAACGGTTTTAACTTTAAGTCAGTTTGTTGGAATACTTTACTGTACTTTGTTGGTTTTGGCTCAAATTCCTAGGTCGGGCAGTGTTAGTGTATTTTGCCTTTAGAAACTTTCACAATATCAGTCACGGAGTCTGGATTTGTGTTCGGTTGATGGCAATAGACTCGCCCCCTATAAACTGGACTTCAACATAACTGGTGAAATGTAGGTGTACTATGGTAGACCTTTGTCAAATTTTCGGGGTTATCGGCGTCATAGCACAGAATAAATAGTACAAGGTTACAGTGTTAAGTATCAGAGAAGTTTGTTATTGCTATAAAACTTTTATTACTGCAAAACTTCATCCTGTAGTTTTAAATTATAAGAAAAAAAAAACAATTAATGAATCTGTTTTGTTTAGTACAAAAAGGAGTTAGTATAGACAAAAGGTGTTTTTGTCGGTTCTTGCTGATTACGACATGGTGGGCACTGCTATACCCGATCGTTGCTCTCACAAGGGTTAACGTTAAGTTTATTGGGGGCAGTATATTGATTGCATACTGCACACGGATCTGAAATGACATTGTTTCTGAGTACCTCTCCTAAATTCTTCCGCATAGCTGAATCAATATTAATTGTAACTAAAACGAGCGTCTGACGGTCTCCTATAATCAATTAGACATTGCTTGGTTGCGACTGAGTCACAAGAAGGTTGCTTGGTAACCCGTTGTATGAGGTTGCGTAACCAATTTTGATGTTTCATAAGTGAATCTTGAGTTACGTTCCTATTTAAATTTAAAATACAGTGGAATGAAGCCGATTATTACAAGCTTTTATTTAACTTGCCTTGTTAGTTGGTTAGTTAATTAGTGTGTATTGATTAAATCTTTTAACAAAATTTCAAACCCATTGATTGAGCTAAAATTTTTTCCAACGATTGTGCTGAAATTTTTCCCATCGATTGAACTAAATTTCGCACACATCTTTGATTCTAGTGACAAATACAATTTTGACTGACATGACTTGATCCTGCAACCAGGATCGTCTTCTTGCGAGGGAATTTCTCAATGGTAAGTAGCACGGAAACGAAATTTAGTTTACGTATGCGTTGAATGTTGATAGATAAACCATTTATTTTCATTTTAATAAAAGCGTGTTTAAAAAACCAGCCAAGTGCGTGTCGGGCCACGCCCAGTGTAGGGTTCCGTAGTAATATAGAACAACAGAATCGTTCTTTATTGAGATAACGCGCGTTATCACAATATAGAACGATTCTGTTGTTCTTTATTCTAAATATAATTAATGGTAAAGTTGGTACAGCGCTATCTAGCGGCAGCTTTGATGATAATATACAGGCCGTCCCACGGATATGCCACATGGAGGGAAAGTACCTTGAATATTGTAGATGGAACATTTTACTGAAAGAAGACATTATTTGAATTTAAAAAAACAATTTAAACTGCATTTATAGATATTTAAATAATTACATGGTTGAACCGGGAATCGAACCCGTTACACGAGAAAATCCATCACCCTGTAGCTTTATCATACCGATTGAAAGGCTTCATCATAAGGATTATTTTTTGCTAAATAACACAGTGTCAGAAATAAAAGGAAGACCATGAATTTTAACATTTTAAATACAAAATTAATCAATTTATCAAATTTAATGCTCTAAATGAGTCCCTTCCTGTTGAATACAAAGTCGCACTATTTTGATTATTTCGCTCCCTGTCGATTTTTTGTTTTTGTTGAAGCCTTTCGACAGGAAAAACCCCAAGTCATTTTAAAAGACTTATCCAAAGATACCCAACACGATGGTGTAGACGACGAAAACGAAATTCATCCCCACTTCACATGTAGGGGAGCTACCCTGAAAAAAATATTTTCCAAAATTTTATTTTACCACTCTGTTGGCGTAATTGATATACAAAATAATTATAGCTATGCTAGAAGCACTAACGGTCTCTTTGCAAAACCTCGGACAGACGGACGGACATGACGAAACTATAAGGGAACCTTGTGAGAACTACGGAACCCTAAAAAAAAGTTTAATTTGTTTACATTAACCAACTACAACAAAACTGCTGAGAAGAACTTAACTGTTATTGTCCTGTCTTAACTCAAAAGGTAATTTGCCGACAGTGCCTGAGCGAACGCGTAATTTGTCTGAGAAAGTTGAAGGCACTTTCCTGGCAGACTGGACACGCTCAACATCGTCAGATGGCGCTAGTTTGTTAAGAGTTCCCGATATTTCGGCGCTGTTGTAGTGTAGCTATATCTAGTCAGGTACCTAATAATTTCTTTTTTACATAAGTACTATTTTACTAGAAACATCTTAATATATCAAAAACATTTTTCCGAACACCACTTTATAATTCCCTTCCAATACATCACTGCATATAAAAGCTTTTACCCACGGCGACGTGTACTTGTCATCCACACGTTGATTCCACTCCGCTGCAATACGGTCAGCCATAGATAACGGAATCAACGCGATTATTTAGAGATGGAAGTACATAATAAAATTCGTGGCGTCGAAATTGTGTCTATGAAATAAAGAAAGCATTCACTTGCAAAGGTATTACGCCTGTGGGTTGAAGTCAGTGCTTGCACCAGTGCTGGTAGTAATTGCTCGTGCCAGTACTGGGACTAAGAGTTAGTTTTCGCGCCAGTGCTTGAAGCAAGTGCTCCTAATACCTTTGCAAGTGAATGTGATGCTGTTGATTTTATTATCATAGATGTAAAATTCAATATTTTGAAAATCTCGGACCTTTCTGAATTACCTCCGAATTCCGGACCCATAGCATGAATTCCGGACGAATGGTAACTCTAGTCGCGGTACGCTTCCACGAAAATGACGTGTGACGTGCACGAAATAAGCTTGTAGTCTGCTTTAACCCACTGAAAAACTAAACCGGGAAATTCGGCCGGGAATTTAGGTGGCATGTCAATGGACGTGTACGAAACGTGCTTTGGTGTGTAGACTGCATAATAAGTGCCGCCTCTGGCAGCGCCTATCGAAGCGACTCTGCTCTGTGGATCAGCCTTTCACGCGCCGTTTCTGAACGAATACGCTCAATTACACACAAGGGATCAGGGTTACGGACTTACGGGACACTTCGATTATTTTGTCGTGTTGACAGCTACATGTGGGTTTGTCGCTTCTTTATCTTCGATTTCTGCAGTTCGCTTCATTGACTGCGAGGAAAGTTATTATAGTGAAAAAGACATGCGTTTTTCAACATGACAACCAGTCTTGCTGTGATAGGTGGTGTGTTAAGCCGTGTACGCACGTACGAACACGAACTAGCGCACACAAACATCAAACTTGAACATTTGGTTCATACGAATGGACAGTATATTCGAACAGGATCGCGAACATAGTTCGAATCGAGTTTGCGCATAACATTCGTGAACTCAGCCATGGCGGCGCCGCGCGCCACCGCGCCGTTGCAAGTGGTCGATTGTGAAGTAGCGTAACATTTATTAAAGCTCTTCGAACACCGTCCATACAGTACATACCTAGCACACATGTTTGACGAACAGAGTGTTCGATGTTCGTTAGTTGTTGCGTATCATGCAACGCAACAAAGTTCGTACGTGTATACACGGCTTTATACAGTAACTGTGTCTTGGAGGTCAGATCGACAGCAGCTTTATCTAAAATACAGGTTTAACTGCATCCGGTTAGTATGTAAGCGTGATGAGACAGTGTGTTTGAGTGATATTCGATAAAAAAACATGATGAAATCATGCACTATTATTGTAGGTAGATAAAAATATGTTAGGAATGCCAAGTAAAAATATAAATATATAATTAAATTTCGAAGTCATTTTGTGTATTTAAAAAAAAAGTGGTGGTTTGGTAGGAATATTTCTTTTTTCTTTTTCATATGTTACGGTAAGTGTGATTAATTGAAAGTTATTAATAATTATCCATCATTTTTAATAGTTTTCTCATGATTTGGGAAATGTGAATATAAAATAGAAATTCATCACTTTTGGCTGTTGTGATTAATCATTCACTACGCTCATACTTACCGTGACCTAAACAACCACAAAGAAAAACAATAAAACGAAGTGTTTTGTTGCATTATTTTGTGTTACTCTAGGTCAAATCTTGTTTGGGATAAAAAACTGAACAAAATGTGGATTTCAAACAATTCTGCAACTTTTAAACGTAGTTAGTTGCATAAGGATTACCAAATATGTTTTAGCGGTTATCAATCATGAACTAAACAAACGCAGTACTTTTTTTTTTTTTTTTTTCGGATGGGAAATCATCAAACGACTCCTCCCGCTGGGCGGAGCAGGAGGAAGTGTCAGACTTTTACTGACTAAAACCCATCCATGATCCTTCATCGCCCTTTGTGTTTCGAGGCCACGGTATCTCTTTCGAACAGTCCTGCAACCCCGGGACAAACGCAGTACTTCATGATAAGAAGTGAACCTATAGTATGAGAGGACCATAAGCCCTCCAGATTTTATACCTATGTTGCGTAAGGTTATAGCTAGGTGTTATACTTTATGCATAGGTACTCCTACAGTCCATAAAAAAAAAAAAAAAAAAAAAAAATTTAGGAATATACAACACAGCTCTTTGCAAACTGGCAGGGTGCATTCAGCACCGTGTTTTGAATCTTATTCCACAGGATTTTTTCGTGTGCATTAACCCCGGCAAAATGTGCTTTACAGAGGTGACACTATGACAAATAAATTAGTGTATCACGAGGAGCAATTTGTTTACTAATAGCTAAAGTAGTTTGAATTGTAGTTTTAAAGTTATTTGAGAAAAAAAAAGATTTTGCTGGAATAACGTTTCAAACCAACCAGGCAAAATCGTTTTTCAAAAATACGTTTCAGCCCGGAACCAAATAATGCATGAATAATGCATGAAAGCTTTTGTTGCGTAGTAAATGTATTTGTACATAGCAAAATTGCTGTGTGTTATGGTTCTTAAGTTATTTAAGATTTTGCTGCGGTAACGTTTTGGGATTTGGATGGGATTTCCCAGATCTCGAAAACGGCTCAACGCAGATAGTTGAAAAACATACCAATGAGAGACCTTAAGTTTAAACCTAAGTTTTTTATTTGGTTGGCGTAAGTAAACCAATGTAATCACTAATTTAGTTATCTGAGTCTCACCTCTCTAGAGCACAACATTTTGCAAATTTATCTCATCTCAAATTTAACGTTTTTTCAGATCCTTTATTTCTATGTAAAATTACATTCCCCGTACGCACCACTCCATTTATGTAAATAATACGGCTAAAATAAAAATAAAAACCATCAATGGATGTTGGAATACTAACGAAAGACGCGTGAAATCAACTGTTTACTTCCTCCCTCGCTACAGTGTTCATCAAACTCGACGTCGCGCTTGCCGTTCGCTACGTGCGATTTGCCGCTGTCAGGATTAGGCATGCGGAACCGGGTTTCGGTCCCATAATAAACCTGGTTTTCATGGGATGTAAAACCCATGTTTTCATGGGTTTTACTATGGGATCGAAACCCGGTTCCGCCTGCCCAGGATACATTGCTGAAGAGGAAATAATGTAAATCGTTATTGGATTCTCTTAGCGTTCCTGAAATAATCCCTGAAATAAGAACCGGTCATCTTAGTATGATATACCCTATCAGTCTGCGAAGGGTTGTCATGTACAGATATAAATACCCATTTAAAAAATTACGTAAATCAAAGCGAAGTCTTAGCTGAGCTGTGTGGCTTTAGTATAAGTAGATCAGAACTCTCGTGAATCAAATGGACTAAAGTGATGTCATCCAATTTATTGCACATCCTGAGCTGCGCGTGCGACGTCCTGTTGGATATTTAACTGCAGTCTAGTTAGTTTAAATCACGCGGTAGGTCAGGATAATCTCATAAGGCTTAAAGCTTAAAGCAACAGGAACCTTTTAAGCAAAGAGATGCTTGTGTTAGGTGACTCCGCTCTACCGCATAACATTTTAGGATAACACATAAAATTCGCCATTTATGGATATAACTTAGAATAGTCACTATATATACTATGGTAAGTTCCAACTAATATAAAAAAAACGATTTGCCAAACTTCAACCGTCTAATAGAAAAGAATGGGTGGGGGGGAATCGTCGGAATACAATATTTTTTATGATTTACAGTCCCTTGAAGCTGTGAAAAAATCAACTTCTATGTTTGCAAAATCTTTGATTTTGATACGCTTCAATCTCATAAACATGTAAATCTTAATGTAATTAGGCGTTGTATGAATATCCAATTAAATATAGGCCATCCAGATATATAGTAGATATATAAATCCAGCAATTCAACGACGGGTTTCATCAATTTTGTGTAAACGTATGGAGCTGTGTTTAAATCGAATGGCAAGACATTAAATTCAAATAGCTTATTGTCAAATTGAAAACGGAGATACTTCTTGGAGTCTGGATGGTCACAGGTTGCAATATAATAAATTTTTGTAACATTTTTTTAGATAGCGTACTTCTTATTTTGCAAAAGCATTCGAAAAGGCCTTCTCACTCTCAACACTTCATAGTACACACATCAAATAATTACGTTACGCTTTCATACATGGCTTGCTCTACCTTGACAAACAATGCGAAATAAGAGGGGTTTTCCTGCATTTATGCAATTCCTTATCAAACTGCTCTTGAAGAGTTAGCTCATCAGCTACAACTTCAGCGTCAGATGATAACGATAACTGTCTAAGGTAAGGTTTGGGTTTGGATTTATTTGATGACTTATAATTGAATATTTCTCGAGTGCGTTCGAAAAAGTTGATTTAATTCAAAATGTAATTCAATAACGGGAAAACCGGAGGTAACTCCGGTTTTGTCTCTCAACCTCGGTTTTCAAAAATCAGTAATTTTTTTCCGGTTTCCGGTTTTTAGCAAAACCGAGTTTGCACGCCCTGAACAAGGCAAAGTAGCGCCTTTTGACTGAGTCTGAGTGTAACGTATCGCACATTAACTTTGCCGCATCCATAAGTTGTTTCAGAAGGGCCAGGTGTTTGTCCTTTTCTTGCATTTTGGTTGTTATGACGTCACTCAAACAGGCCAAGGCTAAGCTGTTTTTGCTGTTTTCTATTCCCTTGTCGCGTTTCACGCTTGCTTCGGGCAAAGCTGCCTTTATTTCGGGATTGAGTATAGGTGGAATTATTTTAGGGCAGTTGGCTGGTGTCAAGTGTTTTTTCCATAATTCCTTCCGTACGTCGTTGTCCAGTCCATTGACAATTAAATGCTCTAGGCGGTTAGCTAGGCCACCGTGAATATCTTTGCCATATTCGGTGGTTTGTGTTTGGTCGTCACCTAGTATGTCGATCAAGTCATCATCGGGGGTAATAATTACATCGTTAGCGGTACCAGCGATTGAGCAAGGCTCAGGGCAAGGTTCAGCGGCTTGCGGGGGCGGCGGCGGGGGCCGCGTATGTATCAGCGGGCTTGGCTGTGGCACCAGCGGTGGTGACGGCGCAGGGGGCGGCGCGTGGCACGGCGCAGGGGTCGGCGAGGGGGAATGCGCCCGCGACTCCGTTGTCTCATCTGACGTTGTATAACTGATTCCAGTCTAGGTCTTGCTATATTGCAGTCATAGTCCGAGAAGATATCCATTGAGTTTTCCGCTCCTGCAAGTCAAAGAGAAAAGTTGCAATTCCAGTGAATTGAACATCTTTCCTTAACTGAATGGTAGATGTTGCAATTCCATTGAATTGAACGCACCATAGATAACGATATAAAAAGCCCTTTGTACTGTTCGAGGTCGAATGAAAAGTAAGTAGGTAAGTATGTGTCAAATTCCAGTGAATTCAACGAACCATTTTTATGGCTCGGCACGGCTTAGACATTTGTTTATTAACAATAACAAATAACATACCTTCATAGCTATGCGCAGATAGCTTGGAATACCCTCGGGATGAAGGCGATATTGAAGAACGTTGTCGCCTGGCACGTTTTAATTTTCTCTCCAATTTATGCAACTTTTTGGTTAAGATGTCGATGTCAATATCACGCTTCCTCTTCGGCATTTTAGATTCGTTAAAAGCATTAGAAAAACACTTTTAGTCCGTACTGACGAGAAAGAAATGTGCAGTGGTGAAGCACTGTAACGTAATTGACAAGCGGAGTTTTGGGGCACGCCTACCGCACAAAAAAAAAAATTAAAAAGAATTCCCTCTTATCTCTCAAAATACTACATGTTTAAATAAGTAATAGGTTTATTATTTCAGGTTACTAATCTCGAGAACAAAGCACGAGTATAATTCCGCGTAGCTGGCGCAACTGACGCCCTTGTAGGTACTTCGTTACTTGATCGCTAGAAAATACTTGTCATGTTGTGTTCGACTAAATCCACATTTATGATTGCAATCCGTTGTTATTTTACTAAAACCCATTAACTTACGGAACCCTCGTTGGGCGAGTCCGACTCGCACTTGTCGGTTTTTTTTAGTATTGTGGATTACTTTCTCTTATAATGAGACAACAGGCAGCCTCTAACATTATTTTATGGCAAAAATCCTTGATAGGTGATCTTGAAAAGTCATACATACTTCCTAAGTTTTCAGGAAAAAAAACGTTAACTTTTGATGACCAATGCAGTAAAAAATGTCTTAAACTTTCACAAAACATTTGGGAACTCGGTTTTTATCTTGATTTGCAACAGGGAATCTGGAAATCCTGCAGTATGCACTTTTTAACGAATCACTAAAAAATAATATATGTCGTAAATTATAAACTGTCCACTAATGTAGGGAAATATCGGAATTTAGTAAACTCTTTCTTTTCTTATACATTACAATACAATTTGAAACAAATTATTTATTGTTTGTGTCGAATAAAAGTTTGTTTTTTTAAAACCTTTATTTATTTACGGGGTTTTTTCTATAAAGAATATGTCACCCCGATAATTACATACAATTAAATAACATATATGTACCTTATATACTAAACTAGCCTACCCGCAGCCTTATCAACAGTAATAATAATAGAATAAAGTGTTCTAGCCCCATCGGACAATGGTGAGGCCAGAACGCTATTATTGAAGCCAACATTAAAACTATTGATAAAAGCTTGACGCCTTTGGACACCGACACGAGCACACTCCGTTAGGACATGATGAACAATCTTCTATGACTCCACAGACATCACAATTTGGTGAATCGACTTTGCGCATCATAAATCCGAAGCTATGAAGCGGTACGTGACCGGATCGGAGTTTCAAAGCCGTCACGGTTTCTTGACTGCTCATCCTGCCCTCACTGAACCAAAATACTCGTGGAAGAGATGGCTGAATCGATCTGTATCAGATACCCTTAGTCAAAGACCTTTCATCAAAGTATTCTAACCAAGGGTAAGAGCTCAGTAATTCAGTATGCCAATGGGAACAAGCGCGTTTTGCGCCTGACGTTTATGTTTGTGTTTTGATTCGTTTCAAGTTGCTGCTAACTGTTTTGATCAGGCGCTCAAAAATGTCTGTAGTTTGCGCACAATAGTAGATAGGGACAACAGGTGAAATAAAAAGGAATTTAATTCGAGGGACTAAGTTGGATCCCGAGAGCAGCGAAGTATTCTACAGTTGAATCATCCCGAACGTAGCAAGGGATTCTAGAGTAGAATCCTGAACGGAGCTAGGGATACAAGAACCGAGATGTTTTTTTTTTAACCATTGACTGCGAGAAAAGAAATTGAAGTACCTATAGTATTTATTTTTCTGAGGAGCTCGAGACTAAACAATAACAGCATCTTTAGGTTAAGCCGTGCTTGCCTAGGTTTTTTAATGTTTTTGAATTTAGAACACAAAAAAATGTTAATTTGTGTATAAAAGTAACTATTAGTTTTTAGTAATCATGTTTATTTATGATATTCTATTTATAAACACAATTTGAATATTCAAAAAATATTTATGACGTAAGTACCTATATTAAAGACGCTTAGTTCTTTGCCGAGAACAAAAAAAAACATTCACTTCACCTCAGACTATAGGCATTGAACCAAGTTGGACTAAGTATAGGTATAGTTATCAGTGGCGTGCAGCGGTATTCCACGAAGGGTAGGCCACGAAATAATGATAACAAACAAAATTTCGTCTGCGCCATCTTGATTTTCGAAAACAACACCCATGAAGAAAAAACCGAAAATTTTCGTCGGCGCCATTTTGGATTTTTATTTTGACCTCATTTTCATTATCAGCGACCCCAAAAACCACGATAATGACACCCATGAAGAAAAAACTGTAAATTTTCGTCGGCGCCGTTTTGGATTTTCATTTTGACCTCATTTTCATTATCAGCGACCCCAAAAACCTCGAAAACGACACCCATGAAGAAAAAACTTAAAATTTTCATCGGCGCCATCTTGAATTTTCATTTTGACCTCATTTTCATCATCAGCGACCACAAAAACCACGAAAATGACACCCATGAAGAAAAAACTGAAAATTTTCGTCGGCGCCATCTTGGATTTGCATTTTGACCTCATTTTCATCATCAGCGACCACAAAAACCACGAAAATGACACCCATGAAGAAAAAGCTGAAAATTTTCGTCGGCGCCATTTTGGATTTTTATTTTGACCTCATTTTCATTATCAGCGACCCCAAAAACCACGATAATGACACCCATGAAGAAAAAACTGAAAATTTTCGTCGGCGCCGTTTTGGATTTTCATTTTGACCTCATTTTCATCATCAGCGACCACAAAAACCACGAAAATGACACCCATGAAGAAAAAACTAAAAATTTTCGTCGGCGCCATATTGGATTTTCATTTTGACCTCATTTTCATTATCAGCGACCCCAAAAACCTCGAAAACGACACCCATGAAGAAAAAACTGAAAATTTTCATCGGCGCCATCTTGGATTTTCTTTTTGACCTCATTTTCATCATCAGCGACCACAAAAACCACGAAAATGACACCCATGAAGAAAAAACTGAAAATTTTCGTTGGCGCCATCTTGGATTTTCATTTTGACCTCATTTTCATTATCAGCTACCCCAAAGACCTCGAAAACGACACCCATGAAGAAAAAACTGAAAATTTTCATCGGCGCCATCTTGGATTTTCATTTTGACCTCATTTTCATCATCAGCGGCCACAAAAACCACGAAAATGACACCCATGAAAAAAAAACTGTAAATTTTCATCGGCGCCATCTTGGATTTTCATTTTGACCTCATTTTCATTATAACCAACTCAAAAACCACGAAAACGACACCCATGAAGAAAAATATAATATCAATAATATTATTAATTATTATAATAATAATACGCGCCAATAACCCCCAGGAATCATTATTTTAATCAACATACACCCAGCACTGGCCTGCAAATTGCAAAAAACCTAAGGAAATTTAAATTACGCGGGCTAAAGAACATTCACCTTGAATCCTGGCCTTGTGTTGTAGCAGCCAATCATAGCCCAGCTGCACTTGCAGGAGTTACCGCCCAAAAATGGCTGCAATCTATACATGTGTGCAGTTCATACACACGAAAATATGCACCAATTTGCCGCTGTGTGCGTAAATTTATCAATGGGTTGAAGGCCAGCAGACTATTTGCCTATAAGATGCGTCCGGCGGGTGAGCGTCGAGCTTCGTAGCAACTTCCAGTACAGTGTTGGTTACGTAACACGGGCGCAAAAATTGCTCTAAGTATTCGAACAGGAGTTTGAACTTCTTTTAATATTTTGTACAAAGTGTTATTTTATTACATAGTTCATTAGTTATAATAATTGCCCCAGTTGGTAGGGTAGGCTTTGTCTAATTGCCTCTTCGTAGCGCACGCCCATGATAGTTATCTGTGGCAATTTTCATTCCCGCACACGTGCGGGAAAATGGAAAAAAACGTGAAATACATTGTATGTTGTACTTAATCGTAGTGCGTTATGGACCAGTGTTCAAGGAAGTGTCTTGAAAAGATTTTTTTTATTTTATTGGTTGAGTTGCTTTGTTCTTAAAAAAGTTTCAATAGTAAAATGTTTTTTTTGTATTATTTTCTTCACAAGTGTGTTGAAAAACGTCGTATGATACACGCGTGTGTATTGATGATTACCGTCCTCGTCTCTCTTAAGACCCTCACCTAACGGCTCGGGTCGCAATTGCGCCTCAGCGGTAATTACGAACATTACACACTTGTACCATAATGTACTATTTTGTTACGTCATTGTGGTTCTTGAAAATAAGTAACTATATAAATATACAAGGGTCGAATTAAAAATTAAAGCTTTAGTATCATATCAAATAATTTAAGTAGGTACGACTAGGTGTCAAAGGGAGAGCTCCCCGCACACACGATTTGTTTTTGTTTTTCCTGTCAATTTCTGAGTTCTGAACAAGGCGACTATAGCCTTAAATAAACTTGTTGCGGAGATTGCGGATCTTCAACTACAAAACTCCTCGATTCAGATGGTCAACCTGTAGGCTAATTCACGTAACTAAAGAAGTGCAGTTGCAGTGCAGTTGCAGTTAAGTTTCGATCAAAACAACGCTTTTCGTATTTTCTACCGCTGTCAGACACGCTCGCGTCAAGTTCGCGTCACGCGAGCGCAATAACGGCATTCTACTGTTGCGCATCTTTGGTGCGTGCTTCGGAACGTAACATGATCGGTATTCTACTAAGTAAGAAAAAGCACTAAAATCTGTGCTGGGGTATTATTTTAATACTTTAATAACCAACGTCATATTCATTGAAATGTAATCGATTCTATTCGATTAATTAAGCTCCAAGCTCCACTATGTTTAAAATTATTTACTCATCATTTAAGTGACGAGTTCATCCATAGTTTAATTTAAATAAGCAGTGGTAATGATGAATTTTAATATCTAAAGTCGAAGTTTCGCGCCAATCGTGTTTGTTTACGATTTATTTTTCACATAGACGCATACAGATTCGATAACAGCTAAGACATATATGATTCCAAATATTACGAACGATGACAATGCCCAGATCTTAGCGTAATTTACTAATACAGAACCAATAACACATAATATTCATTACCACTACTCACTTTGTATTCAAAATAGACGACCATTTTTTTTTTTAATATTTGTGATGTGTGAAAGCGATTATTCTAATCGTTTCTTTTTTTTGTAAGTTTCGATTAACTCGAGTAAATAAATTAAAGAATTTAATAAATCGTTATACGGAAATTAAAATAATGATTATAATATTTTTTTAAGTTTTAATAATGATAATATTAACAGTTTCTTCTACATTGTAGGTACTAAAACCGATCCAACAATAAACAGCACAGATTGGTCTATGACAAAATTCGCGCCTATTTTTTTTCATATCAAAATTTGAATGCACTCGTTAACATGTATAATTGAAACTATTAAATGAACTAGATAATCTATTGTGTTTTTATTTTTATGAGGATTTATAAGACGTTATTACGTCTCCTAAGAGATGAAAGTTTGTATGAAATTCCGTCAGTTTTAAAGTTAGGATCTTAAAATTTTGTGTTTAGGCTGACGATTGAAAATTAATTAATAAGTGTCTCAGCTTTTTGAAAATTTCACCACCAAAGGGTTAAAAAACACACTACATGAAATTAATTAAAAAACCGGCAAATTGCTTGTCGGGCCACGTGCAGTGTAGGGTTCTGTAGTTATCACTAATAATTTCTGATGGTATTTTAGTTTTTTAGTTTTAGATTTTGTTTTTCAATGCAAGTCTTTACCGGTTATAAACAAGGGGGATCCCTTCTTTTTGCATAATGTTCTTTTTCCTAATATACTTTGGCATAACTATTTTGGCATATAATACTTTGCCATATTTTTTTGGCATACAGTTTATGTTGGCATCATTATCTTTGTTTTGGCATAAATTGATTGCGCATAATGTAACTAGGCATAATGACTATTAGCATAATAGTATTTAGGCATACAATTAATTTAATAACGGAATCAAATTTGAGTAATATTTACGTATTTATTTTGAATTAAAAAATAATTAAGTTGTACTACAAAAGTCTTGTCTGCCCTACCCTTAGAGTGTAATCTAAGCCCGTTGTGGGGCGGCATGCGAGCTGGGGAGCAGATGGTTTTAAGCTCGACGCCGCAGCTGAGGCTGGCCGGCACAGCCAGCCAGCAAGCCGAAGCTTCGGTGGTGAGCGTAAAACACATTCGCGACGATAAGCTCGCGTGGGACCGCCGGAGTCCCGCAGCGCCGGAACCGTGACAGAAACCATGCCTGCTGCATGTTTCATACTGCATGCTTGCTTGCATGCTGCATGCTTGCTGCACGCATGCTTGCTGTATGCATGATGTATGCTTGCTGCATACTTGCTTGCATGCTGCATGCATTGCATGCTTGTCGCTTAAAAATAATATTAAACTCCTGCAATTTTCTATGACAGTTCAAACGTTCGTAGCTGTCGCGGCCATGATGTGACGTCATTTACCACAATCTGCCTTGTTTACAAAATTTTTTGCCCTTAATAGAATAATTTTACTAACTGTATGTGCTCTAGTCAAGTCAAAATTTTAATAATTATAAATAATAAAATCTTAGTGAAACTTTATGCACTTTTCAAATGAAAGTGTTTTTTGACACATATACTTTGACGTTACTACCGGCGTTATCGAGGACGACGTGTTTTGAGAGTGCGTTCCGTTTCAAAAAAAAACATGCTACATAAAACAGTAAATTGTAAAATAAGTAATGTATTAGCAACTTAAACAAGTCCACAATATTTTTATGGGCCAATACAAGGCATTTTCAATAAATAAAAAGAATTTTGTATTTCATGCATATTCCCTATTACTATGCTTCTTTGTGCCTATAGAAATACGTTTTAATATCATTATGCGTAAATAAATTTATGCTTCAAAATGCTATGCTTAATCATTATTATGATGTGAAATTACATAAAAAAAATATTGCGTAAGCTGTTATGTGTAAATAATGTTATGCGAAAATATAATTAGAAGTAACAAAAGTATGCCAAGTTCTATTAGGTCTTAAAATTGGATGCAAAGGATAGGGAACCATAACATGATTTTTCCAGATTTTTCAAGCCAGCAGTTTAGCTTTTAGAGGGGCGGGGACGCCCCCGCCGTACCCCCGCTACTGGGGACCGTAGGGGGTACTGGAACAAATATTTGCACTTTGAAGTTAACTATTTCGTAAATAGAGCATTAAATCGAAAAATAGCACTAGCAACCCCTCAGTCATTTCAAAAGACCTATTCAACGATACCCCACACGATGGGATAGACGACGAAAAAAATATTTATCCCCACTTAACATGTGAAAAAAAATATTTTCCAACCATTTTGTCGGCATAATTGATATACACCTCTACAAAATTACAGCTTTCTAGTACTAACAGTCTCTGAGCAAAACCTCGGACGGTCAGATGACATGACGAAACTATAAGGGTTCCTTGTCAGAACTACGGAACCCTAAAAAATGTACAAAAGGATTAATTTCAAAATTAAAATATAATTATTTGAAATTATACCAAGGAGTTTTTATTCAGTCACAAATCTTTTTTTCCAAACTTGATTTCATTGCGACTAACGATTAGGCTGAATGCAACTTTTTAATCGTAATGGTGAAACTTGAGTTCGGTCAGCACTACGAGGTGTGTGTTATGTCATGTACCTATTAGGGTGGTTTTATCATTGTATTTTTATTAATATTTAGCAAGACTTTGATCGTGTTTTTTTTATGAAATGATGTATGAATAATGGCAAAATTAAGAACGCAGATAGAATATTACTGTTTTTATTTTGCTCTTTCGAGTTTTTTTAGCAAATGAGAAGCTTGTCTAAGTACATTATTTCCAACGCGTCTAAGTTACCTAGTTTTTGGAAGGGTTCAGTAATATGTATTTTACACATATTTGGTAACAGACTGACGCCGTTTTACCGACCTCAACACGTTACTGTAAAAATTAACCACAAACTTATAGTATGAAACAGCTGCCGTGACATATTTGACGACCATGTTTGATTTTTTTTGACGACCCGAATGGCGCAGCACATCTATATTTATATTTAAAAAAAAAATCGAATGCTGAAAGTTCACAAAAAATTCTTGAATTTCTTGACAATTCGCATCACCCCGCCGATTCAGCTGATGTGTCATGTCGTGCATAGTGGAGATAATATGGATCAGGTTTTATTATATTCCCCTTTGTTTTTTGTTTGCCTTTGAAAGCTCCTTAAGTCACTCTCAAAGTTTACATTTTGTGCCAGAGATGGTACCTAGACTAAGGCCATTCATGAAAAGTTCATATATTCATACCCAAGCAAATTATTGTTTTTAGTCAGTCAGTAATGTTTTTAACAAACAACTACAACACGTCATTTTAATTAATTCTCGAGTAAAAGTCTAAGTCTTAAGTCAATACCAAAATTAAAAGTTATAAAATTAAAATAACCACATTTTTAATTTTATGAAACAATTCCTCCAGTTGTCAGTTTTATACATGAGTTCCATTGGGGATTAAAAAAATAAATTAAATAAATAAACAAGAGGAACTGATAAAATGGACAACATTAAACCTGAAAGTAAGCCATTGTGTTGACTATCTGATGATACCGATTTTAAAGCCTAATGATTATAAACATATTATTTGCTTGTATGCGTGCGCACGAAGTCATCATTATAAAATCATCACTTGCCCATTATAAAGCAATACTGCAAAATTGCAACGTATTTTATCACGTTGAAAATAATACAAAAATCTCAACGTTAGTTAAAAGCAAAAGCTGTAACAACTGCAACTGCAACTTATATGAAGCACACCTGAAACCTATAAACGACAGTTATAATAAAAAAAAAAAACACTTTGAATGTATATCAAAAAGTCATACACCGTTACATTTTGATCGTTTTAATCCCTTGGACCAGTGGTTTAACTTACAAAATACTATTCATCAAAAGCTTGCACAGAATTGTAACTCTAATAAAAAACTAAAAAATTAAGATAATAGGTATATTGTACCTATTTTATTTTTGGTTAAGTACTATTAATTTAAGAGAAGTTTTTCTAATTTAATTTAATGTTGTTTGATTTTATATTGGATTAAGGGAATTATTTACGTCTGCTTAACTCATTGAAACATAGCTCGCTGTCGTTACAGATACAAAATGGAAAAAAACGGCCGTTTTTTGCAATTTTTCTAACTGTAACTACAGTGAAGTATATTTTAATGAGTTAAATAGACGTCAATAATCTAGAACTCTAAAGTATTGATTTTGCCAATCAGATTTTATATTAATTGTGTATTTAACGAGTTCTGTTTTTTTTTACTAAAGTGGCGCTAGTGTGCCATGGGGGAGCCCCTTAATTTTATTATTTACGAACTAATAGCTGAAGGCGAATCTACTCATTTTAAAACAAAATCCAGTGCACACGATGCCCACATCTCTTTACCTCCCTTACTACTATTGTAAAACAAAAAAATATATACGACCTTTTTACATTATTGTCATTTGTTTTACAAAAATTCCCAGGCTCTGTTAAGGCTTGTCTACGAGCTAGCGACCTTGAACTCAGTAATTATGTAACGAGGGGGTCTCGTTAGCTCGCGATTAGCAAATAATTTAAGTATGTATTATGTATTAAGTAAATGAGAGTGGTTTTTGAAGTAAACATTATTGTTTAAATAAATATAAACTTTGCAATCCCATTTTGAAATAAACAATTATTATTATACTGTTATTATATTATATATTTAAAACTACAGGATGAAGTCTTATAGCAACAAAAGTTTTATAGCAATAACAAACTTTTAACTTCTCTGATACATGACATTGTGAGGCCGGTAACCCCGAAAAGTTTTACAAAGGTCTACGTACACATAGCAAACCTACATTACACCAGTTATGTAGAAGTCCAGTTTACAGGGGGCAAGCCTATTGCCATCAACCGAAGAACACAAGTCCAGACTGATACTTACTGTGAAATTTGTTTTCTAAAGGCAAAATTCACTAACACTTTGCCCGACCTGGGAATCGATTTTGAACTGAACCGCCAACATTATAAGGTTTAAAATCATTTGGAGAAAATTGACAGCCCAAAAGGGCCTCACAGAATGTGCTACAGATGTGCGATGACGTGCAAAATGGCCGTCAACAGTTAAAACTTCAAGTGTTAAAAAACCGTTGTTCGTTACCAGTGAATCTAACAATAGATTACTTATGTTATTAGTCAGTAGTTTTTTTATAAAACGTAGTTTTTTCAGTGAACAAATTATATTTGTATCATGAACCCTTGAGTTTTGGCGAGGTGTCGTCAGTCAAGCAAAAACTTGTAACACGTAGGTTGAAGATAAAAAGATTAAAGCAGTGCGGTAGGATTTTAATTTTTTTTACTAAGGACGTCTAATTGGAGGAGCTCATGGCTAAATAATAATAGCCACTCGGGTCGATCTTTAGGTTAAGCCGTGCTTGCGTAGGTTGGTCTGTGGATAGGTGACCACGCATTACATTCCGAGTTTCTTCCATGCCGCGGAAAGAACGATTAGCCGTTGGTCCCGGCTGTCTGTTGTAGATCTGCGACAGTAGTTACAGGTAGTCAGTGGCCCATAAAGTCTGACAACCAGTCTTACCAAGGGGTATCATACATTACCAAGTACTAACTGGGTTGTAGAGGTCAGATCCGCATCCGGTTAGACTGGAAGCCGACCCCAACATAGTTGGGAAAAGGCTAAGCAGATGAATAAGGACATCCATTGAGGAAAAATATGTGATGCTGCACGCTTGCATCTGAACGCAACGAAGCTGTGTCAACCCCAGCAGCATCCTGAATACGTCAATAATGAACTTAAATCTTTGATCACACTAAGGCACGACGACACATATGGAATACTGTATGATCAAAACACACGTAAAAATCTTTGAAAGGAATTTTAACGTTGAATTCATATGATATGTTACAACAAGTACGTGTATACGTATACGTGTGACGAAAAGTTTTGCGAAAATAAAAATAAATGTTCTATAAGTAAATATTTTTTATTTTTAATCTTTACAAAGTACTCTCCTCTAGCCTCTGTACAAAGTTTCATGCGTCTAAACCAGTTTTCGAAACACTTTTTCCGGTCCGCCGTAGACACCTCGTTTACAGCCGGCTCGAACGCTGACAGCGCATCTTCAGGCGACGAAAATTGTCGACGAAAGTTGAACGCCTTGTACCACTTATAAGAACGTGTTTTTGGTAAAGTCAGCTCGTACGACGAGGGTCTGCTAGGGTCAGCTTCCAGTCTAACCAGATGCAGCTGAATACCAGTATTTTACAGGGAGCGACTGCCTATCTGGCCTCCACAACCCAGTTAGTACTGGGTGATACGATACCACTCGGTAAGACTGGTTGTCAGTCTTTTTGGGTCACTGACTACCTGTTACGACTGTCAAAGATCTACAAAATGGCAGCCGGGACCAACCGCTTAACGAAGAGTCATCTTACTTATATGAACATTATTAATGATATAATGAACAATAATGCCATGGCGACAATATTTTAATTAATTTCGGGTAATTAAAATAATCAATTAATTAAAAAGCTTTTTCCCCAGAGTAAAACTAGTTTTCCCTGATATTTTCTTTTTTGAGTCCCACTGTTGAACATCTGATTCTGTTTCATCACATACAGAAATATATTAAATAGTGCTTATGTTGCAAGCAATCTTAAGCTCCCACCAAAGTTTCTTGAGTCTGCAAAAACATTTTAACAAACGATAGCGACTTTATAAACAACTTAAAAAAAAATCCTCTTGATTTGTTTTCTTGATTCAATGTTTATTATTATTAAATCATTTATTTCGAGCAACAAGACTCCAAGTGTTAGTTACAATATACTTACAAACTATGTTATTATTACACTTACAAACAAAACAAAACAGAAATCAAACTTTGACATCATTGCTGCAAGGTGACAGGCCTAGCTGAAACTTTGCAGCAGGTGGTTTACAAATGCACAATCAAGACTACTTGTAATCATAGATAGGATGCTGTTGGCGCTGCCCCGCACCCTACGGACCAGGGATGCGCACCATTTCCGCATCACGGTGTAGGAACATGGTAGAAATAGTCTATGTGAGTTTCAGCAAACATCCCTGATGCGCTGCAGTGCATCAGGGCAACCAATGCAATTGGACGCGATTTTCGAGAATAATGACCACACAGACTACAAGTGTAAAACGACGTGCAGTAAGCACTAAATATAGTGAGCTTGACCTCTTTAGAGGCACGCCTGAATCTGCAGGCAATCATGTTTGCTCTCACATACAGCGCCCTCCGTTCTCTATCAATATCCTTATCGTCTTTGAGGCCAGTGGTCAATAAGTGACCCAGATTTTATATTTAAATTGATCTACCCTCACAAGGGGTATACCGCTTAGCTTCACTGAAGGTACTGCTTCTGGGTATTTACGCCTGGCTCCAAAGACCATGACTACACTTTTTTAACATTATATGCCAGACCATGTAGTCTGGCAAATTGCTTGCAAGTGGCTACGAGTGTCCTTAGCCCGCAGATTGACGCGCTCAGCAGCACCATGTCGTCAGCGTAGCTAATGTATTACAACTCACGCCCGACTCACGCCATCAATATGACACCCGACACGCATGCTGCTAAGCGTGCCAATAAGATCGTTCACGTATAAGTTGAATAGCGTAGGGGAGCACAACCCCTCCTGCCTCACCCCGCACTCCAACCCATACGGCCTAGACAGGGCACGAGCCCATTTCACACTATTGACTTGGTTTCCATACCAGTATTTTAGAGTATTTGTCACCTCTGGCGGCAAATTTACTTCTTCCATCTTCCTCCATAAAATGTCGTAGGAAACCAAGTCAAGGAAACATGCGTAAACTAGAGTGTGGCGATCCGTGTAGTACTTTACAGTATGCTTCACACTCAATATAGCGCTGTCTGTGGATAATCCAGGACTGAAACCAAATTGGTTATCGTGTACACTTGAGCCGAGCTGAGCTGTTGCTGAGTTTTAGCTGTTGAATTGTTGTTTTTGATGACTAATAATGAAGTAAAAACAACCCACGGGAAATATTTGTCAACAGTTTGTCTCTTACAAATAGTCAATTGCGTCAAATTAGTTGAATGAATAATTATGATGACTAATAGTCAATATTGTTCCTATCTCAAATACACACAAATCGTAATATTTAGGTATCAGGGCAACAGACACATATACAGGCGGTGTAAACGAAGCCATCCACCAAGCATTATGTACATCAAACTACGTAACTTTACGCAAAAATTATTGCTGGTAAACGACTTTTTTTTCAGGTGAAAAATTATGTTTTGTGGTAGAACTCAATGTAACGCACTCATAACTATGTGCTGATGGAGGTGTTTGAAGTAAAAATATTACATTAAAAACTTGTATTAAAAAAAAAAAAAACTAAAAGTTGGAACTTTGACCCCCAATATCTCCGTAACAGAAGGTTCCCAGGTATGGTGTAGAACAAAAAAATAATCGCAATGACAGGGA
This sequence comes from Xestia sexstrigata, assembly GCA_941918905.2. Taxonomy (NCBI): domain Eukaryota; kingdom Metazoa; phylum Arthropoda; class Insecta; order Lepidoptera; family Noctuidae; genus Xestia; species Xestia sexstrigata. Next base: position 14,776,935 of record OW799214.2, read on the forward strand.
GAATAAGTGCCTTTCGGTTTCGTTATGAGGTTTTTTATACCCTTTATTATACTATAATTATTTCCCCTCCGGCAGATTATTTACATCGGAAATAACACAAACACGAAATTATTGATAATATTAATAATGACTCCTCGCTACAAGTAGCTCAGGAAAGTCAAAATCCTCCAGAAGCAGCACAATACATTTTATTTTGACCTAAAAGCCAAGTTTGCATATAAAATTCTTTACAAGTGCTCGACATCGATCAATCCTCCGGTGTATCTTGTTACAACAATCCGGATCTCGCATCCAGTGTTGAACCCTAAAAAGGATGAGTACGTACAAAAAAGGTTTAAGCCACGGCTTTATAGTGACGTGTTCCCGGGCCGTTCCGACTGATCGCACGCGCACACAGTGCGGCGCGCGCGTTTATCACGAACCCAAAAACCGACCATTTCTTCGCAAAAATAAAATAATTAACAAATAAAATATCACGGTCAGATTCTAGAGCAATTTTTTTATTCATTCCAATTTTATCGGATGTGTATTACTTGTTTTGCCTTTATGGTTATGACGGTTATGACGTATGTGATATAAAATAGTTCGGGCTGGTGTTTGTTACAACAGGTGTGTATGATTAGCTATAATTGATTTTCTTGGCTTATTTTCTGACGCTACCAAATTATGCAGTTTTGATTTGATTATCATTAGGCTTTTATGCCAAAAAACAAAATTAATTACGTAAAAATTTGCACGATAAGTAAAATAACCGATTTAAAAAACAAAGTCAAAAAGTTGTCTTGTAAAAAATTAAAATAACTCAAAGATGGAAATTCATGATAAGTACCTACGCACGCACGCATACGGAGACTACGTATCTTCTTGTTCAGTCAGTATGCGAATAGGTTCAAATTATTTATTAAAATCTATTCAGCTGATAGGATGTTTCTGATAATTGGTTCATGGTTTCGGTAATTGGGCGCCTTCCTTGAAATAGTTGATACTAGAACTATTAAGTAATCATTTTGACCCGATAACTTGGGGTCCAAACTGGGTTGTTTTAGAGAAATCAAACTTTTAAAGCTTTTTTGGAATCCACCTCTCCATTTCTTCCTTGGTAATTTTTGATATGTAATGAATTCTTGTGCAAAAAAATATTCTGGACCGAGTGGTTTATTTAAACCATGTACTGCCCATGATATTCGGGTAAATTGTAACTTCCAATTACTCGAAAGAAGTTTTTGAAGCGAAGTTTAGAAACTATCCCTTTGTAACATTTGTGTAGATATATCCAGTAATTTCAAGAAGTATAAGTTATTTGTTTTCCATCTCATATTGATAAGTCTACGTTTGCAAGTTGGTTGGACCCTTTGTAAAGGGATTACGAACAGAAAATGGAATTAAGCTCCCGCCATAACTAATAAATGTTAGTGTCCTATTCACCAGGTTACGTCGTCGGTTTGTGATTTAGTATTGGGGACGAAGGGATAATAACTATAACCAAAACCTCATGTTACAACGTATTAGGTGTTCTGTTCGTTATAGAATACAGCAACATAACTATTCACGTTCCAAAGAAAGATAAGTGTAACATTTGCGCTAAACATGAAAACAATCCAAAGGAGGCAGAAAAGGACAAAGACAAGTTTAAAGCTCACCTGAAAGAGAAATGTGCTACTTATGAAAGATTTACTAGTCATCCAGACTATTCTGTAAACAAGGACACTCTAGTTGCAAGCTTTGATTTTAAATACCATGGTGACAATATTTTGTTATTCTATAGCAGAAAATACGCTGTGTATAAATTTACGATTTGTGAAAGCTCTACTCAAAACGGGTTTTGCTATGTTTGCGGTGAATGTGACGGAAAACGAGGGTCAAAAGGGATAGGGTCCTGCCTTTTCAAGTATCTGAAAGATGTCGATGATAGAAGAATAAGAAAAGTTATCCTGTATTGCTATACTTGCACTGGACAAAATCGTAATAGGAAAATGCTGGCAATATTGCATAATTTTTTGTCTATATCCAAAAATTTCGAAATGATTTAGTAACTTCTTGTTGACCGGTCATAGTTACATACCAGTTGACAGCATGCAATCGGTTATTGAATGAGAAGTGAGAAAATTAACTGTTTGGAGTTACACGCAATGACCTAGTCACATGGAATGTGCTAGAAAGAACCCTCGTCCCTACGTAGTAACCGTTATGGGGCGCAAGGATTTCATTGACTGGGACCCCCGTAACAGAAAAATTGTTTCGACAAAAGACGAAGGACTTGCAAGTTACGGAAATTAGAACAGCTACGATAAATAAAAAAGACTTTACAACCATTTGGACTGAACACTCTATGAAGAAGGAAGTGGTTGTTTATGTCATCAACATAAATGAAGAATTGGCAGCCAAAAAGATAGGGAGTAATCCAGAACGTAAAACTAAAAGTGGGAAGGGAAAAACATCTGTTAGTGTGCCGTCATCACTAGCAGACTCGCCTGATATAACAGTGAAAAAAAATTGTATAGAACTAAGACCTTTGTATAGTACCAAGCTTCCAATAAACAAAGATTTAATAATTCATTAAAAAAAAATGTGCGTGAATGCTATGCCTAGAAGAAATCATCAAGATTATTTGAAGCTACCACATTTCGCTAAAGTGATTGACAATTTGAATCAAACGGATGAAGAAGATAATGTGGGTGAAAGTGAAAACAACCTCTAATATAAAAAAAAAAATATATTAATAAAATTGATATCAATAAACGTTACAGAACGTTTATTGATCTCAATTTTATTAATATATTTTTTAATTGTTATAATGATTAAACATTGATCTCATATTGAAAGCTGGTTAAGCGGTAGCTAGGTAAAATTGTTTAATTTAATTTGATTAACAATCCCTAATAGGCTCTTTTCTCTTTCTACTCTTTTATTTGAATATAAGAATTCAAAGTAAGTATAGGTATTTGTTACTTACCATTTTTAGGGTTCCGTAGTCCTGACAAGGAACCCTTATAGTTTCGTCATGTCCGTCTGTCTGTCTATCCGAGGGTTTGCTAAGAGACCGTTAGTACGGGAAAGCTGTAGTTTTTTAGAGGTATGAATATCTATTACGCCGACAAAGTGAAAAAATAAAATGTTGGATTTTTTTTTCTTTTAGTGTAGCTGCTCTACTTGTGAATTGGGGATGATTTTTTTTCGTCGTTTACCCCATCGTGTGGGGTATCGTTGAATAGGTCTTTTATAATGACTTCGGGGTTTTTAATGTAATTTTTCGATGTAATAAAATTTACGAAATATTAAACTTTAAAGTGATAATTTTTGTTCCAGTCCAGATCCCTTTAAATGCTTAACTGCTGGATAAAATCATGATGATAGTGCATTTCATGAACTTTAAAGAAAAACTATAGCGGTTATGATAACTTTATTAGTTTAGCAGTAATAGTTGTTGGATAATTTTATACCAAATACAAAATCCTTAGAATAAATCCTTTATAGTAACTAAGATGAAGTAGTTGCTTGAATATGACGAGCTACTACGAAACCCTATAACTTCGCGTGGCCCGACACGCACTTGGCCGGTTTTTTCATAATTCGATTATTATAAACGTATTCAATTATAAAAAAATTGTTTTATTCCAACTAATAGAAATTGGCTATTACTTATAATGTATAAAAACATTGCAAGTTATCGACACACATAAATACACACACGGTTCTAATACATTTTTCCAAATTTAAGATATCCGTACGTCAAAAGTGTGTACCTACTTCATTTTCTGTCAACAATCTCTACAACGTTTTTTTTTTTTCATACATCTTTTCAACAAGTCTTTTACACTATATTTTCATTAATATATTGGATCCAACGTAGAGGTCAATTCAATGTAAAGTAATACATTGATGTAACGGACGTCTATTTTTTTAAATAGCAAATAAATGTTATACAGATAGACAGAGTACTAAAATATAAGATTATGCGTAAAATCATATCCGAAAAAGGTTAATTTCAACAAAAGTTATGTTTGATTTAGTCCGAAAAAAACTTTGTCGGCCTCTCCTGAAAAATCGTATTTTGTCCCTTACCCTAATCTATGGGGAGACACACTGTGGAACTAATGGCGCTAGCATAGCTGGTTCCCAACATCGTCATTGGTTGAAAATGTGGTGATGTCATTATTTTTATATTTCAAAATAGCTTAACCTCATTGGTCACATTGAGATTGAGACCAGCTATGGTGGCGCCATCTTAGATTATCTTTGCCTGTGTCTCCCCATTGAACCTACGGTCGACGATATGGTGTAACGTTACATTTTCCTGGTAGGAGCCAGAAAACTGTAAGGTCACACTGAGCACTCACCTACCTAACTTTCAGACTGGGGGAGAGTACGGTTAAAAGAAATAGGGGACGGGATAATAGTACATTGTAATACAAGGGGCTAAAATGACCCATTCCCATCGGTTTTACTACCGAGCTTTAGCGAGGTAGTAATTAGGAACCGAGTTATAATGGGATTGTAGCGCCGTGTGTTACACTGTACTTTTCACTTTGAGTGTGAGAAAAATAGTCAATTTAGTACAAAAACATTTACCTATTAAATATAACTTAATAAAATAAACATCACGGCAGATTTGTTTACTTGAAGCTAAATGTGCGCAACACGCACCAGCAGGTCGCGGCAGCCGGAAGAGAGCACGTCGAGGTACTCGTGGCTCAACAAGTCACGAGTACAAGATTTACTTTACGCTCTAGGGCCTAAAAGGGCCACTTTAGGCCCGCTTCGTAGGGCTATATTGGCGTACTTTGAGAGCATGAGAAGTGAAAAGAAATTTATTATTACTGTACAACCAAACCTATATGGAGCCTACCTATATGGGCTGGAGCTGTCTAATCCTAACTAGGCCAGAGAAGCCAGCGTACGAAGCTGATGATGAAATGGTGAGATAGAGAGCCAAAGGTTGCCAGACATCAGCCTTGGCAGTGGAGGGCCGAGGGACATCGGTCTTGAGTCTTCACCACGGAGGGCCAAGGGACATCAGTCTTCTGACATCGTAGTGGAGTGTCCAGGTTCTGAAGTCGCCGACCTCGGAGGGGTAGGTCGTAGGAAAAGGGCTTAGAACCACCAGCTGTCGGAGTGTCGTTGCTTGCTGCCGATAAAGATGTTTCTGTAACACGGTGGTAGAATCGTCTATAAATCATCAAAGGAGCAGGTTTTCCTTACTTTGACCTGCAACTTGTGTCAGGTCTCTGCACGGTTACAAAACAAACTAAAAACACCTAGGGTGTATAAATATATATAAATAAATATTCAGATATTGCTTAGAAAAATCTATGAGAATCCACGTTTTATGTAATTATTGCCATTTGTATGTACAATATCGACGTTTTTCAGGTTTTAAGTTACTGTTTCTTTTTTTTATAGTCACAGTACTATATCAAAAATGTATTAGGAACTATAGAACTCATCTTTGTGCGCCTAAAACACTTTCAATACTTTAGTTTTGGAAAAAATGATCTTTTACCGGAAGTTAGCAGATCATATTTTCGTTTGTTTTTTTTTTCCTGAAATAGGGTAGAACTATTTCTGAAAAGTATCAGGAACTCTAGAACTATGCTGCATGCAAATAGAACTCACATTCATTTATGCTCTGCTGGGAAATGATCTGCTACGGGAAGTTGGCAGATCATTATTTTTTAATATTTTTTTTTAGGTAAAAACGCCAGAACTATTTATAAAAAGTATCAAGATCTGTAGAACTCAGCTGCATGCGAATAGAACTCAGATTTATTGTTGATCTGCTGGACAATCTGCCAAGTTCACACACTTAATGTTAATCCAGGTTATAAACTATCTATGTGCCAAATTTCATAATCATGACAATTATTATCATCACTAACACAACCACCATCACAACCACCATCACAATCACCATCACAATCACCATCACAATCACCATCACAATCACCATCACCATCACAATCCCCATCATAATCACTATCACAATCACCATCATCATTATCACAATCATTATCAACGTAATTACAACCATTATCATCGTAATCACAATCAACATCATCACAATCTCCATCCTCGTTATCACAATCATCATCATCATTATCACAATCACAATCATTGTCACTATCACCGTCACCATCACAATCACCATCACAATCACCATCACAATCACCATCACAATCACCATCACAATCACCATCACAATCACCATCACAATCACCATCACAATCACCATCACAATCACCATCACAATCACCATCACAATCACCATCACAATCACCATCACAATCACCATCACAATCACCATTACAATCACCATCACAATCACCATCACAATAACCGTCACAATCACCATCATATTCACTATCATAATCACCATCATCGTTATCACAATCATTATCATCGTAATCACAATCATCATCATCACAATCACCATCATCGTTATCACACTCATTATCATCGTAATCACAATCATTGTCATCGTTGTCACAATCACCATCATCATTATTATTATCACAATCATCATCATCATTACCATAATAATTATCATCATTACCACAATCATCATCATCACAATCATCATCATCATCATTATCACAATCATCATCATCGTAATCACAATCATTATCATCGTAATCACAATCATCATCATCGATATCACAATAAATCAACAATAACCCTGTATAGAAGTCAAATCCGCCATCTGGATCTCAAAAAATAAATGCCATTTTCGGAATCAGCAACCCTGATAATCTCGGTATCGACACCCATATTGATTTTTAGACACTTCAACCCCATCGCACCTCAACAGAGAATGATGGTATTTCAGGTCCATCACATTAAATCTTAAAATCGTTTTTTTTTTGTATTACAATCGACCCGATAGATACACCATACAAACAATGGGTGCATCTCATAACATTTATAAAGTTATTTGGTATATTTTCATTTCATTAACATTCACAAGATATAATAAACGTGAGTTATACTGCCAACTGTGGATATAATTTCTTTAGATATAACATTTATATACTCTAAAATTTAATTTCGTATAACGTTATTGGATATAACGTTTATAAACTAGAAAATCATTAGGCTTATCGTTTAAAACATAATATTCGTATATATATAATATTGACTAGTTAACATTAATATTTACTATTTGCGTTGTGCGTGAGCTGCGCGGCAGCTCGCGGGTTTCGTGTATTTGAGAAGTATTCCTTACCCTTTTAAAATTTTGAGAATCCATAGGAATTCATAAATGAATTGGAAAATCCATTAGAGTCCTTAAAAGATTTTGAAACCCCTTATGAACCCCTAACACATTATAAAAACACTCCAGAACCCTTTAAGCAGTCTAAGAACCCTTAAGATAAAAAAAACTAAGACCTTATCCCGTTAAGAAACATTACCCTAAAGTTTGCTTGTCGTCCTACCTACCACCAGACAGGTTTCGACGCCTACTATAATATTTTCAAACAACTAATAGTTATCTCTAACCGTTACGAAGTTACAGACCTTTCAATTTTAGGGGAGGTTGGGGAAGGGAGAGTATTCAAATTTCAAATAATCAAAATATTTTTCAGTAGTTAAAAAAATGGCTGAAGAGGGGGGGTGACGGGGGGAAGGGCGAGTTTTGAAAAACGATTTTGATTAATGCGTTGCCCTTTTTAAATTAATCTGAAAAAGAAATGTTCCAAGTCAAAATCAATCAAAATCAAAGCATTTATTTCAAGTAAGCCAGTTACAGGCACTTTTGAATTGTCGAAACAAAGATGAAAATTAAATGTAGCTACAGTCCCAGTCACAAGACATAAAAACTGTGAAAGTACTGTAGTTGCCCATGCCCTAGCGTAGATCTCTATGGAGAAGAACGGGCAAGAAACTCCATGGACACTCTTTTAAATCAGAATATTGTTACAAAATCTTGGTTACATCATTCATGTTGAGATGGTTTATTATGTGAGAACAATGTAGCAAGATGTGCACGTTAAAAGTGTCCACAGCAAAAACACACAAACAAAAAAATACAATTCAAAATAATTCATTCAAATAAACCATGGCAACTGACCAGAGCTGACCAGTCACAACTGACAGCGCCCGTTCACGGACATGACGCATGGATCAGCACCATTCAACTCAACCATTTTAAAGGGAACTAAATGATCCGACACATGCGCCACCATCAGCGAGACATTTGAGTGAGCATGACATACTCTAAACCGCCAGGGCACATTCAAATCAAGAAAAGACGTAGGTTTCCAGTGAATGATAGCTTTCTAGTACATAGTACTCACACAATATGGGCTATGCATTTATATAATACTAAAGAGATTGAATCTATACAATGCAAAGATAGTTGTACAATCTTCAGCAGCTCCACAATACAATTTAATGCCATCAATTTATGCGCCCCTGTCCTTGTGGAGCAGGACCAGCATTGAGCCAAGCATTTTTATCAGCGATATAATCGCTCAAAATCAAAATCAAAATCAAAATCAAAATCAAAGCATTTATTTCAAGTAGGCCAGTTACAGGCACTTATTTAATATTATTTCACAATCACTACTTTTAACATTGGGTAAAGCAAATCTTATGCATTTAGTTTTTTTTAATTTAATACTAAATTGTTTGCTGTGAACCAATTATGGACCTGAAGTAGGGCATCATTCACGTCATCTAGATTCTGGGCCCGTCTATTTATCTTAAAAATAAGGGAAGTATCATCAGCAAACAACACCATATTTTGAGGTTGGTTTTTCAATAAATAGGGTAGATCATTTATATACACGAGAAAGAGGAAAGGACCCAATATTGAGCCTTGTGGAACCCCCATTTTTACTTTTAAACCTTGTGAATTAACACCATTTATTTGAACACGTTGTTGTCTATCACTCAAATATGATTTTACCAAACTAAGTGCAAGTTGACCTAATCCGTAATGCTCAAGTTTCAAAAGTAATGTGTCGTGATTTACGCAATCAAATGCTTTGGAAAGGTCACAAAATATTCCTATGGCGTCTTGAGACTCTTCCCACGCAGTAAATATGTGCTTTAATAAGGTTACACCGGCGTCAGTCGTACAACGTCCCTTGATGAAACCATACTGTTGATCATGTAAAATTTTGTTGGTGTTAAAATGATTGAGCATTTGATTAAGCATTACCTTTTCAAACACCTTGCTAAAAACTGGCAACACGGATACAGGTCTATAATTATTAGTATCTTTACTGTCCCCGGATTTGAAAAGAGGTATGACTTTACTGTATTTCATTAGATCAGGGAAAACTCCTTGGTCTACACACAAATTAAAAATTAAAGCTAAGTATGGGGCTATAGTCTCAAGTATGGATGCACAAACTTTGATAGACATTCCCCATAGATCTTCGGTCAGTTTGATTTTTATTTGCCGGAAAGCTTTAATAACTATCATAGGGTTTATGTGTTTAAATTTAAATTCAACCGTGCAGCCAGATACATTCGCCTTTAATAAACCAATTGAGACTTCAGGTGAGGAATTAAGAGCTTCCGTCGTCTTTAATGGTATATCGGTAAAGAAATTTACAAATTCTTGAGCTACTTCCAGATTAGAGCTTTTAGGACCACATGCTGAATCTAATGTGTAGCTAGTGTTACTTTTTTCTTCCTGTTAGTCTCATTATTTATGACTTTCCAGACTGTCTTTATTTTGTTTTCTGCTGTTTTGATTTTGTTGCTAATGTGCAGGGCTTTAGCAACCTTGCATGTATTTCTTAAAATTTTTGAATACTTAGCAACATACCGGTTAAAAGTTTCGGTGTTTATATAAGGCTTAAGGCCATAAAGCTCAAATAGTCTTTCCCTACTTTTTCTAATACCTCTAGTTGCCCAATCACTAAATATGAATTTAGGGCTAATACTTTTTGTCTTCTTTTCAAAAGTTTTGTTGAATTCCGTGTGAACTATTGAAAAGAAACGATCATACAATTGATTTATATTAATATCGTCATGGCTCATAACACCTAACTTGTTCTGTAGGGAAATATTATACCTATTTAATTTGCTAGAAGTTATAGGTCTAAATTTGATCTGAACTTTTTGCAAAGGTGTATTACACCTAAAAGTTACAGTTTGTCCGCTATGGTCAGACGGCAGACAGTTTACTATGGCTTTATCTAAGTAATCACAATCGCAGAAAACATTATCTATACAAGTCGCAGAAGATGGAGTGACTCTAGCAGGTTCTATAAAAGTGTTGGTCAAGTCAAATGACTTAAAAAGATTTAACAACCGACTGCTATTTGAACTTTCTTCTAAAATATTGATATTGAAATCACCACAAATAATTGTAGATTTATTACTGGCTGCAATTTTTGCCAGAACATCTTCCATTATTGATTCAAATAAGGAAAAGTTTTGATAGTTTGGGGGTCTGTACACACACACAATTACATGCTTATCTAGCTCAACACAGGACAGTTCGACGCAATGTTCAACCGAAAGACCTACTATGTCATTTCGTTGCTTATATTTGAAACCTTTTTTTATTAATATTAGGGAACCTCCACGAAGCATAGTTTTACGGTTAAAGCAGCTACCCACCATATAGTTTTCATAATTAATAAGCATTTGGTAATCCTTTAGCCAATGTTCAGTAAAACAAATAATGTCAAACTTACTATTCTCTAAAAACAATTCAATTTCTAATAATTTGGAAGAAATGCCTTGGATATTTTGGTGGAATAATTTTAAGGTGTTCTGCTGAGGCCCTTTTTTACTAACTATCTGAGTGCAAGAAGATACCTTGCTGTTGGAAGGATTAACAATATTGTTAATGGTACCTTCTGTTGTCTCACTTTCTAGTTTAAATTAATAATAATATTTGGAGTAAGGCCGGAGACTTCCGTGCCATCCTCAGACAACAAGACCCTATCACTAATAGAGCTTAATTGAGGATTTTCCACGGTGACGCATGGATCCTCCTCAGAATGTTTGTAAACATTTATAGCACTAATGCTATCTTCATTTAAAGTCACCTGTACATTAGTATTATTACTAATAGTCGCAGTGTTAATAATATAACTAAACTTAGACATACTATTTATGTCTGTGTGAATATTATAAGCTAATAGCCGAGCTATTTTGTGTCTACAACTAATAGGTAGAAACACTTTACCCCGAGTCGATCTAAGTTTATCAACAAAAGTGTTGATATCAAGATATATAAGTTTGTCACTATAATGACCTGCTAAAAAATATAAATGTTTATTTAACATGTGAATATAATTGTTTTTTCTGTTACATAAACTTTCAAAATATGGAAAAGAACACAATATTATTTTATTACACTTTAACTTCAACAACTCTGAAACACAGTCAGTGATGTCTTCCTTTTTAATCTTTGAACTATTACCAACACATATTGTAATGGTGGTACTAGGATCACAAACAGTCTTTGTTACTGATGCCATAATCTGTTTGTAGGTTGACCCTGGCATACAATTGTTTTGGGTACAATAACTCAGGTTATTACTAATTAATTTACCTAGCCCCCTACCTATACTGTCAGAGAACATAACTGAATGATTACAATCATGATTACTAGGAGAAACAAAATTACCAATCTCAGGCAGACTATCACACAACTCAGGGTGTACCACATGTGAATAATCTAGTGTTATATTAGTTGTTGGTTCAATATGCTGTCCTGAGACAAATTCTCAACCTGGTATGGGTCCTCCATTACCTCAGGCTGGATAGTATCATGGTTGGTAACTGTCTGGCAACTACATTGACCCATTACCAACTCATTTGCTGCAGAAATATGTTCCCTAATTTGGTTCTGAGAAATCTTATACCTACTAGAAAGGGAACTTAGTGAGTCCTGAAGTACCTTTATTTCAGACTGCAAATGCTGAGTATCAATTTCATAAATTTTTATACTGTCCTCTAATTTAATTTGATAATTATTTAACTTATTAACTAAATCAACACGCTCTTTCCTCAGTGGAATATGTTTGGAAAAGAGTTTGTGTTGTTTCCTATATTGATAACATTTTTTAATTATTCTATTCAGTTTTGCATATTTTTTAATTTTCTTATTGCTAACTGTATAGTTTTGTTTTAGTAAGGAATCTTCAGTCAGATCAATGGTTATTAAGGAAGGGGGGTTACAATTACTATTTAATAATTCATTATATAAAAGGTTTGTTTCTGAAAGCTGATTACATGCTTTTTCTTTCTGTAACTTTATTATACAACTATTGGCATGAATTAACTTATCTTCTAGGTCCCTAATTTTATATAAAGCCTCCTCATACAAGTTACTACAATTATGGAAACCATCCGTCACCACCTTCAGTTGATCCCGTTCATCAACAACGTCCAAGTATTGCTGATGTAGGTCTACTAGCTCCCGTTTTAAGCTGGAGTTTTTGCCATTAACCTTATCGACTTCCACCTCACTCTCTTCTCTCTCCTGTAACAGTTGTTGGACTTGGAGGTTGGATTCTTTGAGTTCTTGGAGGGCCGTTCTCAATTTTAGCTCCATATCCTGAGCAGTAGCCTTACGGGTCATCACAGGCATTGTTTCAGGATTGGTTACTGAAAATTAGAAGAAAAGAAACGGTGTGAACTAATAGAATAGGCAAATAATAAAGGGAAGTTAGCGATGAAAGGGAAAGAAAAAAGTTAAAATTATGAAATGAAATGAGGTAGGCTGCTTTAATAGCTTTAAAAGATTATCTAATTCAATGTAACTACTTGAATAAACGTCCAGTTTCAATGGTTCTATTGTCTTAGGGATTTACTTTTTCTTTTAGAGAGAAGTGGGTATGTTGCATAAAAAAAAAATATTAATGCAAGACAATAATGCACAATAAATTATCTTTAACGATATATCTAATCATTTGCATTGAAAAGATTGATTCGAATAAACAATCAGAGTTATGGAATTACTCAGTTTTGTTGTTCTAAGACCGGTTGTCAACAAAGAGATTTAGAACCAGTATCGGGTAATAAATCAGCGAAAAATCATACTAGAAATGGGCATGGATGTGTTACAGAGCTAAAGAGACGTTTGTGCTGTTATTAAATAAAAAGTAAACAATACTTCCCCTGAAATATCCGTTTATGTCCGTAGTTAGAACGTCAGCTGTTTTTTTAAGGTTACCGGTACCGTTGTAGTGCCGAAAACTTCATTAATTATCAGGATAACAATTTTCCTGAGTACTCAACTTGTAATATGCTTGCTTACATAGTGTGCGTTTAATGCATGTTTTAAATTTCGTCTCATTCAGTTCAAGAATACTTTGTGGAATTTTATTATAGCATCTCAAACAGTACCCCATGAAAGATGAGTCTACTTTAGGGAGTCTGAAACCTGGCTGAACTAGTTGGTCCCTATTTCTAGTACTGTAATTATGTCTGTCACCCCTTTTACCAAAAAGGTGCAGATTTTTTCTGACGTACATTATGTTTTCGTAGATGTATTGACAATGTACCGTCATGATGCCAATATCCATAAACAGTTCCCTTAGAGAATCGCGCCTACGAAGATTATATATGGCTCTGATGGCTCTTTTCTGCAGAATAAATATAGACTTAATATCTGCAGCCCGTCCTCACAGCAAAATGCCATAAGACATTATACTATGAAAGTAACTAAAATAAACCAGTCTAGCGTCTATCGTCTTCGGTTGAGACCCTCGCATAATTGGAATCAAACTTCACCAGGTAAGTTCGTTTGATTCTTAATTATACTTAGGGTCTCAACCGAAGACGATTACTTATATTACTTGCAGATGTTTGGAGCATTGCAATATTGCAGAGGAAAAAGAAAAAAAAAACAGTTTACTTAACATGTTAATTATATAAATGCAAATAATCTCTTTTTCTTGTATCGATATATTTTTCAACTTTATAACACTGATGGTCTGTATTCTCTGGGCAGAAGCGATAGCGATACAAGTCTTAGGTATGTGACAAATCAACTAAAGATATATTATCGTAAGGGCATACATCGGAAAGGTATTTCAGTACTACGTTTGTATCTCATGTTGAATTGTATTTTGGTTTTGGGGGAGTAAGTTTATAGACACCTTTAAGGAAGCAGCTGATATAGTCATCTATAGTAGTAACGTTATAGCCCAAATAACTGATAGGGCAGACCTATGCTTAGTTAAACTATTGTAGCTAGAACCCTCCTCGATTATTTGTTGTTAAAAATGATATAATTTGGGCACTATCCGTCTCATAAAGATCCAAGTTAGTATAAAATACCTATCTCTTCGACAGAAAGGGGGGAAAATATAAAAGAAAATGTTAGGCCAAGGAACAGTAAATGCATCATTAACTTCGGAATACGGATGCGAAAAATTCAAACCCCGGTTTTCCGAACAATATATTGACTTAGAAGTGAAAAAACACAATCTGAGATTTCCCACTCTGTATCTTTATTATAATTCGCCGAGATTCTCGATCTGCTATTATGTTGTCGCTAGATTACAAATATATTTCTTGCTTCACAAGTTCACACCACTGCCAGATCTTTCGAGTAATTTCATTAAAATGTGGGTGCTGAACACCGCCCATGCGGTTTATATAACATATGACAGTGGTGTTATCATTCCTTAACAAAATTGAGATTTTTTAAGCCTTTAGTAATCTTTAAGCCATAAAATGCGGCCGTAACCTCAAGTGTGTTTATATGTAAGGACAATTCTATTTCGGACCAATTTCCATTCGCACTTTGACCACTGCATGTTGCACCACAGCCGGTGTTTGAAGCATCACTAAAAATCTCTAGACATTAATAGTTATTTTTTCTGATAGCAATAATATGTTATTGATCCACCATGAAAGCAGTACCTTTGTGCTCTTCTATGTAAATATATTGTCCTGTAAAGTGTTTTGTGTGTACATAAATAAATAAATAAAGATCTTTATTAAGATAAGTTTCTATTTTCATGTGTTTTTTGTAATTTTCGAAATAATTTAAAGCTATGAGTGTCTCGCACTCAAGCAATTTTGTGTACATCCAACCGTAACTGACTACTGGGCATGCGGAGGTCAACAGTCCTATTATTTCAGCAAAGTACCTTATAGTGCATTGATTTTTGGACATCAACTATGGAGTTGATTAAACCGGATGAAAAGAAACATCGAATAAGTTACGGAACTTATTCGATGTTTCTTTTCATCCGGTAAAGTAATAATCATGCTTGAGTAGAGAGACTATTAAATATAAAGCCTAAAAACTTACTTAAGTACAAACCTATTAGGTTCAACACGTAACACTTTTATTAATGTTAATTACAAAACCTAACGATTCTAACACTGCGGCTGTAGTTTTAACATTTAAAAAACACTCGTCATACGAGCTACTTATACATAAAAAATCATCGAGGTAGTTTTTTACTGATATTAATACTAAAATACGTAAAAATTTCAGAACGGGTTTGAGTAATTTTGTGAAAACAAATGGTGCTTTGCAAAGGCCGAAAGGAAGAACATTGAATTCGTATAACTGAGACTTCCATCTAAACCGTAATTTCTTCCGGTCATCATCACTAATGGAAATAAAAAAATAAGCATCCTTAATGTCTATTGTTGCCTTATAGTAGTTATGATTTAACAATTTTAGCGCAGTGCGCTAGTCCTCCATCTTAAAATGTTCAATCTTAATAAATTTATTTAGTAATTTTAAATTTAAAATAAACCTATGGGTTCCTTTCGACTTGGGCACTGTAAATATTGGTGAAATAAATTGTCCTTGGGATGATGTACATGTTGGTATAAATCGCGAACGTATCAAGTCTGATATACATTTGTCAATGTGTGTGTCTTGTGTCTGCGTGTCTGTGTCTGTATCTGCGAATTACAAGCATTGTTAAGGGGCTTAGCTATTTGTATAGGTTCTTCACTGAAAGGAATTTTATATCCCTGAACCCATTGTAAAATAGTGTGATCGTCAATGAGCTCGCACCATTTATCATAAAAGTTTGATAAACGGCCAGCATCTGTGTTCCTAATATCGCCTCCTCACCCGATACCGCGTGCTGGTGGCGAATGCGTGGTGCGCGGCTCGACCACTGGTGATATGCGTGGCGGCGCCCCCCTCGAGTTTAAAGCACCGATTTACGTGGAGCAAAGTTATCCTCAACACTCATAGTGGAGTAGGTACCTAAATCCTCAACACGATTTACGTGGAGCAAAGTTATCCTCAACACTAATAGTGGAGTAGGTACCTAAATCCTCAACACGATTTACGTGGAGCAAAGTTATCCTCAACACTGATAGTGGAGTAGGTACCTAAATCCTCAACACGATTTACGTGGAGCAAAGTTATCCTCATTACTCATAGTGGAGTACGGTGCATAGATCCTCAACACGATTCACGTGGGGCCAACTTATAGTGCAGTAAGTACTTATATCCTTAACACGATTTACGTGGAGTAAGTATTCTCAACACGACTTTCGTGTTATAAAGTTTTCCTCAACACTTATAGTGGAGTCTAATCTCGACACGATTTTTCGTGTATTTTAATAGTGGAGAATAAGTCCAACACCAATATTATCACGGAATAAAAGATCAAAACGCGATAACAATCTCGTCGACACAAGTTTTATTTTGCATAGTTTATGTAGGTACATTTTACATTTTTACGCTATGAAACATTTCGAATAGCCAACAAACACTCCTTAGAATTTTTTATGATTTTGAAGACTGCCAGCGGAGTGAATGAGGGTAGGTCGTTAAAATTTAATCCATATTTTTCTTGTAATTAAACAATATAATTACGTATGTATTTTAAATCCAGTTTGTATGTAATAGAATATTAAATTACCTGGTATACTCGCATCCTGTTCATATCCGTGGGTATCATAATATCGGTTGTACGACCTATCACTTTCCACCGACTCCGACGCTGACGATTTAGACACAAATTTTCTCACTTTTCGCAAAATACTATCATAATCACTATCTTTTGACCTTGAACGCTTTCTTTTTCCCATTTTAAATACGCGCAGTGAAACTTCGTGTGAATCCGTTAACACAAAAACACGTAATGATTCAAGGGCGTACGGTGTTGCCAGTGGTAGTAAAACAGGAAATTGTTATTAAAAAATATGTCCTTTTATCCTATTTTTTAGTGTTTAAGATCTAAACGTGTGATGAAGATAGCACCATCTCATGTAATGCTGCAAGTAATATAAGTAATCGTCTTCGGTTGAGACCCGAAGTATAATGTGTTTATCTGAAATTTGTTTATGAAATGTGTTTTTTACTAAGCATTTAATCATATTAGACTAAATAAGTTTTATGTCTTTTGAGTGGTATATCAAACGATTTTATATTCAATGTAAGTTATGCTTATAAAAAAATTAGTAACTTTAAAATTATATGAATCGTTTTATTATATTAACTGATCGTTATATCAAATAAAATTATAGATTCAGTTGTTGTCTTGTAAATATTAGAGATTTTGTAATTATATCATCTATTACTTACCCACAAACAATACCCATGTTGATTTTCAGAGTTTGTTACCCATTTCCCCCTTTAGGGGTTGCATTCTGAAAAAACCAAACACAAATGTTTACTTTTATATCTATAAGTACTATTACTTTAGGAGTACTCCTGTTAAGTTTCGAATAAAACAGTCTAACTAATCTTATTTCCCCATGTAATCTTTGGACCCCCGTTTCAACCCCTTAAGGGGTGAATTTTTAAAAAAATTTTTCTTAGTGCACCCCTAAACCTCCTATGGAACCTATGTGCCAAATTTGGAATCTCTAGTCTCTGTGGTTTGGGCGGTGCGTTGATATGTGTGTCAGTCAGTCAGTCAGTCTTCTTGTATATATTTAGAAGATATATTGAATGTTCGGTTTATTACCCATTCAAAATATGAACTTTCGAGTATTTAAACGTTCGATTAATAGTGGTCGATGAATTAATATTCGATTATTTGGCATAGAACACCCAAATAGAAATAGCGGTATTATAGAGCCTTGAACAACTAAGATCAGTTTAGTCAAAGGCATAGCATGTTAATAGATAAGTGATTATTATAAGGTTCATTATTTTGACAGCATTAATTAATGAGTTAACTGATTTAGAGACAGCCCGTTTAGTTTACTTTAGTTATTTCCATAGCGTGATGTCGTACGGTATTCTCTTGTGGGGCAATGCCGCCGATATTCAGACAATATTTGTTTTGCAAAAAAGGGCAATTCGTTCAATTTATAAATTAAGACCCAGATACTCCCTCAGAGAAAAATTTAAAGAGATTAATATTCTTACTGTGCCTTCTCAGTTTATTTATGAAAACCTTTTGTACGCACACAAAAATATTAATTTGTTTAAAAAATACAGTGATATCCACAACATAAATACGAGGAACAAACACAAATTTGTTGTTCCTGTAACGAGGCTCAAAAAAATAGGGGGTACGTTCAGATGCCAATGTATACGTTTTTACAATAAACTTCCGAGCCAAATTCAAGCACTAAGCCTAAATAAATTCAAATCGTTTATAAAACGGAAGCTGTGCTTGAAAGCCTACTATCATGTTAACAACTATCTCGAAGATAAAAAGGCTTGGGATTAAGCTGCTCCAATGAAATTTGCTCTGTGAATGTCGAAATTTCGGACTTCGCTTGTTTATTATTAATTCCTTTCTTTTATACACTCTGACATTGAATGATTTGACATGAATACTTATTTCAGTATTTTTATTATTTTTTTACTTTTTTATTTTATTTTATGTTACATTTACCTACTGACTTGACAGGAATATTTACGTATCTTACTTTTTTATTATTATTGATATTTATGATTTTTGTGATTTTTATTGACATTGATTTTGTAAATTATTATTAATTTTATTTGATTATTGTGAATGTGGGGACCATGTGGGTTTCATTTTTATATATTTTTGTTTGTTTTCTTTTTTTTTTCTCCCACAACTGTCTGGCAGTTTGAGTACTATAAGCGACCTACCCAAATGTCCTTTCTTTGGTATTGTTCGTCGTTTCGTTGAGCTCCTTGAGTTATAAGTCGAGCTACACGATAACTGACAAATGCTTGCACTGACTGGACAGGTCCACTCAAATCTGTGTGGTTCTTTCTTCAAAAGACCATCTCAGACACTATTCTGCATAGTCCTCATGTGAATTAAGCAAAATTATGTCTGGACTTCAAAAGAGACTATGACCTCTGAGTTTGTTTCGGCTGTTTCTTCTCAGAGTAGTCAGGTACGAAACACCGGCCCCATCTAGTTTAAAAAAAAAAAATGACGTGTAAAAGTGTTTGTAAAAACCTACTTGCAAAATAAACATCATTTATCATTTATCATTTATCAATGTTAATTGGAACAATAATTAATCATGCAATAGTTGCCGAGTCATGGTCGCAACGTACATTTCTTATATTAGGCTGAAAGTCACGGCCATGGTCACTCACAAACTGATTACGAGTATGGTTGACAGGGTCACCGACGTAGCCCAAAGAATTGCTAAACTTAAGTGGCAGTGGGCAGGATACATTGCTCGCAGAACGGATGGCCGATGGGGCCGAAAAGTTCTGGAGTGGCGACCGCGAACCAACGCAAGATCTACCACGTTGCGTTGGAAGACCTCCCATTTGGTGGACCGATGACCTGGTGAAGGTTGCGGGAATCCGCTGGATGAGTCGCACGGGACCGGTCAGTGTGGCGACACTTGGAGGCCTATGTCCAGCAGTGGACGTCTTTAGGCTGAAAATAATCATGATGATGATAATGGTTGACTGAAAAGACTAATTTCATTCATATGTACAATACAAGGTGGAAGGGGGACATCACGGACGCCACGGTTACCACGTATTCAGTACATCATTCCATTTCGTAGCACGATGCCTACTTTTGAACCCCCACATACAGGTTGTAAACGAACTCTTCACGAAGCCGTCAACCAAGCATTCTACTCAACAAACTGAGTCACTGCGCAAAAATTATTGCTGGGAAACTACTTTAATTTTGGGGGGTGAAAAATTAATATAATTAATATTAATAGTGTGGATGCATTGAGTAGTCATCGGGTCATGGAGGTATTTAAAGTAAAGTCATTACATTAAAAACTTGTATTTAAAAAAAAAAAGTGACCAAGTTGGAACTTACG
Organism: Xestia sexstrigata; assembly: GCA_941918905.2. Taxonomy (NCBI): domain Eukaryota; kingdom Metazoa; phylum Arthropoda; class Insecta; order Lepidoptera; family Noctuidae; genus Xestia; species Xestia sexstrigata. The sequence goes on from OW799214.2 coordinate 14,797,068, forward strand.
GTTCATGAGATACAGCCTGGTGACATACAGACGGACAGTGGAGTCTTAGTAATAGGGTAACCTTTGGGTACGGAACCCTAAAAAATGGTGCTGTGCGTATATATTAAATATCCGTGTGCTGTACGTCCACAGCCACACCAGTGGAATAAAATGTTGAAAAAAAAACCATAATAAATTAAAATGGAATGGAATAAAATAGTGCTCTTTTCTTTCTCACTATTTTGTTCTTTAGAGGAGGCTGTGTAATAAAGGCGGGTAACATAAACCCAAGAGGGCTTAAAAATCGAAAATACTCGCACAATGTGTACTTAATTTTAATATTTTTGTCATTGCTAGAGTGATATTGATAAAATTGTGCTAGTTTATGTATTTTCAATACAAAACTCGTTATTATATACGTTACGTTTACATCGCTGTTGCAAGCTATTTGTACTCACATTTTATGTCAATATTGTTGTTACAGAATCTGAAACAAAACGATTCACATCATGACGGTGACTGACGCGCGGGACACCACCAAGAAACATTGCTTCAGTGGGTATGTATGCGTTTTGTATGAGGTTTAGCAAGTTAAAGACGTGTGTCTTGTGTGTGTAAATATGTGGGTTTGAATCTTCCATTTAAACGTTTAATTTCTTCAACATGTATCAGAAAAGTCACATTTAAGGATTAGCTGTCCCATATTTTGGATCGAGCATTCCGGGGCAGTGGTCCAACTGCACTTTTTCATATACAGAAAGTCGTTCAGCTTGACGATCTGAAATCACACATTTAAATAAATCTTTTCACTTCTAATTTTTGTTCAAAAATATATTTAATACTAATAATACCTAATTCCTTGTATTACACGAGGTTGTCTCTGTTGTCTCAATTTCTAATTTAAATGATTCACTGATTCATTCATTGATCACCAGAGGCATCTTGATTAGCCAAGGTCTGGGCTGTTATAGAAAAATAATAAGATACGTGTCTTACAATAGTTTGTCAGATAGCACCTGTCTACAAGATATCTATCTTTTGTCAAATAAAAATTGTTGCCAATATGTTGATGTCAATTAAATTAAATGCATTACTATTGAATGTCAAATTTAATTATGTAATGTGTTATTATTATTATATCCATTGTAATTTCCTTCCCTGTGGCAAACCTGTACTATAGGGAACAACATAATTTTTCTTGAATTTAATTTGTCAAAGTTCTATAATACTTGAGCAATTCTCCTTTGTTTATTTCTTTTCGCCTATTACCTATCAAAATTAATAATATGATGTCCTGGTGAAACTTACAGTTAATAATTTCTTTATACGTCACACGCACTGTCGTTTAATAATAGCCTCGTTACGTGATAAAAAGGAAATTAAACACAAACACGATTCCTCTGTTTGATTACAAAGTTCCAGTTCATTCCGCCGTGGTGATACCGTCATGGGACAGTGTTTAGGTTATGTTGTTATGTGCCGCTGAAGGAGATAACCTGTCATATCAGAAACAGCATGAAGCATCACCTACGAAGCGGTCTGCACAGAAGGAACTTTCTAGGCAACCATGCCGATGACAGTCCCATAGACACCATACGCCTGGTGTCCCCTATCAATAGGTTTGCCATATTCCAAGGCAATTTTAGTCATGATGACGACGATTATCCTGAGAAGTGAGTGAGAAGTGTATATAGTTTAGTTAGATCCCTAAAACTTTACACATTTTACATCAAGAAACACAGTATTATTTTCCTTAAAGCACAGTATTTACAAATAACTTTTACAGTGCTACGCAAAAACCGTTGCTGCTACTCGATAACAGATGGCGTTAATAACCTCACAATTTTGTTTCAGACCGTACAAACTCAAGACTAAAATCTTCATCTCTGCACTAGCGGTCTTGGTCTTTATATCGGCACTGAGTGGATACCTCATCGGGAGTGCCGACTATGCTTCACGGAGGACGGCGGAACCTCCCGATCCTATTGAACCTTTGAAACCTTCGGCCTCCCGTCTCCATGTGTTCCAAAAGGCTGCTGTTTGCACGGACGCTCCACAATGCTCACAAATTGGCAGGTATGTACCTCATATTAAGTAGATCGTAAAACTAGAAGGAAATGATCCATAATGCCAGCATTGCACGGCCTTACATTAATTGCCTTTCAATTTGAATATAGCAACCAATTTGAGTCGTGTGCATTTCTGTTTTATCTGCGTTTTAGGTAGATACTGACACTTGATCCCTAGCTATGACTCAAATTCATTGAACCTTACCTATCATAAACGGATGGGTTCAAAAATTAAAACAATCAAATCCTAGTTACACACATTATTCTTGTGAGTTCTTTGCTATGAACCACACAGTTCTTTATTTATCTAAATAGGTAGGTATAGGTTTTTCCTACATTTTGTTGACACCCGGCTCTGTAGTCAAACTAAAAACACCTCATTAATTTATATTTGAAATGCCTGCTGTCCATTCTACACATTCTATGTAGTGAGAGCAATTGGCATTGTAACTTTTCTGGAAAACCTGCCAAACTTGACACTGAAGTTTTCGTAACAAACTTTCAAGTACCCGATGGCGCTGTTCGTCTGAATTAAATTTGTCGGTTACCTATCATAAGTTCGAAAACTATTTGATCGAAATCATTTCACCGAAAACTTTTCAACGCGAAGAACATCGCCATAAAGGATAGTGTCTGTGCATGTCCTGCTAGGGTGTCCCCTCCCAGCGTTGCTACTTACATCTGCCTTGTAAATCAATAGTTTGTGATAGGTTCCAAAAAACATAGCTATCTTATCTTGCCTGCAGCTTCGCCCACGCGAAGTTCGGTAAAGTATCCTATGTAATCAAGGTTATAAACTACTTGTGTGCCAAATTTCATCTACAGCCGTTCAGTAGTTTTTGCGTGAATGAGTAACAAACATCCATCCATTCATCCATACCCACAATCGCGTTTATAAATAGTAAGTAAGATGATGTCTTCATTGTTACAGAGAAATCCTCACGAAGAATGGGTCAGCTGTGGACGCAGCTGTCGCGGCCATGTTCTGCAACGGTCTGCTCAACCGGCAGAGCATGGGGCTGGGTGGCGGGTTCTTCATGACGGTCTACCTGAAGGAGGAGGAGAAGGCCTACACTGTGAACGCGAGGGAAACAGCTCCCGGGGCTGCGACCGTGGACATGTTTAATGGCAGCTGGGACAAGGCTGCTAAAGGTAGGTTTTAGATATAGTTTTTCATAAAAACTTGAAACTTTTGTAGTGCTAAGGTATAAATCATCATCATCATCATCATTTCAGCCGAAAGACGTCCACTGCTGGACATAGGCCTCCCCCAAGTGTCACCACATTGACCGGTCCCGTGCGACTCGCATCCAGCGGATTCCCGCAACCCCAGGTCATCGGTCCACCTAGTGGAAGGCGTTCCAACGAAACGTCTTCCGGTTCGCGGTCGCCACTCCAGAACTTTTCGGCCCCATCGGCCATCCGTTCTACGAGCAATGTGCCCTGCCCACTGCCACTTAAGTTTGGCAATTCTTCGGGCTACGTCGGTAACCTTGATTTTCTTGCGGAAGTCTTCATTTCTCATTCAATCACGCAAGGAAACTCTGAGCATAGCCCTCTCCGTTGCCTTTTGGCTGATATCTGTGTTTGACAGCTGCTATTTGCAAAGGCAAGGAGAAGATGGACAATAATATTATGCTATTATAATATTGTGATGATATAAAGCGGCAGCTCCATCATGCTGAAATAAATGTTTATTAAAAGCTCCTCTGCGCTTGCGCTTGCTTGCTTGCTTGTGCTCGCAAGCTGCTACTTAAGCTAAGAGTTGAATAAAGTTAACAAATACCACAGTTCATTGAAGATGGTTAGCCTACAATTTACTTACAGAGTACTGCACACATTACCAGTTTCGCCTTCGCCACAGGTCGTCTTCTTCCTCGTTTCGACACTCATTTCAAGTAGACTTATTGCTACTACATATTTAACTTATACAATATTAATCGCTCTCTTACAACAGTCCACTGGGACATGTGCATCTTGGTACCAAGATTACGCTAACTTCACTATCCTAACCTAGGACGTCCTAGCAGTTATACGGTCTTAAACCAGCTACTCTGACTTAGCTCGACTAGCCTCAAGGTCCGGACCCGTCCGCGATGTAAAACCGACTGTCCTTGCATCATCTTCAGCATTTCCGCGCACCGTCGCTCTCAGCCCCCTCTCGCCTCCACCTTTCTCAAAATACCACGCTTTACCCGTTGATGTTTTTTTGTGCGATCTTTCAATTGTTTTAAAGGTTCGTTTGGGTAAAACCCCAAAATATGGTAAACAGATGTCGCGACCTGTACTTAGAAATCGGGTATTTCGTATATTATCGGGTGCCTATTGGAAAAACCCAATTACATTTTACCGACCTGGGAAACCAGGAACAAGCAACGAGGTAGTCACAATGTGTATGTGTTCAAAATTACTCTACAAATAAAACCTTACCCAACAATTTATTTTTCTATGTTACCAGGTCCTCTGGCTGTTGGCGTGCCCGGCGAGCTCCGAGGCATGTGGGCAGCTCACAAGCGATGGGGCAAGTTGCCGTGGGACAGTCTAATAGCCCCGAGTCTAGATCTGTGCAAGACCGGCTTCCCTATCTCCATGATCATGTACGACGGATTTAAGAGTGCTCCGTACATCAAGAATGATCCTCATCTCAGGTGCCTTGTTCTTGTTAACTTAATCAGTAACGGTCGATTCCGTGTATTAAGTATCCCTTATGTTAAAACCTTATGTTTATAAGTACATTTCTTAATGCATGAAGATGATAATATGTGTATAAAGGGAAGGCTGACCATGAGATGACAACTAATCGAAAACTAAGGAAGAAGACATGCTGCATCGACCGCAAATAAATTGGAATAAGGTTAGGAGACTGATGAATCCTAAACTTATTAAGGGGCTCCCCCATGCACACTAGCGCCACTTTAGTAAAAATATCAGAACTCGTTAAATACACAATTAATATAAAATCTGATTGACAAAATCAATCATTTGGCCTTCTAAATTATTTACGTCTGCTTAACTCATTGAAACTTAGCTCGCTGTCGTTACAGATACAAAATGATGCAAATGATGAAATTGAATGATGCAATTTTTCTAACTGTAACTACAGTGAAGTATGTTTTAGTGAATTAAATAGACGTCAATAATCTAAAACTCTAAAACGTTGATTTTGTCAAACAGATTTTATATTAATTGTGTATTTAACGAGTTCTGATTCTTTTACTAAAGTGGCGCTAGTGTGCATGGGGGAGCCCCTTAAGAATGAGTACTATTCTGTTTGTATCTTTCGCCTGTGTCTCACTGCTGGAGCACACGACTTCTCACTTTAAGAGTTAATGAGCTATAATTCACTACACGGGTCCACTGCGTGGAGGATACAAATACAAAAAAAATACAAAATAGTTTATTGCTTCTTAAGTTTACAAAAAATTTAGTGTTTGGAGCTTCCCTTTAAGCAAATAATGCCTGTGATGAGAAGCCCCGCTCTTTCATAGCAATGCAATACAAATTCATACAAGTTTGCTAAAACTGGGTGTTTACAAAAAACAATAGGTACAGAAGTATGATATTTTAATACATTAAAAGAAGTTAAGATTTAATTTTAAACAAAAGAAAATCTTCCTTGCAGGTGTGTGTTCAATGTTATGTAAGGTAGTGTGTTGTGTATGAAGGATAGTAAGTGTGTTATGTTGTGTGTGTGCGAGTGTGATAATATTGAATTAGTGACGGATGTTTACGACACCCATGGCATGAGTTCTGTGTGTTATTAGTATTTTGGGGATGATCATCAATGATAAGGATGTCACATGATCTCCGATTTTTTAGTTCGGGTGCCTCATTTTGTTTTCCTTCGTCGTATACTTTAGAAATCGAGAGTGTACCATTCTCTACAGAACATGATTCAAACCAAAACAAAGCACAGATTTAAATTTTTATGTGTCTGTTTGTTGTTTGTGGATTTTTATATCTGGTAAATAAAATTTTCATTTCATTTCAATGCGTAGCATTTGTATTAGCGTAGCCTTCTCATAGCATTTTTCGTAGCACTGGTAGTCTCTTCCTCATTCATCAAACTCCTGCCTTTATTCCTATGTATTCGTGGTCGGCGCAGCATATCTTCTTCTTCCATACTTCTCTATTGCTCGTCCTCTCAGTAGTCACCTCTTTTCTAGCCATATTATCGTTCACACATTCCATTGTTTCTTTGCTCTTCCGCTACTTCGTCAAAACTCCATAATCTAAGGAAGGCTCTTCCGAAGGTAATTCTGGCCAATGTAAGCAGTCGGTGATATACAAATACAAAGCTGCTACCTAATGGTAGCAGCTTTGTATTTGTATATCACCTACTGCCTCACGCTATAAATACATGTCGCTTCCTCAACGCCAAGCTCATGATAATTTATTGACACAAGACAATACACAACACAAGACAAAGAAACACGTGGAATATTTAAATGATTTTCATAATTTATTTAGTAGCCGCGGCACAAGGCGGTTTCCGCTAGGAAACCGCCTTAACTTACAAGATGGAGGTTGTGGGTGTTAACCAGGCAGGCGCATGACTTAGTGCAATTTAGTTCATCATAACTGCTCTCAAAATGGTGAAGTAAAACAGCTTAGGGAAACTGACATGTCCTAGAGCCAAAAATTCGAAGACATGTGACATCTAACAACCCGCACGGGGCACGCGTGGTAGATTACCTACAGCTCAAAGCCAGCAAAAGGCCAAAGAGAGGAGAGAGAGAAGAGCTGTGTCCCAGCAGTGGGAACATTATTGGTTAATTATGCTTATATTCCATGGCCAGTCAACCCAAACTTAATAACAAAACAAAAGGTACTCTCTACCACAGCTAATTAATTATGATAGCTGACAGCAACAATCTAGAGGAATCGTTTCAAAACAAATGGATTAGGTATTAATTATTTTCAACACACTTGCTCGTTAAGTGAGCCTTAATAGATCGATCTTAGAACCATAAACCGATCTATAACACACACGTGCATAATAATATTACACACTAGTGCATAATAGAATTATCCCTACAAAGTTAAGTTAGTTCTTAACTGCAAATTATATACGAGTAAACAGAGCATTTTCAATTTAGCCGAGTAATATAGTTTTTCTTTTGTAACAACTAAGAGGTTTTATGCTGCTGAAAATCCATTTACATTTTTGGAATAAATAAATGTGTAGGCTGAATGACTATAAGTAATCAATCATCTTACATTTGGAGCGTGCAAAAAAAAAAAAACTTGCGCGCCATTTCCCATAATTTTCATATTTTGTTTGTATCGCATTTGTTGCTGTGTGGTAAAACGATTTATGCAATACATGTTTGTTTTTCCTCGCAAGTGTGTTGAAAAAGTTCGTATGAAACTCGTGAGCAACTTGCTCACTAGACACTCGGCTGATTACTATCACTATCACTACATAGTATAAAACAAAGTCACTTCTCACTGTCTGTCTGTCCTTATTTAGTCAAGAGGAAGGTTTATATGTATATAACATGCATAATATAGTAGAGAAACACTGATAATTTTAGAGGTTTCTAATGTGATGTCGTAAATAAACACATTTTTTTGCGCTTACATTGCAATCGCTGGCTGAACCCTACGAGATAGATCAAAATAATGTACTACAGTATTGTACACCTTCAAAATCCCCAGAAAAATGTATTTCAACACAGCCAAGGGTCAGTTCCACAAGCCTGGCACCATCGTGAAGCCCAGTGAGGCGCTGTGTAACACCTTTCAGAGGATAGCAGAGAACGGTGGCGATGACCTGTACAACGGGACCCTGGCTGCAGACCTCCTGGATGACCTGGAGAGGGTCGGCAGCATCATCACTGCTGAGGATCTGAGACAGTATCAGTAAGTGGATTTTGTGAGATTTTAACCATTGAACAGAGTTCAACTCAACCAACGCGTAAATGCGCCTAACCGCGTTCGGTTCACTAAATGACCAACCGCATTTTAAAAATACCGTCTTCAAAAAATGCATTAAAAATCGACTAAACGTGCTTTGTTCGTGGATAAAATAAAAATAGTTTATTTCATGGCGATTGACCAATTTTCAACCTTATAGCTCAGGGCTTTAGGGGGAAGTTAATTTTATTTGCTGTAATATCGAAAGGAGCCCGTGGCTAAATAATAACAGCCGCTCGGGTCGATCTTTAGGTAAAGCCGTGCTTGTCTAGGTTGGTTTGTGGATGGGTGACCACCACACATACCGGGTTTCCTCCGTGCCTTGGAAAGCATGTTAAGCCGTTGGTAGCCGCGGCTAGCTTAGCCACCGTCTCAATTGAACGATGGGCCTGTGGCATCAACATTAATGGTTTAATTTAAATGTTTCCGTTTTTCTTTCCCAGAGCAAAAATCACAGACCCCATCGCGGTCCCGCTGAGCAACGGGGACATGTTCTACTCCGTGCCCCCTCCGAGCAGTGGCGCCATCCTAGTGAACATCCTCAACATCCTCAGAGGATACAACTTCACCGCGGCCAGCATCAACTCCACGGAAGACAAGATCCTCACCTACCACAGGATCATAGAAGCCTTCAAGCATGCGTACGCGACTAGGACTAAGCTTGGAGATATGGATTTCTTGGATTTGTCGGAGGTGAGATGAGATTATGTTTAAAGACAACCGATATTTTCCCAAGATTAACACTGATTGACTGTCTCGATGGTCAGGTGCAACTGCAGACGGAACACGCGGTTCTGAATTCTTTCCCAGGTTGGGCAGTGTTAGGGTTTTAGTTTTCTGGAAGGCAGCCGGGAGTCTGCATTTGTAACCGGTTGAGAACACCGGACCAAAGAGTTAGGTATGCAGGCTAACAATCTTCTTACTACTATTACAAATGCGAAAGAGTTTTTAATCGATCTGTTTGCAATTTAATCCCAATCCGTCCAGTAGTTTCTGCGTGAAGATCAACAAAAATTAAGCCTGCATACCTAACTCTTTCATTGACTTACCATAAGACAAACCTAGATACCTTGGTATCTACGTATCAGTACAGACCAGTCTTAGTCTTGTTACAAAACACTTGATTTACTTTTTCGCTTCATTCTTCTTCTTCCTTGCCCAGAACTTCGCCACTTCCACCGCGTCGTCGGTGGCAGCGCAAAGGTCACTTAGGCTGCATGTATTTGGTCAAACAGGGAAGAATGTAACTGCGAATTCCCGAACCGCATAACCTTTAGCCGTGTGGTATCCGGCAGAGTAGAATAGAACCAACCCATTACACTCGCGGGTGTCGTATAAGGCGACTAATGTCTGAGGCAGAACACCTTGCGCCTCCGTAGACCAGAGAATGGGCAGCAGCGTTTTCTGTTAGTCTTTCATCACTGCGATCTCCAATCCGCCTGCCAAGCGTGGAGATTACGGCAAATTCTTACCTTCATGGGAGAGGCTAATGTCCAGCAGTGAACGTTATGGGCTGTTGTAGTAGTAGTAGTATAACCTTTAGGTAAAAGTTCAATTATCTAGTTCATATCGCAGACGATTACTCCACCTTCTGTCCTGCTTCTTGAGCAACTCCACCTGCACTTTAAGGGACCTAATGAAGCTATCGGTGTGGTCTGGTCGAAGATTGTTTAATTTTCGCCACGGCAAAGAAGTATCTATTAACTGTTGTCTATATTTATTCCAGCTTATCCGCAACGTGACGACTACAGAGTACGGTACAGAGATGCGTCTGCGCATCAATGACACAACCACCAGCAACGTCACGGCCACCTACGGGTCCGAAACCTACAATCAACCTGACGCTGGGACCGCTCACATATCTATCATCGCAGGCAATGGGGACGCCGTTTCGGTTACCAGTTCTATCAACTATTAGTAAGTGCCGATAATAAGGCATTCAGTTATTCTACTAGTTGTCTTGGATCTGGCATTAGTTCCCATATCAGACGAATACTCATGCAGGATTTCGAGTAGACGACAATGAAAATCATTTAATATATTAAGAAACAAAGGCATTTGCAATTCATTGGATCTATCAGACAGAAAACAGACAACAGAGAGAAAACTCAATAGAACGACTAGTTGTCTGAATGTGACACGTTAAACAAAGTTTACTTCAGAGTTCTTAATCGCCAACATCCATCTTTTTACAGCTACGGTGCCGGCTTCTCGACCCTCAAAACAGGCATTATAATGAACAACGTGATGGATGACTTCTCCTCTCCTGGCATCACCAACTACTTCGGCCTGAAGCCTTCTCCGGCGAACTTCATCGCGCCTTACAAACGGCCCATGTCTTCTATGAGCCCCAGTATCATCGTGGATCGGAATGGAAACGCTAAGCTCGTGATTGGATCTTCTGGAGGAACTAAGATTACTACTTCTGTGGCTTTGGTAAGTTTAGCTTTAGTCGAGATTGGTACAAGAAGATTGTCATCATCATCATCTGCCTAGCCTTTCCCCAACTATGTTGGGGTCGGCTGCCAGTTTAACTGGATGCAGCTGAATACCAGTATTTTACATGGAGCAACTGCCTATTTGACCTCCACAACCCAGTTAGTACTGGGTAATACGGTATCTCTTGGTAAGACTGGTTGTCAGACTTTTTGGGCCACTGACTACCTGTAACGATTGTCAAAGATCTACAAATGACAGCAGGGACCAACGGCTTAACATGGTTTCCTGAGGCACGGAGGAAACTCGGTATGTAAGAGTGGTCACCCATCCACAGACCAACCTAGGCAAGCACGGCTTAACCTAAAGATCGACCCGAGCGGCTGTTATTATTTAGCCACGAGCTCCTTCCTTTAGTACACAACAAGCCAGCAAGCAATTCTTGAAATTTTTGTTAACTCTTGATATTTTTGTTATCCACACTAAATGACCCGATTTGTCACTACTGCAACTTATTGAAAGCTCTCCGAAGATGGTAGGACGAACTGGACAGAACCAAGGATGAAATGCCTACATTAATCCTGGATCGAAAGAACTACAAGTCATAGGGCCCTGGCCCATCTGTAGGGTGATGCTTGGGTAACAGTAATTTGAAGTAGGTCTATCTAATAATATGATAATTCTAATAGATATTATATAGACCTTTATCTACACCCATGCTCTAAATCCTCTTTAAATGTATCTGAAACAGTTAGCTTATTGCCAACATTAAAACAGCCAGTGTCATAATAACCATTATAACATCCAAACGGGTGTTATAATGTTAAACAAAATTTCATTATGCAACTCGTTTTAAAAAAAGAACATTGTCTAGCACGTGCGATTCACTACCACAGCGCCGGAATAAAAAAATACTTATAGGTTAATTCGAATTCACGTCGTATCCCGGAATTTTTGTTCGATATTAGTATTGCACTATGTACGTATACTTTGTTCTTTATAAAAATGAGTGATACAAGCTTTGTGCATTTTAATAATTGTACAATCCAAAATGTAAATATAGTAGATTATGCACCGAGGGGCTAAAGTTGTGTCTTATGTCACGGGCGTCATATTAAATCTCGAGCGCAATGAAGGATTCGGGATTTAACTCCCGAGTGCAGCGAGGGAGTTAATACAAGAATCCTGAATGCAGCGAGGGATTCAAGCTAGCCCAAGGCAAAGACACCTTTAGCCCAGAGGAGGATACTCTACTTTTTACACCTACTGTGAGAAAATAATAGCCATAGTACGAAAAACAAAGTATTTATTAAATAAACAAACAGTAAGAATAAAAAAATTAACTAATGTTACAGCCAATTACTACGTACTGCGCCGTAATACCGTAGTATTACGGCGCGGTACGGGTTTTTTATTTTTAATGTTATTCCATTCCTTTTAAAAAATGGTTCGTAGTTATCTAATTATTCTTACAATATTATGTCTTCGAAAACATGGCAACGATATGAAGAAGCAGTCGTTATGATTTTGTAGGAAATCGAGAATATCATCCACGCGTAGTAAGGGTATCGAGAATAGCTTTCCTCTTTCTTGCACCAAAGGGTGTTTAATTGTTAGTACTATACTGCCAATTTAGCTGAGCATGTGAGATTCCAAATTCAAATCACATTATTGACCAGCGGGTCATAATGAAATCCAGTACAACATTATTGACTGTGCCCCCGGCCACTAATGACTCACACATATAATTTGACATGGTTTGTTTGTATTAAATACCCAGCAATTAAACTTTTCATGAATTTACATAGACTTCCTACAACACTACAACAACCTATGGTTTCAGAACCTTTTATGGAGGATTCATATCATGGATGTAGATAAAGTCTTGTATGCAACTGTACATAATTAGGCATTAAAACACTCATGTGATACTATTATAACCCACATTCGTGTTTAATACCCCTCAGTATATAACAGTTGCATAAATAACTATTATGCACTTTTTAGGCCACAAATTTAATGGAAGGTACTGTTTATACACCAGATAATATGATTATACTTTGATCAATGATCATCTCATTATTCTCATTTAACTAGGGGTGTTGAAGGTATAGTCCCTTGAGCCCCTCTTTTCAAAAGACACCAACTTCGAAATCTTTTTTCATAAAACAAAACTGAATATTCGTTTACAGGTGACAATACGCAAGCTGTGGTTTGACCAGTCGATAAAGGAAGCCGTGGACGAACCTCGGATCCATCATCAGCTCACCCCGATGCACGTGGATTATGAATTCGGTGTTACAGAGGTAAGAAAAGTATTTACGTTGAGCAATAAGTTTTTGAATCTTTAAATACCAAGCCTATTACAGAAGGAAATCAACGCCATTTCTCGTCAAACGAGATTTTTGACAGTTGTTGGTAGGCTTATACCTCTACCTCTAAGAACTCCGATTACCTTTCATGGATTGGAATCCGATTGTGGTGAAGGCCTACTTGGCCTACTTGAGGGCTTTTTAACAGTGTTTCAGAATCACATCAGCCATTTAATTTACATCCTATCCTACCGAAATAATGAGGGTGGTCTTTAGACCTCTGCCACAATGTCGCTGTCAATCACTAGTCGAGAGTGTAGCTTGTGTGGGTATGAGTGGGTATGGTTAACAGTTTAACCAACAAATGACATTGTAAAATATAAACTAAATAGCCTGTTCGACCGTACATGGAAAGAGGCCTTTGGTGCGTAAGATTATAAGATTGACATACCTTTGTTTGAGGTAGGGTAAGTAAGAGAGTTTGTTTTTAAGAAAGCCCGTAGACTATGGCGTCGTGATTATTGGTGTCTGCTTAGTTAAAGTGCTAAATATCTCACGTATTGGTCTTCGGTTTCAACTATTATAATTTCTCCCATTAAAAAGTACTTGACTACCGGAAACTTTCGATCGATAAGATTTCTTGAGTTATTAATATTAACATAATATCTGTCTTTCCACAGAACATAGTGAAAGGTCTACGGGCGAAGGGACACGGGATGGTCCGGTATAGAAGCCGAGGCTCAACAATCTGCGCACTCTATAGAAATGAAACCGCGATTTACGGCAACGCAGACTTCAGAAAAGGAAGTGTCGTGGCCGGCATGGACTGATATCTCTGTGCCTAATTAAACAACTATATTTATGTCGTGAATGAAACTTTAATATGAATCTTTTAGAAGTAAGGATTAAGAATGAGGCAATCGATTCTGGGAATTTAAAATGCTCTAAAGGATATTAGCATGCTGTTGGATTTAACACGGCCAACGCAGCGCCTAAAGTTAAAAATCCAGTAGTACCTACGTTCCATGACACATTTTTTTTTTTTTTTTTTCGGATGGGAAATCATCAAATGACTTCTCCCGCTCTGGGCGGAGCAGGAGGGTGTCAGACTTTTACTGACTAAAACCCATCCATGTTCCTTCATCGCCCTTTTTGTTCCGGGTCCACGGTATCTCTTTCGAACAGTCCCGCAACCCCGGCACGTTACTTTATATTTCCATTATCACAATGAGGTAGGGCCAGCTTCCACTGAAAAACGATAGATGGCGCCGTGCAAGACTGACTTTTAACACTTTTTTTTAGCTATATGTACCTGGCATTCATTGCCTTTTAAAAATAAAATACTGGCTAGTGGCTAGTGATGGTCTGTGGGTGCTTTTGTTTGTTCTTTTCTTGCTTGCTTGTCAGTAATCTGAACTATAAATAATTTTTATAATTTGTTTTGTTTTATAAAAATATACATATTTTGAATGGTTCAGATAATATTATCTTTGATAACATTTTTATTTATAAAGGAGTAAATTATTTTTAGGCCCACTCGGATGTTGCATTTATTATTCATATTACACCAAAAAAAAGTAACCATTTTACTATAGTAATGAACGAAAGATTACATAAAAACGAAACCAGAATCTTAAAATCATAATAAGGCAAGGCAGTTCTCATAGTCGTAACCTCCGAGCTTCAAAGAATCTACTCCTCCAAATTCCTTCACACCGTACAGGCTTCATGTCAAATTCTTACGCTATCTCTACTATAAAGCTCTGGAACGCGCTACCTTTTGGAATTAAAAAAGCTGAAAACAAATTCACTTTCAAAAGAAAAGTTCGTAACTACTATTTAAGTCAGAATAGATAGCTCTCAATTTGAAGTCGTCATAATAATTATTATTAGGTTTCTTGATATTGTCTTTTTAATTTTTGGTATTTGTTAAAATATCTATTAGTTTATTATTAGTATCAATCTAAATCTGAACTCTCGTTAGTAAAAAGTTTTTTTTAGATATTACTTTGTACATAGGGTACAAAGTAATATCTAAAAAAAACTATGTTTTCCTATTTAACCCAAAGGTTGACTGGTAGAGAATGCCTTGTGGCATTAAGTCCGCCTATGTACCACTATTGTACATAAAGTTTAAATAAATAAATAAATAAAATAATAAATAAGTTTTATTATGATATATTTTTGCGAGTCAAATAATTCCTGTTGTGGTCAACGTTATTTGACAGATAATACTTACGTGAATAAGGGCGTTTTTTCCGTTTACAAAAAAAAGTACGGTACCCAGTGGTAATCATAACTGCTTTAATTAAAATGGAATAGAAAATAAAAAGTAATATTATTAAACTGTGAGCATTTTTAATACTATTTGTATAGGTTTAGTGTAAACCTATAAAAATAGTATTAAAAAACAGTATCACAAATCGCGTAGATGGTTTTGACAGACAACTTCATTATTTTGACATTTACTATTTGTTTAATTCGATTTTCGGAAGTGTTTTTGAAGAGTTTTCGCATTTATTTCTGTTAGACAGTGTTTAGCTAATATAACCACTGTAATCTAGAGATTATAACGAAGAAATCAATATACGTTTCAATAGTAGATGCTACAATTTGTGTGAGTGGCTTATTCTCCAAACAAAAAAAAAATATTCTCCAAACAAAAAAAATGTCTCCAACAATAATGCTAACATATGTATGTTTATGCGCGTTCGTCTTGTTTCTTGGTTTTATTCTGATTACTGACAAGCAAGCAAGATTAGAAAATAAAACCGACCTCAATACTTAGTGACTTGTGTTTGTTTGATTCAGTTTTTTTGTCTCCGACTTCTGAATCTAAGTTATTTTTCACTTTTTTGTGCTTTTGAGATAGGTTTAATTTTTTGCAAAAATAAAAATATCCATTTTCTCTGTAATATCCTATACAAATATTTGCTATGCATTAATTGTTAACAATACATGTCATGGTTATGGCTTATCCCCAATAAAATGGAACTTAACATTGGTACCGAATTGTCGAAATGTGGGGGTACTGTACAGTTGTACACATCTTCGTACCCCCTCAGAGCATACAGGCGTAATGTTATGTTATAGTGTAGTGTAAACAATAAACATCCTAGCGATTGCAGCAGTCACGAAAGTTTTGCTGTCTAAAGATTTTATCTCCGAAATCCATAAACATATCATAAAAATATTTATATGGGACCAATTTCGGGGTGTATATATAAAAAAAAAGAATGATCAAAATCGAACTACACTGTAAAAAGTTATGCGAGGATACAAATAAAAAAAAAATTTTTTTTTCGTCCAGACTAGCCACAATTTTATTTATAAACCCTCCTTATTGGCCAAAAAAAAGTTTTTACCCCGAATCTTGCTCAGCGCTCTATCGTTTTTACGTGGAAGATGGTCCTGAAAACATCTCATTGAGAAGTTTTCTTTTTGAGTATTAGTTTCCAAGAGCTCGGTAGATGGCGTTGAACTGACTACGTTCTAGGAGCCAAGGCAAAAAATGCTTGAAAAAAAAACATTGAGTCACGTCACATACGCTCGTTGACTGACACTCGTTTGCATAGGCTTCCGAATATTACCATTACATCCAAGTGAAATAATGTGACGTT
The DNA here is from genome assembly GCA_941918905.2 of Xestia sexstrigata. NCBI lineage: Eukaryota > Metazoa > Arthropoda > Insecta > Lepidoptera > Noctuidae > Xestia > Xestia sexstrigata. The sequence continues at coordinate 14,813,403 of OW799214.2, forward strand.
CCGTTCCTTGCAGTAACTTACCAAGTTCAGCGCCATTTATCCAGCGACTAGGGAAGAGTTGAAAAATCGCTCAATGAGGGGTTTTTTTTTTTCAACTCTATTTCGATCTCTCTTTTTTCTAACTTTTTTTCAACTCTTCAAGAAAAAATTGGTTTATTTAAGGAATTCTTTCGATGCCTGGCCATAAACCTACCAATCACAGTCCTTAGTTACTTTGTTTCGCTTGATTTTAATGTAAGGCCGCGTGCCCACTATGTCGTGACGACTAATTTATCGTTGGTTTTTAGTTGAAGTCGTGGGAAGTCGAAGGAGTGGGAAATTTTATCATCAATAATTTTAACTTTATCTTCTTTGTTTATATTAGAAACAGCTTTGTTTGTGAAATGTAATTCACATCTATTTAAAAAATTATCAGTGTTCAGAAAAAATCCAATATTTACTCAATACGTCAATAAATTATTACAAGTGAAATGTAAAACCACACTAATGCAAACAAGTTTTTTTGGTATTGCCTCACGCATATAATTATAAAGTACCTAATGTTATAAAAAACTTGACTGTCTTAAAATTCAAAAGGGCGCTAAACGAAATTTTAATTATGAAAAGTTATTATTAAATTGAAGACTTTCTAAATGATGATTCACTGACTGATTTATGTACTTATTGTTACGCTTTACACCTACCGTTATTGACTGATTTATAATTACCTACCTACTGTTACTCTTACTGACATATAATTGTTATTCCAGTTAGCTTATTGTTATTAACATTCCGTTTGAGATTATTTATATTTTAATTTTTTTATTACTTTGACCATGTTGACATTTTTTATTTTTTTTATTGTAGGTATGTAATTCCAATGACATGCCACTTAATTTATAATTTTATTGCAAACCAATTATTTGCATGCCCATGTGACGGCAAAATGTGGAGAACTTTAGTATATAGAACATCTATGTACCTATTACATATGTTTGCAAAGAATAAATGATTTGATTTGATTTGAACGCGGCCTCGGGCCGCGTTTACGCTTTGTCGTGACGACAGATAGTGTCGTGGTTTGTGTATTTAAATGGAGGTGTTCACATATAGGACGACGCGTTTACTGTCGTCCACGACTTTTGCCAACGATAAATTAATCGTCACGACATAGTGGGGCCTTAAAGGTTAAGTGTGGTGACATCACAATACCATTCCTTGCCCGTGGTACAGTTGGCTAGGTCCGGTTGGCTGGACCATGGTAAAAAAAATTAACAGTGTTACAGTTTACTGGACCATTTCATACCGGTTTCACTAACACTAGCCGAGCACTAAATGCCTAAGTATTATTGCGTTTGTTTATGCGCTTTTATTTATGCACTACTTACCTAAATTAAGGTTTCGTGTAGTGTCAGTGAAACCGGCAGTAGTCTCGAAGTATTCACGTACCTACTAAGGCGATACAATAAAAGTAGGCATTAACACGTTAACTGCCATGACAGGCACCGGTGCCTTTTTTTTTTCGGATGGGAAATCATCAAATGACTTCTCCCGCTCTGGGCGGAGCAGGAGAGAGTGTCAGACTTTTACTGACTAAAACCCATCCATGTTCCTTCATCGCTCTTTGTGTTCTGGGGCCACGGTATCTCTTTCGAACAGTCCCGCAACCCCGGCAGGCATCGGTCCTTGCGGACCCCTTCCTTTTTGCTGACTCTCTTTGAGGCGCGCGTGGAACACGAACGCGCCGTCGACACGGCCTGTCGTCATGAGACGGACGGACGGCGAGCTAGCCCATACCCCACCGTCCACAGGCCCGCGCCTACGGTTAAAATGCGTTCTGAAACTACACTCGCGGTATTCTGTCTCGATATTAAAGATTGTTAAAACTATTAAACTTCGTATTTTTTTTGTAACAATTTTTCATACCCAACCTAACCTAACCTCGTGATTAACAATTTACGGTTATCGATTTACAATATCGGTATCCGAACGTTTTATTGTTTGTTTCTTTTTTGGGCCTACTAGATATGGAATTTGAAAATCGAATCGACTTGTTTCTATCTCTCGCTTTTTCCGTATCGAAGTGAAAGTGACAGAACAAAGTGAAGTTGATTCTCGGTATTTAAAAAAAATAATTAAAAAGTTATTTTGTCTCACGCTCGCAGCAAAATCGAATTTTGCTCACTGTCTGTAAACAGCAAAACCTGCTTGTTCGAGGTGCTGAGTTGAAAAATTAATTGCTCAATTAGTAGTAATTAGAGAGGTAGCATACCTACACATAATATTGGACAGAATAATTATTGTGTTGTGATGATCAGATCACACGAGAGCATGAATTAGAGGCAGAGTTGGAAATTAGAATTTTATACCGTGTAGGGGAAACACTGGAAGCCGTCTCCAACATAGTTGGGAAAAGGCTAAGCAGAAAGATATAAAATTCACTCATAATAAAAAAAAAATTCGACTAAAAAAATTTACTAGTTCAAGTACACACCTCGGATGCCTCTAACAGGACCAGCAGAACTCCAGCTACAATAACAAAAAACATAAATGTCAAGAATTTTGTCGAATCTTTTCACCTCGACAAAATGCCCGACCTGATCTATAATTTAGAGTACTACATGGAACATGTCTGCAGAAGAGTCGTTGGAGCAAAGTGCCTCGTCTTCAGATATCAGTAGTTCGTGGCCTAAGTTTATCAGCCTTGCTATTAAAACGCTGGAAAAGGCACCGTTTATAGTTCGGTTGCTGTTGTTCGTCATGTACTCCACGCTTTCGATTATCTCGGGTGGCATGATCTGGAACCGCATTAAGTTTGTCGTGTTGCCTGTAGAAAGAAAAAACTTTTTTTATATACTGTATACATAAACTCGCGCCTATTTCCCACGCGGGTAGGCTGAAACTATCGTACGCCACCTGCTACAACAATTCTATACTTTTTCGCCTCGTCCACCTTCCAATACATACATAAACTCGCGCCTATTTCCCACGCGGGTAGGCAGAAACTATCGTACGCCACCTGCTACAACAATTCTATACTTTTTCGCCTCGTCCACCTTCCAATACATACATAAACTCGCGCCTATTTCCCACGCACTAGGCAGAAACTATCGTACGCCACCTGCTACAACAATTCTATACTTTTTCGCCTCGTCCACCTTCCAATACATACATAAACTCGCGCCTATTTCCCACGCGGGTATGCAGAAACTATCGTACGCCGCACCTGCTACAACAATTCTTTCCTTTTTTCACCTTGTCCACCTTCCAATACATACATAAACTCGCGCCTATTTCCCACGCGGGTAGGCAGAAACTATACTTCCTTTATTCTTACTTACTTAATTCTATACTTTTTCGCCTCGTCCACCTTCCAACGATCATGTGGTCAGACACTAAGGCCCGGTTGCGAGTACTACGCACTTGACCCATGTTGTTAGGTTGTTACCCATACTAATCAGTAAGTGGGCCACCGAGCTCTGCTCCGGTGAAAATTGAGAAAACGAGTCTTCCCAGTTAAGAGACCTATATAGATCAATTTTTCGCCCCCGAAAACTGCTATATTACAACTTTCATCGAAATCGAAAGTGTCGTTTTCGAGAACGTGATTACAAATATACAAATATTGCGAATATTATCAGTATTCGTGTGTCTCGTATGCCCAGATAGAGGTAAACCCAATGCGCTCGCTGTGGGCTATAAATTTCACTGTGGAACATAACATCACGATTGTAATTGTTATTTTGCGCGCCAAAGTTGACGCTTTCCTAATAGGCCTAAACTTTGAGGGGGCGTGGCTCGGCGCCTCCGCATGATTTAAGCGAAAAAATGTTTAACTGATCAGGCGGAAAAGACCACGACTGTACCTACCTAATAGTACACCCACATTTCGCCGGTTATGTTTAAGTCCCATGTAATAGGGGGTGAGCCTGTTGCCATCAACCGGGCCCAAATCCAGACTCGGTGGCTGCTACTGAGAAATTTCTAATGGAAAAACCCAATAGCGGTTTGCCCAACCCGGGTAACAAACCCAAGACCTCATACTCAGCAGTCGTTCTTGCGACCACAAGTCCAACGAGGCAGTCACACTGCACAGCACACGCATAATGCTGCACTGAATAGCATAAGTATGATTAAGCCTATAGTGTTCTCACTGTTGGGAACAAAGGCCTCCTCTCTTTGAGAGACTTACTGCAGATATTGAGGACTGACGGATGAAAGACAATGAATTTCGATAAACCTTAACGGGAAGCTGCATATCTGTGCAATGTATTGGGCTCAAATTTCACAGACTTCACTAGACTTGTTTAAGTCAATTTTGTTAAGTGCAAGCCTGAGCCTACCAGATATAAAACCGCAATGAGTGCTCGCGAAGTGTATTGCTATGAATAAAAATTTGAGTATTATTTTTGTGCGCGGATTAGAGGTCGTTTCTTCAATCCTGCTAAAAAGCCTTTTTGACATTTCAGTTTATTAACTCTTTATCCTAAGAAAATAATCCTACTTATAAATAGAAAGTTTAATTTAAGGATGGGATGTTTTTTCCTTTTTCACGCAAATACAAATTACCGGATTGGATGAAATTTGGCTCACAAATAGTTTATAACACATCGGACGCTTTTATCCCGAGAGAAATATCCCGTGGGACAATTATTTACCGAACTCCACGCGGGCGAAGCCGCGAGCATAAGCTAGTATTTAGTATTTCAGTTGATGATGATTGATGATTGAGTACCACACCCAGCCAGGACAAGCCGGATACACCAGGGGGCACATTTTTGTAAGGAAAGACATGCTCTGGGATGGGAGCCAATATAGGAATAGTGGTAAAGACAGGTACAGTCCATATGAATGAGCATTGGTGTTTTGACCTACGTTTGGTTGGTCTCTTCTAGCATTGGAGATGTTCGTTTCTGATGGTTGCGATTCCATTCGTTTTAGACACGTCTTATTTAAACATTATTTTCGTGTATATGTTTCGTCGTCAGTAGTATTTGTTTCACTGTCAGTTTCGCTGAGGTGATATATTTCCTGGGTGGCCGACTTGAATTTTTCTCTATCTGCTGCTAACTGAATCCATTCTTCTTTGATTTTATTGAAATATTCCATGTCTTGTTGGAGTGACTCGTTCCATTTATATATTGGTCTTCCTACTTTTAACCGTTTCGCCTTGTATCTAATAGCTGCGTGTAGTAAGTGAGGCTCTGGTCGTCGGAGGATGTGCCCGTAGTAGCATAACCGTAGGCATTTCATTTTTTTGATAATTATTTTTCCCATAACAATTTCCCGTGCTTTCTTATTCGGGGAGTTTCGCGTACTCTTTATCTATCTTTAAGAATGAGTCTTTCGTATCTTCTGAGTTTCAATCGGTTTGCCTTTGTGAGTGCCGCTGCCTTAAGGCCGTAAGTCATTGAAGGTTCTATGATCATTTTATAGATAAGACGCGTGATTTTCCACTCCAGTTTCGAGTTTTTATGAAGGATATGAAGGCCTTAGAGTTACGCATCGCTTGTTTGCATCTGGCGTTAACTGTGTTGTTTGGATTAAGTGTCGATGTTATAAACGTGCCAAGGTATTTAATCTCGTCTGCCGGTTGAATACTGGTTCCTCCAATTCTGATAAGACTTCGGGTTGCGGAGCTGTGTGGGCTTCTGATTACTAGTTTTATTTTCGTTTTATTAATGTGGAGTCCAACTGATTCCAGCAACGGTTTGATTTTGGTGACTATTTCGTCCAGTTCACTGAGATTATTTGTTGCTATTATCACATCATCTGCAAAGGACAGTATAATAGGGAGTTGCATCTCATGGTCCTGGTCTAGATGAAAGCATTCTATTTCTTCTTCTAATGTTCTGAGAACGTCATCCATTACTATGGTGAATAGTCGTGGGGATAGCGGACATCCCTGTTTGACTCCCTTACCTTTGTGTGTCGATTCCGTTTGCTGTCCAAACCATTTTATGCAGGTGAATTCATTCATGCACGCCTTAATAATTCTATTCGTTAGAAATTTGTTAGTTCTAGTAATTAAAATGTCTCTAAGAGAGTTTAAGTCCAGCGTATCGAAGGCTTTTTCGATGTCTAACGCTAGCACATAGGTTTTTGAGCCTGCTCTCCATTCCTCGTCAAGAATTCTCCTAAGTGTGTACATATGGTCGTCGGTCGATCTATTGCGAAGAAAGGCTGCTTGGTAGTTTCCTAGTTCTTTTATTGAAGCATCCAGTTTTCTAAGAAGAAAACTTGCATATATCCTATATCCCACGTTACACATAGATAACTTTCTGTAGTCATTAATTCCGTCTGGCTTTGCTTTTTCAGGCACTGGAAACATTGGTACATCATTGCTTACCCATGTTGCTTGCATGTGTTTTATAATTTCCGATAGCATTTCTGTTGGTAAGTCTTTGAATAGCTCGGACACCACCTTGTCAGTACCTGGCGCTTTGCCGTTGCTCATGCTTTTAATGATATCACTTATTTCCTTTTCCGATAGTTGTTCTTTTGCGTCTGATGGGATCTAACTGGGTAGGAGTTCTATGTGTGGGCCTGCTGACTTTTTTAAATCTTCTTTCCACTTTGATATGGGTATAAAACGTTGTTTGTTGTTGTGCTTCGTGTTCATTTTATGTCTCCTGTAAGAATCGTATGTGATTTTCATGCGTTGTGATGGTTGAGTTCCGCTTAGGTTTCCAAAGAATATTTCGCATTTTTCCTTTTCTTCTTTGGCCTGCTTATAAGAATCTTCGCCGCTGCTGATTTCATGATATTCATATGGGACTCCCATGGGACTAGTTGGCTATTTTCCTTGTTTTGTAGATTTATTACCTGATTTCTTCATTTTGGAGCCGGCTATAGTCGTAATTTCTGTAGTTGAATTATACAAAATACAAAATACAAAAATACAAAAATATTTATTACTTCTCAAACATAGTGTCATACATAAATTGAGGCAGCCCCAGTAAGTTACAATAGTACTTGTGTCGGGGCTGTCTCGCTCTTCCCATAAGTGGTATCCTAATAATGAAAATGAAGTCTACGAATGAATAAAATTATAAAAGAGGAATAAGATAAAACAAATGATAGTTAATTAATTAATTAATTACTTACTTAAGCTCCTTGTGTTTTGTGCGTGCGTGTGTATTTGTGTGCGTGTGTGTGTGTGTGTGTGTATTTGTCTGTGTATGTGTGTGTGTTTGTGCGATATATAATCCAGATAATTATCCAGCATGTTAGCCTACCCTGATCAGAATGTTTTCGGTTTCTTCATATGTTAGAGATCTTAACCAATCACTTATTGTTCTTTTACAATCGTATAACCGCATGGGATATATTTCACACTTAAGATTCAGTTTATTGTAGATGTAGGTGGATTGTGTAACATATTGACGTCCAGCAAAAGCTGATCGCACCCCTGGAGAGTAGGCCACAATATCTCTGCGCCTTCTGCTCTGAGTATCTGGGTCAAAAGGAAGACATTTATGCAGGGTTAAGGTCACATTTAGAACATAAAGCTTTCTAATTGAAAGCAAGTTGCTGACTTTATAGAGGTCTGTTGTAGAGAACCTGAACGGTTTAAAATACATCACCTTGATAAGTGATCGCTGAGCTCTTTCCAGATCGAGGAATTTCATTTTGGAAGCTCCACCCCATATCGGAATGCAGTACGTTATTACGGATTGAATTCGAGTTCAGATTTGTGCATTGGTTTCGTGCTGGATTTCAGCATAAGCAGTATCGGATTTTCCCTCTTAGAGTTCAGAATAATAATATCCGCGAGAATAATTTTATGGTCTGATATATTTTTTCTCCACTCGCCTTTTATGTAGGTAATTAAATATATTTGACTGGTCCGCAGCAGTAAGTATATGGTCAATTTGCGATTTCATTTTTCCAGATTGTCACGTTATTTTGCAGCTTGATCTGCCTCGTGATGTATCTAATCTAAAGTTTTCTCTTTTTATTATATCTAATAAAATTTCACCATTGTCATTCGATGCTGTGTGCAACAAGTTGGCACCAATTTTATTAGTCGTTTGATTTCCATTGGTGTTTATGTCTTGCTTTCCTATGTGCATTAAAGTCTCCTAGGATGATCATGTTTAACCTTTTTGGCTTTGCATTGATACAGTTGATCAAATCGGAAAATGTCTTAGTTGGCTTAGTGCTTGGTATGTGTGTTGTTATTATATACAAGTTCACCGATTGTCATTTGCAGAGAGCTGTTATAACTGCTGCCATGACGTTTGTATTTCTTCTTGTTATTTGAATTGTTATTGTCGTGTCTTTTCTTACAAGTAGCGCGAGACCACGGCGTTCAGTAGAGTCAATAAGGTGCCAGGTGTAGTGTTTTAAGTTAAATAATCCGGTACTCAGATTTGTTTCCTGTAAGCATGCTATGTGTATCCCTTTATCTTTCAAGGTTTTATCAATGTTACTTTTCTTGGAATGTGTGGCAGTGCCTCTAACATTCCAGGTTGCGATTTTGACCCTATTAATTTCTGTTATTATCCTAGGGCAGGGTAGGGGTCTTAGTATTGTACAACCGCTGGCGTCAGGTTGTTCAACAGGCGATAACGTTGCGCTTGTATTTGGCGTATTTTGTGGTGTAAATTCTGTTGCAGATTCTTGAGAATTAAGCACGCTAAGAAGGCTGTCATAGTGATTATTATGATATAGTAAGTTAATAGTGGCTACAGCTTGTTGTGGATCTCTGGGGCGGTATGTAGTGGGAGCACTAGCCCCGGCTTTGTGTACTGTTACGTTAATGTAGTAGTATTTGGCTGCTGCAATGATGATATCTTCACCCCCCCAGACGCCATCTTTGTATTGTGCTCGATATATTTTTCCCTTTGCTCCTTCTTTGGCTTGTGGTAATAGGCAGGTTTCCCTCAAGTGCTAGTGCTATGCTCGGCTGGTCTTTGTTTTCCTTAACATATTTAGCCAGGTCTCTTCTTATCATGTGGTGATCGAACGTCAGGAAAAATATGGCGTTAACTTGGTGCGCGATGGCCCTAAATAAGCAGTTTCCGTCTCCGATCATATGGGCTATTTCCATGCTTAAATTTGATGAAAATGGGTCCTGTTTGCTATTATGCTGCACCGTTTTTGCTTTCCTGCGGACAGTGTTGATTAGCTTTCCTGCAAAATAGAGCTTATTAACTAATGGTGTTTTGTTAGGACTTTTATTAATCTCGCGTTGCTTTAACTTTACCTCTGTATTAACGGTGGTTTAAGTGTGGCTTTGTTTGTTCGTTAATGGTCGAACTATGCAATCTGTTTTTTTTCATGGGTAATTGGAGGAAGTAGGGTTCACCATTGTCAGATTATTTGTATAAGGTTTGTTATGCCATCTATGTTCGTTGGGCACGGAGTGATGCAAAAGAAAAAATTATAATCTATTGTTTTATGGCGTAACTAATTTATTGCGTCCCAGTGACTTAAAAAATTCGGCTTATGCTTTTGTTTTCTTGGGAGAAGTCCCTTGCCACATGTTGCTGGCAAATAAATGCGTGGAGCGCAGTATTGGTGCCCTGGGAGGTGCCGGTTACAGCGATGCTATAATAGAAGGCCTGACCTTGTGTTAATTAACACGTGTGCATTCGTTGTTGCAGTATTGCAAGTTATGCTGTAGTATTTTTAAGCGTTAAACGGTATACGCGGAAATATTACTATTATATATTTATTATTATTAGACAGGGAGGCTCCAATATATCTCATATCAATGTGTTTATGCTGCCATTTATGCAATTAGTATTACGCTAGTGTGCGGTTGGCGTCAGTATGAAAACTGGGGAAGGCTCTGGGCTGACTTGCAGCTCTGTTTTGGTGGCTGTTCTAGGCTAGATTGCCCGCATACAATACAGCACCGGATCGATTTAGGTTATTATCATGCACAGTAATGTATTTTGGTTATTTAGAGATATAATCGTTTAAATAAGTAGTATTCCTAGCTAGGTAAGTAGACTGGGAAACCTCTGATTTGTATACACAATTTACACAAGCGACCGCTGGTTGGCAAAAAGTTATCCTCGGATTGTTATAGAAAAGTGTGTTACCCAAATGATACAAAGTAGGTACTTGCAGCTAAATACTAATAATAAGGCCCAGGCGGTCCTGCGTTCGGTTCCTAGGTCGGGAAAGTGCTATTGGGTTTTTCCATCAAGAATCTCTCAGTAACAGCCAAGGAGTCTGAATTTTAAGGGTCCCGTACCTCAAAAGGTAAAAAAAGGAACCCTTATTAGATTACTTTCTTGTCCGTCTGTCTGTCTGTCACCACCGATTTTCTCAGGAACAGGTGGACCTAGCAAGTCGCAATTAAATATTATCAGATTAAATTTATACCAGATACCGAGGTTTAGAGTCCCTATTAGGTGTATAAATATCAAGGTCCTGAGTCAACATCATAAAAAGATACCCATGGGCAAATTTATATTTTCGCGAAAACTTGTAAGTACCAACATTTACCTTAATTTTAACCCTTAACTTTACCTTAGTTTTGGGTCCTAAACCTAAACTAAACTATACTAGTAGTTCCCGTTGACCTAGAATAACGAAATTTGGCAAAAAACAAGGACAAGGGAAAAATCTGAAAACTGTAAATATGTAGGTAGTTTAATAACAAAAAAAGCGATTTTACCAATACAAACTTACTATTTGCGGTTGGTGCAATAGCCGTTTCTAGGGATCTAACAGCAAAGTTAAGTTTGTCCTTTAAAAGTTTTACGGAACCTTCGGTGCGCGAGTCCGACCCGCTATTGGCCGGTTTTATGTCCTTTTACTGGCAATAGGCTTTTATCACATAACTACTTAAATGTGAGTGTACAGACCTACCACTAGGTACACCTCTGTTGTACCGTTTCATACGAATAGTTGCTAGTGTTACCTGCGATAATATTATTAGACCGGTGTTCGATATAGCAGTATGTGTAGCCGATGAAGGCACCCACTGCCACCGCAGACGCAGTTATGGCAATGACGGCAAATGCCACCGCAGCACACACCACCCAGCGGGGCTTGCTGGAAAATGAGCACAAAATGATGAACTGTCAATTGGATTTCGAAATAATAAAATTAGAGTAGAAAATACTTGATTGTACGCCAAATCAATCTACTTCTATGGCCGCTTTAATAGCAAATAATATACAGGTTGTTAAAGTAGTCGCGTGCCATACCTTGGGGGTGAGTTCAGTATCGATAAAGGAACCCGTAAAAAATAAAAAATAAATCTACCTGTATTGTACGCTCGGACTCGTTCCCGATGATAATGGACTACTATTTCAATAAATATATATATTTTTTTTTATATTATCATAGTTAGGAATTTAAAAAAAGTAATACATGTGTGTTAGAATAAATAAATGGAATAATAATACAAGAAACACGTTGTTTTTGGCATACTTTTGGTGAAAATGAATAAAGGTGTGATAAACCACTGCACAAATTTTACTTACTTTTTAAGTACTTCTGGTATATTGTCCGTCTCCAATATAGTGTAACCCATCATAGCGAACACTGGTGTAGGTATATAGTTATGTAAAAAAAATATAAAAATGTAAATAATGTGACCCAGAACAATGACATAAAAATTTCTTTTCGTTTTTTTGACTGTGGAATTTCTTTCAAGTTAGTAAAACTTAAAGTGGCCAGTGTTTTGGAAAAACAACAGCCGGCTGCCGAATTGATGGCCGGCGCAGATCATACCGCATATTGGTCGACTCAACTACTGTTTTACTTACCTAATTTTGATTCAACTAAAATCAATCGCACTAACGATTCTCCGATTTTTTATTATATTGGCTATGACATTGACTTCAGCTCTTATATAATGACTTCATGATAAACTATCTTATTAGGTTCTCAAATGTGTTTCCTAACTTTTTTATCCTTAATCTAAAGTTCCATTTTTTTTCTAATCATCATTTGTCACGACTATGTGACGCGCGCTCGCTGTGCTCGCATTTTACATTACACACCTACTTTCTGTCACAAATATCGTCGTCGTTCCGCCAGCCTTCAGCCTACGCTCCTCACGCGCATGCAAACTCGCTCCCTTATTTATAGCGACACATTTTAACATTGATGGACACTTGATGCAGTGCTGCCAACATACCCATGTTCACCGCCGGCTCCCAATCACATATATTTTGGAAACCGGCGCCGGTTGCGGAGGCACTTCCTTAATTTAATACCGAATTCGTGAGTGAAGTACTTGTATTATAAAAATATAAGGGAACTACCTAAATAACGAAGATGTATCTAGCACTATGTAATTATTCATCTTGATTCAAGATAATTATAACCCACGACGCAACGGAGACGGTAATGCGTTTGGGGTGAGAGGATGTTTGTTTGTGCAAATCCATGTTGCCATTTTTCTCCAAAACGACTAGTACGATTTTGATGCAGTTTTCAGTTGATGCATTTTGTGGTTGATTAGTGAGGGTTTTTAAATAGATATTACGGTAGTTACTCACTAGAGGGCGCTGCAGTAATAAAACTGTAGCAGAATCATATCTTCCATAGGGTCATTCGGGCGAAAGCCCGGGGCGGCGCGTTATGTACATAATATCTGTGCTCTATAAAAAGTTTAAAATCAAAAAACAAAATGTTTTTTTTTTATCGAATAAAAACTTCTTAATCTATGAAAAGCTCTATTATTTCTTTTGTATACTCTGTTCTTTTATCATTTCTAACTTTATTGAAGTATACCTTTACATTTTTTTGTACATTTTGTTTTTTTTTTGTGTTAAGTATTTATATTTACTGCCGTTAGCATGTGTTGCGGAGATTGTGGGAGCTGCTTGGGCAACTTAGCATATCTTGCGGAAAAGTATATTTTTTGTTGATAATCGAAGAACTTATCTTTGTGTGGAGCCCTTAAACTGTCAGAAGGCGTCACGGCTGGCCTCGTTATCATGGCTAAAACCAACGACTAGTCGTAGACATTAGCCCTGGATAGAAAATTGGGTAGTCATAGGGCAATTGCCCAGCATTATAGAGACACAGACCTTTCCCTGCGATCTCTTCACACTTGCGATTGGCAGGCTTTTTTCAAGCACCGAGTAGTAGTAAGTGGTATGCGAAAAACGACATCAATCTAGGCAGGGCATTAACATGGTCGCTGAAGTCTACGAGTATTCATAATTAAACTTATTTATAAGAGGCTGAAATCGGGAACTTGGGACGTTAAAATATCATTAGACAGACCCCTCAAAACCCCCGACCAATTCCTAGTATTTTAGCTGGAAAAAGTGGCGAAAAAAAATCTTCAGCGACACATCTATCCGTCTACTTTCTACTGTCTCCATTTTATTCTAGGAATCGGATCAGCAGTTGCGATTATTACCCCCCTACATACAAACTTACAAACAAAACTTCTATAAAATAGTAGTATAGACTGAAAAGGGATTCTTTAGCAGAAATATCATTTCAGATTGGTCTCAATTGCCGCCATGACAGCCGTGATCGTGTGCATTATTATCACAGTGGTTTTCTCAGTAGGGCTTGGCGTCGGTCTAGGCTATAACTACTGCTTCGTTGAACTGAAAGTCGTTACAGGTATGAATATTTTCGGACTAGCATGCCACTCAGGTCCTCGGTCTAACTATAGTCTTTTCACAGTAAGCAATGTACTTCGTCAGCGCACAAAACGCACTAAAGCCACGTCGGTGCCGAGTGCTTAGCGGTGCCGAACGGTACAGTTTCTGCTCCAATCGCATTGGAATGAGGCAATAACCTAGCCAAACGCATGCACTTTATTTTAGTATAGGGAAATCCTCATAGATACCGATACTCAGACGGAAGGTTACGTCGGACTCTGACCCAACTAACACTCCACTGCTACTACCAAAACTCGGGGGCTCGGGAAATTCTAGTACATACTCGCGTAGCTCCACCTGGTAAAACTTTTCATTTCAATTCACCATTCAATTGTGGGTAAACAGTATTTTTTTTCAGAGTCAACTGCGGAGGATAAACCCTTTGGCGTACTTATGCGAACTGGACAAGAAATCGATACGTCAGAGTATTACGTAACTGACCTGGACCCTGCTACAACACCTGACTCCAGGAGGATGCTCCCCAACGTGCAACAAACGCTGGCTATACCCTTAAACGGAGACTTCGATTTCTCCTCACTAATCTCAAAACTGAGAGGTCACAACAAAAATGTCACATTAGAACTGATCACGTGATGTTTTGATCGATTATTATGAGGGCGATTTTATTTTTGATACTGTAACTGCATATTTACTTTTACTAGAGAATATCCTCTTGCATTAATAAACGTTTCTGAATGATTTCAAGATTCACTACCAAGATCACCTGTAAGTTCAAAGTTGTCTATGTGAAGAAGGGGTGTCCTTTACACCGTGGGATCCGATAGGATTTATAGTGACAAGTCAGTCATGGTTGCGACAGTGAGTAATACTTCAAGTTGTGAAATATGAATGACGTTCGTTTTAATAGTACAAATTACAGGATTCACTTTGTGTAACTAGCTTCTATCTACGGCTTTCGTCCTCGTCTAAAGGTAGGCAAACCTGTCGGGTACAGTCTAGCGTGTATGGCTACCTTAAGAGAATATGGCCTATGGCACTCAGTAATAATAGGTACCGTATCGTTCCATCAGTGCAGGAACTTGTGAACTGAAATGAGAAGTTTTCTTTTTGAGGGTTTAAAAAAAAAATAGTTTCCAAGAACTCTCTAGATGGCGTTGAACTGACTACGTTACTTGGTGCCAAACCCAAACCGCTTCGAAAAAAAAAACATTGCGTCACGTCACATACGCTCGTTGACTGACACTTTCGTTTGCTTACGGTGACACAACTCACGGGCTCGTACTCATTGGGTGGGCGTGGCCAAAAAGCACGCTGTCTCACCTGGCATCGTGCCCGACAGAGATAGTATCAGTGATGAACAGTTAGACGCTAGTCTACACGCGCGTCTAGTTCGTACGCACACACACAGCGTTCCGAACCGTGCCGAACAAAAACGAAGTTAAACTCAGTTATTACATATATTAATTATTATTATTATATTATATATATAATATATATATATATAAATCTTTACAAATAACTTTTTCTTATAATACTTTCGTCTGACCTTTTATTTAAATGCGCTAAAAAGAATAGAAAAAACTTTTCCTTATAACTTTTAATATCAACTTATAACGTCATTACACAATTCACGAGATTAGTGGCAACAATAATATTGTATAACTATATTGTTTGTTATTACCATTAGCCGTGTGGTATCCAGCAGAGTAGAATAGAACCAACCCATTACACTCACGGGTGTCGTATAAGGCGACTAATGTCTGAGGCAGAACACCTTGCGCCTCCGTAGACCAGAGAATGGGTAGCAGCGTTTTCTGTTAGTCTTTCATCACTGCGATCTCCAATCCGCCTGCCAAGCGTGGAGATTACGGCAAATTCCTCCCATCATGGGAGAGGCTTATATCCAGCAGTGGACGTTATGGGCTGTTGTTGTTGTTGTTGTTGTTGTTTGTTTGTTATTGTTGGCCTGGGGTCACGATGTCCTGGACGCCTTCCGCTAGGTCTGCTAATCCCTCGAGAGAAGTAAATGGCTGTGAAGCCAGCAGCGTCTGGACGTTGGTCGGCAGACGACTGCTTTATATTGTCATCCTGGTACTGTGGATTTCCTTGGCCTGATAAAATTTAGGATTTCCTTTTCAGGGCGTATCACGTCGGGTTCACCAATTTAGTGATTGTTGTAGACTAATTCAATTAAATTGAAATTTTTCATCATTCAAATTTAGTCAACACAAGACAGAGAACTGACCGATCAGAAGAAAAGTAAAAATCATATCGTGAAGGTTTTATGTATTTAAAGTTTCTAAATAAGTAGGTCGCTACACCATATTATAGGGTGTGCGTTTCGATGGCGCGACCATGGCGTTTTTTTTTAAATACTATGCATACATGATTTTGTAAAAATATATATATGTCAAATTTCCCAAAACCTTAAATTTGTCAAAGTTGTGGTTAAAAAAATATAAGGGTTTGAATGTGGCCACGCCATCGAAACGCGGAGAACCGCGCGGCCACAGAAATCTTAAAAACTAAGCGTTGCAGAGACCTGAAATTTAGGTACTTAAATAACAGATAGAATTTGTAAAAAATTGTAAAAAAAATTGAAAAAAATCCTAGGTTTATAATTTTAGGAGCTGTAAGTTTAAAACCCCATGGTTGTACCATTGAAACGGTAAAATACACGTTATCGCCGATATCTCGCTGAAAAGGTCTGAAGTTTTTGTAAAACCTAGATTTGAATTTGTCAAAATATACAAAAATCCTAGGTTTATGTTTCAGGAGCTGTAGTACGGTATAGCATAGAACCTTCAAAACGTTCTGAATGTGAAATTTAAAATTGAAATTAATTAATTTAATTAATTAGTTAATTTAATTTTAAATTCAAATTTTTACAAAATCTTGCCATAGTTTTTAAAAAAAAAAACGCCCTGGTCGCGCCATCGAAACGCACACATTATAGGAGTGCAATAAAAATGCACAGGCCCTTCAACTTCAGCGAAAAACAAATGACACGTCACTGACGTCATGCATGAAATGAAAAGGACAAATATAATTCTTGTTCTTCTATGAAACAAAGTTATATGTGACATATTGTTCATATGTGTGAGTGAGCGTCATCCTCCCACATCGCACCAGGGGGGAAACATTATTCAATGAGATGCACGAAAGTTTTTGAGTGCCGACCGCGAACCGAAAGACGTTGCGTTTGAAGACCCTGCACTAAGTGGACCGTTGACCGATGAAGGTTGCGGGAATCCGCTGTATGAGAGTTGCACGGGACGGGTCTACCCTTTATAGCAGAACTTTTTAAGATCTCTTTAAGATCCTAACTTTAAAACTGACGGACTTTTATACAAACTTTCATCCCCTATTTAACTCCCTTAGGGGTTGAATTTCGAAAAATCCTTGCTTAGTCCTTGTTTACATTATGAAAGGAACCATTGTGCAAAATTTCAGTTTTCTAGGTCCAAGGATTTGGGCTGGGCGTTAATGAGTCAGGCGGAACGTGACTGGCGCGTGGAACGGTGTGACACTTTTTCGTGCGTGCAGCCGGTGTTCATCGATTGATAAGACGTTTTTACGTCAATACTGGCCAAGTGCGAGTTGGAATCGCGCACCGAGGATTCCGTATATAATCTTGTAGGTATTTTGTTATTAAACTACTTATTAAAGGTTTTCAGATTTTTCCCTTTACATGTGCTGTAAAACATTGGTTCTAGCCAAATTTCATGATTATAGGTCAACGGGAATTACCCTATAAACGATTCCCTTGAGAATGTCGAAATATACGTTTTTTGCGGCATAAACAACGGCTGTATCTTTTTTCTTTGATTTTTTCACAGCTTCAAGGGACTGCAAATCTAAGTATATGGTTTTAATTTGTTAAAGGGTCTTGACCAAAGGTGGCCATTAACTCGTTAATCCGTTAATGGCTAATTACCGAAGTTAACAATCTGCTGAACGAATTAACTTTTAAGTTAACTTCAAAAAATGTTAACACTCATGTTAACTTCTGTTAAGTTGAACTTCCGTTAACTATTGTATTGAAAAAACGTTGTTTGATACACGTGGACATTTGTTATTGCAGTTCTCGGCTTAATAAAACCCTCGCCTACGGCTCGTGGGTTAATTCCACCTCGAATGCAATAGCAAACTTTCAACTGTAACAAAATGGTGCTGTCTGGTAGAAAATGCCTATGGCATTAAGTTCGCCTCTGTACTTTGTGCTTGAATTGTTAAATAAATAAATAAAATGTACTATTTCTTGACAGGATTGTGAGTTCGAATAAATGTTTGTCAATAGGTATAATAATAAGTTATATAATCAGGTAATTAGAACAAGTAATAAAACTAACTATGGAATTTCTACAAGCGTTTTGCGAATGGTTCAAATCCTCTCACTAGCGGTGGGGGTTTCTGCCTCCCGTTGCCCGCTGTCGCTGCACAACTTATTAAGGTGGTGGTACAGCACTTATTAGATCCATGGAAATAATTTAACTATAATATAGAACGTTGTAGATATTTAGTCTTTGGTACAAATCTATATTACTATACTCTATGCTCTGGTAAAAGTGTCAAAAGTTTCCTGAAATATTATTTATTATAGAGATATTTACAGTTTCATAAATTAAATAATGGTTTATACGAGTATGCAATCAACAATTAGTGCTACGTATATTTGCTTCAGATAGTATGGGACTGCTGCCTCGTTTCACATTATATTTGCTTAGAAGAGGCTGTAGAAGAAGAATATGTGGTTTGTTAAAACATGTACTTTTATATGTTTCTAGGGCAGTGGTGTTCCAGTGCATACAGCCCAGACTTTCGAATTGGAGGTCATGGATTCAAACCGAGTGAATTACTTGATGTAAATTATTTCATCAACACTGCACTAGGCCCGCATGCTGGATTTCAGCCCATTCCCTCACATAGAAAAGAGGCCTGTGGGCCATCAGTGGGAACAAGGCTGATTCGTTTACATCCCTGCCTCAGCGAGGACTAAAAGCCGTCGGCCCTGTGCTTGATACTTGTCAGGGTGCTGCCTCATCAAACCATGAGAACGGGAGAACAGAAAGTGCAACTACGAGTATGTCTGCGCTCACACTTGTGCAATTTATTATCGCCTGTGTAGGTATTTGTTTTTCAATACACTTCCTCGAAAACGGGTTCTTTTCGCACTACGATTAGGTTCAACATGCAATGTATTTCACACACGTGCGTTTTTTTTCATTTTCCTGCACGTGTGCGGGAAAGTAAAATGCCACAGATACTTAAACGAAGTTGAAATCATTTCAATGCCTATAAGCGGAGACGAATGGTTTTTTTAATTTCGGCAAAGCAATATGCGTCTCTAAGGCGTAAATATTTTTTTGATTATTCAAATTGTGTTTATAAATAGAATATCATAGATAAACATGATTATTTAAAACTAATATTTACTTTTTCAAACAAATTACCATTTATTTGTGTTCTGAATTCAAAAATAACAAAAAGCAACTATTTTTTATATTAGGCTGTTTAACGGGTGACCGGTCAGTTCACCAAAAGTTATTTAAAAAGCTTTTACTAGACAAGCAACGATTGGCAAAAACATTATTTGTCATTTGATCATTATACAGCAACAAGTTTACCAAATAATTCACTGAGCAAAATAATTACGCGAGCTGAGAAGCAGGTGCCTTTAACGCCCGCCAACCAGCTTCGGCCGCCAGCATCGGCTTGCTGGCTGGCTTCGCCGGCGAATAAATATAATAATAAAAATAAAAATAATAATAACGAAAAAAAATATTTTTCGTTATTTTATTTTATTTCTTAAAAAGTGGATTGAAAAACGTCGTTTGATACACGTGGACATTTGTTATTGCAGTTCTCGGCTCAAAAACACCCTCGCTTACGGCTCGGGAGATAATTTCCGCCTCGGATGCAATAACTAACTTTCTCCACTTGTATCAAAATGTACAATTCTCTCGGTTGAGATTGGCCGCTGTGAAAAAAATCCTCCTCCAGATCATTGTGTAGCGGCACTATGAATCGTACTCCAGCAACATATAACAAAAAGTACTACAGCGCCATCTATGACATTGATAACGAACTAAACAGCGACACGTCAGAATCCTACGTCGCGCCAGCAACTTTATCCGCGACATAAGAGGAAACAAAAAATGCGAGAGAATTGATAAATAGGTATTTGTAAAATGTATTGCTGTCGCGCAGTGCCCAAACGACCCGCGAAACAGACAACAGCAGAAAATACCAATTAAAAGTACACAAAAACAACGTTTCCTAGTCCCCTGATTACTTCTCCAAAACTTGACTGATTTAGTTAAATGAGTCTTAGTTAAATCAACTTTTTTTTCTGGATGTTTGAACACAGCGGAAAATCTGGCCATTTTTTTAGGTTGTTGAAGGTTCATAATCTCATATAATAAATAACTTATGAAAAAAAAGAAAACCTATGGGCATGCCAATAGTGAAAATAGAAAATATTGCTCTACTGGCATTATCCAGGGAGGAAAAAGAGGACTACGTGTGTATGGAAAAACGGCCGTTTTGTGTCCTCGTATGACTATACAAGAACCCGACAACAACTGTCAAGCAGTGGCCCACCAGACATAACATTCGTCGGGTTGAAGAATCCTCCCTTTTCTACGGGGGATGAAGAGCTGAGCACCCTGCTCTTTATATACCCTCAAAATTGTAATTACACTTTTAAATGCTTGTTTTCTAAAATAAATTAGCAGTTTCTTATGTTTATAAATACGAAACTGCTAATTTATTTTAAGTAACGCCCGAAGGCTTTGTTTTGTGCACTGTCAGTGGCGTGCAGTGGTTCTCCATAGAGGGTAGGCCACGAGATTATGATAGCAAAAAAATTACATTATGACCTCATTTTCATTATTAGCGACCCCAAAAACCACGAAAACAACACCCATGTCGAAAAAACCGAAAATTTTCGTCGGCGCCATGCCACCCGGGGTGACGGCTTCCCATTCCGTTGTGGACCATGGATTGAACCAGGGCCGGACGCGAGAGGTCACCGCCGCCGATCGCCGCTACGAGGACACGGCGGTGCTCCGCCCACGCGGGGCAGACCTCCACCATGTGCTCCACCGTGTCCTCCGGGCTCCGGTCGATCCTAACAGTGGTGACACCCGGGCGTTTCCTCCCGCCCGATTCGGTGCAGGAACCTTCCGAAACAAACGTGTCCGGTGAGGACCTGCGTCAGGCGGAAGGTGAGGGCACCGTGGCGCCTCTCAAGCCACTCCTCCAAGAGGGTACTTATCGCCACTACTGTGGCGGGCCCTGCACGGGGTTGAGACACTCGCTCTCTCCCTGTCGCCATGAGATAATTTTTGTAAATTCAAATTGACCCTGGAGGTCTGTCCGCCGAGCGACAATTTGCCGCGGCAGCGGAGTTTCCCCCCGGCGTAGAGCCTCCACGCGCCAATCGTGTAGGCACGCGAGGACTATCGCCTCCAGATCCCATGGCGGCAATCCGGCAAGGAGGCTCGGCGTCTCGGAGCCAGCCTCCCGGAGGGCGGTCTTCGCCGCTCTGTACCCTCATACAGCTCCGCCTCAATGGCTGCCACATCCGATGGCGATTGCGGAGCCTGCGATGCCTGGCGTACAGGTGCCGCGCAGCAACGCACGCCTCGCGCAGAGACGTCAGATCTCGCGACCACCAGTACACCTGACGCAGGGTGCTTTCTTGCCGAACTCGGGGCGTTGCCACGTCGCAGATGTCGGACATGGCCTCCTGGAACCACCCTGCCTCATTGTTAATGTCGGCAGGCCTGTCCGTGTATCACCCAGGGCCTGCATGATCGAGGCTTCCAGGAGGAGCTCCCGGTCCGCGCCCAACGCGGACCACTTGGGGCCTGTTGGACCGGCGCGCTTGAGGTCTGGGTGGAGACGTCGAACCGGATGTAGTAGTGGTCGGAATAGGTCTCCACCCCCTCCATGACACGCCAGTCAATGACACGCGGTGACAGAGCGGGGCTAGCGAACGAAATATCCACCACCGACTCGCCCCGCATCCGCAGCGTTCCTTTACCTTAAAGATAGATCGGTGCGGCTGGTATTGTTTAACCACGAGCCCCTCGTTATTACAAGTCACAGAATTTTATGTAATTCGAAATAGTTGCGTTTAACCTCAACACGATTTTTCTATCTTCTATCATGGCAAGATCAACCATTTTTCCTTCCATAGGATCTCCGTATAATGTTTTTATCAATACTACTTAGCTACTGAGAAGGTTTTCATGAAGGCTGTTAAGCTCAGCGGTGCATCGTGGAGAGCGCCATAAAATAAAAACCTCATAGCAAGCTTCGATTAACGACTCTTAAGGTGGTTTCACACCGGCGAGGCGAGGAGCCTGTGATATGGGGCAGTAATTTAAAATTAGCCGATCTTATGCACACCGAAAGATGTATGTCGTGATCTCGCATTGTCTCACGCCGTCTCGCACTGACCAGCGCTATATAGCGCCATCCTGCGCTGACCAGCGCTGTCTTGCGCGCCAAATTTTGTAGCCATGGTGATGTTAAGGATTCTCTTGAATTTCTGGACCAATGATTTTTCTTATTCATAAGAATATACAGAGACACAGCATATTACTCGTACATAATTATACTTTTATCATCAGCACCGTTTGGCTAATATATGGGGCTCGACTTTCATACTTAGATACTAGACATAAGTTTACGATAGCCAAACAATAATAATATTCTTTCACACCATACAAATAATGGCTATAAAAAACGTTCACATTTTTTCACAGAGTGTCATAATGGGCGATCTTATCTCTAAAAGCGATGACCACACCGATAACATCTACATGACCTCATAGTTACCTTGTTATCACGACCTAAGAATGATATCTACAATTCAACAGCGTGTGAACATATCCATTACCGAGGCATTGTCTAATTATGGGGGTATTTTAAGTTCAGTAAAAACATTATATATTTTAGTTTTTTTTTTACTTTTTAAAATACTGATAATATATTCAAAAGTATAAAATAAAATAAAAGCAACTCATGCCCATTCATATACGCAAACACCTACACGCATACATACACACAAATACACCACATTCACACACACATACACAAACACACCACACTCACACACACATAATTGTTCATACACACACGCATACACAAGCAACTCGGGCGGCAGGGCAGGCAGCTCAATCACGGTGGTGACGGAAGTACCTAACTGGTGCTTATAGCCCAGGAATCTTCCTAGTTTAAGCCCAGTTGCACTTGTCTTGTATCTTCCCACTAGGTAAGAACGTGCAAAAATGTTTGAACTATGAACTGTTGGAACAAAGATTTTAAAAATTTAGTACAAATTTTGTAGTGACATAATTCAAGACCATCAAAAAAAATACACATTTGGCCCGTCAGGGAAGCACAATTACACCATATTTTTATGCGGCTGGCAACACTATATTTTAGAAACAGGTCTGGCCTCCCTTTTGATTCATTGAAACCAAGCCCCCACTATTTGTGTACCTATTTTTCTCTTTAAAACTTCAACTAATATTGTAGATATAGGTAGCAAAATAGATGCATATTACACAAAAAATAGAGCCACATGCTTTAACATAAAAATTGAAGTAAGTATCTGCAGTTTTATTTAACGCTTAGACGCTTACTTCAAAGGTTTTTCAGTTAGATTGTTCGTTGGAAGCCGGTGAAAATCGAAATGCATCCACAACAAAGGAAAACAATGATATGAATTCATACGTAGATATAATATAAGCTGTTATGCTTAGATATCGTTGACATGCGTTCTGTATGGTGTCGGACGCAAAGAATAGCACCATCCCATATCTTCCCGTGGGTGTCGTAAGAGGCGACTAAAGGACTTACCAGAGAATGGGCAGCAGCGTTCTCTGTGCTTTTTTGTAACAACCGCACTGCGATCGCCAACCCGCCTGCCAAGGCCAGTAAGGCCCATGTCCAGCAGTGGACGTCTTTCGGCTGAGATGATGATGCTTAGACATTCTTATTTTCTTTGTCACGAGTTCCGTAGAAGATATCTAGGTTTAGATTTTGTTTTAATGGTTCACCAAAGAAACGATAGATGGGACTGTGTGAATGATATGGTTAGAAAGGGGGTGACTCGTGGGATGACGACTAATAGAAAAGTATGGAAGGAGTTCTTTGCTAAAGGTTACAATATGCAAAATCTGAGCATTTTATTTTATTTAATACTATATTATTCGGGAAACTTACAGCTAATATAAACAATGTTCTTATACTATACGAATTCGAAGGCCATTTACAAGGGGTACGTATCAAAATCCCGAAAGTTCATAATACCTATGATTGAAATACCGACGTCCAAAACACCGAAATTCAAAATACCGAAAGTTTTAAATGCCGATAGTCGTTATATCGAAACACAAAATACCGATGTTCAAATGCCCGAAAGGACGAAATCCCGAATGGACGAAATACCGATGGATGAAATCCCAAAGAGCAGCGACGTAGTTCCCGCGATTACTCATAGATGGCACTGCAAAACAGTTATGACGGTGGGCATTCTGCTTAACATGTTTTAATATTTTTTTATAGCGGGGTTAGATCTCGAAAAATTATTTTATTCCGTAATGTTTTATTAATTCATAGTTACTGTTAGCTACTTAGTACCGAGTGGTTGCTATAATGAGTCAAGATACTTTTAAAGTGTTCAAGTCTCAAAAAGGTGGATTTAAAGTACAGGTAGGCGGTTTTGTGTTTACAAAGAACCGGCAAACCACGGATAAATGCTATTGGAACTGTGAATATAAGAGACATGATGTTTATAAGTGCAGAGCTACCCTTACTACCAATGTATTCGCGAATGTTGAAAGTGCAACATTAATATCAATAAATAATGAACACTCCCATGAAAGCACACCGCTTCGTGCCTTCGTGTATTATGTTAAGCTCCTTTTTTGTCATTGTCTTAGAGATTTTAGTCTTTGGATCAGCGAGTGAAGCGATCTCGGGACCTTAAGGCACTCCGACACGGACAGGTTAGGTTAGAAGGGTGTGGCGGAGTCTAGTGAGCGAGCGAAGCGAGCGAACACAGACTCCGCCACACCCTTCGTGGTTATTTTTTTTGTAAACCCTAGAGCCCTAGTACTTCAGTAGGCTCCGACTACGCTTTTTTGGCAACTTTTAAGTGTTTTGACCTAACCTGGTTTACAAAAAATCGTTTTTCTCGGAAACGGTGGCAATTTCGGGATTTTGTACTTCGGGATTTTAAACTTTCGGGCAAATGAACTTTCGGGATTTAAAACTTTAGACCAAACAACCATTCGGCGTTTCAATTATCGGGATTTCGTCTATCGGTGTTTTAAAATTCAGTCTATTAAAATTCGGGATTTTGATACGTTTACCCTTTACAAGTTTCCGCAGATAAAAACACTCGAAACAAAAAAATGAAAAAGAAAACAACCAAAAAAAGATATAGGTACAAAATACTCATATACATAACATAAGTTATGCAACAAAACAACACGATCGACTACTATAGACTACAAACTAAAGATAAAGATAATTTATTTGTTAAAACGCGTATACATGCAAATTAAGCACGCAGGATGACATAATATTAATATTTTGTACGTCCGTGTACAACCAATATGGCGTACTAATTTATAAAATTTACAAAATAAAATAAATTACAAAATTAAAATTAAATTACTAAGATCCAAATACATAATAGTCAGTCATAAACATTGATCAGCCAGTAAAATAAATTAATCAAACTAAACATTTTAAAAGAGAAAAATTCCAAAAAAAACTACAGTTAGATAGAAATAAACTACTTATCCATAAAAAAGCTTCTACCAATAAACGCTTAAGCCGAGAAACACCGGTGTTGAAAACATCCAAATCATATTCACTAGTAAGTTTATTACATGATTATTGACTACACTTACAGGTAAATCTGCATACATAAGGAAGAAGTACATTTGTTTTGACTGAACTTATCTAATTTTAAGAACAGTTTCCTTCCGAGCACGATTACGAAAAGGATATGTAAATTTAGTTTTAAATTTTCCCAAACTGTCAAATTGCATATCGATATGATCACTGCATTTATTAATTACCATGAAAATGGCAAATAACACGTTTCATTATGTGGGATTTCATCATAGTAGTTGCGCGGTAGAAGTCTTCAGATTTTATGAATAAAGTTGTGCAGCACCCGTTCAGCCATCGTTAAAACTTCGTCGAGCATATACAATGTAAACGGCAACTAAATAATTAATGAATTTTCTTCATTATACTGTTCGTTGAAGAAACTTTTTGATTGCAATATACAAAGTGTAAACGGACCTTTAACGAAGCTGTCAACCAAGCATTCATCACACTAAAGGCCGTTTTCTGTAACTTACTCACGTAAAACTGTCAGTTAATATGCCTACGCCCGTAGCTATCGGTGTTTCTATAAACAAAGTTAGCTTGAAATATAGTATCCGCGTCACCTACCTGTCACTTGATTCATAGAAAAAATAAAGAAAGCTTTTCTGTGACGTTTTGTTTCTATCGGTTCGTAAGCTAAAATTTCAAACAGGCAGAGACAGTAACCTACCGATACCTGTCTGTAAGTTATTGAAAATGGCCGTAGTAAGTAACTCTACGCAAAAATGATTGATAATTGACTTTTTTTAGGATGCAAAATCACGGTTTACGGTAGGACTCAAAAACATTGTCCTGATGGAGGCATTAAATAATACAGGGTTCATGGAGGTATTTAAAGTAAGGTTATAACATTAACAACTTGTATTTAAAAATGAATATAATACAAAAATAAAATATCGCTGGATTAACACACAGCGCCATCTAGTGCCATACTAAGCAACGAGGCTTGTGTCGTGGACACCAGACAGTTGATATACTACATAGATACTTTTTGTTTGTATACATACTTATCATACATATAAACATCCATGACTCGGAAACAAATGTCCATGCTCATCACACAAACATTTGCTCCAACCGGGATTCGAACCCGGGACCCTAAGAACGTAAGGCAGCCTAACTACTGCTGCTCCATTTGGGTCGTGAACGGAGTAGAAGCAAATGGCATACTTAGAGTTTTTGATTTTTTTTCGCGAAAAAAAAAAAACAATATTCAAAACATAACAAAATTTCTCTATGTTCTAATATGAAAAGTTTACTTGAAAGTAGCGTTTTTTGATGATAGATAATTTTTTTTCTAAGCTGTGGAATAAGAAAAAAAACTAGATATGCCATAAGCTTCTACTCCGTTCACCTAATATACCCATTTTTTTTAGAAAGTGATGAAAAAGTCAACCGGTATATATATTATGTATGTGGGTAGAGCAGCGGTGGCCCAGTGGTGGCGGCTCCGACTTACGAACAGTAAGTCGTGGGTTCGAACCCAGACAGGCGCATTACTTTGTGTAATTTATTTTCATCACCGCTGCTCTCAAAACGGTGAAGGAAAACATCGTGAGGAAACCGGCATGTCCTAGAACCAAAAATTCGAAGACATGTGACATCTACCAATCCGCACTGGGCCCGCGTGGTGGATTATAGCCCATAGAGAGGAGGCCATGTCCCAGCAGTGGGAACATTATAGGCTGATGATGATGATGATGATGTATGTGGGGCGCCAAGCAAAATTTTTTCAGCCACACTCTACAGGTCGCGATTATGCACCGATTGATTTCAAACTTGGCCCAAAAATCGAAAGGGTCAAAACTTTGGTTAAGTTTGTGAATGGGCGGAATTCGTCCATGGGGGGCGGCGAGAAGGCAGTTTTTCGAAAATCAGTTTATTGGCCATAACTTTATTCCTTTGGAAATTTTTTGAACCTTTTAACATTTTTATCATTCAGAATAAGAATACGGACAACTTTTTTGATGCAACCACTAACTTGGGGAGGGGTTAAAATTTCCAAAATTTTTAGAAAAAAAAAACTCCGAATCAGTAAATATTTAATTGTGCAAAATTTTTTTTTTTTAATAAATTGTTTTTCTCCAATTTTTACTTTTATGGTTTAGCGATAAAACTTATAGTTTTCGAAATAAACAAATATTACTGAAAAATTGAGGGTGTTTCCATGCTAAACTCTTTGGGAGAATTTTAAAATTTACGATCGACTAACCTAACGACGTTTAATTGTCAAACGTCAACAAAGTCCTTGCCATGACGACCAAGTTTAAATCTCCCTAATATTGCAATGACGGGAAGAACAAATGCCTTTCGGCTTCGTGGAGGGTCTTTTTACGCCTATTATGCGATGGTTACACCATTCTTTTCCATAAGTTACTCTCAAAGAGATTTAAAAAGACTTAGGCCCACTTGCGCCAGGCTAGGTTAGCACGGTTAACTCAGAGATAAATGCTACTTTGGAGTTAAATTCTAATTATGTCTTGCACCATCAAGAGATAGGGGTGACCAGGGGTCACCATGAGTTAATTTTTAAAATTTTTAATCCACTGATGTCAGAGGGTTATGTCAACTAACTCTGGGTTAGTAATGTCAAAATTGGGATATTTTAGGTTAGGTACGCTTTTCTTGTCTTGTGTTTGTTTCATAGCGCTTTTATTTTGTCCTGAAAATGATAAATGATTGGTTGTTGTCTGATAATGATGAAGAGATCATCGAATACATTAGTTCAGACTTTTATAACAGAAGAATTGCAGAACGGACTGATCATTTTTATTTACAAAGAGACAAAGATTTTCATAGAAGATTTCGTTTACAAAAAGAAACTATTCTCTATAACAATGTGTTTATATTTTTGTACTACATCGCATAGTAGCAAATTGTCGCTATGTGTGAAATTTGGGCCGCGTAACCGAGGTTTCTTTTCCATTTTGTAGATCTTCTGCGTTCGCCTAATTTATTTTCACAAAATAATAACCACTCTAAACGACAATACAAAATGCAACACGCGTCACCGACGTCACGCGTCACAACAGTAAAACATTGAGCAACAAAGAACCACGTGTCATTTCTAATCTGACATAAAGGAATAGATTTAATCAAAGTACTGTGGAGCGAGAGAGAGCAGTATACTTAATTCATTCAGCATTCGATCTACCATATTTTGCCAGATGTAAAAAGAATGAATGAACATGACAAATTAACATGACAAGACTCGGGTTAGTTGACTCTGGGTTAATTTTTACTGGTGCAATATACACTGTGAGTTAAAAATTTAAAACATTAACACTGAGTTAGTAAACTTCGAGTTATTTATTTAACTCAACGTTTTGGTACAAGAGGGCCTTATACATAGAGCGGACATTGGGACTAATGTCATACAAAAATTTGTATGTGGTACACCAGTAGCGCTATCTAGCTATGAATAGAAAAAACAGAAATATACATTTTTTTTTAATATAATTCAGCTATTACAGGCGGCATTACAGCCGTGTGTTGGATTACTCCCCCCCATAGAGAGTTGTTAAATACATCATCTGTGAAAATTTCAATTTTCTAGCTATCACGGTTCATGAGATACAGCCTGGTGAGAGACAGACAGACGGACTTTATACGGACGGGACGGCTCCCATACAACAAAAGTGATATTTTTTTGCCGTTTTTTGCTCGATATTAATAACAGCAACAGGTAGACGCTTGAAATATTCACAGAATATTTAGTTGTAGATACACTTTATAAATAATTAGTTAAATTATAATAAAATAAACATATAAGGAGCAAAACGGCAAAAAAAACACTTATTTTATTGCCGTTTTGTCTAAGGTTGTACATATAATGGTACGGAACCCTTCGTGCGCGAGTCTGACTTGCACTTGGCCGGTTTTTACCCTTTGGGCACGGAACCCTAAAAGTAGCTGACGAAGTTCAGGTTAGAGCAAGAAGGTATGTTTGTAATATAAATACCTCAACTATTTCTGTTACCCTCAGTTTTCGCAACATAATAATCGGCGGTGGCGGTAACGGGGATTGCTGCTGCGTCCCCCTCCCGAACCCCTGCGCTTGCTGCAGCCGCTGCTGCATGAACTTGCTCTGCAAGTGTCTGTGCTACGGCATCATGCTTGGAGGCATCGCTTTCGGAATTTATCTGCTCCTTGAATCCTTAAGTAAGTAACTGTTTGTTTGTAGTAGATCCTACAGATTGGCAAATAAAATCTTGTTATTACTATCAAGGCTCGCCCCCTATTACATGGGACAATGTGGGTGTGCTATTAGGTACACCTCTGGCTAACCCTTCACGCATTACAGGCGTGATGTTATGTGTAAACTATCAACTATGTGTCCCACTGCAGGACAAAAGCCCCTTCCCTGCTTATGTTGTCTTCCTTAATTTCTTAATATGGGGGCCAATTCCGATCATCGAAACGTAAGTGTTTCACGGGCTTTATGACGTTGTTGTCTCGTGTAGTGTTCCGTTACTAACTCTAAGGCAGGCCGCACACCAGCGCCACATGCTACACGCATCGTACATTTACGTCGCTACAATTATTGCGCTACAATTCAGCTTGCTACAAATGTATTGTATACGCTCAGATCGGAAACACAGTTGTAGCGTGGCGCCGGTTTGAGAATGTCAACATCGACTTCTTCTTGGGACGATTATTGAGAAAAAAAGACGTTAACTTCTTTTTTTTATCAAGATTGTACAATTTACGGAAATTTCAAAATTCTGAATTTTTCGCCAAATTTAGTCCAAATAATTTGTTACTAATGTTGCTATAATCAGTGAGCGTATGGTTGCATAATATAGGGTTTTTTCAACCTCTGCAATAAACTCAACGTAAAATTCATTGTTGTCTTTCATTTTTGCAAACCAACGTGACACAAAGAACGAACGTGTTCGATCTTGAATTCGTGTTGCGGCCAACGTTTCGCCACTTTCGTTTGATGTCGTGAATAAATATTTAAAGGGGGGCCCCTTTAAATATTTATTTTATTTTAATTTAACTATTTATTTTTAAAGTGAATATACAACTCAATATTCTGTGAATATTTCAAGCGTCTACCTGTTGCCGTTATTAATATCGAGCAAAAAATGGCTTAAATATTTATTTTATTCTGTATTCGTTGTTATAGCGGCAACCGAAATACATCATCTGGGAAAATTTCAACTGTCTAGCTATAACGGTTCATGAGATACAGCCTGGTGACAGACAGACGGACAGATGGATAGACGGACAGATGGACAAACGGACAGTGTAGTCTTAGTAATAGAGTCCCGTTTTACCCTTTGGGTACGGAACCCTAAAATTACGGCCCGAACAATTCCGAACATTACCGACCTGTTGAAGCAGCATAAGATCTACATATTCGCCACGGTTTACAACCAGCTGGTCTCGGGGCACAGCGCTGGGTTACAATCTCGTGGATTCAAGTTCGATCCCAGCTTAAGGATTTTCTTTTTGTGAATCGAGTAATTCTTTTTAATTTAATTTTTGTATTTAATGAAAATAAATGATTATTAAATAAACAGTCATCATTTTCAGGGAAAAGTTATACGCGCAGTAGACGCGCGTTTCACGATCGCCCCGTGTGCTTAGGTTACAAGGTTGCGTTCAAATCTCGTTTGAACGCGCGTCATCTGCGCGTCGTCTGCGCGTTTAAAATACGCTGTGTGCTTAACCCTGAAACACAGGTTTAACCGCTAAATACCCGCAATTACAGACACAATTAAAATAACAATGCTCCGTTCTCCTTCGGGAACGGCTGGGAACATACGGGTAATAGACCTATATAGATCGTAAAAATAATTCTGAAACCCTATCCAGGGTTTCACCACACCACACCGGGCTTACTTAGATGTATGCGAAATCGTGATCAGCTACATATCAAAACCTTAAAGAATCCAAATATCATTATTTGGATTATTGGTGGCGCTTTGCATTTACAAAAGATACAGGAATTTTTGCAACGATATTTTAAAGAAAGTTAAACAAAATTACGAGCAAGATAATTAAAAAGGAGGGGAAAAATAACAAAAAGCTTTGGGAAGCAATTAAAAATATAACGTATACTAATAAAACCAAACAACAATCCACCCAGCTTATTTCAATAGAAAATCCTACTGAATCAATTAATACCGTAAATTCATTTATTGCAGGTGTAGGTAAAAAAAATATCAGAAAATTTACTGTCACTCAATGTTAATTTGGTCAATACAGAACCCTACAATCAGCCAACTATTTCTTCCCAAAATTCCTTTGTTCTTCTACCTACCGACGAAGAAGAAATACGGTCTTTAATTTTTAATTTAAAAAACGAGTGTGCAGTTGGCATCGATAATATATCCGGTCCGTTTTTAAAACGATTTGCTGATATTATTGTTCCTCCACTTACATTCATATGCAATCTATCTTTCTCTTCCGGTGTATTTCCATGTGCCTTCAAGATATCTAAAATTGTACCCATATTTAATTAAATCCGGAGACAGATACTGTGTCAACAATTATACCTAGACCAATCTCCATACTCCATACGCTATCAAAAATCTTAGAACGATTAATGAATTCCAGACTTAATAATTACCTTGAACTAAATTCCCTCTTATCTCCATCACAGTTTGGTTTTCGATCTGGTAGGTCAATGAACTTAGAGAGAGCCCAAAGAGCTATATTAAAAGTTAGTTGTTATTTTCCTATTCGCTATCCAACCTTCGATCTCTACCAACATGACTGCCAAGTTCTAACGGTCCGGCAGCTGTTCATACTCATGACTGTATTAAAAAAACACTCTGAATTTCCCATTGATCGCGATTCCCTTACTCAAAATAGACGATCAGCAAATGTTTGTCCAATTTTCCGTTATAGCACTAGTTTTTCCCAAAAAAATTTCGCCTTCCTTGGCACTTTTCTTTATAATTCGTTTTGTCTCTTTATTAATTGTGTCTGTGTGGAAACATAATAGTAAAATAAAAAGCCATTCAAAAGTTACGAGCTACCAAAGATTCGTTTTTATTGCCAATTTTTACGCAATTTTGGGCGTAAATTAGTAATAAAAAAGTGTCAAATTTCCATAACAAAGTCCATACCGACACAGCACCATTATCGAAAAATTCAATAAATTTTATTTATAATTGATATATGCAGTGGTTTTTTCATAAAATTCGATTTCCCAAAAGCTTTTTCGTATTTTTTGCGCGCGCCTTTTACTATGAATTTTCGTGCATCTCATTGAATAATGTTTCCCCCCCGGTGCAGTGCGGGAGGACGACGCTCACTCACACATATGAACAATATGTCATATTATATAACTTTTTTTGATAGAAGAACAAGAACTATATTTCTGTCCTTTTCATTTCATGTATGACGTCAGTGACGTGTCATTTGTTTTTTACTGAAGTTGAAGGATGCCTGGTGCATTTTTATTGCACTCCTATAATATGGTGTAGCGACCTACTTATTTAGATACTTTATATACATTAACCTTCACCTTCACCTAACCTTCATATTTTACTTTTCTTTTGATCTGTCACTTTTCTATCTTGTGTTGACTAAATATAATGAATGATGAAAATTTTTAATTTCATTTAATTAGTGTACAACAACTAAATTGGTGAACCAACGTAATATGTCCTGAAAAGGAAATCCTAAATTTTATCAGGCCAAGGATATCCACAGTACCGTGATGACAATATAAAGCAGTCGTCTGCCGAGCAACGTCCAGACTCTGCTAGTTTCACAGCCAGTTATTTCTCTCGAGGGGTTAGCAGACCTGGCGGACAGGGTCCCAGGACATCGTGACCCCAGGCCAACAATAACAATAGTACATTGTAATAAACGGGGCTAAAAACCGAGCTTTAGCGAGGTATTAAATAGGATCCGAGTTATAATGGGATTTTAGCGCCGTGTGTTACACTGTACTTTTCACTTTGAGTGCGAGAAAAATACGTTATTTAGTCAGACGGACAGATAGACAGACAGACGGATAGACACGAGCAGGCAGACGGTCAGACAGACGGATAGACAGACAGACGGACAGACAGACGGATAGACAGACAGATGGACAGACAGACAGACAAACAAACAATACTAACGAAACGAATTGAATAAAGAGAACTTCTACGAAGTTAAAGTTGTTCGTGTAGCTGTTGGACCGATTGCCTTGGTCTTCGTCTATGATTTACTTTATGCTTTAGAGCATAAAAAGCGACTTTATGTCGGCTACGCACGACATAAAGGTGAACTTTAGAGCACGAGAAGTGAAAACAATATAGTTATACAATATTATTGTTGCCACTAATTTCGCAAATTGTGTAATAACGTTATAAGCTGATTGTAAAAGTTTTAAAGTAAAAGTTTATTTTATTCTTTTTAGTGCATTTAAATAAAAGGTCAGACGAAAGTATTGTAAGAAATAGCATTAGGTGTGCATGGTGTATCTTCGTTTTTGTTCGGAACGGTTAGGAACGCTGTGTGTGTGCGTACGAATTAGACGTGCGTGAAGACTAGCGTCTAACTGCTCATCACTGACACTATCTCTGTCGGGCACGATACCAGGTGAGACAGCGTGCTTTTTGGCCACGCCAACCAACGAGTTCGAGCCCGTGAGTTGTGTCACCTTAAACCTGTGTCTAAACACTCACACATAAACACTCAACATTTACACTCTCACATTCGCACACACACATTTACACACACATGTACTCACGCATTGCTTCAATGCACTCTCATCACTCCATTTCCACTTTCATCCTTTTGATTTTAAATTTTGTTTTCGTCTATGTACTTATGAACATCTTAACCCACTTTTTTGTTCAATTCATTTTTTTATTTTTTTTGCCTGCAACCATAATTTATATAAATTTATTTTTATTTGTTTATGTTTGGTCTGTACTTAGCACTACTTTTGAACCAAAATGTTCTACAAGTTATTATAATTTTTTTTATTTTAATATGTCAATTGCATATTTTATTTTACATATTAATTGTCATATTAATTGTCAAATTTCAAATAATTATTTTTAAGTAACTACTTCCAATTTTAATTCTAGAATCTTGACTTCATTTTTTTACTAAAATTAAAATGTTATATTTTATAAGACGGAGAGGTGATCTGTACCTCAGGATTGTCCTACATCAGACACCTTTCTCTATTTAAGATTGTGTATAAACCAGCGCCTGTAATTTTTATGTCGAGATAAATAAAGATTAGCAATTAGAGATTGGCTTTTGTCCAGCAGTGGACGTTATGGGCTGTTGTAGTAGTAGTAGTAAATAAAGATTTATGATAATGATTATGATTATTTGAATTCCACATTATCGTTTCTTGCAACTTTTAAATATGTATTTTAGTTATAATTTACTTTTATGCACTATTAATTATACCATTGTTTGAAAAATAACACTACTGCACCTAAATGTACACTTTTGTAATACTTTTTTTTTTAAATAAATAATTCTTAAATTATTATTATTCTAAGGGCGTATACACGAACGCTGGCTGTCAGCGCTGGCAGGTCGGCGCCGATAATAGTTAGAGAGCCCACTATAAGGTCGCTAACTTTAAGCGCCGACAATTTCTGACAGCCAGCGTTCTACGTGTATACGCACATAGGCCGCGCAGATATAGCAATACAGACGCGCTGTAGTTGCTCGTAGCTTCCGCGTTTTGATCATGGACTCCTCGTCAGTTGTACAATGGCGTCGGTTGCGACAAAACTGCTTACGCTGGCTTTGACTCTTTGTGCCCGCTTCACACGCGCGTTTGTATCGCGTTTTACGCGCGTCTGAATCTATAAAAACGCAAAAATCGGCATTTACGGCGCAGAAAACCATCTGCGCGTTTAAAATACCCCGTGTGCTAGGGCTCTTAACCGCACAAGTGGCGGCCAATTCAAATCATGCGTATATTTAGGGACACTCTTTATTACGTTGCTTTGATATCTGCTTCTTTCAATAAAAACTCTGACACCAGGCTAGGCACTAACCACACGATAAAGAAGAAGAAGTATGGTTAATCCTTAGTATATTCCCGTAATTAAGCATGTTGTTGTTGAACAGGTTCATCAGATGATGAGAATGACTTGTCCGCCCTTAAATCTGCGAGGCCGAGTAAAACTACTACGAGTTTTGATCTCTTGAGGTTTAGAGATATCACGAAAGCTATCAACAGAGCAGAATCGCAGGTGAGCCAACGTTGCCTTACGGTCATGACACAGTATACGGGCACTGCGACGGCACCGCTCCAACCTAGCAATTTACTTGTCATTTAACTTGAGCACTAAATCGTGTGCCGTCAATTATATTTCATAAACTCAATATGAAAAAGCCAACGGGGGGCAGTCAGCGCGCTTGCCGCTAACATACAGCTCGACTCGCAGCAGTCGCAGCCCGCGCGCTCCGACCGCATGCTTACTGCGTGCCGACTATACGAGTCGCCAGCGAAACAACGTCTATCACAAATGTCATGTAAAAATTGTGTTTGCGGTGACAGCAAACTATGTACCTCGCGGCCGGCGCGCGGCCGAAGCGCGGACTGCAGGATTACACTTCGCTGACGACGACGCGTAGTTTGCGCGCTGGCGGCTAACCGTAGCCTTAATTCGAGGCGACGCCGTGCTGCAGCTTTGCCGGTGCGGTGCCGGTATAGTGTGCCATGACCTTAACTCAGAGGAATAACAAAACTTCAGAAAAATAAAGAAAAACGTCTGTCAAAAGTTTGTCAGTGTCAGAAGTTGACAACGTAATTTAATCACAAAAATGACCTGTTGCAAAATTTTTGAAAATGTAATAGTTTCCGTATTTGGTGATGTGGTATGTGAAATGATGCTATTTTTGCGTTGAAGCGTGGGACTTATTATTTATTTGCCAAATAGTTTTAAAGTTTACGTCGAGACAATGTTTTCATACCTCACTTTGAGTGCACTACATGGATGGGCTCAATTTTGTGTGAAGGTGACACAGAATGGAGGCAACAAGGAAGATGAAGGCCTCCATGGGCTGTAAACGCGCAGACTACATTCGTTTATGGTACCTGTAGTTGCCGACAATGCACCATTACCTGTGTTTAGACACCGTATCTTGGAAATACCCTTCAATGTGTTTAGCTGATATGTTTTTATTAATTTATTGTCATTGTCCTCAGCTGGGGTAATATATACGTGAGTACAGACGCGTTACAAAGCGCATTTCAAGTTATTCTCTGCGTGGTCCTTTCCTTCGTCGGCATCATTGCTTTACTAATGCTTTTCACTTACAAAATGCTAGGTAAGTACCATATTGTATAGTACCTACTCTTTAAAATATTTCACACTAAGTAAAGATGAATAGATTCATCAAGGTAAGCCGACCCTGTAAAGATTGTAGGTAATTAAAATTGTAAAAACTTAATAGTTTCTCATTAACCGCTTTCAGCAAAAAAAAAACTAGCTTCTAGCGTAGGTAGACTTTCCAACAAAATTCTAGGAAATATTCTAAAAAACCACAAGACAAACAGAAAAACACTGAATGTTAGATAAAGTGTAAA
This sequence comes from Xestia sexstrigata, assembly GCA_941918905.2. Lineage (NCBI taxonomy): Eukaryota > Metazoa > Arthropoda > Insecta > Lepidoptera > Noctuidae > Xestia > Xestia sexstrigata. Next base: position 14,850,384 of record OW799214.2, read on the forward strand.
AGCTTCAGCTTTTTATGAGAGAACAAATTTCTAGGTAAAGTTAATTACGTAGAAGTTGTATAAGTAGAACACAAACGACGGAGCACGGGAGTGTTTTTGTAATTGAAAAAGATAATTAGCCGAGTGTACTTATTGGTTACGCAATGCGACAGGTGTGCGACTGTACGCTTAGGTACCTACGTCTTACATCACAGGTACAGTAATTGTGTTTGAGCAGGTACTGCCATTTAAGGTGAACGCACACTTATCCGCGCCGAAAGAACCGACCGCGCCGAAAGAACCGACCGTGCCGAAAGAACCGACCGCGCCGAAATAAACATTTTCTCATCCGTATAACGTTATCTATTCGTCTGATTCGACGCGGATAAGTGTGCGAGGTTTCATAGGATTCCATACATGTAATTATAAAATTCGATTCTTTCGGCTCCTTCGCTTACTTCGGCTCTGATAAGTGTGCGTTCACCTTTACGTGGGATAACTGTGTTTTCTAAAATAAGATACAAGAATAGACGAAAATAATGAGTGTAAAGTACCCTTAACGAAGCCGAAAGGTACTTGTTCTCTCCGTCATTACGATATTGTTTCTGTTCTAGACCATACCTGAGAACCATCTGGTTACGGAGATATTGACTTTTTCACAAGTATTTTTTAAAAACAAGTTTAAATGATTTAACTTTACTTTAAATACCAACACAACCCCCGCAATGCATCCATCATCACAATGTTTTGAGTGCGTTACATTGAGTCGTATTGTAAAACGTGATTTATCAACCCCAAAAAAAAATTCGTTAGCTCCGCGATAATTTTTGCGTAGTTACTTAGTTTAATGTCGAGAACGCTTGGTTGACGGCTTCGTGAAGGTTCCGTTTACACCTTTTAGAATAAGAAGTAAGGAAGCTTCATTAATTTTCAAAGTCAAACTACTTATTTCAATTAGGCTATTAATACAAATTATACGTTTGAATATTTGGGCCTACTGATACTGTTCGCCACCCTTTATTTTTTCAAAATTGCAGCTATAATTTATTACCTGCTAATATCAGTAGCTGGCATCAATACAACAAAAATTGACATTTAAAATCTAATTTGACAAATCGTTTTCATCTTCCACAGAATGAATATGACTGACAGAGAACTGAATATAATCATTAAAAAACACCACAAAAATATGGAGAAATTGAAAGAAGAAGTTGAAATGAAGAGTACGTTTTGTGAATTGTGCAATAGTCTGAACAAAATGTTGACATGTGTTGTTAGCAGTTCTAGTTTAGTGAGACATCGTGATTCGTTTGGTCTTAGTGGTCTATTTACAGTATTAAATCAATTTTTGCAACAGAGTTCTCGAAGTGTTTTTCATTTCCGAGTTAACATGAAGTTGGTATACTTGCTAGTGGAGGTCACCTTTCGTCCCATCAATGTTATTGTGAACCTCTTACACCACCCAGAGAGGTTAGAGGTTGCCAATAACAGCCTAGGAACTCAAGCCAACCTCACCTGTTCATTCATGGTGCACCCTGCTTTCGACCAACGAGGCGCACGCCAGCTCGCCAGCCTGCTTTGGACCAGCGCGCAGCAGCTGTATATGGGCCAAAATATTGTGGAAATAATATTTGGAAAAAATATAGCTGTACCATGCACAATTTCTCGACCCCATACATTTGGGTCGAGAAATTGTGCATGGTACAGCACACAGGGCCGTCTTCACCTAGTATGCAGGGTGTGTGTTGCACACGGGCACAGCGGTCCTAGGGGGTGCCGAGCACCGCTCGCTACGGAGCTCCACATGGCGCGCGCGTTGGCATGTATTATATTGGATGTTAACATGGGTGGGTACGTTTTGGCTTGTTAGGGTAAACACCAGAACACCCTATATAATTCTAAACACAGACAACAGCACATGATGGTATCCAAAACCGACAAATTTCTTCAAATTTAATCTCCAAACAATTGAGTAAGTATCCATTAGGAAAATTTGTCAGTTTGTGGTAACTTGATGTGCGTTACTTGTACTTTGTACCCACTTCATTTTGACCGCGCGCTGACTAGGGGGCGCTTGGATAATTTTTGCACACGGGCGCTACATGGGCTAGAGACGGCTCGGATGGCACAGCGTCTTTTTTCGCGATAACGATGATAGTCCCATTGAAAACGTTGTTCAGCTTGATATCCTTATTATATGATACCTTTCCGATACATCCTGCATGTAATATCACACATGGTTGTATATAAGTATTTGGAAAGATGTGTTTGTCCACGCGAACTTTTAAACGTAACATAACTCAAGCGTCGACTCTCAACTAGTTTTCTTCATATTATTGCGAGACTCTTGGGGAGCCATTGTTTTAAATTCATCACACAGTTTTGCGAAATTTATGTATGTATGTTTTGCGTGTATTAAACGGGACAAGAAGAATGATGTGAAGGTTACTTTGAGGAGTGGTCTGCTTTCCTGAAATATCGAAATACTTAATGGAATTAACGAAATCTGTATTAAAAGTATCAAGATCTGTAATTTTTTGTTCTCCGACGATGGCGCCTTCTTCAAGCGATATGGATTTGCTGCTGTATAATGTGGTAGTGGTAACTAGCAAAGTTGTTGCATTAAGTGTGCCAATATATGTTGGTATATCAATACTGCATGAAGTTTTAATAAATTAATAAAGTTAAAAATAATATTATTTTGTTACATAACAAGTGAGACAAGCTAGACAAACTAATATAGACCCATCAGTCTGATCTTCCATCTTCTTTATCGTGTGGGTAGTGCCTAACCTGGTGTCAGAGATTTTATGCCACCCATGGGCCTCTGACTTGGCTTAACATGCCAAATATCTCTCAAGCATGCTGGTTTGATCTTCCATGTCTACGTAAGTTTCATGTCAAAGAAAATCACATCACTGGAAAACTAAGTAAGCAACAACCTCCTGAACAAGCAGCCTTATGTCCAGCCATCGAAAACTCGGTACCCTCAATTAGATTATAGAAATATATATCGATATTAATTTCCCGCTTTATGGTGCATTTGTGGATTACTATCTCTGATGCTGTTAACCAACAAAATGTAGAATTAACTTAAACAAGGTTTAAACGGACCATTCACGATGCCGTCTACCAAGAATTCTGAATTCATCAAACTAAGTAACTCTACGCAAAAATTAGTGCTGGGATTTTTTTTTTTATGGAGTGTCGAATCACGTTCTCCGTTAACTCAATTGAACGCACTCAAAACATTGTGCTGATGGATGCACCTAATAGTATGGGGGTCGTTTAAAAACATTAATTAAAAAAAAAATAACTGATCGGATAAGGAACACAACACTGCGCTCGAATCGCCGACGTAGCTCATAAAACTGCAAGACTAAAATGAGATTGGGCACTGGGCAGGTCATACCTGCCGGATACCAACGAAGCTGACGGTCCGTATATAACAAGACTGGAGATAGCTAGATGGTGTCGTGAGTGACCGAGGAGAAGATGGCGGGATAGCTATCTCATTTTATTGGCAAGGAGAAGCAGAACAGAATCCTTTTGTCCCTGATTATTTATAAAGTATATAGGTAAGAACCAATGAGTTTTTACGACTTCATTCCATGCTGTTTAAATAAAACGACTGTACAAATAAATTATATACTATATGATGGGTTTCATAATCATAGAGTCCATGCACGCTACTAAGCCTACTCTTTGGTAGGTTTAGTAAATAATGCCAGTATTAAATAGTGAGGTGTTTTCAGGGCCAGCTTCCAACAAAAAAAATATAGATGGCACTGTATATGAAGCAGTGTATTTTTGGTTTAGATATTTAGTGGTGCGTGTTCATATCACGTCGGGGTCACCAATTTAGTGGTTGCTGTACACTTTTTAATTCATTATAATTAAATCAATACAAAACAAATGGTATGACAGAACAAGTGACAGAACAGAAGAAAAGTAAAAAATAATATCATGAAGGTTTTATTTAAATCATCATCTGCCTAGCCTTTTCCCAAGTTTATTGGGGCGTCTTCCAGTATAACCGGATGCAGCTGAATACCAATATTTTACATGGAGCGACTGCCTATCTGACCTCCACAACCCAGTTAGTACTGAGTGTCAAGGCTGGTTGTCAGACTTTTTTGGGCCACTGACTACCTGTAACGACTGTCAAAAATCACAAATGACAGCCGGAACCAACTGCTTAACGTGCTTTCCGAGGCACGGAGGAAACTCGGTATATAATAAAAAACGCGTTCCCTATTTATTCAGCACTTTGCCTGCTGACATCAGATAAGAAGATAATAAAGTAAAATTTGCGCGTAAACTTAAAAAATACTTGTTAGATTCTATGTAAGTGTACATGTTAAGTATATGTAGGTTATAGATGTACCTGATATTAAGTTTATTACGAGAGACTCAACGATCTCACAGTTAAACTGCGTAAGCAGTTTTGTGGGGCATTGTAATTAGTGTTAAGGATTTTTTAAGAGAATAATAAATAAAAAAAAATAAAAAATATGGGTGGTCACCCATCCACAGACCAACCTAGGCAAGCACGGCTTAACCTAAAGATCGAAAAGAGCGGCTGTTATTATTTAGCTACGAGCTCCTCCGTCTTATTCACATAAAGTTTTTAAATAAGTACGTCGCTACAGCTTTATGGAGCTAGCATTAATTGCCTTTTAAAAACAAAATACTGGCTAGTAAATGCGACTTTACGTTTATTTAGATCACAATAAGTGAAAATATGTTTGTCACTGGTTCTGTCATACCATCTGTCTTGTATTGATTTAATTATAATAAATGATGAAAATTTTAATTTTAGTTAATTAGTGTAGGTAACTATAAAAAAATACACTGCTTCTTAAACAGCGCCATCTATAATTTTTTGTTGGAAACTGGCCCTGAAAACACCTCATTCAGAGTATCGAAAAAGAGTATAGCAAATATAGATGCTCTGTGAGTATAGGCTCTTTGTGATGCTCTGTGAAATAATGTCTAGCTTATGAACGTCATCTAGACAGAGTGTAACAATTTATATCGCTGGAATTTACGAACGTAATAATTGCAGATAACTCGGAAATAATGAAACTTTCTGACTCCACCTCATAATGTGGTAAAACTCTCCTATTCTTTATTTAGATGAGGCTGGCATACATTGATCTTTACAGCCTCGCTGGAACAGGAGCATGGGAAGCCAACCCCAAGCCAAGAGAGTCCTATGCCCCAGTAGTGGGTTAATTCCGGTTGAGTGTAATTTTTCGATTTTTTTTAATTATTATATATTCCCAGTAACAATGCTATAAACTTTACTAGGATTTTTTCGCAGAAACCGTAAATTCAACCATTCTCAGTTCTTTGTACAGACGCCCATATCGAGCTTTGGGCTAATCATGGTTTATGTACCACTATCTGGGAGTTAAGGTAAAAGGTTGAAGGAAAATAAACACAAACAAATGAAAAACCATGATCGTCGACTTTGTATGTGCCTAAATGATAGTAGTTTTGCTCTCTGTTTCAGCGTTTTCCTGAACTGTCTGAAATGTTTGTGCATATGCATTCCTGTCACTCTGGTTGTGGTGCTTAGCCTGTACGTATACAAGGAAATCAGGGAATTCGCAAAGCAGGAAACATGACAGCAGTAAAGGTACGGTCAAATCAGGATCAGAAATTCGGAAAGCTTGCTGACAGACTGGCCCTCGGCCAAGTTTAATTCAAACGTTTTTCTATATAAATGAATATAATTTCTGTATTTTTAGAGAAAAGAAAACATACCTATCAAATTCGAGGCGGGTGCTAAATTTTAAGAGCTCGCTGTTGAAGTCTGACTTTTCGCAATTGTCATGCTTTTCTGTATAAATCGACAGTTACTCCTTGAATGAATCGACACTAACGGAAACCTCACACATCCGTTGTGGAGTAGGTACAAGCTCTTTTCATGAAGCTGAAAATGCACCCCCTATAATTGCGATGTCTGGAAATTTGTATTTAAAAACAAAAAGTTCGTTAACTTATAACATAGTTTTGAAAAGCAATTTCTAATTGCCGTTCGTATTTAACCTATCAGTCGAACGTAAGTTCGGTATCTGTAGCCGCGTCCACAATTTGTCCGCATCGGTGCATGGTGTGTTGACCGGACATTTAGTCGTAGGTGAGAATTTTTAAACTTAAATGGCAGTGGGGGGGCACATTGCTCGCAGAACGGATGGCCGATGGGGCCGATAAGTTCTGGAGTGGCGACCGCGAACCGGGAGACGTTGCGTTGGAAAGCCTCCCGCTAGGTGGACCGATGACCTGGTGAGGGTTGCGGGAATCCGCTGGATGCGAGTCGCACGGGACCGGTCAGTGTGGAGACACTTAAGGAGGCCACAGTGGACGTCTTATGGTTGAAATGATGATGAAGTGGTGATTTGCCTTGGTTATTTGCTCATCCATCACCTGCCTAGCCTTACCCAACAACAGTCTAACCGGATGCAGCTGAATGTATTTGCTTATCCACAGTAGGTAAATTAAAGGCTCTACACAAAAAGTCGCGCGACGAATGTTTCGTAGAGTACATCTCTGGGTCTCCGGCTCTTCGATTGAATCAGGAGTTTTCTTCGAGAAACGTAGAACGCAGACACCTGAAATTGTAATTTGATCTTACATTATTTCGTTACGTTTTACACAAAAAAAGTTCCAGCTCATATAAAATGACGTAGGTCTGGCGTTCATGGAATCTTGGTCCATCCCCTTCAATAGCTAGTTTCATCGTGTGTAGGGCTTTCAAATACCGGATTTTGTCAATACCGGTATCAATACCGGTATTGGAAAAGTCAATACCGTGATCCCGGTATCAATACCGGTAGTCCGGTATTGAACGCAAGTTCAATTAGGACATTAATAAAACCAATAAAATACGCCTTTTTATATTTTCAAATCTGTCTTTACTGTTCTTAGTTATTGAAAATAATAAAATAAATACGTTTTATACATACCTATCTTATATAATAATTTGGTATTGGTTGATTATTTCGGTAGGACTAGGAATTGGGAACATAATGAAAACTTAAACTTAATCTACTCTTTTTGCAGGAAGGCATTTCACACAGAGTTTGTTTGTACAATATCAAAAAAATATACATTTCTTATTATTATCTAATTGTCATCATGTCTCATACTCTCATGTAAAAATCAACATAGGTAGGTATCATTATTTGTAAAAATGTAAGTATAGCTAAGTGCTAGTGTAGTTAGTACTAGCTAAGTAGCTAGCAATCATTTCAGTAACATTATTAACAATAATATGTAATAAAAAATCAATCAAAAAATCTAAAACTAGTAAGTAAAAAGTAACAAAATAATTCAAGCGTTCATAACAATTTCTGAAAAATAGTAAAAAAATGTAAAAGTATATAAATAACACAATAATACAAATTTCTGAATTTTAAACGTTATATTTTTTTTTTTGTAAGTGAGATCGCAAAAAAGAAAGCGCATTCAATGTTGAATTAAACAGCGTACTTGTCAGCCTGTTACATAAATAACTTAACACTACACAATAACAAAGTCTATGGACGCGTTATCTCGTCGCCTTTGCGAAACTGACTAACAATAACAAAAACGACATAACTACAGCTCGATTTCGGGCATTGTCTCAGGCGGGGTGCGGGAGGGTGAGCTTAAGATAACAGCGGGACGCTTGTGCTGGAGGAAACAAGTGTGAGAATAAGATCACATAATTTTCAGATCTAATGTTTGTAATACCACCGTGATCACGGTATTGGGGCGACAATACCGGTATTGTAAAAGGCCAAAATAAAATCCGTGATCACGGTATTACGGGATCCCGGAATACCGGTATTGAAAGCCCTAATCGTGTGTCGCGACCTGAATCTCGCGCCCGTGGATATGGGGTCTTATTAGGTTGGGAGATGTACCTTAAAATATGGAGGGAAGTCGCGTCAGATCCGATCGTAACTAATTATTATTGTTTAACCTGTAGCCAAACTAATCTCATTTTTTTATTGCAGATATGCTCCAACGACTCTCTCTCCTAAATGGTAATAATCCTATGTGTCAACCACATACTCGAAGAATGAGAAACATATCTTCGTCAAACTTGTTTGTTATTCTAAGGAAATCTATACTTGATAGAACGCTTAGAGAATAATATTGTTCAAAGTATTGAGAATATTGAATAATACACTATAGTTCTATTTGATAATAGTTCAGTTGAACTTGTTATTAAATAAAATTATTATTGGTATCGATGTTGTCGTAATTTTATTAGTCACGGACTGTTGGTCCCACTACTTTATCCCCCTAGTGGGTCCAGCAGGGTTTTCATGTAAAGTCATTTGCAATGAAATGCACTTTCAAAATTCAAACGCAATTTTGCCATGAATAAGGAAAAGTAGAGCAGCAGTAGGTACCTAGGAGCAGCAGTAGGCATCATATTTGTTTAAATATATCGACTGGAACAACAAGCCTTTCAAGAAATCAAATATTTCAAACTCTCAGAATTGCAAATCTCGTAAATAACCTTGGATTGAAATAAAACTTTGAGGGTAGAGAGAAAATGCAAACTTCTTTGAATCTACTTTGAAATAACATTGTTGTGATACCTGAGTAGTTAAACGTAGAGAAAAATATTTCAGGAATCAAATACCAATGGCTAGGATTTGATTTGAGTGATTTGATGTGGGTGATATTCGGGCCATCAAACTGAACAACCTTTTCAATGGGACCATTATCGTCATCGCGAAAAATATATATCAGCTGTCCCGTAGGTACATTTGGGTCGAGTAGGTTATGAAGTCTTTATGTGATGTGGATTTAATTACCATGTGATGTGGAGGAATGAGGAAAATGAGGAAAGTTTTGTGTGTATGAATGTGGATGGGTATAAGATTAGAGGAAGACCAAAGAAACGATGGATGGACTGTGTGAAGGATGATATGGCTAGAAAGGAAGACGAGCAATAGAGAAGTAGGTATGCAAGAAGAAGACATGCTGCGCCGACGCCAAATTAATTGGGGACAGGAGAATGATGAATGATAATGATCCCACGGAGAAAGTTGATCAGTTTGGTTTGTGTCATTTCATTAATTTAAATATTACCACTCTCTTTTGATGCCTAGTTGCCTATGTTACTGTAAAACCCTACCTATGTCATTTGGATAACGAAGCTCGCTGGCTGCACCGGTTGCGTGCAACGGCTTCGCTCTGAAATAGGCCTAAATGTTGTTTGCGTATAAGTGTAAAGCCGCGTTTGATACGGTTCTACTCGAACCGTATAAAACGCGGCTCGCACCGAGTAGACTCTGATACCTACTCGGACGCAACTCGTATTGTGGCAACCCATAATGCCCATACCCATACCTATACCCATTGTGTTGCTACGCAGTGCTGTTTCGGAAAGTAGGACACATGACGATGCCAACATAAACAGGCGTCGTGGTGTGCAAAATGCGTCGGACAGCAGTTTTGCGTCGGCGAAATTGAGTTCGTCGTCGACTGCAAACAGCGAGGGCGATGCACCGTGCCCCGCCGCCCCCCGCCCCTCTGCTCCGGCAGAGAATACGTCACGCGTAGCTACGTTGACCCCCAAACCAGCTTACGCCGCAATTGCTGTCTCAAACAATTCAGCTGCAATACAACCTAAGCAGAAGAAAGGGGAAAAGCAGAACCGTCGCTGTGAAACCCTTCCGAGGAATCCGGTACAGCGCTATCCAGCAAAGCAAGAGTGTGATGAGGACGGCTTCACCATAGTTCAGAAGAAGAAGAAGAAGAAGCCTACTTGTCGCAATCAATGCGGTACTGGACTGTCAGGACCAAATATGCTGCTGCGTCCAGCGGTACCAACGACGTTGCTGTATGTGTCCCGACTGCAACACTCTACCAAGGTTGAGGAGATCGTAGAGTACATGAAGGTGAAGACCAGCTTGACCTTGAGGGTCAAGAAGTTGGAGCCGCGTCACAACACCAACTTCAAGTCGTTTGTGGTGCGAGTTCCGACACAACATCTCGACATGTTTCTCAAGGAAGAGCCCGAAGGAAAGCCGAAGGGTGTAGTCTACCGACGTTTTCGCGGCAGGCTACGTGACGCCGCGAAACGTAACACGACGCCGCCACTTCGTGTGTCAGTTTAGTAGTTTATTTCATAGTTTATAAGTTATATTTTGTATGTATTAGTGTATATTTTTATGTTGTAATGTAATTTTGTGTATTTTATCTATGGGCCTTATGATGCCTGATAATAAAATGATTGATTGATTGATAATCCGAGCGCACTCGGATGACGACGTCCGATCCGAGTAGACTCGGATCGCGTCCTACTTTTCCGAGCTAGCTCGTATACGAGTTGGATCCGAGTAGGTGAACTACTCAGTCTTAGATGGTTCTTATACGAAGCAGGATCTTCCTGTTCAATTTCTCGGAGAAAATTGTTAGATGCTCATGTTCTCCGCGACGTAGAATCCAAGGGCGAGTCCAAATTATTTTCCATTTGCCAGATGCCTTATCTATTTCCCGTCTTAACTCATCTTTTTCCCGTCTTAACTCTTCGATTAACATGTCTGCGAAAATTCCGATCAAAAAAATGATCCGAGTCAACTATGACAATCTTAACTGCTATCCGACTACCTACACTCGTTTGAAGCTTACTCATATGAGTCCACTCGGCCCGAGCATACTCTGATCAATGAACATGTCAATGCGGCTTAGGCAACACTAGGTGACTTGAAATACGTATCTAACTTGAATGTCACCGGCTACTGCCGCGGCTCTTCTTTATAAAATCTTTACATTTACCAAATCATGTTGGTAAATCTTTAGATTTACATATACTTTTTATTTATTAATAAATAAATATACTTTTACAATAACGCCTACATCCCCCCCCCTTCTCCACATTTCAACGCACCGGTAGAAATACTACTCTCTGGGCACGAACTGTTGGCCTAAAGTTGGCCGCTGCCGATCCAATTTGGCAAGATGGGATATAATCAACCCATCTCGGACTCAATGAGAGTTTGTAGCCCCAACACAAGAAATGCGACACCAAAGTGTGTGCACCCGTCATGCAAAACTAATATGCACACTCCACTTGAATGAGGCAAACGACAGAGTTGTTCAGGTTGCTACGTACTGGTCGGCCAAAGCTGTAGAAGAAGAAGATAGTAACACCTACATTCTGTAGATAGCTGCATAGTCAGGAGCAGAAATAAGATTCAAGGCAAATGTTTCACGGCCTGTGGTCGGCGAGCTAGCCCATTACTCATAATGGGCTAGCTCGCCGTCCGCCCGTTTCATGACGACAGGCCCGTTACATGAAGACAGGCTTAATCCTATGTTCCCTACTTATAGGAGACCTCGGCCCGGGCCGTACGTTCACACCCTTCAAAGTCTGGTGTTCAGTTGATCGGTTTGTCCGGACCGGACTCTATTAATTTCAGAACGAAAACTTTAATTAAGTAAAGTTTTAAATAAAAAAATACTTTTAAACGACTATACCATAGTCCTTTTTATCCATATCCTTTTTGTCCATAGTAATTTATTTACGGTGCCGTCTGGCAGAAAAAAAAGCAAATTTGATCTTAATGTATATGCTCTGTGTCTGTCTGTCATGTTGACGGAAATAAATACACGATGAAGATTTTAATTTAATTCGGAAATGTGGTAAATCTTGTTTCTACACATAAATCTTTCAGAATGAATTATCTTAATGATGGTGAAAATTGCTTCAAAAACCGTTGTTTTGGTTATAAGAACAACGTTGTTAAACGGATAGTGTCACTATGACTTGTGCAGGATAAGTACCATAACCAATAGATGTTCAGATGCATCCGGTTAGGACCAACTTAAAGTTCGTAAAAAACTAAGCAAACGATGAAAACGGACAAAAAGCTTTGTAAAGTCCTTGTTATTATAATTTCGTGAAACTTCTGTTGATTGTTGTGCCAGTTTACTCGAAGCTCGTAAATATTTCGATGTCTTTGACTCGAAGTAAATAATATGGCACATGACGTACAAATCACAGGAAATACTACAACTTAACCGAATTAACCACCGAATATATTTTTTTACAGTAACCTTATATGTCAATGCTTGTGCCTATGCTTTCTTACTCTGCTACCTGTCTTATTAGCTGTGATGTCAGGCATATACATATACGAAAACTTTATTGAAGAAGACGGTTAATTTTTATTTATGTAAGACCATTTTGTTAATGCTGTTTTTTTACCATCACCATCAAACATCGTTTTCGTAAAGCCTACAATATATTATAAGGTGTAAACGAACCCTTGTCGAAGCTGACGAGCAAACATTCCGTACATCAATAGTGTCGAAGCTGACGAGCAAACATTCAGTACATCAATAGTGTCGAAGCTGACGAGCAAACATTCAGTACATCAATAGTGTCGAAGCTGACGAGCAAACATTCAGTACATCAATAGTGTCGAAGCTGACGAGCAAACATTCAGTACATCAATAGTGTCGAAGCTGACGAGCAAACATTCAGTACATCAATAGGGTAGATGACACCATAAAGCAATAATTCCAAGACTCTAAAAAAACACTTTATTTTGGGCAAATTCGATTTTTAGTTGCTTTGGAATCAATAAATAGTTGACTCATTGAGTTGTCTAAACAGTGTTGTCACAGTTTGTTATTGCCATACAAAATTTATGAGAACCGCGTTTTGACAACTCTTAAAAAGTATCTCAATTGATTGGTGTGTCATCTACCACATTATGTTTAGGTCCCGGTAACGCGTACAAAATCACGCTCAAGCAAGTAATATAAATATTTTAATCCAAACTAATTATTGTTAACTTAAAAAGAGCAGCGGTGGCCCAGTGGTGGCCCGACTTCCGAACAGTAATCGGATCGAACCCAGACAGGCGCATTACTTTGTGTAATTTATTTCATCACCACTGCTCTCAAAACGGTGAAGGAAAACATCATGAGGAAACCGGCATGTCCTAGAACCAAAACTTCGAAGACCTGTGACATCTACCAATCCGCACTGGGCCCGCGTGGTGGATTATAGCCCATTCCCTCTCATTGAGAGGAGGCCATGTCCCAGCAGTGGGAACATTAGCTGATGATGATGATGATGATGATGATGAATTATTGTTAAACCTGTCACTAAACTTATGTTGTAACTTTTCGTTGCAGAAGTACTGAATAAACTTTTTCAAGCAAACGATGGCTGGATGGATATAATATCACAAATTTAAATACAAGAAGATATAAAATGAGACACTTATCTTTGTCAAGCCTGTTTTATATTCTAATTTACATCTATTTTCTATTTTGGTTGTAATTGAGAATATTGTATTGTATTGTTGTATTGTATTGTATTTTTGATAATCGCTAAGTTGAATTTGTTATTAAATAATAATTGGCATACACGTCTTAATTATTAATTACTGATTGTAGGTTCCAATGCTTTGTTCCACTAGTGGGTCCAGTAGGATTTTCAAGTACTCGTATGTCCACTGTTTAACATGGTGCAGCTACTAGGATTTGTGAATCCATGCCTCCACTCCTCTCGTGAATTCACTGACGTCTATAGTTGAAAATAAGTTCTTTCGAACTGTGTTCGCAAAATATAATCTTAAATATACTGTTAAATAGCTGGAGCCTGTCATCATTGTACACCTACGAGTTACAATTACCAAGGTATCTAAGGTAAATGCTGCATGAGAAATTACACAGGTTACGTTAAATATTAAAAACAAATATCCATCTTTTAGCGTGCACAATTTCACAAGAAATTCACAACAAAACAACGAACTGGTAACGACGACTGCGCAAGGCAGTGCAAGCGAGGCGATGTTGACTGGTATCAGTGCCAGTACTGCCAGTGGTGACGCGGGCGCGCGGGAATGGAGCGATGCGGTGCGTAAAAAAGCGAACGAGCGAAGCGAGATTCAACCATTATAAAATTCGCCTGTCAATAGAATCAACTTGCAATTGAATCCTGCATCTTCTATATCTCCGTACCTCGCTACGCGCTTGACGATTACCTTATCTAAGAATCAGGTAGGTAAAACGTGTTTGGGAATTTCCTCTATCCACACTTTGTTTTGTCTGTTCAACATAAACACGTGCAGCCACATTCATTCTAAAATGAGCATTGCATATTCTGTTTCCCAGCTATAACTGCTTTAGCGCCTATTTTCACTGACAAACAACAACAACAACAGCCCATAACGTCCACTGCTGGACATAAGCCTCTCCCATGATGGGAAGAATTTGCCGTAATCTCCACGCTTGGCAGGCGGATTGGAGATCGCAGTATGAAAGACCAACAGAAAACGCTGCTGCCCATTTTCTGGTCTACGGAGGCGCAAGGTGTTCTGCCTCAGACATTAGTCGCCTTATACGACACCCGTGAGTGTAATGGGTTGGTTCTATTCTACTCTGCCGGATACCACACGGCTAACACCTATGGTTGTCACTGACACCTTAAATATAAATGCCAAAATATTGCATTATCGGATTTTTAACTCTCTGCGCTCAGCAGAGCGTGCACATCATAATTACGGTCCGCATATATTTAGGTGTTGCCTATGTTAGTGAAATCGCGAATAATACTTTGTTATGTTTGCCCGTTTACCGTGTTTATATTTGTCACACATAGTTCCCATTCGTAGGCTCTTTAGGTCATCGCCGAGCGACACGGTCGAATATTGTTTCTATTTCGGCGAATTGAAATTTTTCACCTAGAAATGCTACGTGGAACGAATTTAGCTCGCGTGAAAGTGCCGCAATATGTGTATACGTAAATTATAAATTCGTTTAATTATGCTGTCTAAAAGTGGTTTTATGCGGTAGTACATGACTTTATGCAGTGTGTAAACGGACTCTTCACGAACCCGTCAACCAAGCATTCTGTACATCAAACTGAGTTACCAGTTATTTTTAATTATACGACTTTTTTTTTTGGGGTGTTAAATCACGTTTTAGTGTCAAACTAACACTCTTTGAATAGTAAACGGGTTATGAAGGTAATTAAAGTAAAGTTATTACATTAAAAAACTAGTATTTAAAAAATGTAAATTAGGAAATTTGGTCTCCAAGAATTATATCCGTAACTAGAAGGTTCCCAGGTATGGTAGGGAAAAAACAAAGATCGCAATGACGGGGAGTGCCAGTTCAAGGGTCTTCTGGCTTCGTTGTGGGTCTTTTTACATCAATTATAGCAGCTGTAGTAAACTTAAAGAAGTCGAAAGTCAGAACCTTGGACAACCATAGACTGAACCATGATAGTCCAGTTAAAAAAAAAGATCGCAATGACGGGGAGAACAAGTGATTTCTGGCTTCCTTAGGGGTATCTTTACACCCTTTATATCGAACACTGCTGGCAATCCCCGATGGGTTATGCAGTCATAGTACCTACACCCACACTTTGCCAGTTATGTTGAAATGCCAAATCTGCAAAAAAACAGACTGAGATACTTCTGAGAAATCCTTGATTGGAGAACCCAATGTTAAGCAATATTGGGTTCTCCAATCGATCCATCTCCTCGGCCTAGGAATTAAACCCAAGAGCTCTAGAGTATCAAGGCACAAGGTATCTGTATAGATCCATCTATTTCCTTTCCATAAGCGGTTACAAATGCGTTTGGTTCTAAAATCAGCTATTGTGTGTGATACTCGTATAAGATTTTACAAGATATTTTCTTAAAAAAAATAAGATGCCATTTGCCTTGAATTTTCAAGGAAGATAAAATATTCAGAACTTTTGTTTTGGTATCACGACGGATACCACTTTGCATTGAAAAATGTTATACTTTATTCCTTAATAACATTACAAGATCGTACTTTAATGTGAACATCATTTTATCTTACTCCTAACCTCCACATTTTGTAGAATGGGATCTTTAACTTAATTATTCCTGACATAAATGCGAATATTCTGCTGAATTAACTTTCTACTGAATATCGTTGAACGAGGTAATTGTCCGTAGCCTCGAGGACTCAACGTCGAGTGTACTTTGTATTTCAGCTAGGTATAGAAATTTAATTTGACAGAATTATTACAACTATTATTGTAGGTACTTATGAATTTCTCAGCAGCGTAGTTCAGTAGTAGCTTTGTGTCCGGTTGATGGCAACAGGCTGGCCCCTTTTAACATAGGATTCAAAAATAATTGGCGAAATGTAATGCGAGATAGGAGCACCTCTCAATCCTTTCATCTGTTAGCGAAGTAGACACAATAGTTAAACAATGGCATCACGCCGATTCGGCGGAGCTCAACAGACGGAGGTTTAGTGCGTATTCACATAGAAAGCTGGCTACCGGCGCCGATCTGGCAGCGCTTATCGGAACCGGTCCGTGCAGATAGTCGACGCAGGTAGACCGGTTCCGATAAGCTCTGGCAGATCGGCGCTGGTAGCCAGCTTTCTATGTGTATACGGTAGGTACCAAATAAAAATGTACCGTGATTAGAAAAAAAAATACATGTGTTTATTGTAACTACTCCTACTCACAACTAATATCGTTACCCTTCTTCGGAATGTTCTTATCGAATCGGATGCGACTGCGACAACTGTGTATTGCTACATCTCCAAATATTTACAGTCTTATCATCATCCCTCTCTTTGCATGTGCCATGTTCTCCACGTTCCTGTGCCAACCCCATCCAGGATTTGCACGGATTACATTTGTAGTCAATACTGGCACTAATAAATGTGACTTACGTACGGCAGTAATTGTTAGCAGTGTCTACGACTGCCAGACCATTTTGGCAGATCCTCCTGGCAGCGGTACGAAATACATACTAGTACCTATATACGTAACCTATTTTAAGGAACTAAACTGAGGAAATTATGTTTTTTTTAATAATCTCAAAGACAATTTATAATTTAAAAAAAACCGGCCAAGAGCGAGTCGGACTCGCGCACCGAGGGTTCCGTACAAACTTTTTAAAGGACAAACTTAACTTTGCTGTTCGATCCCATGAAACGGCTATTGCACCAACCGCAAATAATAAGTTTGTAATAGTAAAATTGCTTTTTTTTGTTATTAAACTACATATTTACGGTTTATAGATTTTTCCCTTTACATGTGCTGTAAGACATTGCTTCTCGCCAAATTTCGTGATTCTAGGTCAACGGGAACTACCATTTAGGTTTTCGACCGAAAATCTAAAGGATACTTCCGATTGACCTTTAACTGGCAATTTTGGGTAAAAGCAAGGTCTTACAGCACAACTAAAGGGAAAATGCCCGAAAAATAACAAAAGTTGAAAATTAAGGTAAATTATGGTACTTACAAGTTTTCGCGAAAATCTAAATTTGTCCATATCTTTTTATCGTGTTGACTCAGGATCTTGATAATCTAATCACTTAATGATCTGGTATAAATTTCAACTTGCTAGGTCCACCCGTTCCTGAGAAAATCGGTGGTGACAGACGGACAAGAAAGTGATCATAAAAGGGTTCCTTTTTACCTTTTGAGGTACGGAACCTAAAAACGCGGCGCCTAGAACGGCGCGGCTCGCTAGGTGCGTTGGCGTCATACGGAGCGCGCGTACAACGCGCTGCGTCTCCATAAATGAACCCCGTGTAAAACAAGATAACTAGTAAAATATTTTAAGCAAAAAGCTGACCTTTGAGAAGAAACCTCGTCTACATCCAACATTCAAGCAGGTTGTGCTGTGGACTTTAGGACGAGCTTTTAAACTATAAATTGAACAAAATTGTGTGTCTTTGCCATTGTTGATTGAAGATTTCTCTCATCTGGAGCAAATCCTGGCTGTACAGTGGGCAAAGCAAATAGGTTACCAGTATCGAAATATATAAGTAGTTAAAGTTTTCTTAGAAACCAATAGATGTTTTCGAATAAAATGAAATGAAATTGATAGAAATATTCAAATTTGTTAATATATTAAAATTTCATCAAAAAATAACGTTCGTGGATCACAATATTTTGTTTTTGTAAAATTCAGATTTCTGATAAACTTGCCGAGCATAAAACTGAACGATCGCCTAAGCCTCATAAACCAGCTCCGCTGAGTTATACTAAGTACAAATTAATGAGCTTCGTTATATTGTAAGTACTTGATCCGCTTACATAGTTCCAGCTAAATAGATTGCTTTTTTTTTCTTTTATAGACTGTTTTGTAGTACTTTGTTGCCCATAGTGCATCTTTTGCCCTCAACTTCGCTTACGTAGAAGTCGAAAATAATCCCATCACAACGTACGGTCGACCAAGCTATTTGGTTTACACTTTAACATGCAAATTACATTGTAAAATGTAAACCGTACAACAGGGATAAAAGTCCTAAGATGGAGGCCCTACACACAGGGCTGAGTTTTTGGTGTTACCGTCACATAGTCCGGCTAAGCAGACGACAACCTCATAAGTTAAGGCGCCTCCCCGAGCAAATGACCTTGAACGAGCAGTTTTTTGGAGCCTACTCCTCTTTATCCAAAAGAAATACCTACTAATAAAAAATACATTAAATTACTACATATTCTTGACTCGAAAATTGTTGTTTCTTTTTTTTTATGTAGCTTAATGTTTAATAAATCCCCTCACAACGAAATCACAACAATGAGAAATAATGATTAATAAAATGCTACTCCTCCTAAAGTAACCATTATTTTGATTTGCTACTTATACTAATGGATCGACAATTTAATAATGAACATAATTGTCGTTTTATTTTTTCCAAAAGACGTAAATTTGATTTTATATGGAATAAAAACCACTCATTTCGCACTATTCGGCCTGCAGTGACTGACGTAACAATCACTTTGTAGTGCAAGCTAATTAGAACTTTATTCTAACAGTATTTCAAACGACGTTTCAACCACCACAAATAGAGTTGCTAATTTTGCTCGGGGGACCGCCTTAACCTGCGAAAAGCCATTTACAGAATAATAATTTTTCGGGATAAAAGTATCTCCGAATCCAGGCCAATGGTCTACCTGAGTGCATCAAAATTCGTTCAGCCGTGACGTATTAATGTAAGTAATAGACGGACATGATCTAGCGCCTGTTCACATCGTGTTGACCTGCACAATATTTTTCAGTTCAATGTTGGGATCACGCGTCACTGTTTATGCGGTAACAATCAAATGCTGTATGATAATTTGGTGTGATCAAAACATTACGACGTGAGTACATTGCAAAATACCGTAAATCAGTTTGGCGCCATGTTGAATGAAAGTACATTTAGTTTAGTATTTGTAAAAGTAGTGCGGATTTTCTAGCATAGATAGTCAGCTTAGTTGTGACCTAAGTAATTCATGTCTTGTCTTAAGATATTAGCCAGCTGCCAAAGTTTATCATAGCGGTGATGGTAGTCGATAATTATTTTACTTCTAGCAGCTGCGACAACAACTATCCTATTGTAACTTGAAAAAAAACCAATTTAATTTGAAAATTTTGACGGACTCGTCAGTGATAAACACCAAAATAAATTTGTTTTCTTTGACGGTGATGCAAAGTAAAGGAGCTCGTGCACTTGGCAGCCATGATCAAGACTTAACGCATGGCCGGCCGCTATCTTGAAAAAACTGGTCGGACGCCAAACTTTTTCCTGGTGTCGACCAAAAAGCGCCACTGCGAACAAAAGTGAAAGAATGAAAGTAAGAAAGAAAACGTATTTATTTGGATTTAGCTGCAAGTGCACACAACAAAATAAGAATAAAATATGTAAAAAATAAGAAACTTAAAACTAGGTACACAATAAAAAAAAAACTTAAAACTAAACAGAAAAAAATAAGAGAAATAATATTGTGTGTCTCACGGCTGCGCCAAATAAGCCCAGTTCAGCAAACTGCCGAGCAGCTAATGCCCGACGCTGGTTTTCAACTGGACCTGAAGTGGTGGTCGTTACAAAAACACAATATCGTAGTCTGTTTTACAGCCATATTATTGAAACCCTTTGTAAAACATTTTGATTTTTTTGACAAGCATTGTACAAAACTAAAGAGTTTAAAAAAAAAAAAACGAGTTAACTGTATAGTCTACTCGAAAATAGATGCATAATTCTGTTTTGTAATGGTGCCGCAAACATTCATGAATGTTTTATGAAAAAACCTTTATTTGAATACAAAGAACTTGAAAGCTTTACGTTTTAACAAACAAAAGTTTTTTTTTGTAATGTTTGTTAAGAGTTTTCATTTATGCGCATTTTAGTTAACAGTTTTTATTTACAAAGTTTTATTTTTCTGTTTGCTATGGGTTAATACGATTGCCATGGCCTATTTTCAAAATCAAGGGTTTGTTGATTTAGTCCCGACCCCATCATCATTATGAGCCTTATCACACTAGCGAATTGCGAGCGGATTCAAAGTGGAGCGGGCGCACAGCAATTAGTTGCGGGCGCGCGGTAATACTCATAATAAAATAATGACAGTTTTGAATAATAATATGTCAATTTAGTTTGACAACTCGCCACAAAGTTAGGGTGCTTATATCAAAGACAAAAATATAGAAATCTCTTTAAGCAAGCGCCCTTGCACGGGAAAGTCTCGGATCTTTTAATGACGCTCTGCCGCCATTTTCATACGACGACGAAGATGTAGACTATAATAAAACGGAATTTTACGATGCTATCATAGGGAACCAGCCAGCCGGGCTTCAGTTGGGCTAGTAATAATATAGGCAAGACTGTGAAGTACGATTTACACATTACGGCGACGACGCCCGAACGCACGTGGCCTTATCCGAACGGAGCCGTCCATAGAGCGGTTAATGGTGGAAATAAGGTTTTCCATCAAAAACTTCTTTGTAGCAGACACGGAGTATGGATTTGTGCTTTATTACATAACTGGTGAAATGTGGAGGTACTATTGCTTACTCGTCTACCTAACCCTTTAGGGATTACCGGCGTGATGATATGTGATTTTGAACTATTATAATTCCTTGATCATATTCCAAAATGCGCTCCGATGCGGATCGACGCCGCCCGGTGTAAATCTTACCTGATATTTATTATTAGCTAATTTATTCGATGCATAATCAACGAGGCAGTTTATAGTTCTCACTAATTGTTGATTGAAGTTATTCTGAAGCAGTTCGTTTGTTTTGTTGTTCAGATTTATTATGTCAGACGAGCTGACTTAATGTTTTGTATTGTTTGATGTTGTTTTACATCCTTCCTCCTTTACTGATGGTGTAGATGGAAATACTTGAGTAGTTATTATGTATAATAATGCTATTTACAACTACTTCCGTAAATGCAAGTCTGATTTACTAGTTAGGATTATTAAATTTACTAGCTATGAGTATTACATTTACTAGCTATGAGTATTAAATTTACTAGCTATGAGTATTAAATTTACTAGCTATGAGTATTAAATTTACTAGCTATGAGTATTAAATTTACTAGCTATGAGTATTAAATTTACTAGCTATGAGTATTAAATTTACTAGCTATGAGTGTTAAATTTACTAGCTATGAGTATTTATTATTTATTATTATTTTCTCATCAACATTTTCTCAGGAGCAGCCACGGAATCCAGATTTTAGCCCAGTTCATGGCAATCTGTATTATTAGGTACACCTCTGCCTATGTGTTAATTTATATTTACACCAAGTAAGTGTAGGACAGTAATTTGTAGCTTACCGTGTAAAGTATAGGTAAGTAAGGTAGGTAAGTATAGGTATAGGGTGACTGGTAGAGAATGCCTTGTGGCATTAAGTCCGCCTATGTACCACTATTGTACATGAAGTTTAAATAAATAAATAAAATAACAAAATGTCTTACATGTGTTATTTAATTAATCATCACTAATACAATAATTTAAATTAACACAGACATAAAACAACAGCTCATTGACTAGAGTAACAATTCGTATATACTTTATATTAAACATTTATCATCGAACAACGACATTTAAATCTTGTATTTATTTATAAATTTTTACACACTATGTCTACATCACGTTTCTATGAAAAACATCGCGAAAACAATGTGTCACCATACACTAATTAAAATGCTTTATTACGTAGAAATTAAAAAAGTTTTTAAAATGAAAAGAAAAAACCAGTACAAATTAGATGCGATTCCGTTGAAAGAAAAGAAACTGGAATCTCTTTTATAAAAGTGCCTTATACCGGATTGAATAAATACTATTAATTGATACCGTTTTGTTTTAATAATATCAAAAAGAATTCAAACACATAGCTACTATTCGTCGAAACGACCAATAGATCGGTAAATCTATTTTCTTTGGTTTTCCTCAAAATTATTATTTTATGAATACATAAGTTAAATAAGTGGGTACATAAATATGTTTAGTTCTCTGAGAACAACGCTATTAATATACTTAAAAATAATAACTTTCTTGTTTGACAGATATATAATTTTACTTAATTCTTCCAAGTAGGTTTAACAGTGGATTCTTATAATTTATATCCTTTCAGAAATACACAATAATATATTATTTCTTAGCTCAATAATAACACTTCGAAAATATTATTTTATTGGCCTCAACTTTCAATAAGCGTAGTACATTTAACAAGGTCTAGTATATACACTAACTTAATACAGCTCTGGGGACAAAACGCCCATTCTATTTTAGAAATAACAAACATTTTCTTTATTAAAATAATTAAAGGAGAATGGTCGTTTTTCGTCGTAAACTAAAAACACATTTTCTTCTAGAAATTATTTACCATCCCATTTTTTATGATACCTACTTATTTCAGTTGATTTGATCAAAGATGTTTATTTCTATAAAATAATTTAACTAAATACAAAGTCTACCTAAAATAGCGCAAACATTATTTACAATAATTGGGCTTGTATCACCACCTCTTATAGCAGTACCTAATACTTAAATGACACGTCAGTGTGGGAAAACTGGGTTGTGGACGTTAGGTAGGCGGTTGCTCCATGTAAAATACTGGTAATCAGCTGGAACCCGACCCTAATGATGGGTGTAAAAGTACCCTTGACGAAGCCGAAAGGCACTAGTTCTCCTTGTCATTGCGATATTTTTTTATTTCTAGAGCATACCTGGGAACCGTTTAGTAACGGAGATATTAGGGGTAGATTTTTTTAAATAGAACTTTATTTTTAAATCCAAATTTTTAATGTTTTAACTTTACTTTAAATACCTCCACGACCCCCATACTATTCAATGCATCAGTCAGCACAACGTTGAGTGCGTTATATTGAGTCCTACCGTAAATCGTGATTATTCACGCAAAAAAAAAAGTCGTTTCCCAGCGATAATTTTTGCGTAAAGTTACTTAGTTTGATGTACAGAATGCTTGGCTGACTGCTTCGTGAAGGGTCCGTTTACATCCTGTAATAGTTGGGAACATGCTAAGTAGGTGATGACATCAGTGTCGAAAAGAAATGGGGCTATACTCCTGTATAGCGCCATCTCTGGTCCACGCTAAAGTAAGATAAATAAAACTGCTTTATCAGGCCATGGTAGGCCCATTGTTCATCAAATTATTAGGGTACATTATTATGTATTTCTTTCAGAAATACCTTTCACAAAAATCCCTTGAAGCCGAAACGTATATTGGCTAAAATAATATTGAATATCATCAGAAAACTTAATCAACTATGACGGCAAAGAAATAGTTTTTGTGTAAAGTTTTGATAACACCAAACTTGAAAGAAAATATCCAGATTTATTGATATCGGTTTTTTAGGTAAATCTTAATTTTTATTGTGTTTTTATTTTTGCAAAAGGTTAATTTTTGGAAATGATAAGTAAAAAAATTAATAAAAAGCTAGAATCTAAACTAAGTGAATTAAATGGCATTGGTGTGTCCACAAGTTGGTGTAATCCTTGAAAGCGTGTTGCGCTACAGAATCACACGAGCTTCCAATTTGGACGGCTGCGATGCGTAAAAGCGTTTCATTTGTAAACTATCACTTAACAAGCCTATGTGCATTCAAAACTCACTTAGGCCAAGGCTGTGGGAGCCAGCGCCAATGACACGCGACATTAATATTCATCCTATACCTACTAATTATAAACACAAGTCACCCGTCATTTGTCAAGCAACTGCAAATCTATACACCTACCTAAACCTATGACCTTGGTCTTCACTTAACTCATCTGAACCTAGTAACTCTAACAATATCGTTATTTCTATTCATGTTTTATCTACATCATATATTGGCAGAAACGCAACAATGAACCTGGTTCATCGATGAAATAAATAAATGCTGCCGAAGTTATACCTACTATTAATATTATTGTTATAAAATGGCTCATTCAACTGCAATCTATCTTGGGAGGTAAGCAGGCCATCAAAATATATTTGGCTTTGTTTGTACGGATGTTACAATTTGTTTTAACAGTTATATTTTCCTACATAAAACATTATAAATTAATTAATTTAAAAGTAAAGACTTCATAAAAAAATAAGACAACAAAATCTCATATCACACTAAACCTATGGAATTTTTCGGAAATTATCTTTACAATACACTAAAGTAATACTTCAGTAGGTAAAGCTAACGATATGGAGGAACCCTGTAGGAGAAATCGTAAGCCTACGATACAGTTGTAAATAGTTATAGGAAACTTCATATATTATATTTGGTCACCGTCCGGGGAGGTCGAAAGACGGGTGGACGAAGCGATAAAAAAATAATATCTTAAAACACCGAAGCAACTCGACTTCGAACCGCACACACAGTTATTGTCTTTATACGCACATACATTAGCAACTACTCTAAGCTAGTACCCGTTTTATAAAGCGTCGTGTTTGTCGTGAGTGCCGTTCTGCGGCCAGGTGAGCAGCAGCTGCTCGTCAGCGTGGCTGTCCAGGTGCACGTGCTCGGAGATGGCGGGCGAGTACGGCACGCCGCCCAGCAGTGCGCCCGACGAGCGCGACTGCTGCCGGCACAGCGGCCGCCGCGTCGGCGACTCGCTCTCGTCTGACATGGCGCGCGTAACCGTGATGCGCGGCGACTGGCGCCGGCGCTGGTGTCTGACCATGCCGCCTGCCTCTTCTAGCCCCAGCGCGCGGCCCAGCACCACGTGCGGTGGCGCGCGGATAATCGGGATGGCTGACATTCGCACCGGCCGCGGCGCATCCTCATCCTGCGAGTCCTGCAGCATGTTGCAGGAAGCCGCGCGTTGCGCCGGCCGCTCCGACCCCCGCGACCCCATGGCCGCCGCGTCAGATAATCTCCTAGTAGTTGGCGGTCGTATGCACCCTGAGCCCGCCGATAAGGATGGCCGGCGTGAGCCGCACGCGCTCGGGGTCCTTGCTTGTATCTCCTGTGTAACTTCGCTTTTTGTCAGTCGTTTTCTTCTATAATTACGAAGGGAGTCACGCAGCGCTCGACTCCTAATACCGTACAAAATACCATTGACTGGTGGTGCAGCCGCCAGCAGAGCCGCCGACAGAGCAGCGAGCGACTGTGGCGGCTCTGCTACAGCGGGCCATATCAACACGCAGTAATACGGGAAATACAAAATAGCGAGTGAACCAAGAGGCTGGAGTACTGCCGATAGAGCTCGCCGACGAGGTGGTGGTGGAGGTGAGAAAGGATTTCTTTGATGTGTGACGGTCACTTGTGCTGACAGGGTCACTTCGTATATGGCGGCAGCGATCCTGTGGCGGTGGTAGCGGGCAATGCGGAGGATCTTGAGGCTGCAAAGGAGGACGAGTGCGGCGGGCAGGAGCAGCGTGAGCGCGGCGTACACGAGGCAGAAGGCAAGCGCGGCCGGACCGGCGCCGCAGTCGGGTGCACAGCCGCCGAGCCCGGCGCGGTACGACAGCGGCGGCTGCGAGGCCGCCAGAGGTGCCAAAAGTGCTGCAGTCACCACCCAGCCTCCCACCACGCAAATCATTACCTGCCAATGGAGACGGCTGTAAGAATAACAATCCATAATCTGATAACAACATCAACCGGACACAGTTCAGCTCGATTTGCAGATTAAATACATTTTCTATTTCCAGATAACATACAGATGTATCAGACCTACCTTCTTTGCTGAAACAATGGCAGCATAATGTAGTGGTGCAGCAATGGCGGCAGCACGGTCGGCGTGCAGGCCACACACGGTCCACAGCTGCAGCGGATGCAGCGCGTGCAGTAAAGCACTGCAAGCGCACGCGCCCCCACCTCCGCACAGCGCTGCGCCGCTTGCAAGTGCACCTACCGCGCCCAGGTGCACCAGCAGTACTGACGATGCTGTTGCCGGCTGTGGACAAATCGGAACTTCAAAATGATGGAAGAAAAGGAGCTGCATAAGAGAATGATGTTGATGTTTATTCGAGAGCAAAGGTTTTCTAGTTGAATAACGGGTGTTTTGCTTCAGTAATTTTTTCTCCTTGTTTACATTAGCAATCATCTACTATTTAAGGCAGGTACGATTATGAATTGTACCATTATCAAATCTACTTGAAACCGACATTATTTAAAAATTATTCGTCACTTATGTATGCATACATTTTTTTTTTACCCAAGATGTGAACTTTGGTTAAAAATTAATTCATACTAATTTTCCAAAATAAATGAACTTGCTACAGGTACTACTTTTGATAGATTTTTTTCGTGTTTTTTTTCTAAATGGCCAAAAGTTCTACTATAAGCTTTGGGGGTATGAAGAACAGGGTTTAAAGCTCTTCATCCCCCATAGAAAAGGGAGGATCCTCCGACCAGACGGGTGTTATGTCTGGTGGCCCACTGCCCGACAGTCGGGTTCCCCTATATACTCATAAGTCGCGGATAACTCTGCTTGCGCGATGTAGGAATTCTGACGTGTTTCGCAGTTAGTTTATCATCTGTGTCATAGCTGGCGCTGTAGTACTTTTTGTTCCATGTAGCGTAGTACTTTTTGTAGTGCCGCTACATCACTACCCCTCGGAAACCAGAGTCGATTGTAGATAGATGTGCCATAGAGAGGTGCCGTAGAGATGCGCCGTAGAGATGCGCCGTAGAGAGGTGCACCGTAGAGAGTAGCACCGTAGAGTGGCGCCGTAGAGTAGTGCCGTAGAGTGACGCCGTAGAGTATCGCTGCGATGTGGCTGACTGCTGGCGCTGACCGGGAGGATCAGCACTCGACCGGCCGTAGGAGCAGTGCCGAGGTCGCTAGGTTGCGGGTGCTGACCAGGAATGCGCTTCCGCAGCATGCTGGTGGTCAGGAATACCCGTTTAAGCTGGCTGGCTGTATGTCTCGCTGCTCGAAAGCTTGAGGAAGTGATCCTGATGATGATGAAGACGTCACGTTGCTCGAAGACGGCGTTGACGTCCATTTCGGGGTCACCAATTTGAAGAACAGGGTGTAAAGCTCTTCATCCCCCGTAGAAAAGGGAGGATCCTCCGACCAGACGGGTGTTGTGTGTGGTGGGCCACTGCCCGACAGTTGTTGTCGGGTTCTCCTATATACTCTTAAGTCGCAGATAACTCTGCTTGCGCGATGTAGGAATTCTGACTTGTTTCGTAGTTAGTTCATCATCTGTGTCATAGATGGCGCTGTAGTACTTTTTGTTCCATGCAGCGTAGTACTTTTTTAGTGCCGCTACAAAGCCATTTCAAGGTTATCCATTAATTACCGGACATCCTGTATACTCAAATTTACACTCTTGACAGAGTGGTCGTGGTCATGAGGGGTCGCCCACAACTGCGGTCGCTGCCTTCGCGATCCTTTCCCCGGTGGAAAAGGATCGTCCCTGTGAGAGACCGGTGTCTCTATTAGCCGCATGGCGAGCACATTCTGCTAGAAGGATCTTGGTGACAGATTTAATGGAGTCTGTCCATCGGGTTAGTGATCGACCACGTGGTCTCGTGCCTTCGACTCTACCCTGAATTACCAAACGCTCCATGGAATCATTGTTGCGGGTAACGTGTCCAAAGAATCTGAGGATTCGTAATTGCACAAGCGAAGACAGTCTTTGTTTAATATTGAGTTCTTTGAGTATTGACACGTTAGTCCGATGAGCGGTCCAAGAAATCCTTAGCATGCACCTCCAACACTGTGGCGTTGGAGGTGCATGCCATGCATTTGCCATGCCTTTTGCCACATGCCACACAGGAAGATCGGGAAAACTAAGTTGTTCATAAGGCGAATTTTGGTATTTTTAGTTATTCGGCGGTCTCTCCAGATTTTGTGCAGCCGATCGAGTTATGGCGATGACGCAACGTTGTCGAACACGTCGTGTCCCCACAATAGGCTTGTGTACTGAAAAAATCTAATTAGTCCGTCAGTTAGATTATCAAAAAATATTTGACCCGTATTTTTTCTTTTGTTACGTAAATCAACATTGACGAAGATTCGACGCTTCCAAAATTCTTTATACGTCACGCCGTGGTATATTTTTTAGTGCGTTGTGAGCCCCCACTCCCGAGTTTTGATGCGTTTTATTCAATATTCATTGATTTACAAAAAACTAAAAATACGTGTCTATTATTTTACAATGCTCTAACTGACGGACTAAATAGATTTGCAATTTATTGATGGTGGAAACTAGCCTATTGGTGATAGTAGAGCCCAACCCAAATAGATGTAGCTGTTGACGCCTTCATAGTTGGCAACTGGTGTGATATCTGGGTTGCTCTCGTGAGCTCTATCCACTATCATCATCTTGGTTTTTTCGCGGTTCAGGGCGAGTCGAAACTTTAGACTAGTGGTTTCGAGAATACCCAACAAATTACTGACTTAGACGACGCCAAGAGGCTTGTATCATCAGCACATCTCAGGTTGGATTTCATCCTACCTCCGACCGACACACTCTTATACCAGTTATCTAAAATAATCCGCATTATGTATTCGGTGTATGTGTTAAACAGTAAGGGTGATAGTATACATTCTTGTCTGGCACCACCTTGTGTTTTGAAGGATTCTGAATAGACACCATCCAAGCGCACACTTGCTGTTCCGTCCTCATAAAGTTTTCTGATAAGATGTACCAGATGGTAAGGCACACCCATCTTCAGAAGTATTTCCCACAATTTGGACCAGATGACAGTTTCAAATGCTTTGCTGAAGTCAATATCGGGGCTTATGCATTATCATAAACGCTCATTGCGTTAAAAATATAATAATCATTATTGTCTCGTGCCCTTTGTGCGCGAGTGAGACTCGCATTTGGTCGATTTTTATAAGATAGTTAGTTTAAATTCTAAATTATCATCGTTGTAACACTCAATAGTTGAAATAAACGCTTTCAATAGATATCGTATTTATTTAAAACCCTTAAATCAAAGAGTAAGAACTCTGAATGTTTTTAACTTGTTGAAGTTTACATTCCTCATCAAACAATTTAGTTACCTTAAATACATTGTTGAATTTAATCATTCTTCTGTACATCTGCAAAATACTTTCCAACCGACTTCCAAAAAGAGGAGGTTCTCAATTCGACTGTATATTTTTTTTTTGTGTTTGTTACCTCAGAACTTTCGACTGGGTGTACCGATTTTAATGTTTCTTTTTTTATTTGAAAGCTGGTCCCATTTTAATTAAGTGAAGATCTGATGCTGGTCTTCGGAGATATACAATGGAACTCTTCAAAAATAGACGGCAAATCTGCAGTGATTGCTGGAATCGCTTCGATGTTTATTGTTTATACAACATCATGACCGGATAATGGAATAATCGCACAGCCCATATTGTTTGAGTATTATGTACTAGAAAGCTATCATTCACTGGAAACCTACGTCTTTTCTTGACTTGAATATACCCTGGCGGTTGAGAGTATGTCATGCTCACTCTAATGTCTCGCTGATGGTGGCGCGTGTGTCGGATCATTTAGTTCCCTTCAAAATGGTTGAGTTGAATGGTGCTGATCCATGCGTCATGTTCGTGAACGGGCGCTGTCAGTTGTGACTGGTCATCTCTTAGTTGCCATGGCTTATTTGAATTAATTATTTTCTTTTTTGAATTGTATTTTTTTGTTTTGTTTTTACTGTGGACACTTTTAACGTGCATTTCTTGCTACATTGTTCTCACATAATATACCATCTCAACATGAATGATGTAACCAAGATTTTGTAACAATATTTTGATTTGAAAGAGTGTCCATGGAGTTTCTTGCCCGTTCTTCTCCATATAGATCTACGCTAGGGAATGGGCAACTACAGTACTTTCACAGTTTTTATGTCTTGTGACTGGGACTGTAGCTACATTTAATTTTCATCTTTGTTTCGACAATTCAAAAGTGCCTTTAACTACTTGAAATATATGCTTTGATTTTGATTTTGATTTTGACGTAACATCTCGCCTGTATGCTCTGAGGGGTAAGAAAAATTCATGGCAAATATTTTGGGAACTACTAAAAATGGAAAAATAAAAAACACTGAATCAACCAAACAAGTCACCGACTTCGGAAGTTCCTAAAATATTTGCCATGAATTTATTTTACATTCTTAATAATACACGTCTTGGTAATAGGCTTATCCCCAATAAATGGATGTTAACATACACACATCAAAAATGTCTAGGGATCAAGCATTTTTATGCGGATTTCTTGAGATTGAGATGTGGCTTTGTAATAAATTTATGATTTTATAAATTTATATGGATCCTTTTTGGTGCATTTCATAATTTGAATCAGGAACTCTCAATCAAATTCGAGTAAAAGATGAAAATAAGCTGTCAATATTTTCCCTATAAAAACATACAACGCATTGAAGACATTATTAGTGCTACTGTTTCCCTACTACTGATTAAAACCAACGTTATTATGGAGCGGCGACGTCATTTAAGCAGGGAAGAAATGCTCAGAGCCGTGGGAATGATAGAAGCTGGTTCCCGGCAACGTACTGTAGCTTTAGCTCTGAATACAAGTCAGAGTGTTATCAGTCGACTTTGGACACGTTACCGAAGCACTGGTACCGTGGCTGAGCGCCATGGAGGACGGTATCGCTGCACCACACGGAGACCAGACCGATACATTCAAATCTTAACTCGAAGAGCTCCAACAATAACCGCCATGATGTTAGCCGTGAGGCTTCATCACTCTTCAGGGAACTTAATTAGCGACCAAACAGTCAGAAACCGCTTGCATGAAGTGAACCTTCATTCCCGAAGACCGCTACGGGTACCACCTATAGCAATGCACAATCGTAGGATTCGATATCAATGGGCTCTTGAACACAGAAATTGGGCAGAAGAACAATGGCGTTTCGTGTGCTTTTCTGATGAGTCTCGTTTTGGTATGAGACCGGATACAAGACGTATACGACACTGGAGAACCCCTGGACGCCAACAGCGATTAAAATCCTGCCAGGAAGTCCATCCTTATAGTGGTGGAACCATCATGGTATGGGCGGGTATTTGGATCGGCGGAAGAACTGAGTTGATTTGGATCAGAGGCAACCTCAACGCTCAAATTTATGCTGAGACGATTGTATCAGACGTCATCGTTCCTCTACAAGTGCAAATCGGTCCCTTATTTCAGTTAATGCATGATAATGCACGACCGCACACCGCAAGAGTTGTAAGACAGACTCTCGCCGCAGCTAACATCAATGTCCTGCCCTGGCCTGCTCAGTCGCCAGACTTGAACCCGATT
This sequence comes from Xestia sexstrigata, assembly GCA_941918905.2. NCBI lineage: Eukaryota > Metazoa > Arthropoda > Insecta > Lepidoptera > Noctuidae > Xestia > Xestia sexstrigata. The sequence goes on from OW799214.2 coordinate 14,881,815, forward strand.
GAGCATGCATGGGATATGCTACAGAGAAGAGCTCTGCCGAATATGGAGGGTATCCAGTCGCAAGAAGACCTTTTTTTGTTGTTGCAACGAACATGGGCGGCCATTCCACAGCGTGATTTGGATGAACTCATTTTGAGTATGCCAAACCGATGTTCTTGTGTTGTTAGTGTTCGCGGTAGAAACACGGATTATTAATTGTTTAAGTTACCCAATAAAATTTTAAAGAAAACTGTTATTTCAGTCTTTTTTTCGAACTTTAATGTTAGTGGTTCAAATGTCAAAAATCCCTTTATTAGGAAAATGGCAAATTTCTTTATTAATGCAAAGGTGACTTGGTTTATCGTTACTGTGACAAACGAAAACACTTTATTTGATGAATCCTTAAAGAAAATTTTAATTAATATCAATCAGGAGAAAAGTTATTGCAAAAATATATGTTGATCCCTAGATACTTTTGATGTGTGTATCTAACTGTCGAAATCTGGGTGTATTGTATACATCTGCGTACCCCTCAGAGCATACAGGCGTGATGTTACGTCGTAGTCGTAGTCGTAGTATCATCTCTTAGCTGCCAAGGTTCATTTTAATTACTTTATTCGTAAACTGTTGATCTAATCTTTTACTCTGGACGCTCTTAGTGTGCACGTCTTTCTACATCGTTCTCACATATATGTATAATCTCAAAATTAAAGATGTAACCAAGATTTTGTAACAATATTTTGTTTTTAAAAGAGTGTCCATGGAGTTTCTTGCCCGTTCTTCTCCATAGAGATCTACGCTAGGGAATGGGCCACTACAGTACTTTCTCAAGTTATTAGTCCTTGTGACTGGGACTGTAGCTTTGATTTTCTTTTTTGTATTTTTGACATTCAAAAGTGCCGTAATGGTCTAATTGAAATAAATGCTTTGAGTTTGAGTTTGAGTTTGAGTAGTAGTCGGTTTTATTTTTTGCAAAAAAAAATTTGATCTACTGCATTGCTTGAAATTGAAATTTGCATTGGTTGAATATTGGTCTTAAATTCAAGTTTCAAAGTTTCTTAATACATAATCGGATATTTGACATGTACATACCTAAAGTATTTAATTCAAGAGTATATTTATGTCCAATGACATGGTGCAATATCCTTATCGTCGACTTCATTCCAAAATGTCATAAGTCAAAATTAGGATTATTTGCAATTAAGGTGAAGTAATCTCCGGGGTTGCGGGACTGTTCGAAAGAGATACCGTGGCCCCGGAACACAAAGGGCGATGAAGGAACATGGATGGGTTTTAGTCAGTAAAAGTCAGACACTCCCTCCTGCTCTGCCCAGAGCGGGAGAAGTCATTTGATGATTTCCTGTCCGAAAAAAAAAAAAAAGGTGAAGTAATCTAAAAGTGCTAAAAAAGGCTGAAAATACAAGCAAACGAAATCATATTTTCATGACAACATCGATTTCAAGTTTTCTAAGAACTTTAAGGTATCAAAAGGTTTTTTCCGCATCCTGGACAATTTGGACTTGCAGCATAAAATTAGAATTAGGTCGACGGAATGTGTTTAACAAAGCCGAGCTGCAGATGCAGTAGACAACCAATCAATTTAATTTAATTAACAGATGGGAAGTGATTTACTGGTCGACGGAGCTCGTGTTTGTTTGTAGCCGATTAGCTAATCTATCATCAGATTAATGTGCTGATAGAGATACTTGTCTTTAGGATATGAGGTAGAGATAGGGATGTTTAGGTGATATGGCTTAAACATGGGCATCCGCAAGAGCTTGGCATGGCTTTCATTAGTGTTTAAACATGGGATGGGTATTTATATGTTACCCTATTTTTTTAACTTACAACCCGGTTACATTATCTCTGCACCAGCCCGCATAGCATGGCCGCCGTGGAAAACGGGCTTTGTCGACTGACAATCGACAAAATGACAGATAAATGACACATTATCGAAAGACTTCTATCGTCTTATGCATGGCGATGTTTGACATGTGGAAAAGAAAGGTTTCTATTCTTAATCGACAAAAGTCTACAACATCGAGCAGCTTTTTTTTTACTTTTGACACTAGTTGTAGGAATCGTTTCTGGTCAACAAAGGACAAAAAGAACTTATCAGACCTAGACATGATTATTTTTATACATACAATTTGTGTTTGTATGCCATTTTTTTTTAAACTTGTCGGGGTCGTAACTTCGCCATCTCCTCAGTTTTTATGCCAAAAGAAACGCTGTAGGAGCTCTAACCGGGGCAACATTGATGGATATTTTAAGATACAAATCATGAGATTATTAAAGATGATTTGAGATTGCAGGAAAGCAAGAGATCCTGTAATCTCTTTTAAGGTGATGAACATAATATCAACAAACAATCTAAAAAAATAAAATAAATTCTATTACTTCTAGATGCTGAGTGCAAAATCCTCAATGTCACTAGCTACTTCTCCGTTGCTATGGAAAGACATTCTATGTCTTTGTCTTCGTACAAACTCGAGTCGATAGGTCGCCACATGCTCGGGCATGTCATGTCATGTACATTAAAACATGTCAAGTGGTACAGAAAAGAGCTTTGTCGAGTATTGTAGAGTAGATATAGAATCGCCATGCTACGCGGGGTGTCGATAACTTTTATAACAATAAAAGTCCAAAGGTAACAATGAAATGTTCAAAAACAAGCACATTCGTTGCCGATACATGGCGTGTCTTGTGTAGTGCCTCCGGTGCTAAAAGACAAACGTACACAGACATCCACCGTACGCTTACAAGGAGCGTTTCACTAAGTAAACACATGATCTATTTATTCTATATTCGGATGATTGTATGCAGCCCGATAGACGTTTATACCGAAGAGGACTGTGTCACGTGAAAAACACTGGTTACCTACCGTTTTTTAGATTGGTATTACGTTGAATTAACTTCTAAACGTATTTGATTGTGATTATATTTAAAAAAAATATATGAAAAAGCTCACAAAAACCTGGCAAGAGCAAGAACTTCGGTTCGTCTTTGTTTTGGACCTTGTTTTAGGCACCCCATGTTGGCCCTACTGGGTAGAATGGAAATTTCTTAGAGTTGGCTTTAAAGTTTAATCTTTTTTACACTAAATGGGCTTGCGTTTGGCCGCAACTCGCGTGATGTGAAGCGATGATGCGCCCTATTGTGGAGTACGCTTGCCTAGAAGAAAGCGATTCACTCGAACTTTAAGAGATCCAGATTATAATGATCGGGAAACAGAGAATCTGGCAGCAAATTCCACAGACTGGCGGTTTGTACAATAAACATTATCTTGTCAAATGTTAAACCAAATTGTAGATGGACCAACAATAAAACTGTAATTGTTAAAAACAGTTTTTGAAACTAGTACCTACCGGCTACTGCACATAAAGCTACTACAATCTGTAAAATTTCTTTAATTGATTTTCAACTTTATCGCTAATACATCAGGTTCAAGCTTGATTGGGAAAATTGTACAATTTTGGGTAGCTGTGCTGGCGTCGGTACATTAGTTTCTCTTACCGTCCCGTTTACATAGAACAGGCACTATTAAAGTAATTACACACTCCTTCCGAAAAACATAGGAGTGGTGAACTGTGGCAGTAGTGGCCCAGTGGTGGCGGCCCCGACTTAGGGTTCTTACGGACGAGCGGCCCGTTGCCAACGGCAGATAAACTGCAGCCGTCGCCACCTGTTGACGGCTGCCGTCGACGCGCCGGGCTGCAGCCGTCGAAGCGTCGACGACTGATGTCGACGGGTGGCGACGCTTGCAGTAGTGGCATGCCGCATAAATATGTGTCGACGGCTGCCGTTGACGCACCGGCGGCAGCCGCCGACGCCACAACTGCAAGCGTCGATGGCAGCCGTCGACAGGTGGCAACGGCTGCAGTTTATCTGCAGATCTGTAAGAACCCTTTCGAACAGTAAGTCGTGGGTTCAAACCTAGACAGGCGCATTACTTTGTGTTATTTATTTCATCTCCACTGCTCTCAAAACGGTGAAGGAAAACATCGTGAGGAAACCGCCATGTCCTAGAACTAAAACTTCGAAGACATGTGACAACTACCATACCATCCGCACTGGGCCCGCGTGGTGGATTATAGCCCATTCCCGTCATAGAGGGGAAGCCTGTGTCCCAGCAGTGGGAACATTAATAGGCTGATGATGATGATGATGACCGGAAAACATATAGTTACTGAAACAGCTGTTTAATTTATTAATCATAAATGTGAACGGATGAAGCCCGGCCGGATATGATGTGGGCACATACCGGTGGCGCCCTCCGGCGGAGCTTCCGGAGCTTCCGAGTACGGTCGCAAGTGGTTATAGGAGAAACAGCTTCCTTGAGTAGCGCGCCGAGAGGCTCATTGTACCTACACACAGGAAGTAGAACACAAAATACACATTTTTATATATTTCCATTTAAATGTCACGGGTTTACGTTTAATTAACTAGTTTATTCAAAAAGGACATCAAATCCCAATACAAAATATGTAATTACCTATTTAAAATTAACACATTAAAAAATTAGATTAGAATTTTTTTCAGTCCATATCAATAATACTAAAATGTCATAATTATAAATACGTTTCCTTTATTCGCATAATATAAGATTCTCAAAATAGCAGATTCTCAAAATATTAGATTCGCCAAATACACACATCAACACGGTCTAGGGATATTTTTAAAAAAGCGAATTACTATCAATGTGTTAATTATTTATATGACATGTATATATTTAAAAGATACGTTATTTAATATTCTACCATTTTTTAATAATGGTTAAGGTATAGATTAAAATTTCAGGATTTTATGGAAAAAAAATGAAGCATAGACGGAAACCGTATATGAATGAACTTTTAATTTGTGAGTAAAAACTGAAAAAAATAGAAAAATCATTTAATTTGTGTTTATAAACTTGAAGTTAGTAGTCTGAGAAAGCGCCCATGATGTTCATAACACATCGGCAACGATTCGGCATGCTCAGAACAAGGTTGTCAATGTCTTGCTGCGGAATATTGTCCCATGTCCTTCTGAGGTGCGCAAAAAGTTGATCTTCTGTAGCCAGATTTTCAGGAACTTCCTTCAGAGCTCTTCTTTGCAGCATATCCCACGCATGCTCAATGGGATTTAGATCTGGCGATTGAGCAGGCCAGTCTAAGGCCCTAACATTATGTGTATGTAACCAAGCTGCTACCGTTCTCGCCGTGTGTGCCCGGGCATTGTCGTGCATGAGCAGGAAATCTTGCCACATTTGTGTTCTGTGGGGCAAGATTACGGGCCCCAGCACCTGTTGGACGTATCGTTCTGCCGTCATATTGCCCCGCACCCAAACGAGATCCGTCCGTTCTCCAAGACGAATTCCTGCCCAAACCATAATTGTTCCTCCTTGGTATGGGTGAACTTCCTGAGGGTTCTGGAGACGGCTCCATCGTCCAGGAACTCGCCAAACACGCGTCCTTCGTGAATCTGGATGGAAGCCGAACCTGGATTCATCCGTGAACAGCACATTGGACCATTGGTCACGGCCCCAGTCCACGTGGTTCCGAACCCATTCTAATCGTCGTCCACGATTGCCTCTCCGTAAAGGTGGGACCCGGAGTGGTCTACGAGAGCGTAGATTGCTTTCATGCAGTCGCCTTCTTACAGTTTGGTCACTCACAAGCACTTGGTGTTCCACTCGCAGCCTTTGGACCAATTGAGTCGCCGTTGCATTTGGTTGTGCTCGCGCAGTAATTTGCAAAAATCGGTCTTGTCTGGGGGTAGTGATGCGACTTGGCCCCCGGTGCCTCTCCGCTACTTCACCTGTGGCACGATAGCGTGTCCACAATCTTGAAATTACATTTTGATGGGTCCCTATGGCCTCAGCAACATTACGCTGAACAGATCCAGCTTCCAGCATTCCCACAGCTCGTAACATCTCCGCCCTCGTCAAATGTCGGCGTTGCATGGCTACAATACCTCAATTTTAACTTTATCTTTCGTTTAAAAATGAAAAAAAAACTGTAACTAAACGTAATTCGTATTGTTTTCTAAATTTCGCACAAATGAAAATTCCCTCTCCTATACATCAAGACATTTTTATGCCACCGAAACAAAAGAATTTTCAAAAATTTTAATTTGGAATTAGTCTGAGATAAATTACAAACAAATCGGTGTATAAAAGATTCCAATGCGGCCAGTACTTTTCGAGTTATTTAATTGAGTATGAAATATCCCTAGACCGTGTTGATGTGTGTATTATATTCTCAAAATAGCCGAAATTGTACATTGAACTCAAGAAGTGCATTTTATTTATAATGAACTTTTTGTGATTCGTTCGATAAAAATATACGGTCAACTTAACATGACTCGCTAATTAAGCATGTAATTCCACTATTGAAGCTAAATTCAGCAAGGGGTGGAATTTTGACTTTTTAGGGTACCGTACCCAAAGGGTAAATAACCAACGGGGCTCTTAGTAGCCCCCTAAGGGATACTAAGGACCGCTGTCCATGCGGCCGTCCGTCCGTCCGTCTGTCTGTCAGTGAGCTGTATCTCATGATAAACGGTTGAAATTTTCACAGAAAGTGTATTTCTATTGCTGCTCTATCAACATATAATTAGAAAAAAAACTTGAAGGGGTCTTCCCTAATACTAAGATACCCTTCATGCGTGATTACGACTTTATATCAGACAGTTATTTATAGTATATTCGATGTCCATCATTAAGCGTTTGGGCACGCGTATGAACTGTTATAATTGGTCTCCTTGTTGAAAACCTAGAACACCAAGTTGTTTTTTTATTTAAGAAATGTTAAGGTGTTCTGCGAACGGAATCGGGAATATAAAACATGTTTGTGAAAAGAGGTTGCTTAAAATTGGTTATTATTTCCACTTTGACTTTGACAACACTTCAAAGAAGTTGATGTCATCCTGTCATAAGTTGTCACATATATGATGCTCTGTGGTTGTCACTCTCAATGTAAATCTTTAGTTATAGATGCTCTGTGTCTTTAGTCATGCCACATTGATGGAAAGGCAATACGAATTATTCTGCTGTGCAAAAAACTAATCAGTTTAATATGTCCAGGAGAAACAAAACCAGTTACATGAGGAAGGAGTCGCCATAGTAACAATCGACTCTTCCTAATATAACTATTCTAAATTGTAAGTATGGTAGATAGAACCCGCCCCTGACCTCCGTCGGGCACGTAAATGAGCGCTTTTTTCCATCTAAAGATATCATACAGCAGCCGCCGCCATATGCAACCGTTACAACGAAACAGCGCAGAGTATATGACTCCCCGAGAAGCCTGTAAGCTCGGCCATACTTGTCACTCCCATGTAGACCCATTTGCTCTTTGTACTCTCATAGTGTGACGCTCAAATTGAGGTAATCTCAAGTAAATGAGAGGTGCGCTAGCCATTTTCGGAGTAAGATAGTTCACTTACTGACAGCCACGCTTCGAATACACCTCGGCTCCTGTTGCACATTAAAACTCATCAGGTGGCGATTTCGCTATTTGAATACAATAAAACTGTCGTCTACTTCTGGAATGTAACAATGGCGGCTAACTCTTGGTCTCCGATTAAAACCATTAGTCTCTCGATACCTTCTGTATACTCTTGATATAGAGGTTGGCTCCAGTGAGGCTGCACAGCTTTGATTTGCTGACTGAGTACTTGTTTGCAACTGGAGCGGCTACTACAGGCGTAGTGTCCATAGTATCGTCAAAGCAATTAATGCAATTTCCGGAGATGTGTACCTGTACAGGTCCACTAAACTGATATTTAAGCTACTATCAGTACTCGTCAACCGGCGGATTTTATAGGGGTGATTCGGAATGCAATTCAAGGCTACCGAAAAAAGACAATTTTCCTATACGTTTATTTCAATGAATACGGTTTATTTCAATCGTAAAGTAAAAAAATCACGTATTTTGCGCGGTTATGGCGTAAGTCGGTTAGGTTGCCCGTGAGTGTAGTTCAGGAAGTTTCGTGGTGGTGAGTGAGTAATCTAATTTTGTTTAATATTATTCAGATTGAATACAAACATTTCACAGGGATTGTGTAGCTGCGATGTGAAGTAATTCATCACAATGTGTTGCATATTCCAGTGTTGCGGATGGATGCTCGATCTGGTCCAAAGGTAATAAAAACTCTTGAAGTCTATATAAATCACACACCTAAGTATCTAACGTTTTTTTAATAACAAAATTATTAAGGAAGTGAACGAAAAATAGACATTTATGTTTATAATTAATAATATGCTTTTAATATCAGTTGCGCCTGGCAATGTTCGCAAAATCAAGGACACTAAACATTAATATAACAGTGGAATCCGTCGTATTTTGCATTAAAACGTGCCGAAGGAAATTGCTCGTTTCGTACTGTTTCAGTGTACTGTGGGAAAGTTCAAATCTAATTTTGCTTTAGTCATATTTAGAAATAAGTAAGAAGTTCTGTTTCTACAACTACCGCCGCGTTTTGACTGCCTCGTTGGTGTAGTGGTCGACAAGCGCGACTGTTGAATATGAGGTCTTGGGTTCGATGCCCGGGTCGGGCAGAGTGTTGTTGGGTTTTTCTATAAGGAATTTCTCAGTAGCAGCCACGGAGTCTGGATTTGTACCCGGTTGGTGGCAAATGGCTCGCCCCCTTATATTTGGGACTTCACTTCGCCACGGTACTAATGGGTACACCTCTACCTAACCGTTCGGGAATTACAGGTGTGATATTTTATGTTTGTTCTTCTAAAGTTCTTTTTTACAATGAGACTTCACAATAAAAGGGTATTCTATTTTGTTGCACTTTATAAGCTTGCTTCGTTGATTTACTGGTCGAAAAAACTACTACTGAGCATAAAGTTCTGGGTTCAATTCATAAGTCGAGCAAAAAATGAAAATGGATTTGTCCATCAGGAATTTGTCAGTAGCATAACGAAGTTGGAATTTATGCCCGGTTGTTGGTAATAGGCTCGCCCGTTATATTTAGGACTTCAATATTACTTCGAGAGTAAAGTAGAAGTAGAGTAATGTGGGTAGAACTATATAATAAATAATCTTTCATATATGTTCCATAGGGTATGGACGTTCTCAATGTCATGTCTCGTCATGTCAGCTGTCATGAGCGTGATGGGCGTGGCTTCCATGTCGGGCGTCGCGCTGGGTTACAACTATTCGCTGGCTGAGTTCATCGACTTGAAAGGTTACTCCATTTCTGGGCCAAAATTGAACCACTGCACACTGCTGCTACTTATATATACATGTATTAAGAGACTGTCTCATTGGTCTTGTGAGATCCTAGGCTTAATTACCAGGTTATCGAGTTTTTCCATCAGGAATTTCTGAGTAGCAGCCACTGAGTCTGGATTTGTGCCCGGTTTGGGTTGCCCAGTAGTGGGTTAATGCAGGCTGATCAACCAGTAACCGAATTGTAATATGCTAGCTATTCGCCAATATTCAAAGATTCCCTGGCTCTTATGCTAGTGTAATGATACAATGCTGTTACAAGAAAGGTCATAGAAAAGCTGGGATCTCGTGAGGACGCCGTGAGGCCGTATAGCAAAATTATATTTACAAAGTGTGGGTAAGAATTATACCAACACCACCAAGTTGGTTATTTCAACTAGATTACGATGATGTTCGCTTTGTCCTCTTACGGCCATTTTCAATAACTTACTGATGGTAAGTACTTAAGAAGGTATCGGTAGGTTGCTATTTCTGTCTGTTTGACATTTAGCATACAGATGGTTAGAAACAAATAGTCAAGGAAAATATTAATTTGATTTTTCTATTTTATTATTTATGTAATTTTCCAGAGACAAACGTGTCGGTGTACATAAAGCGAGGTATATTCGACGACGACATCGCGGATGACGTGTCTTGGCGACGATCTGCAAATATCCACGACGAGAACTGTACGTTAGCACATATCTATTCTAATTTATTAAAAATAAATAAAGTTTGGATGTAAACTTCGGAACTACTGATCCGATTCCGAAAATTCTTTTACTAATGGACACTATCTCCTATCACTATGCCCTCTCATTGAGAGGAGGCCGTGTCCCAGCAGTGGGAACATTATAGACTGATGATGATGATGATGACCATCCCCGAGTGCTAAATGCGGGGATAAGCTCCTAGTTAGAAATGCGAAAACACGGGTCGATCTTCAAGGTTAACCAGTGCTTGCCAGAGGTCGGTCCGTGGATGGGGAAGGGGGCACGGGGAAACTCGATATGTAATGCAGGGCATTACATATCGAAAGTGCATCCTCGAAAAGCATGTTATGCAGTTGGTCTCTGTTGCTGCTGTTATTTGTATATACATCTTTGACAGTAGATATAAGTAGTCAGAAGCCTGAGAGTCTGAACAACGTGTATCGTATTACCCAGTACCAATGGAAGCCAACCCTAATATAGTGGGGAAAAGGCTAGGCAGACGATGAGATTACATGAGCGCTGAACTACACACATCAAAAATGTCTAGGGATCAAGCATTTTTATGCGGATTTCTTGAGATTGAGATGTGGCTTTGTAATAAATTTATGATTTTATAAATTTATATGGATCCTTTTTGGTGCATTTCATAATTTGAATCAGGAACTCTCAATCAAATTCGAGTAAAAGATGAAAATAAGCTGTCAATATTTTCCCTATAAAAACATACAACGCATTGAAGACATTATTAGTGCTACTGTTTCCCTACTACTGATTAAAACCAACGTTATTATGGAGCGGCGACGTCATTTAAGCAGGGAAGAAATGCTCAGAGCCGTGGGAATGATAGAAGCTGGTTCCCGGCAACGTACTGTAGCTTTAGCTCTGAATACAAGTCAGAGTGTTATCAGTCGACTTTGGACACGTTACCGAAGCACTGGTACCGTGGCTGAGCGCCATGGAGGACGGTATCGCTGCACCACACGGAGACAAGACCGATACATTCAAATCTTAACTCGAAGAGCTCCAACAATAACCGCCATGATGTTAGCCGTGAGGCTTCATCACTCTTCAGGGAACTTAATTAGCGACCAAACAGTCAGAAACCGCTTGCATGAAGTGAACCTTCATTCCCGAAGACCGCTACGGGTACCACCTATAGCAATGCACAATCGTAGGATTCGATATCAATGGGCTCTTGAACACAGAAATTGGGCAGAAGAACAATGGCGTTTCGTGTGCTTTTCTGATGAGTCTCGTTTTGGTATGAGACCGGATACAAGACGTATACGACACTGGAGAACCCCTGGACGCCAACATCGATTAAAATCCTGCCAGGAAGTCCATCCTTATAGTGGTGGAACCATCATGGTATGGGCGGGTATTTGGATCGGCGGAAGAACTGAGTTGATTTGGATCAGAAGCAACCTCAACGCTCAAATTTATGCTGAGACGATTGTATCAGACGTCATCGTTCCTCTACAAGTGCAAATCGGTCCCTTATTTCAGTTAATGCATGATAATGCACGACCGCACACCGCAAGAGTTGTAAGACAGACTCTCGCCGCAGCTAACATCAATGTCCTGCCCTGGCCTGCTCAGTCGCCAGACTTGAACCCGATTGAGCATGCATGGGATATGCTACAGAGAAGAGCTCTGCCGAATATGGAGGGTATCCAGTCGCAAGAAGACCTTTTTTTGTTGTTGCAACGAACATGGGCGGCCATTCCACAGCGTGATTTGGATGAACTCATTTTGAGTATGCCAAACCGATGTTCTTGTGTTGTTAGTGTTCGCGGTAGAAACACGGATTATTAATTGTTTAAGTTACCCAATAAAATTTTAAAGAAAACTGTTATTTCAGTCTTTTTTTCGAACTTTAATGTTAGTGGTTCAAATGTCAAAAATCCCTTTATTAGGAAAATGGCAAATTTCTTTATTAATGCAAAGGTGACTTGGTTTATCGTTACTGTGACAAACGAAAACACTTTATTTGATGAATCCTTAAAGAAAATTTTAATTAATATCAATCAGGAGAAAAGTTATTGCAAAAATATATGTTGATCCCTAGATACTTTTGATGTGTGTATATTTTACGATGAAAAAGCGTTTGACAACGTCGAAACAAATCCAGAACCATCAATTCTGGATTTGTTTTTGATGTTATTGGGTTATTCAGTCAGTAATTTCTTAGTAGAAGCCACAGATTGCGGATTTGGGCCCGGTTGCTGGCAAAAGGGTCGCCCTCGATTACATAGAACTAAAACAATAAATAACTGATGAAATGTGGGCGTACTTTTAAGTACACCTCTGTTTAACCCTTCGGGAGTTACAGGTGTGATGTATAATTGTACATAAGTACATATGTTTGTCTATAAATTTTTAGTCATAACGGGAGCGCCAGCCGACGAAACGTCCACTTTACGCTCTGGTCGTAGACTGGACGACTCCGTGTTCGATGCCAATGACCACCACAACTACGAAGGGTCTTTGATGAAGCTCACGGCGAAACCTCTACATCTAGAACAGTCAACCGTTATAACCCCCGATGTAGATATGGCTGAAGTAAGTAATACCCACACGTGTCCACATTCTAGGTTAAGCAGTGCTTGCCAAGATCGGTCCGTGGGTCGCTAGCCATTCATTAAATACCGAGTGCCGTCCGAGCCTCGGGAAGCTGCCATCGCCTGCCATTTGTAGAACAGTCGTTACGGATTGTCAGAAACTTGAAAGGTGTCTTACCAAGGGGTTCCGTATAGTCCAGTAACTGTTTGTAAAGGTCAGATAGGCAGTCGCTTCACGTAAAATACTGGTATTCAGCCGCATCCGGTTAGACTGGAAACCACCCTAACATAGATGGTTAAAGGCTTGGCAGATGATGACGTAAGTGATACCCTGACTAACTTGTTTCTGAAGCAGAAGAGAATCTCCTTCATCACACTCACATAGAAGTAACTACCAGTCAACGGTGCGGTCAAACAACGTGGATTATACTCCGGGAAGGACTTTTAATATTCTTCACATTCCCCTTGAACTTGAGGGGAAGATTTATAAAACAATGATTAGACCTGCTGTCTTGTGGGGATCAGTATGTTGCCACCAAAGGGATGAATGAAAGGCATTTGCATGTCGCGGAGATGAGAATGCCAAAGGGGATGTGTGGTGTTACGCGAATGGATAAAATAAGGAATGAGTACCTACATAAGTAAGATAAGATAAGATAAGATAAGATAAGATAAAGATTTATTTCTCGCCACAATACATAGGTACATTATTGGGTTTCGTGAACAATACATGCGTTTTTTTTATATTGTGGGAGACTGGTGTCTAAGCTAGGCGAAAGCCTGTATTTCAGGACACCAGGTCTCCACCCCTTTGGAAGTATGTACATTTGAACAGAATTATGCACTCGTACACAAATTAATACGGTAAGTAATATTGAGCAAAAAACAAAAGATTATAAAAATACACAAATCAAAACAGTGGTGATTATGATTACTAATTATACAATCAGGGTTAGTACGTGTGTATGCGGAAGTGAAGGATGTAATGTGTGTGTGAGTGATGGGTGTGTGTATGTGATGGGTGTGTGTGTGTGTGTGATGGGCGTGTGTGTGAGTAAGGAAAACGGAAAATTGTTAATAGCTGGATGCACAGAATTGTGATGTATCTAGATAGTATCCTTCGACACGCAAGTTATTTCGGGGCAGCTAGAAGTTTTTCCGTAGCGTCATAGCTTAACTCCAGAAGCCAGCTCGTAATTTTCGATTTGCACTTGGTTTTGGCAAGTTCATAGATCGGGAGCGTCCTATTTATTTTGTTATAGAGAAAACGACCAAGGTAACAGAAAAAACGTTTCGAGAACATGGTAGTTAGTCGTTTTCCATGGCGATCTACTGGGTCAAAACGTCTTTTATTTAAGAGTGAGGAGTTAAAGATAAGGAGTTCATGCTGTTTTAAGGCTGTTTGTAAAACAAACAACTGACGTACAGTTAGGACTTTAGCCTCTTTATATAAAATTGATGTGGGATATCTAAATGGTAGAAAAGAAGATACCTTCAAAATAGCTCTCTGCGCTCTTTCCAGTTGCAATATTGTGTATTTAGGTGCACCGCCCCAGGACGTTATACAGTAAGTTAATAAAGACTGGGCGAGGGCAAAGTAAATCGTTTTTATCAGCTTGACGTCAGCTACACTTCTGAGGGTCTTAAAAACAAATATTAATTTACGTAGTCTATTGCTGAGGGTGTTGATGTGTTCATTAAATCTCAGGTTGCAATCAAGTATAATTCCTAGGTACTTTAGACTAGTTACTTTTTGTAGGCGGGTGCAATCTAAAGTATTTTGATTTGAGCAAGAGTGGGCCACTATAGAATATAATGGTGTCGTTTGAGATACGTGTGTCGACTTTAGGGTAAAGGCAATATACTTTGTTTTGTCTGTGTTTAGTGTAAGTACGTTGCTGTGTAGCCACCTCATTACAGCGTCAAAACCTGCCTGTGCATGCGTGTAAACTTCATGCCATGAATTTGCGCTAAAGAGAAGAGCAGTGTCATCTGCAAAAGATACAATTTTACCATTGGGGACAGTGAGCATACCCAGCTCGTTAATGTATATGAGAAAAAGAGTCGGCCCAAGTACGCTACCTTGTGGCACACCATAGGTGACGGTGCGCTCTTCACTGACGATATCATCCACCTTAACGATCTGTGTACGCTCACTCAGGTAGTCCTCAAAAAGTTTGAGTTGAATCCCCCGTACGCCTATTTTTTCCATCTTGTGAATGAGCAAGGGTACAGAAACAGTGTCAAACGCTTTGGCAAGGTCCAGAAAGATACCCAAGACCTTCTGCCCTCCATCCATGTTTGTGACAACAAAGTTAGTCAGATCATGAACAGCATCAGACGTCGATCTACCAGCCCGAAAGCCATATTGTGAGTGTGACAATATGTTGAACTTTTCTAAGTAATCAACGAGTCTTTTGTTCATGATCTTCTCTAGAATTTTAGATAAAGCAGGGAGTACAGCAATAGGTCTATAGTTGTTAACACTGTTTCTGTCACCACTCTTAAAAATAGGATGAATGATGGATTTTTTGAATGGTTTGGGAAATTGTCCTAGTTTGAGAGCGAGATTGCAAATGTATGTTAGTGGCGGTACAACTATAGCCACATGCTTTTTTAGTAGACCAGTAGAAATTCTATCCCACCCCGCAGAGCAGTCGTTACGTAGAGACATTATAAGATTAGCTACTTCATTTTCGTCCGTAGGTAATAGTGACATAGAATGTGTCAAGCTGTTGTTGATTGCCTGTGGTGTTTCAAGAGTTGGGCCAGAGACTATTTTTTCTGCCAGATTTTTGCCAATTTCTGCAAAAAATTTGTTTGCCAGATTAACAGATTGCAGCGGTGTAGGTGACGTATTTAATAATTGAGATGAGCTGTTTTTCCTATTAGTACGATTGGATATTGTGTTAATGGCTGCCCAGATTTTTTTAGTATTAGTGCCTGCATCGCTAATTTCTTTTTTTTCAAATTCTTGTTTAGTCTTTTTCAGTATCCTGTTGCAGAAGTTTCTGTATCTAGTAAAAGTTGTTTTTAAAATTTCGTTTTCAGGTGACTTTTTAGATTTTTTGTGTAGGTTATCTCTGTGCCTAATACATCTGAGGAGGCCCGGTGTTAGCCATGGTTTTAAGATTTTTTTCCGATTTGCTATTTTAACTATTTTTGAATTAGAATCAATCACCTGTGTTATAAGGCTGATCATCAGTTCTGCAGCTATGTGAGGGTTTTCAGTTCGATAAACCGGTTCAAAGTCAATTTGGTTAAATGCAGCGTCTAGTAGGTCATAATTGGTTCGAATAGATGTTTTTTTTACACAAATTTTAGGCATTTTTTTGACTAGAAACAGTAACGTAGTATCATGATCAGTCAGTGCAGAGTGGGCAACATAAGTTAACGCAGGTAGGGTAGTTTTTAAAATAAAGTGGTCAAGGCAAGCTTGAAGTCGCGTGGGCAGAGTGTGTGCTGGTAATAAGCCATGTGAAGCAAGTAGATTTAGGTAGCTATGTTTGGTTGAGTCAAGACACTGATCATTGATGTTTATGTTTAAATCGCCGGTGATAATTATGTTTTTATAGTTTGCGATACTTAATAGGATCATATCAAGTGAGTTAAGAAAGTTGGTAATATCTTTGTTGGCCGGCCGTCGATAGATAGCCAATAGGATAGTGCTGACATCGATTTTTATTAGTAGGCAATTAGCGTCTTCAATCGATGGTTCTTCCACGGACACGTTCAGATTTTTATTGACATAGACAACTACCCCCTCATTTTGTGTAAGATTGTTATCAGTTTGGAAGTTGTTATACCCTTGGAGGTCTGGAATATACGTAGTATTAAGAAGCCAGCATTCCGTTAAAGTTATTACGTCCCATTCGACCTTTGTTCTGGTGAGAACAGTGTGTAGCCCTGCCATATTTTTTGTGATACTTCTAATATTTTGGTTAAGGATTTTGAGCGAATGATTTTGATTGAGGTTGGGTGGGACACAGTTATCTAAATCACAGATAAATGAGTCAGACACAGAGACAGAATCTATGTTGTTTATATTATTTTGTGTATTATCGAATTATAGTTGTTTTTATTAACATTTGCTTTTTTTGTGTATTGCTGGGTTTTGGGCAATTCATTCTATTAGCACTACTAGGGCATGTTAGGACATGGACAATGAGTGCCACTAGATCAGAATTTACAGAACAGTTTTTCATTTCTAATGAGTGTTGTGCTTTGAAAACATCCGTGAGTAATGAAACAATTGTATATTTTGTGTATATATGTAGTTGTATTGTAGATGTGTTATAATTGTAGGTGAAGTATTGTAGATGTGTTTGTAGGTAAATAAGTGGGTTAGTTATTAATGTTTGTACATTTAGAACTAACGACAATAGCAGATTGCAGTTAGTAGTTGTATTCAAATATGTATGACAACTTTGTAGGTATTTGTAAACAGATAAGGTAATAACAGGTTTTAACATAGGTACATAACATATTAACAGGTAAAGGAGAACATTTTTAGAGAATATGGTATGGACAAGTACTAGTCATTTAGTTTTTTCGTGACGTAATTTGGCCAGGTCATCTTCAGATTTTATGAGCCGGCTAGGCATCCCTTCTTTTTCGCGTACATATACCTTCCCGTTTGCAGTCCAGCATTGTTGATACTCACTGCTTTTTATAAACTCTCTGGAGAGATAGTACAGGCGTTTGGCTGCAGAAGTTAAGGCTTCCGATATATAGATCGGTTTCATAGGCCCTGCAGCTTGCAAATGGGTAGTGTTAAGTCGATTGTGTATATTTTGTTTGTTAAAGTTTTTAGTGGACTGTATAAATTTTTCTTTCAGTGATGCGGATGAGAATTCAACAATGATTGTATCCATTGGGTGTTTTTTGGTTCTTAAGCGAAACACATTTTTGACCTCAGATGGCGACACTGGTTGGTTAATAATAGTACCGAGTTCTTCGATTAACGCAGTCAGGGACTCTTTGGTCTCAGGGTTTGAGGTTGGGATATTTTTTATTTCAATTGTTGCATCTTTTAGGTTTCTCTCCAAAAGATCTACCTTCAGTTCTAGTGTTTTTATAATTCTCTGG
The DNA here is from genome assembly GCA_941918905.2 of Xestia sexstrigata. Classification (NCBI taxonomy): domain Eukaryota; kingdom Metazoa; phylum Arthropoda; class Insecta; order Lepidoptera; family Noctuidae; genus Xestia; species Xestia sexstrigata. The sequence continues at coordinate 14,899,359 of OW799214.2, forward strand.
TTGTCTTTACACTCCGTCTGTAGTTTATTTATTTCTACCATGGCAACATCGTATTTATCGGACAAGAATTGCACAGCGTTTTGGATTTGATTATTCTGAGTTCGGATCTCATCATTCTGGTTAAGTCTGATTTTGCGCTTTTGACTGAAAAGTTGTGTGATGGTAATCGGTTATCGTGGCTTAGACAATCATGTGATGTGGAGGAATGAGAAAAAGATTTAGTATGAATGTAGATGGATATAATATAAAGGGTGTAAAAAGACTCTTAACGAAGACCACTGCGATAGGTCGTCGATAGGTGTTTTTGGCTATTTTGTGCAATGATCATCTGGTTATGTGTTCAGTTCATCATTATCATCATCGTATCAGCTCGCAATCACCCACTGCTGGGTATACGCCTCCCCTTTTTTCTGCCACTCTTCCCGGTTCCATGCGTCCCTTATCCAGGTGTTCCCCGCGGCTTTGACTATACTGATACTGTTAGCCTGCTTCATCCCACAGCTGGGCAAAGGCCTCTCCCCATGACTTCCAGTTTTTTCTATCGATATTTCTATCTAGATGGCGGGACGAGCTGGATAAAACCAACGACCAGTGGTCCACATTTGACTATTATGCAGTTAAAAATATTAAAAAGGGTATTTAAAAATAAATTATCTTTTCAGGCCCTTACAAAGACAACTATGGGCTCCTTGGATGAGATGAAGGCGATCCAAAGTCTGATTGATTCGAGAAGGGCGATGGCCACCGGTGGAACAACGATCTCGCCATTGGTAAGTACACCGGTGGAACAACGATCTCGCCATTGGTAAGTACACCCGTGGAACAACGATCTCGCCATTGATAAGTATAAAGTAAGTGTAATGACATGGACTTAAACATAACTAAACCGATCACTAAAGAAATTTTTAAATTATTAAACATTCAAATCATTCCTGATTAGATAGTGGTACCTGTATCGACAACAAAATACACAACATCAGAGGCAGCACTAGGTGAGAGGTGCTGGAATTGGCTATTGTTGAATTTCTTCATAAATTAGTTACAAAAATTAAGTTATATAAGTTTCTAAACAACTAAGCTTTGTACGCGCCTGCCCTCTATCGTTCATTTCATCCGTCCCGTACGAGTGATAGGAGCTAGACGCATTGCTTCCCAATACAATATAAAGGATTATTATACGTAATAAGTGAAGTAAATATCATAGATACGTGTTTTAATTACTCCCACAACCTAATATTAAATAATAAAAATTAATAGCTATATCCGACCATACAGCTCAAATCACAAGATGTCCTGTTAAAAAAAACCTGTACAATTAAAAACACATTGGTATACTTTCAAACGAGATTTTTGACAATAAATATGATTAAATTTAAAAATGCTCTTAACAGTCTGAGTTTTAGTAATGTTCACAAATGTACAGACCCAGATAATGCATTCCGTGAATTTAACAGCCTGTTTAAATTGTTCTACGATCTTTGCTTCCCCATAGGTAGAATTCAAAATGCTCCAAAACTCCGAAATGGATTACGGAAGGTATAAACCTATGCTGTAAACGTTAGCTTGAAAATTCATGGCAATTAAGACGCCAACCAAACAAAATAAAATAAAAACATTTATAACATCTGCTCTAAACGTCTAAAATTAATCATTAAACTAACTCAAAATACACAAAGCTACTACTTCATTACTAACGCTGACAACAAGTTTAAAGCTACTTGGAGAGTTATAAACTCAACTAAAACGAATTACTCAAAAGAAAATTCTTCAAAAAATTCTTTCAGATAATAATGAATACATCATAGAACCAAATAGGATTGCCGAATTGTTTAATAATGATTTCATTGACCAAGTTCAACCAATAAACAAACATAACCACAAAACCGATAAGTAATACAACTTCATTAATTAACTGGAGTTAATTATTGAAGTTGTATTATCAAGTGAGTGAGTGAGTGAGTTGTTGAATCAGTGTTGGATTGGAACACTGATTCTGTTTTTTTAGCACTGACTGTTCCTCACGATATTCATAAAATTATTGCTGCTCTTAAAAATACCAATAGTTGCGGTTATGATGAAATGGGGAGACACACTATGGAACTAATGACGCTAGCATAACTGGTTCCCAACATCGTCATTGGTTGAAAATGTGGTAATGTCATTTTATATTTCAAAATAGCTTAACCTCATTGGTCAGATTGTGACCAGCTATGGTGGTGCCATCTTAGATTATCTTTGCCTGTGTCTCCCCATTGTTACACATGCAATAAAAACGTAGTTACGGAATTCTCTCCAGTTCTTGGCTATATTGTAATGTGTATATGGAGAGTGGATGTATAATAGATAATCTATTATAAAACCTCTTCACAAAAAATGAAAAATTATAGACCTATTGCTCTCGTGCCAGTGTTTTCCAAAATAATTGAAATAATAATTTATTAATAGTCTTTATTCATTTCTTGATAAAAACAATCTTTTATCTAAAAAGAATAGTATGGTTTCAAAAAGCACAAAAATATTAATATCTATGAAGTAATAAATAAAATTAAAACAAACATGGACAACGAAATCCCGGTTTCAGCGCTATTCATGGAGCTGATGAAGGCGTTCGATTTTGTAGATCACAAAATACTACTCATAAAATTAAATAAGCTTGGAATTAGGGGCACTGTCCTAGAGTTAATTAAGTCATATTTATTCAATAGTGTTACGAGCTGGGTATGGGATAAATTAATAACTACCGAAGAAGCAACAAATAACTTTAATAATCACAAAACACTTAAAACTCAATCACAAATACACTACTGATCACTATTCGCTTAGATATCGCACTTCTAGTTCACTTCGATTCGCTTCGTTGTGTAGCCAAAATCAGACTGCCTGCTCCCGCAAACACGTCGACTATTTATATGGCGATCGAACGTTCGATAAGTATCCACGACTTCCTAGAATCTTCTAGACAATTCCATAGTGGGTCATTGTCCTTCGAGAAACTTCCACAACTTGTACAAAGGAAAGAAATAGGTACCTTATGCCCTCGGCGTACGGTCGAAATAACAATGACAATTCCTGATGTTCTTTTGTAGGTAGTTTGCGAATTTGTACCTACATTATTCGAGACTCGTTCTACCTACTACTACCTACCTACCTATTTGTAGGTACCTACTACCGTAACTGTAGGTAAGTGTAACAATAGAAAACAAATAACTGAAATAGCAAAAGTATGTCCTAGAACTAAAACTTAATCATCTAAACAAAGGTTTATAAACTACGGCATGCCCCAGGGCAAAGGTCCGTTGTTATTCCTATGTTATTTAAATGATATAACCTTAACTATAGAACACCCCATGACTCTATTTGCTGATGAATGACTGTACTACAATATTTATTGGAAGAAAGTTAGAAAGATATGAATATGACACAAACAATAGTTTAAGTTTAATTATTAAATGGTTAACCAATAACAACCTAAAAATTAATTTCGAAAAAACACGTATCATGCATTTTAACCAGCGAACCAATTCCATAAATCCAAATTTTAAATATGAACACAACATTATTGTTAAAATTGACAACACTAAATTTCTAGGGCTTTGGTTAGATCGGCACATGATTTGGTAAATACACATTGAACATTTAGTAAAAAAACTAAATCAATATTGCTATGCCCAACACAATTTAAATAAAGTCGCGAACCGCACCACCGTTCTTACCGCATACCACGCATACGTCTCCACAACACTGCGCTAAGGAATAATATTCTAGGGCAATTTCAACGGATAGGGGAGCGGCCTTTAAAGCCCAAAAAAAATACGTCCGTGCAATATCCATGATTCAAAACCATATTTATCAAAAATAACCATAACCAATTCGAAACTGTATAATCATAATCCCACCAAACAGCCCTTTACTCAAAAGCTTCATACGAATGGCACCAAAAATATTTAATAAACTACCGAAGGCAATAAAAACATGTATAGATTGCAATACGTTAAAAAAAACACTCCATAAATTCTTAACACAAAAAAATACCAATCGAATTGAGAACCTCCTCCTTTTTGAAGTCGGTTAAAAAGCATACTATTCCATAAATGAATACCTTGAAGAAAGATGAATGAAAACTGTTTTTATTTTAAATTTTTAATACTTTTATGTTTTTATTACCTTAGTTCATAAGATTGTCAGCCTTGTACTGTTTGAAATTTGATTTGTCTATTTATTATATATTTTATTAAAGATTTAATATTAAGTAATTAGCTGTAATAACAGTAATTTTAGTTTTTAACCGACTTCAAAAAGGATGAGGTTCTGAATGCAATTGGTATTTTTTTTATGTGTGTTTGTGTAAAAAATAAATTGATTACTTTTATTGCAGGCCACGTACGGAGACGCTTCGAATTACTTACCAATAATTCCCATGGAAAATAACCCTAACATAGTGGCCATGACTCCTGTGGATCAGTACTGGCGTAAGATACCACCCGCTGAACGTCGGTCTGACATAGCGCCACAGATCAACCCAGCAAGATATGCCGTGCCTTCACAAGCACTCATAAGTGACAAAACAGCCTGGCGACTCCCAAAATACCCTGACTATTACATTGCTACAACGTTAATAGACGGAGGTTCTTTTCGGATATCTCCGACATACCCTACAGCAATCACTGTTCTTCCCTTGCTGGTAAGACCAAGGGGACCAGTAAATAATGTTCAGCTACCACCTTCAGGAGCCGTTATGTTTCCTTATCCTTATCTACCAAAAAAGGTAGAAACTACGCAGCCGGCTCCTCTCAGGCAAAGTGTGCAGGAACAGAGCGATGTGGAACAAAGACCAGATTTTTACAATGAGAAGGTTATAAGGGAAGGTGACGAATTGAGGTATTTTATTTTTTTATTTTCTTGCACTGTAAAAAGGATCCAATACTAAACGATAACCAATCAAAACAATATAAATGTAAAGTGAAATGGATGAGAAGCTTGTCGTCTAATCGTTTTTCATATCAGCATAAAGCGTTCCCACTACTGGGACACATAGAGAGGAAGCCACTCTCTATGAGAGGGAATGGGCTATAATTCACCACGCGGGTCCAGTGTGGGTTGGTAGATGTAATGTCTTTAAATTTTTGGTTCTAGGACATGCCGGTTTCTTCACGATGTTTTCCTCAACCGTTTTAAGAGCAACAGTGATGAAATAAATTATGCGCCTGCCTGCCTGGGTTCGAACCCACGATTTACTGCTCATAAGTCGGGGCCGTCACCACTGGACCACCGCTGCTCTCTCTCACTAAATGTACTTTTACTAAACATTGGAAAACATAATTTCTTATTAAAGATGACCAAGGAAGATAAGCACATGAATAAACCACGATTTATTTGTTTAGATCTCCAACAAAAGATACACGATACAATACAAGTCACAGTTATACAAAGGTTCTTATAAGTGTGTTCTTTCAATTACAGGAGACCACAGCATGTACATAAAACTAGGTGTTAACACAAAAAAAAATGAAATAATTCGAAAAACAAAACAAAAACCAAAATAATAAAAATTATTTGATGACAAGAAATCATACTTAATAAAATTAAAGTTTTATTAAAATTGAATTACAATTAAAATTATAATCAAAATTAAAAATTGTATTAATATTAAAAATTGTATTAAAATTATATTAAAATTGCTTCACATAAAAGTTATTCTAGTAGTTCTTCAGTGGTCAATTTTTTTTTTGTATTTAGAGATGGGGAAGGTTTAGATCAAGGATTAGGATTTAGATCAAGACATAGCTAACTTTTTATTCCAGTATCACCGTGTAAAAGTATACTTGTACATAAATAAATAAATAAATAAAAAAGCTTTATTCATTTCACACAATCGAACAATAATCAAATTACAATCAAATAATAACAATAAGTATTAATAATCATCAGTTATTAGTTAAAAATAACCTTAATTATAAAATCAAGAATTAAATTACATTTATTTAAAAATATTAATTATTATTTCGATTAAAAACTAGTACATACATATCTCAAAATAAAAGTACATCATTATGATTTTACTTGACTGTCTCGACGGTCTAGTGATCGCAAGCAAGACTGTTGAGCAAGAGGACCTGGGTTCGATTCCCAGGTCGGTCAAAGTGTCTTTGGGTTTTTCCATCAGGAATTTTTCAGTAGCAGCCACGGAGTCTAGGTTTGAGCCGGGTTGATGGCAATATGCTCGCCCCCTATTACATGGGACTTAAACATAACTGGCGAAATGTGGGTGTATTATTAGGTACACCTCTACCTAACCCTTCGGGGATTACAGGCGTGCTGTTATGTGGGGTAACGAAACACGTTCAAGTTTAACCAATATTTTACTTAAGTAGGTACCTAGATTATGTTTTACGATCTTATTTATCATTTTATTTTGAAATTATCGACAGCAAAACCAATAACCAGTATATGCCAAAGATGGAGTCGGGGGGGAAGTCGGCTGAAGAGGAATATGAAGACGAAATAAAGGGTCTCCCAGTTCGAAGGCGTAGGAGTATCATGGCCAGTGCACAAGTTGGAGAGGGCAGAAATCAGACAGAAAGAAATAATAAGGATACAAAAAATAATGACAATACAAATACAGTCAAAAATATTTTTACCAGTCTAACAACTAGTAACGAAATAGATGGCAACTACGAGGATATCTTTACAATCAACAAAAACATAAGCATAGTTAAAGTAAGTAACGATTCCAAGACCGCTATTACAATATCTCATAAAGACAATACCATTCAGCATATGAATGCTAATGAAAATGGAACATTCGATCTGGAAAATAAACATGAAATTATTCGTGAACATGACCGAAATGAGTACGAAAAAGGGCAATCATTGCTCAAATATTTAGTTAAGTCAATTGAATCCAAAGAAGCGAGTCTAGTGGCAGAGACAGCGCCAAAAGCAGGTCTTGTTAAGAGTACTGCTGAAGATATCAGAATCAACACAAAAATAAGTTCGTTTGAAAGTAAAATAGTTCCTACTAAATATGTTCCAAATAATTTTGCCACAAAGTTAGAAAAGAAACAACCGTTTAACAACAAAGGAATAATAAATAGTATCAGCGTGCGTTTAAAAGACGAAGAGTTGGTGAGAAACCAAGCTTCTTCAAAATTCTTAAAAGTTTTGCAGTCTATCCTCACCACGTGAATATGAAATTTTGTGTCTTTTTACTGTTTTTGTGTCAATGTCTCGTCTAATAATTAATAAAATGTGATAGCGCCTTTATGTTGTTTTAGTGAACGCTCCTATCAGTAGTAATTTTTGATTTCGTATTTCATCGCGATACCCCTCTAAAAATGAGGCTCAAAAATAATCATTATCCCCATAGTATGGATAAAACATGTTTTTTAATATATATATATATATATTGTATGATTATAAAAGGAGGTTGCGCTTAGAGTAATAATAATCGATGAAATATTTGCGGCGATTTTAAGGTAGGCATGCGATATTAAGCACTACACAGACTACCAAAGACTCGAAAACGAACTGTCTACTAAAACTTATGAACAGCGTTAACAATTAAGACTATAACATAAACTAGATAAGCTCTCACGTAAACACCAGATGCGTATCTCTATGCTCGATATCATCATCTACCTAGCCTTTTCCGAACTATGTTGGGGTCGGCTTCCAGTCTAACCTGATGCAGTATCAGTATCAGTATTTTATATGGAGCGACTGCCTATCTGACCTCCACAACCCTGTTATTAGTGGGTAATACGATACCCCTTGGGAAGACAGGTTGTCACACTTTTTGGGCCACCGACTACCTGTAACGACTGTCAAAGAACTACAAGTGACAGCCGGGACCAACAGCTTAACGTGTTTTCCGAGGCACGGAGGAAACTCAGTATGTAAGGGTGGTCACCCATCCACAGACCAACCTAGGCAAGCACGGCTTAACCTAAAGATCGACCCGAGCGGCTATCTGTATGCTCGATATAATTCCTTGAAATTAATCATGCAAGCTGCGTGGAAAAGGCTGGTCAACGCTCATTGTAGATGGCGTGTCTATAGCTTAGTCCTAAACTGACCAATGAGGTCAAACTATGATGAAATTTTACAGATTTTCAACCAATGACGACGCTTTATAGGAACTACACTACCATTATTAATTTATTGTTATAATTCACATGATTCGCAGTTACAACCCGGTTACATTATCTCTTTATAACAATAAAAGTCCAAACGTAACAATGAAATGTTCAAAAACAAGCACTTTCGGCCGATACATGTCCTGATATTTTCGTGCTAAATAATAATAATAATATAATAATAAGCTTTTTTATTTCCTATAATCTATCCAAAGAAAAAATTAACACAATACTTATTCTAATGTTAGTGTATAACTTATAACCAATTTTTTTTATTTTTTACTATGTATTGTTATAGGAACCCCTTGATAGGGTATAGGCCTCCTCCAAATTCTTCCATTTCTCCCTGTCCTGCGCTGTTCTGGTCCAGTTTTTCCCCGCTACCGATATTATGTCATCCACCCATCGTTTTTGTGGTCTGCCTACTTTTCGCTTTCCTTGTGCACCGGTCCATTTGGTACACTTGACAGTCCACCTCTGGTCGGTGTATCTTGCTACATGGCCGGCCCAGTTCCATTTTAGTTTTAGTGCATGATGTAGCGCATCTGTAAGTTTTGTCTTTTGTCTTATTTCTTGAATTCTTATTTTGTGAATTTTCCGTAGGTTTAATATACTTCTTTCCATTGCTCGCTGACAAGTATTTATTTTGTATGATCTTATTTCTAAAGGTCCAAGTTTGGGAGCCATAGGTCAGGCAAGGCAGAATGCAAGTGTCCATTACAGTCTTTTTCATATCTAGGTCATAGTTACCTTTCAGTATTTCCTTGTGCGCCCAGTATTTGGTCCAGCTGCCTGTGATTCTTCTATTGACCTCGTCTTCATTATTTGTTTTACAAAATGATACTTGCTTTCCTAAGTATATGTACTTCTCAACATAGTCTAGTTCTACACTGCCTAACATGATTTTTTCTTTAATACTGTTGGTCATTATTTTTGTTTTGCTTAGATTTATATGTAAGCCCACGCGTTTGCTTTCTTCATTAAGTTGGGATATCATGTTTTCTAGCTTCTTATGGGTTTCGGTGAAGACTGCGATATCGTCAGCAAATCTTAGATGGGTGAGGCGTGTGTTGTTGATTGGGACGCCTTTAGAGGCCCAGTTTAGTTTGGAGAATATGCACTGAAGGACCGCTATGAACAGTTTTGGGGATATCGGGTCTCCCTGCCTGACGCCTCGGGCTATTCTGACCTCATTACCTCGAGATTCTAATTTGACTCAGCTCGCACTATTCTGATATACGTTTTTCAAGTGGAGTGATTATTGGATCTATGTTACAGTTGTGTAAAGCTTGCCAAATAGAGTTATGGTGGAGACTATCAAATGATTTTGTGTAGTCGATGAAACCTAAATACAAGTTTTTGTTATACTCTGTATATTTTTCTATTACTTGTTCTATCGTATGAATGTGGTCCATAGTCGAAAATCTGGAGCGAAAGCCTGCTTGTTCCACTGGTTGATTACGGTCTATTTTATCTAGTACACACTTGAGAGCAGGCTTATCGGGCGGTAGTTAGTGATTTCGAGTGGATCTCCGTTTTTATATAGCAGTATTATGTCTGATTTTTGCCATTGCTCTGGTATTATTCCTGTACTTAGAACCATATTGAATATGCGTGTCAATGGCCCGGTCAGTTGATTTACTCCTACTATTAATGCCTCATTCTTTATACCATCGGGTCCAGGGCTCTTCTCTCGCTTAATCTTTTTTAATATTTTCCAGGAGGTCTGTTTCTTTAATAATAGTTGTTTCGTTAGTGTTTGTGTCTAAGTTGTTTGTTTCTATGACCGGTGCAGCGTCATGTAACTTATTAGCATATAGATCCTTATAGAATTCCGTAGTGCAGGATATTATATCTTTCCTTGACTTGGTTTCATTTTGCTCATCTTTTAAGCCCTTGATCCATTCAGTATGAGTGATTAGTTGTTTGTAAGCTCTTTTGGCGCTTCTATAGTGCGTTAAACTAGTTTCTAATTTTTTTGCCTGTGCAGCTTGTAATCATTTTCTTTCATGTGTCATCAACTTTTTTTTCATGTCTGGTGATTTGTTCTTGGTTTTTATAAGTTCTGTGCATCTTTGGATCTTGATCAACGAAACAACCAAACTCTTGAGTTTGGTTGTTTCGTTGAAGAAATAGCAACTATGATCTTTGCTCTTGTCCGTAGTCTCTAGTTTAAAGCTATTTTTTATGTAGCCTTCAAGTTTGTTATAGGTTTTTTCTATGTTATCTTCATCAGAGTAGGTTAGGTCCATAATATTAGTTTGTAAGTTGGAAAGGTATGTTTTTATTTCTTTGTCCGTTTCCAGCGATGTCGCCGAGTTTTGGAAGTTTTTCCTGCTCTTTCTGGCGTTTTTTATGATTGCTGTTGCTCTTACCATTCGATGATCTAATTACACATAATAAAGTCGACTTCGTTTTTTGTTTTTCATTTGGGGATATCCAGGTCCATCTTCGATTATTCTTGTTTTTAAAGTAGGTATTCATGACGGAAAGTTTGTACCAGCTTTTCTCCTCTTTCATTTCGTTTCCCGTATCCGTATTTTCCCATTTCCAAATTTATAATATTTTTCTTATACTCCTTCTTGATGAGAAATCCCACCCCATACAGAGCGGGTGTTTCGCCCAGATAGCAGAGTATGTGATCGCTATATTCTTCTATTTTGCATCCCATTCTTCTTATTTCCGCTAGATCGTGTATGTCTATGTGTATGTTCCGGATAGCGTGCATTAATTAAAAGTCTTTTTCAGTGCTCGAGAGTGACGTTATAAAGGGTGTAAAACACCTCTTAACGAAGCCGAAAGGCACTTGTTTTCCCCGTCATTGCGATCATTTTTTTGTTCTACACCATACCTGGGAACCTTTTAGTTACGGAGATATTGGGGGTCAAAGTTACAACTTTTTGAAATGTTTTTTTTTTAATACAAGTTTTTAATGTATGATTTTTACATTAAACATCTCCACGACCCCCGTACTACTCAATCCATCCATCAGCACAATGTTTTGAGTGCGTTAGATTGAGTTCTACCACAAAACATGATTTTTAACCCCAAAAAAAAAAGTTGTTTCCCCGCATTTTTTTTGCGTAAAGTTACTTAGTTTGATGTACAGAATGCTTGGTTGACGGCTTCGTGATAAGGTCTGTTACACCCTGTATGTTGCAATTTTTAATTTATTATTTTAGTTTATTGTTTTTGGGGTATATTTTGGAGGGTTGTGGTCATACTCTTCCTCGGTGACCCGCCGGGTTGAAAGATAGAAAGGGGCCGTTGGTTGTTATTCTGTATTTGTTTTTGTATGGTTAGAGTTCTGCCCGTGATCATGGAGTTGAGGGTAGGTTTTTTAGAATGAAATTATTCATATTGTTGGTCTTATTTATTTTTGTAGGTTGTTTTTTGTTTTGTTTTTCGTTTTATTTGTAGTTGTCCGGTGTTTCAGGGGATTCTGATAAGTTTTGTGCTATCGCTGCTTTATTTTTGAACATTTCATTGTTACGTTTGAACTTTTATTGTTATAAAAGTCATCGAAGCCAGGTCCATAGATAATTTAGCCGGGTTGTACCTTCCCCATTGGAAAAAGGGAACTATCTGACAGTCGTGGCATGAATGCCGTATTCTCTCACATTCGCGTCTGTTTCACAGTGTCCTGTACATTAAACGCAGTGTTCTGTCGCCCAACGACTTGTATGTTGGAATTAATGCATATTGTTATCACAATGATGCGTGCTACAGTTTGTTTACGTGCACTATGGACAAATCTAAGAGATTTAAAGCTTAAATCTTGGTGTAAGAAAGTAGAAAATACACTGCAAAAACAAAAACAAAATATTATACACTAGCAGACGTCACGCGGTTTCTTTCACCCGTGTAGTTCCCGTTCCCGTGGGAGTACGGGGATAAAATATAGCCTGTGTTACTCAGGGTGAATGTAAGTTTCAAATGGTGAAAGAATTTTTGAAATCGGTGCCGTAGTTTTTGAGTTTATTCATTACAAACATACACACACACACAAAAATATAAATCTATGCTCTTTATAATATTAGTGTATGTAGAAGTGTAGATAATAATGATGCTCTGTGGAAAACAATCATGTGGGTTGGGGGAGCTCCCAACTCCTCCACAATTTGTTTGACATCCTGCCCTACTCAAATAATCTGAAATGATGCTAAAGATACTCTACACTGTTGTCCGTATTATTATATTTTTTCCGATTTTTTTTTCATGTGCCATTTATCTTATATGTCTCCAATTTGATTTCTAACTAATTAGGCGTATCGAACGCACACATAATTTTGTCGTATTGCATTGAGAATTGTTGAGCTGATCCGAAGAAACCATATCGTTGTTTGTTTACCTCCCGTCAAGTACTATCGATGGTCTAGTGCAGAGTCGGCATTACCGTAGCATTACCTTAAATAAAGCAGACTACTAGAACTTACTTTTCCTAACTAGTACTTACATTTCCTAACGCTCAATTGTCAAAATTTTATTAGACGCATGCATTTTGGGAATGCGAATATTCGCGAATGCCAATGTGAATATTCGTTACATCACTTCTTCCTTCATCCATTCATAACCAATTTTGTGAATTAATTTAGTCGTTGTTGAAATTGTCATGGTCATCAATAGCCCTCGAAATAAAAATGAAGTCTAAAGTTCATAGATGATAAATAATTTTCACGGTTTTCAAGCGTGCTTATGACAAAATTGAGCTCGCAATAATAACTAACGATCTTAAAATTCTCAAAAACGACATCCGTGATGAAAAATGCTCTAATTTTCGCAGCCGCCTTGAGCAAAAATCGTCAAAATGAGCCTCATGACGAAAAATTTGCTTAATTTTAACTTCATTTTTATTTCTAGGGCTCTTGATAACACTGAAAACGTCACCCACGATTTAAATTTAATAAATTCAAAAATTTGTCTGTGCATGGATAGGATATGCAATGTAACAAAAATTCGCAGGGCTCTGTTATTAGTGCAGTAATGTCGATATATTTCTTGGTTGATGAAACACAAAGTACACAAACTATAATGTTTGTCATCATTTAGTGTTGCTCCAATTAAAACAAATGGAAAACGAATGTTCCTCTGTCATTCCTACATGTCATGCAAGTACTTTACATGCAGGAAAGCTAAACATTCGTTGTGCAATAATTTGATATTACCTTTTGGTCTTAGCACAGTGTTTCTACGAGACTGAATACTCGTACTGTTTTATTTAAAGATTTAGAGAAAGTGTAGTCGTCTCGTAGGCTGTTTTAACAGACTCATAAAACCATTTTTACGAGTAACTGACTACAAAAAAGGAGGAAATCCTCTAAGAACCGATTTGATAAATTCTTTTTTATATGAAAGGATATACTTTTTAATTGGTATCATAGAAATTTCATCAAAATGGATTCAGTAATTGTTTTTTTTCCTATAATACTTACGTATTTTTCCTTTTGGCTATGTTGATGACATGATGATCCCTCAATAACTTTTATTTACAATTTAATAATTAATTCATGACAAGAATTTGTGTGGTGTACGGTCGAACTATCGATCGACTATTTGGTTTACATTTTACAATGTGATTTGTGGGTTAAACTGTAAACCAAATAGCTTGTTCGACCGTACTACAACTGAAAAGGGTAAATAAATAAAACTTTTTTGCAAAAAATAAAACCGACTTCAAAAAAAAAAAACAAACAAATAAAGACACAAAAAAGGGAAAAATAACTTTAGCTTCTGAAGCCGGTGACCAAAACCTGTTGTATTTATTAAACTAATTACTGTAACTAAAACTAGAACTAAAAGAGTAAGAAATAACATAAAATTAAAATGTACAAAATATAAGTTAATTTTATATAAGTTTTAAATATAAGTTAAAGTTTGTAATCTTTCTTTTTTACTTACGAACTACCTCACAATTTGCTATAAACTGTGTTAACCTTAAATTTCAATGATTATTTGCTTTAGTACCTATTAAAATAGCTTATAAGTGTCTCAACATCCGGACAAACCTATAGAGGTTTTTGTGATGTTTCTCTGTTTATATTTTGTTTTGTTCTTTAGTTAATAAACAATAAAAAAAAAAAAAAAAGTTAAGATTTACACATTCAGTAATTCCTCTCACAATACTACTGATAGGCCAATAAAATCTTTGTCCATCCAAAAATAAACATCTTACTCTACTCTTATACTCTTTCAAATAAAAAAAGAATTTTGAGAATCGGTCCACAAATGGGGGAGAAAAAACACACATAAAAATAAAAATAAAAAATACATACACACGAACATATAACCTCCTTCTTTTTTGAAGTCGGTTAAAAACTTTCTGCAACTAAGAAGGTGTATCTAGTGGTGTCTTGTATTACTAACGTGTGTGAATTTTTCCAAAATTTGTATGCGTTAAACGCTTGAGAAAATGTTAGACAGCCCTACAATACGGTTTAGGAGAAATATAAATAAAGGCTCTTATACCTTCATCCAAGAATATCATTTTTCGCGAAAACTCCTGATAGTATCTTGGATTTCTGAGAGTTAGGGCGGTGAAATCTTTATGCCTCAAAGTTACTGCGCGCTCAAGCGAAAAACTTTCTCTCCGAAATTTTGCAGAATTCAGGGAGCAGAAATTTTACGAAAAGGGGACTGTAATTGTCTTTTCCGTTGGAGTCAGTACCATGATGGATGACATTAAGTTTAATTCGTTTGTATTCAACCGCTTATGTTCCCAATATTGAAAAGAAATTGATAATTATGAACGCCACTGGAGAGGCCTTTTAAGTTTATCGCAGACGAGGAAGTGAAAGTTAATTGATATTTTATTAACACAAAAAAATATCCTTTTCATTTGAAAAAAACACAGAGCTTAAAGCTTAAAAATCAGGCTAACCTGGTATTGTGAATTGGGGTTAAGTTAATAAAGAAACAGTCTTCTTTATCGGGTGGAAACTATATAGGTGTGCGCTTTCAATGGTTGGGTCATGCCGGTTTACATGTATTCTTTCGGCATACTCAAATAGACTCAGACGGAATTTGACGCCCTGGATAAGACGGTCCGCACATTTTTGACCTTAAAATTCGGATGCATTACCCACGGTCATCGGTGATGAGACTGTATATCCCACGGAAGTATAGAGGTATAGCTTCTTAAATGCTAAGACCTTGCACAACCGCGAGGTATGCAGTCCCGGGGAATCTTTCTTGAAACCGACGTGGGGATGCACCGAGATGTGATTTCAGTGGACAAAGGCCTCACCCCGCTCTTCTTAGCTGTCTAGAACTGGCGCAAACTTGGTATTGTATACTAAATACCGCAGAGAGGTATGAAAGAGGACAGAGCAAGGACCTACACGGACGCTTTTTCCAGATGCTAGTTTCTGATGCCGATGGGCCATATATTTTTTATATTTTCAAATGTTTCACATACTTTTGATTTTAAAATAAAAGAACTAAATGCATATAGGAAAATAAAAAAAAAAACAATTACCTACATGATTTTATAATTATTAGATATAACAAGCACGTAAAAATATGAATTTGTTAATTAAGAAAATTATCTCAATTAAGCTAAAACTGAATAAATAAAGTAAGCAAAAGGAGCTATTTGCGTGAAAGTGCAAACGACGGTAATTACCGGTTTACTGCGGCTTATCTACCGGGAGCGATGAGACACGCTGCCGTTATCAACGTCGCGCCAAACGCTGTAGAAAGGACAAAGAGCCTACTTTTATTCAAAACAATAAGTTCGATAAACCTTAAAAATGTACGAACGAATACGAAAACGAAATGTACGAATGTGTGAACGGTAACATAACTGCTATCTAAATGCTCCGTCACTCAAACTTTCAACCGTATTATACTGGGTATAGACCAAGTATAATACGGTTGAAAGTTTGAGTAGATTACTTAGCTAATGACATGTGAAGCACACACGTAGCTTATACGTAGCACACTCGTAGCATTCCCGTTGGTTACTTGTAGCG
The DNA here is from genome assembly GCA_941918905.2 of Xestia sexstrigata. Classification (NCBI taxonomy): domain Eukaryota; kingdom Metazoa; phylum Arthropoda; class Insecta; order Lepidoptera; family Noctuidae; genus Xestia; species Xestia sexstrigata. The sequence continues at coordinate 14,915,464 of OW799214.2, forward strand.
CACTCGTAGCATCCGCGTAGCTCATTCGTAGCGTATTCGTAGCTTACTTGTAGCATTCCTATAGGTCATTTAATAACACACTCGTAGCAATCGCGTAGCTCATTCGTAGCGTATTCGTTTTCGTTGTCGTATTCGTAGCTTACTTGTAGCATTGTCATAGCATAGTACATCTGTCGCTTACCCGTATAATATACTCGTATAGGTTTTGCAAAGAACTTCATAATAACTCGTATGAGCGAGCTATGTAATCATAAAAACTTCCTAAGTTTTCAATAATCTGATCCTGGGCAATTATCCCTGCATTTTTGCAAAGGTTTGATTAATCCAATCATCTAACTTGTAATACATGCATACAACAAACAGAAGCCCAGCAAAAAAAGACTCTGAATAGTTTTTTATGGACACACTGGTCATCACTTGCTGCGTATTTCCCTTAAAAACACCTTCCTGCCTCGTATTCTATTCAAGTCGAGCGTTTACGAGTGTGTATACAGACGATACTCGTTGTGAAGCACTTAAAACTTTTACAAGTTACTAAAACGTGGACCAAGTGCTACCTACATAGGCATGTATAGAATTAAGGCCGAAAGACGACGGGATTAGAGATCCGTGGAAACGAGGCCAAACGTATAAGCTCGGATACTAGAATTTATTAGTACATAGTAATATATATAGCTAGCTGTTGCCCGTGACTTCAATCGCGTGGAAATTTTGATGACTTATTCTCAGACCTAGTTTCGGAGGAGTTCGATAACAAACACTGTGACAGAAGATTTGTATATATAAGATAAGCCCCTTGAGGCCTTGAGTAATCATTTGAGTATTACTATTTGAACAACATATTATTATTTGTAATACATGATTAAGACTACTCTTTTTATTTACAGCCGCAACAGTTTTATAGCAAGACCACTTTCAGTATCAGGAATATAAAAAAAAACACAATATTGTTTTGGTACGGATTTTAGGTAGATTTCGTCAGAAAAAATGTATTAGGTAGATTTCGTCAGAAAAAATCTATTAGATAGATTTCGTCACAAAAAATCTACCTATTGGTCTTGCACCTAAAGTCGAGTTTTCCGAAAATTTCACCATAGGGAGAAATGAAATTTACGGAAAACTCGACTTTCTCTCTTTCTCTCGACTTATGACCCTTAGAGCCCAAATCAAACGCTGGTTAAAAAGTTTACATATATGTTTACTTATATGTTGTTGTGTATACGTAGGTATGTAGGGCGCCAAGCAAAATTTAGCTACACTCTACAGGTCGCAATTATGCACCGATTGCTTTCAAACTTGGCCCAAAAATCGAAAGGGTCAAAACTTAGGTTAAGTTCGTGAATGGGCGGAATTCGTTCATAGAGGGCGGCGAGGGGGCGGTTTTTCGAAAATCAGGTTTTTGGCCATAACTTTTTTTCCTTTGAAAAATTTTTGAACCGTTATCATTTTTATCATTCAGAGTAAGAAAACAGACAATTTAAAATTTTAACTTTTTTGATGCAACCCCTAACTTGGGGAGGGGGTTGAGATTTTTTTTTTTTTTTTTTAATAAAAAATTATATCTCCGAAACGGTTAACATTTTACCATCGCAAATATTTTTTATAAAGAAAATTGTTTATGTCACAATTTTTACTTTTTCTGTTGCTAAGTATACAAAAATTTTTAGAAATACATGCAAGGTTGCTAAAGCCCTGCACATTAGCAACAAAATCAAAACAGCAGAAAACAAAATAAAGACAGTCTGGAAAGTTATAAATAATGAGACTAACAGGAAGAAAATACGTAACACCACACATTAGATTCAGCATGTGGTCCTAAAAGCTCTAATCTGGAAGTAGCTCAAGAATTTGTAAATGTCTTTACCGATATACCGTTAGAAACGACGGAAGCTCTTAATTCCTCACCTGAAGTCTCAATTGCTTTATTAAAGGCGAATGTATCTGGCTGCACGGTTGAATTTAAATTTAAACACATAAACCCAATGATAGTTATTAAAGCTTTCCGGCAAATAAAAATCAAACTGACCGAAGATCTATGGGGAATGTCTATCAAAGTTTGTACATCCATACTTGAGACTATAGCCCCATACTTAGCTTTAATTTTTAATTTGTGTGTTGACCAAGGAGTTTTCCCTGATCTAATGAAATACAGTAAAGTCATACCTCTTTTCAAATCCGGGGACAGTAAAGATACTAATAATTATAGACCTGTATCCGTGTTGCCAGTTTTTAGCAAGGTGTTTGAAAAGGTAATGCTTAATCAAATGCTCAATCATTTTAACACCAACAAAATTTTACACGATCAACAGTATGGTTTCACCAAGGGACGTTGTACGACTGACGCCGGTGTAACCTTATTAAAGCACATATTTACTGCGTTTTCAAGACGCCATAGGAATATTTTGTGACCTTACCAAAGCATTTGATTGCGTAAATCACGACACATTACTTTTGAAACATGAGCATTACGGATTAGGTCAACTTGCACTTAGTTTGGTAAAATCATATTTGAGTGATAGACAACAACGTGTTCAAATAAATGGTATTAATTCACAGGGTTTAAAAGTAAAAATGGGGGTTCCGCAAGGCTCATGTGTCTTTTCCTCTTTCTCGTGTTTATAAATGATCTACCCTATTTATTGAAAAACCAACCTCAAAATATGGTGTTGTTTGCTGATGACACTTTCCTTATTTTTAAGATAAATAGACGGGCCTAAAATCTAGATGACGTGAATAATGCCCTACTTCAGGTCTATAATTGGTTCACAGCAAACAATTTAGTATTAAATGAAAAAAAAACTAAATGCATAAGATTTGCTTTACCCAATGTTAAAAGTAGTGATTGTGAAATAATATTAAATAAAGAGAAACTTGAATTCGTAGATAAAACGGTTTTCCTGGGGATTACGCTTGATTCAAGGCTACAATGGGGTTCTCATTTAACATCCCTTGTGGCGCGTCTAAGTTCAGCAGCATATGCTATTAGAAAAATTCGTCAATTTACTGATGTAGATACCGCTAGACTGGTCTATTTTAGTTACTTTCACAGTATAATGTCTTATGACATTTTTCTATGGGGACGGGCTGCAGATATTGAGTCTATATTTATTCTGCAAAAAAGAGCCATCAGAGCCATATATAATCTTCGTAGGCGCGATTCTCTAAGGGAACTGTTTAAGGATATTGGCATCATGACGGTACATTGTCAGTAAATCTACGAAAACATAATGTACGTCAGAAAAAATCTGCATCTTTTTGGTAAAAGAGGTGATAGACATAATTACAGTACTAGAAATAAGGACCAACTAGTTCAACCAGGCTTCAGACTCGCTAAAGTAGACTTATCTTTCATGGGGTACTGTTTGAGATGCTATAATAAAATTCCACAAAGTATTCTTCAACTGAATGAGACGAAATTTAAAACATGCATCAAACGCACACTATGTGAGCAAGCTTATTACAAGTTGGGCGATTATATCGCTAATAAAATGCGTGGCTCAATGCTGGTCCTGCTCCACATGGACAGGGGCGCATAAATTGATAGCATTATATTCATCGAAATCCTACGTCTTTTCTTGACTTGAATGTGCCCTGGCGGTTGAGAGTATGTCATGCTTACTCTAATGTCTCGCTGATGGTGGCGCGTGTGTCGGATCATTCAGTTCCCTTCAAAATGGTTGAGTTGAATGGTGCTGATCCATGCGTCATGTTCATGAACGGGCGCTATCAGATGTGACTGGTCATCTCTTAGTTGCCATGGCTTATTTCAATGTTTATTTTTAAATTGTATTTTTTTTACTATGGACACTTTTAACGTGCACATCTTGCTGCATTGTTCTCACATAATAAACCATCTCAACATGAATGATGTAACCAAGATTTTGTAACAATATTTTGATTTAAAAGAGTGTCCATGGAGTTTCTTGCCCGTTCTTCTCCATAGAGATCTACGCTAGGGAATGGGCAACTACAGTACTTTCACAGTTTTTATGTCTTGTGACTGGGACTGTAGCTACATTTAATTTTCATTTTTGTTTCGACAATTCAAAAGTGCCTGTAACTGGCCTACTTGAAATAAATGCTTTGATTTTGATTTTTGATGAGTTTAGCGATAAAACTTATAGTTTTCGAAATAAAAAATAATAACTGAAAAATTAACGGCGTTTCCATGCTAAACTCGTAAGGGAGGATTTTAAAATTTATGATATCCATTCATAACCATTAAGACGTTTAATTGTCAAACGTCAACAAAGTCGTTGCTATGACGACCAGGTCTTTTGGCATCTGACGTATTCATAAAGGAGGTACTGCAAACAAAAAAAAAACTAACAAAAAATCGGCCAGCGCAGCTGTGGCTAGCTATATTTATAGCCTCAGAATTTCCAGAATAAATATGGGTGGAACCTTCTTCGAAATCTACTTCCTCCTGCGGCTTGCCGAAGGGAATTTTTATTTTCGTGTTCGGTGTGTTTGTGTCCGGTTGATGGGTAATAGGCTTGCCCCCTATTTTATGAGATGAATGAACTGCTGAAATGCGGGTGTACTATTAGGTACATCTCTGCCTGATCCTAAATCTTACTCCTAGTATAAATACGAAAGTTTATCAGAATGAATGAAGGAATGAATGTGTGTTACAATTTCACGCAAAAACTAAATAGATTTGGATACAATTGTGCACACAGATATTTTATAACCTGGAATAACACATTAACCCACAATAATCGAACTCCACGCGGGCGACGCCACCGCCACCGGCATAAACTATATTTCTAGACAACCCTTTGTAACTTATGTATATAAGGTAATATGTATTTATAACTAAGTGTGAACTACTGTGTGTTCACAGCTTAATGTGTGTTGTGAGAGCAAACAGAATGGCTTTTAGTATTTAACTCTTGTTTATACTGCCTTTATAACGACTTTTAAAGTACTATTTACTACGTACTAGTGTAACAACTGTTTTCACTCAGTCTAGGAGAAATTTGAGGAGCAATTGAGCACTACGTGACCAACACATGAACACACATCGAAGTTTTTCCCATTGTATTATTACGGTTTTGGATTGTAAACGTTGATTAATTTTAATCTGTTCTAAAGACGTTTTGAATGTGAATTCAGCTGATTTTACTGAAGCGTACACTTAGAATGTTGGATTAATTTCACGTATTTAACTGAATTTAATAAAAGATTGTGAGTGAGCTCATTAAATAATTAAAATTAATAGATTCTTTATTCCAATACAGCGTCAACATTGTTACAGACATCTTAAAGTCCAACATACAAAGGTTATGCCCCGCAAATACCTTTATATCTTTGTGGGGCATAATGTCTGTGTCACATATTAGGGTGTAAACCACCTCATCACGAAGCCGTCAACCAAGCATTCTGTACATCAAACTAAGTAACTTTACGCAAAAATTATTGCTAGGAAACGACTTTTTTTTTAGGCTGAAAAATCATGTTTTATGGTAGAACTCAATGTAACGCACTCAAAACATTATGCTGATGGATGGATTGAATAGTACGGGGGTAAAAATCTTACAATGAAAACTTGATAAAAAAAAAAACTTGTCGAAAAGTTGGAACTTTGACCCCCAATATCTCCGTAACTAGAATGGTGTAGAACAAAAAAAATGATAGCAATAACGGGGAGAACAAGTGCCTTTCGGCTTCGTTAAGAGGTAGTTTTTTATATGTGGGGCATAATGTCTGCGTCAGATACCTATCTGTGGGGCATAATGTCTGTGTCAGATACCTATCTGTGGGGCATAATGTCAGTGTCAGATACATAACTGTGGGACATAATGTCTGTGTCAAATACCCATCTGTAGGGCGTAATGTCAGTATTTTGGACTTTAAGATGTCTGTAACAGTGTTGCCCCTTTATTGGAATTAAGAATTTATTGTTTTTTTATTATTTTATGAGCCAACCTACAATCTCTTATTGAAACCTAGTTTGGGAGCCAGATGACCTCCTCTGGCTCCCAAACTAGGTTCCACCTATGACTTGGGAAACATTATGGCAGAACTACGTCAATTTAATGAGTTTGTCACAAATCATGACCATAATTTTTATGCGTTCCTGTTTCCTAATATTACTGCTTCTGCTCTCAATGGTAACGGTCTCTCTATGATTTGACTGATTCTTGCTTTAAATGATTTATTTACAGTGGCCACGTTTTTTTGCCATATCAGCGACATTCTATAAATCACATATGGTGCAACTCAACGGGCACTTACATATTAGGATACTCCAGCAATTACCATTCATTAGTCCTAAATTGAGGCCTCCTTTGAATAAATGTTGGTGCCAAAAGTTGTTTTGTAAGATAACAAAGAAATTAATTAACAGACAAAACACTGAAAGCCTTGTCTTCCCACTTATTTTGCAAACTTAATATTTTCCGCCACCAACGATTGTTCTATTATGATTTAATTATCGCCTAACATAAAAAGTCTAAACGCAAGGGTTTCTATAAACATAATATTTCAAACCTAACTGCCCGCAAAAAAACTTGAAAAGACATGGCTAAATAAAAGGTATCTTGTATCATTTTCCAAGAACGGATACACAGGTACAGACCTATAAATGTTGAAAAAACACGCAACAAAATTATAATTATATTTTATGGTTATTTTATTTCCTTTATTTATTTCTTAACAAATTTTATTACATTTTGAAACATCAATATTAAAAAAAAAAATGACTCAGTAATTATTACTGCCTCATTGGTCTAGTGATCGTAATAGCATATAATGAGGTGCTGTGTTCGTTATGAAGCAAATAAAATTCTTGAAAGCAACCCGGAGCCTGATTGACTTTTGGAAATGGTGGAAGGCTGGCCTGTTACTTAAAAATTAAACTATGCCAGAGAACATTTAGCTCCAATTTCACGCATATTTGTATCTGTTCCATTGTAATACAGTTTATAATAGTATGGAGAACATAATTAATTAATCTTTTCAGTGCTATAGTTGGTGCCAATTAAGATGAGAATAGCGGTCATTGACCCACCTACATTTATTAAACTTCTTAACTTTGAAAACCAAAAATAAGCCTGTTCAAGTCTGGGATCGTCAACTATCGTGATCTTCAACATTTTTGTAATGAAAAACGATACACGGTTTGTTTGTTTTGGTTCGTACGAAGAGATATTAAGGAAAGGGCAATGACCGCTATTCTCATCTTAACTGGCACCAACTATAACAACAATAATAACTACTGATATGATGATCATCTATCTATCTATCATGGGGTTTAGGTTTCCGCACTTAGTCCTTGAAGTGGACCATTGTGCGTGAGCCATGGTGGCCGATTACTCCAACCAGCCCACCTTCCTCCAGAAGCAGATCAGACTTCCCGGTCTCCTCAGGGCATCCACAAGAGATCTTGGAGCTCCCAGGGTCTCCTTGCGAATCTTGGTAACGCCTGTGTACTCAAGGAGCACATGCGCCACCGTTTCTTCCGCCTCCATGCATGCTCTGCACAGGGGACTGTCAGTGATTCCTAGGGTGTGGACGTGTTTATTCAGTGAACAGTGTCCAGTGATGGTCCCCGCCACCAGACGCAGGCTATCACTGACCAGGCGCAGAGGGCGCCTGGTCAGCTTTGTATCCAGGGCATAGCTTCCTTGGATTGCCTACATCCTGGTGTCTACCATTTTCTCCATATCATGATCATCTTTCTGCCCTTGTCCTATGTTACTTGGGGTCGCAGGTCGGTGCAACACGTTTTTTACTTCCATTCTTCTCTGTCAACTGTCACACTATTATTTACTCCTTTATCTTACATATCATTCCTCACACAATCCATCCACCGTTTCTTTAGTCTTCCTCTCCCTCTCCATCTATTATTATAATAAGTACCGATATGCTAAATATAAATTGTAACTACCTCTACTGCTTATAGGTACATACTTTTATTTATTTAAAGTTCATGTACAATAGTGGTACATAGGCGGACTTAATCCCACAAGGCATTCTCTACCAGTCAACCTTTGTGCTAGCTAGGAAGTTATATTGATTTGGGGAATAAAGAAGTATATTTTTATTACTTATGTTTTGTGTTTTTGTTCTTAATTCTTTGTTAGGCGTCATGTTTAGCACAAATAAATATATTTTCTTTTTCTGATCTTTCTCTCAAACAAAATCTGTTATACTGAACCCGTGCCACATTTTCAGTGAGCCCACCGGTTCGGGGCCAGGACAAGTGGCACCTAAGTGGCTAGATCCACCAGGTAAGAACCGAGATGTCGCAGATATGGCACGAGCACGGCTTAGCACTCCATGCTTACATTTGCATACTTTAATATCTAGTTTAGTATCTCTTCGAACATCTGTGCTACCCAAAGGTAGATCTTATCATTTACACTCATGCTACCTTCATACTAACACGGGTCAGGGTTTTTGGCACATGTTCGAGATCGATCAGATTAGGCTCATATTTATACTAGGTAGCACTTCGTCCGCGACTTTGTCCGCAAAAATTGTGATAGCTCGGCTAATTTGTTTGATATAAATATAATGTCTAGCCTATGTTACTTCCTGAAAATTTAGGTTTTTATTGGTGAAAAAATGGTTCAAAACGGTCTAGTAGTTATGAGTTTATTCGTTACAGACATACCAATCTTTCCTCTTTATAATATTAGTATACTCGTAGAAGGGTGATTCTTCGAGGTGCCTCAAATCGCGGTCACGCGGTCTTAATTTCTAACCTATTGAACATTCCGTCTTAGGAACAAAAACAGATTAATCTTTACTTATATATGTGTATAATTTCAACATTAAACACCTAAAATTATTTATAATATTTATAAAAATAAACATCTAATGTCAAAAACGGGAGCAAAATCGGTGTTCTTCGCGCGTCACACTCGGTTCGCGTTCACGGCAAACTTTGATAATTTTTGTATTCAATTAATAAGCATATAATGTTATACATCAAATTAATCGTGTTTAACTATGCTTCATTAATTGTAAAGCACATTAATTGTATCTCTTATATTACTATTCTTAATAGACATTATGTCTCTGTCACACGATTTTGCTAGTTTCGCAAGCGCGCAACAAAACTGCACCTCTCTTCCAAAAGCGTTAACTTGTCGGTACACGCTTTAGCTGCACGGGTACTCTGTAGTATCCCGGTGTCAGTGGGGGAGATATTTACGTTTCGCATCTTAACCATTAAAGATACGAGGCAAGTTATTCTTTGAATATTTTCAGGTAGCCATCATGGTCAAGAAACTTATTTTGAAGGATAATGGTTTATAATTTTCTAAATCATTTTGAATTAAGGAATAACATAGATGTTCGAGATTATTCCCAAGTACTTCGTTTGTTATTTTACATATAACTTTAATCGTAATTCACAAAAATGTAAAATTTTCATAACTTTCGTGGTTATTTGTCCACGAAAGTCAGCTAGCGCACCATAAAAGCTATAAATCTCTACTAAATAATAACTATACATTTTTTGTGAGCCGTAGATGCACTTACTCGATTGTCGTGAAGCTCAAAAGAAAGGTGTTATGTATTTGTATAAGTATTTATTATACATGCATGTATTTAATTTTTTTTCTTGTAACATTTGGTAGAATGTGTTTCTGCTTGTATGTTTTCTCGTAGCCAATTTAACGGTTTACCCCACCCCAAACTGCGCTGTTTTGTCGATTGTATCCCTCTTGCTTAAAAACTTTCGTAACTTTCGTGGGCACCAAAATTTCAAAAAAGAATATCTCTGTAGTTTATACACCGATTTAAATATAATAAAAATTGTATGTCTTGTTGTAGCAGCGTCTTAAATGTGTGTCCGTTAGTTTGAAGATTACTCTAAAAAGAATATTCGCCACGAAAGTGACGCGGAGAATACTTTTTGAAGAACTACCCAGAAACATGATACATACATAATATCACAGTCACGCCTTTTACAGAACGCTACCTGTGACGACCCTTACGTACTTCTTTCGGCTATAGGCTTATAAACACTATAATGCATACATATTATAAAGTTGATTTTCGTGATTATTTGTATCACACAAAAAATCACGAAAATCACCTACTTTATTATATCTATGATGACCACGTTGTTCTTCTAAACTCTTCCCGTTGCGGAAGACTTACATTTATTTTGAACTTCACTTTCTTGAGAAATTTCGGGTTATCATTTTTTTTCGATAAATTGACATAATTATATCTAGTTAATCTATTTCTAGTTAATATCTCTAGTTAATCTTCATGTTTTTTCAAGTCGCAATAAAGCAGACTGCTACAGGAGGTGTTTAATTGAGTAGGTACCTAGGTTTATATGACTCAAGATGGTTTTAAAAAACCTACTTTAAAAAATCTTTGAACCTACCTACGTACATAATAGGCATGACGCCAGTATCAAAAAAGTGCAAATCTATTTAGTCCGTCAGTTAGAGTATTGGAAATTAATGGACACGTATTTTTTGTTTTTGTAAATCAGTGAATATTGACAAAGATAAAACACATCAAAACTCGGGAGTGGGGGCTCGTGACGTCAGAACTAGCTAAAAATTATACCTAGGTGAGAATTTTAAAAGCGTTATATCATCAATTTTGATTTACGTAACAAAAGAAAAAACACGGGTCAAATATTTTCTGTAATTAGTTTTTTTTTGTCGTCTCGCCTATTATGTGATATTTTAATAATACATCCATGCATGACTCATGATGCCTAACCCTAAATAAATTGGAATAAGTGCAAGAGAATGTTATTTGGAAATGAGTGTTAATACCAACACCAAATTAGTTGATTCGTAAAGAATGGCTAACGGGTATTTTCAATAACTTACTCACAGGTATCACATGAGTAAGTAAACAGAACAGAGTAAGCTTCTTAAGAACGTGCAAAATTGTTACCTATTTTGGTAGGGTTGTCACAATACGTGAAGACAAATTAAACAAAAGAAGAAAACAAAAACAAGACATACTGTATCTTTTAAAGATTAAATACAAATTTTTCAAATATTTATTTAATTTAAAGACAGACTGACTTGTAGCGAGAAATAAGAACGATGTAAGTATTAATGCTAAAAAAATACTTATTTATTTTAATTTGCTGAAGTGTACTTCTGAACGAATAATTCAAAATGACATTTTGTAGGTTTGACAATTTCTAGATTAGGTAAATGTCATATCTACAACCTGTCATAACTGTCACGATAAACGTCAAACATTTTGAATTTTTATTTTGTGCATAAAAATACTATAAAATAAGGAAAAAATATTACTTCTATTCTGGGGTTAGTTTCCCAGCTTTCCTAAAAGGCACAGGTTATGGTCGGAGTTCCATACAAAAATGTTTCAGACATCGGTTTCAATATTTGAACGTAACACACATACCTAATACAATACCTAATACCTACATACCAACCCGCCCACATACCTACAATTGTTTATTAAAAGCTTGTAATAATAATAATAAAAAGGTAAAAACACACCGTATGTAGGTACTCTTCTTATTAAAAAAAAGGATCATACAATAAAATAAAGGTCCTTACTTGAAAAAGTAATAATCAAATATTTACTTACATATTATACTCCTTGGAATAGTTAAAGTATGATATATTTTTATTTTTTCTAGTATTATTCATACACACAGTACAATAATATAATAATAATAACAAAACAAACAACGTGTGTTGCCCTGAGATTGTCAACTGGCTGTGACAGCGTATAAAACCGGTTTTTTCCACTCTCGCCGCGTACGCGACAAGTGGCCAGTGGTCACGCACACCTGCTGCGCGTGCTTGTAGTAGTGCAACGATTCGCGCGGTTGTATGAAGCTTATACTCTGTTCCGTTTACTTACTCATGTGCAGGTATGCTCACAGTTATCGGTAGGATGCTATCTCTGTCTGTTTGACATTTAGCTTGCGGACCGATAGGTATCAACAAAACGTCACAGAAAAGCTTTCTTGACGTGACGCGGATAGGCCGCGTCACCTATCCTGTTGTCACTTGATTTTTAGAAAAATCAAAAGCCAACTTTGTTTACAGAACTAACCAACTTTGTTTATTTCAAGCCAACTTTGTTTATAGAAACACCTATAGCTACGAGACGAGGCATATTAACTGACAACTGACATTTATACGTAAGTAAGTTATAGAAAACGAACCGTAGTCATTGAATTGGTTTTGAAATAATAGATTTACAAAAAAAATACCATTTATTATGCCCGCCTGTGAACATTATTTATATGTAGGAGTTAGAATAAATAAATGACTAAATCGTCTTTTTTTGCTAGGTAATCTGCACAACGTATTCCAAAGGCTTTATTTTTCATAATTAATTCATAAAACAGTGGACGAAACCTTTCAAAGTACACACATCAAAAGTATCTAGGGATCAACATATATTTTTGCAATAACTTTTCTCCTGATTGATATTAATTAAAATTTTCTTTAAGGATTCATCAAATAAAGTGTTTTCGTTTGTCACAGTAACGATAAACCAAGTCACCTTTGCATTAATAAAGAAATTTGCCATTTTCCTAATAAAGGGATTTTTGACATTTGAACCACTAACATTAAAGTTCGAAAAAAAGACTGAAATAACAGTTTTCTTTAAAATTTTATTGGGTAACTTAAACAATTAATAATCCGTGTTTCTACCGCGAACACTAACAACACAAGAACATCGGTTTGGCATACTCAAAATGAGTTCATCCAAATCACGCTGTGGAATGGCCGCCCATGTTCGTTGCAACAACAAAAAAAGGTCTTCTTGCGACTGGATACCCTCCATATTCGGCAGAGCTCTTCTCTGTAGCATATCCCATGCATGCTCAATCGGGTTCAAGTCTGGCGACTGAGCAGGCCAGGGCAGGACATTGATGTTAGCTGCGGCGAGAGTCTGTCTTACAACTCTTGCGGTGTGCGGTCGTGCATTATCATGCATTAACTGAAATAAGGGACCGATTTGCACTTGTAGAGGAACGATGACGTCTGATACAATCGTCTCAGCATAAATTTGAGCGTTGAGGTTGCCTCTGATCCAAATCAACTCAGTTCTTCCGCCGATCCAAATACCCGCCCATACCATGATGGTTCCACCACTATAAGGATGGACTTCCTGGCAGGATTTTAATCGCTGTTGGCGTCCAGGGGTTCTCCAGTGTCGTATACGTCTTGTATCCGGTCTCATACCAAAACGAGACTCATCAGAAAAGCACACGAAACGCCATTGTTCTTCTGCCCAATTTCTGTGTTCAAGAGCCCATTGATATCGAATCCTACGATTGTGCATTGCTATAGGTGGTACCCGTAGCGGTCTTCGGGAATGAAGGTTCACTTCATGCAAGCGGTTTCTGACTGTTTGGTCGCTAATTAAGTTCCCTGAAGAGTGATGAAGCCTCACGGCTAACATCATGGCGGTTATTGTTGGAGCTCTTCGAGTTAAGATTTGAATGTATCGGTCTTGTCTCCGTGTGGTGCAGCGATACCGTCCTCCATGGCGCTCAGCCACGGTACCAGTGCTTCGGTAACGTGTCCAAAGTCGACTGATAACACTCTGACTTGTATTCAGAGCTAAAGCTACAGTACGTTGCCGGGAACCAGCTTCTATCATTCCCACGGCTCTGAGCATTTCTTCCCTGCTTAAATGACGTCGCCGCTCCATAATAACGTTGGTTTTAATCAGTAGTAGGGAAACAGTAGCACTAATAATGTCTTCAATGCGTTGTATGTTTTTATAGGGAAAATATTGACAGCTTATTTTCATCTTTTACTCGAATTTGATTGAGAGTTCCTGATTCAAATTATGAAATGCACCAAAAAGGATCCATATAAATTTATAAAATCATAAATTTATTACAAAGCCACATCTCAATCTCAAGAAATCCGCATAAAAATGCTTGATCCCTAGACATTTTTGATGTGTGTATATGAAAATAAATTAAAATCCGGATGAAGCCGACGTTTTAGGGGACTTTTGGTATTTTGTCAAACTAATTTAACTTTATAACGGTATTTCTTTAATTAAAAGTCTTGTTACGGGAATATTTTTTTTTGCTTTCTTGTCACGGTCCATTTATTATTTGTTTGAAATGTTATCAATTCGATTATAGTCTTTATAACAGAGCTGCAAGTTGCTGTATAGGAACCGAAGATTTCATGTGAAAGGAATTTGACCATCAGGTCTTAGTAATACAAAAATAATAAGCTGCTGCAGTTATTAAAAAACGTATAATTATTATGATAACTATCCAGGCTGTTTCATAACCTTGATCTCCATAATTTGTTTTATTTACACCCATGCTATAAATCCTCTCTAAGAGTATCTGAAACAGTTAGCTTATTGCCAACATTAAAACAACCAGTATCATAATAACCATAATATCAGAGAATGATGGGACTACTGGGATACGGCGATTCAAACGGGTGTTATAATGTTGTACTAAATTTAATTATGCAAATCATTTAAAAAAACCGGCCAAGAGCGAGTCGAACTCGCGCACCGAGGGTTTCGTACAAACTTCTAAAGGACAAACTTAATTTTGCTGTTCGATCCCTAGAAACGGCTATTGCTCCAACCGCAAATAATAAGTTTGTAATAGTAAAATCGCTTTTTTTTTTGTTATTTAACTACATATTTATGGTTTTCAGACTTTTCCCTTTACATGTGCTGTAAGACCTTGCTTTTTGCTAAATTTCGTGATTCTAAGTAGACGGGAACCACCATAAATTTACCCAATAGATTTTGGGTCGAAAACCTATTTCGACCCAAAATCTATTGGGTACTTCCGGTTGACCTAGAATTGTCAATTTTGGTTAAAAGCAAGGTACAAGGTACAGCACAAGTAAAGGTAAAAGTCAGAAAAAAAAAGTTAAAAATTACGGTAAATTTTGTACCTACTTACAAATTTTCGCGAAAATTTGCCCATATCTTTTTATCGTGTTGACTTGATTTTTATACACCTAATAGGGACTATAATAGACCTCAGTATATGGTTTTAATTTCAACTTGCTAGGTCCACCCGTTCCTGTGAAAATCGGTGGTGACAGACGGACAGACAGACGGACAGACGGACAGATGGTCAGACGGATAAGAAAGTGATCTTATAATGGTTCCGTTTTTTCTTTTTGAGGCACGGAAACCTAAAAATTTGTGATATTCATCATAATTTTCTGAAGATGTGCTATAAGTACCTATACATACATAGTTTGTTTCAGCAATTAAACTTTCCATTAATTTACATACACCACTACAACACCCTATGGTTTCAGAAACTTTAATGGAGGATTCATATCATGAGACATGTGCCCCGACTACAATTTCGTCGGCGGCGGCGCGGCGCCGGCGGCGTAACCATTTTTTGTGAGAAATCAGGTCCAGTGGTTCCACGTCAAATGCTTGACATAAGATAACTTGCTCCAAGTGAGTACAAATGTCCTCAGAGTACTGCAAGTCGGCACTGACTAGGTGCACACACATGACCTGGAGAGGTACTTACCTCTCCAGGTTATGTGGCACACGACGCAGTGGCCTGTGGATAGATGATGTAGCACCGCGCAGGTCGCGTCGAGGCGCACCAGGGTGACTCCTGAATTGGGGCAGGGGCCCTCAGGCAGGATGAGCTGGCCGTGCGACGCGACAGATGGCTGGGGCGTGAAGAACGGCTCCTGCACCAGCACCACGCCCAGCCCGAAGTCCACCGCAATGGCGGGTAGTTCTGCGGTGGCCTCAGCCGAGCTCTGCAGGTTGAGATGCCGAACCATCAACTCTTCATCCATACTTGGTGCCATTTACCTGCCGCTGCTCCGCGTACGCCCTGGCTGGGTAATCCCTCGAGGCTGTACGGTGATCCTGGGCACCCTTCTGGTCGAAACTTTTGCAGGTGGCACAGATAGACGACTGGGCCTGGCACTCCATGTTTTTATGGCCCCCATCGCCGCAATTGCCGTAGACCATCGCCTTTGCCCGGCAGTCATACACTTGGCACCTGCTGCAGCAGGTGACCCCCAGGTGGTCCGTCACTACGACGACGTCCCAGCCTATGTAAAGTCAGCCCATGCCGACCAGTAGCCGCCGAAGATCGCTGCGGCAGTGGCAGATCCAATGTGGCCTCCCGTTGTGTAGATCCCTCTTGTACAGGACGCGCAGCGCACCTCCGATCGCCTCGCTGGTCCAGGTCTTGTCGTCTTTTAGGTTTTGCTCCCATATGTTTAAAACAACACACACCCAGCACTCAGCGGAATGTGCTATCAGCGGCTTACGAACTGCCGGCGCTGTCGCCCACAGAGTGGCCGGGACCGCTTCCCTAAGTGCCGCTGCCGCTGCCGCGGCCGCAGAGGTTCCCGACCCTGCGAACGCCGGCAATCTGTAGGCCGAGTAGTGACGGCCGGAGCGCAGTCTGTAGCACCTGTCTGATGTCTTCGGCCTTTTTAAGGTCGTCCCGTTGGTCTTCTGCTGGGTAGATAGCGATCGACGGGCCCAGGGGGAGCGCGATCGGGATCGGAGCGCTGTCCCTTCCCAATCGCAGAGCATGCGCAAAGCTCTTCTTCTTGGGCGACATCGGTGGTTGCTGCTCGTCCGTTGGTCGGAGGCCGGCAGGAGGACCCGCGACGGCCTTGGCCTCAGCAACCGCAAGGCGCAGCGCCAGATGCGTGATCACCGCGCTCAATCGTTCGGTGTGTGCGCCGATCGCCGCCCACCTAGTATAGTTTTCGATTCGAATCTTTTGTAAATAACTTTTATCCACGGCGTCACTCGCCGCTGCCATTTTGAGCACACGAAAACTTACGTTCACTTCGACAGGAATCACAAATTCGAGTAGATCGTGTCACGTCGAGTCACGTGAACCGCGCTGAATCAAGATGGCGGCGGCGGCGCACACGTCTTCATGGATGTAGATAAAGTCTTGTATGCAACTGTACATAATTAGGTATTAAAACACTCATGTGATGTTATTCACCCACATTCGTGTTTTAATACTCTTTATTATACAACAGTTGCATAAATAACTATTAACGCACTCGAAGTCAGTCCAAACTAGGTTTTTATTTCTCGGAATTTTCGTTACTAGGACTAGAGTTATAGCACTCTAATCCTATTATTGAAATAGTAACAAACAAAAATAAACAGATTTTTTAAGTTGACAGTTTCACGACCTGAATGGTGCAGCGGTAGTGAGGCTGCCTTACGTTCTTAGGGTCCCGGGAATGTATGTATTTACAAATAAAAAGTATCTATGTAGTATATCAACTATCTGGTGTCCACGACACAAGCCTCGTAGCTTAGTGTGGCACTAGATGGCGTTGTGTGTAATGTCCAGCGATATTTATTTACGCGCATTTGGATACGTGAAGTGACATCGGTAACGTTGACAATTGTTTTATCAAATATTGTTTTATGATTTTGTTATTATAGGAGGAAAATAATAACAGCCGTTCGGGTTGATCTTTAGGTTAAGCCGAGCTTGCCTAGGTTGGTCCGTGGATGGGTGACCGCTCATTACATACCGAGTTTCCTCCCTGCCTCGGGCTGTCATATTTTGTAGATCATTGTCAGTCGTCACAGGTAGTCAGTGCCCCGACAGTCAGACAACCAGTCTTGCCAAGGGGTTTCTTATTACCCAGTACTAACTAGGCTGTGGAAGTCAGATAGGCAGTCGCTCTGAGTTAAATATTAGTATTCAGCTGCATTCGATTAGACTGGAAGCCGATCCCAACTTAGTTGGGAAAAGGCAGTTCGTTCCTGCAAGCAGGGCTGGATCCATTATTTAATTTTCCTTCAAAATAACAAGCACCAAGTCACCTCTAACAGGTGTATTTTAGGTCTAACAGGTCTAACAGGTCTATTTTATGCGAATTTCAATTTTGTAACTAGTTTCAGAAAACTGCTGCTGTAGCGAGTAACACTAGTTATGTAGTTTCCGTGCAGTGTCAGGGACGTTTGTTTTTTCAACCCCTTTCTGAAAAATCGTCAAAAATATGAGTCCATTTAAATTACCTAACATAACATCACGCCTGTAATTTTGAAAGGGTAAGGCAGAGGTGAACCTAGTAGTACAACATATTGCCAATTATGTATTAGAGGGCGATCCTATTACCGTCAACTAGGCACAAATCCAGACTCCGTGGCTGTTACTGAGAAATTCCTGATGGAAATACCCAATGTCAATTTGCCCGACTCGGGAATCGAACTCAGAAGAAGACCAATGAGGCAGCCTACCATTTTAAAAGTAATTACGTACGTACCGTTTGTTATTTTACTGTCAGCTGCACAACCTGAGGAGTAACTGAGTAGGACGTCTTAATGCTATTCAGTTTCATCTTCGGACACAAAAGGCTAACTAATATTTCATTCTCTTTGAAATAAAGAAAACAGGAATTTCAAATTGAAAAGTCAAGGCCGAAAGATAACGTGAAATGTGAAATAAAAAAAGAAAAACGGATCTTTTATGTCGTGACCTTTTGAGTACCTATATATGATTGTAGTAAGTGATACGATGTGTAGATGGTAGCAGAGTTTAAAAACGTCGGTGAATAAAACAGTAGAAATAATAAATAAATCAGAAAATATTCAGAAAGAAGGCGTTCCGGCAGACCTCGTCCAGAAGATGGCGGGACGGTCTGGACAAGACCAGCGACCAGTGGCCTTTTATCGAAACAACTAGAAGTCATGAGAAAAGGCCTTTGCCCAGCAGTGGGATGATGCAGGCTTACAGTATCAGTATCAGAAATTATTCATAAATACCTCTTCCTACACGAGGAAAAACTTTTCCACAAAATGTGAAAACGAAGTATGCGGTTAAGTGATGCAACGTTTTTAATATTCGTCTCCGCTGCACGTCTACAAAATTATTTTAATCGTTTTTTACCACTCTCGCAGAAACGACGAAATGATAAATTTTTCCAGGGAACCACACTAACACGATTTTGTCAGAACTCTAATTATTCTATAAATTCTTAGGAATGTTGTATATCAGTCGCACGTTCTCAGACTCCGAAGGTTAAGCAACGCTTACTGAGGTTAACCGATGGATGGGTGACCATCCCTAACATACCGATACCCTCACATGCCTCGAGAAGCACGTTACTGTTTGTGTTTGTGTACTGACACGGTTGTCAATCATGGATCTTTTAAAGTCGTTACGGGTATTCAGAAATCCCAAAAGTTTGAAAATTTCTAAAAAAATCTAAAGAGTCTAAAAAAAAAACTAAGAAAATCTTTCGTGTAAAAATGACTTTTTCAAGGTCAAAGTTATTCCTGCACCTTTATGAACTTGGAGGGTTGTATTGATTATTTTGATGATTATAATTCTGTAACTATACATACGTCTTACAGCTGTGAATAATATTGTAATCAACATACAACCTAGCACTGGTTAAAGTGTAAAAAACGTAAGAGAATTTCGCGCGCTGGTTGGAGCATTCACCTTAAACGTTTTAACCACACAGTGAATCCCAAAAATTAGTTTAGCTTAGTTATTTCACTTTTGCTCCTAACAATAGCCGAGTTAATTAACTTAAAACAACTAATTTTATTAATCATTCTAACTCAGTTATTGTAGTAAAGGTCGGCTAGGTTGCGTTGATAGCATTCATTCACTAATAACTATTATATCTAACTTACGAGCTATTCAAAGTCTGTGATGTATTGCCTCAGGCAGTCAAACATCAGTGAAAGTTGTATTTATTTATTTTTGGTTTAAACGCCCTCTCCACTGAATTTAAGAAACTGTGAGGTTTTTTTTATTAAAAAAAAAACCAAAAAGTATCTAATATTATTCAAAAAATTACAATTTTAAATTTGTCTAAAAGGCCATTTTTTCATTTTACAAATGAATTAAACATCTCTAGCTGAACTAGGCCTGTATTCCATTTAGTAAGTTAAAAGTTAACTATCTATATAGGCAGTGTCCTTCTTTGGGCTAATCATTCGTTATGAGACATCGATACCTGTCACAATGTCCTAGAGATGTAGGCTTCGCTTCTCATGTTCCTGGTTGCTGAGTCTAAATGCAGAGAAGTACCAATGAAAGTCTCATTTTAAATGTGCTTTCTAAGTTTACCTAGGACATAAATGACATTATCACCATCTGTGTAGCCTTTTCCCAACTATGTTGGGGTTGGCTTCTAGTCTAACCGGATGCAGCTGAATACCAGTGTTTTGTGTGTGTGTGTGTGTGTGTTTTTGTGTATAGGACATAACTAACATCGATAAGGGAAAACATCGAAAGGAAACCTGCAGGCCTAGCCAAGTTACAAACGTTTCGTATCGATTCTCTTTCTACAATCGTAAACGCCTCGGCGTAAGCGATTGTAGAAAGCGCTAAATTGGTAGCCAAGTTGACACGACTGAGTCGATTGCTCGTTCTGTAATGTCTGTAGAAAAAACATACACTTTAGTCTATGGTGAGCGATCAACATTGTAGAAACGATAACATTCTATTCTATCATTTTGAACGATGTAAACTTGTCTACGAATTTTCTATTCGTTTGTGTTGATCCAAATTGCTCCACCAGAAGGAGGGCCTTTATATGATGAACTCCTTCTTCAGAAAGCGTGAGCACAGGAAGTGGACCTGGCAGAGCCCCGATGGTGCAACTAGAAATGAGATTGACTTCATCATGTCAACCAAGAAGCAAATGTTCAATGATGTCTCGGTGATCAATTCGGTGAAAACCGGGAGCGATCACCGCATGGTAAGAGGCAAATTGAACATCAATATCAAGCTTGAAAGGTATCCACTGATGAAGTCTACGCTCCGTCCAGCACCGATCCAAATCCAAAACCCCGAGAGCTTTCAGCTTGAACTCCAGAACCGTTTCGAATGCCTAGGAAGCTCAGTGGACGAATATAACGATGGGTTCGTGGAAACTGTCCATACGACCGGGTCCAAGTTCTTCAAGGCACGTCGTACAGATCAGAACAAGAGACTCTCCGATCACACTCTCAAGCTCATGAAGGAGCGGCGTGAGATGATCCTGCAGTCTTCAGACGAGGCGTGTAAATACCGGCAGCTCAATAGACGGATCTCTAAATCCTTGAAGAGCGACCTCCGCCGCTTTAATACCGAGCGTATTAAAGACGCGATTGAGCGGAATAAAGGCTCCAAGGTATTTGCAAGAGATCTGACTATTGGGCAGAGCCGGCTCACGAAACTGAAGACCGATGATGGTAGGATCTTATCCGCCAAACCGGAGCTTCTGAGGGAGATCGAGAGCTTCTATGGACAGTTGAACACGTCAACCAGTCAACCCGTCGTAGATCTAGCAAACGACCCAAACGACGAGCTAACCAACGAGCTAGACTGACCCGACACTATACCGAAGACATCCCGGACGTCAGCCTGTACGAGATTAGGATGGCTCTGAAGCAGCTCAAAAACAACAAGGCACCGGGTGATGACGGAATTACGGCCGAACTCCTGAAAGCGGGTGGAAAACCGGTACTTAAGGCCCTTCAGAAGCTGTTTAATTCCATCATACTTGAGGGAGAAACGGCACAGACATGTTGCAGGGGTGTGGTGGTACTCTTCTTCAAGAAGGGCGACAATGCCCGGTAGAAGAATTAGGCCCAATAGAGGCCCATCTCACTTCTAAGCCATGTCTACAAGTTGTTTTCAAGAGTCATCACGAATCGTCTCGCGCGCAGGTTTGACGATTTCCAGCCTCTCGAACAAGCCGGTTTCCGGAAAGGCTTTAACACCGTGGACCACATACATACGCTGCGGCAGGTTATACAAAAGACCGAAGAGTATAACCTACCCTTCTGTTTAGCGTTTGTGGACTACGAGAAAGCCTTCGATTCGATCGAAGCCTGGGCTGTACTGCAGTCTCTCCAACGGTGCCAAATCGACTATCGGTACATCGAGGTGTTGAAGTGTTTGTACAAAAACGCCACCATGTCAGTCCGACTTCAGGACCAAGCCTCGGAACCTATCCTCCTGCAGCGAGGTGTGAGACAGGGAGACGTCATATCTCCGAAACTGTTCACCGCTGCACTGGAGGATGTCTTCAAGGTTCTCGACTGGAGAAGACTACGCATTAACGTCAATGGCGAGTACATCACCCACCTTTTGTTTGCCGACGATATAGTGGTCATGGCTGAGACCATGGAGGACCTCAGTACAATGCTCGATGACCTCAGTAGAGCTTCCGGAAGAGTGAGTCTTAAAATGAACATGGACAAAACCAAGATCATGTTGAATGCCCATGTCACACCCATTCCTATCAAGATCGGAGACTCTACACTCGAAGTTGTAGACGATTATGTGTACCTGGGACAAACGGTCCAGTTACGTAGGTCTAACTTCGAGAAAGAGGTCAATCGTCGAATCCGACTCGGCTGGGCAGCGTTCGGGAAGTTGCGCGGTATCTTCTCGTCCAACTTACCACAGTGTCTCAAGACGAAAGTCTATGACCAGTGTGTGTTGCCAGTGATTACATACGGGACCGAAACGTGGTCGCTCACAATGGGCCTCATCAGAAGGCTTAAAGTCACCCAAAGGGCGATGGAGAGGGCTATGCTCGGAGTTTCCTTGCGTGATCGAATCAGAAATGAAGACATCCGCAAGAGCACCAAGGTTACCGACGTAGCCCGAAGAATTGCCAAACTTAAGTGGCAGTGGGCAGAGCACATTGCTCGCAGAACGGATGGCTGATGGGGCCGAAAAGTTCTGGAGTGGCGACCGCGAACCGGAAGACGTTGCGTTGGAAGGCCTCCCACTAGGTGGACCGATGACCTGGTGAAGGTTGCGGGAATCCGCTGGATGCGAGTCGCACGGGACCGGTCAATGTGGCGACACTTGGGGGAGGCCTATGTCCAGCAGTGGACGTCTTTCGGCTGAAATGGTGATGATGATGATTGTGTTGATCACGTGATTTAACGTTGAGATGATGTCATTCCCATTCATTTGAATAGTTTTCTACTAGCGTTAACGATTGTAGATTGTCAACTTGGCTAGGGGTGCTGGACCTATAATAATTAACATAAATCTGAAATCGACTCCACCTTACTTGAGCAAGCGCGGTGATATCTATCCATGCCTAATTAATTGACTTAATAATAATAATTTAGTTATAACGGTCCCGCATGACGAGAATCTCGTGAAAGCAGAGGAAGATAAACAATTCAAATATCTAGATTTGGCTCGCGAGGTTGTCGACATGTGGGACGTGTGTACAGCAATCATTGTGCCTCCACCAACATCTTAGGAGATGCTCGCTTGGCAGCTGGATCACGGGCTTGATTCAGAAAGCAGTACTTCTGGACACGGCACGTATTATTAAGAGGTTCCTCTCTCAAGAGCCCTGACCACCAGCAGCTCGGACCCTGTTCCCAGCGCTGGTGGGCTACTATTGGCTACTATTAAAAAATGTTAAAAAAAAATAAAAAAATGAATAAAGGAAATAATTTAGTTATTAACTTAAAGAAAACCAAAATAATGCACTTCCACCAAAGAACTAAAGTACCAAAGGTATATTTTAGACATAGTAACTGTGACATCGAAGAAGTTAAAGTACCAAAATTCTTAGGTTTATTCCTTGATAATCAGCTTAACTGGAAGGCCCACATAGTGACCTAAGTAAGAAAATTAATAAATCAGCATACGCACGTTTCCAAATTGCTAGAAAAATAAATATGGATGCGCTACTAGTTGCTTATCACGGCCTAGTAGCCTCAATTTTGCGAAATGGTATTGTTTTTTGAGGCAATTCTATTGATAAAGATATCGTTTTTAAGGCACAAAAAAGATGCATAAGATCGATGTTTGATCTGAAAATTGATGATAGCTGTGTACCATTCTTTAAATCGCTGAAAATACTTACCTTACCATCATTATATATTTTTGAAATTAGTGTTTTCGTCAAAACAAACAAGAGGCTGTTCGAAAAAGTGTCAACTTTACGAGATTATCGATTCGTAGCCAGCCCAATACGCAAACTCTTAAAGCTATCAGTTTTGTAAGACGGCCTTAGTGAGAAAGAGCGTTTTAGGCATGGCACCGCGCCTTTACAATAAATTGCCAGATGTAATAAAAAATTTGAATGATAGACAATTCAAACAAAAATTTAAACTGTTATTAATTGAAAAATTTTATTATACGACTGATGAATTTCTGAATGATAAATTAATGTAGACTTATTTATTTTTTTGACTGGAGATTATACGCAATAGACAATTTCTAGTTGTTGAATATTAAGAATGGTACTTTATAATTATTTATTTAAGCATTGACTGAAGAAATGGGGTGACTAAGGCAAAGTAAATCTCAGATGGCGCCACCATAGTTGGTCTCAATCTGACCAATGAGGTTAAGCTATTTTGAAATATATAATGACATTACCACATTTTCAACCTATGACGATGTTTGAGTACCAACTATGCTAGCGCCATTAGTTCCACAGTTAGACTCCCCATTATTTCATATTGCGATATTTTATAATTTTCTTTTTATCCTTTTTTTACTACCATTCTACTAATTTTGACATACCTACCAAATACGTTTACCTCTCGCATGATTAATATTTTTTTATTTCGCATGCAACCCTATATTTGTACAACTTTTTTCTTTTTTTTTTTTCGTATGGGAAATCATCAAATTACTTCTCCCGCTCTGGGCGGAGCAGGAGGGAGTGTCAGACTTTTACTGACTAAAACCCATCCATGTTCCTTCATCGCCCTTTGTGTTCCGGGGTCACGGTATCTCTTTCGAACAGTCCCGCAACCCCGGCAGGATATTTGTACGCCTCTTGGCATAACATAGCGACCTATCATTAATTTAGAACTGTATTAACTACCTATGTTACACAAATAAAATTGATGTTGATTTTAATTTAGCCTTCACTGTTAGAAAAAAGGTTCAGAAAAAGTACTACCTACCTTTCTTGGAGCAATGAAACTTTTAACAAGGTAAAGGCAATAAATAGAAAGTTGCCCCTGTAGGTGGACCCGGCTGTAGCAATTGCACACAGCAACAGAATAAATGATGGAACAACACAGCTGGGAGTCTATTACCAGTGAGACGAGCGAGACGTCCCAAATTAGTGCATTCTTTGTCTGCACTTCCAATCGATACGCGAAATACGGAGCTCTTTGTGGAGATCAGAATGAATAATACATGAAAGGCTGGCCAACCCTTCGGACTGGGAACCTAATAAAGAAAGGTTAAGCGTAAATATATCAGTTTGTGCCAATTTTCAGGCAAATAACAATTTTGCCAGTTTTATTACAAACTAACTTCTGCCCGGGGCTTCGCTCGCGTAAGGGTTGGAAACTGTCAAACGGTAACGTTTTAAATATAGCCAACTAGCACTTTGCCCGTGACTTAGTCCGCAGAAATTGTGATAGCTCGGCTAACATGCATGATATAAATATATTTTTTAGCATATAGCACCCACAATAATATAGCTTTCTGGTAGTGAAAGTTTTTTTTTGGAATTAGATCATTCGTTCCGGAGATTATGTAGGAGACATACTCGTACAAACTTACAAACAAATTTTATCTCTTTGTAATATTAATATGACACTCGGGGATAATGTAGCTTCCCACATAAGTAAGAATTTTTGTAATCGGATCTATAGTTCCGAAGATCCAAAACAACAAAACTTACGAGTTTTCACTGTACAGTCGTGGTCTTTGCTGCCTGACCAGTAAATTTTTTTTTCGCTTAAATCATGCGGAGGCGCCGAGTCACGCCCCTTTCAAGTTTAGGCCTATTATGAAAGCGTCAACTTTGGCGCGCAAAATAACAATAACTCGTTTGGCGTGCGTCATCAGAGCGCTCGGCCGATCGGTATCTTTTCATTCAATATTTCTGTACAAAGACAACGGGGCGGGGCTAGACAGTGTCTCAAAGATGTAAAGTGCAAGCAAAAATTAGCTTAGTGGTGATCAGGCGGGAGTGTCCTCAATAGTACATATTAGTTTAAATTCTGGTAATTTGTGTTTTGTTTCGTACGTTCAAACAACTAACATAATTATAGTACTGGACTAGTGGAAAAAAAATAACTAGAATGCAATGAAAAAATACAATCATGTCATTATTTACAGGGAGAAGCTCTGTTGTTTTATCCCGATTTTCTCTCAGTAGCAAATCAGAGTCTGTATCTGTGACTGGTAAAAACAGTCATTTGTTCTATCTGGTGAAATGTGAGTGCTATACCAAAATTTTCACCTCTGTCTAACGTGATTTACACGTTTAAACGTGATTTTTATTTTACATGATTTTAACTTCTTAGCCTTCTCTTCTGTGTAGGTCTCTTCCAAATTTCTCCACTTTTGGTGATTTTGTGTCACGGCTAACCAGCCTTATCGCTTATAAATAGCCGATTTAAAATCCGAACCTTGAAAGTTGGCGGCTCTGAGGAACAAAGCTCATTCCTGTATTACCACATTCATCAAACTGGGCCCAAGATGTTCGCTTAAGCGCAAGCTTCAATTAATACGGAGAAATTAATTAAAACTTCCAGCGTTTGGCTTTGTGTCGTGTGGGATATAATACGAATAAAATTAGCTGTAGCGGTTTCCTGCCTTCTGGAAGATTTCCCAGTAGCGTATATACAATTGTACACTTCATATTATGTTCCTTATGGCAATTTACTTGCGACATAACGCGCTCGAGGCTTTGAAATGACACATAATTATGAAATAGTGGAAAGTTATCTCTAAAAAAACAAGGTAATTAAAAAATACTGAATATAATTTTAACATTATACTTTTTTCATATTTGTATGTTGTTTTTTGTGTGTAGGTACATAATTATATAAATAAATTTTAAAAATTTTTGATGGCCGAAGTTTGAATCGAATTTTTTTAGCAGTCGGAGGACAGTATGATTGATTTGTGTTTGAAAACACGGTATATTGATTCAATACTATCTTTTTTTTCCGCTATACTTCGCCCGCTTGAGTGTCAAAAATTATCCAACGGGATCATACTATACCGGGATAGAAAGTATACTATGTTAGAAACCGGGTCACGGTCTATCTATATGCAAGGTTTTCGTTAAAATCTGTTAAGCCTTTAAAATCTAACAGAAAGACAGACAAATAGAGTTACTTTCGCATTTAAATGAAAATGGGTGTACCTTTGTCAAACTTCGGAGAAAATCAGCTTGTGGATTTATTCCGATATCTGGATAATAAATTCTTGGAATACCGTGTACCGAACTACCTAGTTCGGAGCAGAAGTTGGAACCATTGCAAACAGAGAGCGCATTTGTTTCAGCATTCTTGTGTGGACAATGTTATCTCTTCTTCAAACGATCGGGCGAAAGTTGTGCTATAAATAATGTAGCTTTGTTTATTTGTAGTTCAGTTGGTAAATCTGGAGCTCGTGGCTAACAAATAACAGCCGCTTTATATCATCAGTACAACCCTCTAAGTTCATTTTAACCCCACTGATGTTTTTTTCTTGAAATAGTTATTGAATGGGGTTTAATGAACTTAGACTTTAGAGGGTTGTATTAATGATTTTAAGGGTTATAATTCTGTAACCACATACGTGTTACTCGCGCGATCCGTTTTTTATCAAAATACAACCTGCCACTAACCTGCAAATTGCAATAAACCTAACAAAACTTGAATTACGTATGCTTCTCTGGCGCTTCCACCTTAAGGTAAAACGGGAACAATATTGCTTCGGGATGTATCCTTTCCTTATTTTTTTCCCACAATAACGAGATGTTCATTTTGTTATCTAAGAACCCATTTCCTGTGATTTGTAGCTTATTAGGGCGCTTGTTCACAAGCATCTTCATAGTCATTAAAAGCAGCAGTATTTCTTTAGAATAAGGTTACTTTTGGCCTAAAACTGTCGCTAAAGATAAATAATCATGCATCCCGTATTAAAACATAACATTACGCCTGTAATTCTCGAAGGGTAAGGTAGTGGTGTATCTTATAGTATACTCACATTGCGCCAGTTATGTTTAAGTTCCTTAGAATAGTGGGCGAGGTCATTGCCACCAACCTGGCACAAAATCCAGACTTTGTGGCTGCTACTGAGAAATTCCTGATGGAAAAACCTTGCACTTTGCCCAACCAGGGAATCGAACCCAGGACCTTATGCTCAGCAGTCGTGCTTGCGATCCCTGGACCAACGAGGCAGTCGTATTAAAAATACGTGTTTATCGACCGAGCAGTTTTCGAGAAACGAGAAATATGCAAGCAAGTTAATAATCTTTCTCGTTACCTCTCTTACTTCCCATCTTGCAAAGGTATGCAGCCATCCAAGGTTTTCCCGGAAAACTTATTTATTTGAAAGATAAAATGGAAAGTCGCTGATATCTAACACTTCTCACAAGTATTAAATTTTTCTCAGATATAGAAAAAATAATTGTTTTCATTACCTGGTAAAGCTGAGTAAATATTATGATAGTGATAAAACTTAATTGTTTTTCTTTTAATCGTTTTTAACACGAATTAGATGTCATGAAAAAAATTAAACAGGATGAACCGTACCGTAACGGTAAATAAATACTGTTACTGTATGCCTGCAACGTCCCACAATTGGGCAAAGGCTCCTCCCCATGACTTCCAGTTCTTCGTATTTAGTCCTACCACCTTATTTTTCTTTAATTGCCTATCAAGTGTCCCACTGCTGGGAAAAGGCCTCCCCTTTCTTCTTCCAAACCTTATCTGTGCGATATCTGGCCAAGAGTTCAACCTGCAAACAAGATTAGCTCGTCACACCACCTTCGCCCGCGGTCTACCCCAACGGCGATATCCTCCGCTAGGCGTCCAGTGAGCCACGATCTTATTTTATTTTTATATTTTAGGAAAGTTAAAAAAAAAAATGGTTTCGATTCTGTTGTGCACAAACTAAACTTAATTTAGGCTATTGCTACCTTTTACTAAAAGGCAGTGCGAGAAAAGGACGGTTATAGCTATGAACTAAGTTACGAGATGTCAAACTAGTTTATGCCTTGCGCTTCACCGTGTTTTTAGTCGACATGTTTTTACGTGCACCCTTCATTTTTAATGGAAATATTAGTTCCAACTAATTTTGACAGCTCCTAATTACGTCCGTATTTTTCTCGTTTTATTAGAGAGAAATAGATAGCAATAGCCTAAATTAAGTTTAGTTTGTGCACAACAGAATCGACACCAATGTATAACTAAATTGCCAATTGCAAGCCTTCACAGATAAATACAATATTATTACTTCCTTAGAGTATATGTTACCTTATACATATTTAGTTAGTTTATCTTTGCCCACCTCTCCGGGTGCATTTGCGCTACGTGGCCAGCCCACTTTAGCTTAATAAATAACGGAGAAATATCCATGAAAAAAAAACCTAAATAACAATTCTTATTCCTTTCCCAGTTGTTATTTTGTCAAATCGTGAATCGAGGCAAGTCAAGTGGCGTAAAGTGTACTTGAGGCACTTGACTATAATTGCTTAAAATATAAATGTAAGCCACCGCAAATCGTCCTGAATGGTTCAAAATTGAGCTTCTATTTACACTTGTCCATTCAAAGCTGTTAATGAGTTGTGTGTTAATATTTTTGTGTAAATTACTTCAGCTCAACAAGCTCCCTTGTGGTTGGTTGAATGGAAACAAATTTGAATTTTATGTCACTGCTCCATAAACGAGCTCGCTTGAAGCAGTCTAACGGCCATTTTAAAATAATTTACTAGACTAGCCGGTTTCGGTAGGTTGCTCTGTCTGTTTGACATTTTGCTTACTAGTTCTGTTTTGCGGTTAGAAACAAAACGTCACAGAAAAGTTTTCTTTGACGTTTCTATGAATCAAGTGGCACGTAGGTGACACGGATAGGATATTCTTTGTTTATAGAAACACCGATAGCTATGGAAGAAGGCACTTTAACCAACAGTTATACGTAAGTAAGTTATAGAAAACGGCCGTTAGTCAAGCAGTATTACTGTTGTAGGCTGATGATGTTGATGATACACTTCATACATCAAGTTTGCAGTTTCATCAAGAAGATACCTATTTTAATGTATTGAACTACCACTGTTGGCTGCGTCGTTGGTCGAGGTCCTGGGTTCCATTCTCGGGTCGGGCAAAGTGTTATTGGGTTTTTCCATCAGGAATTTCTCAGTAGCAGCCACGGAGCCTGGATTTGTGCCTGGTTGATGGCAATTGGTTCTCCCCTATTACATGAGACGAAAAATGTACTATTGGTACACCTCTGCCCAACCCTTCGGGGATTACAGGCGTTATATTATTATCTACAGCCTCCGAGTTCTAGATCACCAGGAAAAATACTGAATAAAAATGTTACTAATTTTGTAACTACTTTTTGTAAATATTTAATTATAGTCCAGTCAAATTAGCTCAAAAAATAGGGGTAAGGTTACAATAATTCGCATAGAGCTAAAAATTGGTTAAAAGTTCCAATCGATCCGACCTTTGTAAAAAAAAAAATTCAAGGTCAAAGGTCGTGTAAATGGGTTTGTTGGCTGAAAAATGCAAAAAACCCATTTACGCGACCTTTGCCCTTGATATTTTTTTTTGCAATGGTTTTTGTAACCTTGCATGTCTTATTTGACTGGCCTAATTAGATACTTGGCTATATATAAAAGACTTACACAAAAAAAAAAGAAATAACATCAAGAATTTCATTTTTAACATCCAAAAAACGTTGTTTGTCGAGTACGTTGCTAAATCCTTTTATAAACATACAAGGGTATTTTTTGCGCAACCATTACATTATCTATTCTACTTTCGTATGTGAATAAAACACGAACGGAATGGCTAATCGAACACGGAAGCGACATTCAAGAAATACTCTGTTTAAAATTTCAATACATGTCCCCATTGCATGCTCATTTTAATACTATCTGTGTATTTATTGACCTAACTTTTTTTATTTATAAAAGCAAATTTATTCGATTGCAGAACGTAGGAACATCGATATTTTACTAAGAGAAAGAACAATAGGACCACAACAACTGAAGTACAACTTAGCCTAATGGGAGATCGGGCTAATTTGTACCTGGAGCGGCCCACCTGGTTTCGTACTCGGCTTATGAGACTTCCAGGTGCGCCATGGGATTTGGCAGCCCCTGCAGGGTCAACATAGTCAGCTGTAGAATGGGGATGACTATAATTCACCATCCGGGCAGGTTGCGCGTCACTTCGCTAAAACTACCGAACAAATAATAGATGACAAAAAAAAATCTAATTAGTCCGTCAGATAGATTTCCAAAAAATATTGCACACATATTTTTTCTTTTTTCACGTAAACAACAGTGCGTCGAAAACTCGTGTGACGTTACAGTTTTGTACATTTTTACTCAACTGTGACGTCACAGGGACTCTTCGTCGTAACACACACTCGTCTTCTACTCTCATCTTTGACACGTTGCATCTTCGTAATTTTTTATTAATTTGATAAAACACGTATTCAATATTTTTCGATAATCTAACTGACGGACTAAACAGAATCATATTTTTTTTAGTCAGTCATCATCCCTATTGAATAAGCTTTGCAAAGTTTATCATAGAAGTCTTGAAGCCTAACAATTAAATGTAAATGCCAACCAGTGGGAAACTAAGTAAGTTTCTAGGCATTCCTAACTTGGGACTGCGGTAACTACGCTAGCTTCAACTAAGTTAATATAAACTGTTAAGCATACAACTTCTAGTCCAGTTTCTAATGATTGAGCTATATTCTAAGGCTTTAGTTATACCTAAGTTTATTAAGTTTTTACCGTTAATAAATAATGTGCGTCAATATTATAAGCATTTGTTGTTTATTACTGCGTTGTTGTGGAGATGGTAAACTTGTACCTCACATAAATATTTTTAGCAAATTCTTGTCAATATTATACAGAGCGGTGTTTCATCATTTAATTTGGTAATATAGACGAAATAATCAAAATGTAGGACAGCTATTTGCGACGTTGCCGACTTCCAGAATGTATAGCCATTTTTTTTTTTTTCGTTTGGGAAATCATCAAATGACTTCTCCCGCTCTGAGCGGAGCAGGAGGGAGTGTCAGACTTTGCCCGTGGCCCCGGAACACAAAGGGCGATGAAGGAACATGGATGGGTTTTAATCAGTAAAAGTCTGACACTCCCTCCTGCTCCGCCCAGAGCGGGAGAGATCATGTGATGATTTCCCTTCCGAAAAAAAAAAAAGCACTTCTCTCAGCAGTTAGTACATAACGAAACTTATGAAAGCATTCAAACTCCTAAAGCTGACCTTAGCATAGGCCAAAATCGTTCACAAACTCCTTCCATCCGATAGATGGCGTGCAACTTATGCAGAATCGTTGCATATTGGCCGTCAAGTCCTAGTGTATGCAAATGATTGCAAATGCCGATGTCTGCGTCAGATTGAGTCTGCCTGCGACGGCTTACTAATAGCAATTGCATGTTTAGGTTCAAAGTTTGATTGGCAATCTAGGTTGAATGTAAGTCTATAAGATCTTTCTTGAAGTTACTAAGTGTTCCTAATTTGTTGTTCTATATTGTAAACTAGCACTTCACGTTATGGTTGAAAATTATCACACGGTAACGCTTTCAATATTATTATAGCCTAAAACACCGGGGATGATACAGCATAAGCATAGCATAATCAGCCTATAATGTCCCACTGCTGGGACACACGGCCTCCTCTCTATGACTGGGAATGGACTATAATCCACAACGCACAAAAAATCGAAGACATGTGACATCTACCAACCCTGGGCGGTTGGTAGATCTCGGATCACATGTCATCTAATTTTTGTTTCTAAGACTTGCCGGTTTCCTCACGATGTTTTCCCCTTACCGTTTTGAGAGCAGTGGTGATAAAATAAATTACACAAATGATTGCGCTAGCCTGGGTTCGGGCCGCCACCGCTGGGCCAGCGCGGCTCTCAGGGGATGATATAATTACCCATTATTGAAAGAATTTTCTGAAACGGATCAGTAGCTCCGAAAAGTACCCCGTGTTTCCAAACCCTTATAATTACAGGTTAGCGTTTACAGGTTAGCATTAGCGTTTTCTGTTAGTCTTTCATCACTGCGATCTCCAATCCGCCTGCCAAGCATGGAGATTACGGCTTATGTCCAGCAGTGGACGTTATGGGCTGTTGTTGTTGTTGTTGTTATAATTACAAAGTTTACCTCATTTTAATATTGATATAGATAAACAGAGGTAAATATCCTGAATCACCTGTTACAGTTAGTTTGTAGAATGTTTCTTGAACGAGTCTTTGTTATTGTTTTGACCTATTCTAGTGACAAGGAGTAAACATCCCGATCGGCATAACGATGAACTTCAGCAGAAACTTTTATCCTATTTATAAACCTCTTTAGGGAGTGAGTTTGTATTTCCGTTACATGGACCTCTTGTGCAAAACATGCTTCAAACC
This sequence comes from Xestia sexstrigata, assembly GCA_941918905.2. Taxonomy (NCBI): domain Eukaryota; kingdom Metazoa; phylum Arthropoda; class Insecta; order Lepidoptera; family Noctuidae; genus Xestia; species Xestia sexstrigata. The sequence goes on from OW799214.2 coordinate 14,948,771, forward strand.
TCAAGTTCAGCCTGGATCTGACAGTGAATGAATGAATGAATTTGTATCATGTAGATATGTTTTTTCAACAATGACTATTTTCAGCTTTCTGACACAGATGATATCAGCCATTTTCAACGCGGAGCAAGAAAAAAATTCTGGAATGATATATAATGGGTCAAAACGGAAACAAACTACTTCTACAATTTAGTAACCGTTGTATGTTAGTATGTTAATAAAATACTTAGTTCAGTATTTTATTATTTTTTACTTTATTTTATGTGACATGTATTGATTTGACATGAATACTTATTTTGTTAAGTATTTTACTTTTTTATTATTATTGTGACATTTATTGTTAATTTTATTTTATTTATTTTTGACATTCGTTTTGTAAATTAGTGTTAATTTTATTTAATTATTGTGAATGTGAGGACCATGTGGGTCACATATTTTATTTTATTTTTTTCCCCACGACTGTCTGGCAGTTTGAGTACTATAAGCGACCTACCCAAATGTCCTTTCTTTGGTATTGTTCGTCGTTTCGTTAAGCTCCTTGAGTTATAAGTCGAGCTACACGATAACTGACAAATGCTTGCACTGACTGAACAGGTTCACTCAAATCTGTGTGGTTCTTTCTTCAAAAGATCATCTCACACACTAATCTGCATAGTCCTCATCTGAATTGAACAAGATTATGTCTGGCCTTCAAAAGAGATTATGCCCTTTGAGTTTGTTTCGGCTGTTTCTTCTCAAAGTAGTCAGGTACGAAACACCGGCCCCATCTAGTTTTAAAAAAAATGACGTGTAAAAGTGTTTGCAAGAACCTACTTGCAAAAATAAACATCATTTCATCATATGTCATTTAGTAATAATACCTTTATGAGGATAGATACTGAGAAATACAAGACAATCGACGAACCCAAAAGATTTTTGAAAACGCATACTATACAAAAAAAACAACACTACTCTAATAAAGTTCTACTTATAAACTAGTCAATGATTGACGTCTTCTATTGGTTAAACTCATAATCATATCCTATTCAGAACACGTGGTTACTACACTATTCTCATAATATAGGTCTAAATATAATTGGGTTGTAATTAGATCCACGCGTTCCTTTGTAGTGCTTTCACGACCTTCACTAACGATGATCATGTAAAATTCATTTGTGTAACAGTAATTAACAATGTTTGTACAGAATACTAGCATTTGGCCCAGCTTCGCTTTTTGACACTAAATAGGACGGGAGGATTGAAAGGAGGCCTCGCGGGTTCAATAGAAATGGAAAGAGTGGACGGAGGCAAAGAGCAGGCTAAGAAAAAACAAAGATAGCTGCTTGCACTTGATCGCATGTCGCCTGATGTGAAGCGATGATGCGGCCTAGGGTGGAGCAGGCGTGCCTAGAAGAAACCATTCAACTCGAACCTTAAAGGGAATGATCAGGGACCAGAAGTCGGCAGGGAATTCCATAGACTGGCGGTTCGCACGATAAATGTGGAAGCAGAGCGCTTTGTTCGGGTTCGTAGAACTTCAACCATACAACAGTGATGCTTCGCCGTCTCTCTTCTCGTCCGATGCCATTCCATCATCGGATGGGAAGAGACGATTAACGGAAATAACAGAAATGTTTAAAATATTGTACACACACACACTCAAATATACACTCAGGGATTTATTAAGCTTCCCATTTGTGAAAGACTTTTCAGAATCGGATCCGTAGTTTCGAAGATTACACTCTACATCCAAACTTACTTGTACACCGCTTGTACCCCCTTTTAATATAAAGTATAGATTACCTTCAAATCGTCATTAACATTATGTTGTGGAACAATCTCGCTGTGTTAGGGTTTATCTTTTTTTTTTATCATCTGTGGCCTTGATGCCACATATTGTGACGATGGTACGATGGCCTTGCATTCAGCAGCTCACAATAGAGTTTGTTCGGATTCCTCTATTCTATGCCTGATTATATCAACGTGTGCGTTATGTATGTTTAAAGATTTACCACAGACCTTTCCTGATGTCCTTGCTAGTTGTGTTTTCCATGGTAGTCAAAGCTTCCATAATCTCTTTGGATATTATCTTTATTTGATGAGATTCCGGATACTTTGAAAGGCTATCAGAATCAATGCCATAGAAAAAATATGATTGCATATATTTCAGTGATGTCTTGAGGCAAAATTATAAATTTGCCAATGAGGGATTTTCTTTTTTAATACTCTTCCTCGAAAACTGTTTTTTTTTGCACTACAATTAGATTCAACATGCCATGTATTTCACAAGCGTGCGGTTTTCTCATTTTCCAACACGTGTGCGGAAATGAAAATTGCCACAGATAACTATACCTATACTTAGTCCAAATTGGTTCAACGCCTAAAGGCCTATAGTCGGCGGTGTTTGTTTTTTTTTTTTAATCTCGACAAAGAGTTAAGCGTCTTTACGGTGTTCATATTTTTTGAATATTTAAATAGTGTTTCTATATAGAATATCATCAAAAACCATGATTGTTAAAATAAAATAAAAGTTTATGAACAAATTAACATTTATTTGTGTTCTAAACTCAAAAATATTTTAATTTTCTATTTTTCATATTAGGCTGTTTAGCGGCTTTATACCTTTGCTTCTCCTTCAACCTGGCGAAAGCAACGCGCGGAAAAAAAAGGAAATTTAAATCATACTTTCCTAATTATTCATGACAAAAATAATTGTCGTTTTTTTATTTTATTTCTTCAAAAGTGTATTGAAAAACGTCGTTTCATACACGTGGACATTTTTTATTGCAGTTCTCGGCTCAATAACAACCTCGCCTGCGGCTCGGGTGTTAATTCCGCCTCGAATACAATAACAAACTTTCTCTACTTGTATCAAAATGTACTATTTCAACTCTACCATAGTCGCTGGATAGATGGCGCTGAACTTGGTAAGTTACTCCAAGGAACAAAACGTCACATCATTTCACTTGAATCGGAAGCTTAAGCAAACGAAAGTGTCAGTCAACGAGCGTATGTGACGTTTTTTTCAAGCGTTTTGGCTAGTAACGTATTCAGTTCAACGCCATCTACAGAGTTCTTGGAAACTGTGTTTTTTTTAAATACTCAAAGACCTTGCAAGCAGATTTTCACTAATTTGTTCGCGTTGTTCCACCTAACGTAGAGGTATTCATGTTGTTGAAAGGAGCTATGTTAGACTTTTAAATAAAACCTTGTTACTCAGTGTTCGAAATATTCTTGGATTATTTACCTGTTTAGTTATAACTATGATGAACAGTATGTAGGCGTTGAGCAGCAGACCGATGGCGGAGATGACGGTGACGGCAACGCTAAGCGCGAGTGTCACTGCCGCCTCCTCGGCCCGCGCTTCCGTCCCGTTCACCTCCATGGGGCTGGGCTATGCCTGTCTCCGTCTTGCTTCACCCTAACCGTTCCATGCTGGGCCGTTGAACGTGCGCTGCTCCATTCTGTTTGGTGACGTCACCTCACTGCGGATGCCGCGTTCCATAGCATCTCACTTGGGATGATCTGGAAAAGAAAAAAGGACTATGAGGATCAGATATTAAAGCGTCCTTGAGAATGTGGAAGGAGAGCCACGTGACTAGGACATGACTCAGTTGAACAATGAACGAAATAGCACAGAAGAAAGGCAATAGTCCGAGCAATCTAGAGATCACATTTCGTGTAAGTACAGTCGTTAAAAACTCTCAAAATATAGATTTCTTTACGATTAAAGACCTATTTCAATTACGATTCGAGCCATTTGGACAAATTTTGACTTTACTAATTTGAATGCAAATCATAATACCAACACCATATCCTAAGAGCGCATTGAGACTACCTTACTCTTCGCTACCTTTATAAACAAAGGTCCGTCGAAAAGTCGAAAGTTAATCGCAAAAGCATCGGCTTGCCTAGAGACCAACAATACGGCAAGCCAATAAGGCAAGCAGACTGTTCAGAAACCCTTACATCATGAAGAGTTTTATGGGTAAGCGGCCAAGTTTTTAGATTTTTATGAAAGTACTATCGAGGACACTCTCGCCTGATCACGACTAAGCTAATTTTTGCTTGCACTTACAACATAGAAACGCTCTCTAGCCCCGCCCCGTTGACTTTGTATATAAATAATGAATGAAAAGATACCTATCGGCCGAGCGCACTGACGACACACGCCAAACGAGAGTTATTGTTATTCGCGCGCCAAAGTTGACGCTTTCCTAATAAGCCTAAACTTTAAGGGGGTGTGGCTCGGCGCCTCCGCATGATTTAAGCAAAAAAATATAATTAACTGATCATGGGGAAAAGATCACGACTGTACTGTCACTACGCAAAAGGGCCACAGATGCTCATATTTTTAAACCCATCAAAATGATTTGTAGAAATAACACATGTACGTAATAATAAAACCTGAGGCAGTACTTTATTTAAATGCTATCCATGTTTCTCCAAAAACATGTTATTTGTATTCTAGTAAGTAACGTTTGTAGATTTGTAATAATACGAGTGTAGACGTCTATTAGCATTAGATTACAAGTCTAGTAATGGAACAAATGTATACGCAATTAATTGAATTGTTGTACAAGCTTTGATGATTACTCAGTACGTGTTTTCACTTGAGTCTGGCACTAATTAGATATAAATGTTTGAATTTGGTTAATTGTACCAACAAATATATTACCAACAGTATCTTTAGAAAGAGATAAACAACATTGTGTAGCAAAAATACATAACGAAAATGAGATTACCTACACATGCACATTCATAATACAACTACGTTTAATAAACTCCTTCACTCCTAGTTTTTAATTTCTGTTAAAATTGTACTTTCAAATTTGTTTCTATTTTGCCAAGATTTTGTTAACACACTTTTTAGTAAAAGGTTTTTGTATCACAGTGACAGCAGAACACTGACTCCTAAGTCTCAGGATCTCCTAGTGTGGGAGTCAGGGTTACTCTATCTGTATTACCTTTATTTCACTGAAATTCATGTGATCTAGACTTAAATCAATGTTGAAGGTTTTTGTATAAATAAAGATTTTTATTATTATTATTAGATCTTTCATTTCAAAGATGGTAAAAATTGGTTATAAATATAGGTCGGTTAGCGTTTGCTCGTAGCTTCTGTGTGCCAATTTATTTTTGCGTGAAAAACAAACAATACAGACATCGCATTGTCACAAACTTTCGCATTTAAAATAATAGTAAGAAGACCCCGTTTCCAGGCTCTCTTTTAATAATTTGTATTATACTTCTGTCTATAAATAAAAATATATTTATATATAAACCGGATGACTTTTTTATCACTTTCAATGGGTATATTAGGTGAACGGAATAGTAGCTTATGGCACCTAGATTTTTTTTTTCATTTTTCCACAGCTTAGAAAAAAAATGATCCATCATCAAAAAACATCATAAAAAAACGAATTTCAAATCATACGCATTACGCGTATGATTTGAATTTCGTTTTTTTTTTTATTTTTTTTCTGTGTATATAAATATATATATAAAATGCAGCTACACAACGTTGTTTACCTCTTGTAAACAACGTTGTGTACCTAGAGCAAATACATAGCGAAAATGAGATCTTTCTTTTCAAAGATAAGTAGTAAAAATTGGTTAAAAAGATTTAAAAAAAGTAGACTATAACGTTTGCCCACAGTTTTACCCGCGTGAAGGTCGTTAATAATCCCACAAGAACGTGCTACTACTTGGGTAAAAAGTATCCTAATATAAGAGTCGATAGTCTACTGATGAAAATTAATGCCTACGTGTGGGTCCTTACCAGACAAAGACCTGTGAGCAAGTAACACTTTAATCTAAATCGATAGCGCTCATAATCTTGTCTCAAAAAGATTGAGCGTTATTTTAATGTACCTAATAATTTGATGTTGAAATAAATATGTAGTTTGAAATTTTTTTCATTTTTTTTTAAATCGGAATCCGTACAAAAGGTAACACAGCCTGACAGACAGAGTTACTTTCGCATTTTACATATTAAAATGAAAATAACTTCCTAGCCATTTTCCTTTGAAGACACACACGGCCCTATGTCCGACAACCACAGAAAAACACTTTTTCCTACAATGAAACTAGTCTTCTGATAAAATCACAAATACCAACTCCAATTATTCTCTATCATGACGTTGAGTAACACATAGGAATCACTGTAAACGTAACTAGTCCGTCGATAGACAGACACATGGCGTGTCGAATAGTGAGATACGAAGAGATACGGTCGATCAGACTCCTACTCACTAAAACCATACGGCGTTCGTCCTCGCAAATTCTGGATCCATCCAGAAATTGTGTGTGTGTGTGAACAATAGGCGAGACGACAAAAAAAAACTAATTAGTCCGTCAGTTAGATTATCAAAAAATATTTGACCCGTGATTTTTCTTCTGTTACGTAAACCAAAATTGACGAGGATATGACGCTTTTAAAATTGTGAATACGTCACGCCTTGGTATTATTTTTAGCTAGTTCTGACGTCACGAGCCCCCTCTCCCGAGTTTTGATGCGTTTTATCTTTGTCAATATTCATTGATTTACAAAAACAAAAAATACGTGTCCATTAATTTCCAATAAATAATAATAATTTTAATAATAACAGAATATCAAGCCAGCATGGCAACAGAGGTTAGAAAAAGACATAGAAAAATTAAGAGCAGATATTGGTAGACTTACACAATACATTAACAACAACAGATCATGTAAAGTAGTTAGGAGAGTTGAGGCAATTTTTAGAAGCCATTTGATCCATACGTGGCACGAGAATAACAACAAAAAACCAGAGGAGTTCTTAGACACTATAAAACAAAAGTTGGCGCTTGAAGTTCATAGGCTCAGAAGATACAAAAAAGCACAACAGCGCAAAAATGATAACGCCATATTTGCCACCAATGAAAAAATATTCTACAGAAACCTAAATAAACCAAACACTGACACAAATCACGACACTAACACAGACACACCTGACCAACCTACAAAAGAACAATTAGAAACATATTGGTCTAGTATTTGGGAAGAACAAGCACGACACAATGAAGAAGCGACATGGATAACAGAGGAAGAAACAAAATGGAGAGCGATAGATGAAATGGAGTTCGTAGAGATTACAGAGGCCGATATCACACATATAACAGGCAGATTACATAATTGGAAATCTCCTGGTATAGACAAAGTACACAATTTTTGGTTCAAAAAGTTAACTTCATTATACAAACCAATAGCAAGAAACTTAACACAAATCATATTAGGAGAACAAAATACACCAGAATTTATTGCAACGGGCATAACATACATGCTGCCTAAAACTAAAAATTCACCACACCCTTCCCAGTACAGACCAATCACATGTCTACCTACAATATATAAAATATTAACATCAGCAATAACAATGAAAATCAACACACACATTGAACACCACAACATAATGGCGGAGGAGCAGAAGGGCTGCAGACGGGGCCACATGGGATGTAAAGAACAGTTAATAATAGACTCCACTATACATAAACATGCGACTGCAAAGAATAGAAACCTTCATTGCACCTATATTGACTATAAAAAAGCCTTTGACAGTGTTCCTCACTCTTGGTTGATACAGATACTAAAAATTTATAAAGTAAATTCAAAAATAATAGAATTCCTATCCAACATAATGACACAGTGGAAAACCACACTTCAAATAAATTGTAATCAAAGTAATGTTACTACGCGACAAATATTTATCAGGAAAGGTATCTACCAAGGTGACTCTCTTAGTCCCCTGTGGTTCTGCCTCGCACTTAACCCTCTGTCTCATCTGCTGCAGCATTGCGGGGCCGGATATTGTCTCAAACACACCACAGAACAAACAACAATCTCACATCTCATTTACATGGACGATATTAAACTATATGCACAAACCGAAAAAGATATGAAGAAACTAGTAGAAGCTACAGCAGAGTTCAGCCAAGATATTAATATGCAATTTGGTCTGGATAAATGTAAAACACTTCACATTATACGCGGCAAGATACGACCCGGCAACTATGCAGTAAATAACACAGACACCATAACAGCAATGGAACCCTCCGACTTATACAAATATTTAGGGTACACACAATTGAAGGGACTAGATCACGTCAGGATTAAAGAGATACTTACTGCAGAATTCAAGAGGAGACTCAACGCTGTATGTAAAACCCAATTGTCTGGAAAAAATCTCATCAAAGCCTTAAATACATTTGCCATCCCCATATTAACATATTCATTCGGAGTTATTAAATGGACAAAAACAGACACAGAACAATTAGAACGAACCACACGCACCACTCTTACAAAACATAATAATTTGCATCCTAAATCTGCCATAGAGAGACTTACCATAAAAAGACAAAACGGAGGGAGAGGCCTAATAGACATCCAGTACCTATGGTGGAAACAAGTTTGTAGATTAAAAACTTTCTTTCACACAAAATCTCTAACTAGTAACATCCATAAAGCCATAGCCCAAAATGATCATAATTACACTCCACTAAACTTATATGAACAATCAGACACTTCACACATTATTAACGAAGACCCGCAGACACAAAAAATTTATGACTGGAAGAAAAAAGTTCTTCATGGCCGACATCCCCATGACCTAGAACAATCACACGTCAACGCAGTTGCCTCAAATAGATGGCTCAAAATAGGTAATTTATTCCCAGAAACTGAAGGATTTATCATCGCTATACAAGACCAGATTATTAACACCAAAAACTACAGAAAATTCATTATCAAAGATCCTTCAGTAACAAATGATAAATGTCGCAAGTGTCCCACGCAGCCAGAAACCATCCAGCACATTACAGGAGCATGCACAACTCTGACGCAGACAGACTACACACACAGGCATAATCAGGTAGCAAATGTTATTCACCAAAGATTGGCAGTTCAATACTCACTCATACAAGACACAAACACTCCATACTACAATTACACACCACAAGCGACGCTCGAAAATGATAGTCATAAACTTTACTACGACCGCGCCATTCTTACCGACAGGACAATTCACTATAATAGACCAGATATTATACTACAAGATAAAATAAATAAAGTCACTTACCTAATAGATATCGCAGTTCCCAACACTCACAACATACAAAAAACAATCACCGAAAAGATTAGTAAATACGCAGAACTCAAACAGGAAGTAACAAGAATATGGCGACAGGAGAAAGTTTATGTCGTCCCTATAGTTCTCTCTACAACTGGTGTTATTCCGAATCACCTTCTCCATAGCCTTAAATTACTTAGTCTAAAAGAAACGCTCTACATTACCCTGCAAAAAGCCGTAATTTTAAATACATGCCGAATTGTCAGAAAGTTCATGCAAATAGAAGAAAACGAAATAGGTCCTCATCACAACACACTCTCAACATAACAAACCACACGCTGCATTTCCTTCGGTCTCGACCCGTAAATGTAGTTGGAAACATGGAAGTACCAGTAAGCTGAGAAGCAAAAGCACATTATAAAAATAATAATAATAATCTAATTTTTTGATACTGTCGTCATGCCTATTACGCTAGCAGTGCTATATGTATACAGGGTGACAGGGTGTCAGGGAAATTCAACCTATTCCATGAAAGAGGTTATACTAGAGGTCATTAGCAACAAATTAAGTCCTGTTAACTAGGGGTCAAAACTGGATTTCCAAGTTTCCCTGTCACCCTGTATAATTCAACATTACCTATACATGATTGTAAGCGGTCACACCCCTATTTATTAAATTCTTTAAGCACACAAATATACAAAGGCAGCGTTATGCCATAAAGAGTTACAGTCAACCTTTGGGAGGTGCAAAGACAAAGTGTGGTAGGTATTTCATTTTTTTTTCCTCCCCTTGTTCCATTCTACTTGGGGTCGGCGCAACACGTTTTATTCTTTCATTCCTCCCTGTCAGACGTCACGTCATCATTGTCTCCTTTCTCTTTCATAACATTCCTCACACAATCCGTCCATCTTTTCTGTGGCATTCCTCTCCATCTCCAGCCATCAACATTCACGTCCATCACTATTTTAGTCACATGCGTTTCAGGTGTTTTTCGCGACATCTGTTGACGATCGTTCGAAACCATGACCGAAGTTCGTGACCACTGGATCGTCGTTAGCTTTCCTATAATAAAATCGACCGTATAGGCTTGTTACACGGTCGATTTTAGTAATGGCAGTAAAAGTCAACTAGAACATCAACCCGTGTAAGCCCCGAATCACATTTTCCAATATTGCATGTCACAGAAAACGCGAAACACCCCTAAATGCAATGTCATTGACAAATGACTATTCTAAAATACGATCGGGAGACACGGCAATGGGAATGCTCGGTCTACATACGTATTAACAGAGATTTGAATCTATTTACATTTAAATCAAAAGTTTAACTTAGTATTGTTTCGTCTAAGTTTGACTGAAGAATAGCTGTCGCGTTTATCAAAGACTAACTTTAAACGGGATCATACTACCGAGATAAAAAATCCAATGTATTAATCCAGGTCTTCTTGGTCAACCTGGTGTCAGAGTCTATATGCCATGGCTTTAGATGCCGTCGAGAAATATTTCTCAGGTCTCTTGTCTACAAATGCTGCTACGTATTCAAAATAGACTACGACTACGCTTTAATATCAGCACCTATTCACGAGTCGTAATATTCAACAACTGACACACAACTACAACTAATCCTAAATGAGCCGCAGAGACAAGAGCTGTTGATTGTTTTCGATAGTATCTGGAGTGTGTAACAACTTCCTGGCTGCCCTTGCTTCGGAAGCCAGAATACAGGCTCCTAAACTTTGGGATTCATCGCCGAAGTAGTTTTAGATGATTTTGAAGAAGTAGTTTAGGATAAAGTTTGTTCAGCATTATACATAAATAGCGTAATATGTCAACATTCAAACCATTTATCATTATCATCATCTGCCTAGCCTTTTCCCAACCATGTTTGGGTCGGCTTCCAGTTTAACCAGACGCAGCTGAATACCAGTATTTTACTAGGAGTGACTGCCTATCTGCCCTCCACACCCAGTTAGTACTGAGTAATACAAAACCCCTTGGTAAGATTGGTTGTGAGACTTTCGGCCTACTGACTACCTGAAAAGCCATTAAAAATGAATATAAAACAAACTAGTAGCATATAGGAATCCAACATGTACAGTTACAGGAACTAAATGTCGACAGCCGTTACCATTAATCGCTTACAAAAACTAATTACGATAAATTATTCAGCGACACACAACACACCCATAGCGTGTCTTTAATACCGATACACCTATTTTTAGCCCCATTACTGTTATAGTAGCCATAGAAAAATAAATCAACGTCCTTCGATCGGTTTCCCATAACAATCGACATTGTTATGTCGACTATTTACGATCCGTCCGTACTTGGCAAGGTCAAGGAATGAACCAAATCAATTATCATAAAAGTAGAGGTCGATGAAACGTTGGGAGCATTCTTTCAGATCTAAAGACGCGTTGTTATTTTCTATTGTTTTTACTTTTTAGAAATGGTTTTTAAAGAGTAATGTAGTGGGCCACCGGTGTCTGGCGCAGGGTCCAAGGTGGTTAATGGCTCCAGAGAGAGGGACCTCCTTAAAATGTGGGCTGTATCAAGGAGTACTCCTTTCTGAATCTGATTGATCCAACTGCCTAGCGAGACCCACGAGAGATGTTCGTCGATGCTCTTGGCCATCAGGCCATTGGCCGTAACGACTATCGGTAATTGCTGTGGGTATATTTTGTTCATTACATTGTGTAATTATTTTAAACCTTACAATTGCCATTATCATTAAAAGCTCGCGAGGTCATATCATTCCTAATAACCAATTTAATCCCACTTGAAGAAGAGCAATTATTATCTTTCTTTTAGTTGCTTTCAGTGTACCAAAGTCAAAGTCAAAACATTAATATTATTAAAAATACTTTTGTTTTGCTTAGTAATAGAATTTTCAAAGAAAGATTCGCATGGAGAAGAATGGGCAAGAAACTCCACCATTACTCTGAAACTGGAGCAATATTATTAAAATGAATTTTACAGAAATCACTTACAAAGCTGACATTTTACATATAATTTTTATTATTATTATTATTATTATTATTATTTTTTTTTTTTTTTTTTTTTTTTAATTTTCATTTTTTTGTTATTATTTTTTTTTTTACATATAATTTCGTTTCATCCGGTTCTGAAGCTAAGCTCATATGAGAGCTGAAAATTGGATCTTCTTTTAGCGGCCGCCGACTGCGCCGGGATTACGACGATACAGTAGCGTACCGGCTCGGATGAACCCGGTCCGGTGATGGATTCGAGGGGAACGGCAACGTTGCGTCATATTCACGGTTTAATATTGAGTTACTTCCGCTGCGTTGAACTGAGGTTTTCAGTCATCTAGTTTTGTTTGGAAGAGTGACTGACCTGTCCTATCTACATATAAAATAAAAATCAACGGTCGTATGTCAAAGGATCATCACTTTAGAACGGCTAGACCGAATTGCGTTTTTTTTCAACGTGTTTGTAATTGTTAGGACCAGGTATGTATGAAAAAAAGAGATTTGATTTTGCCTGATGCCCCTGCTTGGGTTCGAACCCACACTCAAGCCAGGGCGTTATCATTAAGCCACCTAATGCTCGTTGACTATATTATGGCATAATATTTCAATAATAAACAAATAGTTTCAGTTTATTCCAACGTTGATGTTTTTCAGAAAAATAATCAATAAATACCAAACCAGTAAAGAAATACCAGAACAGATTTAAAGCAAGTACAGAAAACGAAAGGTCAATTTGTTACTTAGAAACAAACTCAACGGTTAGGAAATGAAAACATTAATGCGAATCACAACTCGGAGAGCGAAATAGTTGAAGTTGTAATTTCTCATGAGAGCTAACCAGTTTCACCTCAGGGAGGGTTTCCACGATTGGAGTGCTATTACAAATAATATGTCGATTCTGGTAGCAGTTAATAAGGTGTTCGGCAGGTGAGGCAGTATTACAGGTTGTCGGTATTGTTATTAGCCTTTGAACGAACTGTGTGCCAATAAAAACGTTGATGACATTAAGTCGAAAACATGGTATATATGTATTATGGAAGATACTCGTATATGGTGTTTTTTAGATAATGACTGATTTATTTTGAATGATTTTATTTGACTGATTTTTTTGATGATTTTTTTTCTCAATGTATGATAATTACATACAACATCTTCCCCTTTTATGGAAAACCGTAAACTAAGTGAAATTACCACCACCATATACACAACTATATGAAAACATAAAGGTACAATATCAGATATATACAGGCACAATATCATCCGTACATCTTCCGTTTACCGGTCAAATCATTAATTAAGTAACGATTGTTCTTATAATTAACAAACTATTCTAACACATACATATAAAGGTTTTAATTAAGTAACGATTGTTCTTATAAATTAACAAACTATTCGAACACATACATATTAAGGTATTAATTGAATGACGATTGTACTTATTATCAGCGATCTATTCTTACACATACATAATAAGTGTGTTAATCACTTTTTAAATAACATTGCAAGTTTTTCACGTGCCCTTCGCGAAGCAGCTCGGGTTGGCTGCACTACTACAGAATCAGGAGAAGAACTAGCCGACCTAGTCACAACCCTATCGTTGTCGCTCAGCCCCTCATTCATACTCTCTTCCGCATCACCATACGTACTCATGCGCTCATTATCTTCACTGCTACTATCCTCCTTCCCTTGCGTGGAAACAGAATGAGCGGTGGTATCCCCTGAGCTCGCAGCCTTCATGATGTGCCGTCTGTTGCGGCGGTATCTCCGACCGCTGCTATCAGTGAGGAAGTACGATCGTGGCTGCGGCGCTGGTGCCTGCACTTGCATATATCGCCGATGCTTGTCATCATCTGTTACAATTACGTTCTCACCTGGCTTTAATACCGGTAACTCTCGGGAATGCATATCATAATATTTTTTTGACTTGTCACGTTTTGAAATTATGTTTTTAAAGTCTTTATGATTGTTACGTTCTGGTTGTAATCTTTCTGTGTGTACTGGTAAGCGAGTATTTAGTCGTCGACCCATTAGTAATTGCGACGGTGCACTAATTCCATCCCTAGGTGTTGTTCTAAAATTTAATAACCCTAGATAATAATCCGTACCAGTACTTAGTGATTTTTTAATTATTGTTTTGACTGTTCTTACAGCTCTTTCACTCAGTCCGTTGGACTGTGCGTAATTGGGCGATGATGTTGTATGTGTGAAACCCCAATCTTCAGTAAATTTTCTGAATTCCCTGGAACTAAAAGCTGGACCGTTATCCGTAATTAGTTCCTTTGGAATCCCATGTCTGGCATACTGATCCTTCATTGCAGCAGTAACAGCTCGGGATCCTATATTTGTTAAGGCGCTTATCTCGATATAATTTGAAAAATAATCCACTATAATTAAGAAGTTCTTTCTGTCACATGAGAATAAGTCAGCGCCAACCTTTCTCCAAGGTAATTCTGGAATTGAATGTGGTATCATTGGCTCCCTTACATTTCGCGCTGCGTGCTCCGTGCAGGTGGCGCAGGTGCGCACTGCCTGCTCCACGTCACGTGACATCCCGCTCCAAAACATGACATCACGAGCTCGACGTTTGCAGCGGTCGATTCCTAGATGCCCTTCGTGTACGCGCGATATCATTTCACCTCTTAGGTCACGTGGTATGTACACTAACTGATTTTTGAAGATCACCCCGTCGACTAGCTGTAATTCTTCTTTATATGCCCAATGAATTTATT